>CM028133.1:162172500-163422500 GCA_016271365.2 Neoceratodus forsteri
GGAACATAAGTATAATAAAGCACACACGTGTACACATACACACCCCAAGTCCCAAAGGAACAAAATGCTAACAGGACATAAGTAGTGCCCACACTAAGTTGCCCGCACCCCACCAAGTATAGGTTCTGAGGGGCAGGTTGGGGAGGTTATAATATAGCAAGACTCCATTAGAAGAAACAACATTACTAAGGTGAGTAATTTTTTCTTCAAACAACATGAAGTCTTGCTATATTATAGACATTAGCAGAATACACAGCAGTACCTCCATGGAGGAGGGGCAGAACCTACTTAGGGAATAGGCTCTGAAGAACAGCTGTGCCAAACCGAGCATCTCTCCTGGCCTGACATCCAGGGAGTAATGCTTGGTAAAAGTGTGTACCGTTTTCCAAGTAGCAGCCTGGCAAATCTCTAATAAAGGGATATCTCTGGCAGCAGCTAGAGATGCAGCTGTACCCCTGGTAGAATGAGCCCTCAAACCGGGGGCTCTGCCCACTTTCTGATAAAAACTGGATACAAGAGACAATCCACCTGGCTATTGATCTCTTAGTGGCAGGTTTGCCTTTCCCAACTTCACCATAGGTAAGGAAAAGTTGGAGGATTCGAACCTGTGACCTTTGGTACTTATATAATAACTAAGAGCCTCTCTTAACATCCAGGCTGTGCAACCTCCTCTCACTCAAGAGGAGTGATCAGTGAAAATACTGGAAGGGAGATAGATTGATTAAGATGGAAATCTGAAACCACCTTAGGCAAAACTTCCTATTAGTCCTAAGGACTACCTTATCCCTGTGGAAAGAAATAAAGTCAGTCTCCACTGACAAGGCTTGCAATTCACTTATGCATCTGGCAGAAGTGATAGCCACTAGAAAACAGTTTTCCAAGTTAGGTACTTAAGCTCTGCAGAAGACAGAGGTTCAAAGGGGGTTGCATTAACTGGGCAATGCAAACATTAAGGTCCCAAGCAGGGCCGGTTCCGAAAGGGAGGATTAGTATGGAGTAATCCCTTAAAAAACTTGGAAAACACAGGATGAGAGGAAAGAGGGGATGACTTTCCTGCTGACACAAAAGCAGACACAGCTGCCAAATGAACTCTCAGGGTAGCTGGTCTGAGACCCAAGGAATTAAGATGTACCATGTAATCTAACAAAATGGGCAATTCAGCAGATTGTTCTGTTCTGGGGACTGGCCTACAATGAGCCAGTCGTCTAGATAGGGAAAAACAGCAATCCTCTGCCTCCTTAAGTGGGCCACTGCCACTGCTAGACACTTTGTGAATACCCTTGGAGCAGAGGTAAGGCCGAAGGGCACTGCTCTGAACTGGTAATGACCTGAGGGCAGTTCGAATCTGAGGTACTTTCTATGGGATCTTCTGATTAGGACATGGAAATAGGCATCCTTGAGGTCCAGGGAGGCTAGCCAGTCCCCTGGCCTTAGGAAGGTAAAATCATTGCCAGAGTTACCATTTTGAACTTTGGTTTCAAAAGATGCTTGTTCAGATATCTGAGATCTAAAATGGGCTGCCATTCTCCTGTCTTTTGGGGTAAGGAAGTATCTGAATACAGACCCCTGCCCTGATGCAGGGAGGAATCTTTCTACTGCTCTGAGAGCTAACAGGATGAGACCTCTGTTTCCAGAGCGAGGTCTCTGAAGCACTTGCAGGTAGAAAAATCTGCTTCTCAACTTGGGAAACTTTTGAAGCTGAGAACCAGACCCTGGCTTACTACTTCCAGAACCCACTTGTCTGAGGTTAAAGAAGCCCAATTCTGACTGAAGTAAGCCAGCCTGCCCCCACTGGTACAGGAGAATCGGCCCTGGGCACCCCATCAGGGTGCCTGTTTATAGGAGCTTTAGGCTGAGGGGTGGGAGCAGGTCTGCCACCCCTCGTCTGCCTGCCTCTGAGAAAGCCCCTCTGAGCATAGGCAGAGGAGGCCTGAGTCTGGTAGAAAGGCCTGTGAAAAGGCTCCTACCCTGGCCCCTGGGGCATGCCTTTGAGGAGTGGCTTGCCGCCTCCTTAGCCTGGGCACTCTTGTAAGTAGTCCTATATTCATCCATCTTCTTCATGTAATTCTCTGTCTGCTCTCCAAACAGAGAATTTCCCACCACAGGAAAATCCATAGCCTTAGTCTGGGTATCCTGTGACAAACTAGTACACCTGAGCCAAGCCAACCTACGAAAAGCTACAGATGTGGCCATGACCCTAGAGGAAACATCATTAACATCCACAGCAGCATGAAACTGAACCTTAGAGGCTTCAATGCCATCAGCAGCCACCTGTTCTAGTTCACTAGCCAGCTGGCCATGGGCCTGCTTGGCCAATTGCATAACAGTATCCCATCTAGATTTCTGATACCTAGCTACATAAGCCATATAATTTGCTTGCCTGAGTCCCAGAGAGGCTGCCATATACTGTTTTTTGCCATGGCATCAATCTTCCTGGAATCCTTGTCAGGAGGATGTGAAGCCAAGGAATATTAGCTTTATCACAGGCAGCAGCCTGAACTACCCCAACATGACTGCATTGCTGAGAAAGGAATTCTGTATCAGGGCCTGACAATGTATACCTTCTGTCCATCTTTTATCTACAGGAGGCACAGAATTAGGAGCTTTTAAAATTTTAATTGTTTGTTTCCTAAAAGACTTATGTAAAGGAATAGACAATCTCCTAGACTCTGAATATCCATCATTTCTACAAAATCAGGCTCCTCTTGCTCATCCACAGCCTCTTCTAAAGGAAGCTGGAGGGTTTCAGCAACTTTTTATAAAACATAAAATGAGATGGGGACTCAGACAGCATAGGGGAGATTCTAAAGGTCTGTCTGGGAGATGTCCGTTCAATGGGCACACCCAGACCTTCCCAGCCACATTCAATTGTTCATAATCCTCCTCCTCCTCTGGTTCATAAAATTCCTCAATATCATAATTTGAACCACTGGGACCGGACGAACCGACCTTTTACCAGATAGTGGTGGTTCGGACGGACCCTGAGACAGTGACTGGACAATTTGTATGGCTTTTTGCTATCTCTGCAGCAGTTGGAGAAGGAATTTTGACTCCAGACCTGCTGATTTTCTTGTTTTCTTTACTGGAATTGTTTCCTCAGAACCAGCTTTTCTTTTGCCGAGGAAGTCTGGCCCTGGTCAGAGGGTACTTCCTCTGGTTCGCTGGCACCGAACCGGGCTGGCCATCCGGGTCAGCGGACTTTTAGCCCTCTGCCCCTGAGCCTGCCCAATCTTTTTCCAGGGTGGCTGCAGGAAATTTACATACCTGGCAGTCTGACTGGAGGTGGTCAAACCTCAGACAATAAACACATGTGGTGTGTGGGTCAGCCTTGGCAAAGACTTCCCCACAAACATCACAGTGTTGAAACCCAGTGGGCCGGTTTTTCTTTTGGGTTTCTCAGACATAATGCCAGCCTAACCAAAAACTTGCCCTTTTAACGGCAGTGCCAGGCAAGACACCCTTATCGGTTCCTAACCGTGTCACAGGTATTGGAAATAACCGTAATAAATCCGTTTTTTTTAGAACCGATAAGAACCGGGAACCGCACTCTAAAATAGTAACTTTTAGTTTTAAAATGAGTTTTAAACCCACTGATCGGTTCAAAACCGAACCGATAACTTACAAGTTCCAACAGACAAAACCTTCATTTACTTACGGTTACCATAGAGCTTGAACCGAACGGTTTTGGCGGTTAAATAAAACTATTCTCGGTTAAATCCAACCGAGAAAACACTTTTTAAACCGAGAAATGAACCGAGCAGAAGGAGAAATCTCCAGAGCGACTGTTCACTGAGGCGGAGTAAAGAATCTGACAGTTCAAGTTTGAAATGACACAGATAGAGCTGCTCGTGCCAAAATTCTATTTTGGAATGGTTTTAACCATTTCACTCCAGGGCAGTTCTAGAGCTGGAACAAACTGCTAATGTCTATAATATAGCAAGACTTCATGTTGTTTGAAGAAGGCCATTTTCATTTATACACTGCACTAATGTGAATGGTGAACATGAAACGTGCAATTATGTCCGCATATGTAAATGGAATTTTATTCACTCTTTGAAAATCGAATAAAAATATACAAAAAAGGAAGAAATGTCCTACTAGTTTTCTGTTGTTTGTGATCAGATCAGCTACAGAGCGTTGGCTCAACAAGGCATCGTGAGCACACAGCTGCAGTGTGTGAATAAAACACTCAAGACTATACGGCATATACAACATTCAGAAAAAGCATTTTTCATGTTTGCTCCGTTATCTCTAAGCACTACATGGCAATTTTTTTTTTAAATGCCCCAGTTCAGATAGCTGTCCCTGTATGCTTTCACTGAAACCACTCACAATGCAAAACAGCATACTTTCTTATCTATCCTATGTGCTGTTAGCCCTAAAAAATGACTGTGTTGAATTTCCCCGTATGCACATCTGCTGTAAAATGACAAAAGACTCACTGCTCAACAGTATAGCTGAAATCAGGAATGATAGTTTGAGATAAATATTTGCATGATGGCAGTTTGTATCATGGCTCCAAAACTTTAACCAGGTTGAGGAATCCAGAGTGTTCCACAACAGAGAAGGGCTGCATATCCAGGGTGAGTATTTCTGCAACTGAGTAATATATTCTTGTAGCCTCAGGTGTTTCGTTGGTCCAAAGTAGTTTTCTAGCAGTACAATCCTCAAGTGTGGGCTGTTTTGTTTTACCACCACTAATACATTACACTTTACCATAGTGTCCAGCACTGAGACGTGCTCTTGTTTCCTTATACACTTCAGCGTGCTTCACCTGCATGTGGTTCATCATCGCGGTGGTGGTGAAACAAACAGGTTACCCATCTGTAACAGTAGTTCTAGGAGTGGTATATGTTGTTCATCCACACTCTCTGGCATATCCCTTTCCCCTTTAAATTCACCGGAAAGTCTTCAAGCTGGCTCCTCGCACCCACCCGGGTGGTAAATACCTCAGCTCTGCCCCATGGTATCAGATCTTAGCCCGCTGGAAGCAAGGTGGTGCACCTAAAGCCGGGGAGGTCGGGTGGGTGCATGTGGATGAACAACATATACCACTCCTAGAACTACTGTTACAGGTGAGTAACCTGTTCTTCTAGGAGCATTGATATGTTGTTCATCCACTCTCACTGGCAGACTCCAAGCAGTTCTCCGGGAGAAGGGAAGCAAGACGCACACCCCCTACTTGGGAAATAGAGACTGGAGAACCAAGGCCCCAAAACCAGCATCTCAATGTGGTAGTGGGTAATGAAGGTGTTTCCCGACTTCCAGGTAGCAACCCGACAGATCTCCTGGATAGGGATGTCCCTGGAAGCAGCCACCGATGCCGCCGTATGGTGGGTACAATGAGCTCTTATCCATCTGGGAGGCTCCTTACCTGCCAACTCATAGCACAGACCTATGCATGATGTGATCTATCTCGCAATGGTCCGTTTAGCTGCAGGCCTGCCAGAAGCGGCTTCAGCGTGGGTGACGAACTGCTTGCGAACCTCTCCCCGAATTTCCGCTGTCCTCTCCTTATAATAGGAGACAGCACGTCTCAGGTCCAGAGTATGGAGCTTGCATTCGGCGTCTGAGGTGTAGTTAGGGTAGTATACCGGCAGAGTTAACACCTGGTTAAGATGAAACTCTGACACCACCTTCGGAAGGAATTTCGGTTGGGGGCGCAGGACAACTTTGTCCTTGTGAAAGACCAGATAAGGGGAGTCCACCAAAAGCGCCTGGAGTTCCCCTGTCCTTCTGGCTGACATGATAGCCACCAGGAAGGCAGTCTTCCATGACAAGAGTGAGACCTCACATTTGTGCATGGGTTCGAATGGCTTACCCATGAGCTTTGGCAAAACCAGCAAGAGATTCCACGGAGGTGGAGGTTCACGCATCGGAGGGGATATGTGATCCAGGCCTTTGAAAAAGCGCCCGACCACTATCTCCTGTGCCAATGTCGGCTGACCGGCCCACGCCCAGTAAGCAGAAATGGTTGCCAGGTGCACCCTAAGGGTCGATGGCCGTAGACCCCCTTTGGAGAGAGACCAAAGACAGTCTAAAATGTTAGCCACATAGCAGGACAAGGGGACCAGACTCTTACCTTGACATCAAATGGAAAACCTTTTCCGTTTGAAGGCATAGCATTTTCTGGTCAATTCCTTATGAGATGCCTCCACCACCGTGTAGACATCCTCGGAAAGACCCAGAGCCTGGAACTCTAGCCGCTCAGGTACCAGACTGTGAGGTGCAGGGATTGAAGGTCCAGATGGAAGACCTTCCCCTGGTTCAATGATATCAGGTCCGGGCATGTACAAAGCTGCTCCGGGGCCCTGCAGCTGAGGCTGAGGAGATCTGGATACCAAAACCAAAACTGGTGAGGCCAATCTGGGACTACCAGAATCACCTTCGCCTTGTCCCTTCTCACCTTGAGAAGCACCTTGTGGATCAAGGGAAATGGAGGGAAGGCGTAGAGGAGGCCTGGGGTCCATGGCCTCGAGAAGGCATCCCCCTGCAGCGAGTCCTGCTGAGGGGGCCGGGCATGGTACAGTCTCAGCTTGGCATTCTCTCTGGAGGAAAACAGGTCCACCAACGGTTTGCCCCAATGGGAGAACAGATTGTAAGCCACCTCTGAATGGAGAGACCACTCGTGGGATATCTGGCCTAAGTGGTTGAGAGCATCCGCCAGTTGGTTCGAGACTCCTGCCACATGGATAGCAAGGAGATCCGCCTCCAACCAGCTGACGAAGGTCCAGATCCAGAGCGCCTCCTTGCACAGCAGACGGGAGTGCGTGCCGCCCTGTTTGTTGAGGTAGTACATGGTCATGGTTTTGTCCGTCTGGACTTGAACCACTTGACCCCGGAGCTGAGAAGTGAAAGCTGACAGCGCCAGTCTGACTGCTCTGAGCTCCAACAGGTTGATGTAGCGTCGGGACTCCTCGAGGGTCCAGAACCCATGGGCCCTGTGGTCCCCCATGTGGGCTCCCCAGCCCATGACAGAGGCACTGGTCGTCAGGATGATCGTTGACTCTGGGCGGACAAAGGGTATTCCTTCCTGCAATTGGTCCGGGATGGTCCACCATTGGACAGCGTCCCACATCTTCTAGGTTACAGTGATCAGCTGGTCGAAGTGACCATATCGCTGAGTCCACTGGGCGGCCAGCTCCCACTGGAGGGGACGCATGTGCCACCTGGCCCAGCGGACCACCGAGGTGCACGCCGCCATGTAACCCAAAAGGCGCAGAAAGTGCCAGGCAGGGCGCAAGTGCCCAACCAGAAATGATTGGGCAAAGGAGGAGAGAACCTCCGCCCTGTCCGCCAGGAACCAAGCTCTGCCCAGATAAGGCACAAGTTCCGATTTGGCCTCGTTGATCAGGAGGCCTAGATGGGAGCAGGTTCGGAGGGCCAGATCCCTGAACCTCTCCACTTCCTGAAGGCAGGAACCCGCCACGAGCCAGTCCTCGAGATAGGGGTATATTCGGACTCCTCGACGCCAAAGATGGGCTGCCACCACTGCAATGCACTTGGTGAGGACCCGAGGGGCCGATGACAGGCCGAACGGCATGGCTCGGAACTCGTACAGGATCCCTTCGACACTGAAGCAGAGGAACCGCTGGTGGGATGGATGGATTGGGACGTGAAAAAATGTGTCCTGTAGATCCAGTGAACAGAACCACATGTTTCGCTCCAGGGATGGTATGATCTGGTTCACAGTTACCATCCAGAAGGTGCGAGACCTGAGATATTGATTCAGGTCATGGAGATCTAGAATGGGGCGCCAACCCCCCCCCCCCCTGTCGGCTTGGGCACCAGGAAGTACCTGGACACGAAGCCTGGGTCTGTAGGAGGATCCGGCAGTGGAGCTACCTCCTCCTTGCGGAGAAGCTAAACAATGTCGTCCCAAAGGGCCGACTGCGTGCGAACTGAGATCCTCTCCTCCTGAGGGGCGCGGGCTCAGCTGGGAGGGTACTGCTCGAATTCTAGAGGAAGACCCTGGCCGACCACTTCCACAACCCACCTGTCTGACGTGATACCGGACTAGGCGGAAAGAAAGTGACGGAGCCGGACCCCCATGGGAGGACCCAGAGCTGGCGTGATGGGTGTAGGGGTGGCAAACCCTGACCCGTCACTGAGCAGGCTTGGAGGAGGAGGAGGCTCCTGGACCGGCACCTCGGCCTCCTTTATGGGATTGTTGAGGACCCTGCTTGGGCCTGGGGCGCCAAGATTGAGCCTGCTGTTGCTGCTGACCTCCTTGATAGGAGGGCTGTCTAACTGTAGGGGAAGAGTGCCGAAAAGGCTTCTTCTTGCGCTTCTTCTGGTTCTTGCCAGAAGAACCCTTTGCAGAGGTAACATACAAGGTGGCACTGGACTGCTCTATACGCTGGCGATGACCTGCCACTCCCGGACCGAAGAGGTCGGTGCCAAGGAAGGACACATCAGCTAACTTGTGCTGAGTATCCGCCGGAAAGGAAGATAACCTCAGCCAAGCCCTGCGGCAAGTGGCCACTGCAGCTGCTAAGGAGCAGGCACAGGACTCTCCAATGTCCAGGGTCATCTGGAACTGCTGTTTGGCAACAGCATGGCCCTGGTCACGGACCTGCTTCACCATGGTCTGTATGTCTGCTGGGAGATGAGGGAGGACTTCATCTAGTGACCCGGAAAGGGCATGAGAGAAGTGTGCCATGAGCACAGCTGAGCTGGCCTGACGAAGGCCCAAGGATGAGGCCGCATAAACCTTCCGGGCAGAATGGTCCATATTCTTGGACTCCTTGTCCAGAGGGCGGTCAGTGCCAGCTGAGCTACCCATGCATCTAAACACAGAAGCAGTCACAAGGCTCTCGGCCAAGGGATGCTCTGTGAAACCCGCCAGGGACCCCATGGGTACTGTATACATGCGGGCAGATGGAGCTGGGCAGGAGGCAGGTATTTCCCATAGTTCAAGGGCCGGGTCAACAATGGCTCCGGCCACTGAAAGGCTCCGCTGGTATCCCTCTTGAGGATATCCGTGAGGGGTATTCCTCTCTTTGGCTAGGCTCCAAGGGCATTCCAGTTGATTCGGAAATGAGGCGGAGGATGCCCTGAAGAGAGGAAGGACCTTCCCCCAAGCCTGCCACTCATGACTCGTCATCCCCCGGATGAGAATGCATACCAGTGGCATCCGAGTCCGAAGAGTCAGGATATAAAGATCTCCCGCGAAACGCCGAGGGCGATCGGGGACCACAGTAATGGACAGACAACTGGGAAGGCCGGTGTCTGTCCTATCCTCTTTCGAGGGAGCCCCTCCCTGAGGCTGCTTAGGTGGTGGTTCTACCAAAATTGGTGGGGAGATCGAAACAGGCCGAGCTGGAATGCGTGCCGGCCCTGGTGGAGGAACCAGGATCTTCAGTTTCGGAGGGGTCGGCGTCGGCCTAAGAGGCTGGGGCCAAATAATGGCCGGTGTTGCCAGCAGAGCCAGCTTCTGACCGGTCAGAATCAGCTGTTGCCACATGAGATCCTCATAATGTCAACGGAGCTTCCGTCAAAGTCTCTCCCCGTCCGAAGAGGATGAGGATCGGTGGCGGCGCCTCTTCCTAGAGTGCTTGTGACCTTTCTTCGGTTTTTCGACCGAAGGGGTCCTGGTCCTCGATCGAGACTGACGAGGTCGGCTCGTTCGATCGGGAGAAGCCAGAGTCGGGGAGAACCGAGGTTCCGGCACCTTTCCCTCGATCGGGACACCCGAGGGCTGGGTCTCCTCATCGGGAAAGGAAAGGACAGGTGTCCTTTCCAAGGAGTCGGCGACAATGGCTTGATTGTGTCGAGAGAAATCTCGGCCAGTTCAGCCATTTCCTGGGCCACAGTGCCCTGGCCTGATGGAAGGTCCGAGAAGCTGGTGGCCGAGGAAGCGATCTCGACTGAGGTCAAGACCACAAGGTCCTGAGAATCGGACCGCTCTTGGTCCCATGAACGTCTTCTTCGGAATGAATAAGATTTAGGGTCCTTGTCCCTTTTCCTATTGCGGGAGGAGTGCGAGCTCGAGGGTGCCTCATCCTTGTTGGGGAGAGACTGGCACAGCTCCCGGGAAGGACCCAGTGAAGGTAGAACCTAGGTTAAGCGGCATTAAAAGCTTTTGGTTGGCTGAGCTTGAGCAGCCTTCGAAGTCAGCTTAATCTGTCGAGGCTGCTTGGCGGATCTCGCCGCCACGGAAACCCCCACCTGGCCTCCTTTGATTTCACCGGTGGATTGTGAAGCACCGGTATCCCCAGTTTTAGGTGCGTCTTGCGGTCGTCCAGGACGTTGGGATGGAAGGTCAGACAGATGATGCAAGAGGTGGTGTCATGCATGACACCCAAGCAGTAGACACACGTGAGGTGGGGATCGATGCGTGACATTTTCTGTCCATAGGGACACCGGCGAAATCCGGGGGACAACTTGTCCTCCATGTTCGATGCGCTCGGATTGGTATCGTAAACTCTAATGAGTTTTAAAGAAAGCGACTGCGGTGAAAACCGTCACTGAGAATCCAGGGCCTACGAACTGCAGAAGTAGCACGAGGGAACCTGAATCTTGCAGCGGAAAGGAAGATCTGGCATCATGGGGCGAAACCAAGGTATTTACCACCCAGGTGGGTGGGAGGAGCCAGCTTGAACACTTTCCGGTGAATTTGTAGGGGAAAGGGACATGCCAGAGAGTGTGGATGAACAACATATCTACACTCCTAGAATTGATGTTTTACTGCCTCGAGAAAGAGTGGTCTTGCAGATGAGAGAGAAAGAGAGCTTTTGCAGTGTTGTCTTCACGGACAATAAAAAATTTCCAAACTAGGCTTTTCTTCTCGCTCATTTTTGGGTTTCTGAGGCTCAGAGTTCAGAACGCCACATGTTACAGGACAAGTTACAGACGCCATACTGTGCAGCAACACAACGCAACCTTCTGAGGGCAGACAGACCAATCAGCGTTCACGCTGAAACACAAGGTACGTTTTGTGATTTTTAAAGGTACAGGAACCACAGCAACATAATTACTATTCAGTATTCGTATTTTCATAAAAGATGTTATTCGATCGAATACAAGGGGGAGGTTACTATTCATATAAAATCGAATATGAATAGAATATTCATCCCATCCCTACTACTGACATCACTATATAGCAGAGAAGTGACTCGCACTGCAGTACAGTGAAGCTGCAGCAGTTTTGCAAGGGAAAATTACATTACTAGGTGTACATACTGTGGTCCTCTGCACCAAGACACCCTGTTAGCAATGCATTATGCCAAAAATCCATATACTAGGACAGAAAGAGGGAAAGCTTAAGAAGAACTTCCTGCTGATATTCCCAAGCCCGCCCCCAAGTAGGACACCCTCTGCTGTGGTCCTCACACTGGAGACCACCTGAAGTAAGTAGCATTAAAAGGATGGCAAAGTCTTGTCTCTTTGGCTTCAATGAGCCTGAATCAAGCTTGTTGTTGTGATACCAACTGGTAAACAACTCCAAGATCCCTGCAATCATCAGGTGGATTCAAGTAGCAGACCCCTCAAAGGACAAGCCAGGTGGCATCTGGGCAGATAGCCCAGATGGCATGGTAAGATGTTGGTAGCCTTGTGCATCCCACAGTGCCACTTAAAACTCTTCTCTGAAACCTCCTTGGGAAGGGAGAAGTAGCCATGGAAACAGGCCCTAGTTAGACGGATGAAGTCACCATCCCCACAGCACTCAGCAAGGTTTGGAGGGTCTGGGCCCCAACATCTTCTCTGTACTGGATTTGGGCTCCCAGCCTCAGTGAGAAGGGCAGATACCAACAGGCCCCAATGGGGGAATGACCAGTGGAATACATAGGGCAAAGGTCACACTGGATGGGCTTAGAGTGGGAAAAGTGGAATGGTCAATAGGAGGAGGTTCCGTGTTTTTTTAATGTTGAAGTTACTGTACAGTTCCATGTTATAAAATTCCATAAATTTCAATGTCAACAAAACAAGATAAAAAAAAAAAAAAGCCAATCAGCATAAAATGGGAGAAATCTAAATTTGCTAGCACTAGTCATGAGAGCATGCAGCAGAAACTATTCGCTGGCACCACAGATATTCCAAATACCAACTGGTGCACTACTCAGCAGGACTTACCAGTCCAATAACAATATTTTCTAGCATTTGACTGGTAGGCCATTGCCAATTTTAACCCCTGCAAAAAAACAGAAATATTAAAAAGTCTATTTCATTTTAATTAAAATAGGTTGCTGAAGATTCATTTTTTGAGGGAGGGTAAAATATTCCAACTACAAGTCCAGCATAATGTTAAAAAAACAAACAAGACAAAAAGGGGGCTGGAGACTGAGAAGTGGCAAATAGCCTCTTACCTGATAGACTTGGTGATGCAGCCTTTACAAAAGCGATGCCCACATGGAGTTTGGACTGCTTCCCGCAGCGCCATCAGGCAGATCGGACACTCGTACTTGCTTTCTAGTGGTGGGTCAAATTCAACATCATAGCCCTGGGTTTCCTCCGCTAAAGAGCTCTGACAGAATGATCCTCCTTGGTAGGCACTGCCACTCACACTGTCCTCCTTTGCTGCAGCACAGCACGCGCCTGCCATGGCACCACAACTCTCGCTCTCAAAACTATTTGCCTCACAGCTACTGTTGATGTGTAGCAGACTCATAGTAACTTTCTAAGGCATCAGGTACAAAACACAATCCAATATTCAGCCTTTCTTCTGTAAACTGAAGAACAGAAAAATAAATATGGTTTGTTATCAAGTACACGGCACTAAAGTTTGTACTGCACAGCATTATCAAGGAGAAGTCCACAGAATCCCAACTAGGGCTCAAAATAAACAGTACTCCATGGCATTTTTTAATTTATACAAGTGTTATCCTCCTATGTCTGGGAGGCGGCTGCCTCAGCCCAATCCCCAGCTACTCAAGGACAGCTCTCTGGCTCCCCCGGTGTGCATCTGGTTGTAGTTTCTCCCCATGAGTTCCCCTCTCGTGGCAGGGCCAAGAAGGGAGGGCTTTCCTCCCTCCTAGTGCATCAGATCCGAGGCAGACCAGGTAGCGCACCGGATGGTGGCACAGGCACGGAGATAGCTGGGCCAGGCTTCATGAAGCCCCCTGACATCCACTTTTCCTCCTGTTTTCGCCCGTCCCATCCTTCCTACAGAGTGTAGTACTCACACATGAAGGCATGCCCATCCTGCATATCTCAGCAGGTCCTTCCCATAAATTTGCCTCCCTGACCCGCTCTACCCCCCTCCCGGCCTTCACCTGGGGCAGCTGAGGCCAGGACAACAAGCTACCCACCCCCTAGTAGAGGAGAGAAGATTCTCAGGTGCACAGTCCTCTCCCTTCCCAGATGACCCCGATGACTCAAGTCCGTTCCCAAACCCAGGTCATAGGTGTAGCAAAAGGTGCAGCACTCTTGCAGCACTCAGCCCTACATACCACTGGGCTGGCCCTTCCATCACATTTTTAAGGTCACTTTTTGCTACAGAATATTAAAATTGTCCTGACTGCTGGTCTGGTGGCGCAGAGGGTTGAGGCACTGGACGCTACAACTCACACCACGCCAGCGACCCGGGTTTGGGAACAGACTTGAGATGCTGGGGTCGGCAGGGAAAGGAGAGGAGTGAGCGTCCGGAGGACTGCTCTCCTCTCCTGGGGTGGGTTGGAGAGCTTGCCTCACTCTGTAGCGGCCCCTGGTGGAGACCACAAGCACTATGAAGTGAAGCAACAATTGGCCCAAGAAAAGAAGAGAAAATGGCGTCTCAAGCGATGGATGGTGGCTGCTCAGACCAACGCTGCCACGGAAACCCAGGACAGCTGGGACCGACTTCAGCAGCATCCAGAGCCAAAAAGGTAGTCCGTAACGCACTTTCTCTTCAGAAGGAGAGAACTCGTCCAATGAAGGGATATGTCTGGTTACCCTGGGACCGGCTGCGATATGAGGTGGGAGTTGGCAATGGGGGTTCCCGGGGAGGCAAGCTTAGTCCTTGTCGGCCCGAAGAAGAGGCCACTCGAGATGCAGTGGGGAGTTAAAATGGATAATGCAAAAAAAAAATGGCCTGTGAGAATTCCCCTTGGATTAACCTTTTCAAACAACATGAAGTCTTGCTGTATTCTGACTATTGCAGTTATCCCCATCACTTGAACTGCCCCAGAGAGTACAGGGTTAATTTTCTATGCAGAGCACAGAATGCTGAGCTCGAGCTCGGTTCAAACCTCTGTCTGCTGCACTCTGAAACGTAACCATCAGATTCTTTACTCTGCTTAACTGAACAGTCGCTCCGAAGAGTTCTTCTTTGCTCACGGTTCACAGTCAAAGTCGTTGGTTTACCAATTAAATTTTCGCAAATTTCAGTTCAGAGCTCCGTCTGTGGTACAGTAATAGGTAGTGAACTCTTGTCACTGATTTTTGTGGAAATTGTCAAAGTTCTGTAAACTGTGTTTTCCGATCGGTTCGGCTGAACCGGTCTTCTGATATTTTTTTCTGTCTTTTACTTTAGTGTGTGGTTACCGGTCCTTATCAGTTTAAAAAAAAAAAAAACATATTTTAGTGCTTTTTTCAAATACCTGTGACAAGGTTAGAAACCGATAAGGGAGTCTTGCCTGGCGGTTCGCCATAAAAAGGGTAAGTTGTTGGATAGGATGGCTACGTCGGAGAAATCCAAGAGAAAACCGGGCCCACTGGGTTTCAACACTGCAGTGAGGTGGGAGGTTCATTAAGGCCAATCCCACACCACCTGTGTACTGTCTGGGGTTTGACCACCTTGATTCAGACTGCCAAATCTGCAAGAATATTCCTAAGTCTACCCTGGAGAAAAGATTAGGTAGACTTAGGGAAAAGGAGGCCGAGAAGTCCACTGACCCGGATGGCCAGCCCGGTTCGGTTCCGACCGAACCAGAAGGAGTGCCCTCTGACCAGGACGATACTTCTTTGGGCAAAAGGAGAGCCGATTCTGAGTAATCAGTTCCTACAAAAAGAAAACGCAAGAACAAATTAACCGGTTCGGATCCAGAGATTCATATTCCGACCGCCAAAGAAATTGCCAGAGCAATTCAGACTGCTGAATCGCTTCGCCCGGTTCCGTCCAATCCGGCGCCTTCTGGCAGGCGCCCGGTTCAAGATTATGCCCCTGAAGACTTTTATGAACTGGATTTTGAAGAGGAGGGGGATTTTGGACAGGATGATGAAGATGATGATGGACTGGAAAGTCCGGATGTGCCCACTGAAACGGACATCTCCCCAGACAGACCTTCTGGTGTTTCCCCTCCTAGGCTTTCTAAGTCCCCTTCCCACTATATGTTTTACAGAAAAGTGGCTGAAATCCTCCAGCTTCCTGTGGAGGAAGCTGTGGAACAATAGGAGGAGCCTGATTTTGTGGAAATGATGGACATCCCAGAGTCCACAAGACTGTCTATTCCTCGTCATAAGTCCTTTGGGAAAGACACAAAAATTGCTAAAGTCTCCAAATTCTGTACCTCCTGTTGACAGAAGGATGGGACAAGAGGTACACCTTATCAGGCTCATGTACGAAGTTTTTGTACCAACAATGCAGCCATGTTGGGGTTGTGCAGCCTGCAGCCTGTGACAAGGCTAATATTCCCTTGGCTTCACACCCCCCAGATAAAGACTCCAAGAAGTTGGATGCCATGGCAAAGAAACAGTACATGGCATCCTCCTTGGGACACAGGTAGGCTAATTATATGGCCTATACATCCAGGTACCAGAAGTCCAGGTGGGACACTGTACTGGCACTGGCTAAGCAGGCTTCCCCCCAGTTGGCCAAGGAGCTGGAGGAGGTGGCTGCTGATGAGATTGAGGCATATAAGGTGCAATTTCATGCTGCTGTGGACTCCAATGATCTGTCATCAAGAGTCATGGCTACATCTGTGGCTCTTCGGAGAATGGCTTGGCTCAGATGTACTAACCTTTCACAGGACACCTAGGCTAAGGCCATAGATTTCCCTGTGGTGGATAATTCTTTGTTTGGGGAGCAGACAGAGAATTATGTGAAAAAGATGGATGAATATAGGACCACATACAGGAGTGCACAGGCCAAGGAAAGGCAGGCAACTCCTCAAAGACAGCAAGCTAGGGGCAGGGGCAGGCCATTTCATAGGCCTTTCTACCAAGAACAGGCCTCTTCTCCCTTTTCTCAGAGGGACAGTCAGAAGGGGGATGAGCAGGGCTGCATCCACCTCTCAGCCTAAGGCTCCTGCCAAACATACACCCTGATGTATCAGCCCGGGTCAACTCCTCCATTCCTGTAGGAGGCAGGCTGGCTTACTTCATCCAGGACTGGATGTCTGTTACCTCAGACAAGTGGGTCCTGGAAGCAGTAAGCCAGGGACTGGTTCTCAGCTTCAAAACATTTCCAAAGCGGAGAGCCAGATCTTTTCCACCTGCAAGCATCTTCGAAACCCTTGCCCTAGAGGCAGAGGTTTCATCTATGCTGGCCTTAAGGGCCATAGAGAGAGTTCCTACACTACACAGGGGCAAAGGTCTGTACTCCAGGTACTTCCTTACCCCAAAAAAGACGAGAGAGTGGCGACCCATCCTAGACTTAAAATACATGAACAAAACATCTTTTAAAACCAAAATTCAAAATGGTGACTCTGGAAATAATTCTTCTCTCTCTAAGGCCAGGGGACTGGCTAGCCTCACTGGACTTAAAAGATGCCTACTTTCATATTCCTATCAGGTGCTCTCACAGAAAGTACCTCAGGTTTGAATTGCCTTCAGGCCATTATCAGTTCAAAGCAATGCCCTTCGGCCTAACTTCAGCTCCAAGGGTATTCACAAAATGCCTAGCAGTAGTGGCCTTTTTAAGAAAAAAAGAGATCTCCATGTTTCCATACCTGGACGACTGGCTCATTGTGGGTCAGTCTCCAGAACAAGTCAAGTCAGATCTGCAAGTGACCCAGCAAGTGCTCACTTCTCTAGGTTTTCTTCTCAACCTCCACAAGTCGGTTCTCGAGCCTGTACAGCTTCTCATCTTCATAGGTGCAGAGTTGGATACTGTCAAAGCAAGAGCATTTCTCCCACTGGAAAGGGCAAAGGCCATCATGGAGCTGGCTTCTTCTTTCCACCTTCTGGTTTCTCGACCAGCAAGGCACTTCTTTCAACTCTTGGGCCACATGGCAGCTTCCAGTGCAGTGGTCCAAGGGGCCAGATTTCAGATGAGGGATATCCAGTTCAATTTGAGGGCTTTTTGGTCTCAGAAAAAAGATCCCCTAACCAAGCTTATTCCAGTGACTCGGACCCTTATCCAGGCCCTCCAGTGGTGGTTGGATCAGGTCAACCTCAGGCAAGGAGTCCCATTCATCACTCAGTCTCATTTGGTGGTTCTCACCACGGATGCTTCCCTATTGGGGTGGGGAGCCCTCCTCGGGTCCCTCACTGCCCAGGGACTGTGGTCCCCTCGTGAATCCCTTCTTCACATCAATCTTCTGGCGCTCAGGGCAGTTTTTCTGGCCCTGCAAGCCTTCTCTCAGTCAGTACAGAACAAGGTGGTTCAGGTCAGAACAGACAATACCACCACCATGTGGTACATCAACAGCAGGAAGGCACTCGGTCTACGGCCTTGTGCACAGAAGCCTTGAAACGGTGGTCTCTGGCTTATTCCCTTCAGACCTCTCTGGTAGCAGTCCACCTTCCAGGAAAGGACAATGTACTAGCAGATGCTTCGAGCAGGATTTCCCAGGGCCATCACGAGTGATTCCTAGACCCCCTAGTGTTAACAGTGATTTTTTCGCATTGGGGCACTCCACAGATAGGTCTCTTTGCAGCCCCAGACAATCATCAACTTTCTCTCTTTTGTTGCAGACCCCTCGTCTTGGGCTCAGTCCCTCTGGATGCTCTGGTTCTCAACTGGGAAGGGAAATTCCTCTATGCTTTTCCTCCTTTCCCTCTATTATTCAAAGTCCTAGGCAACAACCTTGCAGAGTGATCCTGATTGCATCAGACTGGGTCAGACAGCCGTGGTACCCCCTGTTGCTGTCCCCAGCAGTCCATCTCCCCTGTCTCTTCCCAAGAATTACAACCTGTTAACCTCCTCTCAGGAGAAGATTTGGTACCCAAATCTTCAATCTCTCAATCTCAAGGCATGGCTCTTGAAGAGCTAGAATATGCAGTGTTGAATCTGTCTCAAGGGGCGGTGGACATTCTCAAAGCCTCTTGAAAACCTACCACAAGAAAGACTTACAACTCCAAAGGAAAATATTTCGCATTTGGTGTTCCAAGAAGCATATATCCTCAGACACTGCTGATTTATCCACAGTTCTGGATTATATGGTTCATCTTAATGGCCTAGGCCTCAGAGCAGCTACTATCAAAGCACATTTGTCAGCTGTGTCTGCTTTTCTGTCTGTGGGAAAGCCTTACTCACTGCCATCTAACCCAGTTTTCTGTAACTTTTTTAAGGAATTGCTTCATACCAATTCTCCCTTTAGGGATCCTGCCCCTTACTTGGGACCTTAATGTTTGCATTGCTCAGCTTATGCAACCCCCCTTCGAGCCTCTGTCCTCAGCAAAGCTTAAGTACTTGGCTTAGAAGAAAAAATTACTCACCTTAGTAATTGTGTTTCTTCTAATGGAGTCTTGCTGTATTCTGACAATTGCAGTGAGCCCCAGCACTTGAACTGCCCCAGAGATGAAAGAGTTAACTCTATGCAGAGAGCATAGAATGTTGGGCTCGAGCTCGGTTCAAACCTCTGTCTGCTGCACTTGAAGTGTAACAGGCAGATTCTTACGAGCACTACTAACTAGCTACACTCTAAAGAGGAAACTGTAAAACTCATCGGCAAAAGGCAACCAAATTTTGGACCCCATAAGACTCAAGTCGAGAAACCCCAAAACAAAAACCAGATAGTGAAATGATTAATCTAAACAAAAGTTAAACCAACAGGCAGAAAGCAATGCACCCTTGGGGTGCAGCACTGTACCTGCCAACCCACTTCCCAAAAGCCAGGTTCTGAGAGGGAAGGCAGGAAGGGAGGTCAGAATACAGCAAGACTCCATTAGAAGAAACACAATTACTAAGGTGAGTAATTTTTTCTTCAAACAACAAGAAGTATTGCTGTATTCTGACAATTGCAGACTACCAAGCAGTACCTCCATGGAGGAGGGAATAGAACTTACTTTGGGAATAGGCTCTGCAGAACTGCTGTGCCAAACCGAGCATCACTCTTAGCCTGGATATCCAGAGAGTAATGCATGGTAAAGGTATGACCTGTTTTCCAGGCGGCTGCATGACATATCTCTAGCAAAGGCATATCCCTGGCAGCAGCCAGGGAAGAAGCTGTACCTCTAGTCGAATGAGCCCTCAGGCCTGAGAGTGGAATCTTGCCTAGCTTTTCATAGCAGAACTGTATATAAGAGACAATCCACCTGGCAACAGTTCTCTTAGTGGCAGGTTTGCCCTTCCCCACTTCTCCATAAGTGTGGAACAACTGAAGGGAGTCAAACCTGTGGGCCTTAGTATGATCTATGTAGTAGCTAAGTGCCCTCTTAACATCCAAACTGTGTAATCTTCTTTCTCCAGAAAAAGAGTGGTCAGTGAAGAATACAGGAAGAGAGATGGACTGGTTCAAATGAAAATCTGAAACCACTTTAGGTAAGAACCTCCTATTGGTTCTAAGGACCACCTTATCTCTATGGAAAGAGATAAAATCAGGCTCCACTGACAGAGCTTGCAACTCACTGATATGGCTGGCAGAGGTAATAGCTACCAGAAGAAAAAATTACTCACCTTAGTAATGTTGTTTCTTCTAATGGAGTCTTGCTATATTATGACAATTGCAGTTTGTCCCACCATTAGAACTGCTCCGGAGGTGAAAGAGTTAACTACCATGCCAGGCATGGAGTTTAGAGCGCGAGCTCGGTTAGAGAAGCTCTGTCTGGCTAATTTCAAACCGAAACTGTCAGATCTTTATGAGCAAAAACTCACTAAGGTTCTGTGTGGAAGCTGTAACCTACACTAGCCAACTGGCTACCTAAATATTAACACCTATTCCTGGTCCCAACACCAAGACTCAAGTCAGGGGACCAGAAAATAATATAAGATAAAATAAAACACAACACCCCAAAACCCCAAAAGGTGGAAAAACATATAATGGGCATAAAAGTGCCAACACTGGACTGCCCACCCCATACCCAAGTAGAAGTTCTGAGAGGGGAGGTTGCGAGGAGGTTAATATAGCAAGACTCCATTAGAAAACAACATTACTAAGGTGAGTAATTTTTCTTCAAACAACATGAAGTCTTGCTATATTATGACAATTGCAGAATACACAGCAGTACCTCCATGGAGGAGGGACAGAACCTACTTAGGAATAGGCTCTGAAGCACGTGTTGTGCTAAATCTAGCATCCCTCCTGGCCTGGATATCCAAGGAGTAATGCTTGGTGGAAAGTATGAACTGCTTTCTCCGGTAGCTGCTTGACATATCTCCAAGATAGGGATGTCTCTGGCAGCAGCTAGAGACGCAGCTGTACCTCTGGTAGAGTGAGCCCTCAGGCCTGAAGGGGGAACCTTTCCCAGTTTTTGATAAAATTGGATACACGAGACAATCCACCTGGCAATGGATCTCTTAGTGGCAGGTTTACCTTTCCCAACCTCACCATAAGTGAGAAAAGTTGGAGGGATTCGAACCTATGACCCTTGGTACGCTCTATATAGTAACTAAGGGCCCTCTTAACATCTAAGCTGTGCAGCCTCCTCTCACCAGAGGAGGAATGGTCAGTGAAGAACACTGGAAGGAGACAGATTGGTTAAGATGGAAATCTGAAACCACCTTAGGCAAAAACTTCCTGTTAGTCCTAAGGACTACTTTATCCCTGAGAAAGGAAATAAAGTCAGTCTCCACTGACAAGGCTTGTAACTCACTTATGCGCCTGGCAGAAGTGATGGCTACTAGAAAAACAGTTTTCCAAGTCAAATACTTAAGCTCTGCAGAAGACAGAGGTTCAAAGGGGGGTTGCATCAACTGAGCAATGCAAACATTAAGATCCCAGGCAGGGGCTGGGGCCCTGAAAGGTGGATTAGTATGAAGTAATCCCTGGAAAAACCTGGAAAATACAGGGTGAGTGGAAAGAGAAGAGGGCTTTCCTGCTGAAATAAAAGCAGAGACAGCTGCCAAATGCACTTTCAGGGTAGCTGGTCTCAGGCCCAAAGAGTTAAGATAGACCATATAGTCCAAAACAATGGGCAAATCAGCAGATTCTGGGGGAATATGCTTCCCAGAGCACCAGATGGAAAACCTTTTCCATTTAGAATTATAAGTAGCTTCTAGTGGAAGGCTTCCTGAAGCCTTCAGGATGTCAAGAACACCTTGAGAAAGGTGTAGGTCAGCAAACTCTAACTCCTCAAGAGCCAGGCCTTGAGGTTGAGGGATTTGAGATTCGGATACCAAACTCTCCCCTGGGCACAAGATAACAGGTTGTTTTTCCTGGGGAGGCACAGGGGAAGATGGACAGCTAAGGACAGAAGGAGTGGGTACCAGGGCTGCCTAGCCCAATCTGGAGCAATCAGAATCATCCTGCAAGGCTGGGATCTGATTTTGACTAGCACCTTGAAAAGGAGAGGGAAGGGGGGAAAGGCATATAGAAACTTCCCTTCCCAATCTAGGAGAAAGGCATCCAGGGGGACTGAGCCCATCACTGGGGGCCTACAACAAAACAGTGGAAGTTGGTGATTGTCTGGGGCTGCGAAAAGATCTATCTGAGGGGTGCCCCATCTGGCAAAAACTATCCCCAGTACTTGGGGATCCAGTAACCATTCGTGATGGCCCTGGCAAATCCCGCTGAGAGCATCTGCCAGGACATTGTCCTTTCCTGGGAGGTGAACTGCTATGAGGGAAGTGTTCATGGAATAAGCCAGAGACCACAACTTCATTGCTTCGGTGCACAAGGCCGAAGACAGAGTGCCCCCTTGTTTGTTGATGTACCACATTGTGGTGGTGTTGTCTGTTCTGACTTGTACCACTTTGTTCTGAACAGATGCAGAAAACACTTGAAGTGCTAGAAAGACAGCTCTGAGTTCCAGCAAATTGATGTGGAGCAGAGATTCTTGAGGGGACCACACTCCCTGGGTGGAGAGGTCGCCCATGTGAGCTCCCCATCCCAGAAGGGACACATCTGTAGTAAGGGTCAAGGAGTGAGATAGAGGGATGAAGGGGACCCCTAGTCTTAAATTGCTCTGATCCTGCCACCACTGAAGGGCCTGGATCAGGGTTCGAGTCACTGGGATCAACTTGAAAGGGATCTTTTCTTTGAGACCAAAAGGCTCTCGAGTGAAACTGAATGTCCCTCATCTGAAATCTTGCTCCTTGCACTACAGCTGTGGAAGCAGCCATGTGTCCTAGGAGCTGTAAGAAGTGCCTTGCTGGTCGAGAGACCTGCAGAGTGAAGGAGGAGGCCAGGGCCACCGGGTTCCTTACCCTCTCTAAGGGCAGGAAGGCTCTGGCCTGCTTTGTATCCAGTTCTGCACCTATGAAGGTGAGTACCTGAACAGGTTCCAACACTGACTTTGGGAGACTGAGCAGGAAACCCAGAGAGGTGAGCAGCTGCTGGGTAACTTGCAGGTGTGATTTGACCTGTTTGGAAACTGGCCTACAATAAGCCAGTCGCCTAGGTAGGAAAGACAGCAATCTTTGCCTTCTTAAATGAGCAACTGCTACTGCTAGACATTTTGTGAATACCTTGGAGCAGAGGTGAGGTCAAGGCATTGTTTGAACTGGTAATGGCCTAAGGGCAGTTCTAATCTGAGGTACTTTGTGGGAGCTTCTGATTAGAACATGGAAATAGGCATCCTTGAGGTCCAGGGAAGCTAGCCAGTCCCCTGGCCTTAGAGAAGGTAAAATTATTGCCAGAGTCAACATTTTGAATTTTGGTTTCAAAAGGTGCTTGTTCAGATATCTTAGGTCCAAATGGGCTATATTCTCCTGTCTTTTGGGGTAAGGAAGTACCTGGAGTACAGACCCTTGCCCTGGAGTAGGGGAAACCCTTTCACAGCTCTGAGAGCCAGGAGGGTTGAGACTTCTGTTTCTAAGGCAAAGGTCTCTAGAGGGTTTGCAGGTGGAAAGATCTGGCTCTCATCTTTGGAAATTTTTGAAGCTGAGAACCAGACCCAGCTTACTACTTCCAGGACCCACTTGTCTGATGTTAGAGACTCCCAGTCCTGAACTAAGCAAGCCAGCCTGCCCCTACAGGTAATGGAGAATCGGCCCTGGGCACCCCATCAGGGTGCCTGTTTGGCAGGGCATTAGGCTGATGGGTGGAAGCAGGCCTGCTTGCGCCTGCCTGCCTTCTGCTCTGAAGAACCCCTCTGAGCATAAGCAGAAGAAGCCTGGTTGGTAAAAGGCCTGTGAAAAGGCCTACCTCTAACCCTGGGGTCTGCTTCTGAGGAGTGGCTTGCCGCTCCTTGGCTTGTGCACTCCTATAAGTTGTTCTATATTCATCCATTTTCTTCATGCACCTCTGTCTGCTCCCAAACAGAGAATTCCACCACAGGAAAATCCATGGCTTTAGTCTGGGTATCCTAGACAAACTAGTACACCTGAGCGCTAACCAACTAAAGGCCACAGATGTAGCCATGACTCTAGAGAATACATCATTAGAATCCACAGCAGCATGGAATTGCACCTTGATGCCTCAATACCATCAGCAGCCACCTGCTCCAGCTCCTGGCAAGCTGGCTAGGGCCTGTTTGGCTAAAGCCATGACAGTGTCCTATCTAGATTTTTGGTATCTTGCCCATAAGCCATGTAATTTGCTTGTCTGAGTCCCAAGGATGCTGCCATGTATTGTTTTTAGCCATGGCATCAATCTTCCTGGAGTCCTTGTCAGGAGGATGTGAAGCCAGGGAATGTTAGTTCTATCACAGGCTGCAGCCTGAACTACCCCAACATGACTGCATTGTTGGAAAGAAAGACTGTATCAGGACCTGATAAAGTGTATCTCTGTCCATCTTCTTGTCAACAGGAGGCACAGAATTAGGAGCTTTTAGTATTTTTATTGTTTGTTTCCTAAATGATTTATGTAAGGGGAGAGATAATCTCCTAGACTCTGGGATATCCATCATTTCCACAAAATCAGGAGCCTCTTGCTCATCCACAGCTTCCTCTAATGGGAGCTGGAGGGTTTCAGCAACCTTTTTATAAAACAAAAAGTGAGAAGGGGACTCAGAAAGCATAGGGGGAGATTCCAAAGGTCTGTCTGGGGAGATGTCCGGTTCAATGGGCACATCCAGACTCTCAAAGTCACATTCACACTGATCATAATCCTCCTCCCCCTCCTCTGGTTCATAAAACTCTTCAATATCATATTCTTGAACTGATGGAACCGGCCGAACCGACCTTTTACCAGACAGTGGCGGTTCGGACGGAACCGGAGAAAGTGACTGTACAATCTGTATAGCTTTAGTTATTTCTGTAGCAGTTGGAGAAGGAATTTTGGACTCAAACCTGCTGATTTTTAGTTTTCTTTGCTGGAACTGGCCCTCAGAGCCATTGCTTGCCCGAGGAAGTCTGCCCCTGGTCAGGGGACATTCTCTCCGTTCCCGGGTTGGCACCGAACCGGCTGGCCATCCGGGTCAGCGACTTTTGGCCTCTATTCCCTGAGCCTGCCCACTCTCTTGTCCAGGGTGGCTGCAGGAAAAATTTTACAAATCTGGCAGTCTTAATTGAGGTGGTCAAACCCCAGACAATAGACACATGTAGTGTGTGGGTCAGTCTTGGCAAAGGCTTCCCCACAGACACTACAGTGTTGAAACCCAGTGGGCCCGTTTTTTCTTTTGGGTTTCTCAGACATGATGCCAGCCTAACCAACAAACTTGCCCTTTTAACGGCAGTGCCAGGCAAGACACCTTTATCGGTTCCCAACCGTGTCACGGGTCGTGGAAAAAAACGTAATGAAATCCATTTTTTTTAGAACCGATAAGAACCGGGAACCGCACTCTAAAAGCTTTAAAATGCTTACTTTTAAAGTTTTAAACAGCCTGATCGGTTCGAACCGAACCGATAAAAATTTACAAGTTCCACACAGAAATAAACCTATCTATTACTTACAATACCACAGACAGAGCTTGAACCGATCGGTTTGCGGTTAAAATAATAATACTCGCAGTTGAATTTAACCGAGAAAATACTGTTTAAACCGAGAAATGAACCGAGCAGCAGGAGAAATCTCCTGAGCGACTGTTCAGTGAGGCGGAGTAAAGAATCTGACAGTTTCGGTTTGAAATTAGCCAGACAGAGCTTCTCTAACCGAGCTCACGCTCTAAACTCCATGCCTGGCATGGTAGTTAACTCTTTCACCTCCGGAGCAGTTCTAATGGTGGGACAAACTGCAACTGCCATAATATAGCAAGACTTCGTGTTGTTTGAAATACAGGTTACTCACCTGTAACAGGAGTTCTAGGAGTGGTATATGTTGTTCATCCACACTTACTGGCAGGTTCCTTGCTGCTTTAAATCTTGCCGGAAGGTCTTCAAGCTGGCTCCTCACACCCACCCGGTAGAAGCTCTTGGCCCGCCCCATGATGCAGAGATCTAGCCCGCTGGAAGCCAGGTTGCACGCTGGGGCCGGGAGGTGTCGGGTGGGTTAGGATGAACAACATATACCACTCCTAGAACTCCTGCTACAGTGGAGTAACCTGTATTCTAGGGACATGGATATGTTGTTCAATCCACACCTACTGGCAGACTCCTAGCAGTTCCTCCGAAGAGGGAGGCAGGGCGTGCACCCCCTATTTAGGATAGAAGGACTGGAGAACCGAGGTCCCAAAACCAGCATCCCGGCGTGACTCAAGATCGATGTGGTAGTGGGTAATGAAGGTGTGTGCTGACTTCCAGGTAGCAGCCCTGCAGATTTCCTGGATAGGGACATCCATGAAAGCAGCCACCGAAGCAGCGGTATGGCGGGTAGAATTATCCCTTTGGGAGGCTCCATGCCCACCAACCTATAGCAGAGATTTATGCAGGAGGTGACCCACCTGCCTATTGTCCTCTTGGCTGCAGGTCTGCCAGGTGCGGCTTCAGCGAAGGTGACAAACAGCTGAGAACCTCTCCCCAAATTTCAGCCATCCGCCCCTTATAATAGAGAGCACCTTCTAGGTCCAGAGTATGGAGCCTATATTCAGCCTCTGAGGGTGATTGGGGTAGAAACACCGCCAGAGTCAACACCTGGTTAAGGTGAAACCTCGACATCACCTTTGGAAGGAATTTTGGGTGGGGTGCAGGACAATCCTTGTCCCTGTGGAAGACCAGATAAGGAGACTCGATGGAAGCTCGCTGAGCTCTCCATCCTTCTGGCTGACGTGATAGCCACCAAGAAGACGGGTCTTCCACGACAGGTGAGAGATACACCTGTGTATTGGTTCTAATGGCTGTGCTCATGAGCTTGGCCACTACCAGCAGTAGATCCCATGGAAGTGGAGGTTCTCGCACTGAGGAGCAGGATCAAGGCCTTGAAAGTGCACCCAACTACCTTCTCCTGCGCCACTGACAGCTTCCCGGTCCATGCCCGGTAAGCAGAGATGGCTGCCAGGTGCATCTTAAGGGTCATCAACCGTAGCCCTAACTGAGAAAGGGACCACAGGTAGTCCAGAATATTAGCCAAAGAACAGGAGGAAGGATCCAACCCCTTAACCTGACACCAAATGGAGAATCTCTTCTATTTGAAGGCATAGCATTTTCTGGTTGACTCCTTACGGGATGCCTCAACAACGTTGAGGACCTCGCCGGAAAGACCCAAGGCCTGGAACTCTAGCCGCTCAGGAACCAGGCCGCCAAGTGCAGGGATTGAAGGTCTGGTGAGTACCTTCGCCTTTGTTGACTGGAGATCAGGTCCAGGCGGCTGGAAGCCGCCGAGCCTGGAGCTGAGGCTGAGGATATCTGGATACCAGAGCTGGCGGGCCAGTCTGGGGTTCCAGAATCACTTCGCTTTGTCCTCTTCGCCTTTGAGAAGCACCTTGTGGATCAAGGGAAATGGAGGAAGGTGTAGAAGAGGCCCGGGGTCCGTGGCGAAGGCATCCTCACAGTGAGCCCTGCTGAGGGGGCGGGTATGAAAGCCTCAGTTCATGATTCTCCTGAGGCAAACAGGTCCAATTTGAGGGGTGCCCCAGTGGGAGAACAGATCTCGTACTACCTCTGGCAGGAGAGACCACTGCAGATGCAGCACCTATCTGGCTGAGGGCATCGCCAGGGTGTTGGAGGCCCTGCCACATGGATGGCTAGGAGATCCGCCTCCAGGCTGATCATGAGAGACCAAGTGCGGAGAGCTCCCTGCACAGAGGCAAGGAGTGTGTCCCGCCTGACGGTTTAGGTGAGTACATGGTCGTGGTTGTCCATCTGGACCTGGACCACTTGACCCCATACAAATGGAGCAAAGGCGGTGAGGGCTAGTCGGACCGCCTCAAGCTCCCAGCAAGTTGATGTGGCATCGAGACCCTGAGGGGACCAGAGGCCATGAGCTCTGAGCCCCCAGATGGGCACCCCAAACTATCAGGAGAGGCGGCTGGTCGAAGAGTGACCGCCGGCTCAGGCGGACAAACGGGATACCCCTCCTGGAGATGAGCTGGAACGAGCCACCACTGGAGGCCATTCCACATCTCCTGGGTCACTGTCACTGGTTGGTCCAGAGGACCAAAGTGCTGTGACCATTGGCGGCCAGCTCCTCATTGTATGTGCCAGCGGTCCGAACGGACCACGCCAGCAGGCCAATCAGGCCCAGAAGGCACAGGAAGCCGGGCGGTGCAATCGCCAACCAGAAATGATTGGGGAGTATGGCGGCATACCCGACCCTGTCCGGGCGGGAGCCGAGCCTGGCTCCAAGAGAGTCGAGCTCTGCCCCAATGAACTGAATCGCCTGCGATGGCACGAGTTCTGATTTGGCCTAGTTGATGAGGAGTCCAATCTGAGAGCAGACCTGGAGGGCTAGATCCCTGGACCACTCCACCTCCAATCTGGAGGGGACTGCAATCAGCCAGTCGTCCAGGTAAGGGTACACCCAGACCCTTCGGCGCCACAGGAATGCTGTCACCACTGCCATGCATTTGGTGAAGACCCTGGGAGCTGGAGAGAGGCTGAAGGGCATGGCCCAGAACTTGTAAAGGGATCCCTCTGCCCTGAAGCGGAGGAATCGCTGGTGAGTCGGATGGATTGGGACATGAAAGAACGCATCCTGAAGGTCCAGAGAACAGAACTACATGCCTCGTTCCAAGGATGGAATGATCTGAGCCAGAGTGACCATCCTGAAGGTGCGAGACCTTAGGAACTTGTTCACGTCATGTAGGTCGAGAAGAAAAAATTACTCACCTTAGTAATTGCTTTTCTTCTCATGGAGTCTTGCTATATTAGACCACTGCAGTCATTCCCTACACTTGAACTGCCCGAGAGGAAACAGTTAACTCCAGAGTGATCTGAGTTCCAGTTGCCGAGGGCTGTCTCAAAGCTCTATCTGGCTCAGTTTCAAATGAAACTGTCAGGTTCTTTATGGAGCTGAAACTAACATAGCAAGTTTGTGGAAAGCTCTACATCAGCCATTGGCTACCTACCATTAGTAGAATTAGAACAATCAGAATAATAATAATAATATTTATTGTTAGGATCACCCTCATAAGACTCACAGGCCCCTCTCCCAAAAAGACTCAAGTCCAGAGAGGGGACCATCTACCACTTAACAAAACAGAAATACCTAGTTCCCTAACCCAAAGGAAACAAGGTGGGGGGAACTAGAGATGTCTAAAATGGTATGACACAGTTGGTGCACTCATTTGCCAACCCCATACCCAAGTAGGAGTTCTGAGAGGGTAGGAGGGAGGGTTGTCCTAATTGCTAAGGGCTCATGAGAAGAAAAGCAATTACTAAGGTGAGTAATTTTTTCTTCAAAACACCATGAAGTCTTGCTATATTAGGACCATTGCAGATTACCCAGCAGTACCTCCATGGAGGAGGGTCAGAACCTACTTAGAAATAGGCTCTGAGTACAGCTGTGCTAAACGAGATCTCTCCTGGACTGGACGTCCAGGAATAATTGGTAAAGGTGTGAACTGTTTTCCAGGTAGCAGCTTGACAAATTTCCAAAATGGGAATATTTCTAGCAGCCGCTAGAGATGCAGCTGTACCCCTGGTGGAGTGAGCCCTCAGTCCTGAGGGGGTTCCTACCTAGTTTTTGGTAACAGAATTGGATACAAGAGACAATCCACCTTGCAATTGTCCTCTTAGTGGCAGGTCTCTCGCCAACCTCTCCATAGGTAAGGAAGAGTTGGAGGGATTCGAACTCAGACCCTTGGCACTGCTCCACATAGTAGCTTAGGCTCTTTTGACGTCCAAGCTGTGTAGTCTCCTTTCACCCGAGGAAGAATGCTCTGTGAAAATACTGGGAGAGAAATGGACTGGTTCAGATGAAAATCTGAAACCACTTTGGTAAAACTTTCTGTTAGTCCTGAGGAACCTTTATCCCTGTGAAAAGAAATAAAATCCTTTCCACTGAAAGGGCTTGCAATCACTTATACGCTGGCAGAAGTGATAGCCACTAGAAAACAGTTTTCCATGTTAAATACTTGAGATCTGCAGAAGAAAGGGGCTCAAAGGGAGGTTGCATTAACTGAGCATGCAAACATTCAGGTCCCAGGCAGGGGCTGGTTCCTAAAAGGGAGGGTTAGTGTGAAGTAACCCTTAAAAAACTTGGAAAACACAGGGTGAGAGGAAAGAGAACAGGCTTCCTGGAAACAAAGGCAGAAACAGCGCTAGATGAACCTTCAAGGTAGCTGGTCTAAGGCTCAGGGAATTTAGATGGGCCAAATAGTCCAGTAAAGTGGCCAAGTCAGCAGATTCTGGCACAATTTGTTTCTCCTAACACCAGAAGGAAAAACCTCTTCCACTTAGAATTGTAGGTAGTTCTAGTGGAAGGCTTCCTAGAAGCCTTTAAAATATCCAGGACCCCTTGAGAAAGGTGCAAATCAGCAAATTCTAATTCCTCAAGAACCAAGCCTTGAGGTGGAGGGATTTGAGGTCCGGTACCACACTCTCCCTGTGCACAGGTCAGCAAGTCGGGTCCTGGCAAGGTCAGTGGAGGTGGATTGTCAAGGACAGGAGGAGAGGATACCAGGGCTGTCTGGCCAGTCTGGAGCAATCAGAACCACTTTGCAGGGCTGAGTTCTGATTTTACCAATACCCTGAAGAGGAGAGGGAAGGGGGAAAAGCATAGGAATTTCCTTCCAATCCAGCAGAAAGGCGCCCAGGGGGACTGAGCCCAGCACTGGAGGCCTGCAACAAAATAGAGGAAGTTGATGGTTGTCTGGGGCTGAGAGATCTCATCTGAGGGTGCCCCATCTGGCAAAGACCGACCCCAATACTTGAGGATTCAGAGACCATTCGTGATGGCCCTGGGAAATCCTGCTGAGAGCATCCGCCAGGACATTGTCCTTCCTGGAAGGTGAATTAGCATCAGGGAGGTGTTTAGGAGTAAGCCAGAGACCACAACTCATTGCTTCGGTGCACAAGGCTGATGACCGAGTGCCCCTTGCTTGTTTATGTACCACATTGTTGTGGTGTTGTCTGTCCTGATTTGAACTACTTTGTTCCTGGACAACAGTTGAAAAGCCTGAAGAGCTAAAAGAACAGCTCTGAGTTCCAAAAGATTGATGTGGAGCAGAGATTCCTGGGGACCACACTCCTTGAGTGGAAAGGTTCTTAGTGAGCCCCCACCCTAACAGGGAGGCATCCGTGGTGAGGGTGAGGTAGTGGGAAACGGGCATAAAGGAACCCCTTGAGTAAGATTGCTTTGATCCTGCCACCACTGAAGGGCCAGGATCAGGTTTTGGTCACGGACTAATTTGGTAAGGGGTCCTCCTTTGAGACCAATAGGACCTCAAGTGGAACTGGATGTCCCTCATCTGAAATCTTGCTCCTGCACGACAGCTGTGGAAGCAGCCATGTGCCCTAGGAGTTGCAGAGTGCCTTGCTGGTCGAGAGACCCGCAGGGTAAAGGAGGATGCCAGGCAATGAGCCTGTCCAGTCTTTCCGAGGGAGAAATGCCCTGGCTAACTTTGTGTTCACTCCTGCACTATGAAAGTTAGAACCTGAACAGGTTCCAGAACTGACTTTGGTAAGTTGTCAGGAACCCAGGGAAGTGAGAAGCTGCTGGGTGACTTGCAAGTGGGATTTACCTGATCTGGAGACTGACCCACTATGAGCCAGTCGTCCAGGTAGGGAAACACAGCAACTCTTGCCTCTCAAATGAGCCACTACCACAGCTAGACATTTTGTGAATACCCTTGGAGCCGAGGTTAGTCAAGGGCATTGTTCTGAACTGGTAGTGGCCAGAGAGCAGTTCAACCTGAGGTACTTTCGTGAGAAGGCCTGATCATGACATGAAAATAGGCGTCCCTGAGGTCCAGGGAAGCTATCCAGTCCTCTGGCCTCAAGGAAGGCAAAATCATTGCTAGAGTTAACATTTTGAACTTTGGTTTCAATAGATGTTTGTTCAGGCACCTTAAGTCTAAGATGGGCTCCATTCTCCTGTCTTTTTGGGGTAAGAAAATATCTTTGAGTACAGTCCCTTGCCCTGATGGCAAGGGGGGACCTTTCCACTGCTTTTGCAACACAGAAGGGAAGAAACTCTGCTTCCAAAGCAAGGGCTCTGAAGAGTTTGCAGGTGAAATTGCCTGGCCTCATCTTTGGGAACTGTTTGAAGCTGAGAACCAGGCTCTGGTACTACTTCCAGAACCCACCTGTCCGGTTAGGGACAGCCAGTTCTGGCTGAAATAAGCCAACCTGCCCCCACTGGTACAGGAGAATGCCCTGGGCACCCTATCAGGGTGCTCTGCTTGCAGCAGCTTTAGGCTGAGGGGAGGGCGACTGTCTACCTATGCCCGTCTCACTCTGCCTCTGAAAACCCCTCTGTGAAAAAGCAGAGAGGCTTGAGATTGGTAAAGGGCCTGTGAAAGGCCTGTCACTCACTCCCTGGGGCATGCCTTGTGGAGTGGCATCATGTCCTCCTTAGCTTGGGCACTTTTTAGGTAGTTCATATTCATCCATCTTTTTTCATATAATTTTCTGTTTGATCACTAAACAGAGAATTTCCGTTACAGGAAAAATCCATAGCCTTTGGACTGAGTATCTTGGGACAGATTAGTGCATCTGAGCCATGCCAACCTACGGAAAGCTACAGAAGTGGCCATGACCCTAGAGGAAACATCATTAACATCAACAGCAGTATGAAATTGAACTTTAGAGGCTTCAATGCCATCAGCAGCCACTTGTTCCAACTCACTAGCCAGCTGACCCTGGGCCTGCTTGGCTAACTGCAATAAAGTGTCCCATCTAGATTTCTGATATCTAGTCACATAAGCCATATAATTAGCCTGCCTGAGTCCCAAAGAAGCTGCCATATATTGTTTTTTCGCCATGGCATCAATCTTCCTGGAATCTTTATCAGGAGGATGTGAGCCAGTGGAATATTAGCCTTGTCCTGGCTGCAGCTTGCACCACACCTACATGACTACACTGCTCAGACAGGAAGTCTGTATCAGGGCCTGATAAGGTATACCTTCTGTCCATTTTTATCTACAGGGAGGACAGAATGAGATTTTTAAAATCTTTGTTGTTTGCTTCCTAAATGACTCTATGCAAAGGAATAGACAACCTCCTAGACTCTGGAATATCCATCATTTCAACATAATCAGGCTCCTCTTGCTCATCCACAGCCTCTTCTAAAGGAAGCTGGAGGGTTTCTGCAACCTTTTTGTAAAACATAAAAAGAGAAGGGGACTCAGACAGCATAGGGGGAGATTCTAAAGGTCTATCTGGAGAAATGTCCGGTTCAATGGGCACGTCCAGACCTTCCCAGTCACAAACATACTGTTCAAATTCCTCCTCCCCCTCATGTGGTTCATAAAAATCCTCAACATCATAATCCTGAACCACTGGGACTGAACGAGCCACCCTTTTCCCAGATGCAGGGGGTTCGACAGATCCCTGAGACAAAGATTGGACAATCTGAATGGCTTTAGTTATCTCTGCAGCAGTTGGAGAGACAATTTTGTACTCAGACCTGCTGATTTCTCTTTTTTTGCTGGGACTGGTTCCTCTGAACCAGCCTTCCTTGTGTCGAGGAAGTCTCGCCCTGGTCAGAGGGACTCCTCTGGTCCAGTGGGTACTGGACCGGCTGGCCATCCGGTCAGCGGACTTTTTGGCCTCTCGCTCCCCTGGAGCCGGCCCATCTCTTTTCCAGGTGGCTGCAGGAAATTTTTACACACCTGGCAGTCTGACAGGAGGTGGTCAGCCCCCAGACAAAAACACAGTGGTGTGTGGGTCAGCCTTGGCAAAGGCTTCCCCACAGACATCATCACAGTGTTGAAACCCAGGGCCCGGTTTTCTTTGGGTTTCTCAGACATAATGCCAGCCTAACCAAAAACTTGCCTTTAGATGGCAGTGCCAGGCAAGACACCCTTATCGGTTCCTAACGTGTCACGGTATTTGAAAAACCCAAATAAAAGTTAGGTTTTTTAGAACCGATAAGAACCGGAACCGCACTCTAAAGCCCAACCAAACAGTTTGATACATATATTTTAATGAAGTCGTCGGTTCAAAACCGAACCGATAATGAATTTCACACAGACTTAATTTCTGTACTTACGGTTTACCAGATAGAGCTTTTAACCGAATGTGTAAAATAAATACTTTTTGCCGGTTCCAATGAACCGAAAATACTGATTGAACCGAGAAATGAACGGAGCTGAAGGAGCTTGATCCGAGCGACTGTTCAGTGAAGCTGAGAAGAATCTGGCAGTTTCATTTGAAACTAGCCAGATAGACTTTGGAACAGCCGTCGTGGAACTCTGGATCACTCTGAGGTTAACTGTTTCTCTCCGGGGAGTTCAAGTGTGGGAATGACTGCAATGGTCCCAATATAGCAAGACTATGGATGTTTGAATGGGGCGAAGCCCCTGTCCGCTTGGGACCAGGAAGTACCTGGACACAAACCCTGGGTCTGGAGGAGGGTCTGCCACCTCCCTGATCATCTCCTTCTGGAGGAGCAGAGCAATGTTGGCTCGACGAGCCGACAGAGAGGCTGCGGGAACCCGTAGCTCCCCGTGGGGCGACAGCTCGATAGGGTGGGGACTACTCGAATTCCAGCGGTAGACCCCTGCCTATCACTTCCAACACCCAGCGGTCCGTGGTGATAACGGACCAGGCGGAAAGGAAGTGGCGGAGCCGTCCCCCCACAGGGGGAACCCAGGGAGGAGTGACGAGGTTGGGGGTGACAGCCCTCAACCTGTCACTGGGCAGGCCTGAAGGAAGGGCCGCCTGAGGAGCCGCCTGGACCTTTCCCTCCCAGCTTCCTGCTGGAGGAAGCAGCAGGCTTGGCTTTGGGGTGCCAAGTGCGAACCTGCTGGCCCTGATGCTCGTGTTGCTGGGCCGGACGAGCCGAAGGACTAAAGGGCTTACACTGCTGCTGGCAGCCTTTGTCCTTCTGGGCAGACGTGACCAAGTCCAAGGCGGCGCTGGACTTCTCAATCCACTGAAGATGACCCTCCACCCCTGGGACTGAACAAGTTAGTACCCAGGAAGAGAACGTCTGCCAGCTTGTGCTGGGAATCCACTGTAAAGGTGGAGATCCGCAGCCAAGCTCTGCGGCGCATGGCCACTGCGGCCGCTACTGACTGAGCACACGAGTCAGCGATATCCAAGTAAGTTTGGAGCTGCTGTTTGGCCACCGCCCTTCCCTGATCCCGCACCTGCTTGACCGTCGTTTGAAGGTAAGCCGGGAGATGAGGAATCACCTCATCCAGGGAGCCCAAAAGGGCGTGTGAAAAGTGTGCAATCAGGCCGGCCGAGCTAGCCTGACAAAGGCATAGGGAGGAAGCCGCATAGACTTTCTGCCCGGAGTAGTCCAATTTCTGGACTCCTTGTCGGGTGTGTCCCATCGGCGGAGAGCGCCGGGAAAACACTGTCAGTCACTATCCCTCCACAGAGGGATGCTCCAAGAAACCAGAGAGTGGGCGTAGGGACAGCATACTTCCAGTCATCCTGGCCGAAGGTGTTGGACAAGAAGGCCATCACATAGCTCCAGTGGGCAGGGCCAATGGCTTCAGCCACCGGGAAGGTCGCCATAGGGGAATCCCCTGTCCAGTATCTCTGTGAGGGGATACTTTGCCCATTTTTAAACGGGTTCAAGCTTCATCCCAGTAGATTCTGAGATGAGTCGAAGCATTCCGAGGAACGAGGATGGGCTGTCGTTCACCGACTGACCCCCAGTGGACTCCAAGTCAAGCGGCCTGGAGAACAAGGAGGAGTTGTCGTCAGATTCCAAGGAGTCTGCGAACAGCTGCCGCGCGCCTGAGCCACCCTCCACATGCTGAGGTTGATCGGGAGTGAGGGTGATCAACAACCTATGGGGCAAACACTGACCCGACCAAGAATGCTTGGTCGGGGCCCCAGTCTTCAGCTGTGGAGGCGGAGGTTCCGCCACCATGGGTGGTGCAGCCGGTTGAGGCTTCTGCTCCTCTACCACTACGAGGAGTTGTTTCAGCTGCTCCGGTGACAGCCACTTAATGGCTGGAGAAGGCGACGGAGTCGGCTTATTCCCAGACAATAAGAGCTGCTGCCACATTAAATCCTCGTAGCACAGACGCAACTTGCTCCGGAGCCTATCCTCCGAAGAGGATGACGAGGATAAGTGGCACCGTCACTTTCCATGGTGCCGAGACCGTCGACATCGGCGGAACCGGCTGGACCTGGAAGAGGTCCGAGACCTTCGGGGATTCCGAGGTGGGTCAGAGAGGGGCCGGGGGGAACCCGCCTCCTCCTCTGTTCAGGACTCCGCACAGAAGGCACAGGCAAGTTCTCGGTTTCCACTGGGAAACCAGTGAAGAAGGTTATCGCTTCTCCAGTTGATAAACCATCCTATCGGGTCTGAAGAAAATCTCAACCACGTGAAGCGGTTGCCTCAGCCTGCTGACCTGACAGGGACACCGTGAAGCCAGCGGCCCTTAGCGCAACCTGCGCTAAAGTCAAGAGTGTCGACTATCGGGAAAGGACTCTCCCACTCCCACGAATGTCGGATGGGGACTTTTCATTCTTTCTTTTTGGATGGAGAGGAATGTCCGATGCCCCATCTCCCTTGGTGGAGAGGGATTGGCAAAGCTCCTTAAAAGAAGCTGTATAGGAAGAGCCCAAGGAGAGCGGGATAAATGCCGCGACCGAGGATGATGATGATGCGGCCTGGGCCACCTCCTCCTCGAGGGCGATCATCTGCTCCAGCTGTTCTGCCGAGCCCGCAGCCATGGATACCGCCCAATGGGCCTGCTTCAACTTGACCAGAGGATAGCGTTTTTCAGGTCACCCCAACAGCAATCGGGCAGTGCGGTCCTCCAAGACAAGAACGAAACTGAAAAGGATTTGCATAACTCACAAGCCTGTGAGTCATGACCGAGTCCAAGGCAATAAACGCACGTGGAGTGCAGATTGGTCCGGGACATCTTCTGCCCACAGGGGCACCGACGAAATCCGGGAGTCGATTTGTACATTGCAGCCGCGAGGGAAAAGGAAGACCGAAGTCTTTTGAACTTTAGAATGAGTTTCTGTTTAACCGAAGAGTGTGGACCCAGGCCTAAAATGCAGAGCCCTAAGGAGGGAACCCGAGCTTTCAAGCAGTAAGGAAGATCTGGAGTCATGGGGCAGAGCCAAGAGTTTTACCACCCAGGTGGGTGGGAGGAGTCCGCTTGAAGACCTTCCGGCAAGATTTAAAGCGGCAAAGAACCTGTCAGTAAGTGTGGATTGAACAACATATCCACGTCCCTAGAAACACAGTCTTTCAAGTAAAGTACTTGAGATCTGCTGAAAGAAAAAATTACTCACCTTAGTAATTGCTTTTCTTCTCATGGAGTCTTGCTGTATTAGGACTATAGCAGTCAGCCTCAGCCTCTGAACTGCCCCGGAGAGGAAAGGGTTAACTCCAGAGAAGTCTGGAGTTCCACAGCTCGAGGGCGCTGTTCAAAGCTCTATCTGTGCAGTTTGAAGTCAAACTGCCAGATTCTTTGACGGCTAAACTAATATAGCAAGTCTGTGTGGAAAAACCCTACACTCAGCCATATGGTTACCTACCAGTAGTAGAACTACAAAACACACAACAATCACAGAATAGCAAATAAAATTATTAAATATTGTTAGTACTACTGAAAAGAAGCATTAACAGACCCCTCTTCCCAAAAGACTTCAAGTCCAGGGAGGGGCCACCTACCACCAACGAACAACAGAATTACCTAGTTCCTAAACGACAAGCAAGAAAAGGCATGACACAGTGCTTGCACTTAATTTGCACAACCCTATACCCAAGGAGGAGTTCTGAGCGGGAGTGGGAGGGAGGGTTGTTTAATACAGCAAGACTCCATGAGAAGAAAAGCAAGTTACTAAGGTGAGTAATTTTTCTTCAAACACCATGAAGTCTTGCTGTAATTAGGGACTATAGTAGATTACACCGAGTACCTCCATGGAGGAGGGTCAGAACCTACTTAGGAAATAGGCTCTGAAGCACAGCTGTGCCAAAATGCAGGCATCCCTCCTGGACTGAACATCCAAGGAGTAATGTTTGGTAAAATTGTGAACTGTTTTCCAGGTAGCAGCTTGACAGATCTCCAAATGGGAATATCTCTAGCAGCTCGAGATGCAGCTATACCTCTGGTAGAATGAGCCCTCAATCCTGGGGGCTCTTTACCCAGTTTTTGGTAACAGATTGGATACAAAGAGACAATCCACCTTGCAATTGTCCTCTTAGTGGAGTCTCCCTTTGCCGACTTCCCATGAAGTAAGGAAGACTGGAGGATTCAAACCCTATGAACTCTAGTGTGCTCCAAATAGCAGCTTAGAGCTCTTTTGACGTCCAGACTGTGTGCAATCTCCTCTCCCTGAAGAGGGAATGCTCAGTGAAAATACTGGGAGAGATGGATTGTTGAGATGAAAATCCCGAGACCACCTTTGGTAAAAACCTTCTATTAGTCCTAAGGACTACCTTGTCCCTATGAAAAGAAATGAAATTTTCTTCCACTGACAAGGCTTGCATCTCACTTATACGTCTAGCAGAAGTGATGGCCACTAGAAAACAGTCTTCCAAGTCAAAAAACTTGAGGTCTGGGCCAAGACAGGGGCTCAAGGGGGTTGCATTAGCTGAGCAATGTAAACATTCTAGGTCCCAAGCAGGAGCTGGTTCCCAAAAAGGAGGGTTAGTGTGAAGAACCCCTAAAAAACTTGGAAATTACAGGGTGAGAAAGAGATGAAGCAGTGTTTACCTGCTGACATAAGCCGAGACTGCCGCCAGATGAACCCTATAGGCTGGCTTAAGGCCTAGAGAATTTAAGTGGACCAGATAGTCCAATAAAACAGTCAAGTCAGCAGATTCTGGGAGATTTTCCCAGAGCACCAAATGAAACCTTCCACTTAGAATTATAGGTGGCCTAGTAGAAGGCCTCCTGGCACGCCTCAAAATATCCAAGACACCTTGAGAGAGGTGAGTCAGCGATTCCTAGCCCTCAAGAACCAAGCCTTGAGGTGGAGGGAACTGAGGTTGGGATACCACACTCTCCCTGTGCACAGGTCAACAGGTCGTGGGTCCTGGGCAGCTCAGGGGAGGTGGACAATCAGGACAGAAGGAGGGTACCAGGGCTGTCTGGCCCAATCTGGAGCAATCAGAATCACCTTGCAGGACTGAGTTCTGATCCTCACTAGTACCCTGAAAGGAGAGGAAGGAGGAAGGCATATAGTATTTCCCTCCCAATCCAACTGGAAGGCGTCCAGTGGGACTGATCCCAACACTGGAGGTCTGCAACAAACAGAGGAAGTTGGTGGTTGTCTGGGGCTGCGAAAAGATCTATCTGAGGGGTGCCCCATCTGGCAAGACTGACCCCAGCACTAGAGGGTTCAGGGCCCATCGTGGTGGCCCTGAAATCCTGCTGAGGGCATCAGCTAGGACATTGTCCTTCCCTGGAAGGTGAACTGCTATCAGGAGGTATTCAAGGAGATAAGCCAGAGACCACAGTTTCATTGGGTGTGCCACAAGGCTTAATCAGTGCCCCTTGTTTGTTGGATGTACCACATTGTTGTGGTATTGTCTGTCCTGACTTGAACTACCTTGTTCTGGACAGAAGCTGAAAAGGCCTGAGAGCTAAGAGGACAGCCCTGAGCTCCAGAAGGTTGATGTGGAGCGAGAGATTCCTGAGGAGACCACACTCCTGAGTGGAAAGGTCGCCAAGTGAGCCCCCATCCTGGGAGGGAGGCATCTGTGGTAAGTGTGAGGAGTGAGGAATGGGTAAGAAGGGGACCCCTTGAGTTAGATTGCTCTGGTCCTGCCACCACTGAAGGGCCAGGATCAGAGACCTTGTCACTGGGACTAATTTGGTGAGGGGTCCTTCTTTTGGGACCAAAAGATCTCAGGTGGAATTGGATGTCTCTCATCTGGAATCTTGCTCCCTGCACGACAGCTGGGCGAGCCATGTGTCCTAGGAGTTGCAGGAAGTGCCTCGCTGGCCGAGAGACCCATGATGGTGAAGGAAGATGCCAGGGCAATGAGTCTGTCCACTTCTCGGAGGGAGATATGCCCTGGCAGACTTTGTGTTCAACTCTGCACCCATGAAAGTTAGTACCTGAACTGGTTCGAGAACTGACTTTGGAAGATTCAACAGAGATCCCAGAGGTGAGAAGCTGCTGGTGACCAACAAGTGAGATTTTACGTGATCTGGAGACTGACCCACTATGAGCCAGTCGTCCAGGTAGGGAAAAACGGCCACCTTGCCTTCTCAGATGAGCCACTATCACAGCCAGACATTTTGTGAAACCCTTGGGGCAGAGGTGAGCGGAAGGCATTGCTCTGAACTGATAGTGGCCAGAAGGTAGTTCAACCTGAGGTACTTTCTGTGAGAAGGCCTGATCAAGAAATGAAAATAGGCGTCCTTGAGGTCCAAGGAAGCTAGCCAGTCTCCTGGTCTCAGGGAGGCAAAATCATTGCCAGAGTTAACATTTTGAACTTTGGTTTCAGAAGATGCTTGTTCAGGAACTCCAATCTAAGATGGGCACGCCATTCTCTGTCTTTTTGGGGTAAGGAAATACCTGAATAAAGACCCTTGCCCTGATGGCAAGGGAACCTCTCTACTGCTTGCATCCCAGCAGAGAAGAAACTCTGTTTCAAAGCAAGGGCTTCCAAAGGATCATGAGGTGGGAAATGTCTGGCCTCATCTTTGGGAACTGTTTGAAACTGAGGATCAGACCTTGGCTTACCACCTCCAGAACCCACTTGTCCCGGGGTTAGGGACAACCAGTTCTGGCTGAAATAGCCAACCTGCCCCCCACCGGTACAGGAGATTCGGCCCTGGGCACCCCATCAGTGCCTGCTTGGCAGCTGTTTTTGGCTGGGAAGAGGGGACGGTCTCTGCCAGGCCCGTCTGCCCTGCCTCTGAAGAAACCCCTCTGAACAAAGGCTGAAGAGGCTTGATTTGATAAAAGGGCTTGTGGTAAGGCCTACCCTTTACCCCTGGGGCATGCCTTTGGGGGGTGCCTCTCTTTAGCTTGGGCACTTTGTGTGGTAGTTCTATATTCATCCATTTTTCATGTAATTTTCTGTCTGATCACCAAACAGAGAGTTACCTACTACAGGGAAATCCATAGCCTTTGCCTGAGTGTCTTGGGACAAATTAGTGCATCTGAGCCATGCCAACCTATGGAGAGCTACAGAAGTGGCCATGACCCTAGAAGAAACATCATTAACATCAACAGCAGTATGAAATTGAACTTTAGAGGTCTCAATGCCATCAGCAGCCACCTGTTCCAACTCACTAGCCAGCTGACCCTGGGCCTGCTTGGCTAACTGCAAAATAGTGTCCCATCTAGACTTCTGATATCTAGCCACATAGTCATGTAATTACCTGCCTGAGTCCCAAAGAAGCTGCCATATATTGCTTTTTGCCATGGTATCAATCTTCCTGGAATCTTTGTCGGGGATGTGATGCCAAGAATATTAGCCTTGTCGCAGGCTGCAGCTTGAATAACACCTACATGACTACACTGCTCAGTGAGGAAGTCTGTATCTGGGCCTGATAAAGTCATACCTTCTGTCCATTTTTTCTTCAGGAGGGACAGAATGAGGATTTTTAAAATCTTTGTTGTTTGCTTCCTAAATGATTTATGCAAAGGAATAGACAACCTTCAGACTCTGGAATATCCATCATTTCAACAAAATCAGGCTCCTCTTGCTCATCCACAGCCTCCTCTAAAGGAGCTGGAGGGTTTCTGCCACCTTTTATAAAACACAAAATGAGAGGGGACTCAGACAACAGAGGGGAGACTCTAAGGGTCTGTCTGGAGAAATGCCTGTCTACTGGGCACGCCCAGACCTTCCCAGTCACAAATGCACTGATCAAATTCTCCTCCCCTCCTGTGTTCATAAAACTCCTCAATAACATAATCTTGAACCACTGACCTGGGCGAGCCACCCTCTGCCACTTGTGGAGGGCTCTCCAAGTCCCCGCGACAAAGACTGAACAATCTGTATGGCTTTTGCTATTTCTGCAACAGTTGGAGAAACTATCTAGACTCGAACCTGCTGATTTCTTTGTCTTTTTTGCTGGTGCTGGTTCCTCTGAACCAGCCTTTCTTACCCGAGTAATGCCCTGGTCAGAGGGCACTCCTCTGGTCCAGTGGGTACTGGACGGGCTGGCCATCCGGTCAGCGGACTTTTAGCCTCTCGTTCCCTGAGCGGCCCAATCTCTTCTCCAGGGTGGCTGCAGGAAATTTTTACATATCTGGCAATCTGAAAGGAGGTGGTCAGCCCTCAGACAATAAACACAAGTGGTGTGTGGTCAGCCTTGGCAAAGGCTTCCCCACAAACATCACAGTGTTGAAACCTCGTGGGCCCGGTTTTTCTTTGGGTTTCAGACATAGTGCCAGCCTAACCAAAACTTGCCCCTTTCTTCAGGCCGTGCCAGAGCAAGACACCCTTATTGGTTCCTAACCGTGTCACGGTATTGAAAACCCTATTAAAAATCTAGGGTTTTTAGAACCATAAGAACCGGTACCTCACGCCTAAAAATTCATCAAAATAATAAGAAACGATCGGTTCAGACTGAACTGTAATTATTTCACACAGACTAAATTTCTTTCTTACGGTTACCAGATAGAGCTTAGCCGAAAACCGCTGGTAATTTTGAGACTTTGCCGGTTTTCTGAACCAAGGAACCGACCAAAACCGCTGAAAGTGAACCCAGCTGAAGGAGCTGATCCCGGGCGACTGTTCAGTGAGCAGGAGTAAAGAATCTGGCAGTTTGACTTCAAACTGCACAGATAGAGCTTTGAACAGCGCCCTCGCGCTGTGGAACTCCAGACTTCTCTGGAGTTAACCCTTTCCTCTCCGGGGCAGTTCAGAGGCTGAGGCTGACTGCTATAGTCCTAATTACAGCAAGACTTCATGGTGTTTGAAACAAAGGCTCAAAATGAGGTTGCATAAGCTGGACAATGCAAACATTAAGGTCCCAGGCAGGGAGCAGGGTCCCTAAAAGGGGGGATTGGTATGAAGCAATCCCTTGAAAAATTTACAGAATACAGGGTGAGATGACAGTGAGGAAGGTTTTCCCACTGACAGAAAAGCAGAAACAGCTGACAAATGTACTTGCAGTGCAATGGAATTGCAGTATAATGTGGGGAGTGGTGCAATGCAGTGGCTGTGGGGCAGCCATATTCAGGCAGACCTTCTGGACACTGAGGTGCTGCCCTATCTGCATGCATCTCTCTGGACTGCAGGATGAGGTAGCTAGACTCAGAGCGGAAGTAAATGGGTCAGGAGTACCATCACCCCTATACAGGGACCACCCAGTCCAATGCAACTGCCTCAAAGGATGCCGAGAACGAGGAGCACTTGGATGACAGTGGGCTCAGGGAGGGTTAGAACAGTCAGGCAGAGGCACATCCCACTCAAGAACTCATATGCCACACTGGCAAACGAGGACAACCAAATAGAGGTACCCAGAGAAGTGGAAGGAAAGGACGTGGAGGTTAGCCAAGGAGGTGACCTCAGCGGGGAAAGCAGTGGACCCCAGAGGAGGAGGAAGCGAATCCTGGTGGGGGACTCCATCATAAGAGGGATCCAGCTAGGAACACAGGAGGGGGAGGACAGGAGGTGAGGTGCCTTGCCCCTGCCAGGTGCCACGGCATGTGGAGGGATGGAAGGAAGATCCTGGGGATCACTGGGAAGGCAAGACAGGAGGGTGAGCTGGATGTCATTATCCACCCAGGTACTAATGACCTGGCAAATGGGGAGCCAAAGGAAGTTCAGGAAGAGTTAAGGAAACTGGGGAGGGGGTCTCAAGCAAGTAGCTACTTCTGTCACTTTCTCAGAAGTACTACCTGTGAGAGGCAAGGGAGAGCATAGGAGTGCATGCCCCAGGAACTTTAACTCATGGTTGAAGAACTGGTGCTGTGAGGAAGGGTCTGGATTCATTGGTGACTGGGGACCCACCTGGAGGGATGGAGGTTTGTTCAAGCCTGACGGCCTGCATCCATCCTGGAGGGGAATCCAAGCACTCAATGATAAGTTTAAATGCTACATTGACAAGCATTTAAACTAGCAAAGGGGGGTGGCAGGCCAGCAAGGAGGGTACCTACTTGCCTCACCCCACAGCTAGCAGTGGAACCAGTGAACCATAGGAGTGGCTATCTCTGCAAAGCAGTGTGCAAAAGATGGAGATTAGAGCCCAAGAGGTGGATAAGCAGAAAAGGGGCAAAATTCAGCAGAAGGGCAGACAGCAAGGAGAACCAGGGATAAATGACAACAAGGAAGGGGCTGGAGTAGAACAGTGAAACAGTCTATGGAGGTCAAATCATGGAAGCCATGTGTGCAAATGCCAGGAGCCTTAGCAACAAGATGGAAGATCTGGAGGCTGTCATGGTGCAGTCAGACCTGGACATTGTGGCCATCACTGAACCCGGTGTAATGATAACCACGACTGGGAGACGCCATACCTGGCTACAACATACTCAGAAGAGACACAGCAGGCAGGAAGGGAGGAAGAGTGGCACCTATGTGAAAAATGACATAAGGGCCACAGAGATACAGGAGGAACAAAATGGGGGAGAGATACTGTGGGTTAAGCTGGAAAGGAAAATGGGGACAGCCATCCGCACAGGTGTGGTCTATAGACCACCAGCCCAGGAGGAAGAAACAGATAGGGAGCTGATGCTAGCCATCCAAAGGATGGCAGACAAGGGTGAGGTAGTACTGGTTGGAGACTTAATATTCCAGACGTGGACTGGAGCATCCCAGCAACAGCATCAACTAGGAGCAGATTTATCCTGGACTCCTTCAGGGTGCCTTCCTCAAGCAACTGGTCATGGAACCAACTCGGCAGAAGGCAATACTGGACCTTGTGCTCACAAACAGGGACAGTGCAATGGGGGCAACAGGGGGAGCTTAACGAAACAGTGACCACCAGTCATTGTGGTTTGAAATCATAGAAGAGCAGAACAAACCACACAAAACACGATCCTGGATTTTAGGGGGCAGACTTTGGGAAATGGGGACATACTTGAAAGAGGCATTAAGGGAATGGGACAGGAATCAGGGTTGAGGAACAGTGGGCAGTATTTAAAATGGGGATTACAAGAACAACAGCATTATGTATTAAGCAGGTTAGCAAGAGGAAAAGGAAGAGGAGACCATTATGGTTTTCCAAAGAGGTAGCAAAGAAAGTGAAAGCCAAAAAGATTGCATTCAGGCAATACAAAAGACACAGGCAGAAGGGATAGGGAGAAGTACCAGGAGAAGCAAAGGGAGGCAGGGAGGTCAGTAAGGGAAGCCAAAGCTCAGACAGAAGAACACATTGCAAAATCAGTGGGTAGAGGGGACAAAACCTTTTTACAGGTACATAAGTGAAAAAAGAAAGACAAAGGGAGGGATAGTGAGACTGAAGGGGAGGATGGGGTCATGTGGAGGATGACAACAGTAAAGCTGACATATTGAACAGGTATTTCTGCTCAGTCTTTACTGAGGAAGAGGAGGTATGGGTCTGAAGGGAGTACAAGGGTGAGAATGGTGCAGAAATGGACACAAGTCCCTTTACCGAGAAAAGGGTCCTGAAGGAACTGGAAGTAATAAAGAGTTGATAAAGCAATGGGGCCAGATGGGAGTGCACCCAGGGTCCTTAAAGAACTAAGAGGTGGTGGCTGAACCTTCTGGCTATCCTGTTTAGCCGATCACTGGAAACAGGAGGTACCCAAAGACTGGAGGACAGCAGATGTAGTCCCTTTACAAAAGCGGAAAAAAGAGAAGCAGGAACTATAGACCAGTCAGCCTCACCTCGGTAGTGGGAAGATCATGGAACACTACTGAAGGAGAGATTGGTGGAACATCTGGTTGTCAGTGGACTACAGGACCCAAGGCAGCATGGTTTCACCAGGGAGGTCATGTCAGACCAACCTCGTTGAATTTTTGACTGGGTGACTATGGAGGTGGATCAGGGAGGCAGTAGACATGGCCTATCTGGACTTCTGCAAGGCCTTGACACTATGCCACATAGAAGACTATTACACAAACTGGGGAATATGGGGTGGGCAGGACAGTAGTGTGTGTGGGTAGGTAACTGGCTGGGTGGCAGGACACAGAGGGTGGTGGTAATGGCTGTCACCCACAGAGAGGAAGAGTGACCAGTGGGTACCATAGGATCAGTGCTGGGACCGTCCTATTCAACATCTTCATCAGTGACATGGCGAGGACCTAGAAGGCAGAATTTCACTGTTTGCTGATGACACAAAGCTCTGTAACAGAGTAGACACACCAGAGGGTGTAGACAGAATGAGAAGCGACCTGCAGAAACTTGAAGAATGGTCAGGGTTTGGCAGTTGAAATTCAATGCAAGAAGTGCAAGATAATGCATATAGGGCACAAAAACCCTGGCACAATATATCAGTTGGGGTTGAGGATATAGCATGCACCAAGCAGGAAAGAGATCTTGGGGTTGTCATCTCTGATGACCTCAAGATAGGAAACAGTGTGACAAGGCAGCAGGTAAAGCAAATAGGATGCTGGGATGTACAGGCAGGGCATCACCAGAGGAAAAGGGAGGTCATAATTCCGCTATACAAGACACTAGTGAGGCCCCACCTGGAGTACAGTGTACAGTTCTGGAGACCATACCTACGTAAGGACATAGACAGGGTAGAGAAGGTTCAGAGGAGGGCAACAAAGGTGGTGCATGGATTACATCACAAGTCCTATGAAGACAGGTTGAAGGAACTGAATATGTACTCCCTGGAGGAGGGAGACAGGGGATATGATAGAGACATACAAGTATCTTACAGGGAGGAACAGGGTGCAGGAAAACACTATTTTTAAGCGAAAAAGATGTTCCAGGACTAGAGGGCATGGGATGAAGTTGGAGGAGGACGATTCAGAGGAAACATGAGAAAGAATTCTTCACAGAACGGGTGGTGGCAAGTGGAACACCCTGCCAGAGGAAGTGGTGGTGGCTGAAACAATCACGGGATTTAAGAATGCATAGGATAGACATAAAGGAATTCTGGAGGTCAGGGGTAAGGAGCAACAGACTTCTAGGAAAACAAACTGAACTTACAAGCTCAAATGGGCAGACTGGGTGGGCCATAGGCCCTTATCTGCAGACACTATCTATGTACTTTGAGAGTAGCTGGTCTGAGGCCTAGGCCATTAAGATGAACCACATAATCCAGAACTGTAGACAATCCAGCAGTGTTTGGGAGTATATATTTCTTGGAACACCAAATGCTGAACCTTTTCCATTTGGAAGAGACAGGGGAAGATGGGACTGCTAGGGACAGTAACATGGGGTACCAAGGCTGCCTGGCCCAGTCTGGAGCAATCAGAATCACTTTGCAGGATTGTGACCTATCTTGACCAGAACGGTGAACAACAGAGGGACAGGAGGGAAGGCATACAGAAATTGCCCTTCCCAGTCCAGAATCAGAGCATCCAGTGGGACTGAATCCAAGACTGGGGGTCTGCAACAGAAGAAATGAAGTTGGTGATTGTCTGGGGCTGCAAAGAGATCTATCTCTGGGGTGCCCCAACTTGAAAAGATCACTTTTAACACTAGGGGATCCAGGGACCATTCGTGATGGCCCTGGGAAATCCTCCTCAATGCATCTGCTAACACATTGTCCTTTCCTGGGAGGTGAACTGCTACCAGAGAGGCCTGAAGGGAGTAAGCTAGTGACCATATTTTCATGGCTTCCGTGCACAAGGCCGTGGACAGAGTGCCTCCCTGCTTGTTGATGTACCACATGGTGGTAGTGGTGTTGTCTGTCCTGACTTGAACCACCTTGTTCCTCACCAATTATGAGAACGCCTGCAGAGCCAGGTACACAGCCCTGAGCTCCAGAAGATTAATGTGGAGAAGAGACTCCTGAGGGGACCACACCCTGAGCTGTGAGAGCCTCCAAATGGGCCCCTCAACCCAGGAGGGAGGAGTCTGTGGTTAGGACCACAGAATGAGACTGTGAAATGAATGGGACCCTTTACTTGAGACTGTTCTGATCCTGCCACCACTGAAGGGCCCGAATCATAGTCTGAGTCACTGGAATCAGCTTGGTCAGAGGATCTTTTTTCTGAGACCAAAAAGCCCTCAGATGAAACTGAATATCTCTCATCTGAAATCTTCCCCCTTGGACCACTGCAGTGGAATCCCAGCCTTATCACAGGCTGCAACCTGTACTACCCCAATATGGCTGCAATGCTGGTACAGGAACTCCAAACTTGAGCCTTACAGCATATACCTCCTGTCCATATGCTTGTCCACCGGAGGCAAAGAATGTGGTGTTTTTAAACGTTTATGTGTCTGTTTCCCAAAAGATTTATGCAAGGGAACAGACAGCCTCTTGGACTCAGGGATGTCCATCATCTCAACAAAATCAGGCTTTTCTTCCTCCTCAACAGCTTCATCCACTGGGAGCTGGAGGGTCTCAGCCACTTTCCTGTAGAACACAAAGTGGGAAGGGGACTCAAAAAGCCTAGGGAGGTAACTCCAGAAGGTCTGTCTGGGGAGATGACCGGTTCAATAGGCTCATCCAGACCTTCCCCACTGTCATAGTCATCTTCTTCATCCTCTTCACCTTCCCCCTCCAATTCCGAATCATAATATTCTTCCAGAGAATAATCTGCAACCGGAGGAGCCAACCGAACCGAGCACCAACCAACAGGAGCTGGTTCGGTCGGAACCGGACAGAGTGATTCAACAATGCTAATCGCCAGAGCAATTTCATCGGTTGTCGGATGGAGAGATTCAGGATCCAAACCGGCAGATTTATCTTTTCTTTTTCGAAGAAACTGACCCCTCAGAGTCAGCTTTCCTTTTTCCCGAGGAAGTCTGGCCCTGGTCAGAGGGCACTCCCTCAGGTTCGGTCAGAACCGAACCAGGCTGGCCATCCAGGTCAGCAGACTTCTCGGCCTCCTTATCCCTGAGCCTGCCCAAATATTTTTCCACAGCGGTCTTTGGGAAATTCTTGCAAATTTGGAAGTCTGAATTGAGGAGGTCAAATCCCAGACAATATACCACAGGTGGTGTGGGGATCAGCCTTAGCAAAGGCCTCCCCATACACACTACAGTGCTGAGACCCAGTGGCCCCGTTTTTTTTCCCCTGGGTTTTTCAGACATGGCTGACCACAAAATTAACTTACTCTTTACATGGCTTCAGACCAGGTAATACAAAACCTATCATGTCATGGGTGCTGGAAAAAAAAAATGAAGAAATTTTTTTTTTTTTTTTTTTCCCCAATAATCGATAGGCACTGGAATCACAAGAAATTTTTAAACAACAATCGATCAGTTCAGCCGAACTGACCGCAAATTACAATTTCCTCACAATTAACTCTAAGTCCACTACCTAATACCACTTACTGTACCACAGACAGGGATCTGAACCAAGAAAATTGTAGAAATTCTACCGATTAAACCAACGAACACTTCACCGAACCGAAAGCGAGGAGAAAACTCCGGAGCGACTGTTCAGTTAGGCGGAATTAAGAATCTGATGGTTACACTTCAAGTGCAGCAGACAGTGGTTTGAACTGAGCTCGAGCCCAACATTCTATGCTCTCAGCATAGTTAACTCTTTCATCTCCGGGGCAGTTCAAGTGCTGGGGCTAACTGCAATTGTCAGAATACAACAAGACTTCATGTTGTTTGAAATCTGTGATTTTAGTAGTTATTACCTCTGCCAGACGTATTAGTGAATTACAAGCTCCGTCAGTGGAACCTAACTTTATTTCATTTCATACAGATACAGTGGTCCTTAGAACCAATAGAAGGTTCTTACCTAAAGTGGTTTCAGAGTTTCATCTAAACCAATCCATGTCTCTCCCTGTGTTCTTCACTGATCATTCCTCTTCAGGAGAGAGAAGGTTACACAGTTTGGATGTTAAAAGAGCCCTTAGTTCCTACATCGAGCGTACTAAGGCTCACAGGTTTGACTCCCTCCAGTTGTTTCTCACTTATGGGGAAGTGGGAAAGGGCAAACCTGCCACTAAGAGAACTATTGCCAGATGGATTGTTTCTTGTACACAATTCTGCTATAAGAAGCTAGGCCAAATACCACCCTCAGGCCTGAGGGCTCATTCGACTAGAGGTACAGCTGCCAGAGATATTCCTTCGCTAGAGATATGTCAAGGAGCCACCTGGAAAACAGTCCATACCTTTACCAAGCATTACTTTCTGGATATCCAGGCTAGGAGTGATGCTCGGTTTGGCACAGCAGTACTGCAGAGCTTATTCCCAAAGTAGGTTTGATTTCCTCCTCCATGGAGGTACTGCTTGGTAGTCTGCAACAGTCAGACTACAGCAAGACTTCATGTTGTTTGAAGAAAAAATTACTCGCCTTAGTAATTATGTTTCTTCTAATGGAGTCTTGCTGTATTCTGACCTCCTTCCCTCCCTGCCTCCCCTCTCAGAACCTGTTTTTGGGAAAGTGGTCTGGCAGGTGCAGTGTTGCACCTGAGGGGTGTTTTTGGGCACCCTCTCTTTTTTAAGAAGGGGAATGCTTTGTGTTTATTAAATTATTTAGTTTTAAGTTGTTCACTGTCTGGTTTTTGATTTTGGGTTTCCTGACTTGAGTCTTTTTGGGGATCCAACATTTTTGATTGCCAGTTGGCTAGTAAAAATTTTACAATTTCCATACAGTAGTTAGTGTTAGCTCGTAAGAATCTGACAATTACGTTTCAAAGTGCAGCAGACAGAGGTCTGCATAGAAAATTAACCCTCTACTCTCCGGGGCAGTTCAAGTGCTGGGGCTAACTGCAACAGTCAGAATACAGCATGACTCCATTAGAAGAAACATAATTACTAAGGTGAGTGATTTTTTCTTTTTAGTGACCCGAAAAAGTAGTTGCAGGGACACAGTCACAAGTGAAGCTGCGAATAACAAGCTGGACTCCCCAGCCCCAAAAGCTACCAGTACTTCCACCTCACCCATCTGAGCCCATTAAACTCCTCTTTCTCCAGTCCTCAAACACACTTTTTGTGCTACCGAATACTACATGGGTTTGGAGGTGCTGGCACAAAAAAGACTTGGTCCTTCAAGTCTGCTCATTTTCCTACCTGAACCATTTCAGCCTTTTGTCGGGCATGTCTTGTCCAAAACCCTAATGACAGTTTAGCCCACCCCTAAATACACATCTGCTTTCACCAAACCCTTATAAGCTATGCACGCTTTCATGAAACCTGTCACAGTCTCATCATTTACCCCCGAGAGCAGGGTGTTTCATCTATTTTATTTATTTCAGAATTCAGATTAACACCTTTGAGCCAAGGCTCTTTACAAAGGTTCCATGTCAACAACAGCTATGAAACAGAACAAGCAGTACAATAGTGCAAATGAGAGATACAAAGGTTCAGGGAGAACTGTTCAGAGTTAGGTAACATAATGCTAGAGGATAACATGATTTCACGGAGAGAAAAACAATTATTAGCATACAGTCACTTGCTGAGTGCAATGCCTTAAGTTACTAAGTGCAGAGCGGTTGGCAGCCAGGAGGCTTTGGTGGTGGTGGTGGTGGGGGGGGGGCAGTGGATGGGGGAAGTGGGAAAGTGGTAAGTGGACAGAAAACGTGTGAAAGGTCAGGGAATGACACATATACGTTTCAATTAGTAAGGGCAATCACATCTGCTTGTTACCACAAGATGGCAGAGGGCAGTTCTTCTACTCACCACTCCTTCCAAGAAGAACTATTTTCTCTCGTCCTCCCTGAATCCACTAACCCCCCCCCCCCCAAGCTAAGGATTGTGTCCCCCGGTTGTTGATCTCCAACAATGCTGGAACAGGTCGTGATATTCTACCCTATTTCCTGCAGGTTTTTATCATGCCATGTCTCTCCCTCGTGGTTTCCAGTGACAGTACGTGTTCAGACTAATTAGGTGCTCCTCATATGTTTTCCCCTGCTGACCCTATATCATCTTTCAGGAGTAGAATTTAAGGAAAAGAAGTGGTATTCTTGGCAGATTACCAGAGCCAGAAATCTGCCATAAAATTTGGTATTCCACCCAATTTCAGTAGATTTTCATATTTTTAAAGGTACTGTAGAACATTTAAATACACTGAATTCTTTATCAAACCCCCCCAAATAAACAACTCTGCTCCTATGAACTTCAGCACTTGGAACAAACTGGTTCTGTCTGGGACTTTTGGGTTCAATGGCCCCATCAGACACCAACGACAAGAAAGAGTGGATATTTCATGAAGAAGAGCATTCGCCTCAAATGGGGTGAACGTTATATACATCTTTTATTGTTTCAGACTCGCATGTTTCTACCTTGGGCAGCTACGTCCCTCTACAGTCAGAGGGAGCAAACATTTTGCAGCTTCTGTCCTTGGCTTCTGCATTCCTAGGGGACGCAGCACTGGGCAGTTTGCTCACCCTGCAGTCATGGACAGTAATTACTCAAACAGACCTCCTCATCCCTCTTTACAATCCCACTCCTGCCTGAGCTGCTTCATAACCGGCACCACCCATCCACTGTGACACTGACCTGCGCTCCACAGGCAGCAGCACACCAGGCAGACTCATTTCTCTGAAGCTTCAGAAAAATGACACACCTAACCATTCAGCTGAACTAAATACAGTCTGTCCTCCCTCACACAATAACCTCACACGCACAATGAGATGAGTAGGTGAAAGGTGCCATAAAAGTACAGTTGCACAAGAACTTCTTCGCTAGTATCTGTTGCTGCAGATCATAACACATGGGATATCAGCCACAGGCATCACATCCTCCGGATGACTTAAAAGCAGTCAACCCAGGGACCTCCCCTTCCTGTCACCACGTGGTGTGCTTTAGCACATATAAAAAGGGGAGGTCCCCGATACTCCTCAGTTCTTTTCCATCTTCGCGACCAGTATGAGGAGATACCCACTGGTTTCTGACGGGAACAGAGGAGAGCAACAAAAAGGCAGCAGCTCGAGGCTTCTGTGAGTAGCTGGAGCAAGGTACCCCTCTGGAATAGTAGCAAGGGGAAAGGCAAGCAGGGCAGCATGACCTGCTGCAAGAGATACTCTCAAAGATGTACTGTTATGCTAAGCTCTTACGCAACTGTATTATCTTCTTCTAGTCAATCTCTTGCAGCATGTCATAACACATGGGAAGAATCCCAAGCAGTTATGCCCAAAGCAGGAGGAAAACCATAGACCGTCGGGACAGGAGGCCCTGTTAGATGACCCGTCCAAAATTGGCCCACTTTTTGGAAGCAATGTCTAGACTGTAATGTTTTGTGAATGTAAGTATAGTACCCCAGGTAGCGGCCTTGCAAATTTCCATAGCCGAGACACCTCAAAAACACGCAGTGGAGGTAGCCTTGCCTCTAGTGGTGTGGGGTTTCACAGTCCCTGTGAGAAGTCGTTTGTTGCATTTGTCATAGAGGAATGTAATGCAGCTGGCCAACCATGTGGACAAGCACTGCTTAGAAACATGAATGCCCTGTCGACCAGGGGTGAAAGAAATTAAAAGCTGCTCAGTTTTTCACAACTGTTCAGTGTGGAAAAGACATCCATCAAGAATATGAAGCTGGGCTTTCTCGGGATTCTCACGCTCTGCATAAAATACTGGCAATTGTACGGACTGCTTCAGAGTAAATTCAGAAACCACTTTTGGTAGAAAGGAGGGGTTAGTACGTAAGGAAACCCAATCCCTATGAAACTGTAGGTACAGTGGTCTGCACATAAGCGCCTGTAACTCTAAGATATGTCTGCACGACGTAATCGCTACCAGAATTTATCATGTTTTGTTTTTGGTGGGGGAGGATCACAGTCTAGCAAGTTCAGATGATCGGGTGGGAGGTGTAAACTATAAATATGGCACCAATGCAGTCCCTGTGTTTTTTAGTGGGGGACAGTTGAGATCTGTCTGCAACACTGGCTTCTACTGTCAGCAGCAGTACACACACACACACACACACATACATACACACACACAAAACAGTTAAGAAATGTGCAGGAGGGAGAACTTGGAGCTGAAGTTATGGGCAGGAAGGGTGTTAGGAGAAGATATTACCACAGAAAACATGGCATGCCATAAAAAAGAAAAAGCAGACAGGCAGTGGTGGTATAGTTAATTCATGCCAAGGCACCACCAGATTGTGCCACACAACAGACAGATTTGGGAGTCTTGCAGAGCCAAGGTAAGTTGTGTGTGGGGTTGGGGGCTTTCTAGTCACCCCACAGTGCTACCCAGTCATGAACACTGGCACTAGTTTTCTTTTAGTTGCCACACACACAATTAAGAAATGTGCAGGAGTGTGTTAAGAGAAGTTATGTGCAGGAAGTGTAAGGAAATTGCCATAGAAAAAATGGCACTCAAATGCCATTAAAAAAGAAGTTCAGAGAAAAGCAGATTGTGTAGATTTCATGCCACCAACCAGATTAGATTGAGCCACTGTCTTAAACTGGACAGATTTGGGAGACCTGCTGAGCCAAGGTAGGTTGTGGGTAGGGTGGGTAAGAAATGTGCAGCAGGAAAGTCGGAGAAGTTATGGGCAGGAGCGCTGTGTTAGAAGTTACTGGGCAGAAGGGGTATTAGGAGAAATTGCCAACATAGAAGTATGCCATAGAAACTACACACAGAAGGCAGACACACTGCAGATGGAGTTGTTCCATATCCACCAGATTGTGCCACTGTCTTCTTAACAGCAGACTAGGTCAGCTGTCAAGTCTAAAAAGGGTGTGGGTGGGATGGTGGGGGCTTAGTCACCCCAGTCAAATCCATGTCTCCGGTACAGCCAGAGGTATTCTTACAATTTGAGAAGATTGTGTGCAGGAGAGTAGCAGGAAGATGTTTTGGGCAGGAGGGTGTTTGGGAGAAGTTGTGGGCAGGAGGGTGTAGATGAAGAAAGAATCACTTTTTATGCCAGGTCAAGACACAAAACAGCAATTATCTGCCACACATATGACACCACCACCACCAGATTGTGTTAATGAATGTAACAAGCTTGGGCAGGAGGTGATGTAATGAGCCAGTCTGGTTTACCCAGGTTAAAAAGACCTTAAGCAAATTGCACGAAGGGGCAGCAACCACACAATCATGTTAGATTATGCCATCTTTCTAAACCCGAGTCATCATTGGTGGGTGGGAGCTGGGAGGGATATTTTTGCAATGTTTTATTACAGTTGGGTGGTGGGTGGTCACTGGGAGTTTGAAACATGGGGGCTGTTTTAGTTTATAAGTAACTGCAACTAAAAATGTTAATGCGCTGGAGAGAACGAAGGAGACGTATTTGGGGCAGGAGGTGACTAGGAGACATAGGTTACTGTCAGCAATGACTGTTAGTCATAAAAAAATGTTTACATCTAATGACTGTTCCTAATCTAATGGCACAACTTTGTTTGTAGCAGTTTGGCAAATAAATCGGGCCACTGTACTCAACTGCAGCAGTGGAATTTCACATTCAATCAATGTACCACCAGAACTGCAAACCTGCAAGTACATTTTTCTCATAATTGTTAAATTGTGACGGTGAACAAATAAATGAACAACAATCAACAGTCATCACAGGTGAATTCTTTATTTGTATATAATTACTGGGTTCCGTTTTTTTCAATGGCAAAAACCGTGTGTTAAATACTGCAACACCCGAGTAGATGTTATGGCATTCACGCGGCTTCTTCCAATGCAGGACAGAGTCAGGAACAAGAGAGGGGGTGGGGTGCTCCTATACTACTAGACTCACTTAAATGTATCTATTATAGGGTACACCACTCTCCCACCCCTTTCTGTTGAGTCCTTACATGCTCTACTCCTGCTTGGCAATACCAAAAAGGTACACTTGGTATGTGCTTACAATGCACCCAAGAAGGGGTGTGCTAGGGCTCTCCTCTCTCCTTAATAGTCTCAGTCCCATTGTTGGCGCAAACGAGCTGTTGGTCCTGGGGGACTTCAACCTAACCTGGGTGGGTCACAACGTCCAGCAATATAAGCCCTTGCTGGCGGGTCTCTCCCTCAGCCAACTCATTAAGGAACCCATGAGGCTCTCCTCATGAGGTGACAAGGGATCCCTCATCGATTGGGTGCTGAGTAACAGACCAGACAGAATCATCTCCAGCGGCACCCTCCCTGATGTCTTCTTGGATCACTCTCCCTCCTATTGCATTTGGGGTATCTTGGCTCCTAAAATTCCCTGCAAAGTGATCCAAATGAGAGACTTCTCCAAACTTAACGTAGAAGACTACCTCTCAGACCTGCGACAAACAGACTGGTCTCAGGTCACTGCCGCAAACGACCTTTCTGTAGCCCTTGACAATTTTCTTGCTATCTTTACCCCCCTGCAAAGCAAGCATGTGCCCCTCACAAAAAGGAGGGTAAGGGGCACAGTCACAAAGTGGCTTCATGGCGATCTTTTCTCCCTCATGAAGTACACGGACAAGTGGTGGGCTCGCTATGAGGCCTCCCTCTCCAGTACTGACCTCCAAGAGTACAGACGAGTGAGAAACACTTGCAAAAGAGCCATTCGCTCTGCCAAGAGTGAATATTGTCACTCTGCCCTACTCTCCTCAGCCAGAAACTCGAGGAGCTTCTGGCAGAACATCAAAAACCTGGTCGGTGGGTCTGCTAGAGCTCAGGTCTCTGACATGCACATTGGCAGGGTAAACTGCAATAACCCCCTTATGATTGCCAACGCCTTCAACTCCCTGTTCACCGATCTGCCTGCTCTCTCCTTCCTCCCCCACGTCTCCAAAACTTGGGACTCTACCCCAGTCGGTGCAATCCCTCGACCTCTCTTCTACCTCGGGGTCATCTCCATCCTGGAGACCCAGAAGCTTCTTGATGGGTCTTCCCCCTCACACTGGTGCTGGACATGACAGCCTTGAGCCTAATCTACTCAGACTTGGGGCTTCCATAATTGCCCACCCTATCATCCACATTTTCAATAGATCCCTTCTGTCAGGCACCATCCCTAACACTTGGAAGGTGGCCAAAGTCACCCCTGTTCACAAACAGGGCGACCCAAGGATCTCAGGAACTATTGACAGATAACGATACTGTCAGCGATCAGCAAGTTTCTCGAAAGGGTGGTTGCCTCGCAGGTCTCCCATTACCTGCAGACCTACGATTTACTCTCCCTTGCACAACACGGCTTCTGGAATGGGCATAGTACATCCACTGCCCTAGCGGTTGTCTCCTCTGAGATCAGATCTGCTGCTGATCAAGGCAAACTGACTGGAGCCATCTTTGTGGACTTCTCAAAAGCCTTCGACCGTGTTGACCACTCACTCCTGCGCTCCTCTCTCCAGTATATGGGCTTCTCCTACCCCGCCCTTGACTGGGTCAGCAGCTACCTCTCGGGCAGACAGCAGTACACCTTCTTCAACAAGGCCCTGTCAAAGCCTGCCCCGGTCAACTGTGGGGTCCCTCAGGGCTCTGTCCTTGGGTCCCTCCTATTTTCTCTCTTTATTAATCAGCTGCCCTCGGCCCTGGCTCACGGATGTTCTACTCTGTATGCTGATGACTTAGTCATTCTGTTCAGCTCCCAGGACAGCTCCGACATCAACACCAAGCTCAACTCTGACTTCAACCAAATCCAATCCTTGCTGGAGGCCCACAAGCTTGCTATCAACTTGCAGAAAACTCAAACCATGCTCTTCGCTCCACAGCCAAACTAAAAGCGGTCCCGTCCCCTCTAAGGATCTCATGTGCTGATGGATCCTTCCTACATGATGCTGAATCTGTCAAGTACCTGGGGGTGACACTTGATCCACAACTGGACTGAACTCTGCACATTCGCAATGCCTGCAAGGCCTCAAACAGTAAGTTGGGCCTTGCGTACAGAGCAAAAAGTTGCCTCACCCCGGGGCACATCTTGCCCTAGCCAGAGGAGTCCTCTTACCCACGCTCACCTATGGCCTTGTCTCCTTTGCCCTCGCTACAAAAAACAATCTCTCCAAATGGGATACGGCGTACAATAATGTATGTCGCTTTGCACTCTCTGCCCCCCGCCTCACCCACCGCTGCCAGCTCTATTCCCAGCTGGAGTGGCTTCCACCGGAAAAGCACCGGTCCTTCGTCCTAGGCAACTTCATTGACAAGGTTATCAGAACAGCCACCCTGCCTGCTCTTGCCGCTACCCTCATACCCCCTTCCTCCTCCTCCTACCACCTAAGGTCCAGCGACTGCCATGTCCTCCTGGTTCCTAAAACACGCATCCAAATGGGTGACCGGGCCTTCGCTAATATTGCCCCTAGACTATGGAACTCCCTTCCAGCGAGCACTCGCTCCTCCACCTCCCATTCCTACTTTAAAGCTTCCCTCTGGGCTTCCTCTCAAATCTGCCGCTACCTGCCTCTGCACTTAATGTACCCCTGCCGCATGTCCCACTGATTTCTGACTGCTTTAGGGTTAGGGTCTCCTGACCTTCCCTACCAGTGAAACATACTGTGATCAAAGAACAGATTGTGATGGATCCTCCCTGGCTCTACTGTATCAAACTGTGCATATGCCATTTGTTCTATTCCTTCGGGTTATTCACTGGCCTCTCCTATTCCCCTTTGAAATCTGCTTGACGTACTTAATAACCCCTAGCCTGCAAAGCTGTGTTGCCTGTTAAACTCAGCTGACTGCCTGCCTCCTTTGTACTGTGATTTATCTTCCTCCCACTGGCTAGGTAAATGTCCCCTGAAGTTGCTGCATTGACCATGTTTATGACTGATTCCCTTACTTGTACCAGCTCTTATTGTTTGCCTGTTGTACCTGAATGTATCTCTGTAATCTTGAATGTATCTTTGTAATCTCCCGGGTCGCACCTGAAAATAGGCACTTGGTTGTCTAGTGTGCTTACCTGGTAGATAAAAGCAAATAAATACATAAATAAATAAATAATGTGCTCTAGATAGAAACAGAAACTCAGCGTGAGCCTCACACTGTCAGTTTTCTCACAAAGCACCAAAAGAAGAATCCAAGTCATCGACGACTCAAGACAGCTCCAAGGTAATTCAAGACCAACAAAACACTTGCGCTTTCATTTTATTCACTTTTGCTAGAATAGAGCAGACTGCTACACTGCACACTTTTACCACGCTCCCTAAGTGCTCTCCCTTTCAACCCTCACCTTTCCCTTGCAGGTCAAACGATGCCAGCATTTCAAAACAGTCGCAACATGAAAAAGGACAGCAACAATCAGGACAGTTATTTTTTATTTAGTTTTCTTCTTAAATACTTCAATATTTAAAGTTACATGTTCAATCTGCAGTTCTCTGTTCCTCATTAAACCATTTACTCACCACGAGGTAAGACTCCAGTTTGTTTGTTTTTTTTATTTCAAATCCTACCAGAAAAAAACGGAACCCTTCAATTATATATAACAAAGTATGGGGTGCAGTGTGTTTCACTCGAATTTAACACACACCCTCGTTGCTGGATGGCTGTCATAAACCCAGAGGGTGAAGGCCATCCAACAACTCGGGTGTGGGTTAAATATGGGATATACAATGGTGAGCTGTCAGATAAATGATTTATCTACACAAGTGCTGTTTGACCTCAGATAACTTCATGAGTGGCGTAAGCCACGAGTGAGGTGTCCGAGGTCAAACAGCACAAGTGTAGGTAAATCATTTATCTGACAGCTCACCATTGTATATTTCATTTATGCAATAGGGATGCTTATCAGTGCAGGGACATTTGGTTTTGACTGTTTATCTTCTTTTTTTAAATGATAATTTCTGGGACTTTCGGTTAACTTTCCTAGTGTATGTCCGCCTAGCATGGAGGTAGCTATTAAATGAAACTCCATTCATTTTGTAGAGAACTTCTTGCTGAACAAATGTCATGATCACAGTATCATGCTACCTTTTTTATTTTAAAGTTATTCACATTTGGTTGTTGAAAAAGTGAAACAAAAATTGAATTTTATGCTGTTTTTTGCCAATTATAAAAAACTAAAAGGTATTTATTAATTAAAAAACACTCATTTTGTAGATATTTTTCGGCTGAACATTTTCACGCTCACAGTACCATGCTATCATTTTTAGTTTTAAAGTGATTCACATTTGTTTGTTGAAAAAGTGAAAAGAAAATTTAATTTTATGCTATTTTTCGCTAATTACAAAAAAACTAAAAGGTATCTATGAATGAAACACTACTCATTTTGTAGATATTTTTGTGCTGAACATTTTTCGTGCTGACAGTACCATGTTATCATTTTTCATTTTAAAGTTGTTTACATTTGTTTGTCTGAAAAGTGAAAAGACAATTAGATTTTATGCTGTTTTTTGTTAATTGTAAAAAAAGACCAAAAGGTATCTATAAATGAAACACCACTCATTTTGTAGATATTTTTGTCCTGAACATTTTTCGTGTTCACAGGGATATGCTATCATTTTTCGTTTTAAAGTTATTCACATTTGTTTGTCAAAAAAGTAAACAAAAAAGCTTTGATTGACAGTTTGCATTTATTCCACATATGTGGGATAAATCTAGGGTGGTTAGATTTATCCCACATATGTGGAAATAAATGGATTTATGCAATTACTTTTGGTCCCACACCTACTGCATAAATTCTCATAACACACTGCACCCATACTTTTATCCTATATGTAATTATGTGATCATTCATGTGCTGTGACTTTTAGCCATATGTTACCTTTGTAAAAGGACTGCTAACCAACACTGCTGAAAAGAAAAAAAAACAAACTTTTTGGCATTATACCTGCAAAATAATGACTTAGGAATAAAAAAAAGACATGGATATATCAATAAACAACACTGAAATGCACTTTCCAGACTTGTTTCAGTCATTTAAATGGGGACCCCAAAACATTTCACTTGGACTCCCAGATTTTCGGCCCGGACCCCCATTTTTTTTTTCCCCCAAGAAAGTCCAGGACTCAACAACAAAAAATCCTACCAAGAGCCCTGCTGGGTTCGGCAGTGAGCTCGGGGAGCTAGGGGTCAGACGGGAAAAAGAGGACTGAGCATCCAATAGACTAATCTCCTCTCCTGGGAAGGGGGGGGACCAGGGAACTCGAGAAGGGGAAGACATTGGTGGTCGTCCTGTGGGTGTGAGCGTGCATGTCACGCACTGGACGGCATTGCACATCAGCATCTTTCGGGGTGGGGGGGGCCAGAAACAAGAAAAAAAAACTGGCACCCGGGAAGGTGATGGTGGGTCCAGTGGATGGCCTCCACGCCCAGCGCCAGATCTGCCCCAGCCAGCCTCTGGATCTCCTCCCACACTCTGGCCACCCTACTAGATTCTAGAGAGCACCAGAGGAGTAAGGCGGTCCCACCTCAGGGGGGGCTTAGAGCCGGAGGTTGGAAGTGTGGTGAGGAGAGATCCCGGGACGGAGGCTAGGTCTAGGGAGACATCAGGCAGAGCAGGAAAGCCAGTCCAAATGAACACACCAGAGACAGTCCTAAGGGGTCAGCAAGAGAAACACAAAGAAAGTTAAAAAATAATAAAACAAGAAATAGTATGATGCAAAAAGGGTTGACAGTGTCCCTTTAAAATGAATCCAAACTCTGCACCACAGACACAGATGGCACTATATGATGCCCCCTTTCCACCCCAGCCCCCATATTTATTTTATTTATTTTTATTTTATTTAGCTTTTGTTGACCGGGTAAGTGCACTAGACAAATCCTGCCTATTTTCAGGCACGACCCGGGGGAGGGGGATAAAGATGAATGCCAACTGACCTTGAACCAGATTAAACTGTTGGTGGTATTTTTAGTGAATGAGGGAAATTTGGCCAGGACACCGGGGAAATTCCCCTACTCTTTTCGATAAGTGCCATGGGATCTTTAACATCCACCTGAACTACCACCAATCCAGGCAGATGGGACCTCGGTTTAACGTCTCATCCGAAAGACATCTGCAGCAGTAGCATCACCAAGCCAAGCTACTCAGTCACTATGTAATGAAGATAAGAGTCTGTATATGGCTCTGACACTTCTGTCATCGTGTCATCTAATGAAAAAGCGGAACTGGGGTAGGGCGCAGTAACCAGTAGCACCTTAGCACCACCAGCAAAGCAGCTCACAGGAGAGGAGAGTGCCAGTCAGGAGTATATGAAAGTAAAGCTGTCTGTGCGGGGGGGGGGCATGGGAGAGTGGGAGAGGAGGGCAGAAAAGCACAAGGAGGATATGTCAAAAGGGCAAAAGAAAGCAGATGAATCCTGTGTGACTGAGATGAATGCCATGAAAAATGGAAAGAAATCAAAGAGAAGGAGCAGAAGAAGAAGAAGCATGAGAAGATGAAGCACATCCAGGGAAGGAGAAGCAGGATGAAGCAGAGGCGGCTGAAAATGTGCAGTCAGTCAATCACATCAAGTTTTGATCAGGACCACGATACAGAGGAGAGGAGGCCATTACAGGTGAACATAGCCAAACTTAAAAAAAGAAATAAATAATGCAAAAGGGAAAAACAAGTAGGTTAGGCATGAAAATGTACAGACCAGGCTCGCCCGCAGCTCCCAGCCAATCAGCCTCATCATAATCCTAGTGCTATTGCATCGAGCCTAGCTTCATCATTCCATAATGGCATTAAAAAATAAATAAATCTTCTCAGTCACCAACCTACTGTCCCCCCCAAAGAATCCCAGCAGTCCAGTCATGTATTTAAAAACCAAAGAAATCTTCTGCAGTGTAGAAGTATTTTACTGATGACCCCACAAATCCACTGATAGGATGCTACAATCTACGTGACAAGAAGATCTGCTGAGGTCAGGCTACTCAGACATTGGGAACCAGTATTCTGGCTGATCCTCTAAAGCATGACAAAGCATCTTACTGATAGTCACACCGATTCCCAAACCCCACTCAGGTATATGGGCCAGCGACAGGGACAGTCGGGCACAGGTGGTGGTATGAGATGGTCTGTTCAAGTAACGCAGCTACCACTGCAGCCACAGAAGGCAACCAAGGTACTGGCATGCTTCAAATGCCCCACTCCAGACCACCATCAGTAAAACACACTACACTGCTCTAGTTATTACATGCCCACACTAAAATGCCACCAAGTCATCCAACCTCTGTCTAAATAACATTGGGAAGATGATGGCCCTTGATCTTCAGCCATTCTCCACTGTAGAGGACATTGGCTTTCAAAGACTGGTACATGAACTGCAGTCCAAACACAACACTGCATCATACTTCATGTTTTCCAGGCATGCTGCATCAAGATACTACACAGGAGGGTAATATCCCTATTGAGAGTACATCCAAAGATATGACAGAGAGAGAGAGAGAGTCTAGAGTTGTCATGTGCAGTAGTCCGATGTGGGGACTCTGAAAAGGGGATTTAGTTAGCTACAGAGTCTGCGGTAAAATACTCCTCCAGGGTACACTGAGAAGCTGTGGAGGCTTTCTGATCTACAAAAGGTTGGCAGTACTCCACTCTAAGCTGGTGGTAGCATGAGCTGCAATTTGCCTACTGTAGAGCAGCTTGCAGTGCGGCTTGGGATGTCCACTGCTGCTCCTCGTGCTTAGCAACCTCCAAGAGTTAGCCGTGGGGGTTGGGACGGCAGGTGGCAACAACTGGGGATGGAAAGAGCCCTGGAACTACAACAAGCAACATTTCATTCCACTGTGCGAAGTGGTGCACAGTACTCTCCTCCCAGAACAGAGCACCCCGTTGCAAACAGGACCACAACTAGGGGAGAGAAATGGCTGGGTTAAAACCTAACTGAAAGTACAAATTTCACCAATACATAATGGGAGTTTCAGTTCCAGTGGGCCTACCTATCAAAAACAAATAAAAAACGACATCAATCACTCTTCAACCTAACAGCTATTGTTACAGACTAGGTACAGCTTTATGGCCTCACTGTCAAGTAAAAGTGGAGTCATTTCTGAGAAGGCTGCAAACCCGCCCCCCACCCCTTCACTCACCGCATACATTTCCAGAGTTAAACATTAATATTGAAAATGTATTCCTCTCTACCATTCCTGTTGCATTATGTAATGATAAGCACCGTCTTAAATTACAAGCTCTAGAGATACTCAACTTTAGTAAAGTATAAAATAAAAAGAACACTTCTATACAATTTTGTGGCAGAAGCATACATTACATTTAAAATTTTGTCAGAGAGTTGCAGTTCCTGGTCTCCTTCATCTTACCAAATGCCTGCCCCATAGAAAACAATTTTAATACAACCAGTCAAGTCAATTCAGACACTGCTCCCTCCATTACTTGTGGCCCTTAAATACCAGTTAAGGCACCTCCCCGATTCCACCTGTTCCTGTTAATTCCCCTCCTGACTCCCCGCCATCTTCTCATGCACCCCCATATACTAGGCTGTACCAGTGACTGATTATACATCACTAAAGCACCTAACCATCTCCTCAGCACTGTGCACTTTATTGTTCATACCTGCACGCTTGCGCTACAAGTCCTTGTCATGTCCAATGGTTACTGGTTCCTTATCATGTGTTCTTGCACTTGTATACTGGCACTGTTCGCCTACTGATGTATCACTTAAAACTTTGTTCTTTCTGTCTCCTCCCCGAGTTGCACCTGGAAACGAGCCTTGGCTCAGTGTGCCTTTCCCGGTTACCAATTTTCAAACAAAATAATGCACTGCTCCCCAAATGTTTAGCAAGGAAACCCCACTGCATGACTCACTCAGGGTTTGACTTTACTGGTCCAGGGCATAGTCCAGACTACAGCGGACCAGTGCGACTCACCTTCTAGTTTCCCCAACATGGACACCAAATTCTGTGATTTTGAGAACTCTTGATTTTGTTGCTGTGTGGCTACTAGAAAAAGATCCGTAGACCAGAAGTGGTGTAAGTATCCGGTGACCCATGTGTGACTCAAAAGTCAGTCCTCCACGTTGACAAAATTGACTTCAAAGTACTGGCAGTCAAAAGCACAACATTAGAAAAAACAAGTCCTACAAACGTTGACTGTCCGAAACCGGGCCATGTAGCTAAACAACCACATCTACAGGTTCGGCTACAAGCAATATGGCGGCCCGCTTGACATTCAGCTGACATGCTACGCAAAGGGTGTTGGATTCCACTGTTTTTTACTACTTTCGCCACAAAAATGTGACATCCAAGGCTAGGGCACTCGAGTACAGAGACTAAAATGAAAACGCCCCTTAGCGTTGCAAATCAGAGTTGTCTCTGTGACTACCTAAAGCGCACCACCATCTTTTGCTCAGAACTTGGAAAATGCTGTTTTTTCTGATTCTGTCTTTTGACTGTCAAAATCCAGAAGTGGCATAGTGAAAAATCACATAGGGTGAAATGCCCACTGGCCACAGAACCAGAAGAAAAAGACTAGAATGGCAACGCCCCCTTCGGAGGCACGTAAAGCACACCACAATATTGAGGATGTCAACCCTCGGAAGCTGGCTCATTGATATCCACATCTGTTTGGTGGAGCGCTTAAGTAAACATTACTTTTTAGGTGTTTGTGGAGAACGTTGGACAGCTCGTGCGCTTTTCTGAAAGCTCCACATACTGTGGTGGTGCCACGATTGTGCAGGCGTGAAGTCTAACTTCCTCCACAGAGTTGCACACTTGCAGTTAAAAACAAAAGAACTGCTATTCAGGGTCCCAAATGCACAATTAGAGATCAACTCTACCCTTGCAAGGTTCACCCATTAACAGCTCTTTTCTATAACTGCAGTATAACTACTAAACAAGTTTAAAATGCTTCCCCATTATATGCGTGATGTGTCAAGTTCACAGTTTTATGGTGTGACTGTTGAAAAGCAATGCCCTCTTGCTTTGATGGGGTTCGGCCACACCTATCTTTGTGCTGTGTGTACAATAATTAAAATCTAATGTTTTGTTATATTTTGTGATATTATTTGTTCTGTGGGACGCTCCAACGTTTTTCTATACCAGATCTTCTCTGTGTCAGTCTTCACCATTCAACACATCTGGGTTTGACCAGAGGTCATGACCCCTGCGGGAGCTCCATTCATCATTTTTTTTTTTTTTTGGAGGTGGAGTCGACGTAGCAGCAGCACCGCCCTCGAGGCCGACACATTGCGTGGCGCTCGTGGGCTGGCCATTAAATGCTCTCGACTCCACCCTCCCGCCAATTCTTCATCTCTCACTGTCGAGGTCACCTCGTGGGACGCTCCAGCTCTGTTGAGGCCTATCTACTACACAACAGCCTTTTTCGACTCAGATTTCGATTTTTTCCGTGCCAGAAAGTTCATCGACTCCTGCCGGTTCTGTTAGCTACTACTCGACGTCGCCTGGTAAGATTTTTCCATTGTTATTTTTTCCTGTGATGTCAAGTCTTGTTTGGTGTTTCTTTTTCTAATAGGTCATGTCTAGGTCGGAGGCCAAGAAGACTTCCAAGACGAGATGGCCCCCCATGCATCGGTGTCCATGTGGCAGTAAGTTTTCCATCACCGACCAGCACGACCGTTGCCTTATGTGTCTTTGACCGCTTCACAACATGGACTCGTGTGAAGCCTGTTTCTCCATGGACCACCAAGTTGTTGAAAAATGCGCATGGAAAGTGGGGCGAGCTCCGCCAACTTTCGGGGGCTGGGCATGCACTTGTCGGGGCAAGCCATGTACTCTTGGCCTTTCCTCCAGGTCCCCTTATGGTTCTATACAGAGACAGCCTCGGCTTCTAGTAGCCTAGCCGTGGCCGAGGCTCCTCCCGCAGTGCAGGAGGCCGGTCTGTCCCCTCTGGGGAAAACGGAGGTACCGCCTGGCAACTGCTCACCGGGGCGAGTCTCCCCCGTGTCATGACCCGCGTGCTGGAAGGCCTGAGTCGACACCATCCTTGACGCAGGCTGTTGGTGCAGTTTCGGGCCATGGTCACAACCCCCCCCCAACCATGCATTAATTCCCCAGTAGAAGCCTCCTTCGGGAATTAATGCTTACTTGTCTGTTAAGGCAGATAGTTTGTTTTCATACTAAGGTTGGAAGGAAAGCTAGAGAGCCACAAGGACCATGTTTGCTTTCTTGTACTAATAACAACTCAGAATGAACTCGGATAGTAATTTACCCAAATGTGATTTAAACAAATGTTTAGAGCTGCTACAGATAATTTCCATAGGCAGAGAGTACCATGGTTATTCATAATGTGAAGAAGTATTTCCGTGGCAATATGTTACATTTTTTTAGTTGTAATTGGTGGGCGTCCTCTAAGGTTAAAGATATCGTCTTTGAACAATAGTTCTAAGTTTGTAAATAAATAAGGGTCTTTCATGATGTTGTACATTAACAGAAGATCCCCTCTCAGCCTTCTCATGGTGAGCGGCATCAAATTTAGTGTTAGTCTAGATTTGTACGGGACACATTGTAACCCTTTTATGGATTTTGTATAACGTCTTTGCACTTTCTCAAGACGAGAGATGTCATATTTTTTTAATAAGAGCACCATAAGGGGAAAGAGAAGTTCAAATGTGGACGAACATATGCTCTATAAAGAGGCAACAGCACATTTTATCCCTAGATCTTATATTTCTTCGAATGGACCAGACGACTCTTATTTGCTTTTAATATCACTGCATTTATCTGGGAGTCAGGCCAAAAATCATCTGTAACTAATACCAACAAATCTTTTTCTGAACATGTATATTTTACCACCATATTGTCTAACATATACTGATGGAAATTATTTGCTTTCCCGAAATGAACTATCTTACATTTGCTATGATTTAATTTCATGTCCCAATGATTAATCCAATTTGTAATGAAATCTAAGTCTGTTTGAATAGTGGCCATCTGCTCAGGTATGGAACATGGCCCACCAGTTTTTATGTCATCTGCATATTTGATGGTGTTGGACAATTTACTGCAATGTCTGATATAAATATCTGGAACAAAAAAGGCCAGAGCCTTGAGGCACTCCACTAGTCACATGTCCCAAACTTGATAATGTACCATTTATAAGTACTTGTTGGGTTCTACCAGTGAACCATTTTAGTATCCAATGGACTAGAGCAGGGGCCAGATTTGTAGAGATAATTTGTTTTGATAATGCCCAGTGTGGAAGGAGATCAAATGCCTTGCTAAAGTCAATATAGATTACATCATATGGTAAACAGTTATCGAGCTGCAGGCTAACATCCTCTTAGAAACAGAGTAGATCTGTTAGACAGCTACGTCCCTTTTTAAACCCGTGTTGTTCCGCACCCTGTGATGTTAGTGTTGATGAAATAATATCCTTTATCAAGCTTTCCAAGACCTTACATAGGGGGGCTGTCACACTAATTGGTCTGTAATTTTCAGTTATTTTTTGGTCCCTGCTTATGAATAGGGATGACATAGGCTGTTTTCCACAAAGGCAGCACAACATTTAGAGTTATACAATGCTTGAAAAGTAATTTAAGGAGCAATGCTAGACAATCTGCCAATAGGTATAACAGGTGTCCTGGTATACCATCAGGTGAAGTATTCCTCTTCCCTTTGAAAGCAGTTAATTTGGTACGCACATCATCTACTGAAATAGTATTATTCCCTACCACAGGGACAACATTGTTTGTAATTTTTTGTTTACTGGAAACAATTTCACAGAAATACGTATTGAATATAGTTGCCATTTCTAAGGGATCATGAACAAGATTATTTTTGTACAAAATGGGACCTACTTGACAAGCTGGATTTTTTAATGAATTGATATATATATATATAAAAAAAAAGATTTATTATTGTTTTTTTTGGCATTTGCAGCTCATTTCAATTCGCATGTCTTTTTTTGCATTTTTAATGCTTTTCTTACATTGTTTCTGAATATTAAGATATGTATCCCAGTTAACTGGATTCAGTACTTTCAGATATGCAGTGTAGCATTTATTTTTCTTTTTATTAACCCTCTGATGGATTCATCCATCCATTTAGATTCATGTGTTTTAAAACATCTTTTTATTTTAGTAGGAATATAAGATTTTCTAAGTTCAGAGATTTTACTATAGGAGAAAGGAAAATAATCATCAATGCCAATTGCATTTAATGTGGAAAACAATTGATACTTTCTAAATTTGTTTTTATACTGGAAATATTAGCTTTATCGTACAGATAAACTGTACAGGAATTCTGTAAAGGGACAATCATATGCTCAAAATTAAATTTAACAGAACAATGGTCGCTATTTCCTGTCGGTGCAGTTATGTATAGATGTTTTGGTGTTAAATTTGTATTATAGAATACTAGGTCCAAAATGTGCATGCCTCTAGTGGGCTACCTTATCCCCTGAGTGAGGTTACATTGCTTACAAATATCGATTAATTTTCTACCAGAATTTGAACAGGCAGATTGTTTTACCCAGTCAATTTCACCTAGGTTAAGGTCTCCTGATAAAATATAATATCCCCCATAGTAGTTACAATTTCAGTTTCTAAGATAAGTCCATCTAGATATTCAGTAGATGCATCAGGGGGGCGATAAACTCCCAATATTAGCGGACATTGTTTATGTAAAACTATTTTAATCCATAGTGATTCAACAGAACAACCAGGGGACTTGATTTTATCAGAAATGTTTACTGACATAAAAGATTCTTTCAGGAAAATGGCAACCCCTTCACCTTTTCTATTCAACCTAAAAAATATATATATATATACACACACACACACACATATACACACACGCACATACACACACACGTATACATATATACATACACACGCACACAGAGTATCCGGGGATAACTGGGTCCCAACTGATTTTATCATCTCACCAAGTTTCACTGATCATAATTAAGTCATTGTTTTCTATTGAAATTTGGTCTTGTAGCTCATCTAGTTTATTATTTAAGCTCCTTGCATTAAAATAAATGAAATGTAAATATTTTGAGAATATTGAAACAGGTGCCTTGTTAGTATACTGCTGGGTGGGGGGTTCTCTCCCTCAGGTTTAGCACTTTAAATGATCATTTATGTGTTATTAACATATGATTAGCTAATAGACGATTACCCCTGGGACTTAAATGAAGGCCATCTCTACTAAATAATTCTGGTCTGTCAAAAAAGTCCTCCCAATGTGTAATGCATACCTGATTTTGTTTAAGACATTTCCGACGAAGCCAGTTATTGAATTTATGAATTCTATTGTTATAGGCTTCAGAGGCTTTTGGAACTGGTAAAACTTCTGAAAAAGCAATCTCACATCCCCTTTCTACCAAAATATTTGAGAGTGCCACTATATCTTTTTTAATTTCAAGGGAATCCAAGCGCCCAAAATCATTTGTGTCAACATGCAGCACAACTAAGGGATTTGGATCACTATGTTTCAGTATATTATGGGTCATATTTGTAATATTAGAAACACAGGCACCCTTAAAGCTGGAACATGCACAATTTATTTTACTGGGGTCACCTATAGCCCTATAGAGATTTTTAATAATGGAGTCCCCAAGAACATAAACATGCATAAGGGAACTCAGATTTGTGGTTGAAGTAACCATGTGATTTAGGTTATTTCCACCAATAGGAAGAACAGGTAGAATATCAGGAATCAGGGGGGTATGAGAAGGTAGAGGACATCCCCTGGGAGTACTAAGTGAAACACTAGGAGTTTTTGTAGAAATAAGCTGATTTTCAGCAATTGTTGTTCTGGCTGATTTGTCCCTTCAACACTAGAAATGCCACATAGAGGCTTAAAACTATTATGTGTAGGTAGGTGGAACTGTGTTGCTTTATGAACCCTTTTGCATGCTCTGGTATACTACTGTACCTCATACCATTTGTCATCCATGTTAGTATTATGATCCTTATCTCTTGCTCGCTTCCCATTTATTTTACTAGGAGAGATATGTCTTGTGGTATTAAGTGGAGTGCTAACATTTAATAAATCATCTGAGGGGCACGAATTCATGGTGACTGATAAAACATCAGAACTTGTGATACTGTTTTGGTCTAGTGCTTGAAATCTAGCACTCATTTGGTTCTGGCTATCTTCTAATTCTGTCAATCTCCTGTTAAACATAGTTACCATGCGTCTAAGAGATTCGTTTGGCACAGAGAAAAGAAAAGATGCAACAGCTCAAGAAGCAAAGAAAAGAAGAGATGTAGCAACAGTAGCAGCAGAGAAGAGATGTAGTGAGAGGCAAAGAATTGCAAGACCATCAGAGTGATCAGTTACTAGGTTTCACAAGAACATTTGGTTGCACAACAAGACAGACAAGAGACAGAAAAAGAAAGGATAGAACAGATCCTTGCGTTTAACTCTTTCTGTATAACAAATGGAAGAGGGCCTCATTTAACCCTGTCACAGACGGGAAGAAGAAAAAGGGCAAGAGCTATGAGGAAAGCCTGAACATACTCAAGGTATTTAGCTACAAGATGAGAAGGTGGAAAGGTGACATGATCCCAGTGTCACAAATATTAAAGGGGACGGACAGGAAGGAATATACACAGATGTTTGAGTTGTGAGTGCCAGTAGCATTAGAGGACATGCATACAAACAGGGGAGGGTAGGATAAATGAAAACGCTACTTTACACAGAGGGTGGTTAACCTAAGGGAATAGCACCCCTGGGGTACTCAACAGAATTCTTCATCAAGGGCCAAATTCAAAGATGGTAGTTGACTGAGGACCACTTCAAGTAATTTGTTGAATGATGGTCTTATTCTCTAAGGTTTCTTGCTCTCAATTCAGTTTCTGAAGCTCTCCTTATAGGTTCTCTTTTTCATATCCATCTCTCCCTCTCTGCTTTTTCCCTGCGTCATATTTTGAGCATTTTGTTCCCATCTTTAGCTTTTTTTGGCTTTTCCGCCCTCATTATAAATGGTTTGCCTTGATTTGGTTGCTCAGATTCTCTCCTGTCTTTGAGCCTTGGCATATGTGAAACACTGATAACACAATGCAACAGCAATAGGGTTTCGGAATGGAATAATACAGCAATGTTAAGCATTCAACTCTTACTCGCTGTAAGAATTCATACAGCACATATAGCAAATCAGGGCCACAAGTAAAGGAGTTGGAAGTTGCTTGTGGCCCCTAGGCCATATTCTAAGTACCACTGGAGTTTGTGGAAGCTAGCACTGTTCAGGCTTTAGAAAATTAGTAGCATAACAAGCTATTAAGGTGGTTATGCTTTTTCTACACTGCACTGACCATATGGAATAGACTTCCTCCTGAAGTTTGATCAACTAACTGTGTTTCTCATTTTAAAGGGAAAGTCCCCTCAACGCATTTTCTGTATAGCTGTGTCATTTTGTAGGCATGAACAAGGATTCCTTCTCTTGCATCCCCCTAATTTCATTCCAATTTAAATATAAATTAGGTTACTTCACTCTGTTTTGCCCTGGTGGGAAAACCTGTTTATCTCCATTGCAAAGGTCATGACCCCACGTGTGCAAGGCACCATGGGAGTTGATGATGCAGTGTTCCCCATTCATTGTTTTAGCGTGGTGGGCCACCACCCTATATTTTTTTTTTTATATCACCGCTCTGTATTTTTTGCCACCACCCTATATTTTTTATCACCATCCTACATTTTTAACCATTGATGGTTTTATTTTATAAAATCCCCCCAAATTGTCTTTTACTGACATCCTTTATTGCACTACTACCCCTGTTTGATACCAGCTCACTATATGTTGCTTAAAATCCACTTAAGCACATGTACAATGCATATAGGAGGTCCAGAAAAGTAATGAACCTTTTGACCCGATCACCACTGCCACTGCCCTATATTTTCAGACAGTGGGAAACCCTGTGATGCATACCTGAACAAGGCAGTAGAAATGATATTCTCATTCAGTTCTATTACATGTCTTGTAAAGTCCCTGTATTCTCTGAAAACATTTTGTTTTCTAACTCAGATGCACTTTAAACTACAGAAAATAGCAGGCCACTTACTACACCTTGAAAAGTTTCATGGCCAACATAAGACAAGAACATAGGGACTGCAGAGGACAGCAACAGCACCGACTAATACAGTATAACTACTGCATGCTTTAACACCAAAACATCATAACATTCCAGGATCCCTTACATGAGTTGAGTCATGACCTTTGCAATGGAGTCAAGCAGGTTTTCACACCAAACTTAAGTACCTTCATTTACATTTAAATCCTGATGAAATCAGCAGGGTGCAATAGGGGCAGTCACTGTTCATGCCTACAAACTAAACAGGTAAACAGAATAAAAGGCTGCGGGAACCTTCCCTTTAACTCCTTACATAACACCTATCTTTACGCCACAGCTTAGAACTGTTGACATATGTACTGCGTCATACTTGTACATCCTCCATTACCTATCCATCTGTAAACTATATTCTATATGAAGTATTTTGCTACACACTGTATGAAAGACATACATATTTATTTATTTATTTGCTTTAGTTAACCGGGTAAGCACACTGGACAGCCATGTGCCTATTTTCAGGTGCGACCCGGGAGAGTTACAGGTATCATACAGTGTACATCAACAGTTACAGAATGGTGCGACTCGGGAGAGTTACCGGAGTCGCACATCATACAATGAACAGTTACAGAATAGGGAAAAGTCCATAGGAGAGCCAGGCATTATAAAGGTGGCTCAGTAATTGTGAAAATACATGGGAGGAATACAGGTAATAACATAGGAAATAAGTCAAAAACGCGGATAGGTAGAGTACATAAATGAGTCAGTTTGAGGATACAAGAAGGTAACCTAGCACAACAGGCGTTACAAGGCTAGCTCTAGGACAAGGTAAACACTATGCGTAAACAGTAGCAGTGACAATAGTAAGTGCAAGCAGGGGGTGCCAGAAGGCAGGGGGATGGACCAGGTTGCTGGGCCAGAGCTAGGGAGAATGCGAGTAGGGCAGAGGCGGGGAGTGAGGAGGAGGAGGGCCCCCACCACGGGGTGAGGGAGGAGGGAGACAGCAGAGTAGGATTATGAGGTGCAGGGGCAGGGGGGAGAAGGTTTCAGGAATTTCCAGAGGGAAGCTTTAATGCTTGGATGGGAGGAGGAGGCCCTGACTAGTTCTGGGAGCGAGTTCCAAAGTTTGGGGGAGAAAATGTGGAAGGACTGATCACCCATGAGGGTGCGGGTCCTAGGAACGAGACGTTCCTGGGTAGTCCCAGGCCTGAGGTGGTAGGATGGGGCCCTATGATTAAGGGGAAGGGCAAGGGCGGAAGGGGAATCAGAGCGGATGATGTTGTCGATGAAGTTACCTATAACGAAGGACCAGTGCTTCTCCGGGGGGAGCCACTCTAGGCAGTTGTAGAGATCACACCGGTAGGTATGGGGAGGGGCGGAAAGCGCGAAGCGGCAAACATTGTTGTAGGCTGCGTCCCATTTTGATAGGCTGGTTTTGGGACTGGGGCAAAAGTTACGAGGCCGTAACAGAGAGAGGGGAGGAGGACCCCCCACGGGCGAGGGCTAGGCGGGCAGCAGGGGTGAGGCAGCTACTGGCTCGATAAGCTAGGCCACGTTTGCAATTAGAGGCATTGCAGATGTTACGGATGTGCAGGGTGAGGTCCAGCTGCTGGTCAAGGGTGACACCTAGGTACTTGGTGGAGGTAACCATCTCAAGGGGAGAGCCATCGGCCCCGAGGATACGCAGGAGAGCAGGGCAGGATTTTATTTTGTTCGAGGACCCAAACAACATGGCTTGAGTTTTTTTGAGATTGAGGGTGAGCCTGTGGTCACCCAGCCAAGTATGTATGCATTCAAAGTCGGAATTAAGCTGTGAGTTAATAGTGGAGATGTCCCGCGAGCTGGCCAGGAGGACGAGGTCATCTGCGTAAAGGGTGCAGTGGGCATGGGTAGGGACGGAAGATAGGTCGTTGATAAATAATGAGAACAGGGTCGGACCAAGGACGGACCCTTGAGGTACACCACAGAGGACTGGGGAAAGGTTGGAGGATGTCCGATTGAAGTAGGTGTATTGCTGTCGGTTGGAAAGGTAGTTTTGAAACCAAGCGTGGGCAGAAGGGGAGAACCCGAGGGATAGAAGCGTGAAGCCGAGGAGGGAGTGGTTAACTCTGTCGAAGGCTTTGGACAGGTCAACGAAAATGGCCCCAGTGAGAATGCCTAGGTCAGTGCCTGCCCTGATCAGGGAGGTGGCAGTGGCAAGGGCGGTGGACGTGCTGTACCCTTTCCTGAAGCCATGCTGGGCAGGAGAGAGTATATTGTAGTCCAGGATGTACTGGGAGAGCTGGGAGGCAACGGCTTTCTCGAGCAGTTTACTGGAGGCGGACAGAATGGTGATGGGGTGGTAGTTCTGAGGATCCTTAGGATTCCCCTGTTTTAAGATAGGAACAACTTTGGCCACTTTCCACAGGTTGGGAATGATCCCCGAGTTAATGGAGGAACTGAATAGGTACGAGATGGGTCTGGCAAGGAGGTGGGCTCCCAGTCTGAGGAGTTTCAGCTCGAGAGTGTCATGACCTGCTCCGCTATGGGGGGAGAGGCCAGAGCACAGCTTATGTGTCTCTTTGGGAGTTACTGGCCTCAGTTGGAAGAGGGGCCGGGGGGTGAAGACCGGGAGTGGGGAGCCTGGGGAGCGGACGAGAGGGGACAGGGGAGGGAAGGAGGGGGGCAGTTCAGAGAACAGGGAGTTGAAGGCATTAGCAATAGTGTGGGGTTATTGCAGCTGATCCCACCGATGAGCAGGTCAGTGACCTGTGCTTTTGCCGATCCCCCAATAGCATTTTTAATATGTTGCCAGAAGCTCCTCGGGTTACTGCTGGAGGAGAGTAATTCAGTTTTGCAGAAATCGCTTGTAGCAGAGCGCATGGCTCTTTTACAGGTGTTTCTGAGGTGCCTATAAGCCATCAGATCATGATTGTTAAGGGAGGCCTTGTAGGATGCCCAACGTTTATACCTGGCTTTCACAAGGGAGAGTAGGTCTCCATTTAGCCATTTAGTGACAGTGCCCCTCGCCCTTCTCCTAGTAAGGGGGGCATGCTTGTTCTGAAGGGGGATTAGCTGAGCTAGAAATAGATTCAAAGCTCGTGAGGGGTCGGTGGAGCTGGTGACATCAGACCAGTCGACAGCTAGAAGGTCATCCAGGAAGTCATGGGTATTAAATTTGGAATAGTCCCTCAGTACGATGATTTTGCTAGGGATCTTAGGTGGGGAGATGCCCCAGACACAGTAGATAGGGGAGTGATCAGAGATGACATCTGGGAGAGTGCCTGAGGATAAGATATTGGCAGGCCTGTTCGACAGGAGCCAATCTATAAGGGTTCCCGAGTTCCCCTAGAGGAGAGCTTGGTGGGTTCGGTATTGACTTGGCTAAGTGTAAGACCCGAAAGCAGAGGTTCGTACAACTTGCGATTTGCCCCCAACCAGTTGAGGTTGAAGTCACCTAGCATGAGAGTTTCGTTGAGACCCACTTTATTGCTGATACAGTCGAGCAGGGAGGAGTGTCCCGGCAGACCATTCTTAGGTGGGTTGTAGGCACATAACAAGTAGATCTTCTTAGAATGACCCAGCAGGAGGAGGGCATGGAGGAACTCACACGCAAGCAGGTCAGTAGGAGGGTGGTCAATGAGGGACAGGTTGAGGTGTGCCAGGTAATAGAGAATCACCCCACCACCCTTCATCTTACCCGGCCTGTCACGTCGGAGGTGGTTGTACCCCGGTAGGGAGCACTGGGCTTCGGGTATATGGGGTTTGAGCCAGGTTTCAGAAAGTGCCAGAATGTCAGGTTTGTGGAGGGCAACCCAGGCGGTGAGCTCATTTTGGTTGCGTAGAAGGCTCCACACATTCAAGTGGGCGATCTTGAGCCCTTTCAAGGAGAGCCAGGGAGAGGAGTTGGGGAGAAGAGGGGGGGTAGCGGATGTGGAGGGTGGGCCATAGCCCCAGGGAGGGTCCAGTAGCAGCAGGGGAGAGGGAGCAGCAGAGGAGTTCAGGCAGGGGAATAGAACAGTTCCCGTGGACCGGTATGGGGTGTAAGGGAGCAGAAAAAGAGGGTCAGGAGGTTATTTGGGGAATAAGACCATAAGGGATTCAGCAACTATGTATCAGTGCCTACCTCGCGCAGACTGCACAGAGAAAGCAGAGAGCAGAGCAAAACGGTGGTTAGGTAGAACAGGGGAAAAGAAAAAAGAAATAAAAAAAGTAGGGTGACATAGCTTAGGAAGGATTGTAAGTGAGAGAGAGTTAGCTAGGCTGATATTGCGGCCACTAGTGGTGATAGGATATAACCTGCAGATGGCAAACAGGGCTGATGGGTTATATCTTGCCCCCATGTGGCTCACCACAGCCTATATAACAGAGAGCCGACCAAGGGTGGTGGTGGGCGGGGGAGCCGAACGCATAGCGTGGCGGGCGGGCTATGCTCTGAATTTCACGGAAAGTCCCTGTACACTTAAATTTGGCGCCGAGGCCGCCGCCAAGCACTGGGCGGGGAGCAAGTCCAGGGGCTGCTTAGAAGGCAGATTCCGTGTTCAATTACCTGGCGCTTTCCATTTTCAGTCCTGCGGGCTTGCTGGGGGAGGGCGGTGACCGAGCCCTCGCGACCACCAGGACCACTGCAGAGATAAGGAGAGCAAAGGTACGTTAAGTGCAAATGAGCTGCAAATCTGGTGACATCCAGCAGACCAGACCTGGGTTTGAATCCCACAGCTTCCACTTGCATACTGTGTGACCCTGAGCAAGTCACTTAACCTCCTTGTGCTCCCAGGTCGCTCCTGTAAAAAAGCTTTCAGCTTAATGTGCTATACCTGGTTAAATAACTAAAAAAAAAAAAAAAAGTAGGGCGAAACACAGGGAGGGAGGTTGCAGGAACAAAGGAGAAAGGAGTGGGGTAGAACTTGGGGGCGGGGGCCGCCATGCTTCAGGCAGGAGGAGGCAGTGCATGCAGGTCAGAAAACAGCAGGTAGCCAAAGACATTCCTAGTTCAACATTCAAAGCTTGTAAAAAATGCTTGGAAATACAGTTTAAATGCAGGTACAAAGCAAGGGTCAAGCGGGAAAGATAGGGGCAGAGGTTCGGCTCAGTCTGTGCTCCGAGCTCCGAATTCCCTCACGGAGAGTCCCCTGTACAATTTAAATTTGGTGCCGAGGCTGCTGCGCCACCGGGGGGGAGCAAGTCCAGGGGCTGCTTAGCTGCTGAGAAGGCAGATTCCGTGTTCAATTACCTGGCACTTTCCGTTTTCAGTCCTGCGGGCTTGTTGGGGGAGGGCGGTGACCGAGCCCTCGCGACCACCGGGACCACCGCAGAGACAAGGAGAGCAAAGATACGTTAAGTAGGGCAAAACACAGGGAGGGGAGGTTGCAGGAACAAAGGAGAAAGGGGTGGGGGTAGAGCTTGGGGGGCCGCTGCGTTTCAGGCAGGAGGAGGCCGTGCGTGCAGCTCAGAAAACAGCAGGTAGCCAAAGACACATTCCTAGTTCAACATTCAAAGCTTGTAAAAAATGCTTGGAAATACAATTTAAATGCAGGTACAAAGCAAGAGTCAAGCGGGAAAGGTAGGGGCAGAGGTTCGGCTCAGTCTGGGCTCCGAGCTCCGAATTCCCTCACGGAGAGTCCCCTGTACAATTTAAATTTGGCGCCAAGGCCGCTGTGCCACCGGGGGGAGGGAGCAAGTCCAGAGGCTGCTGAGAAGGCAGATTCCGTGTTCAATTACCTGGCGCTTTCCGTTTTCAGTCCTGCGGGCTTGCTGGGGGAGGGCGGTGACCGAGTCCTCGCGACCACCGGCGCTTTCCGTTTTCAGTACTGCGGGCTTGCTGGGGGAGGGCGGTGACCGAGCCCCCGCGAACCACCGGGACCACTGGCGCTCGTTTCAGTCCTGCAAGCTTGCTGGTGGAGGGCGGTGACCGAGCCCTCGCGACCACCGGGACCACTGGCGCTTTCCGTTTTCAGTCCTCCGGGCTTGCTGGGGGAGGGCGGTGACCGAGCCCTCGCAACCAACAGGACCACTGGCGCTTTCCGTTTTCAGTCCTGCGGGCTTGCTGGGGAAGGGCGGTGACCGAGCCCTTGCGACCACCGGGACCACTGCTCTTGCTGAGCTTGAACAGAAGTAGAAGATTCTATACCTGATAATACAAGGCGTGATCTGTACAGCGATACTTTACCTGGCAACTGACTAATCTAGTACTATTCCTCATCATACCTCATCAGCTTTGTGACCTCACTCACCATGACATCCCTAGTGACCATTATGGCAGCAGGTGACTGGCTCTTTAGTCATGTTATTACAGTGAGTGAGGTCACAGTACTGATACCAAGTATGAAGGACCCAGAACTAAATATGTCAACCTCCAGGTAGCGCAATGTTCCACACATCAAATCCCATACTGCCAGGTAGAATATTTTCTAAATTGGAAAAACAAGAAGAAAAGTACTTCATGTATGAAAAGTAATGGTTAACTACTTTCAAAAGTGAATTTTAATTTCAGTTGATGCAGTAGGTCTTTAATGCAGGACTAGACAGATTCCGTGAGGAGAATGGTATTGAGGGGGTCACATCATTCATAGTGGTACAAGTCTGGCTGATAGGTTTGAATCTGTGTTGTTCTCACTACTTGGGGCAGATGTACATCCAGCCTTTTCTAAGAATCACACCGGAGACCGAGTCCCATAGGCAACAGCTCTAACCATTCTGCTAAAGGGAAATTCCCTACAGCTTAGCGGTTAGATTGTTCTATGGACTTTCATGAATGTTATCCTATGGACAACCACTAGATGTCTCTTTACTACTAGGAGGCACTGCTTTGCACAGACTGCATTGTCTCATATACAACAATGGATGCCCTAGCCTAACTAGGTAATCACTGCTGTGTGGTAGAAGGGTGGATAGGATTGACCACAAGTCCCTTCTTTCACCCCAGCACTATATTTATTTACTGATTGATTTCAAAGGTGTTGCCAGGAAATACATACTGAGCTGATAAAAGCTAATTTCCAGATGCATCGGGGATGGAAGACAGTAGAAAAGGAGAAAAAATAAATAGTGCATTAACAGAAATACATAAAAAGTCTATAGAAGCAATATAGAACATCAAAAATAAGCTAATATTAAACAGTGCGTGGCAAACAGTACAACATGGTGTATGCAGCAGATAAAAACTGGGCCTGGATATGCATAGAATAAATACTCCAACAGGGCATAAACGGGGGGGGGGGAAGAGACATGGCCTATGCCATGTTACAGACCACGTATGAGATGAGCACATTTATTCTCAGCACTTGTTCCTTGTGTGTGGGAGGACATCCCCTGAGACAGCCCTTACTGTGTCGTGCACCATAAAGATGGTTATGGTTGCAATGAAATTCGCCAATTTGTAGTCTTACCCAAGTTGGAGAGCACTTAGATTCACAATCAACAATAATGATACCACACGCAATAATCAACAGTACTCATTCTGTCCTGAGCCACCTTTTTGTCTCAGGTAAGCAACGGATGGTTCAGACTTCATACAAAGCTTACTGGAAAGTGATATGTGAGGGCCAGATCAAAGTATGCAATTTTAGTTGGAGCGGTAGACCAAAAGAAAAAAAAATTACTCACCTTAGTAATTGTATTTCTTCTAAAGGAGTCTTGCTGTATTCTGACAATCTGCAGTTAGCCCCAGCCTTTAAACTACCCCGGAGAGTAGAGGGTTAATTTTCTATGCAGTACATAGAACGCTGAGCTCGAGCTTGGTTGAGGTCTCTGTCTGCAGCACTTTGAAACCCAACCGTCAGATTTTTGCGAGCAAACACTCACTAACTATGTGGAAATTGTAACATTTTTTAACTAGCCAACTGGCAACAGAAAGTTTTGGATTCCCAAAGAAAGACTCAAGTCAGGAAACCCACAACCAAAACCTATCCAAAAATAAAGATTATAATACAAGAACCCAGGTAAAATGGAGGGTGTGCTGAAGGCACCCCTGGGGTGCTACACTGCACCTGACCACCCACTTCCCAAAAACAGGTTCTGAGAGGGAAGGGAGGTCAAAATACAGCAAGACTCCATTAGAAGAAACACACTTACTAAGGTGAGTAATTTTTTTCTTCAAACAACATGAAGTCTTACTGTATTCTGACAATCTGCAGACTACCAAGCAGTACCTCCATGGAGGAGGGACAGAACCTACTTTGGGAATAGGCTCTGAAGTACTGCTGTGCCAAACCGAGCATCACTCCTAGCCTGGATATCCAGAGAGTAATGCTTCATAAAGGTAGGAACCGTTTTCCAGGTGGCTGCTTGATAAATTTCTAACAGAGGGATATCCCTGGCAGCAGCCAGGAAAGCAGCTGTACCTCTTGTGGAATGAGCCCTCAGGCCTGAGGGTGGAATTTTTCCCAGCTTCTCATAGCAGAATTGTATACAAGAAACAATCCACTTGGCAATAGTTCTCTTGGTGGCAGGTTTGCCTTTTCCCACTTCCCCATAAGTGAGGAACAACTAGAGGGAATCAAACCTGTGACACTTGGTACGCTCTATGTAGTAGCCAAGGGCTCTTTTAACATCTAAACTGGGTAGCCTCCTCTCCCTTGAGGAAGAATGATCAGTAAAGAAAACAGGGAGAGTCATGGACTGATTCAAACGGAAATCTGAAACCACTTTGGACAAGAACCTCCTATTGGTTCTAAGGACCACTTTATCTCTATGAAAGGAGATAAAATCAGGTTCCACTGACAGGGCTTGCAATTCACTGATACGTCTGGCAGAGGTAATGGCTACCAAAAACACAGTTTTCCAAGTCAAGAACTTAAGCTCTGCTGAGGATATAGGCTCAAATGGGGGTTGCATAAGTTGAGCAATGCAAACATTTAAGTCCCAGGCAGGGGCAGGATGCCTAAAGAAAGGACTGGTATGAAGCAATTCCTTTAAAAATTTACAGAATACAGAGTGAGAGGACAGTGAGGAAGGCTTTCCCACTGACAGAAAAGCAGAAACAGCTGACAAGCGTACCTTGAGAGTAGCTAGTCTGAGGCCTAGGCCATTAAGATGGACTATATAATCCAGAACTGTAGGCAATCCAGCAGTGTCTGGAGATATGTGCTTCTTGGAACACCAAATGCTGAATCTTTTCCATTTGGAGTCATAAGTCTTTCTGGTAGCAGGCTTTCGAGAGGCGTTGAAAATATCCAGAACCCCTTGGAATAGATGCAAATCTGCATACTCTAACTCTTCAAGAGCCATGCTTTGAGATTGCGGGACCAAAGACTGGGGTACCAAATCCTCCCCTGAGAGGAGGTTAACAGGTTGTAATCCCTGGGAAGAGACAGGGGAAGACGGACTGCTAGGGACAGTAAGAGGGGGTACCAGGGCTGCCTGGCCCAATCTGGAGCAATCAGAATCACTTTGCAGGGTTGTGACCTCACCTTGACCAGAACCTTGAACGGCAGAGGAAAGGGAGGGAAGGCATAAGGAAATGTCCCTTCCCAGTTCAACTTCAGAGCATCCAGAGGGACTGAGTCCAAGACTGGGGGTCTGCAACAAAACAGAGTAAGTTGGTGATTGTCTGGGGCTACAAAGAGATCTATCTCTGGAGTGCCCCACCTTGAAAAAAATCCCTTTTAACACCAGAGGGTCCAGGGACCATTCATGATGGCCCTGGGGGGTCCTGCTCAGTGCATCTGCTAGCACACTGTCCTTCCTTGGAAGGTGGACTGCTATCAGAGAGGTCTGCAGAGAATAAGCCAGGGACCACAATTTCATGGCTTCCGTGCACAAGGCCGTGGACCGAGTGCCTCTCTGCTTGTTGATGTACCACATGGTGGTGGTGGTGTCTGTTCTGACCGGAACCACCTTGTTCTGCACTGACTTAGAGAAAGCCTGCAGGGACAGACAAACTGCCCTGAATTCCAGGAGATGGATATGAAGAAGGGATTCCTGAGGGGACCGCAGTCCCTGGGCTGTGAGAGCCCCCAGATGGGTTCCCCACCTCAAAAGGGAAGCATCCGTGGTAAGGACCACCAAATGAGACTAACAAATGGGACCCCTTGCCTTAAATTGTTCTGATCCTGCCACCACTGAAGAGCTTGGATCAGTGTCCGAGTCACTGGAATCAGTTTGGTAAGAGGATCCTTCCTTTGGGACCAAGAGGCCCTCAGATGGAACTGAATGTCCCTCATCTGGAATCTTGCCCCTTGCACCACTGCTGTAGAAGCTGCCATGTGGCCCCAGAGCTGAAGGAAGTGCCTTGCTGGTCGGGACACCTGAAGGAAGAAGCCAGTTCTATAAGAACTCTTGCCCTTTCCAGGGGAAGAAAGGCTCTTGCTTTGACAGTATCTAGCTTTGCCACTATAAAGATAAGAAGCTGCACCTGTTCGAGAACAGACTTTGGGAGGTTGAGTAGAAATCCCAGGGAAGTGAGCACTTGCTGAGTCACTTGCAGGTCTGACTTGACTTGATCTGGAGACTAACCCACTACGAGCCAGTCATCCAGATACGGAAAAATGGAAATCTTTTGCCTTCTTAGAAAGGCAACTACTACTGCCAGGCACTTTGTGAAAACCCTTGGAGCTGATGTTAGACCAAAGGGCATTGCTCTGAACTGACAATGGCCTGAGGGCAACTTGAACCCAAGGTTACTTTCTGTGGGAGCACCTGATGGGGATGTGAAAGTAGGCATCTTTGAGGTCCAGGGAGGCTAGCCAGTCCCCTGTCCTCAGGGAGGGAAGAATTATTCCCAGAGTCACCATCTTGAACCTTGGTTTTAAAAGATGTTTGTTCAGGTATCTTAGATCTACAATGGGTCGCCACTCCCCTGTCTTTTTTTTGGGTAAGGAAGTACCTGGAGTACAGACCTTTGCCCCGGTGTAGGGTAGGAACTCTCTCTATGGCTCTTAACACCAGAAGAGATGAAACCTCTGCCTCTAGGGCAAGGGTTTTGGAGAGACTTGCACGTGGAAAAGATTTGGCCCTCATCTTCGGAAATTTTTTGAAGCCGAGAACCAGTCCCTGGCTTACTACTTCCAGGACCCACTTGTCTGAAGTAACAGACATCCAGTCCTGGACGAAGTAAGCCAGCCTGCCCCCTACAGGGATAGGAGAGTCGACCCAGGCAGACCCATCAGGGTGTCTGCTTGGCAGGGGCCTTAGGCTGAGAAGTGGATGTAGCCATGCTCATCTCCCCTTCTGCCTCTCCCTCTGAAGAACCCCTTCTGTGAAAAGGGAGAAGAGGCCTGTGCTTGGTGGAAAGACCTATGAAAAGGCCTGCCCCTGCCCCCTAGATTGCTGCCTCTCCTTGACCTGAGCACTCCTGTAAGTGGTCCTGTACTCATCCATTTTCTTCACGTAATCTCTGTCTGCTCCCCAAACAGAGAACTACCCACCACAGGGAAATCCATCTCAGCCTGGGTGTCCTGTGAGAGGCTAGTACATCTGAGCCAAGCCATCCTCCAAAGAGCCACAGATGAAGCCATGACTCTTGATGACACATCACTGGAGTCCACAGCAGCATGAAATTGTACCTTTGATGCCTCAATTCCATCAGCAGCCACCTCCTCCAGCTCCTTGGCCAGCTGGGGGGAGGCCTGTTTAGCCAGTGCCAGTACAGTGTCCTACCTGCACTGCTGGTACCTGGCTGTATAGGCCATATGGTTAGCCTGCCTGAGTTCCAAGGAGGATGCCATGTACTGTTTCTTTGCCATGGCATCAATCTTCCTGGATTCTTTGTCTGGGGGGTGTGAAGCCAAGGGAATATTTGCCTTGTCACAGGCAGCAGCCTGCACTACCCCAACATGGCAGCATTGCTGGTAGAAAAACTCTGTATCTGAGCCTGATAAAGTATACCTCTTGTCCATCCTTCTGCCAACAGGAGGTACAGAATTAGGAGACTTTAGGATTTTTGTGTCTGCTTCCCAAAGGTCTTATGAAGGGGAATAGACAGTCTCATGGACTCTGGGATGTCCAACATTTCAACAAAATCAGGCTCCTCTTGATCCTCCACAGCCTCCTCCATAGGAAGCTTGTGGGTTTCAGCCACTTTTCTGTAAAACAGATAGTGGGAAGGGGACTCAGCCTAGGAGGGAAAACACCAGAAGGTCTGTCTGGGGAGATGTCTCGTTCCACAGGCACATCCAGAATTTTACCATCATCCTCAAAATCCCCCTCCTCTTCAAACTCCGGTTCATAAAAGTCTTCAGGGGTATAATCTTGAAGAAGGGGAACCGACCGAACCAAACCCCTGCCAAAAGGCGCCGGATCGGTTGGAACCAGATGAAGCAATTCAGCATTCCAAATCACTCTGGCTATTTCTTCGGAGGTCGGAACATGAACCTCTGGATCCGAACAGGTCGATTTCTCTTTGCGTTTTCTTTTTGTAAGAACCGATCCCTCACGATCAGCTCTCCTCTTGCCCGAAGAAGTATCGCCCTGGTCAGAGGGCACTCCTTCTGGTTCGGTCGGAGACGAACCGGGTTGGCCAGCCGGGTCAGTGGACTTCTCGGCCTCCTTTTCCCTAAGTCTACCTAATCTCTTTCCCAGGGTAGACTTAAGAAAGCTTTTACATATTTGGCAGTCTGTATCGAGGTGGTCAAATCCCAGACAATAAACACAGGTGGTGTGGGGATTGGCCTTAGCAAAGACCTCCCCACACTCACTGCAGTGTTGAAACCCAATAGGCCCGTTTTTTTTCCTTGGGTTTCTCAGACATGGCCAACCTAACCAAACTTACCCTTTTTCCGGCAACTGCCAGGCAAGACTCCCTTATCGGTTTCTAACTGTGTTACGGGTATTGGAAAAAAACATTGAAACAGTTTTTTTTTTAAACCGATAAGGACCGGTAACCACACACTAAGGTAAATCACAAAGTTCAAATATGTCGAAAATACAAGTTTTACAACTCCACAAAATAAACAGAGAAACTGTCTAAAGTACTCACGGTACCACAGACAGAGCCAGAACCGACAATGCGGAAATAATTTCGGAATGAAACCGACAACTTTAACCGACTCTGAACCGAGCAGAAGGAGAAATCTCTGGAGCGACTGTTCAGTGAGTCGGAGTAAAGAATCTGACAGTTGGGTTTCAAAGTGCTGCAGACAGAGACCTCAACCGAGCTCGAGCTCAACGTTCTATGCACCGCATAGAAAATTAACCGTCTACTCTCTGGGCAGTTTAAAGGCTGGGGCTAACTGCAGATTGTCAGAATACAACAAGCCTTCATGTTGTTTGAAACAAATGTTACATAAGAACTTACTGTAACAGTAGATCTTTTAGAGAGTCTTGTTCGTCACAGAAGGAAGCTGACATGGACAACTACAGGAACAAGCTCAGGGAGGCATGAAGAGCCATTCGAAAGGCCAAAGCACAAACAGAGGCAAAAATAGCACAGGGAGTTAAGAGAGCTAAAACCTTCAATAGGTACATGAGAGAGAAAAAAGGAAAAGTAAGGGAGGGGGATAGTCAGACTAATAGCACAAGATGGCCAGATGGAAGAGGATGACAAGCACAAAGCAGAGGTGTTAAACAAGTTCTTCTGCTCCGTTTTCGCAATAGAGGACAGTGGAAAAGGTCCTCCACCAAAGCAGATGGAACACAATAACAAGGAGGCAGACACAAGCCCCTTCACAAGGAAAAGAGTCCTAGAAGAGCTAAACAATCTGAGCTGATAAAACAATGGGGCCACATGGAATTCACCTGAGGGTGTTGAAGGAACTAAGGGAAGAAATCGCAGCACCACTAGCAGAATTATTCAGTAGTAACTGGAGAGCACCACAGTACCTCAGGACTGGAGAACAGCAACAGTGGTGCCCGTGCACAAGGGAGAAAGTAAGGAGGATGCTGGAAACTATCGCCCAGTCAGCCTAACCTCAGTAGTGGGAAAAATGATGGAAGCGCTACTAGAGGAGAGAATAGTGGAATACCTGAGGGGGAAAATAGAAAACTAGACCCCAAGCAACATGGTTTCACAGCAGGAAGATCATGACAGACAAACATGATACATTTCTTTGACTGGGTTACCAAAACAATGGACCAGGGCAGCTCGGTGGACACAGTGTACTACCTAGACTTCAGTAAAGCCCTTGACACCGTCCCCACAGGAGGCTGGGAAATAAGCTGGAGTGCACAGGGTTAGGGCACAAGATAGTCAACTGGGTTAGGAACTGGCTACAGAATAGAAAACAGACAGTCTTGGTAAATGGGGCTATGTTACAGGAAGGGGGGTGACCAGCGGCGTGTGCCACAGGGGTCAATGCTGGGTCCAATACTCTTCAACACATGCATCAGTGATACTGCTGAGGAATTGGAGGAAAAGGTATGCCTGTTTGCAGATGATACAAAGTTCTGTAACAGGGTGGACACACAGGAGGGGGTCACAAGCATGGTGGCTGACCTCAGGAAACTACAGGAGTGGTCAAAACTATGGCAGTTAAAGTTTAACGCCAAGAAATGCAAAGTCATGCACCTAGGAAAGTGAAACCCAAAAATAAGGTACACACTGGATGGGCACCAACTGGAAGTAACGAAGATGGAAAGGGACCTGGGTGTACTTATCACCAATGACCTAAAAGTCACAAAACAGTGTGAAAAAGTGGCACAGAGAGTAAGTGGCATCCTAGGATGTATAGGCAGGGGGCATTACAAGCAGAAAGCAAGAGGTAATCATGCCACCGTACAGATCCTTGGTGAGGCTGCACCAGGAGTACTGTATCCAGTTCTGGAGGCCGCACCTGAAAAAGGACAAAGACAGATTAGAGACGGTGCAGAGACGGGACACTAAAATGGTGCAGGGACTGCACCATAAGACATATGAGACTAGGCTCAAGGAACTGAAGTTGTACTTACTAGATCAAAGAAGAAACAGAGGGGAGAAGGCTTAAGCATCCCAAGGACAGCTCATCTTCTCCAGGGAAGGAGGGGGGTTGACATCTCGGAGCAAGACTGGCCCCAGACGGAGGTCTGGGACACAACATGCGCCGAGGTACAGCGAGGGGAGGACGTCACAGGCATCTGCGCTATGCGCCCTGACAGCAGGGGACCACGCGACATCCACAGAAAAATGGCCGCAGCATCTCCAGTAAATGGAGCGCTAGCCCCGGTCCCCAAAGCCTCCTACCTGCCACCAAACTGGCATCCCGACGAGACAAGGAAGCACGGGGTAAAAAGGGCCCCCCACCTCGACCCCGCCTGGGGGATAAACCAAGGCTCCGTGGGGGATGAGACCGCCGAGGGTCAGGTAGACAGTAGGGACGCACAAGGCAAGGTTACCAATGAAGAGAGGAGTGCCATGGTCAAGTATAAAGAGAAAGTAAAAAAAAAAAAATGATATAGTTCTGTTTCCTTTTTAAAAAATAAATCACTGCCTTATTTTGCAAGTGAGCTGTTCAGTATTAAGCTGACACACTGAACAGTTAAAACTTGTGTTATCAATTTTATCCACACGGCTGTCAACCAAATCTGTCACAAATGCACTCAGCAGGTCAAGCCCTCTGCTCCCACAGTGCCAACCTCCAAGGCAGTAATGTGAACAGGTAACAGACAGGGTAACCCTTCTGTCTGCTTGTGGGTCCAAATCACCTTTTGTCTCAAGTTCTGAGGGGATTCAAACTGTGAACCTTATGCTAGTGTACCCAAATGTACAGGTGCAGATTCGAACCCTCTTTGGGGACTGTGGTACAATCTCATGCCAGGGGGGCACCAAGCCAGGCTTCCAAAATGAACTCTTCAAACTCTATAAAAGATCTTGGGTATATTCTTACCTTTTCCCAGTTTAGTAACACCATCAAGCTCCTGAACAGTTGTGTCAGTCTTAACCCTCTATACGTAAGGAGCGACCTGGGAGCTCAGGGAAGTTAAGTGACTTGCTCTCTTGACCTGGAAGGACACTACTTCTTTATTCAGCTGTGAGCTGTGTGGGAATTTCTATACTGCATTCGATATCTGCAACGACGTGCACTTTTGTTCAATTCTATGGGAGGTGAAACTAACTACCTTTGGTAACTGCTCTTTATTTACATACTTATTTAGTGTTTAACCAAGAAGGGGCTTGTAAACTCTGTTTATCTTGGGAGTAACTTCACAAGGGTTTTAATCATGCATTTTGGTTGTCCCTTGGGGGTAGCTGGATTGACTACTAGGATTTTGAGACAGAAACTATTTTTAAATAATTTACTGGTGCGTAGGATTTTGTGATAGTTAAACTATTTTTAAATAAGTTACTGGAGGTTAGTTGAACTATTATAAAGGGCAGTACTCACCAGGGTGGTGGAGCAGTGGTGTATTTGATTGTTTCTAACAGTCACCTGTGGTTGTGGACTACCCACCCACCTTCCCCAGGCATAGCATTTTCTTTATAACCAAGGTTCTGACATCACTTCCTCAACAGGTCTTGGGACAGAACTGTCATATTCTTAATAACCCAGCACAGTGCATAAAGGGTAAGTACACACCACCAAAAAAATTGCTGTCCTATTTGCAGGCAACTGTCAGCTCTGAGGGAGGAGGCTGCCCACCTCCAGGCTGAACTGGCAAGGACAAAGGAGGCCTCCCCCACCCAAAGAGCACCACTGCCACAACCACTGCCTCAGAGGTTGCCAAGTATGAAGAGCAGTTGGACCACTGTGAGTTCTGGGAGGGTGCGGGTGGTGGAACAGAGGCGAAGCCCCCTAGTTGTACCTCTACACAAATCATACGCCAGTCTGACAGAGCAAGGTTCCTCTATGATGGCACCCTCAGTGGAGACCAAGAAGAATGCTGAGGGCATCCACAAGGTATACCCACAAAAGGGTGGCAAGGGGCATGACAGGGGAAGGAAACAGCTTCTGATAGGGGACTCGATTATTAGGGGAGCAGAACTGTGGAAGGGAGAGGTGAGGGAAGTAAGGTGCCTGCCTGGTGCCATAGCTTGGACAGACAAGAAGCGAATCCTCAGGATTGCAGAAGCAGCATCACAGGAGAGGGAACTAGATATAATCATCCACCTTGGGACAAATGACCTAGCTAGGCATGGAATCAGTGCAGTGCAGGATGAATCTGTGGAGTTGGGAAGGGGCCTCAGACAGGTAGCAAGCATGGTTACCTTTTCAGAGGTGCTGCCAGTCCATGGCAGGGGTGAGGCTAGGGTACTGCACACCATGCAGTTTAATGAATGGTTGCAAAACTGGTGCAGAGCACAGGGCTTTGGCTTCATTGGGGACTGGGGGTACACCTGGAGAGATGAAGGTCTATACTGGCACGATGGTCTGCATCTGTCTGTGAAGGGAACCAAGCTCCTAAGTGACAAGTTTAAATGCTTCCTTGGCAAGCTTTTAAACTAGCCAAGGGGGGGAGAGGTGCTGAAAAGATGGAGGAAATTTCAAGCCTCCCCCCACAAAACATGGCAGGTAGTAAGGTAAACATTGAGGTACAGAGCTCAACAGAGGGCAGGACGGGGTAAATGGAAAAATGGACAAGGGCAATAAGAGCAGGGTTGGGGGGAAAGGGATAAAGCCAACATTAAATGGAGGGCAATGAGTACCAATGCCCGTAGTCTGGGAAACAAACTTCCTGAGCCAGTAGCCCTGATGGAAAATGAACAATTGGATATTGGGGCAGTCACGGAAACATGGTACACGGAGAACCATGACTGGGATGTCAACATACCTGGGTACACATTCTACAGAAGGGACAGGGAGCGTAAAAGAGGAGGTAGAGTAGCTCTATACATAAAGGAAGGGATCAAAGCTACAGAACTAAAAAGTAAAGGGGAGGACAAGAGGTACTCTGGGTCACTTTGGAGACAGGGAATGGCATCACAATCTGAACAGGGGTTGTTTACAAACCCCCCGTCTCAAGGGGAGGAAATGGACAAGAAAATGATAGAGGACATTCTCAAAATGGCTGAAAAAGGGGAGATACTGTTGATGGGGGACCCGAATATGCCAGATGTTAACTGGATGACATGTACTGCAGCCACATCCAAGAGCAGGGTCATTCTCGATGCCCTGCAGGGGGCAGGCCTTAGACAGCTAGTGCTGGAACCCACTCGAGAGGAGCAATACTAGACCTAGTACTCTCAAATGGAGAGAGGATCACAAATTTAGAAGTCAGTAGACATCTGGGAACAAGCGACCACTGCACAGTGTGCTTCACGATAAGCACAACCATGGAGACAAGCCATACAAAAACAAGGATACTGGACTTTAGAAGGGCTGACTTTGGCAAAGTGGGTGAATACCTGAGGAATGCACTAGCAAATGGCCAAAAAGGAGGGTGGAAGAACAATGGAGAAAATCAAAACTGCCATCATACAGGCAACAAGCCTTGCGTGAAACAAATAAAGAAAACAAAGCGGAGTAAAAAAACACTATGGTTCTCAAAAGAGGTGGCAGGGAAGGTTAAGGAGAAAAAGGCTGCATTCAGAAAATATAAGGAATCACAGAAGGAGCACAACAGGGAACTGTATCAATTAAAGCAGAAAGAAGTGGGGAAGGCAGTCAGAATAGCAAAGGCCCAAACCGAGGAATAAATAACCAACTCAGTTAAGAAGGGGGATAAAACCTTTCATAGATACATTACGGAGCATAGAAAGGTTAAGGGAGGAATAGTGAAGATTAATAAAGGAGAGGGAAGGTGGGCGACGGGAGACAGTGAAAAGGCAGAGATACTGAATGAATACTTTTGCTCAGTATTCACAAAAGAAGATGAGGAATTACCTAAACTAGACAATAAAAGCACTCTGGGTAGGGGGGTTGACACCAGTTATTTACAGAAGAAAGAGTCTTGAATAACTCCTAAAACTCAAGGTGGACAAAGCAATGGGGCCTAACTGGATTCACCCCAGAATCCTAAAAGAACTAAGGGAGGACCTAGTGACACCACTGACCACACTTTTTAACAAATCATGGGAGGATGGGGTGGTACCTGAGGCCTGGAGGAGGGCAGATGTGATTCCCCTTCACAAAAGTGGGAGCAAGGCAGAAGCAGGAAACTACAGACCTGTAAGTTTGACCTCAGTGGTAGGGAAAATGATGGAATCACTTCTGAAAGAAAGAACTGTTGAGTACCTAGAGGCCAGCGGGTCACAGGACCCAAAGCAGCATGGATTTACAGCAGGAAGGTCATGTCAGACAAACCTAATTGATTTCTTTGACTGGGTGACCAAAGTAATAGACCAGGGAGAGGCTGTGGATATGGCCTACCTAGACTTTAGCAAGGCATTTGACACAGTCCTGCACAAAAGATTAATAATCAAGTTAGCCAGCCTGGAAGTGGGTTCCAGGGTGGTAGTCTGGGTAGCAAACTGGCTGCACAACAGGACACAGAGGGTAATAGTGAATGGAACACATTCCAAAGAAAGACGGGCTACTAGTGGAGTACCTCAGGGCTCAGTACTGGGTCCAGTCCTCTTTAACATCTTTATAGGTGACATTGCAGAGGGTCTGGAGGGAAAGGTATGCCTCTTTGCAGATGACACAAAGATCTGTAACAGAGTTGATACACAAGGAGGGAGCAGAAAGGATGAGAAAGGGCTTGGCAAGGCTGGAGGAATGGTCAGACATACGGCAACTTAGATTCAAAGCAAAGAAGTGCAAAGTAATGCACCTGGGAAACAAAAACCCAGGAGAAGAGTACACAATAGCAGGAGAGGTACTAACAACAACAAAAATGGAAAGGGACTTGGGGGTAGTCATATCAGATTACCTAAAGGTGGGTAAGCAATGTGAGAAGTCAGTAAGGAGAGCCAGGGTGATACTGGAATGCATAGGAAGAGGCATCACAAGTAGAAAAAAGGAAATGGTTATCCCGCTGTACGGATGGTTGGTGAGACCCCATCTGGAATACTGTGTGAAGTTTTGGAGACCGCATCTACGCAAGGACATAGGATGGAAGCAGTCCAGAGGAGGGCAACTAAAATGGTGCATGGTCTGCATCAGAAACCATATGAAGAGAGACTGAGAGAGCTTAATATGTATACCCTTGATGAAAGGAGGGACGGGGGGACATGATAGAAACTTTCAAGTACCTCAAGGGAATCAACAAAGTCCAGGAGGGTAGCATCTTTCAGAAAACAGATGTGCAAGAACAAGGTGGCACAATTTAAAGATAGAGGGGGGATGGCTCAGGGGTAATGTGAGGAAATGTTTTTTCACAGAGAGAGTGGTGGATGCATGGAACTGCTTTCCTGGGGAGGTTGTTGGGTCTAAAATAGTGGGGGAATTCAAACATGTATGGTACACACGTAAGGCAATTGTAGTGGGGCTTTGCAGGAAGTAGGCTGTTGGTTAACTAGAATCTGCAGCTTATTAAATAGGTAGGGAACTGAGCAGACTGGGTGGGCCAAGTGGTCCTTATCTGCCGTCAAAGTCTATGTTTCTATCTTAAGTGGAAGCTGTGGGATTCAAACCCAGGTCTGGTCTGCTGGATGTCACCAGATTTGCAGCTCAGAGCCTTAAACCACTGCGCTATACTGCCTCCCTTTTTCAATCAAAAGGTTTACTTAAAAATGAATAAAAATATGGAAAATGTAAACACAGAACAATATATTAAAGAGCATACAATCACATAAAGAAAAACAAAGAAAACTACAGACAAACTCCTACCAACATACAGTTAGATATTTTCTATCTAATGTATTACCTCTGTACAAAGCTTAAGTTAGATCAGAGATCTTGTTTCTTAAGAGCCCAAAAAGAGATGTCACAAGTTCAAATACAGTATACAGTTTAAAACTCTGTTTCCACACCCCTTCTATGATGTCATCTAGCGCCTCCTTTTAGAATATAAAAAATATACAAAGAGGATGTTCTAGCATGAGGTATATTAAATAAGGTGACATCAGCAAAAACTCATTTCCCAAATATGACTCCTTAATTAACATTTTCTCTGATCTTGAGCAGTTCATGTTCCCAAGGCATCAAAGGTTTTTTTACAACTTTAGCATCATGGTGGCATAACATGTTTTTCCTCTAAGACGTCATAAAAGTTTACGAGCCCTATATCCTGGCAGCTGGGTCAGTTCTAATTGAGACAGGAAAACAGGAGACCCTTAATTAAGTCTCTCTAGTCTTTTAATTACCTCCTGGTTTCAGGTTAATATATCCTGTTATTTTCACTAAAACCTGGGGGGGGGGTCACCTAGGAGCACAGGATGTCTCATGTGAGACAATCACATACCACATTCTATATGACAAATATAATAGAACAATCATAACCAGCTGACCAAGTGTGTCAATATTAAGTTCTTAGGCAATTGTACTATTTTACTTCGAGTGGGAGCTCTTGCAGCAGGCTACATCATAAGGACTGAGTACTAAGCAGTAATAAAATGATTCCGGATGGACAAGGAGGTAGAAAAAAACTGAAAAGTGGGACAGGCTTCAAGACAATAGGCCTTGAAGTACCGCTAACCCAAATCCAGCTCTCCGATGGGAAGCAATGTCCAGGCTGTAGAGCTTCACAAAGGTGTGCACTGAGCTCCAGGTCGCTGCTGCACAGATATCTGCCGCAGAAACATTTCTAGATTCCACAAAAGAGGCAGAAACACCCCTGGTGGAACGACCTTTAACCGAGCCCGGTAAGGGTTTGTTGTACTTACTGTAGCAAAAGGTGATGCAATGGACTAGCCATCGGGGCAGAGTCTGTTTTGCTATGGTGCCCCCAGAGTTCTCGAGGCAAAGGAAACAAAAAGTTGGTCAGATTTTCTCAAAGTCTGAGTATAGCTAATGTAGTATCTAAGCACTTTATGTACATCCAGAAGTAGAGCCTCCCTTCAATTAGAATGATCCGGATAATAAACCAGAAGGTTGATGTCCTGATTAAGGGTAAACTGGGACACCACCTTAGGCAGGAACTTAGAATTAGTCCTCAAGGACACCCTGTCCCTGTGGAAAATTAAATACGGCTCTTTAGCCATCAGAGCCTCAAGCTCGGAAATCCCCCTAGCAGAAGTGACAGCAACTAAAAATAATGCTTTCCACAACAGAACGTGTAGCTCGCAATCTGCGGCTGGTTCGAAGGGAGGCAACGTAAGTTTCTCTAACAAAAACAAATGATCTCAAGGAGGGATGGGGTCCTTAATGGGAGGTTTAAGGAGAAGCATTCCCCTTAAAAAATGTTCAGACCAGATCCATCTGGGCAACATATTTGCCATCCACCGGCACATGACAGACAGAAATTGTTGACAGGTGTACCTTGATGGAGGAATATCGGAGGCCCGAGTCTGACAGGGAGAGGAGATACTCGAGAACAGCATTCAGAGGGCATAGGAGAGGGTACAGACCCCGAATGGAGCTCTACAAGCAAAAGCACTTCCACTTCACAGCGTAGGTAGTTCTAGTGGAAGGTTTCCTAGCTGCAACCAGAACCTCGGCCACTCTGGGAGATGCTCCAAAACGTGCAGTGACTACGTCTGCAGGTGCCAGACACGCAGATGTAGGGACCGAGTCTGGGTGAACCAGCCTGCCCCGCCTTGGCGACAGTAAACAGAAGGACAAGGGCAGAGGAACTGGAGGTTCCACTGTCAGCTCGACAGCCAGCCGTGGTGGAGAACAGAGAGTGTGCCGGTCCCCAGCTTGGGGTCGGGATGGCGGGGGTGTGGAGTGGTGGGGCACTACCTGCAGGGCTCCAGATAAGATTTTTTGGGATGAGTACTGTACTCCTCCATTTGAAAGTGAGCTGAGTAAAACCAAATTCAGATGTGCACAAATGTCTGGACATAGTGGAGTGAAGAATACATTTTTAAAAACAATGTATTTTTTTTTTCTAGATAACTGATCAAGTATCAACAATGCTCCAGATAATGTTGGCAGATAATAGTAACTTACTCACCAATTTTGAAACACAGTAAAACAAGATTGGGATGCATATGAGTGCTGTAAATCTGGACAAAACTGCTTCTTTTGAATCACCACACTATGAGGCACTTTTCTATGGAGTGTGGAGCATTTACTAATGTTGAGTGAGTACTGGTACTCATTAAAATATTTTTCTGAAGAGTGTTTCCTAAAATGAGGTGAGAAAAACAGATCGGTACTCACCTTATCTGGAGACATAACTACCTACTGGGGTGGAGGGGTTGGGAGGTCCACTAGACATCAGGGAATGGATGTTATTTCTGTTACAGTGGATAGGGGAACGGGGCCGCTGAACACCAGGGAATAATTAAATACACAACAAGCATGGATGCTGACAGAGTAAGACAGACTGAGTAAGACAAAGTACTGGATGGGAGGAGAGAGACTTAGCACTACAGACGAGGAACGGGATCTAGGAGTTATCATTATGAACTCACTTAAGCAACTGAGTCAGTGCATCAAGGCCTATAGCAAGGCTAACAGAATGCCGGGATGTTCTGTTAGGGGTATTGATAGCAGAGGAAAGGAGGTAATACTTCCCCTCTACAGATCCCTGGTGAGGCCTCACCTAGAGTACTGCACCCAGTTTGGAATCCTCACCTCAGAAAAGATAATGACAAGTTGGAGACAGTGCAGCACAGAGTAACAAAAATGATTCAGGGCCAGTAGGGCCAATCCTATGGGGCGTGCCTCAAGGCACTATGTACTCACTGGAGACCAGAAAGGAGAGGAGAGATATGATAGAGACCTTCAAGTTCCTTAAAGGAATTAACAAAGTGAACTGCGGGGAACTATTTAGCCTGAATACCAATTTGCGGTCACACGGACATGAATGGAAATTAACAGGAGGTAGATTCAGGAGAAATGTGAAGAAGTACTACGGAACAGTCTGTCAGCTGAGGTGGTGAGTGCGAAAATAGTCAGGGGATTCAAGCAAGGCTGTGACATAATGAAAGGAATAGTGGTTACCGGGGCGACAGGGCCAAGCAGGAGAATAGAGAGGATGAGGAGGTTTAGTACCCTGTGGGAACAGTAGGTTCCAAGGATTATAGGGAACTTGGGCAGACTGGATGGACCTATGGTCTTTCTCTACTGCCACTGTCTATGTTTCTATGGGTGCAGGTGGGAGGCAGAACCACTAGACACCAGGGATAACATTACTGTATATCGGGACCATTGTACACCAGGGAACACTGATATCAACAGGGGGTGTGGGGGGGAACCACTGGACATCAGGGATGGGGGGGTGCTAGACCACTAGAGAATTATCAGAGGACAACGGCCTAAGAGATGCTTGGAGGCACTGGCCTCCATAAAGGATAGAAGTTGGAAAAAATGTTCTATTTTAGAGCCCCACTTGCACCAATTAATACCTGCAATACAGTACCTTCAAATTCCCATATGTGACAGGACAAACTACCTAAGATACGTGCATTTATATATGAAAGGGGTTTAAATGACAAAACTGAATTAGCCCCAGATTTGTAGTCCCAGCACAGATTGTGACAGGGTTCAATAAGTCCGTAACTAATGTGCTTCAAAAATCTACTGTTGGACTTTTGCATTACTGTCTATATATGTACACATGTACCTGAGGTAGTTTGCCCTGTCACTTATGGGACTAAATGTAATCAGAGCTTTTTTTGATGAAGCTAATCAGCATTTTCCCTTTTTTGTACATTTCAATACTTACGCTGTTTGAAGGTAATGTAATGCAAAACTGCGTATTTATAAAGTAGAAATTTTTTTTCCAGTCTCTGTCCTTTATTAAAAGGTACTGCGCTGAAAAAGGCTGTGTGGGAATGACAGTACAGCCCACTAGAAGTCGCGTTGAAGGGATCCCGACCTGACATCACAAATGCAGCAACCGCGCTGTTCAGGAAGTGCTAGTCAGGCTGCGGACGTGCGATCATGTGGCATTTTTTTTAAATGGAAAAAAATTACATTTAGACATCGAAAGAAAAAGCTAAAAACGCAAGCCAAGGGAGGGCAGTAGAACACAAATATGAAGAGAATTAAAGGTAAAGAAATTACGTCAGCTGCTCTTTAAGGATGCTGTAATATTCTCTGAAGCAAGGCAGCAGTTGGTCAGCACGGCTGAAGCACTGTGAGCATTTCCTGATAACCCTGCACCACATCTAAGAAGCTAGCCTGATGCCAAACAAAGCAAAAGAGAACGGCAAATCGTGGTTTCATACACATGTACGGCACGATGCAGAGGATGGCAAATCACTGTTTCATACACATGCACTGCACGATGCAGAGGATGGCAAATCCCGGTTTCATACACATGCACTGCACGATGCAGAGGATGGCAAATCATTGTTTCCTACACATGCACTGCACGATGCAGAGGATGGCAAATCCCTGTTTCATAAACATGCACTGCACGATGCAGAGGATGGCAAATCATTGTTTCTTACACATGCACTGCACGATGCAGAGGATGGCAAATCATTGTTTCATACACATGCACTGTACAATGCAGAGGAACAAAGAGAGCAATTGGTGAATCTTCAAGTTGTATGTAAAAACAAGAGCTGAGCAGCTTGAGAACTATTTCTCAGAAGGAACATTTTTGGATAACAGCTCAATCTTAGACTCGCATAATGCCCTAGAGGATGATAACCCTGACAGCTTGTGAATAGGTGCTAGGGTCCACTGGTCACTAGGCAAGGCTGTTTTTGTTCCCAACAAAAATGAATGGCCATACATGACAATTCTACATAGTCTATCCCGTCCAGCGTGCACTGCTTGTATGACTAGCTGGCTGTGATAGTGCCGGGCACAGTGCATAGGTGCAGCTGCTGCCCCCTTCTGGCAACAGACACCTCGGGGAGGCAGAGCCCATCACAAACCAGATGGCACCTTTGCTCCTGGATGCCTATTTTAAAGGACTGTATGCGTAGGACCACAGAAGGCATGACGGTGCCATGTGACCATTAGCAGCTTTGTACAATGCCTCGGTGCCCCTATATACAGTAGCATTCTGCAGAGTTTCAGCCATTGCCCCTTCCCTCACCTGATCCCCACTGTCAGTAGAAAAATATTCCCTTGTAGTCCAGTGATAACCACCAGCGCCTGATCCCTGTTCTCATAATGTACATTTCCCTTTTAGTCCAGTGGTATCCCCCTCCCACTCAGTCCCAGTTCTTGTACTGTAAATATCCCTGGTAGTCCAGTGGTATACTCCTTCCACCCCAAATTCCAATTGCAGAACTAAGTAATGTAACACACACACCCCCCTGCCATGGCCCATCCACACAAAACCCACCACCCTGCAACCCCACCCCCACAAAAACCCCACCAGGTCAAAAATCCGATTTACCCTAAGAAGCTTAATGTCACTGCAGGTGAGGGAAGGGCAGCGATCAACACAGACCTCATCTCACCACCTCTGCTGGTTGATGTCTTAATGAATGGAACTGAACATTTGCATGCATTACAAACAGCAAAGGAAGTTATGACTAATCTCATGCTTTGCGCAGAGAAAGTTATGACTGATTCTGCAGGTCCTACATGAAGCAGCAGACTTGTTATGCACGGCACCAGACCGGCAGCTTGGTCTTGGGTCATGAGGCTATGTGTCAGTCTGATGGAGGGGGTGCGCATTAGGGTTCAAAAACCCTAACACCGCATTTTGCTACTTTTGTAGCTTTGTAACCCTAACATATGCATTAACATAGTTTTAGGCAATGTATACACATTTATTGACATTTGTAATAAATACATTAAATTAAGCTTTCTCAACACACTAAACAAAGCACACAATGAATAGTCAGTCTACTGCTGGCAATTCAAAATGAGGATTCTCTGAAACGTGATCTGCAAACTTCTTGGCTGTTTGGTGGAACAAGAAGGGCTGGTACTACAATACCTTTATTTCTGATACAGTGCTTTTTTGAAATTGACCAGCAACGAAAGTGTGTTCTGTGATGTCCTAATGAGTCGCAGATTCCTTAATTGTTGGTGTTTCCTAATAAAAATAATTATGGGCACCCTGACCCAAACACATCTTTGTAAAACTCTCCCTCTCTTGCCCGACCTCCCCCCAGTCTTGGGACCAACAGAGGCAACTAGGGCAAGTAGCCCCTTCAGTGTCTTCACTCCGCCGACCCAGATCCATGATGAATTTGTTACAGCTTCTGCTGTTAGCTGGTCCCTGTGAACAGCAGTCTACAGTCAGTCAACCAGTCCATCTGAACATCTTGAAGAAAAAAAGTCATTCACACTTCTCTGAAAATGCAGAAAAGTTTCTCAAAGCACTGGCTGCACCATATTTTCTTAGCTTTTATGCAGAGACAGTAATTTGAAACAACATCTCCACCCCCCACCCCCACTCCAATGTAGCCACCTGCTACCCTCCAGTATATGCCTAACCAAGTAAACTTCAGTTGACAACAAAAGAATGAAGTTCACTACAGGTGCAAAGGGAGTTTTTGTTCAGCTCAAATTCTAAAATGTAACTGCAGTTCTTTCAAATTACTCTCAAGGTACCTGCACAAATAATGCAATATTTCTAGCTAAAGCACTAAATTTAACTTAATTTAATTTAAATTTTGGGAAGGGAATCAGGAACCCCCCACACACCCCTTTGCTGTGGGTAAGCACTGTTACCTAGACACAATTACAGGCAACTAACTCTTTCTTATTACAGCTTAACTATACAATGTGGGTCCCACTTCTGCAGGTTCCAAGCAGTACCTGGAGGGTAGGTACTAGGAACACAGGTGATAAGACAGTCGAACAAAACGTTTGCAGCTTGGTCACAGAAAGAAATGCACTATGCACCTTATATTATTGCATTTTTCAGCATAGTCTCCTTTCAGTTCAGTACACTTAGTCCAGCATCGTTCTAGCATTGTTATCCCCTCATGGTAGAATTCTATGTTTTGGCCACCCAGAAAACCCCTGAACATCAGCTGTCACCTCTTTGTCATCAGCAAATCTCTTACCATGGAGTTCAGCCTTCAGTTTTGGGAACAGGTAAAAGTCTGAAGGAGCAACATCTGTTGAGTAGAGTGGGAGAGGAAGCAGTTCATACCCACATTCTGCTGCAGAAACAACTGCGACCTGCACTATGCAGGTAAAGGAAGCTCAATGATGCCGGTTCGACAACCCTTTTGTCGACCGGCATCTCTGCAACAGGAATTATGGCGATCTCAAGTTGCGGCTTACATGATTCCTGTGCGCCTCCTGTCCTTTTTTTTTTTTTTTTTTTTTTTTTGATCAGAGGGGCTTTGCCCCTAAGCCCCCCATGTTGGGCTTCTGCGCCTCTATCTTAGGATTCTCAACTCCAGTCAGAGTTGATTCAGGGCGGGGGTGCAGGACTGGGAGAAAGTGTGCCTCTGTCTCAGGCACACCGGCACAGTGACCTGCCGGCAAAGTGTCGATTTTGCAGACAGGAGTGTATTTCACTGTGTTGGTGTCGCCATACGAGGCTACTACTGGTAAAGCATTGTCTTGCAGGAGCAAAACACCTAGCGTCAATCTTCCACGGCACCTCTCAGCTTGCACAGTTGTTCAGTACAGTATTCCCCAGTTACTGCCTTTCCTGTCTCAAGATAATCAATCGTGATCACACATTCAGAGTCCCAGAAGACCAAGGCCATGATTTTGTCACTTGAGGCAGCCTGCTTGGACGTCTTTGGCACTGGAGATACTTGGTGTTTCCAGTGTTTGCTTTGCTGTTTAGATTCCGGATCAAAAATGCTGAATCTAGGTTTCATCCATTGTTACAATAAGACTGATAAAGTTTGCCGGATCCCTTTTGTATTGTGCAAGACGGTGGCTTGAAATGTCCCTTCTGGCTCGTTTCTGATTGGGTGTCAACATTCCTGGCACCCGTCTTACTGACGCTTTGCTCATGCCCAGGTTTTTGGTCAAGATTTTTTTTTTTTACTTTCTATTTAAGCCCAAGTCCTCACCACATCTGGTCCTTCCTCTCAGGGCCTCCAATGCACCACCCAGGCTACGCTGAGGGGACCAGAGGGGCTCGCTCCATTAGTGCACTACTCCAGTACTTCTAGAGACCCAGATGACCACCCTGGTAGGGGCGGAGGAGAGGCCCTGTGTCCCCTCCCCCAAACTTCAGGGCGATGCACCTGAGTCGCACTCCTGCCCTCGGTCATTTGGTGCAGAAGCCCACAGCCTGGTCCAGATGCACGGTTTTTCCATGTGTTCTGGTCCCCGCCCCCTGCGGATGTCAGCACTCGGGGAGGCCCAATGAGATGGAGGTGCGCAGAGACATACCTCCACTCCAGTCCTCAGCCAACGTCCACCCCTCCACTGCCATTCTGCCTCCTCTGCTGCACCACCACCCATGGTCACCAAAGTGGTGGTATGGCAGCAAGGACAGCAGCCCACTCCTCCCAGAGTAGCACAGCAGCCCACTGGGCACTCAGTCCTACTTCCCACCCCCCAGCCGGCCCTCCGACGACCCAGGCTCACTACTGAACCCGGGTCGCCAGCACCACAAGCAGTTGCGCTACCACTGCACCAGTGGGCTGTCTGTTTTTAGTCAAGATTGATTGTACTGCCCCAAAACGGATGCCCAAGGTGTTGGCTACATGCTGTACAGTTACTCATCTGTCTTTCTTCGCCATTTGATAGACCGCATCAATGTTTCTCCTCAGTGGTCATCTCCCTTGGGCGCCCACACCTGTGGTCATCTTCAACACTTCTTCTGTCATGCTGTGCCTATCCACGGGAGGGGGGGGGGTCTAGAGAGGAGATGGGGAACTACAGGCCTGTTAGCCTAACGTCTGTGGTGGGCAAGGTGATGGAAGGTATTATCAAGGAAAGGCTTGAGGGGCAGCTGGAACGGATGGGGCACCTGGACGACAGGCAGTATGGCTTTGTACCGGGGAGATCGTGCCACACCAACCTTGTGGAGTTCTATGACTGGGTGATTAGTGCCCTGGGCCAAAAATAGACCAGTGGAAGTCCTCTGTCTGGACTTCAGCAAGGCGTTTGACTCGGTCCCCTACAATGGCCTGCTGGCAAAGCTGGGAGGGATGGGGGTGGGAGGGGCAGTTGCTCAGGTCGATAGAGAACTGGCTCTCGGGCCGAGTACAAAGAGTAGTGGTTGGCGGGATAGTCTCCTCCTCCAGGAGGGTCATTAGTGGGGTCCCCCAGGGAATGGTCCTGAGGCCGGTCCTGTTCAACGCCTATGTCTCGGACATAGGGAGGGATATTAGGAGTAAACTGAGTCTCTTTATGGATGACTCAAAGCTGGGAGCACTGGCGGATGAGGAGGAGGGGAAAAGTGGCCCTCCAGAGGGCCTGGATGCCCTGGAAGGGTGGTCGAGGATGTGGGGACTGAGGTTTAATACAGGGAAGGGCAGGGTGCTGCACCTGGGGGGCAGAAACCCAGGGCATGCATACACACTGGGGGGAGATGCACTGCACGTATCGACGGGTGAGAGGGACCTGGGGATGGTGGTGGATGTCAAAATTAACAACTCTTGAGACCTGTTGGAGAGCAGCAGCAAAGGCGAACAGGATGCTGGCTGCTTCACCAGGGGGATTACCTCCAAGAAGAGGGAGGTGATCCTCCCTCTGTATAATGCCCTGGTCAGGCCACACTTGGAGTACTGTGTGCAGTTCTGGAGTCCACAAACTAAAAAGGGGCATTGCACTGCTGGAGAGGGTCCAAAGGAGGGCGACCAAGATGACCTGGGGCATGGGGGTGTAGGCCCTATGAGGAGAGACTAGAGGAGCTCTACCTGTACACACTGGAGGACATGAGAGACAGGGTGACATGATAAGAGGTCTTTAAGTATGTAAAGGGGATCCACAAGGGAGGAGCAGAGGAGGTGCTTAGGCTTAAGAAGGAAGGGACAACCAGGGGGCACGAGTGGGAGATACAGGGGGGAGTGAAGGAGGTGCTACTTCACTGAAAGGGTGGTGGAACCATGGAATGCGCTGCCCAGGAGCCTGGTGGAGGAGGGCACAGTGGAGGGTTTCAAGAGTGGTGGGACAGGCACAGGGGCAAACTGGAGCTGTGGAAGTCCCTCTCCAGGGAGGTGCGCTGGATGAATTTTAGTGGAGCTCATGGGGGAGGGGGTCAGAAATACGAGCACCCAGTAGGGGTGCTGGCTACTGAGCAGACACGACAAACCATGAGGCCTATTCTGCTGGCTTTTAGTATGTTAAATTCAGCAGCCTATTTACTGACAGTTGAATATGATGGGGCTTCCGCCCCAAGTGTGTTGACCACATACTCATGGATTTGCACTGGAGCCATTCACTTGATATGGAGTTACTTAATGATTGCTCTGATCTCCATTCTCAAATGATAATCACCTATCAAACTTTGTCCAGCATGTACCTACAAAAGAAAACAATGTTTGAGTATACTAGCAGGTCAAATTATATTCATATTGCTGTAACTATACATTGAAAATAATACTTGGGGGGGCACTGTGGAGCAGCAAGATGGCGGCAGCACTTTAGAACAGCTCTTACATTGAGCATAGCAAAAGTATTTCCTGATTTATTAGCCCAGTGGAATGCCTACAACATAGCTGGGGACCTGTGGTAAACTGTGAGGCTTAAAATGGGGCCAAAAAGAGGTGCTAAACGGTCCGCCCAGAGCCTGGATGCCTTTCTATCCCAAGTGAGTTCCAGTACAGGCAAGGGGCCTGCAGTAATGATTGAAATGACCACGCCAGAGCTGCCTACCACACAAATCCTGGCGATGCTTTCAAAGATTCAAGCGAATGGAGAAGAAACTAATAAAAGGTTGGAAGCAGTTGAAGCAAAGGTGTTGGAAACTGATCGCACCATACAGGACGTTACCGCTATAAAAGATCTGCAAGACGATCGGGGAAGGCAGGCAGAGTGCAATGCGGCCTATGCCCGAGATTTCTCGTTCCTAAAAGCCAAAGTGGAGACTCTGGAGAATGCCCAACGTCAGTCGAACATTCGTAGTGTGGGGTTCCCCCTAAATTTTCTCAAGCTTCGGAGTTGCTGCCAGCGGTTACTCGTCTTGTATTTGAAGATTTGCAACTACTCCCCCGAGAAGCGGGCATAACAGTTCTGAAAGTATTTGCCATCCCACAACGAAGTCGGCAGCGTGGTGATACAAATCTGAAACCACTTACTCCCACTGTCACCTTATCGACCCCGGAAGCCCGAATTTCGCTCCTGCAGGTGGCCAGAGCAAGGGGGGAAATAATCTGAGAGAGTAGCCAACTGGGGATTTTTCCTGACCTTTCTGCGCAGACACAAAATAAGAAAAAAGACCTTTAAGTGGTCAAAAAAGACCTATTGCGCCACAGAGTTGAGGCTCGATTGAACTATCCAGCACGTCTCCGGATCAAACATAATGCAAAGACGCATGTCTTAATGGATCTGGTAACTGCAGCCCAATATGCGGAGAGACTCTTGGATCAGTTAAACCCTCCGGGAACCCTCATCAGACAAAGATGGGTGATGTGTTGACCTTTTATTTAGGTGTTTAACTTAAACCCTTTGGAGTCTGAGACTTGTTAAGGGCCTTTTCCACTCAGCCCTTACAGGTTATGCTTGCTACATTTGAATCGTTCAGTGCTTTCCACTGTGGCTCTGGATAAATCTCACTGGAATTTCTGTTGTTACTCTATAAGCTGTACTTCTTGCTGTTTCACTAGTTTGATCTAAGTAATTCAGTTATTATATGACAAGCACAGTAGTTGATAAATATTGGTGGATAAAGACCACCTCTCAGTTTGTGAACATTAAAAAAACACCTGTAAATGTTCTCTTTGTACCTAAGAGTAGATTGCTTTCTGCCTTGGACTGTAGGTTTTTGAAGCAACTTAACTGGGGCCAGACAGTCGTTAGATATTTACGCTACTTGTGACTTCTCAGCCAGCTCACCACATAAGATCAGTTCCACGAGTGAGCCTCTATCCTGGTTTTCTATCAATTTGTAATAGTTTGTGGTGAGAGTTTTAATGCCCTACAGGGTAACTGGCTCAGAATTTACTCCTGTTTAAAATCTCCTGTTAGTGCTATGCAGGGTTTGGAATTCGAATTCTGTCTTTTTATGAAGATAGAGATCTTATAAACTGTATGACTCCTGTACACTCACTGTAGAAGTCTGCATACCTCCTTATGTGCACTACAGCTGTGCTGTAAGATAATCAATAAACAAATAATTCAAAAAAAAAAAAAGAAAATATTAGATTCATAGTGCATTTCTTTCTATGTCAGGCCATGAACCTTTTGATCGACTCTTGTACAGTCAAGAGAAGGCATCAGACCATCAGGAACATCTGTCATTTCTCAATAGAAATAGCCCTTTTCTCTTTTTTCTCCTGTGTCCACTGTGTTGTAATGCACAGAGAGGAGATAACCAGTTGTTTGGTCACAAGTCCATGTATCCATACTGGGGACCCATTATCCAGATCATGTTCAGTGCCACCCCACCACGTCAAGGAGCACCAGCAACCTCCTCCTTGACCACTGTTCCTAGTCCTGAGCCAGAGACTTCTGCTACCTCTCAAACTGATCCACTTGTTGTCACCTCCCCAACCACCCACCTGAATAGATGCCACAAATGTGGCAGAGAATAATTTGGCAACATGCATGCCACTACCCCACTTCCACCAACTACTCCTCTAGGATTTTGAATTCATCCGAATCTTGGGATGGTTGTAGTCCTAAAGAAATTGCATATTTGGTGCATTTGTGATGATTATCAGACAAACTGTGGATCTGGCACCATGATGAAGTTGGGAGGTAATTTTGGAATGCTGTGCATACCCCATGAATATTTCCAAGGGGTCTTATGTATTACTATTGTAGTACCCACTGAGACCTTTGTTTGGATATATAGCGTCCCTTAACTCCAAAGACTGGCGGAGTTACAGTTTGTTAAAGTTATAACTTATCCTATGGGACATTAGGGTTAGGGCTGAGATTAGTGTGGTCACTTGCAACCTATCTAATAAACCTGACCCCTCCCCCCAGGGGCAAGCAGGGGACCTGCATGGGTACTGGGGGCCAGAGGATCCATCTCATAGCAAATCACAGAGCCAAGTGGGAGGAAAAGCAGAGGTTAGTGGCAAGTGTGGGCGGGGGGGTGGAGGTGGTGGCCTGCCCATGATGGCAACAACTTGTCGAGGGCATAAGGAAACCTCCTGTGTCACAGTGGGGTGGCAGGCACACCCTGTGGCACTGGCACTGCCCTCTGTTGAAATTCAAGCTCCTCTTCCTCCTCCTCAACCAGCGGCACTAGCGCTGCCACCAGTTTTGTTTTTGTTACACAAATAATACACAAAAGGGATTTCAGGGACTAAGCAGACACATACAAGACACAATCATAACGGCATTACTGCGTACATGACAAAATACTCACTTCAATCAATAAACATTAAATCAATATAGTCAAACTACAGTAACAAAAATCATTCGGTAAAACACAACTAACTATTCTACAGAACTTAAATTACAAACTAAAGAAAACAGAAAAAAAAAAATCACAAAATACCGACAACAGAAGCACTAGTACTCCTAACACAGGGAAGGCTGCCTAACCTGCCTTTTTCTTGCTGGATGTTTCTGCAGCTAAGCCCCCCACACCCACACACACACACAATACAGAAAAGGAAACTACAGCTTTAAAGTGCAGCTGACACCTTTACGAGAACGTTAGCAAAACATAATATTTAGACAGAGTCCAGCATGTATTTCACATTAGTTCTGTATTTCTCCTCCCCATTATCTATTAATGAGATCATTTACATGAAAACAGGGTATTTGCTCCTGAGAAGTACATATATTCCTGTTGTCACAACAGAGAATTATGACTTGAAGTAGGGAGTAAGCTAGAAGCAGAAAAAACACTAAGGGATACAAATAATGTATTCATGCAGATGTCCTCAGTAATAAATAATAATGAGCAGAAATATAGAGAATATATAAGAAAGAAATACCATAAATAATTGATGACCTACAGGTAAAAAGCACAGTAGCATACCTCTCAACTGTCCCTGATTTTCAGGGACGTCCCTGATTTTGCCTGAGAATTTTCCTCTGTCCCTCGTAAAATTTGTGTTGTTTTGACAGAACAGTGAGGATTGCAATCACATAATAATGTCAAACATTAAAGTTACAGACTTCTTGTTCTTCAGAAAATGCATCTTAATGCAAATTCCCTTATTCTATCAGCTTTCTGCACGAATAGTGCCATTTCTTAGGATATGTCCCTGATTTTCATTGTTTGTCCCTGGTTTCCTTAATCCTTGTCCCTGATTCATGAGGTAAGGGGTTGAGAGGTATGCACAGTAGAGACATAATGGAGTGATCTGCTGGAAAAAACTACGTATTTTAAATGTTTTCCAAAAGTTTTTTAGGCACAAAGATACAGCACACTTAACATAAATTATCCATTTTAGGATTTGATTTGTTATGCAAGCAATATAGTACAGCTTTAGGTCTGGTGCTTTCAAGCCTCCTGCACTGGTAGGTCTAGAAATTCTGTTATAAGCAATTCTCACATCTTTACTGGCACACACAAATCTGTTCAACAATCATACAAACATAAAAAGAAACCGGCAGAAGAAGGCCATTTGGTCTATCAAGTCTGCTCGTGTTGCAGGGTCTACAACTTGAGCTAACGTCTCTGTCCTCCCTCCCCACTCCTCCCATCCGCCATACCCATGATCCTTACCTTCTCCCTATGCCTATCCCAGCCTCTCTTTAGGCTGCCCACCGTCTTCAACGAGATGACCTCTTCCTGAAGTGCATTCCAAGTGTCCACCACCCTCTCTGAGAAGTGCTTCCTGACCTCCCTCCTAAACCTCCCATCCTCCAGCTTAAGACTGTGCCCCCTCGTGTCATGGTTGCCACTCAGCTTAAAGAGACTCTCCTTATCCACCTTATTTATCCCTTTCAAGTACTTGAAGGTCCAAATCATGGTCCCTCCCCCCCCTTTTTCTCCAGGGAGTACATGTTCAGCGCCCTCAACCTTTCCTCATATGCCTTACCCTGCTAAACCCACGATCATCTTTGTAGCCCTCCTCTGGACCGTCTCCAGCAGGTTAATGTCCTTTTTGAGGTGTGGGCATTAGTACTGAACTCCATACTCTAGATGCGACCTTACCAGTGACCTGTACAAGGGCTGTATAACCTCCTCTCTCCTACTACTGATCCCCCTAGTTATGCATCCCAGCATCTTGTTTGCCTTTGCTGCTGCTTTCTTGCATTGTGTGAAGTGCTTCAGGTCACTCAGGGCTCTAGATAAGATTTTTTTGGGATGAGTACCTGTACTCCTCATTTTGAAAGTGAGGTGAGTAAAATGAAATTCATATGTGTACAAATGTCTTGCTAGAGTGGATTGAGGAGTACATTTATTTAAAAAAATGTTTTTTTCTAGATAAGAATTTCAGGTGCCAACAATGCTCCAAATAATGCTGGCAGGTAGGAATTTACTCACTAGTTTTAAAACATAGTGAGTAAACTAAAAGTGGGATGCATACAAGTGCTGTAAATTTGGCAAAACACTGTTCCTTTTGAATCACCAGTTATGTTATGAAGCACTATTCTTTGGCATGTGAAGTATTTACAAATTTTGAGTGAGTACTGGCACACATTAAAAAAAATTCTGAACAGTGTTTCCTAAAATGAGGCAAATAAAATAGGCCGGTACACACCTTATCTGGAGCTCTGAGGTCACTATGATCATCACTCCCAGGTCCTTCTCCTACTCTGATGCAGATACTCTGACTCCATCCAGGTAGTACTCTGTCCTGGGATTCTCGGCTCCAATAAGCATAACTTTGCATTTCTTGGCATTGAAGCCAAGCTGCCAGATCCTGGACCACCTCCCAAGCTTTTCCAGATCATCCTGTAGGTCCTGTATCCCTTCAGCTGTGTCCACTCTCCCACAGAGCTTGGTGTCATTTGTGAATAGGCACATTTTGCCTTTAATGCCATCCCCAGTGTCATTGATAAAGACACTGAACAACGCTGGCCCCAGCATGGAGCCCTGTGGGACCCCACTGGTTACCTCTCTGGTGCGAGATAACTCTTCCCCCCACAACCACCCTCTGGGTTCTGTCCCTCAGCCAGGTTTCCACCCATCTGACCATCTTTCCCCCAACTCCAAGATCCACCAACTTCCTGATCAACCTTTTGTGGGGCACAGAGTCAAAGGCCTTGCTGAAATCAAGATAGAGTATGTCTACCACTTGGCCCTCGTCTACTGTCTTAGTGACATAGTCAAAGAAGTCAGATTTGTTTGACACAATCTCCCCCCCCCCCCCATGAACCCATGCTGCCTCTCATCCTGAAGACTATGCTCCTCTAGATAATTCCACCAACCTTTCCTTTAATATGGTCTCCATGACCTTGCCCCACAATGGAGGTCAGACTGACTGGTCTAATTCCCTGGATCATCCTTGGGACCGCTTTTGTGGAGGGGCACTACACGTGCTGTTCTCCAGTCTTGTAACCAAGTATTGGTGATCAGAGTGGAGATCATGGAAAAATGTAAGATCACCAAAGGCAGTACCATAGGTTTAATAGTTTCAAGTCTGGTCCTGAAAGATAAGGGTAATGTGTTCCACTTGAACAAGGGGTTCTTTAGATACACTGGGGAAAAACGAAGGGTGAAGGGGCAGAACAGCAGGATTAAAACAGGGGAGGGATGGGCACAAGACCCGGGGAAGCAGACTGAGGTACTGAATGAGTACTTTGCCTCAGTTTTCACCAAGGAAAATGAGGGGCTGCATCATACATGGGAGGAGACAGTGAAACTGGGGGCCTTACAGTTCGGCAGGTCTGGGGGCAGCACTGGCAGGGGGGGAAGGCAAAGCAGGAGAACGAGGTAGGAGGTGGAAGTCATGCAGAGAGAGTGAGGAAGCCCTCAGGTCCCTTAAGATGGAGAAAGCACCAGGGCCAGATAAATTATATCCCAGAGTGCTGAAGGAACTGGCAGATGTCCTGGCGAAACCCCTGGCAGAGCTCTTCAGCATCTCTCTGAGGACAGGGTGGTGCCCCAGGACTGGGAGGTGGCGGTATAGTGCCCATCCACAAGGGGGGGTCAAGGGAGGTGGCAGGGAACTACAGGCCCATCAGCCTGACATCGGTGGTGGGCAAGGTGATGGAGGGCATTGTCAAGGAGGCACGGCGGGGGGGGGACCTGGAAAAGTTGGGGTGCCTGGACAAGAGACAGCATGGATTCGTCCCAGGGAAATCGTGTCAGACAAACCTTGTGGAGCTCTATGACTGGGTGACGAGTGCCTTGGACCTGGGTAGACCAGTGGACGTCCTCTTTCTTGACTTCAGCAAGGCATTTGACTCTGTTCCTCACGGGGGCTTGTTGGATAATCTGGGAGGAATGGGGGTGGGGAACCCGATGATCAGACGGATAGGCAACTGGCTCCATAACCGGACCCAGAGGGTTGTGGCTGGTGGGATAATCTCATCCCCAAGGAGGGTCACTAGCGGAGTCCCTCAGGGATCGGTCCTTGGGCCCCCTCCTGTTCAACGCCTACATCTCTGACATAAGGAAGGGTATCAGGAGTGAGATGAGTCTCTTTGCGGATGACTCAAAACTGGGGGTGGTGGTGGATGGGGAGGAAGGGAGGGGAGGGTGGCCCTACAAGGGGGACCTGGAGGCTCTGGAAAGGTGGTCTAGAAAGTGGAAGCTGAGGTTCAATGCAGGGGAAATGCAAGGTACTGCACCTGGGAGCCAGAAACCCAGGCCAACTGTACACACTGGGTGGGGGAATGCTACAAGTCTCGATGGCAGAGAGGGACCTGGGGGTGGTGGTGGATGTCAAGATGAACAACTCGGAGACTTGTAGGAGGGCAGCAGCAAAGGCCAACAGGATGCTTGGATGCCTCGCTAGGTGACTCACCTCCAGGAGGAGGGAACTGATACTCCCACTGTATAACTGCTTGGTGAGGCCGCACCTCAAGTACTGCGTGCAGTTTTGGAGGCCACATTCAAAGAGGGACACTGAACTCCTGGAGATGGTCCAGATGAGGGCAACCAAAATGATTTGGGGCTTGGGGAATAGGACCTATGGGGAGAGGCTCGAAGAGCTAAATATGTACACACACTGGAAGAGAGAAGGGTCCGGGGGGACATGACAGAGGTCTTCAGGTACATGAAGGGAATAAATAGGGAGGAGCAGTCAGGGTTCTCTGAAGAAAGGGATGGGCAACTAGAGGGCATGGGTGGAAGCTGGAGGGTTCAGGGAAGAAAGAAGGAGGTGCTACTTCACTGAGAGGTAGTGGAGCCATGGAATGTGCTGCCCAGGGGCTGGTGGAGGCAGAAACAGTAGAGGGGTTCAAGGGGGGGACAGGTACTGGGAAGGGTTCTGGAAGCAAAAACCAGTGCAGCGAGAATATCCGGGACTGGGAAGGGAGAAACCGGAAAAGGGGGCAGCAAGGTCAACTCCCAGGGTGGGGGCTGACCAAACAAGCAGACACGAAAGACCGTTAGGCCTATTCTGCTGGCATTTTAGTACGTTAGCTGCTTCCACCTAGCATGACACATTCAAAGGTGTGAGGAACCAAATCGCGACCTACACTGCACATTCAGCACACTTATAGTCAAAACAGCCAGATACCATAGTTCAGATGACAGTCCGGTTGCAATTAGGCTGGATCTCTGCACAAACCATATGCTCTGCAGTTCTCTCCAGATTCCTGGCAGGCCCATCGCTCCAGGAGCAAGTCTTTGGTCCGCACCAGGCGAAATGCACTCTCTTTCCCAATTCAGGATTCAGGTCTCAGAAACCAATTCAGATACAGTCCAATTTAAATGGCAGGCTTCTTCACACTGGAAGATGATAGCAGGCCAGACCAGACACGGCCTTCCTGCCAATTCCCAGTGCTACCACGCAGGAGCAGTTACTCGACTGGCTCGAGCTGTTCACTCTCCAAACTCCAACTCTCGACTGACACACTGCTGCAGACAGCTCTGGGATTTCCCAGTGATTCAAAAGGTTTGGTTGGTTGAGCCATCTGTCTGTCACAGAAAGGGCTCCTCCCTTCAGGTCCATTTAGGTGTCAAACAGTAAAAACTACAATTCCTACAGAAATTCAATCCCACAAGACCTCTGGGGACAGTCTACATTTTGAGGTTCCCCGAGGTACCAACTGGTCCATACCAGCAGTCCGGAACCAAAATGGTGGCTCTAAGCAAAACAGTCCATACTGCAAAGGAAGGCAGATTAGACAAACTTCTACATTATTATTACTAAAGCAGATAATCAGCAAACAATCACAGATCCTATTAGGGCTTCCTCTGCACACTTAGCGAATGAAGCAGCTGTAACACAGCCCGGGTAGGACTCGAGCCTAAAACCACTCGGCCCCCACCCAGATCAATTATATTCTATAAAATAGACAGCTCTTAAAGAGACAGGCACAGAGGCTAACAGGGCAATTTCAAAACTGTTTTAGACAAAGAACACCAGCCTGGCAGTGGGCATTAGGCAAGCCCAGGAAGACACTGTAGGAACCCCCATTTGCAGGGAGGGTTACACCAGTATCTGTGTTTATTAGTGTTATCCATCTGTAATTTTGACAGAGAGATGGATCCCTATCAGGTTTTGGAAAAACTGTACTAAGTCCTTGTCTCACAGATGTTGGTAATTTTTTTTTATGTGATTCTTTATACATCTCTACAAGAATAGGAGACAGCTCATCTATAAAAGCAGAATACAAGTTAGATGTAAATGCAACCGATCCTGGAGCTTAGTTTTTCTTAAGTGATTTGATAGCTGCTTTAATTTCCTTGACACTTCTACTTTTCATTAGTTCCTCAGCTTTTTCTTTTCTTATTTTATTTATACCTAAACCTTCACAGAACTTTTCACTGGACACACTGACATCTAAGTTTTGGCTTGCATACAGGGAGGAGTAAAAGTCCCCGAATTCCTTGTTTACATCCCTAAAACCATAAATGAGTTAAATAGTGCCTGTTCTCTTTGTGCAGTTAATGTTAGTTTTGTTATCTGACTGTTTTAAAGAGCACCTTTCTCAGTGCATTACAACATAAGAGGCTCCCTTACCCGAATGGGAGTTCCTCCATTCAAGTTTCAAATTGCTATAATGTGCCCCTTTGGAAGGGAAGGGATCGTATTTTGCCCTCGAGGGGGCTGGCCACTAGATACCTTCCACTTCCTGACTTGACGTTCCATCTCTGCGCTTCCTTGTTTTGGGATGTCACTATAGGGCCAGCGCGGGGACGTGCTCCATGCAAGTCCATGAAGCATTATTTAAAAGCTATTTTTACTATTTTAATCAGACTTTTGGTACAAGTGAAAGCCAGAACTCAAATAACAAGAGCTTTGTTACTTGAATACTGGCTTTCACTTTACCAAAAGTATTTGTATTGGTTCTATAGGCAAGGAATTGTTGTAAAACTCTGTAACCAACTTTGCGTGGGTCACTATATTCTGTATGTCACTGTGAGCCATAAGCATTTCAACCCCCACTTCTTTCCACATACATTCGCAGAATGCGCCAGAAAGGGCAGCGACCCCCTCTACTGTAGCAGAGGGGAGGACAAAATACACAGTTTTTGATGAGTGGCCACAATGTACAATCCTTTGTGACTGGAAATCAGGCCCTGATTTCTACACCCTCCATTTAGGTTGTTTAGGGGTCCTTGAACATATTTTTGTAATAAATGTTGAAAACGTTCAAAGGTAACAAGCAAGGGAAAACTACACTCTGTGGAATGCCAATATAATAATTTGCAGCAGAGCTGTAGCACATCTGGCCTGTTGTAATGCAAATAACCTTCATCAGCGTGCAAGCAAGAGCAAGTTTGCTCATGCACTTACAAAGGACCTACGGGTCCAAAGTGGCAAGCAATTACCCACGACAGGGTGCGTCGTAAAAACAAATTTTAATGCACTTCCTAAGTGCACTGTAAGGTACAAGGCACAGATAAGTACCCGGAACCTGCCTGGAATGGGATGCAACACTTCTAAAATGCCTCATACAGGCAAACAAATGCCTGTAAGAGATTTCTGTAAGGTATAAAAATAACCATTAAGTTGACTGACAACTAGCCATGCAGTAAGAAAAAATTGCTCACCTTAGTAATGTTGTTTCTTCTAATGGAGTCTTGCTATATTATGACATATGCAGTGAGTCCCAACCTTCGAACTGCTCCGGAGGTGAAAGAGTTAACTTTCCATGCCAGGTATGGAACTTTGAGCACGAGCTCAGTTGAAAGCTCTGTCTGTAGTTCTTCAAACTCAAACTGTCAGATCTTTTTGAGCAAAACTCACTAAGGTTCTGTGTGGAAGCTGTAAATCTACACTAGCCAACTGGCTACTAAATATAAGAACACATTTCTTTTGGTCCTAAAACAAAGACTCAAGTCAGAGGATCCAAAAAATAAAAAACACAACAGCCAAACACCCCAAAAAGGAGGGGTGAAAAAACAAGGTGGGCATCTACTAAGTGCCAACACTGCACTGCCCACCCACATCCCAAAAGCAGAGGTTCTGAGAGGGGCAGGCGGGGGGGAGGTCATATTATAGCAAAACTTCATTAAAAGAAACAACACTGCTAAGGTGAGTAATTTTTTCTTCAAACAACATGAAGTCTTGCTATATTATGACATATGCAGACTACACAGCAGTACCTCCATGGAGGAGGGACAGAACCTACTTAGGGCATAGGCTCTGAAGCACAACTGTGCCAAACCGAGCATCACTCCTAGCCTGGATGTCCACGGATTAATGCTTGGCAAAAGTGTGAACTGTTTTCCAGGTAGCTGCTTGACATATCTCTAGGATAGGGATGTCCCTGGCAGCAGCCAGAGATGCAGCTGTAGCTCTGGTAGAGTGAGCCCTCAGGCCTGAGGGAGGAACCTTACCCAGTTTTTCATAGCAAAATTGGATACAAGAGACAATCCACCTGGCAATGGATCTTTTAATGGCAGGTTTCCCTTTACCAACCTCACCATACGTGAGGAACAGTTGGAGGGAGTCAAACCTGTGACCCTTGGTAAGTTCTATGCAGTAACTAAGGGCTCTTTTGACATCTAAACTGTGCAGTCTCCTCTTGCCAGAGGAGGAATGGTCAGTGAAGTACACAGGGAGAGACATAGATTGATTAAGGTGGAAGTCTGAAACCACCTTAGGCAAGAACTTTCTGTTAGTCCTGAGGACCACCTTATCTCTATGAAAGGAGATAAAATCAGGCTCCACTGACGATGCTTGTAATTCACTTATGCGCCTGGCAGAAGTGATAGCTACCAAAAACACAGTTTTCCAAGTCAAGTACTTAAGCACTGCTGAAGACAAGGGCTCGAAAGGGGTTGCATAAGCTGGGCAATGCAAATATTAAGATCCCAGGCAGGGGCAGGGTCCCTGAATGGAGGGTTGATGTGAAGCAACCCCTTGAAAAACTTGGAGAATACAGGATGAGCTGAAAGAGAAGAGGGTTTACCTGCTGATAAGAAAGCAGACACGGCTGCCAGGTGCACCTTTAGGGTAGCTGGTCTCAGCCACAAAGTATTCAAATGCACCATATAATCCAGGACTGTGGGTAAGTCAGCATATTCTGGGGAAATGTGCTTGCCAGAGCACCATATGGAAAATCTCTTCCATTTGGAATTATAAGCAGCTCTGGTGGAAGGCTTCCTAGAAGCCTACAAGATGTCCAATACACCTTGGGAAAGGTGTAGGTCAGCAAACTCCAACTCTTCAAGAGCCAGGCCTTGAGGTTGAGAGATCTGAGATTCGGGTACCAAACTCTCCCCTGAGCACAGGATAACAGGTTGTGATTCCTGGGAAGACACAGGGGAAGGTGGACTGCTAAGGACATAAGGAGTGGGTACCAGGGCTGTCTGGCCCAGTCTGGAGCAATCAGGTTCATCTTGCAGGGTTGAGATCTGATTTTGACTAGCACCTTGAACAGAAGAGGGAAGGGGGGAAAAGCATAGAGAAACTTCCCTTCCCAGCTGAGAAGGAAGGCATCCAGAGGGACTGAGCCCAACACTGGGGGCCTGCAACAAAAAAGGGGAAGTTGGTGATTGTCTGGGGCTGCAAAAAGATCTATCTGCGGGGTGCCCCATCTGGCAAATACTACCTCCAGTACTAGGGGATCTAGTGACCATTCGTGATGGCCCTGGGAAATCCTGCTGAGAGCATCTGCCAGGACATTGTCCTTGCCTGGGAGGTGAACTGCCGTAAGGGAGGTGTTCAGGGAATAAGCCAGAGACCACAACTTCATTGCTTCGGTGCACAAGGCCATAGACAGAGTGCCTCCTTGCTTGTTGATGTACCACATTGTAGTGGTGTTGTCTGTTCTGACCTGTACAACTTTGTTCTGAACAGATGTGGAAAAAACACGAAGTGCTACAAAAACTGCTCTGAGTTCCAACAGGTTGATGTGAAGCAGAGATTCCTGAGGGGACCACAATCCCTGGGTAGTGAGGTCGCCCATGTGAGCTCCCCACCCCAAGAGGGATTCATCTGTAGTAAGGATTAAGGAGTGAGACTGAGGGGTGAAGGGGACCCATTGTCTCAAATTGCTCTGGTCCTGCCACCACTGAAGGGCTTGGATCAGGGTTCAAGTCACTGGGATCAATTTGGTTAGAGGGTCTCTCCTTTGAGACCAAAAGGCTCTCAAATGGAACTGGATGTCCCTCATCTGAAATCTTGCTCCCTGCACCACTGCTGTAGAAGCAGCCATGTGCCCCAGGAGCTGCAGAAAATGCCTTGCTGGTCGAGAGACCTACATGGTGAAGGAGAAGGCCAGAGAGACCAGGGCCCTTGCTTTTTCCAGAGGAAGGAAGGCTCTGGCCTTTTTTGTGTTCAGTTCTGCACCTATGAAGGTGAGAAGCTGGACAGGCTCTAGAACTGACTTTGGAAGACTGAGAAGGAAACCTAGAGATGTGAGCAGTTGCTGAGTTACCTGAAGGTGTAGTCTGACTTGGTCTGGAGACTGGCCTACTATGAACCAGTCGTCCAGGTAAGGAAAGATGGCAATCTTTTGCCTTCTTAAGTGGGCAACTGCTACTGCCAGGCATTTTGTGAATACCCTCGGGGCTGAGGTGAAGCTGAAGGGCAGTGCTCTGAACTGGTAATGGCCTGAGGGCAGTTCGAATCTGAGGTACTTTCGATGGAAGCTTCTGATAAGAACATGGAAGTAGGCAGCCTTGAGGTCCAGGGACGCTAGCCAGTCCCCTGGCCTTAGGGTAAAATAATTCCCAGAGTCACCATCTTGAATTTTGGTTTTAAAAGGTGCTTGTTTAGGTATCTGAGATCCAGGATGGGCCGCCATTCTCCTGTCTTTTTTGGGGTAAGGAAGTACCTGGAGTACAACCCTTTGCCCTGGTGTAGGGGTGGAACCCTTTCCACAGCTCTGAGAGCCAGGAGGGTAGAAACTTCTGTTTCTAGGGCAAGTGCCTCTGATGGATTTGCAGGTAGAAAGGACCTGGTTCTCATCTTTGGAAATTTGTTGAAGCTGAGAACCAGTCCCTGGCTTACTACTTCCAGGACCCACTTGTCTGATGTTAAAGACTTCCAGTCCTGGACAAAGTAAGCCAGCCTGCCCCCCTACAGGTAGTGGAGAATCGGCCCTGGCCACCCCATCAGGGTGCCTGCTTGGCAGGGGCTTTAGGCTGAGGGGTGGAAGCAGGTCTGCTTGTATCCAGTCTGCCTCTCCCTCTAAAGAACCCCCTCTGGGCAAAAGCGGAAGAGAAGGCCTGAGCTTGGTAAAAAGACCTATGAAAAGGTCTGCCCCTGCCCCTGGAAGGCTGCCTTTGAGGAGTGGCCTGCCTTTCCTTGGCCTGTGCACTCCTATAGGTGGTCCTATACTCATCCATTTTCTTCATGTAATTCTCTGTCTACTTCCCGAACAGAAAATTACCCACAACAGGAAAATCCATGGCCTTAGTCTGGGTATCCTGTGATAGGCTAGTACATCTGAGCCAAGCCATTCTGCAAAGTGCCACAGATGTAGCCATGACTCTTGATGACACATCATTAGAGTCCACTGCAGCATGGAATTGCACCTTGGATGCCTCAATACCATCAGCAGCCACCTGCTCCAGCTCCTTGGCAAGCTGGCCAGGGACCTGTTTTGCTAGAGCCATAACAGTATCCCATCTGGAGTTCTGATATCTAGCAACATAAGCCATATAATTTGCCTGTCTGAGTCCCAAGGATGCTGCCATGTACTGTTTCTTTGCCACAGCATCAATCCTCCTGGAGTCCTTGTCAGGTGGGGTGTGAAGCCAAGGGAATATCAGCCTTGTCACAGGCTGCAGCCTGCACTACCCCAACATGGCTGCATTGTTGTGTAAGGAACTGCATATTAGAGCCTGACAATGTGTACCTCTTGTCCATTCTTTTATCCACAGGAGGTATAGTGTGAGGAGTTTTTAGAATTTTTACTGTCTGTTTCCCAAAAGATTTATGCAAAGGAATAGACAGTCTCCTAGACTCTGGGATATCCATCATTTCTACATAGTCAGGCTCCTCTTGATCATCCACAGCTTCCTCCACAGGGAGCTGGAGGGTTTCAGCCACTTTCTTATAAAACATAAAATGAGAGGGGGACTCAGGAAGCCTAGGGGGAGACACTCCTGAAGGTCTGTCTGGGGAGATGTCCAGTTCAATGGGCACATCCAGACTTTCAAATCCACATTCACTCTCCTTCATACTCCTCTTCCCCCTCCTCCGGTTCATAAAATTCCTCTAAAACATATTCTTGAACGGTGGAACCCGCGAACAATACGCTTACCTGATGGTACCCGGTCCGGTCGGAACCGAGGAAAGCGAATGGACAATTTTAATCGCTTTAGCTATTTCTTCAGCGGTTGGAGATGGAAATTTTGGCTCCACACCTGCTGATTTTCTAGTCCTTTTTGCTGGAACAGACTCCACCCAGTCGGCTCTCCTTTTGCCCGAGGAAGTCTCGCCCTGGTCAGAGGGCACTCCCTCCGGTTCAGATACAACCGAACCGGGCTGGCCATCCGGGTCAGCGGACTTCTTGGCCTCTCTTTCCCTGAGCCTACCAACTCTCTTATCCAGGGCAGCTGCAGGAAAATTTTTGCAAATCTGGCAGTCTGCATTGAGGTAGTCAAACCCCAGACAATAAACACAGGTGTTGTGGGGGTCAGCCTTGGCAAAGGCTTCCCCACAAACACTGCAGTGTTGAAACCCAGTGGGCCCGGTTTTTCTTTTGGGTTTCTCAGACATAGTGCCAGCCTAACCAAAACTTGCCCGTTTATGGCAATCCGCCAAGCAAGACCCTCTTATTGGTTCCCAATCGTGTCACGGGTCGTGGAAAAAAACGTAATGAAATCCATTGTTTTTTAGAACCGATAAGAACCGGGAACCGCACTCTAAAAGACAGAATTCAATGAATTTTCAACAACCTGATTGGTTCAAACTGAACCAATAATACCGTTTACAAGTTCCACACAGAAATAAATGCAAAACCTATCTAGTACTTACGGTACCACACACACAGAGCTTGAACTGACCAGTTGCGGTTTAAATTCGGTTAAAAAAAAAGAAAAATTAATACTTTAACCGACAAAATGAACCGAACAAAAGGAGAAATCTCCGGAGCGACTGTTCAGTGAGGCGGAGTAAAGAATCTGACAGTTTGAGTTTGAAGAACAACAGACAGAGCTTTCAACCGAGCTCGTGCTCAAAGTTCCATACCTGGCATGGAAAGTTAACTCGTTCACCTCTGGACCAGTTCGAAGGTTGGGACTCACTGCATATGTCATAGTATAGCAAGACTTCATGTTGTTTGAAAGTAAATTCAACCAGCATTCACATAATGTGGTTCAGCCAATAATGTCCTTCCTTTCCTTGCTGCCATTTTATCATTTGCATGTTATCATTTTATTTATTTTCTAACCATGCAACAGGTTTCCCCATGAAAAAAATGGAAAGGATTGGGGCATTTGTCAAGTACCCAAGCATGCCACAAACTGTGCCCGTCCCTGTTCTTTGACTTTTCTCCCCATTTCTTTCTTTATGTTCTTATACTCCGGGCTATCTGGGACACAGGATTCTACATCCTTGACATACAAGATGCCAATCGGAGACACGTGTCCTTCAGTGTGAAAGGTCCCAGGGCACACTGCTGACAAATTGTGATGCACAAGCTGCTGGCCAGTGCCCACCTGCACTGGCAGTATGAGGGATACACCAATGTAGCTTGAAAGGAACACTACTAAACCTACAGAACTGGGTCTGGAACTAACAGTTTTTTTATTTCAAGAGCCATTGAGCCCCAAAAGCAAAAGCTTATGAGAGCTGTAATACATTTCTGAGTCTGCCAGCTCTTTTCTGAGTGTTTCCTTTCCTTTTTTGTTTTGACCTCTCTGTGGTTCCCACAAATGCCCTAGCTTTAACCAGCGTGTTGCTGATGTCCCTGGCTAGCTTTGGAGTGCGTTGCTCCCCAGTTAGTGAGCGAGTGTAACCCAACCGTAAATGAATGCCCAGTGACAAAGTGGGATGACACGAAAACACTGTATGCATTATTAATCAAAATATGTGAATACTAAACGTACAAACCTTTACAGCATCAAATGCAAGTTATTGATTTTACAATTGTTACTGTTGCTATTAACCACATAATCAATAAATACAGAATAGTGTATGGTAGTCCATACATAACAACGCTACTCTTACACTGAGTGGTCACCATGGTGACAAGGACCCCCCCCCTCCCCAACAGTGACGCGCAAGAAGTCCCATTTGTCGTCATGGTAACCACGACTTGTAAGGAGACCGTTGCTGTGTATGGGGGCTACCATACACTATTTTATATAGTGTATGGTGAAAAAGCCAAAATCACTTACTTTTTTTGTTTACTTAAATCAATCTTTACACTCCGATGCCCACACTTCACCACCCACAGACGACACTTCAATCAACCACTGTCTTATGAACAACACTGATGGGGATGTTTGCATTGTGATGTAACTATTAAAGCAAAATGAAAAGTTATTCTGCTTTGGTAGGGAACAGGCAGAGGTGCTAGACGAGTACTTTACCTCAATATCTGCTGAGGGTGACAAGGTGACAGCCTGATGGGAGAGATGAGGAGTCAGTAAAAGCGAGAGGTCAGTCTCAGTCTGAGACCATAGGATGGCAAGAGACTAGGGCAAAGGCTAGACCAGACCAAGAAGGTGTAGGAAGGTCACATGAGGGAGTGGATTTTTTTTTTGGGGAGAAATAACAGTGGATAGGGCGAGGGAGGCCCTTCAGAATCTGAAAACTGATAAGGCACTGAAGCAGGATGCAATACATCCGAGGGTTATGAAGGAATTGGCAAATGTGCTGGCAACCCCACTGGCTGCACTCTTTAACGTCTCTCTGCAGATGGGATGGGTGCCACAGAACTGGAGGGTGGCTTATGTAGTGCCTATACATAAAGGGGGGGGATGGGGAACTACAGGCCAGTCAGTCTAACGTCAGTAGTGGGCAAGGTAATGGAGGGCTTTATTAAGGAGAGGCTTGGGAGGCAAATGGAAAGTTTAAGACACCAGGATGATAAACAGTATGGCTTTGTCCCAGGGAGATCGTATCAGACCAACTTTGTAGAGTTTTATGACTGGGTGACAGGGGCCTTGGATGGATATAGGCCAGTGGATGTCCTATACCTAGATTTCAGCAAGGTGTTTGATTCAGTACCTCATAATGGACTGACAGCTAAAATGGGGGAGATGGGGTGGGTGGACAGGAGCTAAACTGGGTTGAAAATTGGCTTTCGGGGCGTTTACAGAGGGTAACGGTGAGTGGGATAATATCCTCCCCCAGGAAGGTGATCAGTGGAGTCTCTCAAGGTTCAGTATTGGGGCCACTCTTGTTCAATGCCTACATCTCGGATATGGGGGGGGGTTAGAAACAGGTTGAGTCTCTTTGCGAATGATTCAAAATTGGGAGCACTAGTGGATAGTGAGGAAGCGAGGGAGACAGTCCAGGGGTATCTGGATACCCTGGAGGGGTGGTCAAGGAGGTGGGAACTGAAATTTAATGCAGGGAAATGTAAGGTACTTCATTTGGGGGTCAAAAACCCGGACCATGTATACACCCGGGGGGGAGGGGCACACTGCAAACAACATTGGGAGAAAGGGATTTAGGAGTGGTGGTATACGTTAAAATGAATAAAACTTAAAATTGTAGAAAAACTGCAGCCAAGGCAAACAGGATATTGGGTTGCATAGCCAGGGGAATTACGTCCAGAAGTAGGGAAGTGATCCTCCCTCTATATAATGCCTTGGTAGGGCCGCAGCTTGAGTACTGTGTACAGTTCTGGAGACCTCATCTGAAGAAGGACATAGCGCTGCTGGAGAGGGTCCAGAGGAGAACGACCAGGATGATTCAGGGCATGGAGGGGAGGCCTTATGAGGAGAGACTGGAAGAGCTTGGGCTTTACTCACTGGAGGAGAGGAGGGATAGGGGAGACATGACAGAGGTTTTCAAGTGTGTAAAGGGAATAATTAGGAATGGAACTCAGGAGGTGTTTAGGCTGAAGAAGGGGGGAGTGACCAGGAGCCATGGGGTGGAAGTTGGAGGAAATTAGGGGAATGTAGGAGGCATTTTTCCACTGAGAGGATGGTGGAGCCATGGAATGCACTTCCGGGGAGGCTGGTGGAGGAGGGCACAGTGCAGGGCTTCAAGAAGGGGTGAGACAGGTTCAAGAGGAAACTTAATCTACAGAAGACACTCTTGGGGGCTGGGGGGGTGAGGCGGGCAGTTATTAGGTTGCCGGCTTTCGAGCAGACAAGACAGACCATTTGGCCTATTCTGCTGGCTTTCAGTATGTTAGTAGCTACGACACTACTGCAGCAGAATGACTTTTTCATGTGTATGGATCTCCATACACCACAACACTCTACCATAATACTATATGCAGAACTGCATTAATCAAACCAATTAATAAAAGTACCTAGATCAAACTTATGCACAGGGCTCCAGATAAGAAATTTGTGCATGAGTATTTTACTCCTCATTTTTAAAATGAGATGAGTAAAACCAATTTCAGATGCGTACAAATGACTCCATGCATTTTGCTGAAGAGTACATTTCTGGAAAATGAGCCAATTTGTGATTATATAATGTACATATAATTTGCCAGATGGCTGTCTATCTCAAATACTCTCATTTTCCAGAAATGTACTCTTCAGCAAAATGAATAAATCCATCTATCTCAAACAAACATGGTTGCCAGACAGTTGTACATAGTGTGGACCATACTATCTACAGCTATGTGGTGTTAACAATTTATCCAGAGAAGAAAAAAGTACTTCTAGCAAACAGTGCCAGCTACCTCTTGCAGCCTACAGGACTCTGTGTGCTGTGTGTAAGTGTGCCTACACAGCAAGTGCAAAGTTCAACCTTTCACTTTGAAATAGCATAATTTTAAAAATTAGAAGTGAACTGCACAGCAACTACAAATTGCAATAGAAATGAGACCAGTCAAGGCCGCACACCACACGACATACAGTGTCACTGCAGCACACAGGGCAACTTAAACACGTAACGGCAACCGGGGCCTCAGAATGTGCAGATCACCCACCCACTGAATGGAATAGACAACTCTGCACAGCAAACTCAGAAGTTATTTTGTTCTCTTTCTTTTACCACAGGCCTCTAAATAAGTCTGACTAGTTCTGCCTGCAGAAACTCTTCCCCCATCCGAAACACTCAAGCTACTTAATCTGACTGACGGCCTGATGCCTTGAAGTAGGTAATACCAGTCCGAGCAAAGAAGGACACAGCAAACTATGGCTATGGCCAGCAGCATGGCATCAACCGCCATCCAGCAACACATCTTTTGAAATCTGCACATTCATTTCACGGTTTCCTCATCTGTTTCATACATTCCACAAGTAGTTTCAACCAGACTTGGCAGCACATCCACCAGCCCGACAGAATCTTCACCGGCCCGGCACAAAAGAAAAAATTACCTTAGTAATGTTGTTTCTTCTAATGGAGTCTTGCTATATTATGACATATGCAGTGAGTCCCAACCTTCGAACTGCGCCGGAGGTGAAAGAGTTACCTTTCCATGCCAGGCATGGGACGCTGAGCTTGAGCTCGGTTGAAACTCTGTCTGTTGTTCTTCAAACTCAAACCGTCACATCTTTTACGAGCTAAACTCACTGAGGTCCTGTGTGGAAGCTGTAAACCTACACTAGCCAACTAGCTACTAAACATAAGAACACATTTTGGTCCCAAAACAAAGACTCAAGTCAGGAGACCCAAAAATGAAAAACACAACACCAAGCACCCCAAAAATGAGGGGTGAAAACAACAAGGTGGGCACCTACTAAGTGCCAACACTGCACTGCCCACCCACATCCCAAAAACAGAGGTTCTGAGAGGGGCAGGCAGGAGGCGAGGTCATACTATAGCAAGACTCCATTAGAAGAAACAACATTACTAAAGTGAGTAATTTTTTCTTCAAACAACATGAAGTCTTGCTATATTATGACATATGCAGACTACCAAGCAGTACCTCCATGGAGGACGGACAGAACCTACTTAGAAATAGGCTCTGAAGCTATTGTGTCAAAGACCGAGTATCACTCCTAGCCTGGATGTCCAGGGAGTAATGCTTGGTAAAGTGTGAACTGTTTTCCAGGTAGCTGCTTGACATATTCCAGAATAGGATGTCCCAGGCAGCCAGGAAGCAGCTGTACCTCTGGTAGAGTGAGCCCTCAGGCCTGAGGGAGAACCCTACCCAGTTTTCATAGCAAAATTGGATACAAGAGACAATCCACCTGGCAATGGATCTTTAGTGGCAGGTTTCCTTTACCAACCTCACCATAAGTGAGGAACAGTTGGAGGGAGTCAAACTTGCGACTCTTAGAACATTCTATGTAGTAACTAAGGGCTCTCTTCACATCTAAGCTGTGCAGCCCCCTCTCGCCAGAGGAGGAATAGTCAGTGAAGTACACTGGAAGAGATATGGATTGATTAAGGTGGAAATCTGAAACCACCTTAGGAAAGAACTTCCTATTAGTCCTGAGGACCACCTTGTCTCTATGAAAGGAGATAAATTCAGGCTCCACTGACAAAGCTTGCAATTCACTTATGCATCTGGCAGAAGTGATGGCTACCAGAAACACAGTCTTCCAAGTCAAGTACTTAAGTTCTGCTGAAGACAAAGGTTCAAAGGGAGGTTGCATAAGCTGAGCAATGCAAACATTAAGATCCCAGGCAGGGCAGGGTCCCTGAATGGAGGGTTGGTATGAAGCAATCCTTGAAAACTTGGAGAAGACAGGATGAGCTGAAAAAGAAGAGGGCTAACCTGCTGAAATAAAAGCAGACACAGCTGCCAAATGCACTTTTAGGGTAGCTGGTCTCAGCCCCAAGGTATTTAAGTGGACCGTATAATCCAGGACTGTGGGTAAATCAGAAGATTCTGGGGAAATATGCTTTCCAGCGCACCATATGGAAAATCTTTTCCATTTGGAATTATAAGTAGCCCTAGTGGAAGGTTTCCTAGAAGCCTTCAGGATATCCATTACACCCTGGGAGAGGTGTAAATCAGCAAACTCTAACTCTTCAAGAGCCAGGCCTTGAGATTGAGAGATTTGAGGTTCAGGTACCAAACCCTCCCCTGAGCACAGGTTAACAGGTTGTGCTTCCTGTGAAGACACAGGGGAAGATGGACTGCTAAGGACAGTAGGAGTGGATACCAGGGTTGTCTGGCCCAATCTGGAGCATTCAGGATCATCTTGCAGGGCTGAGATCTGATTTTGACTAGCACTTTGAACAGTAGAGGGAAGGGAGAAAAAGCATAGAGAAACTTCCCTTCCCAATTGAGGACTAAGGCATCAGAGGGACTGAGCCCAACACTGGGGGCCTGCAGCAAAAAAGGGGAAGTTGGTGATTGTCTGGGGCTGCAAAAAGATCTATCTGTGGGGTGCCCCATCTGGCAAAGATCACTTCCAACACCAGGGGGTCCAGTGACCATTCGTGATGGCCCTGGGAAATCCTGCTGAGAGCATCTGCCAGGACATTGTCCTTGCCTGGGAGGTGAACTGCCGTAAGGGAGGTGTTCAGGGAGTAAGCCAGAGACCACAACTTCATTGCTTCGGTGCACAAGGCCGTAGACCGAGTGCCCCCTTGCTTGTTGATGTACCACATTGTGGTGGCGGTGTCTGTTCTGACCTGTACAACCTTGTTCTGAACAGATTTGGAAAAAGCTTGACGTGCTAGAAAAACTGCTTTGAGTTCCAACAGATTGCTGTGGGAGCAGAGATTCCTGAGGGGACCACAACCTCTGGGTAGTGAGGTCGCCCATGTGAGCTCCCCACCCCAAGAGGGATGCATCTGTAGTAAGGATTAAGGAGTGAGACTGAGTGACAAAAGGAACCCCTTGTCTCAGATTGCTCTGATCCTGCCACCACTGTAGGGCCTGGATCAAGGTTCGAGTCACAGGGATCAATTTGGTTAGAGGGTCTTTCCCTCGAGACCAACAGGCTCTCAAATGGAACTGGATGTCCCTCATCTGAAATCTTGCTCCCTGCACTACTGCTGTAGAGGCAGCCATGTGCCCCAGGAGCTGTAGAAAATGTCTTGCTGGTCGAGAGACCTGCAGGGTGAATGAGGAGGCCAGAGACCAGGTCCTTGCCCTGTCCAAAGGAAGGAAGGCTCTGGTTTCTCCGTGTTCAGCTCTGCGCCTATGAAGGTGAGGAGCTGTACAGGCTCTAGAACTGACTTTGGAAGATTCAGAAGGAAACCTAGAGAGATGAGCAGTTGCTGAGTTATTTGCAGGTGTAACCTGACTTGGTCTGGGGACTGGCCTACTATGAGCCAATCGTCCAGGTAAGGGAAGATGGCAATTTTTTGCCTTCTTAGGGAAGCAACTGCTACTGCCAGGCATTTTGTGAATACCCTTGGAGCAGCGGTGAGGCCAAAGGGCATTGATCTGAACTGGTAATGGCCTGAGGGCAGTTCGAATCTGAGATACTTTCGATGGGAGCTTCTGATGAGAACATGGAAGTAGGCATCCTTGAGGTCCAGGGAGGCTAGCCAGTCCCCTGGCTTTAGAGAGGGTAAAATAATCCCCACGGTCACCATTTTGAACTTTGGTTTTAAAAGGTGCTTGTTCAGGTATCTGAGATCCAGGATGGGCCGCCATACTCCTGTCTTTTTTGGGGTAAGGAAGTACCTGGAGTACAACCCTTTGCCCTGACGTAGGGGTGGAACCCTTTCCACAGCTCTGAGAGCCAGGAGGGAAGAGACCTCTGCCTCTAGGGCAAGCGCCTCTGGTGGATTTGCAGGTGGAAAGGATCTGGTTCTCATCTTTGGAAACTTTTTGAAGCTGAGAACCAGTCCCTGGCTTACTACTTCCAGGACCCACTTGTCTGATGTCAGAGACTCCCAGTCCTGGACAAAGTAAGCCAGCCTGCCCCCCAGGTAGGTGAGAATAGGCCCTGGCAACCCCATCAGGGTGCCTGCTTGGCAGGGGCTTTGGGCTGAGGGGTGGAAGCAGGCCTGCTTGTACCCCGTCTGCCTCTCCCTCTAAAGAACCCCCTCTGGGCATAAGCGGAAGAGGAGGCCTGGGCTTGGTAAAAAGGCCTATAAAAAGGTCTGCCCCTGGGAAGCTGCCTTTGAGGAGTGGCTTGCCTTTCCTTGGCCTGTGCACTCCTATAGGTGGTCCTATACTCATCCATTTTCTTCTTGTAATTCTCTGTCTGCTCCCCAAACAGAGAATTACCCACAACAGGAAAATTCATGGCTTTAGTCTGGGTATCCTGTGACAGGCTAGTACATCTGAGCCAAGCCATTCTGTGAAGTGCCACAGATGTAGCCATGACTCTTGATGACACATCATTTGAGTCCACTGCAGCATGGAACTACACCCTGGATGTCTCAATACCATCAGCAGCCACCTGCTCCAGCTCCTTGGCAAGCTGGCCAGGGACCTGTTTTGCTAGAGCCATAACAGTATTCCATCTGGATTTCTGATATCTAGCAACATAAGCCATATAATTTGCCTGTCTGAGTCCCAAGGATGCTGCCATGTACTGTTTCTTTGCCATGGCATCAATCCTCCTGGAGTCCTTGTCCGGGGTGTGAAGCCAAGGGAATATTTGCCTTGTTACAGGCTGCAGCCTGCACTACCCTAACATGGCTGCATTGTTGTGTAAGGAACTCCGTATCAGAGCCTGACAATGTGTACCTCTTGTCCATTCTCTTATCCACAGGAGGTATAGTGTGAGGAGTTTTTAGAATTTTTACTGTCTGTTTCCTAAAAGATTTATGCAAGGGAATAGACAGTCTCCTAGACTCTGGGATATCCATCATTTCCACATAATCAGGCTCCTCTTGATCATCCACAGCTTCCTCCACAGGGAGCTGGAAGGTTTCAGCCACTTTTTTATAAAACATAAAATGAGAAGGGGACACAGAAAGTATAGGAGGAGACACTCCTGAAGGTCTGTCTGGGGAGATGTCCGGTTCAATGGGCACATCCAGACTTTCAAATCCACATTCACTCTCCTCATACTCCTCTTCCCCCTCCTCCGGTTCATAATATTACTCTAAATCATAATCTTGAACCGGTGGAACCAGCCAAACCGGGCGCTTACCTGAAGATGCCGGTTCGGTCGGAACCGGGGAAAGCGACTGGACAATTTTAATCGCTTTGGCTATTTCTTCAGTGGTTGGAGAGGAAAGGTTTGGCTCCACACCAGCTGATTTCCTAGTCCTTTTTGCTGAAACCGACTCCTCAGAGTCAGTTCTCCTTTTGCCCGAGGAAGTCTCGCCCTGGTCAGAGGGCACTCCCTCTGGTTCGGTTGGAATCGAACTGGGCTGGCCATCCAGGTCAGCGGACTTTTTGGCCTCCCTTTCCCTGAGCCTACCAACTCTCTTTTCCAGGGTAGCTGCAGGAAATTTTTTACAAATCTGGCAGTCTGCATTGAGGTGGTCAAACCCCAGACAATAAACACAGGTGGTGTGGGGGTCAGCCTTGGCAAAGACTTCCACACACACTGCAGTGTTGAAATCCAGTGGATCCGGTTTTTCTTTTGGGTTTCTCAGACATAGTGCCAGACCTAACCAAACTTACCCATTTATGGCAATCCGCCAGGTAAGACCCTCTTATCGGTTCCCAACCGTGTCACGGGTCGTGGAAAAAAACGTAATAAAATCAGTTTTTTTTAGAACCCATAAGAACCAGTAACCACACTCTAAATCACAGATTAAGATAATTTAAAACAACCTGATCGGTTCAAACCGAACCGATAAACCGTTTACAAGTTCCACACAGAATAGAAATAATGTAAACCTATCTAGTACTCACAATACCACAGACAGAGCTTGAACCGACCGGTTGCAGTTTAAATTCCGGTCGAAAACCGAGAACAACAATACTTTAACCGACAAAATGAACCAAGCAGAAGGAGAAATCTCCGGAGCGACTGTTCAGTGAGGCGGAGTAAAGAATCTGACGGTTTGAGTTTGAAGAATAACAGACAGAGTTTCAACCGAGCTCGAGCTCAGCGTTCCATGCCTGGCATGGAAAGTTAACTCTTTCACCTCCGGAGCAGTTCGAAGGTTGGGACTCACTGCATATGTCATAATACAGCAAGACTTCATGTTGTTTGAAATGATGTTTTTCTTGTAAAAAAAAAACACATGTTTTATTGTAGTACAACAATTAACACACAAAAACAACAGCTGAAATACCACTCTCTGCTGAGTCTGATACACACAGGCACAGCAGCAACACCAGTGAGCTCACATTTTGACTTGAAAGGTAAGGAAGAGAATGCAGCACAGGCGTCTGTAATGACTGTCATCTGTCACCATTAATTTTTTATGCCAGTCTTGTTTCGGCTTTGTGCTAAGCCCACCCCCCTTGCTGCTACTAAACGTGCTCCTTTATGCTCTGCCCGAGTATATCAGACTCATGCAGAAGGTACTGTAGCAGCAAATTAAAGCCAGGACAGCTGAGCATCATCAGGCAATGTTGTTTTACAGAGACAGCAGACAGGGCAGTTCTGTGACCAGAGGGTGTTGCAGCTGTTGCTTTTAACTTAGTTTACTGTCACATCTCACTCACCATGTGTGATATGATTGTGTAACTATATGAGGGGGCACAGTATTTGCAGTGAGTGACCAGAACTTCAGAGTATAATATACCCTGTGAAGTTCTGATCATTTGACTACGAAGTCCGCTCCCTACTAGTGACACACAATCATATCAGACACAGTGAGTGAGATGTGACAGTAAAGTTAAAACAAAAGCTGAAATATACCCTCTGGTCACAGAACTACTCTGTCTGTCTCTGTAAAACAACACTGCATGATGATGCCCAACTGTCCCGTTTTTTTATTTGCTGCTAGAGTACTTTGTGCATGAGTCAGTGACACACTCGGGCACAGCAGCAACAGCAGTGAGCTCACATTTTGACTCAAGGAAGAGGAGGAGAACACAGCACAGACATCTGTAGTGATCATCTGTCACCTTTAATTTTTTTAGTCTGTGCTAGGCGCCCCCCCCACTTGCTGCCACTTGCTCCTTTACTTTCCAAGTGCCTCCAAGTGCCCTCTCGTTCAACACTGCACACCCGACACCCTCCAATTGTGGCACTGACTAAGCATCTTTTTAGCCATTTGGCAAAAACTTACAGAGCACCCACCAGCAGGACCATCCCGGGATCGAACGTGAGCAGCATAAGTTAGTAGCAGGTTTCCCCCGGCCCTCAGTCACTTACTCGACCTTACCAAGCCATCACACTGTCACTTCGCTGGTTGTTTTCCGGTCTAGGCGCTGTATTCAGGATCATGGATGCAACTCCCAACTCCACGAACATATCAGACACTCGTTCTGCTCAACCACGCGGACTCCCAGCGACCTGACACCGATGGTGCCTACAGTACTTTGTCTTCCCTCTCTACTGGCGTCTTCATGTCGGCAGCTCCTCATCTCGCGTGGTTTGAGTTTTGTGAGCATTCGGAGCACACTTTGACATTTTCAGATGACGGACGAGCATCCAGGAGCTTTACTTGGCTATTTTTAGCGGCAGCATCCTAGTGGCAATTACGGGAACTGCAGCCCCAGTCACAAGCCGGCAAGGGCACCTGGCGGGTGCTCAAGGGGACCAATTTTACCCGTGCGCCTTCAGATAAGTTAACTGACTCTGTCCGTGGGGAGGGAGGGATCAAGGAGGTTTGTTTGTTGTTTGTTTTTTTTCAGAAGGAGGACGCGGCCAGAGGAGGAAAAAAAAAACCTTATGGGGCACACACAGTAACCTGATTTTTAGATGCGTATCTGATACGCAAACCAGGTTAAAAAAATTTGCGTAAATGCAGTTTCAACAAGCGTAAATAAGCACTGTACGCAGCTTATCTGGAGCCATGCTTATGCAAATGAAAGCATGCAAGATTACCAGAATTATACTGCTGATTATGCAGGCCTATTCTCATCCAATGTTTAACAGTGGCTTCTTCTTCTACTACTACTACAAAGATTATACAGACTGCAACTCACTAAAGATTTGTTTACACCAACCTCCATGCACTGCTCTGAGTAGTGCAGCATTGCTAATCCGCTGAGAGCGGATCTATTCAGATGTGTCAAGGAGTCAGAGTACCAAGATTTGAATCTGCTCTTCTGAGACCCTGTGTCGGTAGGGAGCCAAATTGCTGCAGGCACTGCAGACCACTGTCTGGATGATCCATACCACCTGCAGGATTACAGCATGTGTCAGAGTAGCAAATCTGCAGATAGTCGCCCTGTAGTATGGTGCAAGAGGAAATCACCTATACAAGGAGGGCAGGAAAAAGGTCTGGAGTACCGAAAAAGGCTTGTTTGTATTACTATTTGAGAACTGTAACCTAACAACTAAAAAAGTGAAGTAAGCATGACAAAAATACCTTCGTGCAGGTAGAAATTTGCTATAGACCCATAGATGTCACTGGCACAGCAGAAGGGTTGTTGCTCGCAACACCAGTGATATGGGTTCAGGGACAAGCCTGGGATTTCAGGGCCAGACGGTTGGTCTCCTCCTTTGGGGAGGGAGGGCGGCCTGATCCACTGGAATACTGCCACCTGGGTAACCACACGTGGCACAGTAGTCAGAGCAACTTGGGGGTAGAGGATATCAGCTGATACGGTACACAGCCACACACTGTGTGTCCATGCACACTTCATACCCTTGCCACTGGCATTCTGACACTGGAGAGAAACAAGTCTGGAAAATCCCGAAACATGAGCAGGTGATGCTTAATGTTTCAGGCTCTGACCTCCCAACTGGCCACTCTCTCACACTACAGGACCATGGGAAAACCTGAGAAAGTACCCACCCCCCCAGGAACCCCCCGGGGGAAGATGCTATGCCTGTGACAATGTGGAGATGAGTGCCAGAGACTGGATGGGATGGGACAGGAAGAAAAAATTACTCACCTTAGTAATGTTGTTTCTTCTAATGGAGTCTTGCTATATTATGACATATGCAGTATAACCCCAGGTTAGAACTGCTCCGGAGGTGAAAGAGTTAACTTCCATGCAGAGCATGGAATCTTGAGCATGAGCTCGGTTGAACACTCTGTCTGTTGAAGCTCAAACTTAAACTGTCAGATCTTTACGAGCAAAAACTCACTAAGGTTCTGTGTGGAAGCAGTAAACCTACACTAGCCGTTGGCTACTAACTACAAAAACATCTTTTTGATCTTGATCCCAAAACAAAGACTCAAGTCGGGGGATTCAAGAAGAAACTTAAGCATAACACCTAAGCACCCCAGAAGGGTGAAATAAAGTGGGCATCAATGAAGTGCCAGCATTGCACTGCCCACCCACATCCCAAAAACAGAGGTTCTGAGAGGGGCAGGCTGGGGGTGTCATAATATAGCAAGACTCCATTAGAAGAAACAACATTACTAAGGTGAGTCATTTTTTCTTCAAACAACATGAAGTCTTGCTATATTATGACATATGCAGACCACACAGCAGTAACAGAACCTACTTGGGAAATAGGCTCTGAAGCACAGCTGTGCCAAATTGGGCATCACTCCTAGCCTGGATATCCAAGGAGTAATGCTTAGTAAAAGCGTGAACTGTTTTCCAGGTAGCTGCTTGACATATCTCTAGGATAGGAATGTCCCTGGCAGCAGCCAGAGACGCAGCTGTACCTCTGGTAGAGTGAGCCCTCAGGCCAGAGGGAGGAACCCTTACCCAGTTTTTCGTAACAGAACCGGATACAAAAGACAATCCACCTGGCAATGGATCTTTTAGTGACAGGTTTCCCTTTACCAACCTCACCATAAGTGAGGAACAATTGGAGGGATTCGAACCTGTGACCCTTGGTACGTTCCATATAGTAACTAAGGGCTCTTTTGACATCTAAACTGTGCAATCTCCTCTCACCAGAGGAGGAATGGTCAGTGAAGTACACAGGAAGAGACATGGATTGATTAAGGTGAGTCTGAAACCACCTTAGGCAAAAACTTCCTGTTATGTCCTGAGGACTACCTTATCTCTATGAAAGGAGATAAAATCAGGCTCCACTGACAAGGCTTGTAGCTCACTTATGCGCCTGGCAGAGGTGATGGCTACCAGAAACACAGTTTTCCAAGTCAAGTACTTCAACTCTGCTGAAGACAATGGCTCAAAAGGGGGTTGCATAAGCTGAGCGATGCAAATATTAAGATCCCAAGCAGGGGCAGGATCCCTGAACAGGGGATTGGTGTGAAGCAACCCTTTAAAAAACTTGGAGAACACAGGGTGAGCTGATAAAGAAGAGGGCTTACCTGCTGACAAGAAGACAGACACAGCTGCCAAGTGCACCTTTAGGGTAGCTGGCCTCAGCCCCAAGGAATTCAAATGCACCAAATAATCCAGGATCGTGGGCACACCAGCAGATTCTGGGGAAATATGTTTACCAGCACACCATATAGAAAATCTCTTCCATTTTGAATTATAGGTAGCCCTGGTGGAAGGCTTCCTAGAGACCTTCAAGATATCCAATACACCTTGAGAAAGGTGTAGGTCAGCAAACTAACTCTTCAAGAGCCAAGCCTTGAGATTGAGAGATCAGAGGTTCAGATACCAAACTCTCCCCTGGGCACAGGTTAACAGGTTGTGATTCCTGGGAAGGCATAGGGGAGGGTGGACTGCTAAGGACATGAGGAGTGGGTACCAGGGCTGCCTGACCCAATCTGGAGCGATCAGGATCATCTTGTAGGATTGAGATCTGATTCTGACTAGCACTTTGAAAAGAAGGGGGGAAAAGCAGAGAGAAACTTCCCTTCCCAACTGAGAAGGCAGGCATCCAGAGGGACTGAGCCCAACACTGGGGGCCTGCAACAAAAAAAGGGAAGTTGGTGATTGTCTGGGGCTGCAAAGAGATCTATTTGCGGAGTGCCCCATCTGGCAAATATTACCTCCAGTACTAGAGGATCCAATGCCCATTCGTGATGGCCCTGGGAAATCCTGCTGAGAGCATCCGCTAGGACATTGTCCTTGCCTGGGAGGTGAACTGCCTAAGGGAGGCGTTCAGAGAATATGCCAGAGACCACAACTTCATTGCTTCAGCGCACATGGCCGTAGACAGAGTGCCCCCTTGCTTGTTGATGTACCACATTGTAGTGGTATTGTCTGTTCTGACCTGAACTACCTTGTTCTGGACAGCTGTGGAGAAAGCGTGAAGTGCTAGAAAAACTGCTCTGAGCTCCAGCAAATTGATGTGGAGCAGAGATTCCTGAGGGACCACAGCCCTTGGGTGGAAAGGTCGCCCATGTGAGCTCCCCACCCCAAGAGGGATGCATCTGTAGTGAGGTCAAGGAATGAGACTGGGGGAGAAGGAACCCCTGTCTCAGATTGTTTGGATCCTGCCACCACTGGAGGGCCTGGATCAGGGTTCGAGTCACTGGAATCAATTTGGTTAGGGGATCCGTCCTTTGAGACCAAAAGGCTCTCAAATGGAACTGAATATCCCTCATCTGAAATCTCGCCCCTGTACTACTGCTGTAGAAGCAGCCATGTGCCCCAGGAGCTGTAGAAAATGCCTTGCTGGTCAAGAGACCTGCAGGGTGAAAGAGGAGGCCAGAGACACCAAGGTCCTTGCTCTCTCCAGAGGAAGGAAGGCTCTGGCTTCGTGTTCAGTTCTGCTCCTATAAAGGTGAAAAGCTGGACAGGCTCCAGAACTGACTTTGGAAGATTGAGAAGGAAACCTAGAGATGTAAGCAGGTGCTGGGTTACTTGTAAATGAAGTTTGACCTGTTCTGGAGACTGGCCTACAATGAGCCAGTCGTCCAGATAAGGAAAGATGGCAATCTTTGCCTTCTTAAATGAGCAACTGCTACTGCCAGGCATTTGTGGAACACCCTTGGAGCCGAGGAGAGGCCGAAGGGCATTGCTCTGAACTGGTAATGGCCTGAGGGCAGTTCGAATCTGAGATACTTTCGATGGGAGCTTCTGATGAGAACATGGAAGTAGGCATCCTTGAGGTCCAGGGAGGCTAGCCAGTCCCCTGGCTTTAGAGAGGGTAAAATAATCCACAGGGTCATCATTTTGAACTTTGGTTTTAAAAGGTGCGATACCCGAGATCCAGAATGGGCCGCCATTCTCCTGTCTTTTTTGGGGTAAGGAAGTACCTGGAGTACAACCCTTTGCCCTGGTGTATGGGTAGAGCCCTTTCCACGGCTCTGAGAGCCAGGAGGGCAGAAACTTCTGCTTCCAGGGCAAGTGCCTCTGATGGGTTTGCAGGTGGAAAGATCTGGCTCTCATCTTCGGAAATTTTTGAAGCTGAGAACCAGTCCCTGGCTTACTACTTCCAGGACCCACTTGTCTGATGTTAAAGACTTCCAGTCCTGGACAAAGTAAGCCAGCCTGCCCCCTACGGTAGTGGAGAATCGGCCCTGGCTACCCCATCAGGAGCCTGTTTGCAGGGGCTTTGGGTTGGGGGTAGAAGCAGGCTTACTACAGCCCCTTCTGCCCCCTCTTCTAAAGAACCCCCTCTGGGCATAAGCAGAAGAGGAGGCCTGGGCTTGGTAAAGCGGCCTATGAAAAGGCCTGCCCCTGCCCCTGACATGCTGCCTTTGAGGAGTGACTTGCCTTTCTTTGGCCTGTGCACTCCTATAGGTGGTCCTATACTCATCCATTTTCTTCATATAATTCTCTGTCTGCTCCCCAAACAGAGAATTTCCCATAACAGGAAAATCCATAGCCTTAGACTGGGTATCCTGTGACAGGGCAGTACATCTGAGCCAGGCCATTCTGCGAAGAGACACAGATGTAGCCATAACTCTAGATGAAACATCATTAGAGTCTACAGCAGCATGAAACTGCACCTAGGATGCCTCAATACCGTCCGCAGCCACCTGCTCCAGCTCCCTGGCAAGCTGTTCAGGGGTCTGTTTTGCTAGGGCCAGGACAGTATCCCACCTGGATTTCTGGTACCTAGCTGCGTAAGCCATATAATTTGCCTGTCTGAGTCCCAAAGATGCTGCCATGTACTGCTTTTTTGCCATGGCATCCATCCTCCTGGAATCATTTTCAGGAGGGTGAGAGGCTAGAGGAATATTAGCCTTGACACAGGCTGCAACCTGCACTACCCCCACATGGCTGCACTGCTGAGATAGGAACTCTGTATCAGAGCCTGATAAAGCATACCTCTTGTCCATCCTTTTATCCACAGGGAGGATAGAATGAGGAGTTTTCAGAATTTTACTGCCTGTTTCCTAAAAAGATTTATGCAAGGGAATAGACAGTCTCCTAGACTCTGAATATCCATCATTTCCACAAAATCAGGCTCTTCTTGATCATCAACAGCTTCCTCAACAGGGAGTTGCAGAGTGTCAGCAACTTTCTTGTAAAACAAAAAATGAGGAGGGGACTCAGATAGCCTGGGAGGGGATACTCCTGAGGGTCTGTCTGGAGAGATGTCCGGTTCAATGGGCACATCCAGACTGTCAAAATCACACTCACTCTCCTCGTACCCCTCCTCCCCTTCCCCTGGTTCATAAAAATCTTCAAAATCATAATCTTGAACCGAGGGAACCGACCGAACCAGGCACTTGCCCAATGGTGCCGGTTTGGACGGAACTGGGGAAAGAGACTGGACAATTTCGATAGCTTTGGCTATTTCCTCAGCAGTTGGAGAAAGAACTTTTGGCCCCAAACTAGCTGACCTTCTAGCCCTTTCAGTTGGAACCGGCTCCTCATTGCTGGCTCTTCATTTGCCCGAGGAAGCATCGCCCTGGTCAGAGGGCACTCCCTCAGGTTTGGTTGGAACCGAACCGGGCTGGCCATCCGGGTCAGTGGACTTTTTGGCCTCTCTTTCCCTAAGCCTACCAACTCTTTTTTCCACGGTGGCAGCAGGAAAATTCTTGCAAATCTGGCAGTCTCAACTGAGGTGGTCAAACCCCAGACAATATACACAAATGGTGTGTGGGTCAGCCTTGGCAAAGGCTTCCCCACAGAGGCCACAGTGCTGAAACCCAGTGGGTCCGGTTTTTCTTTTGGGTTTCTCAGACATAGTGCCAGCCTAACCAAAACTTGCCCGTTAATGGCAATCCACCAAGCAAGACTCTCTTATCGGTTCCCAACCGTGTCACAGGTCATGGAAAAAACTGTAATAAAATCCGTTTTTTTTAGAACCGATAAGAACCGGGAACCGCGCTCAAAAGGGCTAGAAAGTAATTTTAAACCTCTGATCGGTTCAAACCGAACCGAAAAAGACGTTTTCAAGTTCCATACAGAAGAAAAATAATAAATAAGCCTATCTATTACTTACAATACTACAGACAGAGCTTGAACCGACAACTGCGGTTAAATTTCGGTAAAATAAACTGAGAATTACACTTTAAAACCAACAAACAAACCGAGCAGCAGGAGGAATTTCCGGAGCGACTGTTCAGTGAGGCGGAGTAAAGAATCTGACAGTTTAAGTTTGAGCTTCAACAGACAGTGTTTTCAACCGAGCTTGCGCTCAAGATTCCATGCTCTACATGGAAGTTAACTCTTTCACCTCCGGAGCAGTTCTAACCTGTGGTTATACTGCATATGTCATAATATAGCAAGACTACATGTTGTTTGAAGTATAGACACTAGGGACAAGGAGATATAAAACTATAATGAAAAAAAACTGTGATAGCCACCTTCTTCTTCAAACTCTCCCATGGACTGCTCCTTGATTGCTCACCTCTCTCTTCCAGACAGCCACCACCACCAGGACCACTAGACTGTCCTCCACTCTCTCTTTCACTGTTCCTTTCCGCTGGACCACTCAAAGCCAGAGAACACTCTCTTGTATGGGACCCAAGCTCTTCAACTCTCTCCCACTGGAACTAAAACTCTGTCCCTCCACAAATGCCTTCAAACACAATATTAGAAGACATTTCTTTCCCACCTGCACCTGCTCGTAGCCCTAATCTGGCTCCCTTTCTGCACTTTTTTCCCCTCATTCTCTGGTTATCCACCTCAGGCACTTACCCTCTCTTTCTAGCACTTGTAGTATTGTTAATCCACCTAGCCTAGTTTTTAGATTGCACTTACATTTTTTGTTTCCCACTGTTACATTATATTATTATTAAACCCTCACTGAATGCTTAATGTCACCTGGTATTTGTTAATTCACCAAGACTTGTTCATGGTTTGCCCTTTAGTCTATATTATCCTAAATTTATGTACCATTTTATTAACCCTTGCCGTTAGTTAAATGTTTAAGCCTATGTGATGTCTCATGATTGTTGTATGTAACTGGACGCTTGTGTAAACGGGCAGCAATGCTCACATGCCTTTCCAGTACAACCAATAAAATGAAATGAAATTATCATTCTGTTTAAAGAAGTGTATGGGAGCATCTTATTCACTAATTCAGTAATATGTGCCTTGATTATTGACCATCCTGGGGGTTGGCAAGCTCTAATTCTGCCTTACAGCCTGAGTCTTCCAATAATCTTTTGCTCTTCTTCAAGCTTCAAATGTTAAGTGACATGGCAGTGAAAGCCTTGCGTCCAACACCCAGCAATCACTGGAACCAAAGCGGCACCTGTGTGTGGACATGCCGTAAAACTGCCAGGTTTGTGCCATATACAGGATACCAAATGCGGCACAATACAGTGGTAGTGTAAACACACCTGTATGTTCCTAGCCTCTGGGTGCTGGTCCTTTTCAAACTCTTTACTGTGTTAGCAACGGCCCATAGAATTATCCCACCTAGATAAGCCTATCACGGGACAGCCCGTCGGCACAGCCAGTGGAGTTACAACTTGGGACGTCAGCGACCTGGGTTCGTATGCGAGCCCTGGTAGTCGGAGACCGACTGGGGGGGTGGGGACGAGGATCAAGCTTCCCAGAGGACACTCTCCTCCTCTGAGGAGGGTGGGACACCTGCTCCACTATGACACTGCTCCCTGGGTGGTCACAGGAGGCAGCACAGCAGAGTTGCAATGGGAGGAAGGGCACTTTCACAGGGTTTTAAATAAGCATTTTTCATCTGATTAGCACTTTCATGTGCATAAGTGCTAATCAATTTATCAAATGGGTAGCAACAGGAACAGACTGATTAGCAAACATAAAAAACATGTCATATTGATATGCTACAATATCCAGCAGCTTATCAGCCCCCACCCCCCGTGCCCTTTGGTTGAGTGATCTCAGCAGCTTATTCCCCATGCATCACTGACATGAACAGCTTACCTGTAGCGCCCCCCCACTCTCCTTTTGCATTCTTGACTTGCTGCTGACTGCAGCTTAGTTTGCCGATAGACTGGCATAGTAATGCACCCAACTTAAAGAGCAGGCTATTTTTTGCTTTTATTTTATTTTTATTTATTATGTAGTTCATTGAAGCCAGAATCTGACAGCAACATCACTTATAGTACACCACGTATAGAGCAACATTACTTATAGTACACAAAATCGGGCTTCTCGGTGTTTCAGCTTAGGAGTATGTTACCTTGGAGGTAAGAGAACGACTGGACACAAAAGGAAAGATCAGTCTTGACTACAGCCTTCTATCCTGACACTTGCAACACAGCAACAGTTGGATTTGGTTAGCCCCAAATCTCATTCCGATAAAGGGACCTAAACTTCAGATGCTGCAGCACATCAGCTCCAGGCCCAAGTGAGTAAGAAATGCATCAGAGTAAAAGTCGGACCACAACCAAAAGATGCACAACTCAGGGCAGCTGTATGCGGCAAGTCTTGCAGGTCACGTTCAACTAGGGCAATCCCAGGGAGTTTTTTAGCGTGGGCAGCCCTTGTTCCGGATCAACTTAGTGCTGCGGGGCAGAGAAATATGACAAGGAGGAGTCAACAGCTATCAATAAAATGGTAACAGTTCCATTTTTCCCCCCATCTTGTACCAAGCAGTTTCCACAGCTCCATGTATACACCAATAATAGTAGCCTGTCCCGCTCACCGATGTCACAGATTGTAACCAGGCAATATAGTCTCGTGTAGTCAGTATGCAAATTAACTAAGGGAGCTCTCACTGTGGCAACCAACAAGATTCATGTTCTTTTTTGTACCCGCTTCCTTACCAAGGACTGGTTCCGGACCAGGAAGCATTACAAACAGGAAACCTTAATGTGAGGCGCACACAGTATCAAATCAGGAGGCACAGAAATGGATCACACTTTTTTGCAATCCACCAGACAGTTTTGATTCGTGCAACCTCCACATTTGCATCACAAAATGCAATGCGATACCGGCTATTTAAAACCCTGCTTTCTGGCCTGGACGTCTGCTCACTTGCATGCAGACATCCCTTGGGGTTCTAATCCATGAAGCGCTCATGGAAGGGAACCCTAAGGTAAAAATACCTCTCTGACTTCCAGCAGAGTGACACCATCTCCCACTCCGCAGACCCCACACTGCTCACATTACTCCTGACCACAACCCAGCTGTAACTCCTATGGGGCTTGGGGAACCCGGAAGGTTCCGCCATGGGGACAATCCATGGGGCACTGATGTGCCGGCGATAAGCCCTGGGGACAGCAGGTGATTCAGCTGGGAAGGAGATGTGCACTGATGACTGCCAAGCAGGGAAGCACAAAGCATAATCAATTAAAAAAAAAAAACTGTCATAGGGAGGCAGTGCTGGATTTTCTGCAACCTTTACCCTTACCACTGCCCCATAAAAATCACTGTGTGTGCCCCAAATGAAATGTTAGTGTCTAAACTGGAAGGTGCCCCAAACAAAGCTCTCAGGTGTTTTCCTGATGGTTCTGGGACACTAAGGGGCTTCAGTGGCTTCTTTTACTTCATTAGCTTCAACAGGAAAGTTGGTCTGGACACCTCTGAAGTTTTTGTGTGTTTTTTTTTTGTTTGTTTTCTTAACTGCAATAAAAAGAACAGTACCAAAGACATAAAAAGAAAAGTAGACTAAGGAAAAACTCAAAAAGTTATACTATGGTACTAAATCCTATGGCGCTAAGAGAGACATCTGACTTCTTCAGCAGGAGAAAAACATCCGAGTGTTGGTGTCAGTGGGGCACAAGATGAGGAGGAATGTCTGCAAGGGCATCTTGGAGCCTTAAACCTTAATCTGGGCAACCTCTGCACATTGGGTGGTACTGAGCATATAATGGATGAATCCACACAGATAGAAACTGCTGCTCCCTATCTTGCTTGATGTGCACACTGACCACTGCTGTCTCCCAACCAAAGGGACGGGGAATTATCTGTTTCTGTGGCTCTGATAGAGGGTCACTCATACACTGTAATTACTGCTATTGCCATGGAATGACTTAGCCTATTTATTCTGTGTGTGTGTGTGTGTGTGTGTATATATATATGTGTGTATGTAAGTATATTTTATTACTGCTTACTATAGACTATGTTCACCTGACTATTTTGTGACTCTGTACATTGCCCCTCTTGTTGACATGTACCCTGTTTAAACCTGTATTTTCATTGTACTCTTCTGGGTCGTACCTCAAAGTAGGCATATAACTTGTCTAGTGTACCTACCTGGTCAACAAAAGCTAAATAAATAAAATAAGAAATTTCCAGTGTTCTCTCTCCTGGGCTGGTCTCTGGGCTTCCTTCCTCCTAAGCCTTTGCTATGGACCCATCTTCCTTCGAGTGGCACCCTCCAGGGTCACCAGATGCGAGACAACACAAGAAAGCCAGGAAAAAAAGGACCCCCTCCTCATCCTCTTCTGACGAGGGGGGCCTTCCTCTCGCCGCTCCCACCCCAAGATTTCCAGTGTTTTCCATGAAGACTGAAGAGCCAATTTAGACCACTCTGGGCAAGTAAGGGTTAAAACCCTCTTTACATTCTTACAGAAGGATGCGTAAGTGCAGCATGTGAAGCACTAACGGTCACAGCCAGTTAGGCTCACCAAGTTATTGTTTAAACTAACACAGCCTGAAGTCCCATTCACCTGCTGCCTTGATTCTGCACGCCACAGTCGTAGCTGTGCAGTGAAGGCTCCCTTTACTAGTCTGAATAAAATAAATTCTTTGACAGAAACTGAGGCATCAGCAAACTCTGCTTCACCCAGGTGGGTCTAATATTTTTGAATTATGCCATAATTATACATTAATTAGATGGGTTGCATAAACTTGCAGTAATATTTGGCAACAGTTCACTGAAGTTTTGCTGTTCTGTAAGTTGTAGCCAGAGTTTCTCTTAAGCCCATAGGTAGGGTACTTAGACCCCTGAGTTCGCTTGAGACTCCTGATCAGAAGGGGGTGTGGAGGGTCCCATGATGCAATCTTTTTAACTCACCCTTTTAAACTATCGTTCCATGCAATAATTTCAGTGGAGATAAAGTATTTTTCTAGAAATTAACTCATAAAACAATTGTGTAAGCCCCTGAAAGCCTGAAAAAGGGCCCAAAACTCTCTGAAAAAATGATTTGCCAAAACTCTGGATGAATCTATTATAAAAAAAAAAAAAATACATTATTCTAACTTTGTTCTTTGCTGCCCAGAAAGAGAGCTAGTTATCCCTAATAAAGAAAATTACAAAATTTGATTTATTTAGTTGTTTAACCAGGTATAGCACACTAAGCTGAAAGCTTTTTTACAGGAGTAACCTGGGAGCACAAGGAGGTTAAGTGACTTGCTCAGGGTCACACAGTATGCAAGTGGAAGCTGTGGGATTCAAACCCAGGTCTGGTCTGCTGGATGTCACCAGATTTGCAGCTCAGAGCCTTAGACCACTGCACTATACTGCCTCAAATGATAGAGGAACAATTCTTAATGGAAAATCTGATGCTTCTTCACAGAGCAGGTGATGGGTATGTGAAGCATTCTATCTATGAAGGTGATTATTGAGATGACTAGCTTAGGGTTCAAAACCCAATGGGATAATTTCAAAGGGGAATTAGAAATGAAAGTGAGGAAGAGGAGAGAGAGCTTTGAAAGAAGTGTGTAAATCCATGTTATAACAGCAGGGCAGACTTTATGGACTCAACTCATTTTGCTTTATTTACCACCTATTATACTGTATCTATATGTATAAACCCCAAGGAAAACATTCTGTTGCAATGTAATATACGTCCACCAAACATGTTGCATGCCAAATGTTTTTAAACTACTTTGCACTAATCAGCACCCTGACTGGCATTTTCAAATAAAAGGCCATTCATTGATTGGACATGTCATCTGAGCTACCATCTCTACTATGTAACTGTTAGTCCCTTCATGACAGGGCTGAGGAATATTGGTGGAGTTGTGTAGGGAAGCCTGCATATGACTACACATGCTTCTGTGCTGTAACTTGATGGAAGACTGATCTTCAGTGTTGTCAGCCCAGCGCCTTTCACATTCGCTAATTCATAGGAAAAATGTAGATCTACTCACTGCCCAGGGAATTTCAAATTCCCACTAAACTAAGCATAAATTGCCTTTTGTGCCTACTATGCTGTGCCCAATGGGAAAAGCAGTGAAATATGCGCCAGCACCATCTGCCAGACAAATGGAGCAAAACGTACCCGAAATCCTAGCAAACTACATACAATCACCAGGGGATGCAGCTGCTTTGTGAATGTTGAGCATGCTACGTCTAGAAGCAACAAGAAAAAATTACTCACCTTAGTAATGTTGTTTCTTCTAATGGAGTCTTGCTGTATTCTGACTATTGCAGTGATCTCCAACCTTTGAACTGCCCCGTAGAACAAAGAGTTAACTTTCCATGCAAGGCATGGAACGCTGAGCTCGAGCTCGGTGGAAGCCTCTGTCTGCTGTTGTTTGAACCCCAACCATCAGATCTTTATGAGCTATACTCACTGGGCGTTCTGTGTGGAAACTGTAAACTCACATTAGCCAACTGGCAACTAAATTTGATAAGTCTTTGCTTTGAAACCAAAAAACCCTTTTTAAGTCAGGAAACCCCCACCCAAAAAAAAAAAACACAACACACACCCAAAATAAAGGAGGGTGAGAAAAAGAGGCACCTGTAGGTGCCAACACTGCTCCTGCCCACCCATATCCCAAAAACCAGGTTCTGAGAGGGGAGGCAGAAGGGGAGGTCAGAATACAGCAAGACTCCATTAGAAAAACAACATTACTAAGGTGAGTAATTTTTCTTCAAACAACATGAAGTCTTGCTGTATTCTGACTACTGCAGACTACTAAGCAGTACCTCCATGGAGGAGGGACAGAACCTACTTTGGGAATAATAGGCTCTGAAGTACTGCTGTGCCAAACCGAGCATCACTCCTAGCCTGGATATCCAGAGAGTAATGCTTGGTAAAAGTATGGACTGTTTTCCAGGTGGCTGCTTGACAAATCTCTAAGACAGGAATATCCCTGGCAGCAGACAGGGAAGCAGCTGTACCTCTAGTAGAGTGAGCCCTCAGGCCTGAGGGTGGGATTCTACCCAATTTTTCGTAGCAGAATTGTATACAAGAGACAATCCACCTTGCAATAGACCTTTTAGTGGCAGGTTTTCCTCACCGACCTTCCATAAGTGAGGAACAACTGAGGGAATCAAACCTGTGACCCTCGGTGCGCTCTATGTAGTAGCTAAGGGCCCTTTTTATGTCCAGGCTGTGCAGCCTCCTCTCTTCAGAGGAGGAATGGTCAGTGAAGAAAACAGGAAGAGACATAGACTGATTAAGGGGAAATCTGAAACCACCTTAGGCAAAAACTTTGTTAGTTCTTAGGATTACTTTATCTTTATGGAAAGAGAGAAAATCAGGCTCCACTGACAGGGCTTGCAATTCACTGATGCGCCTGGCAGAGGTAATGGCTACCAAAAACACAGTTTTCCAAGTCAAGTACTTAAGTTCTGCAGAGTACAAAGGCTCAAAAGGGGGTTGCATAAGCTGAGCAATGCAAACATTAAGGTCCCAAGCAGCAGCAGGGTCCCTGAAGGGAGGATTGGTGTGCAACAGTCCCTTGAAGAATTTGCAAAATACAGGATGGGCTGAAAGAGAAGAGGGCTTGCCTACTGACAAAAAAGCAGAAACAGCTGCTAAATGTACTTTGAGTGCAGCTGGTCTGAGTCCCAAGCCATTGAGATGAACCACATAGTCCAGGACTGCAGGCAACCCAGCAGATTCTGGAGAAATATGCTTACCAGAGCACCAAGTAGTGAACCGTTTCCATTTGGAGTTGTAAGTCTTTCTGGTGGAAGGCTTTCGAGAAGCCTTTAGAATATCCAGAACACCTTGAGAGAGGTGCAGATCAGCAAACTCTAACTTTTCAAGAGCCAGGCCTTGAGATTGAGAGATTTGAGATTTGGATACCAAACCCTCCCCTGAGAGGATGTCAACAGGTTGTAATTCCTGGGAAGAGACAGGGGAAGGTGGACTGCTAAGGACAGCGACAGTGGGTACCAGGGCTGTCTGGCCCAGTCTGGAGCGATCAGAATCACTCTGCAGGGTTGAGACCTGATCTTGACTAACACCTTGAACATGAGAGGGAAGGGGGGAAGCATACAGGAACTTCCCTTCCCAATTGAGAACCAGAGCATCCAGGGGGACTGAGCCCAACACTGGGGGTCTGCAGCAAAAGAGAGGAAGCTGGTGATCGTCTGGGGCTGCAAAAGATCTATCTGTGGAGTGCCCCAACTGGAGAAAATCACCTTCAAAATTAGGGGATTTAGGGACCATTCGTGGTGGCCCCGAGATATCCTGCTGACAGCATCTGCCAGGACATTGTCCTTCCCTGGGAGGTGAACTGCTGTCAGAGAAGTTTGCAGGCAATATGCCAGAGACCACAACTTCATTGCCTCTGTGCACAAGGCCGCAGACCGAGTGCCCCCTTGTTTGATGATGTACCACATTGTGGTGGTTTTGTCTGTTCTGATATGGACTACTTTGTTCTGAACAGACTTGGAAAAAGCTTGTAATGCCAGAAACACTACTCTGAGTTCCAAGAGATTGATGTGAAGCAGAGATTCTTGAGGTGACCACAGCCCTTGGGTGGTTAGATCCCCCAAATGGGCTCCCCAGCCCAAGTGGGAGGCGTCTGTGGTGAGGATTAGAGAATGAGACTGAGTGACAAAAGGAACTCCTTGCCTTAAATTGTCCTGATCCTGCCACCACTACAAAGCCTGGATCAGGGTTCGAGTCACTGGGACTAGTTTGGTCAGGGAATCCTCTCTGGGACCAGAAGGTTCTCAAGTGGAACTGAATGTCCCTCATCTGAAATCTTGCCCCCTGGACCACTGCTGTAGAGGCTGCCATGTGTCCCAGGAGCTGCAAGAAGTGCCTTGCTGGTCGAGACACCTAAAGGGTGAAAGAAGAGGCCAGTTCTATTAGTGTCCTTGCCCTGTCCAGGGGAAGGAAGGCCTTTGTTCTTATTGTATCCAGCTCCGCTCCTATAAAGGTGAGGAGCTGCACTGGCTCTAGAACTGACTTTGGAAGGTTTAGGAGGAATCCTAAGGAAGTGAGCAGTTGCTGAGTTATCTGAAAATTGGTCTGGAGACTGACCCACTATGAGCCAGTCGTCCAGGTATGGAAAGATGGAGATCTTTTTCTCCTTAGGAAAGCAACCACTACTGCCAGGCACTTTGTGAACACCATTGGGGCTGATGTTAGACCAAAGGGCATTGCTCTGAATTGATAGTGACCTGAGGGCAACTCGAACCTGAGGTACTTTCTGTGGGAGCACCTGATGGGAATGTGAAAATAGGCATCCTTGAGGTCCAGGGAGGCTAGCCAGTCCCCTGGCCTTAGAGAGGGCAGAATTATTCCCAGAATCACCATTTTGAATTTTGGCTTTAAAAGGTGCTTGTTTAGATATCTCAGATCCAGGATGGGCCACCATTCTCCTGTCTTTTTGGGGGTTAGGAAGTACCATCCTTTGCCCCTGTGTAAGGTAGAAACCCTTTCTATGGCTCTGAGAGCCAAGAGGGAAGAAACCTCTGCCTCTAGGGCAAGGGCCTCTGAAGGATTTGCAGGTGGAAAGGATCTGGTTCTCATTTTGGGAAATTTTTTGAAGCTGAGAACCAGTCTCTGGCTTACTACTTCCAGGACCCACTTGTGTGATGTTAAAGACTTCCAGTCCTGGACAAAGTAAGCCAGCCTGCCCCCTACAAGTAGTGGAGAATCAGCCCAGGCAAACCCATCAGGGTGTCTGCTTGGCAGGGGCTTCAGGCTGAGGGGTGGAAGCAGGCCTGCTAATTCCCCGTCTGCCTCTCCCTCTAAAGACCCCCCTCTGAGCAAAAGCAGAAGAGGAGGCCTGGGCTTGGTAAAAAGGCATATGAAAGGGCCTGCCCCTGGAATGCTGCCTCTGAGGAGTGGCTTGCCTTTCTTTGGCCTGAGCACTCCTGTAGGTGGTCCTGTACTCGTCCATCTTTTTCATGTAGTTCTCTGTCTGCTCTCCAAACAGAGAATTACCAATGACAGGAAAATCCATGGTCTTAGCCTGGGTATCTTGAGACAGGCTAGTACATCTGAGCCAAGCCATCCTCCGAAGGGCCACAGATGTAGCCATGACTCTAGATGAAACATCACTGGAGTCCACAGCAGCATGAAATTGCACCTTTGATGCCTCAATCCCATCCGCAGCCACCCGCTCCAGCTCCTTGGCAAGCTGGTCAGGGGCCTGTTTAGCTAGAGCCATCACAGTGTCCCACCTGGACTTCTGGTATCTAGCTGTGTAGGCCATATAATTAGCCTGCCTGAGTCCCAAAGATGCTGCCATGTACTGTTTATCTGCCATGGCATCAATCCTCCTGGAGTCCTTATCTGTGGGGTGTGAAGCCAAGAGAATATTTGCCTTATCACAGGCAGCAGCCTGCACTACCCCGACATGGCTGCATTGCTGGGAAAGGAACTCCGAGTCTGAGCCTGAAAGAGTATACCTCTTGTCCATTCTTCTGTCCACAGGAGGTATGGAATTATGAGTTTTTAGAATTTTAAATGTCTGTCTATTCCCCTCCATAAGTCTTTTGGGAAACAATCCCCTGGACTCTGAGATGTCCATCATCTCAACAAAATCAGGCTCCTCCTGATCCTCTACTGCGTCTTCCATAGGAAGCTGGAGGGTTTCAGCCACCTTTTTGTAAAACATAAAGTGGGAAGGGGACTCCGACAGCCTAGGAGGAGAAACACCTGAAAGTCTGTCTGGGAAGATGTCCGGGTCAATAGGCACATCCAGACTTTCATAATCACCATCATCATCATTATCTTCATACTCTCCCTCATTCTCCTCCAGTTCATAAAATTCTTCTAAGGTATAGTCCGGAACGGGGACAACCAAACCGAGCCCCTGACCGATGGTGCCAGTTATTGAGACCAAAGAAGTCAGCGATTGAACTATCCTTATCGCTTTGTTATCTCATCAGCGGTCGGGGAAAGAACTTGTGGATCCGAACTGGATGATTTATTCCTTCTTTTTCTTTTAACCGGAACCGACTCCCCAGAATCGGTTCTCCTTTTGCCCGAAGAAGTTTCACCCTGGTCAGAGGGCACTCCTTCTGGTTCGGTCGGAACCGAACCAGGCTAGCCATCCGAATTAGCGGACTTCTCGGCCTCCCTTTCCCTCAGTCTACCTACTCTCTTATCCAGGGTAGCTTTGGGAAAACTTTTACAAATTGGCAGTCTGAATGGGGTTGTCAAACCCCAGACAATAACACAGGTGGTGTGGGGATCAGCCTTGGCAAAGAGCTTCCCCACACACACTAATGTTGAAACCCAGTGGGCCAGTTTTTTTCTTGGGTTTCCCAGACATGGCCAATCTAACCAAAACTTACCCTTTTTCGCAATCCGCCAGGCAAGACACTCCTATCGGGTTCCTGACTGTTACGGGTCTTGGGAAAAAAAGTAATGAAATCCGTTTTTTTTTTTAGAACTGATACGGACCGGTTACCACACTCTAATAAGAACAGAAGTTTTTTTCACAAACCTCGGTTCAAACCGAACCGATCCAAAGTTTACAAGTTCCACATAGAAAACTAATATAGAAAATCTATCTAGTACTCACGGTACCACAGACAGAGGCTTAAACCGACAGGTTAGAAGCAGAAATTCGGTTGAAACCAAGTGAAAAAACGACACTTTAACCGACTTTTTTTGAACAGAGCGGAGGAGAAATCTCCAGAGCGACTGTTCAGTGAGGCGGAGTACAGACTCTGGGTTCAAACAACAGCAGACAGAGGCTTCAATCGAGCTCAAGCTCAGCGTTCCATGCCTTGCATGGAAAGTTAACTCTTTGTTCTCCAGGGCAGTTCAAAGGTTGGAAATCACTGCAATAGTCAGAATACAGCAAGACTTCATGTTGTTTGAAAATGTGCACTAGCTAAGAGTGGAACCCGCCAGTATGAAACACACTACAGTGTCACAGATTCCTGTATGACAAAAGGGATTATCTGCCACTGAATCTGCCTCGTTTCCTGTAGAAACTTTGCTACAAAACTCTGCAGTATTGCACTGCATCCTGGCAGACTCCACAGTCGTTACAAGTGAGAGAATGGGGGCTTTAGTATGAGAAAGCTATGCAAAGGAAACCCACACACAGGTCCCCACCACAACCGCCACTCCACCATTGGTATGCATTATAAATACAACTTCAGAGAACACCACCCCATTAACATCTCCACGGCATCCAGTCTGGGAAACAGATTGCGCTATACATACTTAAAAGGAGTCTCAACTTCATCTCTAGCAGTCACAAATGGTTTTGCAGTTGGTCAAGAAAACCAGGCGGGGGGAACGTTCCCAAATGTCTGACAAGCCTAGTCAAGTAATTTAGTTCACTAGTTGTGGTTCAGACTTTTGGGAACATTATAATGTGATCAAGCCAACAGATTAGTGCCAGACACTGATAATCATGATATACACTTGCACTACCCACCTACCTGTATGTTTGGACCACCCCTCGGGATGCACCCTTACTGAAAAATGGCACAGACCACAGAAGGTCTGCACAGTCCAAGCAAGGCACAAATGCAACTTTAAGGCAAGAGTTTGGCAAGAAAAATTCAAGGATATGGTAAAATCCATGCAAACCTGCATCATTCAGAGACTACTTGTAATATCTGTACTCAGCGCTGTCTTCCCATGCCAATTAAAACAATTCAAGGATGATATTTGAGTAATGCAAAGTACATAATGCAATGATTTCACACTGATCTTTGAATCTGCCTTGTAAAATTAGTTTGTTAGTAATTTGCAAGGTTGATGTAAAACAGTTACTGTTTACATGAGCAGCACAAATAAAAACATAGAATCTGACGGCAAGTAAGGACTGCTTGGCCCACCCAGTCTGCCCATTTTTTTTCCCATGTCTATACTGTCAACACAGACCCTACTTAATGTCCCTTTGCTTATCTCATGCATGCTTGAAGCCCACCACTGTTTTTGCCCCATCACCTCCGCTGGAAGACTTTTCCAAGCATCCACCGTCCTTTCAGTGAAAAAGTACTTCCTCACATCTCTCCTGAATTTTCCCCCTATCCAGCTTCATTGTATGTACCCTTGCTCTTACTTCGAGAGTGCTTTTGCAGTAGGTAATAATCATTAGGACGGAGCCGCCAGGCGCTAGGACCACACAGAAAACTTTAGCAGGCAGTGTATAGTGGGGGACCGCCCCCATCGTCACGTGACCGGCGTTAACCCAATGCCATATATGGGGCGGTCCTCACGCCTGTCCTCAAGTTGTTTCCCATTGTCGACCTGCACACATCAGACCTTGCAGAATGCTGCTACAGTTCAACCGTCATTTTCGATAAGTATATATTTAAAATGTCTATTTTTCTCAAAAAATAGTACTATTTGTCATCATATTACATGTCTTCTCCAACTCCTTCCGAATCGCATCAGAACAAGTGCAACTGCGGCAAGTAGCTCCCAGATAAGGACACCCACACTTTGTGCCTCTTGTGTCTGGGACCAGACAACACTGAGACCTGTGCGGCCTGCCAGAAATTCAACCAGACCACAAAGAAACACGGGCAGCAGACTTTGGAAACCCGTTTTTTAAAAACTAAACTCACTTCCATGGAGAAAGAGCTGCAGCAGTTGCAAAGTGCTTCCATGTTTCCAGGAGGTAACGACGACAACGACCATGATAGGTCTCCCTCCAGGCCGTGGCTTCCTCCGGGGACCATGGTTGATAAGAGGCCTTCCTCCAGCAAGGGAAGTGCCCTCTAGCCAAGTCTGTTCCCATCTCTATGGAGCAGGCTGAGCCCCCCCCCCCGCCTGACCAGGTCAGGCTTCAAGCAGGCACCTCCAGGGATTCGGAGGCTACAACCACCCTTAGGCCCCTCAAAACTCCAGGGTCTAAGTTGTGTGTTCAACTGGTAAGTCGGGCATCAGTCTTTCCAGTGACCGCACAGCCCCGGTTGATAAGTTGGGTGTCAGTCCTACACCCAGCCAAGGCACTCCCGTCAGACCCCAATAACAGGTCTGATGCAAGTATTCCAGACCAGCACCTGCTACCACTTAACGCGTAGCCTCCTTGGAAGGAATCCCCCTCCTAGGAACCTCCTTTGCCACCTCCGGTGCCACCTCCAGATTCTGCCATTCCTTCGGATCCCGAGGACGAGACGCAGCCACCCGCTGGTCCCTCTGATATACCAGCGCCGGACTGCCCATCAACGGATCTCCCTACAGGAATTCTAGCACCCACACCTGTGGACCCACTGGCTGGGCCTTCTGATCCTCCCCACCCTCCGGCGGGTCCCACTGGCCTTTTGGGACCAACGCAGTGTCTACCTCCAGTAGGCCCACAGCCTAACCTGACCTTACCTACCAGGGCCCTCCAATGTTCCTTCTGGGCCACTATCAGGTCCTTCAGCTTCACCGTCGAGGCCTGCACCGGGCTACCCGATGCCAGGTTATCTGGCACCACAATACCCTACCCCTGGGTATCCGACACTGCAGTACTCGACGCCAGGGTACCCTACACCCAGCTATCTGGTGCGGGTTATCCAACACTGGTCTACCCGATGCCGCATTATCCGAAGCCAGGCTATACACCACTTTACCAGCCACCTCCACCTCCTCCATAGCCGCAGGTGGATTTTGAGGCCTTCTTTGATTCTTGGTGGGCTAGAACAAAGTCTCAACTGGTAACGCAGCTGGACCACCACCAGCCCATGGTGGCCTCCACGCTAGTCTGTCCTACTCCCACTCCACGGTCTCTGTCGCTAGTGGAGACGTGCCCCTCCACATCAGGTCGCACACTGGGTGTCTCTCCTCTGTGGAGGGCCGCAGCAGCGGGTTGGCTGAACCTCGTAAGGAGGTTCCCCTTCCAGAGCTTTGTCCCCAGACGCGAGTTCTTCATCGGACACAGAGTCTGACTCTTCCTCTGCCTCAGGCTATGAGACTCCTCTTCCAGCAGATCTCAAGCCTAAGAAGACCCCCAAGTCTTCCCCCCAGAGAACCCATACTTCATGGAAATCCTCAAGAAGATCCAGGAGGCTAACGGATGAAAGACTGAGGACCAGGATCCTCAGCGTAAGAGGTGGGCAGAGCACCATGACCTTCCCCGAGCTGTCTCCCCTTCTGATCCTCCCCCCCCCCCCGGATGGGGCTTCATGAAGACTTGGCCTCCACTATCTGGCAACAGCCTTTGTCAATCCCTGTCATTTCCAAAAAGGCGGACAGGTTATACTTTGTCACGGCAAGTACCACCTCAATACCCATCCCAAGGCTGATCTGGTAGTCATCAACGTGGCGCGCAACCGCACCATTAAGCCCAAACATATGAGCACCTCACCTCCTGATAAGGAGTCAAGGCAGTTGGACCAGTTCGGACACAAGTTCTACTCGTTCTCTATTTTGGGTATGAGGGCTCTGAACTATCTGAGCCATATGACTGTCTATCAAAAGACTGTCCTGGGGCAGCTCATGTCGAAATTTGAGGTCTTGCCTACTTCTGAGGCCAGGGCTTTAAATCAAACAGTCAGAACGGCAGAAATTACCTGCCGTCATGCCTTGCAGGCTGTCTACGATGCTGTTGATGCTTTGGCTTGGAGCGTTGCTATGACAGTTTGCCTACACAGATACTCCTGGTTGCGGGTCTCTGGGTTCAGCCAGGATGTTCAGACCTCTATCGTGGACAGCCCTTTCTGAGGCTCTGTCCTCTTTAGTGTGGACGTCAAGGACATTCTGACTGAATTGCAAGACAGTGGCAAAGTTTTACGCTCAGTGCAATCTCTGTACCAATCTAATACTAAGCATAAGCAGCCCTTTTGCCACCAACAAAGGTGCCAAAACAGGCAGCAGCCTACCAGACATCAGACCAAACATCAGGCTACTTCCTCAGCCTCCACCCCTCCAGCCAAGTCTCAGAGCTTCCAGAGGGACACATCCCAACCCTTCCACCTCCTCCTGACTCACAGATTGCCCCCCATCGAGTCCGGAGGAACTGGAAGGAGGCAGGTTTGCCAGCCACCTGGCAGGGTGGGAGGTGATCACAGCAGACCTGTGGGTCCTTCAGGTCATAGCTGAAGGTCACACACTAGAGTTTCAAGAGAGACCTAAAGAAAACCCTCAAGGTCACTCTCACTACCCAAAAGGTTACATTCTGCTTATCCGAGACAAAATCGCAGCTCTGCTGAGAAAATTCACCATACAGCCCATTCCTCCGGACCAGGTTGGAAGGGGTTATTACTCTCACTTCTTCCTGGTCCCCAAAAAGATAGGAGACCTTCAGCCAATACTGGACCTCGGCATGCTCAATCTGTACAGAGTACAAGAGATTTCACATGTTGACTCTCCCGGGTCTGTTGCCACTTCTTTACCGGGGACAGTGGCTCTGCGCCCTGGACATGCAGGATAGCTGCCTGCATATCCCAGTCTTCCCTGCCCATCGCCGCTTTCATAGGTTTGCCTTTCAGGAGGAGCACTTCCAGTTCAAGGCTCTTCCCACTGGCCTATCCTTAGCACCCAGGGCTTTTACCAAGTGCCTAGTGGTAGTGGCAGCAGCTTTGCAGCATCAGGGCCATTATGTGTTCTCATACCTCGACGACTGGCTTCTGTCAGCCCCGTCGAGGGAGCGCTTGATAATATCTCTATCGGTTACCCTGGACTTGTTCCTTCAATTGGGTATTACGGTAAGCTACCCAAGTCTCACCTTATCCCCTTTCAGCGCCTCCAATTTATTGGGGCAGTGCTGGATATGACCCAGGGTCAGGCTTTCCTCCCTTTGAACAGGGCAGAAACACTGCAGCAGCAGGCCAGGCATGTGGTCTCCAGCCATTAGGTGACAGCCAGGGTCATTTTACATCTCCTGGGCCTTATGGCAGTGGCCATCCCCACTATTCCGTTAGCCAGGCACCACATGCCAGTCACGCAGTGGACCCTCCATGTTTAGATCGGATCAGAGATCAGACGACCTGGATAGCAGGGTTATGGGGTCTAATCCCATGCGGCAGGATCTCCTCTGGTGGCAGGACCTCAACAACCTCTGTCGAGGTGTTCCGCTCCAGCCCTCCACTCTGAACCAGACCCTGACCACAGATGTCTAAGTTCAGGGCTGGGGAACCTATCTAAGAGACTGCAGAACTTAGGGATCTTGTTCTCAGAGGGGGGCTCTCTCTGCACATCAACATGCTAGAGATAAGGGCGGTGTTGTATGCCCTTCAGGCATTCCAGTCCTTTCTCCTCCCAGGCACTCTACTTGTCCAGTTGGACAACATGTGCGTGGTACGGTATCTCAGCAAACAGGGAGGCACATCTTTATTATCCCCTTTGCAGGGAAGCAATGCATGTATGGAACTGGGCTGTCCAACACCCCCTCCAGCTCACGGCAGTGCATGTCCTAAGCACTCAAAGCGTCCAAGCTCACAGTCTCAATCGCACCCAAGCAAGGGCCCTCAGTGGGAAGTGAGTTAGTCGGTGGCTGAAGACATCTTCGAACTCTGGGATCACCCAGATCTGGATCTGTTTGCCTCCCCATACAACACAAAACTACCCAGTTTCTGCTTGCTTGCTCCCAGGCCAGGTGCTTTCTAGCAAGATCGATTCTTTGCTGAACAGGGAGGTTCTTGTATGCCTTCCCTCCCTTCCCACTCCTGCATAGGGTACTCCTGAAGTTACGGGCAGAAGGGGCTCACATGATTCTGATCACCCCTTATTGGCCTCACCAAATTTGGTTCCCTCTGCTCCAGCAGTTAGCAGTGGAGCCTCTGGTTCCTCTACCCCTATGCCAAGATCTTCTGACACAGGAACATGGCAGGCTGGTTCATCCAGGACTCAAGTTCCTTCACCTTCATGTGTGGCATCTGCTGACATAGCTGCCTTGCAGCTTGGTGCGTCTTCCAGAGTTGCTCAAGTCCTTGTGGAGGCCAGAAAGTCACCCACAAGAACTACTTATACGATGAAGTGGAAACAATTTTCCATTTGGGCAACCTCTAAGGGCTGGGACCCATTCTCCTGCCCTGTTCTACAGGTCATGGAGTACCTGTTGCACCTTTCAGACCCTGGGCCCAGCTATTCTTCGCTGAAGGTCCACTTGTCTGCCATTTCTGCCTACCAAACCACAGTGGATAGCAAAACTGTCTCAGCTGGAGGTCTACCAAACCTTTCTGAAGGGGATCCTCCATTTGAAACCCCCGGTGCGGCACCCAGTTTCCCCCCATGGGATCTGAACTTTGTTCGAGAAGCTCACTCTTCCTCCCACTGAACCAGCCGTGAGATACGACCAGTGCTATCTGTCATGGAAAGCACTCTTTTTAGTTGCCATTACTTCTGCTCGGAGGATTTCCGAGCTTCAGGCTCTTATGTGCAAGGAGTCCTATTTGATTTTTCACTGAGACTGGGTGGTTCTGTGTACAAATCCCAAGTTTCTACCAAAGGTAGTTTATGAATTTACCTTTATTATTTATTTATTGGAACATCAGTTTAACAACCTTTGAGCCAAAGGCTCATTTACAAAGGTACCTCGTCACAGAGAGGACAAAACAGTGCAAACAACAAACATCCAAAGTACAAAAATAAGCAGAGTACTGTTAAAAGACAAGGCAAGTTGGTAAGCATAAGTCAGAGCATGGTATTCCATAAGATTACAGGTGAGCATTACATGATTGACAGTAAATAGTTGATACATGCCGATTAGTACAGTATGCTGACATAGGTAAGGCTGGGCGGAAGAAATCAGTGTAGAGGAGTGTGGGGAACAGAACAGCAATAAAGGTAGAGATGGTTAGGAGGTAAGTGAGCCGGTCAGGGAGCTTTGTCGGACAAGAATTGGAAGAGGTTTAGAGGCAGCAACAGCTGCATGTAGAGAGCAGGTGATTTCTAAGGCTGGTTTTGAAATGATAGATCGTGGGGGCATCAGTGCTAGCGGTCCGGAGAGTGTTATATCAAAAAGGGGCTCTGTAGGGGTAAGCCCTTTGACCTCGCGAGGTTCTTGCCCTCGGTACTACCAGTGCAGTTTTGCAGGAGAAACGGGTAAGCACTGTAGGGTTTGCTCGGTGGATAGAGGCAGACAGACCTGTTGGGGATAGACCAAGGAGAGACTTTTTAGTTAGGAGGCAGGTTTGATATTTGAGGCGTTCGTCTAGGTTGAGTAGATTAGCCATGGTGTAAAGAAGGCAGGTATGGAGTTGTCTTGGTGCCCCAGTTATTAGCATGCATGCCTTGTTTAAGGTGAGGCGGATCTTGTGTAAGGAAGTCTGGTCTGCCGCCCCACACACAGGTAGGCCATAGTCTACTAGGGATAGTACAGAAGACGTGACAGCGAGTCGGAGGGCATCAGTGGGGAGACAGTTTTTATGATGATAGAGGACACCCAGCCGAGTGTTGGAGGCTGAGGCAAGGGCAGAGATGTGGGCATGAAATCAGAGGGCAGGGTCAAAGGTTATACCTAGGTATTTATACGAGTGAACTTGCTCAATTGGGAGTTTTGAGCTGGAGTGGACTAAGAGTGGACAGTTACTAGATTTATTTTGGGGGTGGGCAAAGAGCATGGTTTTGGTTTTCTTAAGATTAATTACGAGCCTGTGCTTGGTGAACCAGGCTTCTGCGTCATTGTAGGATACTTGCAGAGAGTCCTGAAGTGAGAGGGGATTACGGTCCGAGGCAAAGCGTACACCATTGTCTGCGTAAAGTAGGATTTTACCGGTACAATCACTTGGCAAGGAGTTGAGAAAAAGTGAAAAGAGCAAGGGCCCAAGAATGGAGCCCTGGGACTCTAGAGCGGATAAGGCAAACGCTGGAGAGGGTCCCATTAATTTTAACACATTGTGGGCGGGCAGACAAATAGCTGGAGCACCAGGAGATGGGCCCAGTGGTAAAGCCAAAGTGGCTTAGGGCATCCATCAGGAGGGGGTGGGAGACAGTATCGAAGGCTTTTGATAAGTCTATGAACACTGCACCTGCTAAGGAGCCAGAGTCCAACGAGGAGAGTGAAGAAAGTTAGAGAACTCCAGGAGGGCAGTATTGGTGCTGTGGCCAGCTCTGAACCCATGTTGTTCAGGGCAGAGGATGCAATATTTGTCAAGGTATTCAGAGATCTGGGAGGACACAATTTTTTCTAAGGCCTTTGAGAGAGGAGAGGAGAGGAGAGAGGATTGAGATAGGCCGATAATTGCCAGGAAGAGTCCTATCCCCACCCTTGTGTATTGGGGTGACTGTAGCAATTTTCCAGGCAGAGGGGAATTGCCCTAGGCAGAGCGATTTGTTAAAGAGGCTGGTGATTGGTGAGATAACCAGATCCAGAACCTGACGGAAGAGACTGGGATCGAGGGAGTCACTGCCAATAGTGTTGCTCTTTAAGGCATTGAGTAGGCAAGGTCTGACTTCCTGGGCAGTAACACGGTGCAGGTAGTACAAGGGGCGTGTGAGAACAGGGACAGACCGGGGGGGAGGGGCAAAGAATTTGTCCGGGAGCACAGGGCTAAGGTCAGTGAAAGATTTGTTGAGGTGGTTGGCAATGAGCACTGGGTCTGTGGAGACAGAGTCATCAATGTTGATAAGTGAGGGTGGGGGGGGGACGCAGTGCCCCCATTCAGCTGCTTGATGTTGTCCCAAAGGTCCAGGCATTCCCCCATGAGGAGGTGAGAGAGGCTTGCTAGTGTTCAGCCTTCGCCTTGCGGATGGCCCAGGTACATTTGTTCCAAGCAGCAGCATAGGCCTGCCTGTCAGCTGGCGGGACGGTTTCAGTGGCAATGTGCCATAGATTGTCCCTATGCTTAAAAAGTTGGCACAGGGAGGGGGTAACCCAGGGGGCATGCCTTATTTTGGACCGGCGTGCAGTTAGTGGTGCAAAAATGTCGCAGGCAGAGTTAAAGGTATGGGTAAAAAAGGTTAGAGCCATGTCCATATCCGGGACGTTTTGTATAGGAGACCAGTCAGTATGGGTTAGGAGTTGCTTAAGGACTTTCAGTCCACCAGGTCTTAGCCGCCGCTGAAGGGTGGTTTGTGCTGTGGGTTTGGGCAAGGAGGTTGACCAACAGAAGAGACCAGGGGAGTGGTCTCTAAGACCGTCAGGAAGGATCTGGATATTGCGGATGTGGTTAGGGCGGTTTGTGAGGACCACGTCCAGGAGTGTGCTAGTGCCCATTCTAGGATTCACTCTAGTGGGTTGGGTAACTAGTTGAGTTAGGTCAATAGCTGCAAAAGTATCACGGGAGGCGGTGGATGAAGGGCTGAGCCAATTGAAGTTTAGGTCCCCCACAAGGATTTGGTCAGAGGGGTGGGGTAGGGAGGTAAGATAATCAATTAGTGGGCCTAGTGTCTGTGCTTGATTTTTTGGAGGTATATAAGCTGAAGTCAGGTAGACGGGACCCCTAGACGGATCAGGAGATAGTTTTAGGGTTAGGGCTTGAGCCCTGAAGTCAAGGACAGGGGCTGGGAGGGCTAGTCCAACGAGAGGGTCTTTGACATAAATGGCACAGCCCCCACCTCGCCTACCTACACGGTCCTCCCGATAAAGGGAGTAGCCAGGGAGTGAGACCAGGGAGTCAGGGGTAGAGTCTGACAGCCAGGTTTCCACTATTGAGATAACGTCAGGTTTATGAACAGCAACCCAGCAATGGAGAGAGTCAAATTTTTTAAGGAGACTACAGATGTTCATAGAAACAATATGAAGTCCAGAGGACTCCACTGAGGAGCTTTTTGTAAGCTGGACCAGGATTGGGATGTATGTTACCAGTCAGGAGCAGAAGGATGAGAACCGCCCTGGACAGAGGGTGGCAGAAGGAGAGTTTACGCCGGGGGAGATAGGAAGAGTAGGGGAGTTTCAGAACACAGGGGGTGGGTAGGACAGCACAGGCTGGGAAGGATTGAGCGATAAGTTGCCAGTGGGAGCAAAGGGGGAGGTAAGGTAGTGTCTAGGTGGGGAGTGAGGTGGAGTAGGGCACATTGGGTGAGTGGAGGAGGAAGGTGGGGAAGGTGCTGTGGCCCAGAAGAAGGGGAGAGCAAAAGGGCAACTGGGAGCACTAGAGTAGTGAGGCTGCGTGGTAGCAGGGACACCAGGGTCAGATGAGGGCAAAAGGAGGAGGAGGAGGAGGAGGAGGAGAGAGAGGCAAGTAAGCCGGAGGTAAGCAGGCATGATCAGTGAAGGCTTGAAGGCAGATAATAAGAAAGAGAGAAGAGGGTGAGTAGTCAGTCCCTAGTGTTACTGCCACTCTGGTATAGCGGACAGAGTCCCCGCCTCTGGTGTGCAAGGTGCCAGGTTCAAGACTCACCAGGGATAATTGGGGAATGCCAAGGGTAGAGATGTTGTCCACAGTCCTGGAGCAGTCCAACAGCACTGAGACGGCCCACAACAGGGGTGCTAAATGGCGATTCCTAGTGGCCAAGAGTGGCTGTAGGCTGGTGAGGGGTCTCAGGGGCCCAGGGAATACTGGGAGGGGGGAAGAACAGTGAGTGAAGTATGGGAGGACTTAAGTGATAGAAGAGGAGGTGGTAGGGGGTAGATTGGATGGGAGAGGAGAAAAGAGGGATAAGGGGAGGACAACACAGGGATAGTGTAGGGTTAGCTGGCAAGAAGCTATCAGCCGAGGGCACAGTGACCTCTAGTGGCTAGCGGATATAACCTGCAAATGGGAAAGTGGGGACTTAGAATTTCGGCAAACCGGAAGTGATATAATGGGGGCGGGCCAATAAATTGAGGGCTGCCCGTGGGTGGAGGGGCGGGGCAGATGGCCAGCGCATCATCGGGCTAGCACCCACAGCAGTCTTCAGGTAAAAGAGCAGAGGAAGCCTTTACCTAGTAGCTGCCAGCCATTTCCGAGGGCTCCTGAAGGGAGCAGGAGCGTCCGTTGCTGCCTTAAATCAGACTACACGCTTGCTGGTGTATTACCCTGAGCATTCTAATCAAGGGGCGACTATTCTGCATGCACCAGATGTGCAAAGAATTTTGCATTACACGAATCGGACAAAGTCAGTCGGTAAGATGAATCAGCTTTTCATTTCCTTTGCACCCAAAAGAGAGGGTGCTGCAGTTTCAAAGCAATGTTTGTCCAAATGGCTAGCAAACTGCATTTTGTTTTGTTAACAGAAGTATAATATGCCACTTCCAGGAGAAGTTAAAGGGCACTCAGCCAGAGGCATGGCTGCATCTACTGCTTGTTTCAGAAATGTTTCTGCCGTGGACATTTGTGCGGCAGCCACTTGGAGCTTTGTCCACACCTTCACTAAACACTGCAGTCTGGACACTGCCTCTCGGCACAGGGCAGGCTTTGGACTAGCTGTCCTTCAGGGCCTCCTGTCTTAATCTTGCACCTCTTGCAGACCTTTTCCTGCCTGTCATATTCAGTCCTTGTCTGAATTACACCGCTTTGGACTTGGTCCTAATGGTTATTACCTACTGCAAGACCTCTCTCAAAGATCTACTGTTACGGTAAGTTCTTACGTAACTGCACTTTCCTGTGAATTTTTTCTCTGAAAAATACTCCCCTTCTGTACCTTATTTACTCCCATTAGGTATTTAAAGGTCTTAATCATCTCTTTTCCAGAGTGTACATATTGAGGTTCTACAGTCTGTATTTATAGGACTTTGTAAGACTTTTAATGCAGACCTTTCACCATTTTAGTTGCCCTTCTCTGGACCGCCTCCACTCTATATCCTTCCTGAAATGTGGTCTCTAGAACTGTACATGTTACTCCAGCTGAGGTCTCACCAACAGTCTATACAGTGGCAATACCACCTTCCTCCTTCTGCTGGTGATACCCCTCCCTATGCACCACAACATCCCACTGGCCCTATCCACTGCCCCACCATGTGAATAAATCAGATATTACTACTCTCAGGTCCCTTTCCTGTTTGGTGACCGTCAATGCCTCTTCTCCCATACTGTACTCTGCCTCTGGGTTTCTGTGCCCTAAGTGCACGATTTTACACTTTTTCACACTGAAACCCAGCTGCCATGCCCTTGACCCTTCTTTGAGTTTTCTCAGGTCTCTGCACACTTTTCACTCCCTCTGAAGTGTCCACCCTATTGCAGATTTTGGTCTCATCCACAAAGCGGCAGAACTTCCCTTCCAGCTCATCTGCATGTCAATTATAAAGACATTAAAGAGGACTGGTCCCAGTACTGAACCCTGTAACACCCTGCTGGTCACCCTTCCTTCCCCAGAGTAAACTCTGTTTACCTCTACCCTCTGTTGCCTTGCCCAATTTGTTTTTTTCCATATTCTGTATGTGCACCTGGGGGCCACAGCAAGGGAGCAGCTGCACACTTCTACCGACCTATGTCTCCCCTCACCAGTAGCAAGGGCACCAGCACCCCCATGGTCCCCCCCCCCACCATGGCGAAGTCAAGAGAGGGAGGGAGGTCTGACTTCCCCCACCCCACCCCCAAAAACACACATTATCCGGTTCCTCGCTCCGGGCTTCCTGGTGTCATGGCAGGTGGAGGTGTGGCCAGTGGGCACCATAGGCCCTTGCAGTGCCCGTCCATTTTCCTCCAGATTTCTCCACTTAACTCCCCAGGAGCCATGGCAGCATGGTTGCACACAGGCGCGGAGGCAGGATCCAGCGGTCCTCACTCTGACCTAGTGACTGGTCCTCCATCTGCACAGCACTACCACATGCCTTCACTCGGTGGCAACGAAGCACCAGAAAGACCAACTTCCCCTACCCGGGAGAGGAGAGTTGCCTGTCGGCTGCTTGATCCTACTCCCAGCCCTCCCCCCTACCGACCCTGGGCAACCCGCGCTCACTGCCGAACACAGGACACCAGCACGGGAGAGGTAAGGCACTGGGCACCTCAACCCTCTGTGCCATGGGACTGGCCCTCTTAACCAGTTTGAAGCAGGTAAACAACTGCACCCGGACCAGGGGGCATGATATGCACCTAAAGGGGAGCAAGTTCAAGAGCAACACAAGGAAGTTCTTCTTAACCAAAAGGGTGGTGGAGCCTTGGAATGTCCTCCCCACACAGGTGGTGGGATCAAAGACGGTCAGGGAGTTCAAACTGGCATGGGACAGGCACTGTTGAGAACTTGAAGTGGCCTGAACGGGGAAGGGGGGTACTATACATGGGCAGACTAGATGGTCCACACAAACCCCATCTGCCAACACAGTCTATGTGTCTATGTTTTTATGTTACACAGTTTGCCTCCTTTGGACCCACACTTAAGCTGCCCAATTTTCTTATGAGCTTCCTATGTGGAAAGGTATTGAAAGCCTTAATGAAATCTAGACAGATACCTACCGCTCCACCCTGATCTTTTTCCCTGGTCACCCTAACAACTCTATCAGATTTATCTGACATGACCCCTCCCCCCCAACACAAATCTGTGTTGCCCTGAAGTCTTACAACCTGCTGGAACTTGCTAGATTTCAGGTACTCCACACTCCTTTCCTTTAAAAAAGTGACTTCATTAGCCATCCCAGTGGCATGGAGGGCTGAGGCGCTGCAAGTGCCTTACCTCCTGCCACGCCGGCAACCCTTGTTTGGGAATGGGCACAGGTTGCCAGGGGCTGGCTGGGGAAGGGAGGATTGACCATCCAGAGGACAGCTTTCCTCCCTCAGGGAGGGGAATGTCTGCGACTCACCACTTGACTGCCACGTGGAGGAATCCAGCAGGCAGTGTGTGTGCAAGCTGTGTGGGAAGCTTCACATCAAAGAGCCGGGGGTATCTCCGTGAGGGTGGAGCTCATACAACGTGCTCACCACACCTTCATGAAGTCAGGGAAAAAATGGAGGAAAAAAATGGACGACAGGCTTCATGAAGCAATGTCAACTGCGCCATGGCCCGCTCCACTGCTCTGGGTCCAGGGCCTGTCTGGATGTGTTGCTCGGGGGTTGGGGGGAGAAACAGCCCTCCTCCTCCAGCCCTGCCACAGGGGATACAGCCCTAGATGCCAGGGACTGCTGGAGACAGTTGTGGGTGATGGGAACAGGGCTGATGTAAGCCGCCCGTCGTGCCAGGGAGAATAAACACCTATATGAAACAAGCATATGTCAATGCCAAATGTTGTCGCACTGGCATTGGCAGTGCCAGAGCTGGAGACGCATAATAGGAATGGCAGTGAAGTATTGAAGTGAACGCCAACCCCACCCCAACCCTGTAGAGAGCGAGAGGCATTGGGGTGTGCCTTTGGGTCATCAGCTATAACGTCATGCTACTGTACCTCACCCTACCCTGCAGACACTGACAAGTGTCGAGGTGTGCTATGGGGTTTTTGGACATTATATTTACCCCATTCCATAAGGAAATACGCTGACGTGGGTGCAGTATAGGAGCGTGGGGTGAACTTTATGGCCGAACAGTGCAAGGCACATCACGTTGCCCGTCAGTGGCTGCAGGGTGGTGGTTGGGTGTAGAATGGCATTAGCATTACATCCAATGATCCCAAGTCACAAACCTGACGCCTGTCAGTCTGTACCAGGTGGGGTGCTACAGTTGGAAACCCTAACACCGTAGGCGTGTGGTGGTAGTTTCACTCTATATTTTCAACATGAGCTTCTTGTCAGGCCACCTCATGAAAAGCAGCACAATCGATCACTTTGTTAGCTGAAAGGTGGTTTTGCACAGCAGTTGTGGCATTTGGCGACAGAGGGACAAAAACACATTTTTGGGCAGGATGTGGAGAATGACAACTACATTGTTTATGAGGAGGCGTAAAAAAATGGCAAAGTTGAAAATCTGGAGTGACAATATGAAACATAGAACACAGAATTTGATGGCAGATAAGGACCACTTGGCCCACCCAGTCTGCCCATTTCCCTACCTAATGGATAAGCTGCAGATCCTAGCTAAACAGCAGCCTACTTCTTCCTACCCCCACCCCCTGAGAATTGCCTTATGTCTGTCCAATGCATTCTTGAATACCACTGTTTCTGACTCCACAGCCTCCTCAGGAAGGCTGTTCCATACATCCACAACCTTCTCCGTGAAAAAAATACTTCCTCACATTACCTCTGAGCCGTCCCCCTCCAACTTCAAATTGTGCACCCTTGTTCTTGCACACCTCTTTTTCTGAAAGGTGCTACCCTCTTGGACTTTGTTGATTCCCTTGAGGTATGTGAAAGTTTCAATCATGTCCCCCCCCCAAGGCTATACATATTAAGATCCTTAAGTCTCTCTTGATATGTTTTCTGGTGCAGACCCTGCACCATTTTAGTTGCCCTCCTCTGGCCTGCCTTCATCCTGTCTATGTCTTTGTGGAGACTGGGTCTCCAGAACTGCACGCAGTACTCCAGATGGAGTCTCACCAACTGTCTGTACAGAGGGATAACAACTTCCTGTTTTCTACTAGTGATGCCTCTCCCTATGCATCCCAATATCCCACCAGCCCTACTTACTACCCTCTCACATTGCTTACTCACCTTTAGATCATCTGATATGACTACCCCAGATCCCTTTCCATTTTTTTTGTTTGTTATTGGTATCTCACCCCCCACTGTGTACTCCTCCCCCGGGTTTTTGTTTCCCAGGTGCATTACTTGGCACTTCTTAGCACTGAATCTAAGCTGCCATACATCTGACCATTCCTCCAACCTTGCTAAGTCTCTTCTCATCCTTCCCACCCCACCTTGTGTATCAACTCTGTTGCAGATCTTTGTGTCTGCAAAGCGACAAACTTTTCCTTCCAGTTCCTCTGCAATGGCACTCATAAAGACATTAAAGAGAACCAGTCTTAGTACTGAACCCTGTGGTACCCCACTAGTAACCCCTCTTTCTCCAGAGTGGACACCGTTTACTATTACCCTCTGTGTCCTGTTCTCCAGCCAATTTTTTACCCAGGCTACCATCTTGAGACCCACTACCAGGGTGGCCAACTTGTATATTAATCTTTTGTGTGGGACTGTGTCAAATGCCTTGCTAAAGTCTAGGAAGGCCATGTCTACAGCCCCTCCCTGATCTACTACTTTGGTCACCCAGTCAAAGAAATCTATTAGATTCGTCTGACATGACCTTCCCACTGTGAATCCATGCTGCCTTGGGTCCTGCGCTCCTCTGACCTCTAGATACTCAAAAATTCTTTCCTTCAGAAGTGATTCCATCATTTTCCCAATCACTGAGGTTAAACTAACAGGTCTGTAGTTTCCTGCTTCTGCCCTGCTCCCACTTTTGTTAAGTGGAATCACATCTGCCCTCCTCCAGTCTTCAGGTACCACCCCATCCTCCCATGATTTATTAAACAAAGTAATCAGTAGTGTCACTAGTTCTACCCTTAGTTCTTTTAGAATTCTGGGATGAATCCCATCAGGACCCATTGCTTTGTTCACCTTCAGTTTTAAGGAGTTCTTTCAGAACCCTTTTTTCTGTAAAAGGGTTGTTATCAACCCCCGTATCCAGCGTGTTTCTATTGTTTGGTTTAGGTACCTCTCCCTCTTTATTTGTGAATACTGAGCAAAAATATTTGTTTCGTATCTCTGCCTACCCCCTCTCCCCTTTATTAAGCCTCACTATCCCTCCTTGGTCTTTCTTCGCTCCCTGATGTACCTATAAAAGGTTTTATCCCCCTTCTTAACTGAGTTGGCCATCTTTTCCTTAGTTTGGGCCTTTGCTGTTCTGACTGCCTTTCCTGCTTCCTTTTGCTTTAACTGATACAATTCTCTGTCCTGCTCCTTCTGTGATTCCTTGTACTTCCTAAATGCTCTCTTTTTCTCCCTAACCTTCCCTACCACCTCCTTTGAGAACCACAGTGGTTTCTTACATCATTTTGTTTTGTTTATTTGCTTCACACAAAAGGCTTGTTGCCTCTGCGTTGGCAGTTTTGATTATTCCCCATTGTTCTTCCACCCCTCCTTCCTGCTCATTTGCTAGTGCATTCCTTAGGCACTCATCCATTTTGGCAAAGTTCACCCTCCTGATGTCCAGTATCTTTGCCTTTGTATGGCTTGACTCTACTGCTGTGTTTATCATGAACCATACTGTTCTATGGTCACTAATTCCCAGATGGCTACCCACTTCTAAATATGTAATCCCCCTCGCCATCTCCATTTGAAAGTACCAGGTCTAAGATTGCTCCCTCTTGAGTGGGTTCCGATAGTAGTTGTCTAAGACATGCCCTCTGTAGGGCATCTAAAATGACTCCACTTTTTGATGTGGCTGCTGCAAATGCACTCCAGTTAACATCCGGCATATTCAGATCCCCCATTAGCATTATCTCTCCTTTTTCTGCCATTCTAAGGATATTTTCTCTCATTTCCTTGTCCATTTCCTCCCCCTGAGATGGGGGTCTGTATACAACCCCTGTGCGGACTGTGGTATCATTGCCTGTCTCCAAATTGACCCACAGTGCTTCCTCTCCTCCCTGTTTTCCCTTTTGTTCTGTTGCTTTGATGCCATCCCTTATGTAAAGAGCTACTCCACCTCCTCTTTTACCCTCCCTGTCCCTCCGGTAAATGGTGTATCCTGGTATGTTTACGTCCCAGTCATCAATAGTGGTGAAGCAATGAGCATGCATACAAAGTGCGCAAGACACGTCCGTAACCCAATTATTTTTTGGAGTTTGGTAGCCACATTTGTAACACAGGCATTTTGGGACCTCCCCTTATGAGCAGTGGCGCTGCGATTTTGTTAATCTGTCCCAAAAGTTCATTTCCCCACAGCAACCACGCCATTGTGCGCCACAGGTGCGGAAACACATTTTGGGCAGGATGTGAAAATGACTGCTGTACTATTCATAAGGAGGTGTGCAAAAATGCCTGTGTTGAAAATCTGGCATGGAAATATTGCAAATTTGCGAAGTTACAAGGGTGCATGGAAACTGTGCAACGCATGCTTGCAACACAGTCATTTTATGGACTGTCGGCACCAAATTTTCAACATAGGCATTTTTGGACCTTCGCTCATGAACAGTTTCACCGTCATTTCCTCAAACTGTCCTAAAACGTGATTTCGCACAGCAACTGCACTACTCTGCGTCGGACGTTCGAAAACACATTTCGGGCAGGATATGTAAAATGACAGCTATACTGTTCATCAGGAGGTGTGGAAAAATACCAATTTTGAAAATCTGGAGTGAAAATATTACAAATTCATGAGGTTACGAGCGTGCGTTGAAACAGCGCGACGCATGCTCATAAAACAACCATTTTGGGGTTTTGTCACCAAATTTTTAACATAGGCTTTTTGAGAGCCCCCCTCATGAACAGTTGCACTGTCATTTCGTTACTCGGTCCCAAAAGGTGATTCTACGCAGTAACTGCAAAAATCACCTTTCGGGACCAACTTATGCCATGACAGTGCCAGAATTCATGAGGAGGGGTCCCAAAAACCCCATGTTGAACATTTGGTGCCAAAATTCAAAAAAATGCCTGAGATATGTATCAAAGTTGAAAAAAAACCTATTTATTCCATTATGCAGCTTACCGGCATTTACTCAGTGCGCGGTTGGCTTTGAAGAGTGCAGACATGTTCCGATCAACCGAAGATCATCACGTCGGACTCCAGAGATAAGTATGGGGTGAGGGGGAGTGTGGGTAGGCAGGGTGCGCAGTGGGTGGGCGCGGGTTGTGTACCTCCCTAAGCTCTCTCAGTACTCTTGGGTGTATCCCATCTAGCCCTATAGCTTTGCCCACTTGGGAGTCCCTTCAGGATTCTCTCTTCTGTAAAAGGACTTGTGTCTACCTCCCTCTCTTCAGTGCACCTACTGCTTTTATGCGACCCACAGTACCTCCAACTTCTCCACTCTACCCTGAACTCCCTGTGACTCTGTCGCTTGATATCCTCCTTTACATACCGTACCACCCCATCTCCGTTCCTCACCACCCCATCATTTCTGAACTGAATATAGCCTGGTGTGGTCATGTCCCTGTTGTGGTTTCCTGTGCACGACTCAGTAATGGCCACGATATCCGGGTCTGTCTCCACCTAATGGCCTCTAGGTCCAGAAGTTTGTCTCCTAAACTTCTTGCTTTTGCACACATGACCTTCCACATTTTGCTACCACTCTTTCCGCTACCCCCTTGTTTTCTTTTCGTCCTGCCTCCTTTTCCCTCTCTTTTTACAGTGCATGTTCCCATCCCCTTTCATCTCAACCATACTGCTTTTTTCTTTAGTTTTCACCCTGGGTGATTTACCTCCCAAGACCTCCCTTCTCTCTGCTTCAGCCTGTTGGGGGGGGGGGGAGCAGTGTATGCATCCCTGATTTCTTTTGACATCCCCCTCGGCTAGTTTAAATGTTTATCAAAGAAACATTTAAACTGTCCACTGAGGACTGCAATTCCCTTCGAAGATAGATGCAAGCCATCACTCCTGTACAGGCCAGCACTCCTATGCAGGCCCTTATCCTTCCAGGTTAGTCCCCAGTCCCAATATAGCCAAACCCATCCTCCATGCACCATTCCTTCAACCATGAGTTTAAGCTCCTGGCACAGAGATCCCTATCCTCCTCACTACCACAGACAGACAGAATTACCTCAGTGAAAGCCACTGAGTGTGCTACCTGCCTACAACACCCTCCCCAGCTCCCCGAAATCCCCTGCACAATCCAAAACTGAATGCTAGAACATCAGCTTCTGATATGGATTTCAGAGCATGGCTGCTCAGACGTGAGTGTAGCTTACTAATACAAGAAGCTCTTTACTGTAGAGGACTAGGATACACACCAACTCTGGACAATAAAGAATTTAGACTGGCTGGGAATCGAACCCAGGTCTCCTACATGGCAGGTGAGAATTCTACCAGTAACCCAATCAGCTAATGAAGACACCCACCAGAGGAAATGCAATCTTAGACCTAGTATTCACCAACAGAGAAAGGGTTCTGGGCGTCGAAGTGGGGGAACACCTGGGAAACAGTGACCACCGCACACTATGGTTCGGGGTAAACAGAACAGAGGTCTCCACACACTTTAAACTGAAGGTCCTAGATTTCAGGAGGGCAGACATCACAAAAATGAAGGCCTGCCTAAAAGACAACCTTAGTAACTTGACAGATAGGGAACGTCGAGGAGTGTTGGACTAGGCTAAAAGATGCAATAATCTTGGTCACATCACAGCGTATCTGTCAGGTTAGTAAGAATAAAGAGAGACCCACTATGGTTTTCCAAGAAGATGGTAACCATAGTGAGGGAAAAGTGCAAAGCTTTCTTCAGAAAGTACAAGGAGTCAGGGGGCGAGGATGACAAAACACAATACAAAGAAAAACTAAAAGAAACAGGAAAGTTGATAAGAAATGCAAAGGCCCAAACAGAAATAAGGAAAGGTCAGGGAGTAAAAAAGGGTGACAAACCATTCTACAGGTATATACATAAAAAAAGAAAGATCAAGGCAGGCATCATTAGAATCACAGAAAAAGATGGTCAGCCCACAGAGCAAGATAGAGAGAAGGCAAAGGCACTCAATGAGTATTTCTGCTCAGTCTCCACACAAGAAGCAGACAGTAGTGGACCAACAATAGATAAGAATAGTCCAGTTGGGGGAATAGACACAGGTCTCTTCACAGAAAAGCAGGTCCTAGAGGAAATCAACAAGTTGTTAAAGGTGGATAACACTATGGGGCCAGATGGGCTATACACAGGAATACTGAAGGAACTCAAGACGGAACTGACAGCCCCCTTAGCAGTGCTCTTCAACAAGTCATTGAACAGTGGGGAGGTTCCTGAGGACTGGAAGAGGACAACAGTAGTACCACTCCACAAGAGCGGGAGCAGGGAGTAAAAATTGGCAAAGTTGGGAGCATACGTAGACACTGCGCAACGTATACTCATAATGCAGTCAATTTTTGGAATTTTTTCACCAAATGCTCAACGTGGGCTTTTTGAAATCCCCATCTCATGAACAGTCCCACTGCCATTTTGTGAATCGGCCCCAAAAGGTGATTCTGCGCAGATACCACGAAATCACCTTTCAGGACAAAATAACAGTGAAGGTTTTCATGAGGTGGGGTCCCAAGAACACAGTGTTGAAAATTCTGGGCCAAAATTCAAAAAAATTGCTGATTTATCAACATAAGTTGAAAACCCTACTGAATGGCATTATAGTAAACTTGTCTTTGATTCTTCAGCTTGCATTTCAACTTTGAAGACAGCAGATGAGTCCCAGTCCAGAAAGGATGGCAGTGCCAACCTCTGGAGGTAAGAAAAAATTATTCACTGCAGTAATCTTCTTTCTTCCATGGGGTCTTTCAGCATCAGTAACTTTTCTGCACTTAGCTGGCTAGATGCAATTGCCCCGAAGGTGTGCCTTTAAGAGATATGTAATGAGCGTAGGGCAAGGCCACTCAAAAGACAGGAGGAGGCGTGAACTGAGTGACAGCTGTTGACTGCTTCAACATTTTTTCAAGGAGAAACAAGGGCAAATGCCCTGAAAAAGAATTAACAGAATTAAAAAAATATGCAAATGTCTAAAAGTGGAAATAAAAACAGCAACACGAGGTAAAAACTCATCAATAAGGAATGCCAAATTTGGTAAAAAGGTGACGCAAGAGCCCTTCTCGGACAGGTGAACCAGGGAGGAGGGTGGGAGCTTACTGATGCTAAAGGACCCCATGGAAGAAAGATTACTACAGTGAGTAATTTTTTTTCTTTTTACCCCAGGAGTCCTTTAGCATCAGTAACTTTTTTGCAGACTACCAAACAGTACCAAGTGGGAGGCGGGCAGAGAACCTACTTAGGGAAGGGGCTCTGCAGAACTGTCCTGCCAAATTTCACATCAGATCTGGTCTGCACATCCAAACTGTAGTGTTTCACAAAGGTGTGCAAAAATTTCCAGGTAGCTGCTCCAGTAGGGGAATGTCCCTTGCTGCTGCAAGCGAGGCTGCAGTGCCCCTGGTGGAATGGGCCCCGAGCCCCACTGGAGGCTGTTGACCAGCTTTCTCATAGCAGAATCTAATACAATAGACCAACCAACGAGAAACAGTTCTCTTGGTAGCTGGTCCTCCTCTGCCTACATCCCTGTAGGTGAGGAACAACTGAGTGGAAGAGCCTCTGCACTGTCTAGTATGCTCTAGGTAGCTGTGGAGCTTTTGCTCGCCAGGATGACTCAGTAAAGAAGACAGGCAGAGTAATGGACTGGTTCAAGTGAAACTCTAAAACCACCTTTGGCAGACATTTCCTATTTGTCCTGAGCTCAACTTTATCGTTGTGAAGGATGATGTAATTCGGCTCAGTGCACAGGGCCTGTAGCTCTGAAATCCTCCTGGCAGACATAATGGCTACCAGGAAGACAGTCTTCCAAGTTAACAACTTGATGTGGGCCATGGACATAGGTTCAAAAGGTGGATTTCATGAGCCAACCTATGCAAAGGTTCAGGCTCCAAGGAGGAATAGGCTCGATGGTTGGAGGCTGGAGGGGCAAGAGGCCTCTGAAAAACTGTTTAAAAATGCTGTGGGGAAAAAACTGATTTATTCTTTCCCACCGAACGGTAGGCTGAAATTGCCGCCAGGTGTAGCTTGAGTGAAGATGGTTTCAAGCCTGACGCCTGTAGCTGTACCAAGTAGTCTAGCAGCTGAGGGTCTGAAGCTGATAGGGGTTCGACCTTTTCGCTTCTGCACCAGGAGGAAAACCTTTTCCATTTGGCTGCACAAGTCTTCTTAGTGTTCGGTTTTTTAGCCATCCTCAGTATCTTAAGGACCTGTTCAGAGTACTGTGAGGATGGAAACTCTAACTCCTCAAGAACCAGGCTTTAAGGTGAAGAGAGTGTTTGTCTGGGTACTACACTCCCGTCTGAAGAAGAGTCAGCAGGGAGCGAGCCGGAGACAGGGGAATGGGCCTGTTGCAGGACACTGAGAGAAGGAGAGGGTACCAGGCTTGCCTGGGCCAATCTGGAGCCACTAGGATCATGGATGCAGGCTGCTGCCTGAGTCTCAGCAAAACCCTGAATATCAGGGGAAAGGGAGGAAATGCGTTCAGGAAACCTCCCTGACCAGTGCAGGATCAGGGCATCCAGAGGAAGTGTTTTCAGAACTGGGGGCCTGCAACAGTACTGAGGAAGCTGAAAATTGAAAGGCGAGGCAAACAGATCCACGTCTGGTGTGCCCCATTGCCTGAACACTGTGGTTAGTACTTGCTTGTTCAGTGTCCATTCGCTCTGACCTTGACTGATGCGGCTTAGAGCATCTGCCAGAGTAATGAGTTTGATTGGGAGATGAATAGCTGAGAGGCTGACTACCAGGGAGAATGCTAGAGACCAGAGATTCAGAGCTTACAAAACAGAGTATTCCTGATCTGGTACCACCCTGCTTGTTTATGTAGAACATTGCAGTGGTGCTGTCGTTCGAATTTGAACCGCCTGCCCTTCTATGCTGGGATCGAAAGTTTTGAGAGCTAGTAAGACTGCTCTGAGTTCCAAAAGATTTATGTGCATTGTGACTCTTCGGGAGTCTAGTTGCTGCTTACTGAGGCACTGTCTAGATGAGCTCCCCAGCCCAACAGGAAGGCATCTGTGGTGATCACCTTTGTGGGAAGAGGAGCTTGAAAGGAAACCCCTGCCTGCATATTTGCAGGTTCATTCCACCACAGCAAGTTTTGGAGGAACTGCTCAGACACCGGTATTAACTTTGAAAATGTTGCTTCTGTCCGGCCCAGTGGCGCTGAGGGTTGAGGCACTGGACGTCACACCTCGCACTATGCCGGCGAACCGGTTCGGAACAGACTCGGGTGGCCGGGGTCGTAGCAGCTGGAGGATCGTTATCCCAACGGGATGCTCTCCTCAGGGTGGAACCAAGAACGCTGCTGTTTCACATCACTCCTCGCAGTCGGGTGGGAAGCACCGACAATGAGGGGATGGAGGCGGCTCCATTCACCGAGAGCCGAGAGGGACGGGTGATGCATGAGGGCTTGGCGTGCGTCAGCACACCGCCACTCAGGACGTACGTCCTAGCGCACGTCTCAGAGGGCAGGGGAAATCAGGGGAGAAAATGGAAAAATCCTCTCGGCAGCCCTAGATGATAGCCTCTCGGGTACCATCCGGACCACCAAAAAGAGGGATAGACCCCACTGTGCAGGAAGGGAAAAGGAGGCACTCTAGGGGCAGATCCCACCGGAGGTAGAATGGAGGGATGACAGGAAGGAAGGAGTGGGCTCCAAGAGTAGGGAAGGAGATAAAAGAAAGAAAGTAAAAAAAAAAAAAAAAAAGAAAATGTTGCTTCTCTGAGACCAGCGAGCTCTGAGGTAGGCTTGCAGGAGTCTCATGCTGCACCTGGCCCCTGGGACTACCGCAGTCATAGAGTGTCATAGATATGTCTCCTAGCTGCGCATCGCATACAGCATACAGCTTTTCCACTTGGGTGAAGGCATAATCTCTCTGAGAATAGCAATATGCGGTGTGCCGAGTATATGACGGAGTGTCGTATAGGGATATAATTCGCCTATATATCGCAGACCACCCAATCTCCAAACAAACTTACTGAAGAACTTCTGGGCCTCGTTAACTTCTGTGGCCTCCCTTTTGTGGAATCTAGGCTTGGGTCTGCCAACATGTTAAAATCCCCGGACATCAATAGAGTGCCCTTGGTGAAATTCACCACAAAATTAGGCTTTAAAGTAAATAATCGCTGTAAAAAGAAATAGTGCCACCACGCTAAAAATAAAAAATTTGCACAGCGCTTATAAAAAAGTAATATTTTTCACTCAGCACACTAAAGGAAATAATTTATCAGAAAAACTTTACCCAGAAAAGCACTTGGAGGCTGTCAACAAGGAAAGCTGGGAGACACCTCAGAGCCAATATGCTCAGTCCAGCAGAGAAAAAAATTCTGCTGCAGTCAACAGCTCTCACTCAGTTCACACCTCCTCCTGTCTTTTGATTGGCTTGGCCCTACACTCATTAAATATCTCTTAAAGGCACACCTCCGGGGCAACTGCATCTAGCCAGCTAAGTGCAAAAAAGTTACTGATGCAAAAGGACTCATGGGGTAAAAAGTATGGGATGGGGGGTAAGGGGAGGTGGGTGCTCAGTGGGAAGGTGGAGATGGGGAGGGGGACTGGGGCAATGAAGAGGGACCATGTTTTTCTTTTTACAGATAAATAAAAAACACGTTGGGGGACTGTTTTCTTTATTTAAAGGGGGAAAATAAAACAACAGATGTTTGGGCACACTGGGGTGAGCTCCCAGTATCCCACATGAGCCGGGGTACATGACAACGACACAGGGATTGGGCACTCCGATGTCGGCAGGAGAAAAATATATTTGGGCATACTGGGGTAGGCTGCCAGTGTGCCACGAGTGGGGGCTACATAATGCCGACATGAGGGATTGAGGACGAGATGTTGGTAGGGGTGGGGAAAAAATACATTTGGGCATACTGGGTGGGCCCCATGTGCCACATGAGTGAGGGCTACATAATGCCGACAAAGGGATTGGGAACCCCGATGTCGATGTGGAGATGGGAATGGCGGGGAGCAGGGAGGACAGCAATAGTGGGAGGGTGCGAGACGGCTTTCTTTGTTGCCGGTGCTGGCGGCGGCACTCACACATGCACAGTTGCGGTGAACGGCATTTTGCCATTCACAACATGATGGCGCCAGCTGAACTGCGCAGGCGCAGTTCATGCCCCGGAATGCGGAAGTAACAGCCGAAACAGTGCGGTTGTTATTCCGTAGCGGACGATCGTAGTGCAGGGTTTCAAGCTCTGTTGGACTTTCAAAAGGATACTTCCAAAAGTCCAACATAAGGTTCCACAATCGGCCATTTTTAGAGCTACGATCAATCCCAAAACGGCTGTAGGCTCCGCCCACAGCACTAAAAAAAGAAAATAAAATGTATAGCCTTGCTAGCCTTGCAGGTTCCTTTTATTCATTTTCTATTTAAGCCAAATTAGATCATACACTCCTGTCAGTCTTCTGGTGTATGTTCAAGATGGTGGTTTTCAGGGTGTTGTCACTGTCTGTCAAATTGTGCCTGGCCCTTTAATTTCCCTACAGATGTCTGCACTGTATTCTCCCTCTTCAACGTTTCCTGCTGTATGTTTCTGTATATTCTGCAGTTTCCCTATTCTCCACACTGTTCGGCAAACATCAATGAACAGTGGAACTGATATCATAAAATTCCCAGGAAACACAGAAATGGATAAAAGGAAACACTAATGAGAAAATTAAAGGGCAGCTGTGGAATGGCAGGCCCCACGACACGGCAGCTGTGGAACGGGGGGGCCCCACCACACGGCAGCTGTGGAACGGCAGGTCGTGGCAATGGGTAACTGTGAAACGGCAGGTCGAGGCACAGGAAAAATTGTGGAAAGGTGGATCCAAGCACACAGCAACTGTGGAAAAGGCAAGCACAGAGCAACAGTGAAACAATGAGCCCAGGCACAGGCAACTGTGGAAAAGGGGGCACAGGCACAGGGCAACTGTGGAAAGTCAGACACAGGGCAACTGTGAAACAATTAGCCCAGGCACAGGCAACTGTGGAACCCCAAGGGGGCACAGGGCAACTGTGAAACAATGACAGGGATTTATTTAACTCCAAAAATTGATTAGCATTTTGCTCATAAAAGTGCTAAAACATTGTGACAATGCATAGCACCTGCCTCACTGTGTTTAACAAATATAACACTTCTACAAAACCTACATAAATACTTTATAGTTAGCACTGTCCCAAGAAAAAAATTGCTAATCAATTATTTAAAACCCTGAATGAGCCCAGGCACAGGCATCTGTGGAACAGAGGGCACAGGCACAGGGCAACTGTGGAAAAGGCAGACACAGGGCAACTGTGGAACAGGGGGCACAGGGCAACTGTGGAACCGGGGGCACAGGGCAACTGTGGAACCGGGGGCACAGGGCAACTGTGGAACCGGGGGCACAGGCAAAGGTAACACAGGGCAACTGTGGAACAGGGGGCACAGGCAAAGGGCAACTGGGGAAAAGGCAGACACAGGGCAACTGTGGAACAGATGGCCTGGACAAAGGGCAACTGTGGAAAAGCTGGCCCAAGATCATGGCAGCTGTGGAATGGTGGGCACAGACACAGGGCAACTGTGGAATGGCAGGCACAGGCACAGGGCAGGTGTGGCATGGCAAGCCCAGGCACAGGGCAGGTGTGGAACAGTGGGCACAGGCACAGGGCAACTGTGGGCCCAGACACAGGGCAACTGTGGAAAAGGCGGCCTAAGCACAGGGCAACTTTAGAGATGGTGGCCGAAGCACAGAGCAGCTGCTGAACAGTGAGCCCAGGCACAGGGCAACTGCGAAACAGTGGGCCCAGGCACAGCGCAACTGCGAAACAGTGGGCCCAGGCACAGCGCAACTGCGAAACAGTGGGCCCAGGCACAGCGCAACTGCAAAACAGTGGGCCCAGGCACAGCGCAACTGCGGAACAGTGGGCCCAGGCACAATTCAACTGTGGATCAATAGGCCCAGGCACAGTGCAACTCTCGAACAGTGGGCCAAGGCAGATCGCAACCCTGGAACAACAGCCATCATTCCTCTAGCATCCTAGAGTTAACATTTTAACTATTTATAGTGGGGTGCTGTGCACCCCCTAATTTTTTAACCTACATAGAGAATGCAAAAGTACAATCCCACAAAATAAAAACACTAAAATAAGCATGCTGTACACTAATAGTCACAACAGTAAATAAACAGACCAAAAAAAAAGTATAATTTCAAAACAAACACTAACAACATTGTTTATGTTCCCTTTAAAAATATAACCCTTGGTCGGCCCAGTAGTACTCCTACTTGCTATGCCAATGACCCGGGTTTGGGAATTACACGGCCATGCCAGAAAACTGCTCAACCCTGCAGGCTGTGCACCACTGACTAGGCACCACCATTGGGATTCTGTGTAATGATGGGGGGGCAGGATTCCATGGGGTAGTCTCCCAAAGGTGTGTCCTAGGAAAGGTGGATGATGGGGCTTGGAGGGCCAAAAATGAAGGGAGCTGGCCAGCAGAGAGAAGGGTAAACAATGGGTGACAACAAATGCATACAACCCATTGTTTAAAATCCCTGAAACTGAAAGCTCACAGTCTGCAGACTTATGTCCAGCCACTTAACTACAAGAAGGGTCTTTTTTCCTTACCTATTCTGAAGGTACAGGAGATAAGGTGTAACTATGTTTATTTAAAAACTGGTTACCGGGAGAAGCACACTGTTCTGAGAATCGTTTCCAGGTATAACTCGGGAGGGGGAAGCAGAGAACACAAGTCGCATGTTGCAGTTAGAATGAGAATGACAACAAAGTGCAAGTTGATACAATCTTCCAAAGAAAAGTGCACTCTTGGATTAGAGGCCACAACATCAAGCTGGGAGGGGGAATGTGAGGAAATACTTTTTTTTTTTTAGAGAGGGTGGTGGATAAGTGGAATGGGCCATCAGCTGTGGTTGGGGGGAGGGAAGAAACGGTTACAGGCTTCAAGACAGTATGAGACAGACAAATAGGGAGCTTGAGAATGCAATAAGAGAGGACAGGGGCTAATTAGAGATACACTGGTGCACGAAAAGCACTAAATGGGCAAACACGGGTCGGTGGGCCCTTTATCTGCTGTCAACTTATACTGTATGTTTCTATGTAATAGTAGAGTGCAAAACAAACAAGAAAAACAAAGTTGCTGCATATAACAGAAAACAGTAATTATCATACAGATCAGCTGTGCAACAGGACCTGATCAAAAAGTGCTTAGTGCCTGAATGAGTGGAGACTGAACCAGTCTTCAGGAAAATAGTGTAAGAGGCTTATTACACATGAAATAACCAAAACCATGTGGTTAGGGGAGAGAAGGTAAGAGGAGGCAAATCGCAAGGGAAGGGTATGGAAGTGTTTAAGTTAAGGGGTTGGCAGGAGAAAACCTTAGAGTTGCCAATAGTCCCGTATTTTACGGGATGCCCTGTTTTTTGCACTATTTTCCCTTGTCCCATTTGAAATTAAAATGGGACGCCTATTATTCTGTATTTTTGGTGGGCCCCTACTGTAAAAAAAAAACAAAAAAACTCTTGTCTCCCAAGATCCTAGTGGTTGTGGTGGAGCTTGCTGCCTTGTATGCGTGTGCAACTCAGGGTCCCGGGGACGTTACATGACTGTCACGTCATCACAAGAGCAGAAAGGAAGCCGCCTTGCTGCTCTGTAGGAAGCCTATTCCTCCTTGTCTCCTCATTTCTGAGCTGCCTTTGGGCCAGGGGAGAGTAATACTACTGCCGCTTCATTAGCCTCGGTGTTGGGCGGGAGTCCTGGACTCGGAGAGGAGACACTAGAGCCAGCTGCCTGAGAGAGTCGGACACTCAGAGAGACCCACTGGAGGAAGTACCAGAGTAGGAGCGGTCTGAGCAGAGGAGAGTTCTTCTTTGGTCGGAGGATGGGGGTCCGGGGCAGGCGAGCAGCTGATGCCGACCAAATAAATCATTAAGAGCCGAGAGGAGTCGGACCAGGGTCAGAGAAGTTGGGACGTGACTCAGGTCAGCAGCAGTGTCTGATTAAGTCAGTCGATTTCAGACTGAGGAGGAGGACTGGAAGCTCCAGAGTCCAGACTAGGCCTAGCACCTGCTGACCATGACCTCTGTGATCGACCACTGCCGGATTGACTCATCATAGGCAGGCGGCTAAGTGAGCTGCAGTGGTTATCTAGTCGATCCAAGTTGGGAGGAGAAGTGGAGAAAGGATTAATGGAAGGAAGAGAGGAACCCTACTACTGTGGGCTTGGGCCTCACTCTGGCAAAAAAAGTAAAAGTAAGTGCTGTCTGCTACACTCACACACTAGATGATAACAGATGTGACACAGTGTTATTCAATTGTTTTACTGTGGGGGCCAGAGTAAACTAATTGGCCTCGATAACTGGATGAGACGACTGAAGACTGAGCAAGGTTGTGATGATCAAAGACGTGGTGGCACATCCCCCGTGTCACTGTCAACTGAAAAAGCCAGGAGATGTTTGGGTGTCTTTGTAACATCTGGTGCTACTACAGAGAGTGGAGACTGTGGCAAAAGTAAAAGTAAGTGCTCTGCTCACAGTGCTGCACACACTTATTTGATTGATAATGTAACTGTATGTAACTAAGTTAACGTTACTGAGGGGGTGAACTGGGTGATTGAGCAAAGTGAGACAGAGTCAGTGGTGATGATGAGCATGAAGTGGCACAAGTTTTTTTTTTTCCGTCATTTGAAAAAGGCGATGTGTGAGCTGCTCTTGAATCATCTGGTGCTAGACTGTGCTGTGCTCAGTGGCAGGTTTCTCACTTTGATAGTGTATTATTCAGGTTGCCAAACCCGAAAATATAACAGTATCTGTCTGTGCAATGTCAGCCTCAGAAGTGGCGGGAGTCTGGCCCTTATTTTTGAAATCCAATGCTGGCAACCCTATCACTTCTACAAAAAATACAACTCGTTTAGAAAAAGAGGCGACAGGCAGACAAGTAAAGTTTCAGGTTCCCCAGCTGTAAAACTTGTACAGCATGGCAACACGTAAAACGATATGTTGCGATTCAGCCGGACTGGCTTGTTACTGTGAAAAAAAAATGTATCAAGGCCAGACTAGTACACATCTCAGATTAAACAACAGAAGATTCACTGAATACGTCGGTTTTTCCTTTGTTATTTTACGTTTAAGGTGAAAATGTTCCAGTACCTTTTCAGGCCACAGGATAGGTGTCATTACGGTTGCACTTGACTGTCATGTTGCTTAAAATAACGACTGAATGCAGCGTTAAGTGATCTTTGATTTCTAACTGCTGGAGACACAGCCGCGAGCATTCCAAGAACAACTAAATACGTAAATAGTGCAGTGCAACTATATTTTACACATACATTTTTAAATTTCTAAACTATTACAGTAGATTGCACTTACCCTTCCCTTTTTATTCTGTCAATCCCCGAAAAGTAACTAAAATCAACGTAGTACTACTGAACATGCGCGGTACACCTACCCATAGCGAACAAACGCTGTTCTTTCCCCAAGGCCCCCACGACGCAGTGCCAACTGGGAGTTGTAGTTTCGTCCGGGCATCGGATACTGATAAAAGATATATTACTGCACTCTAACTACCAGAGGGCATTGCGCGGACCTGTTCCGTTCAGAATGAGGTTCCGCTGGAACGCATTGTTCCTTATCACAATGGTCCGGGCTGTATTCTAGTTACATGCTCTTGGTAACTTTTTTATCTTATTTTTACGGTTTCTGGCCAGGAAAGACATACTAAGCCGAGGGCTGTTTCCTGCGTCCTGTGAGCTCAGGGAGTTAAGTGACTTGCTTATGGTCGCATGAGTATGCAAGTGATATGCCCCCTGGCCGGATAATCCGTTTTTAAGGGTCCTTATCCGGTCGTCTGGTTTTGATTAAATGTAGTCCGGTTTTGGGGCCATTTTGAGCGCTCATATACTCTTAAAACTGATGCATCAAATCATTAACTGTTTTAGCTGCATTGCATATCCAGGTTGCAAAGAAGTTCTGATGTCACAGTCATTCAGACCTGCCTCTGTTTGTCTGGGAGGTGTAAACTGTGGCTATTAAGATCATTAGCAGTAAATTAGCCTATTTTTTTCCACTCGGAATTTTAAGTATGGTCTTTTACTGCAATGGTAGGAAACAGTTTTTACTCTTTTATGTGTTCTCATGCGTTTCTTTTTGTTGTTCCTATATTCTGGTATGTATTCGATCAATTTTTGTAAAGTAATAATCTGACTTTTATTGCCTTTATCACTGCATTGGTTCTCATTTTTTGTATTATCTGACCATTCCATGATACTAGCTACACTTTTACAGGTCCTTCAGATAAACAGCCAGGAATGGCGTGTCTGAAATTGCGGACTGCCTTAGAAATATGAAATGAAACAGCAGTAACTGCTGAGGTAAAGGGGAGCACAGTGCAGTATTAAGGGTACCACAAGCTTCAATAATTAAGTTATCAAAAATTGGTCAAAGCATCAGAATACATGAGTGACATGGAAAAGAAAATGGGAGAGTATTTAACAAAGGGCAGAGCAATAAGCTGTGGATGAGCTTGGCACGTCCAGCAGATCTGTGTTTGATTCCCACAGCCTCCACTTACATGCTGTCTGACCCTGGTAGGACGAAACACGTGTCTATGTTTTCTGTTGGCACCCTTTGCAAACTGTGTGAGAGGCCTTTCGACACCATGCAATTCTGCTTAAAGTTGGACCAGCATAACATTCTGTGGTGATTTGCATATGCAGCCCATGATGCTTTGCATTGTGGGGGCATGTGTGATATTGTATTTTCTTGAAACTTGGCTTCCCAGCCAAATGCCCTTTGGGGTAACCCTTGCCTCAGTGTTTGCGCACAGAGGTTCTTTGTCTTTTAGTTTTTTATTTTAATGGGTTCACCACAGTATATCCAAGGCACACTGCCTTAAGGGTAGCTGGTCCATTTCGCTGGGGTGCCAAACAGACAAGGCATACTGATGAGTCCTGGTAGGGCGAAACACGTGTCTATGTTTTCTGTTAGCACCCTTTGCAAACTGTGTGAGAAGCCTTTCGGCACCATGCAATTCTGCTTAAAGTTGGACCAGCATAACATTCTGTGGTGATTTGCATATGCAGCCCATGATGCTTTGCATTGTGGGGGCATGTGTGATTTTGTATTTTCTTGACCCTGCGTAAGGCCTATGGGAGTTACCCTGGTTGCCAAAGAATACAAAATAACTGAATAAATAAATAACAGTATAAAAATGATTTCCTGTCACTAATAATGTCTATCCCCACATTACAAGTGGCTTTGGAGGAGGAGGAGCGATATACTCACCAGTCATTAAAAGGGGTGTGGAGCCAGAGGCAGAGCTTGGGGTGTGGTTTAGCTTCCGGTTTTTACCTCCTCCTAAGGTGGTGACCTTAGTGGTGGCTGTAGGATTCAAACCACAGAACTAGGCTAAAAAGACCAGAACGGAACCGCCTCATCGCGTGCATGCAAATCTGGGTGCCCTATTGTGAATGTCAAGCTGACAGCTATGATGTCACCAACTCCTCTATTTTGCTACCAGAAGTAATGATCTCATACTTTTTGTTGATAGTGGACTAAGGCTCCATGGCTGTATTCATTCATTACGTTTACATTTTTGATTTTTATGTTTGCTTGCTCACATGCGCAAGAAACATTATTGCTTGCTCACATGAGCAAGAAACATGTGGCAGCTTAGAAAAGAGGTGGGTTGTGGAGGTGCGGCATTGTGTCAGCCAGTGCCGGCACTGCATTTTTGGGCTTGGCAGTGCTGAACCCGTGCAGGCCCAATGTCCTAATGCCACTAGCTTGTAACGATTTCACCTCTGCAGTTAGGGGCTGCCTCATCATTGTAGCATCAGCCATTCCGCTGCAGTGAAGGAGCGACCCATCACTGCAGTGTGGTACCTTACCTGGTGTTACATTTTCAGGAACATGGCGGCACTATGCCGCCACCTCAGAGCCCCATGAAAGCCAATTGGGGTGCCCAATCCCCCTGTTGACCTGCCCTGACCCAGTTCATTTGCCAGTGGGGGAGCCCATTCCCTGGCGGCATAATGTCTCCTCCCAATTTTAGTTGTGTGCCAAGGGGGTGCCCAATCCCCCTCGGCATCATGCAACCCCCCCACACACGTTTCTGTGCCGATGGGGGGGTCCCAATCCTCGGCTTCGTTCCCCCGCCCCACAAATGCCAGTGGCACACTGGGAGCCCACCAAAGGTGTACCAAACACACCTGCAAAACTAGAAAACCAACCCACGTTGTCTGTATTTTTTATTTAACCTGTAAAACGAGAAAACGGTCCCTCAAAGTGTCCGTTGCCCCTGCCCCAACCCACGCCTACCCTCTGCATACCCCACCTCCCCCATACACACCCCTCACCCCATACTTACCTCCGGAGCCTGGTGCGATGATCTTTGGTGGACCGGGAACACGTCTGCACTCTTCAAAGCCAACCGCAAACTGAAGAAATGCCGGTAAGCTGTATAATGGCATAAATAGGGTTTTTTCAACTTTGGTGCATACCTCAGGCATTTTGGGGAATTTTGGCACCAAATTTTCAACATGAGGTTATTGGGAATTCAGTCACTGCCATGGCGTTAGTGCCAAAAGGTGATTTTGCGGTCGCTGCACAGAATTAACCTTTCAGGACTGATTAACAAAACAACAGTGACACTGTTCACGAGGTGGACTCTCAAAAAGTCTATGTTGCAAATTTGGTGGAAATAATCCAAAAAATGACTGTTTTATAAGCATGCGTTGCGCAGTTTCCACGCACATACGTAACTTTATTAATTTGTAATATTGTAATATTTTCACTCCATATTTTCAATGTTGCCATTTTCCACACCTCCTTATGAATAGTATAGCTGTCATTTTCCACATCCTGGCTGAAATGTGTTTTCGCACTTCCGGCACAGAATAGTACGGTCGCTGTGGGAAATCAGTGTTCAGGACAGAGTAAGAAAATCACAGTGACACTGTTCATGAGCAGAGGTCCTAAAATGCCTATGTTGAAAATTTGGTGATGAAAGTCCATAAAATAACTGTGTTACAAGTGTGTGTTGCGCAGTTTCCAGGCACCTTTGTAACTTCGCAAATTTGTAATATTTTCACTCCAGATTTTCAACATTGGCATTTTTTCACACCTTCTTATGAACAGTGCAGCTGTCATTCTTCATACCCTGCCCCAAATATACGTTTACACATCTGGCGCAGAATAGCGTGGTTGCTGTGGGAAATCAATGTTCAGGACAGAATAAGAAAATAATAGTGACAGTGTTCATGAGAAGAGGTGACAGAATGCTTGTGTTGAAAATATGGTGAAATAATTCCACTAAATGACTGTGTTATGCGCAGTCTCCACGTACTCTCGGAAGTTCTAGCATTTTTAATATTTTCACTACAGATTTTCAACATTGCCATCTCTTCACACCTCCGTATGAATGGTGCAGCTGTCATTCTTCACATCCTGCCCGATATGTGTTTTCATACATCTGGTGCACAATGGCACAATCGCTGTGGGAACTAAAAGTTCAGGACACATTAACAAAATAGTGTCATAGTGTTAGTGGCTCAGTAGGGATCACACTCGTCTCTGAGGCCAGGAGATCAGAGGGCTGTGGGCTCAGTTCCCACATCTGGAACTTGGGTTAATATCCCAGTACTGACACTGTAGTGCAGCATGAGAGGGGTGCTGCACGTCTGAGGTGCCTTCTTTCAGATGAGACGTAAAACCAAGGTTCCATCTGCCTGGATTGGTGGTAGTTCAGGTGGATGTTAAAGATCCCATGGCACTTTTCGAAAAGAGTGAGGGATTTTTTTTTTTCAAAACTCAAAACAAAATACAACAATGTATTACGGCATACGACAGCATAATTAACAAACAATATCCAAAATTAAACAGTACATCATACAAAAATCCTAAATAGTCCATATTCATACAGTATCCCCTTCCCATTTCCACTACAAGAGTAGGGGAATTTTTCCATTGAAATCCACCAGAATCTTAGATGGCGTACATCACATAAATCATAATACAGGAAATCAAAGGTCTAGAATAAGGTATAAACTATAAATAAAATAAGGTATATTTACATAGAAAGGTCCAGCTTAACAAAAATAGTATAACCCATAAACAATGTATTTGTATCATACAATGGTATTGCTGGCAGTCAACAAGACAATAAAATATAACAGTGAGAAATCACAGAAAATAAAATCCAGAGACTGAAGAAGTCCCATCATTGTCTAGTACAAAAAATTATCAAAATCCACTTTCAGATAATGATCAAAAAGTGATGTATAAAAGCATACATCCTAAAAATGGAAAAAACAATCATAAGAAGATAAATAACACAGAAAAAAAGATAATCTTAGAAAGGTACAGAAAAATTATAGAAAAATCTGTTAATACCTAAATTTCAGGGTTACCCCGTATCTAACCAATTTAAGTGTTTCCAATACTTTTGAAACATGACATCTGTAAAGTGTCTTTTTTCAAAATGTTGAATTTTAAGAATAGTCGAGTGCATCTTCCAAAATACCTGTATAGGGGACAAATACTGTTTTTGCAAAGACCACGCACAGCGTGCTTGCCAAATGTGATATTTAATACATGACAAAATTACATGAACCATATTGGGGTAAAATTTACTCCAAGAAGCTGGTAAAATGCCAAAAATTCAAACTCGTTCAGTTAAAGCTTGTAAAGGTACTGTTGGCCACTGAATAATTGCATAGGACCAAAATTCAATCACATAAGAACAATCAAAAAACAAATGTCATACAGTTTCAAGGGGTGCATGACATATATGTTGTCGTGGGCAACCTCTATCTGACATACCCTTATGCTTTAGATTCCCCTTCACATTCAATTTCAAATGAGCCGTAAGCCAAACCACATCCCACATATATGCAGGGATTCTTTTTGAGATCAACATATTACTAATTTGAGAAACTTCAGATCATGAATATACTGAAAATGCTGAGGGAATCAAAAATTTTTCCATAATCTTCCCATATACTGTTTTCCTTTGGTAAGTTTCTAAATGAATCCTTAAAAGACCCTATACCTTTATTTTCAAAAAAAACATGATTTAAAATGTTCAGGAAGACCTTTTAAAGAAACTTGTTTAGGGATACTTTTAGTTAATTCCCATCTCAAAATCCATGGGGAGACAGTGTCCCATACCCAAGTTTCCCATATTTTCCCAATTCTTTGTAACAAAGGACAAAGATTTTTAGAAATAAAGAAAAAAAAACACAATGGGATTTACCATTTTAATACCTCCCAACTTAAAATCCTGATATAAGATACCCCTCTTAATAGGATTTACTCTACTACCCCATATAACAGAAAAACATAATCCATAGAGGGCAGTGTCTAAGGATGCTGGAGGGGGAAAGATTGCTCCTAAATACAAAAACATACGGGCCCAGATATTCAAACTGCGCTCAAAACTAGCGCAACAGCAGGAGCAAGCACAAATCAGTTGCGCAAATGCGCAACAGGTGCGATATTCAAACATGGAGCAGAGCAAATTGCGCAAGCAACCAACGTCTGAATATCGCACATACTGCGCCATCGCACAACCAGGAAGGAGAAGCTGAGCCAAAATGTTGCGCTATGGAGCAAGCAGGGAAGCTCAGCTGAGCATTCCAGAGCTGCCATAGCGCAAGCACAGCCCCCCAGAGCAATGGAACTGCACATCCAGGGAGGCAGGCTGGGGCCACCGCCAGCCATGCCACACACTGGGCACAGACACTGCAGAACCCACACCACACCTGCACACCCCAAGCACAGCATCACTGGGGGTGGGAGGGATGATCCACGTGCCCATGGGGACAAGCCTACAAAGCATAGCAGAGCCATGACACCCCAGCACAACCACTGGCAGGTGGAGAGTGCCACACACAGGGGGTTGACAACCACAGTGCACATCAGCCCCCCGTACGCACAGCACACCCTGCACGTGACCCCAAGACACCACCCATGTGCAGTGACTGGCACCAAAGGAAACACCATGCATCTCCTGGCACCACGTCAACCCCGTGCTGCAGAGAAGCATACAAGCCAGACCCACCCCGGGCACCCAGCAGTGGGTGGCAGCAGACGGCAAGACCAACAGAAAGTCAATGCCATGCTGGTGATACCTCCCCATGCACACACGCACACACACACACACACATATACCCAGGACCATACCACCCCAGATGGCTTGTACACCACTGCAACTGAGCAACCATAGCCAGCTGCAAATCAGAGACCAACACAGTATTTATAACAAAATATAAATGTGTATTATAACAATGTGTAAATTCTAAAATCAACATCAAACAACTATTTACAAGAGGGGGGTAGGGGTACAAGGTGGGGTGGGCAAGGGGTAGGGATTACAAACTTGGAGAGGGAAGGCAGGGTGGTAGGGATGGGAGAAGTGGGAAGGGTAGGAACAAGTTATGGTCCCGCTGGCCGCCTGTCTCCTGGCTGGTGTTGGTCCATCCCATGCCGCCTCCTCCGAAGGCCATGCCTGTGGATGGACTGCAGGATGGCGTGGTTGTCCTCCAGCAGCTGTCTCAGGCTCTGGACATCCCTCCCAATCGCCCGGAGAACCTCGAGGCCTAGGAAAATGGGAACACAGTCAATGGCTGTGACTGACCACAACCCTGAACACCACCCAACCTGCAAGCCATATAGCCCAATGTCCCGCACCTGTGATGGCATACCCACCACACTGAACATGCACATGGCCATCACAAACAGGCGGCACCAGCTATGCGCACCACTGCCCACACACACTGCCCACGCCCATCACAGTACAAACAAGGCTGGCAAGTGGACGGGCAACGTGGTGCGATGCCAGTGACACAGCTATGTGCCCAGTGCATGCCTGGACCACCAGTGACGCATACACAGACGTGCTGTGATACTGCACAGTGATGCATGTCACCTGTGTAGTGCCTACATACATAGATACATAGACAGTGTTGTCAGATAGAGGCCTATGGCAAACCCAGTCTGTCCATATGAGCTTGTAAGTTCACGTTGTTCCCCAGAGGTCTGTTGCCCCTTACCCTGATCTCCAGAATTCTTCATGTCTGTCCCCTGCAGTCTGAAATCCAGTGATTGTGTCAGCCCCACCACTTCCTCTGGCAGGGTGTTCCACTTGTCCACCACCCACTCTGTGAAGACAGTCCATCACCATGTGTCCTCTGAATCGTCCTCCTCCAACTTCATCCCATGCACTCTAGTCCTGGAACATCATTTGCACTTCAAAAGTGTGTCCTGCACCCTGATCCCCCTGTAAGATACCTGTATGTCTCCATCATATCCCTCTCTCCCCTCCCCTCCAGGAGGTACATGTTCAGTTCCTTCAACCTATCTCCATAGGACCCGTGATGCAAGCCATGCACCATCTTTGGTGCCCTCCTCTGAACCTTCCCTGGCCACTCTACGTCCTTACGTAGGTATGGTCTCCAGAGATGTACACTGTACTCCAGGTGGGGCCTCACTAGTGTCTTGTATAGTGGAATCATGACCTCCCCTTTCCTGCATGGTTGCATTGTGCAGGGCTAGTGGACTCCCCCAGCATGCTATAGCATCCATGAAGTCCTGATACTCACACTGCTCAAGCAGCTGTCTGCCGCTGTTGCCCCTGCTGCGGCTGCTGCTGCTGCTCTATCCGGGGGGTGACTTCTGCTGCCACCGGGGCCCTGGCACGGCCCTCCTCATCCCGGCCCTGCATCCTCAGATCCCGGCCTGTGGGAGACATATGTTGAGACAAACATCAGTGTGACTCAAAAGCAGAGTGCCCCCTGCCCCAGTGACAGTGCCTGCCCACACAGCCATAACCATCCATCGCACAGCTGCACACACTGACACAGCCAACCGTGTCCGAGCTGGCACCTATGCACAGCCACCCAAGCACACACACCCCTACAGAGAATATAGGTGCATAGATGGTACACTCACCTGGCCTAGGCACCACGCCCGCCTGGCACGGTCCCGCAGTCTGGCCAACATGTCCGGCTCCCTCCGGCAGAGGTCACTGTACCGGTGCTGGCACTGCTCAGCAGACTGGCCCCGTCCAGTGACCCCCACCAGGTCAGTGGCCACTTGCTGCCACACGTGGGTCCTAGGCATGGTGAGGGGGGCCTCACCATAGAGTGCCTCACAGTGGGGCTCCACCAGGGCCACCAGGTTGGCCACCTCCAGTGGGCTCCAACTCACTGCCTTCCTCCTAGCCATCTCAGCCAGTTTACAGCAGGCAATATGGCACTCGCTGCACTGGAACCCCACGTGGAGATGTTGCGCCAATAGACCACCACAGGCTCCAATCGGCGCTGTTCGAACTGGCGCCCGTCACTTCACATAGCGCTGTACCAGACAGCGCAATAGAGAACAGTACACATGGCATGCGAAAGCAGCGCCGGGGCAAAGGGCATACACAAGGTCACGGCAATGGCGCAGAAGCTACGCACAGCGCCATCGGACGTATAGGCATCCTCTTGCGACTGCCAAGCTGCGTACCAGTGCCACAGTGGACCATTGCGCGGTAGTGCCACAGCGCCATATAGTGCCCAGTGCTGTAGCGCCACTGGCACAATGGTGGCCATGGCCTGAATTGCCTATCGCGCCAGCAGGTCTGCGGTGTGCGATAGATGCATCTGCGTAAGCTGTCTGGCATCGCACTGCAGTGTAGCATGCAGGCACAAACCTACGCCATTGGCTCAGCGGCCCTTACATATTGCGCCAGCGCCAAATCCGATATTCAGCCAATGCAAATCATTTGATCAGCCATTCAAAGGCGCGAGTGGCGCGATTAGCATGTCATTAAAGTTCGCCACACCTCATTTGCATGTGTTGCGCTATAAAAACGCCGACAGTGGGTTGTGCTGGCCAGATTCGGTTACTGCAGGTGAGAGGTGAGTTACATGCTGTGTGATGCTCAGGACAATGCTCATGGGCAAGGGTGCGGAGGATGATACAGGCTGAGGGGCTGAGCATGAAAGGAGCACTTAGAAAGGGACAAAGGGCACCCTTTCTATCAGTATCTGCCATACGGAGAGGAAACGGGGCTTCTGCCTCGGCCGGCACCTATGCTCATGGGAAATGCTGTCGACTGCACAGTGACAGGTGTCCACTTCCACCATACAGATCACCATGACTGACCAGAGCCAAGCTGAGGGTGAGGATGGCGGGCGTGGGAGGAGGCCGAACTTCACAGCGGCAGAGACGGAGGCCCTCTTCCAGGCCTACCTGGAGGATGAGCCACTATTGAGTGGACGGAGGGCACCCCCAGGAATGTGCAGCTGCATGGGAGGGTAGCTGGGCGTCAACCTGCACGGAAGCCACCAGCGCCCGCAGGAATGCAAGAAGAAGATGGGGACTGACCACAGGAGGCTGAAGGAGAAGGTGGCAGCCTTCAGGGCAGCACGTGCTGGCACTGGTGGGGCCCGCCAGTGGTGTTGTAGCACCCCAACGGAGGAGACACTGGTCGCGCCATGCAGCCGAAGTGCCATTGCGGGCGTACCAGGCGGAGGGATTCCAGACAGGTGGAAGCCCATCACTGCACGGGTATGACATGGTGGTGGTGTTGGGGGGCTGTTGTTCACATGCACTCACATGTACTCTTTCTGTTACAGATCCTGTTCGTCTTCAGGAGACGGTGGTGGTGGTGGGTCCAGACAGTGATGCAGACCTGCTGGACGTGGAGGAGGGACCATCCACCTCCGCCACCAGCCAGCAGGCACTGCAGCAGCATGCACGCTGGGCCAACAACTCTGGTGTCAGTGATACGGGTGTGGGGGGTGCACAGCCTGTGGCTCAGCAGTCCGGCATGCAGGTATGCCAGCATGCTGTGCCTATGGCAGTGGCACGCACCTGCACCATTGATGATAGCAGGCCTGCAATGGGCAGTGATAGGTGTGTGTCCATGGCGGACACATGGCGGCCAAGCACGTGCCCTGGGCCTCCCTGGTTCACACCTGTGTACCAGCATGCTGGCACAGTCCCAGGCTGTGCCTGTCGCACCGTGGGCAGCACTGGTGGCTGTGCAGGTGTCTGGCACTGTTGCCAGCACGGAGGTGGAACAGGTGGACCTGGGGCTTAGCAGTTGGAGGCAGCAGCAGTCGAACACCAGGTCTGGGGGTACAGTGTCAAGCAGTGGCACAGCGTCCACGCCTTTGATCCGCCCATACCTGGTCCTGGGCGCACAGCGCCACCTCAAGGGGTGCTGTGCACCAGGACCGTCCACACCTTGGGGGTCACGATGCCATTGGGGCACAGTACCCATTGGACGCGCACACCCGCCTGCTGCAGGAATCTGTACAGCTGCAGGGTCGGGTTGCAAGGTCCGTGGAGGCACTGTCTGTGTCCGTGGAGCGGCACAGCAGGGAGTGTGCTCGGGACCGAGCCGAGCTGGTCCTTATGCGGACGGATGTGACCGCCACCATTGACAGGCTGACCCAGGCAGTGGTCTCTGTCGCTGACGCATTGGGCACACTGTCAGGTGCCCTGTGCCGCACCCCACACAGTCCGCTCTCACTCCCGTTCCTGGCGTCGAGCGACACCAGGCCTGTCGGACGCCGGGTTCTGCTGTGGGCATCCCAAGCACCCTGGTGCACGTTTGTTCGGCATGATGCAGACCCTGTGCGGGCAAGGTCGGCGTTCGGCGCAGTGGGACCCCTGGTGGTGCAACAGCGCCACCCCATGTAGCCCTGCTCCAGCCTGCCAGTGCTGCTGGCCCGCGGGCGGCACACGCATCCGTGGTGGCGATGGGACAGTCTACATGACTGAGCTGTCTCCCAGTGCGGGCCCTGTCTGGTGCTGCCCTGTGTGCAAGTGTGTCGTGGTGGGCAGTGCACGCTGGGTGCTCTGCTCACCCACGCTGACACGGACCACCTGCACACTCTCCCAACTGCTGTCCACAGGTGCGTGTGCATGATGATGCCTGCATTGCACTGTACACCAAGGTGCAAGGGTGCCCAGGTCCTGACACTGCGTGCGTGGACAGTACAGGTGGGGGTGGTCGGTGGTGCTGTGTGTTAGCAATGTCGTTCCGCAGTGCTGTGCTTCTGCCCATGACGCTGCCTGTGTGTGTGTGTGTCCATATGAGTGCTCACCCTCCCTGATGGTGTGTTGGTATGCCTGGAACCTTCAACTCCCTGACCTTCATGCGGTGTGTTCCCCTGTGTGCCTGTGGTTTGCGCATGGACAGTGTTGCCTGCACATGTCCCTTGACTTACCTGTGTTGGGCATGAGTGCTCTTCTGCAATGGTGTCCGGTGCGGCTGCGCTGCCGGGTCAGTCGGGTCCCTCCGTCCTGGGGCTGCTCATCACCAACATCACCGGCAGCCACTGGCATCCCCATCGCTGTCCCCTCTTGAGCCTGTACGGCTATCCCATGGTCTTTGGCCATGTTGTGCAGGATGCAACAGGCCAGGAATATCCCACAGGCCTTTTGGGGGCTGTACTGTGGGAGCACCGCCGGAGGTGTCTAGGCATTGGAGCGTGCCTTGAGCATCCCAAACACCCGCTCTATGATGTTACGTGGTTGCATGTGCCTCATTGAAGCATAGCTGCGCTGGGGTCGGGGGCGCCGTACGGTGAGCAGTCAGGACGGAGTGGGTATCCGCAGTCACCTGTGTGGAGATAGTGGAGAAGTGTCATGTCAGGTCCATATTGCCCATATCCTTGTGTGCCACTACCATGGCACCTGTGTCATCCCACCCTTGCCCAGAGTTTGCATTCCATACATGTGTACTCACCCACTAGATGACCCGTGGGGATGTCCCACTCTCGAATCGATGGCACAGTGCAGACTGGTGCCATATGAAGGCATCATGTGCTCCGCCAGGGTGTATGGCACGAGACATTGATAATCGCCCAGTGGCATCACACACCACCTGGCAGTTGACACTGGAAAACCCCTTTCGGTTCCGATATGCCTGGCCATGGGGGCCAGGTGGCATGCGAATCGGCCACATGGGTGCAGATCTATGGTTCCCTAGCACGCCAGGCATACATGCTACCCTGTGGAACTCCTGCATGTTTGCTGTACGCCTGCCGCCGGTGCTGGGGAAATGGATGTACTCCGCAGCATGAGGCAGCAGTGCGCTGAGGAATTGGGTGAGGATGCGTGGCGTGGCCGACTGTGTAATGCCTGTGGTGTCCCCTGTCGGCCTCTGGAAGGTGCCCGTGGCAAGCAGGGCACATGCAGGCTGTCACCTTGGTCTCCACCGACAGAGCGTGACTCGCCGTGAGGGTGCCTGCATCACATCACTGCACAGCTCACAGAGCCGTCTCAGTAGTGCCCTGTTCAGGCGGTGCCGGCCGCACGATCTCGGCGTCTGTGTACAGCTCAAAGCTGAGGCGGGCACGATACCGCCTGTCGGGGCATACACCGACGGGTACCCCCGCGCCACTGCCTGCGTCTCACCCCCTCATTACAGCTTCCATGTGGAAGCTGGCACTGTCCATCTCCCTGGCTTTCCGCTGCTGTTCCTGTGTTACCCCCGCTGCCCCCACTGCTGCTTCCACTGCACCAGGCACCCCCCGCTGGCCTCTCTGTCCTCCTGGACCCACTGTCCCTGTCTGCCCTTCCAGCTTCTGTCTCTCTCTCTCTCTCTGTCTCTGTCTCTCTCCCCCAGTTTGCGGCCTGCTAGGGTTCTTGCGCCGCTTCCTTGAGCCTTTTTATTTTGGCTCAATTCCGCTACTGCGCAACTTCCGGCTGAGCCACTCTTGCGCATTGCGCAAGTGTTCGAATATCGCATTGCGCACTTTATGCATGGACCCGCCCCCTTCGGTTGCGCATGCCTTCATTTCCATTGCGCTGTTGCTCAGCATGTTTTCGGTGGCGCAACTGGCCCCTTCTGAATATCGCAGAATGGCGCATTTTTGGAGTTGCGCATGGCGCAACCCTTTTGAATATCTGGGCCACTGAGTAAAGAGGTTTTAACCATAAATACCCTTTTTTTTTTTTTTACATTTTCCATTTATTCCAAATTGAGACTTTAAACTGCGCAAGTTTGAGAGAAAAGTCCCAATTATATTTAGCAGGATCTACCATACCCCAATAGATGCCTAAAATTTTACCCGGACCTATGCAGACTGGAATATTTGGACAGTCCATTACCACCACAGGATCTAAATTAAGAGGAAAGTACTTACTTTTAGTGAGATTTATGTTTGAACCTGAGCCCTCCGCATATGCCATCAGCAAGGCCGCAGTGACATGGCACGATGGGAGATCTGCCAAAGTAAGACAAATATCATCAGCATATACAATCGTTTTAATTTCCGTCCATGTACTATTAAAAGACAAACCTCTAATATCGTCATTTGTAATAAGTTGGGTAAGAAGGGGTTCTAAAGATATAATGTATAACAAGGGACTCAAGGGGCATCCTTGCCTAACACCTTTTGTAACCGAGACAGGACAACCCAACCAACCATTCACAAAAGGGATCGCTAAGGCTGCATTATAACACGTCTTTAGCCAGTCTATAAAGGATACCGGAAAGTTCATATGAGAAAGACATGCCCACAAGTAAGTATGGGAGATACTGTCAAAAGCCTGTTTCTGATCTAAACTAAGGATGAAACCATAAGGTCACCTGACTGACCTCTAGAAAATATTTCACGCAATAAAATAAGACCATCTTGAATAGATCTTCCTAGTACAGAACAAAACTGAGTAGGATGAATTATGGCCTCTAAGCAAAAGGATAAACGATTGCTAAGAATTTTTGAAAGCATCTTATAATCACAATTTAGAAGGGTAATTGGTCTCCAATTGTCCAAACAAGTCCTATCACCTTGTTTGTATAATAAGATTACCAATCCTATATACATACTGGAAGGTAATAAATTAGAATTCAAACTATATGTGAAGAGACCGGTTAGTTCCTCCAGTAGCCAAGGTACCAAGAGTTTATATAATTCATTTGGCAAACCATCTGACCCTGGTGTTTTCCCCATATGAGAATTAACAATTACATCTCGCACTTCTTGTACTGAGATGAGTTTTAGTAAACTGGGGATTAAATGGTCAGGAATCTTTTGAAGAGGACAAGAGGATAAACACTCTTGTATACATGAATCAGTAGGTCGTAGGCCTGCAGTAAACAAAAATTTAAGCTGCTTGTCTACTTCTTCTAAAATATCATCTTTTTTATAAAGTACTGCTCCTGTGGATTGTGTCAGTGTTGTGATATCCTTTCTCAGTCCAGAAGCATTACAAAAATCGAAAGGATTTGTTTGAGCTCTGGTACCACTAATTCCAAACCTCTGTTCCTGCCTTAAGGAAGACATACGATCATATTGCATCCTTGTCAATCTAACTTTTAAATCCCGAAATTCTTGTTCCTCATATTCATAACCTTTTATAATATGTTCCTGAAACAAAAGGAAAGATTGTCTTGCAGCAGAATATTCCTGCGTCTTATATTTACCAAGTAGTCTACCTATTGTTTGAAAATAAGTTTGAAATGCACGTTTTGTATCTTCCCACCCCAATTGCCTATTGTCATATAAAAAAAATACAGATTGTCTAGCCATAATAATGTCTTGAAATCCAGCTTTGACTTCTGAAATATCTAATAATGATAAATTTAGTTTCCAATATCCAGACCCTCTAGACGTCGTATGGCAATTTGAAAGGGTAACACTAAGAAGTGCATGATCTGAAGTGGCTACTAAAGAGACTTTTGGCATTTTGGTTTGTAAAGAATACGAAACAAACCAATAATCAATGCGGGAGGATTTTTTTTCCTTGAAAAAAAGTATGAGGGGTTGTAGTATTGTGCAAATATGTATCAGTTAACCCAGACTGAACAAGCAAGGAGTGTAAAAAATGAGTATCACAGTAGATTTTAGAAGTGGTAAAATGTCTATCTTGAACTGAAAGGGTGATATTAAAATCACCACCAAATAAAACATTCCTACTTGTAAAAAGAAAAGGTCGTATTTTTTTCAATAAAGAGATTCTACCAGTTTTCGTTTGTGGACCATAAATGTTAATGAGTCGAAAATCTATGGAAGCCAAGGTAATGTCCAATAAAAACGCACAACCAGGTGAAATATCTACTATATGTGTGACTTTTACATAAGGGGTTGTGAAAAATATCCCTAAACCTGAACAAAGGTCCTCTCCCCCAGACCAATAACTGGGACCCCATATCCAAGCCTCAGAGGCCTTAGTAAAATCTTGTACAGAATATAATCTGGTATCCTGAAAGTATATAATTTCTAATGACAGGGTAGAGAATAAATCAAAGGTAGCTAGCATTCGGACCACTGAACGAATGCTATTCATATTTAAACTGGCTATTTTAATATTATAACTATCACCATCAGCAGAGGAAACCATTTAATTAAGTAACTTCAGTAGACAATCTGGCACTTTTCCTGGTACCTTTCCTAGGCTTAATACCACTCTTTTTTTTTTTGTAACCGTGCTAGGCACTTCAGTATCTAAAACAATCTCCATCTGGGATGAGTCCAATGATGCTGAATCAGAATCCTGATCCAACCCAGTCTTATCCAGTGATAACACTGAGTATTTTCAGACACAGGCATCCCCATTACTAGTTGTGCAGTAGTGTGAAGCGGAGGCCGTGATGCAGGAATCTCCATTTGGAGAGGGACCTACAAAGCCGCACCTACCAGAGGAGGGGGGGCATAACTTCATTAACTTGGTCACCTTTTTGGGATTTAGATGCAAGTGCTTCAGATTGTTCAGTGGGCAAATCTTGCAAGATATCCCCTACAATGGTGTTGTCAGAAGGAGTATGCGGTTTAGAAAAGTGATGTTTGGCAGTTCCTGTCTGTCTCCTTTGAGGTTGAGGCTCTAAGGGACAGGGAATTGTGGGTTTGGTAGCTCTGTGGACATAAAAGTCTTGTATACCATAATCAGCTTCTCCCGTATTTTGAGCAGCCCAGGGACAGTCCATAAAGTTGTGTTTACTATCCTCACAAAGATTACACTTAGGAGTGTTTATACAATGCATATTAACATGACCTGTATCTCCACAATATGTACAGAATTGAACATTACAGGTAGAGTTCAGATGTCTAGGAGAACCACATTTAAAACAGCGTTTTTGATTGCCCCAGATAAAAAATGAATCCTTTGTCCCTACCTATGTAAAAACAGTTAGGTAAATGTTCCAAACCATCCACAGTTTGACGCAATTTTATCTTCATTTTCCACCCCCCATTCCAAAAACCCTCTGCATCCAAGATTGGATCTGGGGTACCCTGCAGTTCACAGTGTTTCTCCAATCAATAAAGAATATCTGAAATATTAATCCCCTCATTCCGAAATAAAATTATTATCACTCTAAACGGTTGTTTTGTTAAGGGGATAACCTGGAAAGAGGTCCATAAAGGATTCGTTTTTCACAGTCATATGTTTTATCCAAAAACGTTCCAAAAGGTCAGGAGTTCGAAAACTTACATCAAAGGTTAAGTCTCCTGGAGCATGAATCAATGCATAAACTTCTGAAGGCGTAAAGCCTAACGATTGTTTCAGTAAAATGCGCCCCACAAAATATCTATTTGGAGCAGGATCTATACCCCCCAAATACCGAAACCGAACAGCATTTCATCTTTTTGCCAATTCAATGGGCTTTCGAAATAAGTCAGCATAAGAAGAACAAGGAGCGTTTTCTGATGCTTGGGCATTGTTCTGGTCCTGTGTTACAAAAGGTTCTGGTGCTATATGTGAAACAGTTTCTGTAGAAAGCATTGGAACAGAGCATCCCAACAAATTATGTGAGGCTGGTAAAGGAATAGAGGAGTCAGAAGCTATCTGCATATTACCTGGAATCACAGCATCAGGTTCCACAGTCGACCACTCCTGAGATGTCTGCAGATTTGTAGCTGGGTCTGAAGCAGAGACCCTCAAAGAAGTAGCAGTGGGTTCCGGTGGCAAAGGAGCTGCCGAAAGGGGTTGTGAGTGTAAAGCTGAGTCTGCAATCCATTCTCCCGACGCCATTCTGATCCAACCGGCGTCTTGCAAGGCTCTTTCCGGTGTCCATCCGGGTTCTCCTGGTACTGTAGATGCTTCTTTTGCAACGCGATTGTTGTCTTCTGGGGAGACAAAGTCAACCACAAAAATTTTAGACAACACTGTGGAAGAAGAGATATTTTTAGGACTTTGTTTACATTTTCTTTCCAAGTCCACATCCAAACTTTTCTGACGTAGTTCTTCTTCTAAAAGGAACATTTGCCGTTGCAGAATAGAATGTTTTTCTTCCAAAACATGAGTGTTATCCATTTGTAAATGTAATGAAGAGGTACTCGTATCAGGAATAACTGGTGTTGCAGATAGATGAAAGTCTTCTACCCCGGTTTCCTCCAGGGCAGCTGTCGTATTATCCATTGCAGTTTGCAAAGGTGCAGTGAGAAGAACTGCCTCTTCTCACGAAAGACATCCTGCACCTACAGCTTCCAGCTCCGAAGTGAGCTCAGCCATCTCTGCAGACGGACGGACAGTGCCACCCATCCACAGAGTAGGGGAATTTCCCCGGTGTCCTGGCCAAATTGCCCTCATTTACTAAAAAAATACCACCTATAGCTTAATCTGTTTCCAGGTCAGTTGGCATTCATCTGTATCCCCCTCCCCCGGGTCGTTCCTGAAAATAGTCAGGATTTGTCTAGTGCACTTACCCGGTCAACAAAAACTAAATTAATAAAATAAAAAATCACAGTGTCACTGTTCATGAGAAGAGGTCCCAAATGCTTTCATGAGGTGGGGGTCACAAAAAGGCCATGTTGAACATTTGTAGTGCAAATACCAACAAACACCCGGGGTATTAGTGTTTCTAACCATAATGTCCCACCCTGTACAGAGGGGCATCAGGCGTGTGCGTTTGGATTGTCGACTATAATGCTCATGCCATTCCACCCCCACCCCTCCACCCTACAGCCAGTGACAGGTGTGCCTTGGACTCTTCGGCCCCAGAGTTCCCCATGTTCTCCTATATTGCACCCATTTCAGTGTATGTCCTTATGGAGTGGGGTGACTGTAAAGCTGAACACCCCAAGGCACACCTCAACACTTGTCAGTGTCTGCAGGATAGGATGAGTTGAAGTGGCATGAGCATGAACATTATGGGTGACAACCCAAACACATACCCCGATGCCTCTTCGTCTCTGTAGGGTGGAAGTGGCATTGGCGTGAAGTTCAGTACTTCACTGCCATTCCTATTCTGCATCTGTCTTAACTCCTGCATTTCCAATGCTAATACCAGCAAGCAAACATTCGGCATTGACAAATGCTTGTTAATAAGTTTGAGTGCTCTTTCCCGATCGAAAATGGAGCTGCGGTAAATTCGTTTTTGTTTTTTTTTTGCATCAGTGTAGTTTGACTTACCCTGTTGATTGATGTCTGTAACTGTGCAGTTTGTCCAAATAATCAGATGTTCTCCTTTCTTATATTTCTCATTCATTTCAGTACCACATGTTTTTTAGATATTATAAATATAGATTTTTTGCAGTCTTGCTTTATTATGCTGTAATGTTATTTGTACAAATCAAAGCACTAGTTTTCAGTGTACAGAACAGGACTTGTTGTTTCTCAAAGGTCCGAGGATCCAAAATTAACACTAGCTAAATGCCATCAGTTCACAGTGAGACAATAATTTGTTTCGTGGATTAGCCCTGCTGGCTTATGTTAAGAGGAAGCAATATATCTATAAGTAACCTGGTCGGTCCTGCAGACTTTCCCTAACCACTGGCTGCTGGCCAGGAAATGCAGAACTGAATTTCGACCCTTGATTTTTATCTCCATGTCTGATGATTCAGGTTCCCAGGTTTCAGGGACAAAGGGGGGATTGGGGTGTCTTGTCATTTAAACATGGGACTCAGTTGGAGGTGGTGAAACATGTGGGATTCTTTTAGGGTGGACAACATGGGAGACTGGGTGTAATATAGGGCATGTACAACAGACATAGGAAGCTCAAAACTGTATGACTGCAGCTATGGTCGTTACAGCTGTTAAAATGGATTTCTATTTTAATAATGCAGTGTTTGTGTATATTGCAGCCCAGCATGTTTCGGAGGGGCACTGCTCCTAATGTGGGGCAGTCTGGCAGTGGGGGAGGTTAGGGCTACTAGATCCCCCAAGTGGACTAGTGAGCAGGACTGTCTTGTTGACCGGAGAGCCTGCAGTTTGCTGCTCGGAACCATCTTCCTAGCCTGATTTTGCCCTCCCACCACAGCTGCAAGGCCTAGGGAACACAGGAGACACAGAACTAGAAAAAAAAGAAGAAAAAAGCGATTATTTTTTTAAACATATCTTCATAGGCAGAGTACTACCCAACTGACTTGTTGATTACATATTGTACGTGAAAACTTGAAATGATCTTGGATAAATTCCAGGAATGTGTATATCCATGTTTATACAGTATCGATAAATAGAGCAAGCACATTTTGGCCCATTATTCCATCTACCAAATATATAACGTCACAGTAAACTAATGACAGTGAACACTGCTATCATTATTCAGTGCAGTAGAGTCCAGCCCATCGGGGGAGGGGGATAAAACCAAGCATGCTTTTGGTTTTAAATGTTAAAAAATTAAACTTAAATGAAGCGCTCTGCAACACTCTCAAGAATGTCAATGAGCCCTCTTCCGTGTTTTGACATCCACAAGATGGCGGATCACTTTACATACTTGCTCTGGGCAGCCCTGATAGGTGCTACCATTCTAGTCTTTCTTTTCTGGTTCTGTGATTCAACCCCACTCTTCAGGGTTGCAGCTCAAAGCTCTTAGGCACTATCCTATGCTGCCTGTCTACATCCGAAGGTGTTTTGTCAAAGAAAGTATAATTGAAAGCAATGTGTTTGTATAGCTGTATTATTTATTTATTTATTTATTTATTGAATTTTGATGACCAGGTAGGCCCAATGGGCCCTGAAGGTCCCTTTTTCAGGGGTGACCCGGGAATAACAGTACATGAGATTATAGACGGTTGAGCATATACATATAAAGGTCATCATGGGTAAACAGTATTCGGCACTTTACACATAGCAGTTGTTATATGGGTTTCAATATCTAGTTAGTAAGTTGTTGTTCATATAATCCTACATTAGTTATACATATTCGAGAGACAGTACTGTGGATTCATTTGGTAACGTAGTTCTAAGAGCATTAAGATTGTTCAGAGAGGGGGAGGGAAGAGTTAGTGCTACAATGTTCGGGTGTTAGAGATTTTAGTTTGGTAAGCGGGCTATCATGGGGTACGGTGGCACTGGCATCACTGGCTCGTTGATAGCAGATGGGTCTTAAGTCTTGTGCGAGGCTTACGGCACTGTCATGGGTTCTCGTGACCTCCAAAGGGAGGTTGTTCCACAAGGAAGGGGCAGCATGCGAGAAGGATTTGTAGCCTGCCTTAGTCCTAACCTTGGGGACCTCTAGTAACGTTAAGCCCGAGGACCTAAGGCTGTGCAGGTTTCTTTTTACTGTAAGGAGTCCACCGAGACTCGGGGGAGGCGTGGGGCTAATTATCTTCTTCGCCAGGCAGAGTACAGGGTACCTGAGGCGAGCTTCAAAGGATGGCCAGTTAAGCCTCATTAACTCCTCACAGTGGTGGCTCCTAGAGTAGGATAAGGCGGCAAAGCGAGCCACCTTGTTGTATAGAGTCTATAATTTACCATACTCCAGCTTTGCAATACCCTGGAGGACTGGGGCAGCATATATTAGTGTTAGAAGTAGGACACTAGCAGCAATAGAAGTCCTAACTTCTGGGGTCAGCAGTTCCTTGAGCCTATACAGTAATACGAGTTTTGTATGGATTACTCTTGTGACTTGGTCTACATGTTGTTTGAACGTGAGACCTTGGTTGAGGGTAAGGCCGAGGTACTTTGTTGAGGAGACTACTTCCAGCTTGTTGCCCTCCAGGGACATGAGTTGGAGTAGTTGTGATCTATCTTGTGCAAGGGCTCTTGGTCCAAACAGCATAGCTTTGGTTTTATTGGTATTAAGGACCATTTTGTTCTTGATGAGCCACATCTCCATGATGTGGATATCCTTTTGGAGAGATGTGCCTAGATCATCCAGGTTGTCCGAGGTTTTGTAGATAACAGCATCATCCGCATATTGGATTGCATTGCTGCTCCCACAGTGTTTGTGCAGTTCATTTATGAACTGTGAGAACAAGAGGGGCCCAAGTATAGACCCTTGGGGTACTCCATCCTTTAGGGACTGTGGTTTGGAGAGTTTCTCCTGCCACCTAACCCTCTGTGTGTGACCAGAGAGGTAGCTTTCCACCCATTTGAGGGCATGGGTGTCGAGGCCTATGTGGAGGAGTTTTTGGAGTAGTAGTCTATGAACCACCCGGCCGAAGGCCTTGGAAAGGTCTATAAAAACCGCCCCTGTATTGGATCATGAGTCTAGTTCTCTGAGTACTTCAGAAGAGAATTTAGTTGGGGCAATATCTGTCCCATGATTGGCTCTAAAGCCATGTTGCGATGGGGACTACAGCATGTGTGCCTCCAGGTATTCCCTAAGTTGGGCATAGATGAGTTTCTCCTGTATTTTTGCCAGGGTGCACAGCAGGGAGATAGGACTGTAGTTTTCAATTGGTTCCACAGGCCCGCCCTTATGAATTGGGACCACATGCGCCTGCTTCCACAGCTCCAGGACAGATCCTTCAAGTAAGGACCTGTTGATCAGCTGTATCAAAACTGATTATTCTGGTAAAGATATCTAAATAGACAACAAGATAAATTCCAAAAGTACAGAAAAAATGATAAATGTATTTTTTTCAGAGGACAGAGTACTGAAGGGACTTGCACCTCTGCATGTGGACAAGGCTATGGGACCAGATGGGATACACATCAGGGTGTTAAAGGAACTCAGGGAAGTGCTAGCTGCCCCACTGATGGCCTTGTTAAATGGTTCACAGGAAACAGGCGTGGTTCCGGAAGACTGGAGAAGAACAGATATGGTCTCTTTACATAAGAGCAGAAGCAAAGGCTGACCCAGTGGTGCTGAGGATTGAGGCGCTGGACCCCACACCTCACTCAACGCTGGTGACCTGTGCTTGGGAACGAACATGGAAGGTTGGGGGTTGGCTGGAGAGGAAAAGGACTGAGCCAGAGACTAATCTCGTCTCCCACGGAGGGATGACTGCTGACTCTTCGAAATGACTGCCAGCAGGTGGAAGCCTGGTGACAGTGCAGACAGGAACAGCAGTAGCGGGAGATACTACGGGAGTTTGCAGCATGCAGTTGCCTCCACACATGCAAGCCAATGTATGCATCCTGATAATGGGAGGAAAATGGCAGCGGGGCAGGCATTCATGAAGCCCTGCCTGCCAATCCTTCACCCGCCACTCCACCAGGACACTGACAGCCAAAACAAGATAGTTGGACTTTGGGGGGGTGGCCTTCCCCCTCCTGACCCCACTATGGGGAAGCCATGGGGGTACTTGGACCAGCTGGTAAGTCCTGGAGCAGTTGGAGACAATGGGGGGTGTTGCAGGAGTAGGATGGAGGGGAGCCTAGCCTGTCCCAACCAAAAGGAACATAAATTATGAATGAAAAAAGTGGCAGCAAGGAGGAGACTAGCAACTATAGGCTGGTTAATCTCACCTCAGGGGTGGGAAAATTAATGGAAAAAGGGAATGGCTGGTAGAGTATCTCTAGTCTAATGGGCTGCAAGAGCACAGACAGTATGGATTCACAGGAAGCGGTCATGCCGGACAAATCTGGATGACCAAAGAAATAGATCAGTGAAGGGCAGTAGACATGGCCTAGCTGGACTTTAGTAAGGCCTTTGACACTGGGCCATACAGGAGATTGATAAAGAAATTGAGCAGCCTAGAGGTGGGCTCCAAAGTGGTGAGTTGGGTTAGAAACTGGTTAACGGATAGGCATCAAAGAGTAGTGGTTAACAGCACTCACTCTAATGATGGGAGAGTGACCAGTGGGGTGTTGCAGGGCTCAGTGCTGGGACCAGTCCTCTTCAATGTCTTCATAAGTGACATTACAGAAGAACTAGAAAGGAAAGTATGTTTTGTTGCAAATGACACCAAAATCTGTAATAGGGTGGACACTCAGGAAGCGGTGCAGACAATGCACAGGAATCTTGAGAAACCTGAGTAGTAGTCAAGAGCATGGCAGTTGGGGTTCAATGCCAAAAAGTGCAAAATCATGCACCTAGGGCATAGGAACCAAGGAGCTGAGTATAGGATGAGGGGGTACTGACAGTCACTAAACGAAAAATGAACCTTGAGGTTATCATAACTGACAGCCTCAAAGTGGCAGGGCAGTATGACACAATATTGGGTAGGGCTAGTGAGATGTTGGGGTGCATAGGGAGGAGTATCTCCAGCAGAAGGAGAGGGGTGATGTTGCCACTGTATTGCTGGACGAGAAGCCCTACATAGAAACAAAATTTGTGGGCTTAAAAGGATCACTTGGCCATCCAGTCTGCCCAGATGATACCTGCCTAGTCTTTCTCCGCAGACACTAATTGGTCACCAGTGACCCTCCCTCCTCCCTGCCCATTTACTAATATTCCCCTCTTTCTGTCGCACACATGCTTGAAGCTCCCTACTGTTTTCACCTCCACCACTTCTGCTGGTAATCTTTTCCAGGTGTCCGTCACTCTTCATTAAAATAGTACTTCATGACACCCCCCCCCCGTCCCAACCTCGTCTCATGCCCTCTGGTTGTGGTGTTTTCACTATCTTGTCATAAATTATTTTGAAACAGTGCATTGCAGTGTATATAATTTCAGTTTTTTTGTTTAGTTTGTTATACCACCTAAAGAAGAGACATGTGAGGCCCTGAAAGCTTGTGTACTGTACCATCTTTGTACAAGACATATGTTTGTCCAGTAAAAGGTATCAAACTATCCACCTGTCCTATTTTCCAAGGACCAAATAGGGCTAAATCTGTTCTTACTAAGCTTAGTAAATACTGATTTAAAAATTTGAACTTAAATATTGTGCTTCAGTTTAACCCGAACAGCTGAGCATTTAATTTCTATATCCCAACTCTGTCTGGTTCCTAAAAGGAGACCACATGACTGTCTGTTTTTATGCAGGGAAATAGTTGAATCTCCTAATAAAGGGTCGTTTTCAGACTGGATGTTAAGTTTTGATCAAGAAAAGACCTTTGATCTGTTTTTTCATGTATATCGTCTAGAAATACTACAATGGTATGATCTTCCAAATAAGTTTATAACATGGATTCAGATGTAACCCAAAACTGCTTAAGTAAGTTCTTTGGTGAACAGGTGGGTGGGACATCCCTTTTTTCAAAAACATGGCATCATGCAAGGCTGCTCACTCAGCCCCCTTTTATATATTTTCTGCCTGGATCCCCTTTTGAGGGCTCTAAACAGTAATCCAGGGATTTGTCACCCAGTTGTAAAAGAGGAGCTGCATCTCCCGGCTGCAGTGGTTTATCCAAATGACATCACATTACTGATTTCAGGACTCAAGCCTGGAGATGTTAAATGTTTAAAAAAAATATTCTGTTACCTCTGGCACTTCATTAAATCTGGACAAAAGTGTGGGGATCAAGTTGAGAAATCCTGTGAGTGGAACTACCTCTGACATAGGGGATAAACATACCCTAGAAGATCCTATCAAAATATTGGTCTTATTTTTTTTTTTTTGGGGGGGGGGGCACAGAGAACATGGCATGGTATAACTAGAAGCTCAAGACTGAACAAGCCACTCAGGTTACCTCAAGATGGAAGGGCTGGGACATGAGTAAACTTAAAAGGGTGTTTCTGATTAATATTTTTCTAGTTCTGATTTTTTATTATTTAAGCTATGTTTATCCTTTACCTCTTGCTTTGGAAAGTCACTGTTCTCAGTGTTTTCTTCCAGGCTTTATAGAGGAGAAGAATGTACCCTTTTAAAGGGCTATTACTTATCTATCACTACAATAATGGGATTTGAGCATGATTAAGCCTGTGCGCTTTTGCTTTTGCTCTGTTTTTTCAACAATTGTTCACCCCTTTTGGTAGGACTCAGTAATCATCCATGATCATTGTTACTATCTTTTAAGAGCTTTTTTCAACATTGGGAAAGGGGTTCCATTAAAAGAACCAAAGTGGGTTGCCTAAACTTACCTCTGTTTAACTGGCGTTTGTAATAAAATCAAAACTTGGAGATTGGAGGCTAGACAGAAGTGCCATCTTTCTAGAAAAAGTTAATATTTGCACATACTAGGGACCATTTCCCAGGTCTCCCCTGTATTATCCACATCACCGGGAACTCTGAGCAGAATGGTATCAGACAGCTTACTGACAGGAGTCCCCCAAAGATGTGGGGCACACTTTGGTTTTGTTGCCATGATAGGTAAATGTAATGCCCATAAACACATATCTGTGCATGATAGATAATGTTTAAGAGAAAACTGTTGCCAACTGTCGGAGACAATGAAGCACCTGTTCTTGACTTGCTCATGTATTTCTACTTTGTGGGACCTAGTGGCAGATCTCTGGGGGGAACAAGTCTTCCAATCTCTCATGTATGACTTCGGTCCAGGTACACTTTGCAGATGAGTGAGGAAAACGGCACCCAGCACTCTGCATTATTTTTTCATGTTTCAAGTGGTATAACTGGACTAACTGTACACCATAAGGGTACTGCATTAGTGAGGCAGTATGGTCTAACATTTAGAGGAGCAGCAGCAGCATAGGAAAGGGGTTCATAGGTATAAACTTCATCAGATTCGAATACTCACTGTGTAAGTCCCTTAAAGAGCAGCTGACACCATATTCAGTATCAAGCAAGTGGCTGGCACTTCTCAGCTTTGACATCTCTGTATCCTGACCAGCACTTCCCTAAGGTGGGACAGGTGTTCCTCCCAGCTGGCACTAAAGATGACAGTGTCATCCAGGTATGCCACGGCGTACTCCTCCGCACCGTTTAACACCTGGTTCACCAACCTTTGGAAAGTGGCCGGGGCATTCTTCATTCTGAAAGGCATTACTTTAAATTCAAATAAGCCTATCGGATTGATGAAGACCGACCTCTCCCTAGCTCTGTCAGTTAACTCTACCTGCCAATACCCCTTTGTCAGGTCAGTAGTTGTAAGGTATGTCGCCCCTCCCAGCTTGTCCAGGAGTTCGTCTGTCCAGGGCATCGGGTGAGCGTCTGACTTCGTGACTGCATTCAGTCCATGATAGTCCACACAGAAATGAGTAGAGCCATCTGGCTTGGGTACAAGGACTGTGGGTGAGGCCCAGGGGCTGTGGGATCTCTGGATTACCCCTAAATCCAGTGTTTCTTCCTCCTCCCTCCTAATAGCCTTTTGGGCAGCCTCTGACACCCGATATGCTGTCTGCCGTATGGGCGTCTATGTCCCTGTCTCCACATTGTGCTTTGCTAAGGGGTTTAGTCCAGGCTTGGTGCTAAACAGTGGGACAAAGTCTGCTAAAACCTCCCTTATTTCCTGGATCTTGTCCGGGGCCAGCTAGGGTGACAATTTAACTGCCTCCACAGAGGACTCCTGCTTGCTTTCTTCCAGCAAGTCCAGAAGGGTGTCTCCTTCATCCGTCCCCTCCCCAGAACTACATACTGCAAATACCCTGTCAGCCTTATTAGCATATGGCTTCATCATGTTGACATAGTACATTCTTTCTGTATGTCTTCTGTCAGGTAACTCTATGATATAGTTCACGTCATTTACCTTTCTAACTACTTTGTACGGTCCTGCCCATTTAGCCTGCAGCTTGTCTTTCTGGACCGGGATAGGAATCATAACTTCCTGACCCACCGTGTATGAGCGAGCTCTGACTCTGCGGTTGTACCACACTTTTTGTTTCTGTTGGGCAGCTGCCAGGTTGCTCTGGGCTGTCCCCATAAGCTCCTTCAGCCTTTCCCTAAACCTAAGGACATAATCTACTATGGGAGTTCCCTGGTTGGCATGCTTGCCTTCCCAGTCCTCCCGGAGCAAGCCTAGGGGCCCATGTACCCGGCTTCCATGTAAGAGCTCGAAGGGGGGAAAACCCTGTCAACTCTTGGGGCACCTCCCTGTGTGCAAACAACAGGTGGGGAAGGTATTTTTCCCAGCCCCTCCCATGCTGTTCAGCAAATGCTTGGAGCATTGACTTCAGGGTACTGTTTAATCTTTCCACAAGCCCATTGGCTTGCGGGTGATAAGGTGTCATGCACCTCTGCGCCACCCCACACTTCTCCCACAAAGATTTCATCAGGTCCGACATGAAGAGACCCCCTCAGTCGGTGATAACCTCCTGCAGAAACCCAGCATGGGAGAAAATTCCAAGTAAGGCATCTGCCACTTTGTCTGTCCTCAGTCAGGATAGGGCGACTGCCTCTGGATACCGGGTGGCATAATCCACCACAGTCAGGATGAACCTCTTCACAGAGGAGCTGGGGGTTCATGCATCAGTCTGTGCTATGAGTTGGCGGGCAAGGAGCCTCCCAGAGGGATAAGACCTCATTCTACCTGCCATACTGCTGCATCGGTGGCTGCTTCTAGGGACATCCCTATCCAGGAAATCTGTCAGGCTGCTACCTGGAAGTCAGCAAACACCTTCATTACCCACTACCACATCGAGGTGGTTTGGTGAAAAAATATTGCACGGATGCAAAGTTATGGTACTCGGAAGTTGACGTTTCTTCCCATAGACTAACATGGTGGCGTCCGCCGCGCCTTTCGGGGCTCATATCTCGGAAACGGTGCAAGATACGGAAGGAAACTCATGAATCATGAAAATTTTAATTTTTTTTTCTACGTCGTGCAGTTCCTGAGATATAAGCAATTTAGTATTCCAACAGCTCATTTTCTGCTCCGAGGTCCATTATTATGCATATATTCTTTGTACACACTGGGCCAGATATTTAAACTGTGCCAGGCTGTGGCGCAAGCCTGGGCGCAGCTCAACTTGGTTGCGCAGGGGTGTGGACTGGGCGATATCCAACGGAGCTGCGCCTTGGCTCAGCATCGTTGAATATTGCACCCTGGCCATCCACAGTGCGCATAGCGCAGTGGCACTGCACCAGCGCCAGTGGCGAGGTGGAGCATGGTGATGCGCTGGCGCAAGTTCCGATGCGCTGGCGCCCAACAACTGTGATATTCAAAGTTTACATGCAAATGGGGCCATAATATGCAAGGCACAAATGGGACCATTGCATGTCATTATAGCCCCATTTGCATGCAGATGCGCTGATCCTAGCGACTTGCGCCTGGCGCCTGCCAAGCGGCAGCGTCGTTGGGGGACACGCTTCCCTGCAGCCGCGACAATATTGCCCCACAGCCTGATCGTGGGCATTAGTAAAATACAGGAAGATTCCTCTATCCCTGGTGGTCAGTGGACCGCTGTCTGCCATCGGCGGGATTAAGTAAAATACACACGAATCCTATATCCCTGGTGGTCCAGTGGACGCTGTCTGCTTAACCGCGGGCTTAAGTATATAAAAAAAGAAATCCTATATCCCTGGTGGTCCAGTGGAGCCACTCTGCTCTCCCCCGGTCAGCGGCGGGCAGCAGCACCCAACCCGCCTGCCGCCCTGCTGCCTGCCGACTGACACCGTTGGGAGGGCTGTACGCCCGTTGGTCCACAGCATGAGCCAATGGGTGTACAGCCCGTACTATACTACACATTTCAGATATGTGAATATGGGCTGCATGCCCATTGGCTCATGCTGTGGACCAATGGGCGTACAGCCCTACTGATGGTGTCAGCGGCGGCGGCAGGCGGGTGGGGTGCTGCCACCCACCACTGACTGGGGCGGGGTGGTGAGGATCAGTGGGTAGGTGAGGAGGGTCCACTGGACCACCAGGGATATAGATTTCTTTTTATATAAGCCCACAGTCGAGCAGACAGCGGTCCACTGGACCACCAGGGATATGATTTCTTTTAGTACTTTAAGCCCGCGATCGGGCAGACAGCGGTCCACTGGACCACCAGGGATATAGGATTTCTTTTTAATTTTGCTTAAGCCCGCGATCGGGCAGACAGCGGTCCACTGGACCACCAGGGATATAGGATTCGGTGTGTATTGTACTTAATCCTGCGATCGGGCAGACAGCGGTCGACTGGACCACCAGGGATATAGGATTTGGTGTGTATTTTACTTAATCCCATGATCGGGCAGACAGCGGTCCACTGGACCACCAGGGATATAGGAATCGTTTTATTTTTAACTGATGCCCGCGATTGGGCATGGGGGGGGCGCCACCACGGAGGTGCAGCCGGAGCTTGGGTGGCCACCACAGGTAGCAGCTGCCGTGTTGCACCTGCAACACGGCAGCTCACTGGCAGGTGGCCAGCCATGCTCCTTTTTGCTCAACTTTGTGCGGCGCAAGTAGGGGTTGCGCTTCATGGCTCAGCACATCCCGGGCTGAATATCAGGCTATGCAGAGTATGCATGGGCACACACCCCCACCTGTGCCTGCACACATTACTGATGTGCTGCGGCGCATCGAGATTTGTGCTTCGGTGCAATTCCCGTTTGAATATCGCACCGGGGCGCATTAGTGGGTTGCGGGTTGCGCCATGCACAACCCTTTTGAATATGTGGGCCACTGTGTTTCTCTATGCAGCTGTTGGCAAAAACAGGGTGTGCACTTCTGTTACTGTCACAGTTAGCATTTCCACTTGCATTTCCGTACCTGTTTGCGTTACCGTTCCCTTGTACGCCTCCGTGTGCGTTACCCTTTGTGTTCTCGTTTGCGCTTGCGGTTGCGTTACTGTTACCATTTGAGTTTCTACTACTGTTTCGGTTTGCGTTTCCGGCAGCCCTTTCGTTTGCATTTCTCTTTCGTTTTGTGTCTTTGTTGCTGTTACAGTTACCATATGCATTTCCCATTGCTTTACTGTGCCCATGCGCATTACGGTTTGCTTTTCCATACGTGCTTCTGTTCGCATTTGCGTTTCTCTTTACTTTGGTGTTACTGTTGCTGTTACTGTTAACATTTTCATTTACAATGTGTTACGGTCAGCGTGCATTCTGATTTTGCGTTCCATAGACGCTTGCGTTTGCGTTTCAGTTTCTGTTTCCTGTAGCATTCTTGTTGCTCTTACCGTTGCCATTTGCGTTTACAATTGCGGTACCGTGACCATGCACATTACGGTTTGCGTTTCCATACGTGCTTCTGCTCACATTTCCATTTCTGTTTTCTTTGCCTTTATTTTTGCTGTTACCGTCACCATTTGCATTTCCAATTGCGGTACTGTGACCGTGTGTGTAACGATTTGCATTTCCGTACGCGTTTGCTTTAGAGTTTCCATTTCTGTTTCCTTTGGCGTTACTGTTGCTGTTACCATTAGCATTTATGTTTACAATTGCGGTATTGTCAGCGTCTGCCTTACGGTTTGCGTTTCCGTTCATACTTCTGTTCACGTTTCAGTTTCCGTTCCCTTTGGTGTTATTTTTGCTGTTACCATCACTACCCGTTTGCGTTGCTGTTCCTGTGTACCCCGCCATGTTTGTCACCGTTCGTGTTTCCATTTGCGTTACTCACATTTCATTCACTGTTTATGCTCCTTATTCTCAAAAAGAAGGGAAATTAGAGGCAAAAAAACTCTGTTTAATGCATCAGTTAGGGTTGTTCCACAGTGACAAAAGCTAGGACATTCGGTGTTAGGATTCAAAACCCTAACTCCGCATTTACCTCCAACCCCCCCAGCTCCACACACAGACACACACACACACATGTAAGTAGGGGGGAGGACCAAGGCAAGACAACCAATCACAGACAACCAGCAGCAGGTGACAGAAATAAAATACAGCTGTCTAAATGTACTACAAGACATCCCCACCACCCCAGACCAGGTACTGTATGCTCAGTGTACATCCACAGCAAAACTGAGTCCATGTACACCAATGTTACACATCCCTGATTACAGGTGCACACAAGTTAGCACAGTTAGGAGTTGCATGCCTTAGCTAGCAATGCCTCATGCCCTGCCACACCAAGTACTGCACCCTTGTAGAGAGCTAGATCTACACTAAGGCCATGCACATCTATGGTATATCTCCCTGACTGCAGGTACACACAAGTTAACACAGTTAGAAATTGGAGGACCTCCACCACGCAATGCCCCACCCTCCCAGAACAGGTACTGCATACTGAATGGAGAGGCACAGCAGAAGTAAAGCCATGGACATCAACAGTGCACCTCCCTGATTGCAGCTGTACAGAAGTCACCACACTTAGGAGTTGCACGGTGTCAGCCAGGCAATGCCCCACCCACACCACTTACTGCATCTTGACTGAAGAGCCACTGCAAAACTGCGGGTATGGACATTTATGGTACACCTCACTCATTGCAAGCACACTCCACTTACAACACTTAGGATTTACATGGCCTCAGACAGGCAATGCCCCCCGCCCTCCCCAACAGGGTATTGCATCCTCACTGCTGAGTCACAGCAAAAGGGAGGCTATGGACATCAATGGCACACCTCCCTAATTGTAGCTACACTCCACTTACCACAGTTAGGACTTGCATGCCCTCAGTGAGGCAATGCGCCTCCACACACAGACCAGGTACTGCATCCTGACTGTACAGCCACAGCACAACTAAGTCTATAGACATCAGTGATACACCTCCATCACTGAACATGCACACAACTTAGCACCGTTATGACTTGCACGCCCTTGGCTAGGCAATAGCCCCCCCGACCAGGTACTGCATCCTGACTGGAGAGCTACAGCAAAACTACAGCCATAAACATCAAATGTTCAAATGCTACAGTTGTTGGCTCATCATCGTGGATGTGTCTTCTACTACATTTACACAGTTGTATTTTATATCGCTCACCAGCTGCTGGCTGTCTGTGATTGGTCGTGTTGCCTTGGTCCTCCCCCCTACTTGCGTGTGTGTGTGTGTGTGTGTGTGTGTGTGTGTGTGTGGAGCTGAAGGGTGGGGGGGTGAATGCGGGTTAGGGTTTTGAACCCTAACACCGAGTTTCCTCGCTTTTATCGCTGTGGAACAACCCTGATGCATTAAACTGAGTTTTTTGCCTCTAATGTGTGTGTGTGTGTATATATATAGGGGATACATGATGGGCATGAGTGTGATATGGCAAATATTGTCACTCCTGCAGATTGAGTTCTAGATATCTCACGAGTGCCGAAGGCACGAGTGAGATATCCAAGCTCATGATGCAGGAGTGACAATATTTGTCATAACACATGATCTGCCCATCATGTATTCGATATATACAATAGGGCCAAGAGTTTCAGAAGTTTTGTTATGCTGTGTTGTGTTCTGTTCCTGTTAATGTGTTTGCTCATTCTGTGTGTGAGCTTTTCTGAATGGGCTGACAGTGTTATAAACTTCAGAGACACATGAGTGTGTTTTGCAATGCTAAATGAGTTAGTTTCAGATAGGAATGAGAAACATACTTTTGTGAAGCTGTATTGTTTAGCAGTCTGGCTGCAGTGAAGTTAAAAGCATCACAGTATTTATAATGAACTGAGAGGCAGAGTGTCAGAACAGCTGATACTGTTTTCAGTGGTAATTAAGTTAGCTACAGGCAGAGTGTTCTGTGAAATTGTGCTCTTTAGGATTCTGACTGCAGTGAAGTTGTAACTGTCACAGTAATTTTAATGGGTGAGAATCAGAGTTTGAGGAACAAGTGAGAGTGTGTTTCAGTGGTAGTTGAGTTAGCTGCAGGCAGTAGTTTAGACTGTTCTGTGAAGCTGTGCTGTTTGGAATTCTGGCTGCATCAAGTTGAGAGCATCACAATAATGAGCTGGAAGTTGGGGGTGGGGGGGTAGGTGTGTCTTGTAATGCTCACTGAGTTAGCTGTAGGCAGCAGTGAGACCTCTCAGGTAGTTCTGCATTTGTGTCTATGGTAACAGCACAGGTGTTTCTTTCATGCTGAGGGGAAAGCTGCCTAGGGTGATGATATCAGTGACCTTTTGTGACCTGTGTGTGTAAATGTCTCATATCATCACAGTAGAGCAGAGGGTAAAAATATCACACTGCAGTGGATGATACGCTGTTTTATCTCACTTATTTACCACTCACCCCTATTGTGTGTGTGTGTGTGTGTGTGTGTGTGTATATATATATTTAAGCCATACCTCTGAGGATAAAAAAAGTAAATATTTTCAATATTCTCTGGGTGGGCAGACTTACAATGAGAATATCGCATTTATCCTCACTGTAGGTAAATTTATCCACACAGTAGGTAGAGATTTGCTCATTGGGAACTCATTTGCATATTTGGCCTCAGTAGCAGTAGTAACCGTATTCAAATGTGAATAACTTTAAAATGAAAAATGATAGCACGGTACTGTGAGCACGAAAGTTGTTCAGCACAAAAATATCTATAAAATGAGTAATGTTTCATTTATGGCCAACTTTTATTTTTTTTTTATATATGTAACCCCCTTGTTTCCCGGGGTTACTAGAATCCCAGTAAGACCTAGTGGTAGGCAGGGAAGGCAGCTTGTGAAACTCCAGTTAAATGGGTTTCACACTGTCTCGCTCTGTTCTCAGTCTCAGCTGAGACTGAGGGATGACATCACCAATAGAACTATCGCAGCTGCATGAGCCACATTGGAATCTGCAGCAAGGGAGTTGGTATAGAACATTGGGAGGTTTTGAAGTCAGTCAGTCAGTGTGAGTTAGTTCAGTGTGGAGTTGGTGTTGGGAGCTTGCTGAGAAAGCAGCTCAGCAACTCAGTAAGGCTCTAGGAGCCTCAGCCCTGACAGAGAGCTACTTTTAAGAAAAAGGGTGTGTGTGTCTCCACCTTAAAGAGAGACACAGAAGATAATTGAAGTGGTGGAGAGCGTTGTTTTCGGGTCTCAGTGCCCCCTCCCTTGGGGGGGCCAGGAAAGGTTCCTGCAGATTCCTGGGGCAACCCCTAGTTCTGCTTGTAGAGGAAAAGCTGCTGCCTATGTGTTCCAGAGTTTATTTGGGAGAACAAAAGATTTGTGAGTCGCCTGTGGGGCACCATAGCGTGAGGTGAGTGTCTGCTCTTGCTAAAGGGCCTATGTTTTTTCACCCTGGGACTTGTGTGACAATGTGGGGATTGAACTACTAAAATATTGGGATGCCTAGAGTAATGGGCTAAGCAACAAGTAAAAGTAGGTTCAAGTCCAGAGCTTGTTGGGATGCAAATGATATGTAGAGGAGATGTGACAGACATCTACCCAGAATCTACATTTGAAAGTTTTCAGTAAAGGAATTGTTCAGTTTCCAGAGAAATGGCCAGGTATGGGCTGTGGGAGCTGGAGGTGGGTGGCCCCCCATCTTTAGTGACCAGGTCCACCTCTACGGATTTCTTCTGCAGTTTCTACTTTACCTCAGGCACTTGGCCAGTGATGAGGAAAGTACCCAGACATGGGATTGTGAGGAAAATTCTCTGGGAGTCAAGACTCTGAGTGTGGTTTGGGGCACAACAGGATGGTGGTTCATTCCTTCGTGGACGCGGATCAAGTGGCCAGTGGGGAGCCGGGCCAGCGGGAAAACCCAAGTGTAAGGTTGGGCTGTGTACCCAAAGCTGCGTGCAAGTCTGGGCTGTGTGCCTGGTGGGTTTAGGGCCTGAGGGCTGGAAATAGTGATAAAGTGTTCTGTTGTCTCTAATCTGCATTACAGGAATGTAGCCCGTAGAATCGTCTATGCTTTGTTTGTTCAGCTTGGATGTGAATAAAGCCACACTGAAAATCCCATTCCTGGTTCTGGACATTACAGTTATTGCTTCCTGTGTTTGGATTTACTTGGGTGCCCCCTGAGCAGAGTAGCCAAACCTAGGTCCCCTGTGCCGAGTAACCTCATCCTCCCACGAACCCAGTCCCCACCAGGTACTGCTGTCAGCTTCAACAGCATGCCACCTGTCGTTTTGCATAAAAGGCAGGGGTGAGGGGTTACAAAAATGGAGGCATTGCTTTGGATTTTGTTCTGGGAAGGAAGGTGCTCGGGCACAGGGGCTAGCGTTTTGGCTATCTGGCAGTCGGTAGCCCAAAAAGCTGAAGCAATTTCCCTAGTGTGTTGCTGTGTGCTGTGGATCTTGTGCTGCTGTTTAAAATGCCAACTGTTTACCAAGGAGCAGTAAAGCCAAAGAGTGTGCCCCTGTCCTGCATCAAATTGTTTACAGCGTTTTTGCCTGCTTTTAAAATGAACTGTTGTAAAGAAAAGTGTGGAAGACTAGGGGTAGCAACAGGAAAATTGTGCCCTGGATGTTGGAAATGCTTTTTGAATGAATGAGAGACTTTGCAGGTGTAATGGCTATGTTAAATGGCTGAAATGGGCTCCCGCCGTGGAGTCAGTTGGTAAAGAAAAAAGTTGCATTCTGCAGTTTAAATTTGCCTGCTCGACGATCGCCATGAGGAGAAGAGCCCTCGCGAGGAAGAAGAGGCTCATTTGCATGGCGTCGTGTGATTGGTCAGGCTGAGATCAGTCCGGCCCCTCAGCCAGCTCTACAGTGACTGCCCCAGCATTCGAGAGGGAGTGTGAGTGGAGTGTGTGTTCTGGCTAGTGGAGGAGTGTTGCGGAGTGTTAAAATCTCTGTAAACCTTGTAAAAATAGACTTTCTAGTTTAAAATCGGGCTCAACCCGCTAATCAATCGTTGAAATTGCAGAAGTAGTGGTCGAGAAGATGATCGGCAGGACCGCCCACCCGTTTCTGTTCTGAGGCCTCCAAGAACTGGTTGCAGGCCGTTTTTCCCCATCGCAGCAAACTGCTACTGATAACAGTAAGTAACAACCTAAAAACTGCTCAAACAATGATTTTCAGCCCTTTGCCATATAAATGTGTGTGTAGCAGTGTAGTTGCTTTGCAAGTAACAACTGTGTCAAGTCCTGCCAGCAAGTGCAGGTCTGTTAAGCCATTGACTGTGTGCATAGTAATAAATTCAGCCTCAGTTTAAAGTTTGAAGCCAGAGAGAGACCGTGAGTTGTAGCCAATGTGCAGCACTAGTTATACAGGCAATCCTGTGCTAAAAACCTGAAGCTTTAAGGGACTGTGAATAAAAGAAAAGTTTCCAGCATGTAAAAAGTCTGTGGAAAATCCAGTAAATGTGTTTAAAGCAAGAACAGAGCAAGTTGTGCAGTTTGAGCAAATGTTATCAGTAGTTTGTGTAAATCGGGTGCGTAGTGGCTTGACCCAGAGTCTGAATGTTGATGCACAGGATTGCTGCCGCCGCCATTACAGGGTGAGGTAGTAAAGTAAACACAGCAGCAGAGGAGCCATTTTACAACTAAAGAGTGTGTTCAATAAAGTGGGACTTTCAGTTACAGTGAACTTTTGTTTCTTTTTCTGCAGTTATGGCCTCAGGACCAGCTCGCTATCCGGATCATGCCCGGGTTGCAGTAACAGCAGCAGTGAATAGACTGAGGGATATTGAAAAGTGGTGTTATGGAGGACAACTGCCTCCTCATGTGGCAGTCCCTGGATATCCAGTGCATGTATGTCAAATATGCTTGAGAGCTGGAAGGGACGTCTTCATGATTTCTCACTGTGCTGGATGCCTAGAAAAATATGGCTTGTATAAAGCGCCTCAAATCCGGTTGGCTCCCACATGGACAAAGGTTCAGGAATCTGCAGTTGGCAGCACACAGCACCAGGTGGAGCCTGTGGAGGAAGGCCCCTCGGGGAAGTGTGGCACAAAGCTAGAGGGTGCAGAGTTAGAGACAGAACCAGAAGTTTGTTTCAGATGCTGGATCCCAGAAGGAAAGTTCAGATAAAGCATCAATAGTCCCCTGGAGGGGGGCCTAGCCCAAGTCTCTTAGGTGAAGATGAGATGCGGAGGCCTTTGAGTGGGAGGTGGCGAACTCACGCCTAGTGATGAGTGGATAGTCTCAGGAGTGAGCGACTGCTCACTCCTGGGCTCAGATCCTTAGTGAAGAGGAAGATGAGGGGGAACCTGTGGCCTTGTGAAAAAGGAACGGGTACACAGCCTCAAGTTCTTGCCTTGGAGGAATGCATGGAAGAAAGTGGTGATACTGCCACTGCCTGGCCATGAAGAGAAAGTCAGGGATCCATTTCTAATTTCTTTAAGGATGCGTAGCTGGCAGAACCAGGACTGGCCACCCCCAAGCCAGGCCAGCGGTCTTAGATTGACCAAAGCAAGTAAAGAGGAGAGACTGGTTTGTAGGAAGGCGAATGAGATCTATGGTATGACCTTTCCTACCTTTCCTCGGAAAGTCTGGGAGGAGATTGAGAACAGCAGGAAATCCTGGATCTGGGACGAAGCAATGAAAAGTGTGCATCCTGGGGCCAACAAGCATGTGAAGAGCAGACTGTTTCACGAGAAAGTATACCCAGTGGAAGAGAGGCAGGACACTTTTAATAGACAGAGTGCGAATAGTGGATGGAGAGGGACGTGAAATCTCCCACTGTGTGAATTATGTGCGCCCAGATGGGGTAAGAATTCAAGCTCCTGACCCCCGGTACTATTGGCCTCACTGCAAGGACCTCTCAGCAAATGTGCCCGTGCCTACTAAATAGACAGCCGAGCAGTGGTAGTCAATACTGCCACAACAGACTGTGAAGTGCCTTTATTGATCCGCCAGTATGGTATCCAGGACTCAGGTGCCCCACATTCATCAGTTCTACAGTGTACTGGCCTTTTCAGAATCCATCGACTGGCCCACCAGATAACTTCAGATCCAGAGAGAGGACACCAGCCCAGCTGTATCCTGTTCATCGCCTGGTAATCGGATGACGTCGGACAAGCTGTTTTCTTTTTGTTCCTGTTCTGAGGTTCCATCTCCAGAGATGACATCAACCAGCAGTTCCCAGATGTGCCCTCCTGTGGTTCCCGGAAGATGTCCGCCCAGCTGTATCGGAAGAAATGCTGCCAGGAAGAGTCTTCGTCAGAGGTGGAGGTTGGTGCAGAATTTCCATTCTACAAGTGGCTGGTAAGTCCGAACTTTTCTATCTTTATGACATTGCAGTACACACCCTACACTAGCAGACTCCAAAAAGTGTGAACTGTCCTCAAAGACTCTCCCCTTCGGGACTTTGGCCTGTTAGAACTGTGCTTCACCGGGCTTCGGCCCAGGAGAGACTCTTTATTGGACTAGCCTTCGGGCATTGTGGTCACTAGTTGGGACTTTTAGGGCACTCCATCCCCCCCAAATGTGTATTGTAAATAATGTCATTGTTTTCTAATGTAAATACTGTTTTTCTACCTTTTTCTAAAAAAAAAAATCTTTTTGGGATTCTGCAGCGTTTTGATGGTAGGGGTCTAGGTAGACTGTGTGTGTGTTGTCTTTCTTTTTCTTACAGGTATTCCTGGGAAGACAGAAGAGAAGACAAGAAGAGGAGGAGGGGCTCATCGGAGTTCCTCATTAGTAGTTTAGTGTGTAGAAATTTAAAGTACTGTAGTGTTATTGTTGTTGTTATTACTGTATTAACCCTTTTCTTCCACAGGTGTGGTTGTGGGGGTAGGGAGGAGACAGTAAAATGGTATAAAATGTGGTATTTCAATGGTGTGTGGTTGCAGGTTGCCCAAGGTCGGGGAGGTCCCCGGGTTGTTTTTGTTTTTGTTTTGGGGGGTATTAGGTTAGAAGCAGATAGGTTTTCCCTAGACGGTTAGGGGGGATAGACAGGCTGTGATCCTGAATGGCCATTGGGACCACAGTGCTGATCTATCAGGGCTATGCTCTGGATAGTTCTACCAGAGCCACTAGGTGTCCATAGTAAGAGGATAGTGTAGAGGCTGATATGTCAGCTAAAGGCCTCTAGGCCCTTAGTGTTGTCTGCATGTGCTTGCACATGGTAGGAGGGGGCCTGATCACCCCCCTCCGCAGGTAGCACATAGGGTGGGATGGCCTAAGGCCATGTAAATAATGACTGCGGACAGTCATTTTCCTGGTCAGGGGCGAGTGTAACCCCCTTGTTACCCGGGGTTACTAGAATCCCAGTAAGACCTAGTGGTAGGCAGGGAAGGCAGCTTGTGAAACTCCAGTTAAATGGGTTTCACACTGTCTCACTCTGTTCTCAGTCTCAGCTGAGACTGAGGGATGACATCACCAATAGAACTATTGCAGCTGCATGGGCCACATTGGAATCTGCAACAAAGGAGTTGGTATAGAATGTTGAGAGGTTTTGAAGTCAGTCAGTCAGTGTGAGTTAGTTCAGTGTGGAGTTGGTGTTGGGAGCTTGCTGAGAAAGCAACTCAGTAAGGCTCTAGGAGCCTCAGCCCTGACAGAGGGCTACTTTTAAGAAAAAGGGTGTGCGTCTCCACCTTAAAGAGAGACACAGAAGATAAGTGAAGTGGTGGAGACCGTTGTTTTCGGGTCTCAGTGCCCCCTCCCTTCGGGGGGGCAGAAAAGGGTTCCCTGCAGATTCCTGGGGCTACCCCCTAGTTCTGCTTGTAGAGGAAAAGCTGCCTATGTGTTCCAGAGTTTGTTTGGGAGAACAAGAAGATTTGTGAGTCGCCTGTGGGACACCTGCAACGTGAGGGTGAGTGTCTGCTCTTGCTAAAAGGGCCTATGTTTTTTCACCCTGGGACTTGTGTGACAATGTGGGGATTGAACTACTAAAATATTGGGATGCCTAGAGTAATGGGCTAAGCAACAAGTAAAAGTAGGTTCAAGTCCAGAGCTTGTTGGGATGCAAATGATATGTAGAGGAGATGTGACAGACGTCTACCCAGAATCTATATTTGAAAGTTTTCAGTAAAGGAATTGTTCAGTTTCCAGAGAAATGGCCAGGTATGGGCTGTGGGAGCTGGAGGTGGGTGGCCCCCCATCTTTAGTGACCAGGTCCACCTCTCTGATTTCTTCTGCGGTTTCTACTTACCTCAGGCACTTGGCCAGTGATGAGGAAGTACCCAGACGTGGGATTGTAAGGAAAATTCTCTCTAGAGTCGAAGACTCTAGTGTGGTTGAGGGAGCCACAACAGGATAATTGGTTCATTCCTCAAATGGACCACGGATCAAGTGGCCAGTGGGGGAGCCGGGCCAGCGGGGAAAACCCAAATAGTGTACAAGTCGGGCTGTGTACCCAAAGCTGCGTACAAGTCCGGGCTGTGTGCCTGGTGGGTTTAGAGCCTGAGGGCTGGAAATAGTGATAAAGTGTTCTGTTGTTTCTAATCTGCATTACCAGAAAATGTAGCCGCATGGGGGTCCGTCTGTGCTTTGTTTGTTCAGCTTGGATGTGAATAAAAGCCACACTGAAGAATCCCATTCCTGGTTCTGAACATTACAGTTATTGCTTCCTGTGTTCAGATTTACTTGGGTGCCCCTGAGCAGAGTAGCCAAACCTAGGTCCCCTGTGCCGAGGAACCTCATCCTCCCCGAACCCAGTCCCCATCAGGTACTGCTGTCAGCTTCAACAGCATGCCACCTGTCATTTTGCTAAAAGGGCAGGGGTGAGGGGGTTACATATAATTAGCCAAAAAACGGCAAAAAATGCATTTTTTCCCACTTTTTTTGACAAACAAATGGCTGTAGTTTTGCTGTGGCTCTCCAGTCAGGATACTGTACCTCGTCTGTGTGTGGAGGGGCATTGCCTCACTGAGACCATGCAAGTCCTAACTGTGGTAAGTGGAGTGTAGCTGCAATTAGGGAGCTGTACCATTGATGTCCATAGCCTCACTTTTGCTGTGACTCAGCAGTGAGGATGCAGTACCTTGTCGGGGGGGGGGGCATTGCCTGTCTGAGGCCATGTAAATCCTAAGTGTCGTAAGTGGAGTGTGCTTGCAATGAGTGAGGTGTACCATAAATGTCCATACCCGCAGTTTTGCAGTGGCTGTCCAGTCAGGATGCAGCAAGTGGTGTGGGTGGGGGCATTGCCTGGCTGACACCGTGCAACTCCTAAGTGTGGTAACTTCTGTACAACTGCAATGAGGGAGGTGCACTGTTGATGTCCATGGCCTTATTTTTACTGTGCCTCTCCACTCAGTATGCAGTACCTGTTCTGGTGTGGTGGAGCATTGCGTGGTGGAGGTCCTCCAATTTCTGACTGTGTTAACTTGTGTGTACCTGCAGTCAGGGAGATATACCGTAGATGTGCATGGCCTTAGTGTAGCTCTTGCTTTCTACTCATGGTGCAGTACCTGGTGTGGCGGGGCATGGGACATTGCTAGCTAAGGCATGCAACTCCTAACTGTGCTAACTTGTGTGCACCTGTAATCAGGGATGTGTAACATCGGTGTATGTGGCTTCAGTTTTGCTGTAGATGTACACTAAGCATGCAGTACCTGGTCTTGTAGTACATTTTGACAGTTTTATTTTATTTCTGTCACCTGCTACTGGTTGTCTGTGATTGGTCATGTTGCCTTGATCCTCCCCCCTACTTGCATGTGTGTGTGTGTGTATGTCTGTGTGTGTGGAGCTGGGGGGGGTTGGGGGGTGAATGCGGAGTTAGGGTTTTGAACCCTAACACCGAATTTCCTCACTTTTGTTGCTGTGGAACAACCATAATTGATGCATTAACCAGAGTTTTTTGCCTCTAATTTCCCATCTTTTTGAGAATGAGGAGTATAAATAGTGAATGAAATGTGAGTAACGCAAATGGTGACACACATGGCGGGGTGCACAGGACGGTAATGCAAATGGATAGTGATGGTAACAGCAAAAATAATGCCAAAGGGAACAGAAACTGAAACATGAATGGAAATGCAAACCATAAGGCGTACGCTGACGGTATCGCAATTGTAAATGTAAATGCTAATGGTAACAGCAACAGTAACACCAAAGGAAACAGAAACGGAACGCGAATGCAAACGCATACGGAAATGCAAATTATTACACGCACGGTCACGATACCGCAATTGGAAATGCAAATGGTGGCAGTAACAGCAAAAATAAAGGCAAAGGAAACAGAAACGGAAACGCAACCAGAACCGTGTATGGAAACGCAAACCGTAACATGCATGGTCATGGTACCGCAATTGTAAATGCAAATGGTAATGGTAAGAGCAACAAGAACACCACAGGAAACAGAAATGCAAACGCAAGTGCGTATGGAAATGCAAACCGTAATGCACACGCTGACGGTAACGCAATTGTAAACGCAAATGGTAATGGTAACAGTAACAGCAAAGTAAAGAGAAACGCAAACACGAACAGAAGTGTGTATGGAAAAGCAAGCCGTAATGCGCACGGGCACAGTAACACAATGGGAAACACAAATGGTAACCGTAATATAGCAAAGACATAAAAACGAAGCAAAACGCAAAACAAAGGGGCTGCTGGAAGCGAAAAACGAAATGCAAACAGAAGCGGTGGAAATGCAAATGGTAACAATAATGCAACAACAAATGCAAATGAGCATCAAAGAATGTTAGCACTTTGCGGGCGTGCCGGGAACGTAACATAAGCGTGCGTAACGCAAGTGAAACACTAACTCAGACAGACAGACGACACTCCTGTTTTTGCCCAACAGTGCATAGAGAAACACAGTGTGTACAAAGAATATATGCATAATAATGGGCCTCGGAGCAGAAAATGAGCTGTTGGAATACTAAATTGCTTATATCTCAGGAACTGCTCAACGTAGAAAAAAAAAAAAAATTCCACATGATTCATGAGTTTCCTGGCAATGTTTTTGCACTCATTGTCATGAAGAAAAAGCCGTATCTTGCACCGTTTCCAAGATACAAGCCCCGAAAGGCACAGCAGACGCCACCATGTTAGTCTATGGGAAAAAACGTCAACTTCAGAGTACCGTAACTTTGCATCCGTGCAATATTTTTTCAAAAGGCACATCTGTGAGATGTTGGCTACCTTCCTTCCAAATTTCAGCCCAAAAGACCAAACCGTTCTTTTGCAACAAGGTGGCAAAGAATACCTGTCATTTTGGCCATAGCCTGGAAAAGTAGTGTCGCAATTTGCGACATCTTTATAATTCTTGAAAATGTCACAAATGCTTGACACTACTTTTTAAAAACATGTTTCTGGGGTGTTTAACCCCAAAATAAAGGCATGGCTAGCATCCTGAGGGTCCGACTATGTGAACACAAAAAGAATTGTGTTCCTAGAAGGTCCCAATTTTAAATGCCAAGCATTTTTCTGATCAGTAACTGAAAAAAAAAAATGGCGGATTTGCAAACTTTTTGTTAACTTTTCCCATTGACTTATAATGGGAACTTGTTTTTTGAGTAACTTTTGAACTGGTCAATATTTTTTCACGAAATCTTCAAAAGGCTCATCGGGGATCCCCTCCCTGAAGTCTCCGGACTGGTCGCGCAAACTTTGCAACCTGTAGGCATGAGCAAAGAATTCTCAAAAAAGCATAATTGCGCTTTTGGTTGTCGCTTAATAACTCCACAGCCGTATATCTGACTGGTATGACACTTGGCAGATCCCAAGACCTACCATGCCGAATCGAGCATAGCAATTTTCAGGCAACTCCGTTGAATGGTGGCAAAGTTATTGAGGTGCAAATTTGACCCTTTAACCTTAAAAGTGCTACTCAACCCTAACTATGGTAGCACTACTGTGCTACCATATTATATATATTATAGTGTTTATTATAGGCTGCTTATTCAAACAGGTGCTCAGGAAATATTCAGAGTGCCTATTTGAATTAGTGCTTGTAATATACACAGTTGGCAGCTGGCCGTGGAGGTGAGATGTGGGCTGTGCCAGTCGCCGGCTGGGGAAGGGTTGGGGGGTGCTGGGTGGGCTGGCACAGCTGGGTGGGGGGTAGGGGGCCACTAGACTACCGGGACATTGAAGATGCTTATTTATTTTATTGTGATGGGGTGAGGGACTGCTAGACTACCAGGGATATTAATAATAATGAAATGCAGATGGAGTGGCACTAGACTACCAGGGATATGTGCAAGACATATTAATAAACATACATGGGGGGGCACTAGACTACCACAGATAAAAAACAGACAGTCATTAAATACTCAGTGGGGGGACCACTAGACTACCAGGGATAGAGGGATCACATGGACAGACACAGGTCCGAGAACATTTGATTGAAGAAATTAGTAATGGTGTTGGAGTCATTGCAATGTACTCCATTTAATACCATGTCACTGGTGCTAGTTGACTGGGATACACTGAGAAAGGTCTTGACATTGGCCCAGAATTTCCTAGGGTCCCCAGCAGAGCTTAGCAGCAATTCTTTACAATAGGCACTCTTAGCTGTTCTGACCTGTTTTTTACAGAAGTAACGTAGGGTTCTGTAGGTAGCATAGTCAGATTGTAGCCCCAAGGCTTTGTACTTTTTCCAGCATTTGTCCCTAGAGCGTAGATTTTGCAGCAAGTCTTTGTGAAGCCATCTTGTTTGTTTAGCCCTCACCTTCCGTGTCAACTTGGGGGCATGCTTCTTCTGGAGGGCCAGGAATTCATTAAGGAAGATACTTAGTACAGACTCAGCATTATGGGAACGGTAAATACCAGACCAATTTATCCTCGAGACATCATGACAAAAAGCCTCAATATCCAGGTTGGCAATATTTGTAAAGGTGATGTACCGCAGTGGAGGGGATGTAGCAGCCTCCGTTCTCCAGATGCAAAAGGCAGAGGAATTATCAGTAAGTGAATCTGCCACGATGCCTGCTTGGTGTACATGATCCAGATGGTTAGCACAGGTTTTACCTCTGGGGCAAGTCAATCCAGTTTACAGAGTTGCAGCTTGTGAATATGCCTGTATACTGAAGGATTCCTGGGGTTAGAATAATTGTCTTCGCAAGCTAGACTGTGTGTCAAAAAGGAGCCTAATCTTAAAACACTGCAGGGTAAAACAGTACAACAAAGTGCATGCAGTAGATGAAAACTGAGCTTCAAAAATTACCTCAATGGGCACAATGCGTGGGGGGGGGCATGGCCACGCAATATGTGTAGGGTTGGGGGGGCATTTAAGGTAAGGGATCAAGGCCAGTTGCAGGTGGGAGTAGAAAAGTAATGAAGAACAGACTTGAAAGAGAAGAGGTAGAGTGGATAGAGAGGGGAAGAGAGGATCAGAGTTTAGGAAAATGCTATGAGACGGTGAAGGGGAATGGAAAACATTGCTGAAGAGATGACAAGAAGTAAGTGGGGGAGAGGAAAGGAGGGAGGTAAGGTAGGAAGGAAGGGCAGCAATGCAGAATTTGGATATGAAGGATGCACACTGGGAAAGGCACCTGGCATCAAGGGAAGGGAAGGAGAGTGCAGAGTAGAGCTAGCAGTGGTGGGGACAAAGGGGACAGTTCAAGGCAAAATGACAAAAGGAGTGAAAGTGGGGGTCCAGTATGGCAACAGAGGATTTAGGAGCTGCACTGTAGACCATGTCACCACAGTCAAAGATGGGGAGCATCACCTTCAGTACAATCTCTTGGCAGGCAGGAAGTGGGATACTTGCTTTGTTCTTGTATATTGCATCAAGCTTGGGGTGGAGCTTAAGGTGGATAGCATTAATGTGTGCTGAGAAATCAAGGAGACTGTCCAGCCAGACCCACAGATAGTTAAAGGAGGAGACATCCTCCATCGCAGCACCATCATGTGTATGGAATGATGGAAGACAAGTGGGTCTGGTTAGCTTATCAGGTGCCAGATGTCATACAAAATGTTTTCTTGGCATTGAGGGACAGCTGGTTTGACTGGAACTAGTGCCAAACATTGTCAAAATCGATGTGGTAGCTGGGCAGTAAGATCATGGGCAGAGGAGACATTAGAACACTTAAAATGCACCAAAACAGCCTCATTAAATGTTAATTATTGAAATTATGTAAATCCTCAAATTCAGTCTTTAGTCATAGTGTAGCACAAAAAATAGACCAACCTAAATTATGAGAACATTATAAATAAAAAAAGGAGATTGAAAAGACAAGCACTGTCCAACGCTTGCACAGCATATTTTTGTATACAATGTAATTAGTCTACTGTAGTCAGAAGAGATGTGGGCAATCTACAGCATGGTAATTTGGGGGATACATTCAAATGCAGTAGCTAATTACTGTAGTCTAAGGAAACTACTCATGCAACAGTCATACTTCTGAGTTCTACCTTCCTTTCAGTACTTTATTTTGAAATGTTCCCCATGCAGGCACATCAACATCATGGTACACTGAGAATTACATAATCAAAAATACTCATCTGTATTCCCCAACAGCAGCTAAAGAAACAGATACCTGTCTGAGAGGAAATGTAAAATATGTTGAGTGAAGTTCCTACTATGTGCTGTCAGCTTTCAGATTTTCGAATAAGCAATGACATCCCCCTCTCTGGTAACACAAAAGATGAGCTTGAGATAATTACCAGTAGATATGGGACAGATGTGTACCACATTGTTCTGCAAAAGAAGGTCACAGGTCAAGAGGAAGTGCTCTCTATTCACAATATGTCACTGTAAAGCCAGCTGCCTGTTACCAGTCTAATAATCTAGTATTTTTGGTTTGTTTTTCTTATCTTTACTTGGAACTAACAGCTTTTGAATACAATTAAGCCAACTGTTAAGCAACATCACCTAAGAGGTTGCACCTGAAAATAGGCACTGGACTGTCTAGTGTGCCTACCCGGTAAACAAAAGCTCAATAAGTAAACTGATTCATGTGACTTAGGCAGCCAGTTCTGAGTGCTGTATCAATTTTTTTATTACATATAAAATATGTAATGGGAAGGTCAGTTTGAGGAAACTACAGTCTTGTTGAACTGACACATCCAGGACCCCCCAGGGATAAGTTCAAAGGACAGGAGGTGGTTTAAAACTGCAGATTTCTTAAATGCAATTCCTTGTCAATTCGCTTTCATCCAGGAAATAAAATTAGCCATTCATGACATCCTCAGGGAAATCATTTGATGTGCCCTAGGTGTCCTGAGAAAATGGACACTGGCCAGTGTTATGAATAACCTTCTAGGAAACCAGCTCATTTCATCAAAGAGACCTTTGATGTGTAGATACCGAGGCCCAGATGGAATTAAGGGGTCAAATACACTTTTGCTTTGAATACAGTGACTTATATCAAAGAAACGTTTGATGTGTATGTGTAGCAGAGCACAAACCGGTTTTGTTTGGTTAACCTGAGGAGAGGAAAGTCAGTGAGGTCACCTATTATGTTTTTTTAAATATCTTATTTTGACATCCTGTGTTATAAAATATAGATTTTGTTACACCAAGGCGGAGTTAGGTGACCTCAGATAGAAGGCCGGCTCAAGACTGTTCTTAAGCCTACTGCAAACCTTGAAAGACACACAATATTTTTTCTTACTGAAAGAAGGACAACAGCACTGAAGTGAGGACCTTAGACCAGATTAGTCTGAATGTTATTATTTGTAGGAATCTGCATTTTTACCTGTTTGTTTTAAGGCTGTATGTGTTGGGAAATTTTGTTCTGTAATATTTTTTTCTGTTTTCCTATTTTAAAGTAAAGATATATATTTTAAAACGGAAACTGCCTGGAGTGCCTTGACATTTCTTTTTATTTAAGTGAAGCTTTTGAAGGTTATAGTTGGCACTGTGTTTAAGCTATTGTAATATCAAACTGGGAAACGGATAGAGTTCTCTAAGATCTTGCATAGAGTTCTAAGGGTTCATTTTGTAGACCTGGTTAGGTGCCCGTAGGCAAAGATATCTGTCCCCCCAAAGACAAAATTATCTGTGCCTGATAATTGGTTATGCTAACAAGAGGTTATCAGTTTGAATCCTTCCAGAACTTGAGACTAAGGTGACTCGAACCCGCAAAACAGACAAGAGGGTTACCTTGTACTGTTAACTGTCTACAAATCATACGCTCAGAGGTTGGCACTTTGGGAGTAGAGGGCTGACCAGCTGAGCAAGTTTGTGACAGATTGGTTGTCAGCGGTGGCATAAAAAGTTTGGTATAATAAACTTCATTGTACAGTGTGTCAGCTTGAGACCATTCAGCTCACTTGGGAAAAAGAAAGGCAGTGTTGTATTTAAAAAGGAAGCAGAACCATATCCCTTGGCTTACAGTCAAAGTTCCTACCCATTTAATTTTTTTTTTCTAAAGTGCCAGTCAGATTAGCGTAGTCAGGGAAGAAGATGGCTTCTGATTACAACAGGCATACTATAGATCACTTGAAACAGTTGTGCGAGGACAGAGGAGTCCTGTTCGAGGTGACAGCCAGAAAGCAGAACCTCATAGAGGCCCTGATGATAGCAGATACCCAGAGCAGAGAGTCACAGACCGTGACTGAAAGGGACCAGACCTTGAGTGTGGCAGGACTAGCGGCCAGTGGGGGTCCCGAGCTGATGAGGTGGACAGTAGGGCCACTGTCAGTGAAGGGCCACAGCAGCAGGAGAAGGTCAACAGTATCCTGAATCCAGAGATACTCGGGCTGCAAATTGAGTTGCGCAGGATGGAACTGGAGGCAGAGCGACAACAGAGGAAGGCAGACCGTGAGGAGCGTGAGCACCAGTGAGCTGCAGAGGAGAAGAGAGAGCGAGAACGCAGAGAGGCAGAGGAGAGGAGAGAGGAGCACCAGTGGCAACACGAACTGGATAAGCTACGACTCCAACCAGCGGCACTAGGGCAGGTAAGTGGCTTGGGTTTAACTGAGACTACAGGACTGGGTTACAAATTGAACTCCAAATTACTAGCTGAATTTAAGGAAAGGGAAGACATGGATACCTTTTTATTCAGGCTAAAATTCCTAGAGAGTCCTGGAGCTTCCAGCTATCCCTGCTACTTACCGGGAAAGCTCGGGATGCATTGGGTCAAATGAACAATGAGGACAGTGACGATTACAGCAAGTTAAAAGCTGCACTGTTAAAAAAGTTTGAATTAACTGCTGAATCACACAGAGCAAAATTCTGTAAGCTCAGGAGAAGCCCTGATATGAGCTATAAGGAGCTAGCCACAAAACAACATCAGTTTTTAAAACGTTGATGGGAAGGAATTGAGGCAACTTCTGTTGATAAAACTGAAATTGTGATTTTATTAGAACAGTTTTATTGGGCATGCCCAGCAAAGCTAAAAATCTGGCTAGAGGACTGAGATCCAAAAACAGTGCAAGAGGCTGCTGAACTCTCGGACCGCTATGCCAAGAGCAGACCTGCTCTGAGAGTGAGTGGGGCGAGTGTGGCAGCTCAGAAAGGGAAAAGTGTGCCTTCAGGGCAGCTAAAACCCTCACTGCCTTCACAAAACCAGTTAGCTCCAGGTTTCAATGAAAAGATTTATCTGAAGTAAGAAATACATGTTGGCTGTGTAAGGAAACTGGGCATATTGCCAGACAGTGCCCCAAAAAGGTGAGCCATAATACACAACAGGGTGCTATAAAAGAAGAGGGTTGTTTGTGTGTCCTTGGGAGCATGCCAGTGAACATGAGGGAACACATGCACCCAGTCATAGTAAATGGTGTACAGATGCAGGGGTTAAGGGACACAGGGGCATCCCTGACATTGGTAAATGGGGATCTGGTACAGCCTGGTCAGCTTATACCCAATAAATACGTAACTGTACAAGGGTTTACTGGTGAAGAGAAACATTGCCACTCGCTAGTGTTCTCCTCGACTGGGGTGAAACGAGGAACTGTGCAGCAGGTGGCTGCAGCCAACACATTAGCAGTGGATGTGATCCTGGGTAACAATCTCCAGCAGGGGGTGGTATGTGCAGTTACCCATAGCCACGCGGAAAGGGAAAATAGTAGTTCCTGAACCCCACAGAAACCAGTGTGGAAACCACTGAGAGGCTGGTTCCCCAGCCTGTGTCTCCAGATGGGGAGACTGATAAAAAGGGGGTAGAAATTTCCCCAGTAGCAAGTAACCACCCAGCTACAGAGGGTTACTCCAAAAAGGAAGGGGTGACCCCTTGTCAGAGAGTTGGGATTGACAGTGATCCTGAGGGCCCTGATGCTAGTGCTAGGGACGCTAGTTTAGCGACTGAAGGGGACCTGTTCCATGCTGAGGGAAGGTGTGAGGGGTTCGCAGCTGTTCAGAGAAGTGACCCTAGTTTAGAGAAGCTGAGGGCTTGGGCAGACTCTGACGGTGCACAGGGAGGTGACGGCAGACATAAGGTTTATTAGGAAGATGGATTTATGTATACACAGGCAGTACAGACAGAGGGAGGGATGCTAAGCAGGCTGCTTGTCATTGCCCAGGGATATCGTGAGCAGTTGCTCAAGGTTGCCCATGATATGCCCTGGTCTGGTCATCTGGGAATTGCACGCACAATGCAGCGGTTGGCCCAGAATTTCTATTGGCCTAACTTCACCCAGCAGGTGAAGGAGTATTGCAGGTCTTGTCATCGGTGCCAAGAAATAGGGAAGGTGGGCAAGAAAATCCAAGCCGCCCTGATTCCATTGCCCGTAGTGGAGGAGCCATTCCAGAGGGTGGGAATGGATATTGTGGGGCCTTTAAATACACCCAGTTCCTCAGGGAAGAGATTCATCCTGACTGTGTTGGATCATGCCACCCGGTACCCAGAGGCAGTCGACCTATCCTCACTGAGGACAGACAAAGTGGCAGATGCCTTACTTGGGATTTTCTCACATGTTGGGTTTCTGCAGGAGGTAATCACCAATCGAGGGGGTTCCTTCATGTCAGAGCTAATGAAATGTCTATGGAAGAAGTGTGGGGTGGTGCAGAGATGCACAACACTGTATCACCCACAAGCCAATGGACTTGTGGAATGATTCAATGGTACCCTAAAGTCAATGCTCCAGGTGTTTGCTGAACAGCATGGGAGGGACTAGGGGAAATACCTTCCCCACCTATTGTTTGCATACAGGGAGGTGCCCCAAGAGTCGACAGGATTTTCCCTCTTCGAACTCTTGTATGGATGCCGGGTATGTGGGCCCCTAGACTTGATCCATGAGGACTGGGAAGGCAAGCACGCCACCCAGGCAACTCCCATTGTGGATTACATTCTAAGGTTTAGGGAAAGGCTAAAGGAGCTTATGGGGACAGCCCAGAGCAACCTGGCAGCTGCCCAACAGAAACAAAAAGTATGGTATGACCGCAGAGCCAGAGCTCGCTCGTACATGGTTGATCAGGAAGTCATGGTCCTTATTCCAGTCCGGAAAGACAAGTTGCAAGCTGAGTGGGCAGGACCGTACAAAGTGGTTAGGAAGGTAAATGATGTAAACTACATTGTGGAGTTACCTGACCACAGACAGAAAGGATATACCATGTCAACATGATGAAGCCATATGCAAATAGGGCTGACATGGTGTTCTCAGTGTGTAGTCATGGGGAGGGGACGGATGAAGGAGACCCCTTCTGGACTTTCTGGAAGACAGTAAACGGGAGTCCTCTGTGGAGGCAGTAAAATTGTCTCCCCAGCTGAACCTGTACCAGATCCAGAAATTGAGGGAGGTTTTAGCAGACTTTGCCCCCTTGTTTTGCGCCAAGCGTGGACTAACCCCCTTAGCAACACACGATGTGGAGACAGGGACACAGACGCCCATACGGTGGACAGCATATTGGGTGTCGGAGGCTGTCCAAAAGGACATTAGAAGGGAAGTGGAGAAGATACTGGATTTAGGGGTAATCCAGAGATCCCACAGTCCCTGGGCCTCACCTGTAGTCCTTGTACCCAAGCCAGATGGCTCAACCCATTTCTGTGTGGGCTATCATGGACTGAATGCAGTCACAAAGTTCGACCCCCAGCCGATGCCCCAGATGGATGAACTCCTGGACAAATTGGGAGGGGTGACCTACCTTATGACCATTGACCTGACAAAAGGGTATTGGCAGGTAGAGTTGATGGACAGAGCTAGGGAGAGGTCGGCCTTCATCACTCCGACAGGCTTATTTGAGTTCAAAGTAATGCCTTTCGGAATGAAGAATGCCCCGGCCACTTTTGAAAGGTTGGTGAACTAGGTGTTAAATGGTGCTGAAGAGTACGCCATGGTGTACCTGGATGACTTTGCCATCTTCAGTACCAGCTGGGAGGAACACCTGTCACACCTTAGGGAAGTGCTGGGAAGAATACAGAGGGCTGGACTCACTGTCAAAGCCGAGAAGTGCCAGTTGGCCATGGGAGAAGTGGCATACCTCAGGCATGTGGTAGGCCAGGGACAGCTCCGACCTAACCAAATAAAGATAGAGGTTATCCAGGCATGGCCCAGACCAGAAACTCAGAAGCAGGTCAGGAGGTTTCTCAGGACAGCCGGGTACTATAGAAAGTTTGTACCCAATTCCAGTGCCCTGGCTGCGCCCATATCTGACCTGACAAAAGGATGCCCAAGAAAATCACCTGGGGCCCAGCCTGTGAGGAAGCCTTTACCAAACAAAAGGAGGCACTGTGCAGTGCTCCAGTTTTGACAAATCCCAACTATAGTAAAATCTTTCTAGTTCAGACTGACGCCTCAGACGTGGGTATTGGGGCAGTACTGAGTCAGACATCCAGCGAAGGAAGGGACCACCCCATAGCCTACCTGAGCTGGAAGTTGCTTCCCAGGGAGCAAGCATACTCCACGGTGGAAAAGGAGTGTCTTGCCCTAGTGTGGGCCCTAAAGAAATTGGAGCCATACTTGTATGGGCAGCCTTTTGTGGTGCAGACTGACTACAACTCCCTGGTTTGGATGACACAGATGGGGAAAAACCATGGCAGACTGCTCAGATGGAGTCTTGCTTTACAAGGGTATGATTTGAAAATCATACATAGGGCTGGAGCCAAGAATCAGAACTCAGATGGGCTGTCCAGGGTCTATGAGGAGTGAACTGATTCGGGAAGCTCATCCCATGTAGGGGATAGAGCCCCCAAATTCAGTCTCGGTGGGGAGGAAGTGTGATGTAGACAGCCAGTTCTGAGTGCTGTATCAATTTTTTTATTACATATAAAATATGTAATGGGAAGGTCAGTTTGAGGAAACTACAGTCTTGCTGAACTGACACATCCAAGACCCCCCCAGGGATAAATTCAAAGGACAGGAGGTGGTTTAAAACTACAAATTTCTTAAATGCAATTCCTTGTCAATTTGCTTTCATCCCAGAAAATGAAAATTAGCCATTCATGACGTCCTCAGGGAAATCCTTTGATGTACCCTAGGTGTTCTGAGAAAAGGGACACTGGCCAGTGTTATGAATAACCTTCCAGGAAACCAGCTCATTTCATCAAATAGACCTTTGATGTGTAGATACCAAGGCCCAGACGGAATTAAGGAGTCAAATACACTTTTGCTTTGAATACAGTGACTTATATCAAAGAAACTTTTGATGTGTATGTGTTGCAGAGCACAAACCGGTTTTGTTTGGTTAACCTGAGGAGAGGAAAGTCAGTGAGTTCACCTATTATGTTTTTTTAAATATCTTATTTGGACATCCTGTGTTATAAAATATAGATTTTGTTACACCAAGGCGGAGTTAGGTGACCTCAGAGAGAAGGCCGGCTCAAGACTGTTCTTAAGCCTACTGCAAACCTTGAAAGACGCACAATATTTTTTCTGACTGAAAGAAGGACATCAGCACTGAAGTGAGGACCTTAGACCAGATTAGTCTGAATGTTATTATTTGTAGGAATCTGCACTTTTACCTGTTTGTTTTAAGGCTGTATGTGTTGGGATATTTTGTTCTGTAATATTTTTTCTGTTTTTTTTATTTTAAAGTAAAAATATATATTTTAAAATAGAAACTGCCTGGAGTGCCTTGACATTTCTTTTCATTTAAGTGAAGCTTTTGAAGGTTGTAGTTGACACTGTGTTTGAGCTATTGTAATACCAAATTGGAATCGGATGGAGATCTCTAAAGTCTTTACTAGAGTTCTAAGGGTTCATTTTGTTGACCTGGTTAGGTGCCCATAGACAAAGATATCTGGCCCCCCAAAGACAGAATTATCTGAGCCTGACAATTGGGTATGCTAACAAGAGGTTATCAGTTTGAATCCCTCCAGAACTTGAGACTAAGGTGACTCGATCCCACAAAACAGACAAGAGGGTTACCATGTACTGTTAACTGTCCACAAATCATATGCTCAGAGGTTGGCACTTTGGGAGTAGAGGGCTGATCGGCTGAGCGAGTTTGTGACAATTCCTATGTCTCTTTAATAAAGGGAGGAGTGGTCGAAGTGTAGACCTGTGAGACAGGACATTAAGAGTCAAATGCATGGGTCCTCTCATCTTACAAAACTATATGGCAGTACAGCCTGGAGGTTAGAGCAATGACCTATGAAAAAGCTAGGTTCATCCAACAGACATGGGTTTGATTCCCACAACCTCCACTTGAACACTGTATGACCATGAGCAAGTCACTTGACCTCCCCAGTGCTCCTGGGTTGCCCCTGTAAACCGGCCTTGTGCCAAGTGGATTCCTACCAATATGTCCCCTTTTTCCACTTAATACCATAGGACAGTTCCACTTCCTAGATATGACAAACCTGCCAATCGACAGATGAAAAATTTCCCCCTTAAACCTTTCCAGTTTAACCAGTGCTCACCAGAGCAATTATTCACTTTGTGATCCTAGGCACGTCACAACCTCCATGTGCTTCTGTTCCATTTCAGCTGTAAAACTGGGTTTAGGCAATGTCCCACAGAAAATGTCAGTCGATTGCAGCTAAACTTACCCTGGGGAAATAACCTGTAAAACTTAAATAAATCTGACTGAGCCCCAAAAGCAGGTTCCTGCAGTGCCGGCACTGGCCAAATCTGTCACTCATTTCCCATTCACTATGTTGCTGCTGATCGGTTATGTTTCTGTGTTGCTACCAGATGTGTTGCACCACAACCTAAGCACATTTCTGTTCTTGCTTCAGTCTCCTGTAGGGGACAGATACAGATGCAGCTACTAGCAGGCAGATACTGTTGTGATCACCAGAGAATATCCCATGGCGCACCCAATCATAATGTATTCCCAAGTTCTGTGTAGAAGTACTCACAGCAACAGATTTTCTGTGTTAGCAACACCAATAAAATAAATCCCCCTGCAGCGTTCTTTCACATAAAGATAGCCTTCAACACAAAGCTTATTGTGTCCTATTTTGGAAGGAACAACTTGGCAGACTTCTGGTGGAACAGAGGCCATTGCAACTAACAACGCAGAATGCGGTTCCTTTTTGGACAAAACAAGACGCATTACAACGTTATTGCCATTCAGTAGCGGCTCTAGCCACAAATGGTTACCAGGGCACAGCTGGGGCACAACAGATGGCAGCCAGGGCACTGATATATTGCTACTATGGGGGAAGCTCTGTCCCATATGGGGCACCAACTGGGGCACAGCATTTTTTTACCAGGGCACGTGCCCTGGCAGGCCCTGGTGTAGAGCTGCCACTGTTGCCATTCATGTAGTTGAGGAGGACTGAAGACAATACATTGTAATTAAAGGTAATTACTGGTGATAACAGGATTGGCATCAAAAGTGTAATTACTGAAGTATGGCAAATTCAAAACAAGGATGGGATCAGTGCAGTTTGCAATGGGAAATACTGTAAGGATCTCCATTTATCTGCCATATCTGCTGCAGTGCTAATGATTTTTGGTATGACTTTCACTGCTTTTCAATGCGAGTGATAAAGTGACTGTCAGTATTTTCACCATGATAGTCAGTTAGTCAGATAAACAGTACTCAGGAAACATACCTAGTTGGACAAACACAATTCGGGAAAATGGCTGCGGGGAACAGTGCGTCGGGGAAACTAATGGTCGGGCAACCATACCAGACCCTTTGAGCCTGCATGTAGAGTCTTAAAAGTGAATGAGCCCAGCAGCAGTTTCCTGCGGTCTTGGGGGGAGAGCCAGTCACTAGAATGATATAGTTGACAGTGGTTGGTGCGGTAAGGGGCCAGGGCAATAAATCTACAGATGATGTTATAGGCAGTATTCATGCGGGTAAGGAGCTGATGGGATGCTAATGATATGATAGGGGAGCAGTATTACAGAATGGGAAGTATGGTACCCTTTTCTATAGCTAATCTGGCTTCCAGGGACAGTAGATGTTTCAGGCGATAGGAGACCCCTAGCTGTTGGTTCACCTTTTGTACTGCCTGTGATATGTGGATTGAGAAGGTTAATGAGGGATCAAGTGTGACTCCAGATATTTGAAATTGTTTACTTGCTCCAGCAAGGTACCATCTGGGGATTGAATATGTAGCAAGTCCATCTGGGAAGTCGAGCATTTAGATAGCCTATGTTTTGACCCTAATAGCATACTCTGTTTTTTTGGTGTTCATAAGTAGCTTTTGTTGAGCGAACCAGTGGGTAGTAGAGGGGAAGTCTTGATTTAAGGTGTTTAGTAGGACTGTGGGATGTTTGTCACTATGGTACATAATCCAATAATTTGCATACATAATAGTTTGACAGGTATATTGCTGTTTCAGTAGCAGGTTGACAAAAATGGAGTGCAGAAGTGGACCCAGTATGGATCCTTGTGGTACTCCAGAGCAAACTTTCTGGGGGCTTGAGAGAACATCCCCTAGGTGGACTATTTGTGTTCTATTAGTAAGGCAGCTTTTTACCTAACTTAATGTATTATTAGGAAAGCCAAGGGAGTTCCTTTAGTAGAAGGTCACGGTTGACCATGTCAAATGCTTTGGAGAGTTCTACGACTATTGCTCCGGTCAGATTGCCCTGGTCAGCTTCACGTAGAACATGGTCTAAGAATCTTGCTAGAGCAGTAGTTGTACTAAATCCTTTCCTAAAGCCATGCTGGTTTGGTGAGAGCAGGTCATATAGTTCAAGGTATGTGGCTAACTGTTGCTGAATTACTTTTTCTAGGATTTTTCCCATGTGGGATAGCAATGACACTAGCCAATAGTTGTCTGAGCATTGAGGATCCCGATTTGAAAATCGAGACAATCCTATTTTCCTTCCACAAAGCAGGAACCGTAGAAGTTGTCAAAGATAAGTTAATAATAACAAAGTGGTTTGGCAATAGATGCTGCAGCCAGTTTAAGAAATTTGGGGTAGAGGCCATCATTGCCTGCACTACCGGACTTTGGTAGAGCCATGAGATTCCGGAATATGTCAGCTTGTGATGCGATTTTGAAGTAAAAAGGACAGGTAGTTGTGTTAGGTGGGGTATCTGGATTTTGTGTAACAGAGGGAAGCTGGTCTGTATAGGCCTGACGATTTGTGAACTTATCGTTGAAAATGTTGGCCACAGTTAAAGGGTCAGATTGAAGGCCAGTAGCAATGTTTAGGGTTATAGCATTAACCTGCATATGTGGTTTTAATATTAAGTTCACTGCCGACCAGAAATTACGAGGGTTCCCTAGGTTATTTGTCGAGATTGAAAGTAGGTGGACTTTAAGGCCTTGACGTTTACCTGTGTTCCTAAGATTTTTGCAACTGCACCAGTTTTGTGGAGAGGGTGTGTTTTTATGTGTCAGTCAGGCTTTGTCCCATTGTTTTATGAGGGCTAGCAAGTCTCTAGTGATCCATCTAGTGTTACCACCTCTGACTCTACGTGTTGTGGTAGGAAAATGTTTATTCTGAATGGTGGTTAGAGCAGCTATAAGGTGTCCCAGTGCGGTGTCAACATTTTTGTGTGTATAAAACTGTTGCCAATTTATTGTGTGTACATCAGAATGCAGTGCCTCCATGCTGATCTTGGAGAAGTTTCTGAAAGAAATTAGTTTTTTTTTTGTACTTCGTTTATTGCATTTTATCAATACAACGTACGCAGTACATATCCATATATTAGACATCACATAAACAATGGATCCATCCAATGACACAGAGAAGATAAAGTCTAACATATTGATGATGAATATGGGAGCATAACTACAATTTAACCAGACAAGTAGTTTTATATCAAATAGCTACACCTTACAATGATTTAGAGGTCAAACTGAAAATATGAAAATCCTAAATATGAAATTACTCAGCCAATAAAGCTGATATGACCTCTTATCAAAAATTACGTCCACTTCCAAAAATACATAGCAATCTAGAGTGATTGCATCTAGTAACAGACTGCAGAAATAATATTTTAAACCCATGGACATAATCATGGACTGCATCTTTAACATCAGGCTACCAACAGCTTAATCTGGTTCAAGGTCAGTTGGCATTCATCTGTATCCCCCTTCCCTGGGTCGTGCCTGAAAATAGGCAGGATTTGTCTAGTGCACTTACCCGGTCAACAAAAACTAAATAAATAAAAGGTATGGTTAAGTAAAGGGGGAATTAAAGAACTCCCAATGATATGCTATATCAACAAGGAAACATTTTAAAATAGCCCCCTTTAAAGTCCATTTAAGAGTGTTCAAACCCAGTCAGTTCAGGCATGATGATTTGCACCAAAGTGAATGCTTCACCATTTCAGGTCCCCTCGTCATCTGAAGAATCGGTAACCAGAGCTTCTACCCCATGAACCGCTGTAAACTCTTCCTCGATTTTCTGGACCCTATGACCAGCCTCCTCTGGGTCTGTAAATTGGTATGTATGTCCTCCGTGAAATATCCAAGGTGGGCCGGCATTAGCAAAGTGTGGGTTACACTGAGGCTCCTCAATTTCACCCGGATGCAGTCAAACGTTTTACGGCGGGCTCTGGTAGCAAAAGACAGGTCGGGGAAAATGTGAATAGTGTGACCCTGGTAATTTAAATGATCTGCTGATCTTGCTGCTTGTAGGATAACATCTCTGGTGTTGCTATTATTGATTACCAGGAGAATGGTTCGAGGGCTCTCCAGTTGAGCGCTGGCTGATCTGGGAGATATTCAGTAGGCCTTGTAAAAGTACGCAGCTAGTTCAGCCAAAATTTTAAGTGTTTCGGGTAGCCATTGTTTTAAGAACTGCAGCAGATCTGATTCTTCTAATCCCTCCGGGATACCCACCAACCGAATATTAGAAGCCTGATTTGCATTTTCCAAGGCTTCTAGTCTATAACGCCAATGTGCGTTTTCTTGGGCCAGCTTCGTGGTGGTATTCAGTGCCCTCATAGCTTGGGATTCTGCCACTACTGTTGTTTTACTGGCCATTTCAATTTTTAGATCCTGCTCCCCCAGCCTTTGTATTACGGCTTCAATTTTACCATTGATGGTCTGCATCAACAGTTGCAGTGCCTTCCATGGTGGTTCCTGTGTTGGGCGCTCTAGTGCCAAGGTTGGGGCCTGTGGCTCTATCGATTGCTGGGACTTGGAGCCCCCAGATCTTCCCTTGTTCGTTCTTCCCATTGCCAAGCTTGGTATCAAACTGCTCCACTGGGTATGAACTATCGAAAGAAGCTGGAGTTGTAAGGTAATTCAGCTTTAAAAAAAATATTTTTATTATAGAAGTCTAACCAGATGCAGAGCTACTCTCTCCTACGTCCATTCAGTAAGGTGCTCAACAGTGCCCCCCAGAAATTAATTTTGATGGGGTATGTATCCCACTAGTTGACCAAGTACAGAAGGTGGGCGAGTGGTTGCTAATATTGTCTGAGAGCACCCCCGTGATTTGGACTATCTTCCCTGTTTATCAAGATCCAGTCTAGCAGAGTGTGATTGCTAGATCTGGGGTTATGTCTAATAGGGGACTGACTGATTTGGGAGAGGTTGAGCTTAGTAGTTCAGCATAGATGGGTTGATGGTTTTCTAGCCAGTTCAAGTTAAAATCCCTTAGCAGTATGATGTCTCTAACAGGGGAGAGACTAGCAACCTCATGTAGAATCTGTTTGAGGTCATTTAGTCTACTGTCTGGGGGGTTGTAAATGCATCCTAGGTATATTTGTTTGGTAGCGTCTATTAAGATTTCGAAGAGTACCCATTCGGGGGCTGCATTTAGGCCATGACTTGATGTCATTAGTTTTCCAGTTAGAATGTCTTCTATGTATAGTAACACCCCACCCCCTTTTTTGGAACCTAGTCTATCCTTTCTAATAGTTGTACAGCCATTGATTTGGCATAGGAAATCTGGAGTGGTGGGTTTTAACCAGGATTCGCTTATACCTAGAATGTGAGGGTCATGAAGTAATATCCAGGCCTTCAATTCATGTATTTTAGGTATTAGGCTGCCTACATTTATATGAGCAATTTTAACACCTTTTCCAGGAGGCCAGAGTGAGTAGGTTTGGGAATGAGATGTGTGTGTGGGGGGGGCCTGGGTTAGTTTCAAAATATCCGCTCCCAAGTTCCTGGCTCAACAGCCTAACCCAAACATTATTCAAAATAATTGCATTGATAAATACTAAGCATTTGAACACAGTAAAGATCGTGTAAGATACACACCTGCCTCCCATCCTTTATAGCAGAGTGCTGACAGACTGTACACAACAGTGACCTAGGGAAAGGGTTGGTGTTTTCCTGGTATTATGTCCCTGCTATTCAGCACCTTGGTCTGTCAACCTCAGTAGCCTTATTAGAATATTGCTCTGTGTAGGGATGTAAAAAAAGGTTCAATGCTGGATGAACCCACCTTTTTAAACAGGTTTTCCACTACCGTGGTCAGCAGCTCCCATTCATGTATCCTGAACTGTGACCTGCTTAACTTGTCTGCCAAGGCATTTTGGGCCCCTGGCAGATGTATGGCTGAAAGTTCTAGGCTGTATTCCAGAGCCCACTGCCACACTCACACAGCTTCCCTGCATAGTGGATAGGAATGAGTCCCCTCTCTTGTTTGTTGATGTAATGCACTGCACTGACATTGCCTGTCTATATTAACAGCAGACCTGGTGCCAAATGCTGCTGAAAGGCCTGGAGACGTACAGGATAGCCCTCATCTGCAGGACTTTTATGTGTCATTTTATTCTCCACCTGGGATTAAACCCCCTGTGTTTGGTAAGAGCCCAGCAGTGCTTCCCACCTGGAGCCCGAGGCATCAGTGGTGAGAATATGTACTGGATTTAGCAGCACAAATGGAATGCCCTTTTGTAGATCTGGTGCAATCCCATCCATCACATCAGTCATTTCCTCAAGGGAAACATGACTAGCACATGTTTTTCTAGTTCATCGGTGGCCTGGTCCCTGCATATGCAAGTGGGCTTGTAGCACTGTTGCTAAACTGCTGCCATCAGGTCTAGAACATATAGCAGCATCCTGGCTGGGACATACTGGCTGTTGTACACCAGATATGCCTGACCTATAAGGTGTTCTGCCCTGTCCAGAGGTAAGACCATATGGCCTTAAGCAGTGTGCAGCATAGCCCCTATATACTGCAATCTTTGACGTAGGGTCAGTATCGACTTTGGCAGATTGACCGTCACCCTCAGGTCCAACAGCTTGCTGGTACGAGTTAGGGTGAGAAGCAAATATTTCCTGGAGTGGGCCTTCAATAGCCAATTGTCCGGGTAAGGAAACACATACAGGCCTTCCCTGCAGAGGGCTGCTGCTACCACTGCCAAACATTTGGTAAAGATGCTTGGCACAGAAGATAAGATAAAGGGTAAGACTCTGAACTGGTAATGTTCCCTGTCCAGCACTACGCTCATACCTTCTGTGATTTTGTCTGATTTTTATATGAAGACTGGCATCATAGGAACATAGACTATGACGGCAGATAAGGACCACTTGGCCCACCCAGTCTGACCATTTCCCTACCTACTGGATAAGCTGCAGATCGCAGTTAACCAATAGCCTACTTCCTCCTACCCCCCACCAGAATTGCCTTATGTCTGTCCTATGCATTCTTGTATTCCCCCATTGTTTTTGACCCCACAACCTCCTCAGGAAGGCCATTCCATGCACCCACCACCATCTCCATGAAAAAATACTTCCTCATGTTGCCCCTGAGCCATCCCCCCCTCTGTCTTCCAGTTGTGCTCCCTTGTTCTTGCACATCTCTTTTTCTGAAATATGCTACCCTCTTGGACTTTAAGATCATCCTTTGTGTCTGGAGAACATATCCGGTCATCTGTTTGCAACAGAGGAATCATTGTCTGTAGAGAGACCATCTTGAACTTCTTGTACTCTTTGTACAAGCTGGGGGCTCTAAAATGTAGAACAGGCCTCCGGTCTCCTGTCCACTTGGGGACTAGGAAGTATCTGGAATAAAAGCCTCTGTTCCTTTGCCTGACAGGAACTAGTTCCATGGCCCATTTCTGTAATAAGGCCTGCACCTGTTTTTTCAACAGGGACAGGTGTGCCAGGCATAAGCTGATGTCTGTGGCGGATGATCTGGAGGGTTATCCAAAAGCTGCAGAGCACATCTTTTGCAGTGTTGTCCTCAACCATTAGTCTGTAGTAATTTCCCTCCGCTGGCTTAAATGAAGGGAGAGACGACCCCCCAACAACCACCCCTAGGGGCAATGGTGGCTGGGGGATTGAAGTTCTGCGAATCATGCTGAACCAGTAGGGGCAATGCCATTGACTCCACCTCGTCTAGGTGCTTTGGAATGGGCACTGGGTTGGGTGTGTAGCTGGCAGGGGTGCAGCACCTTTTCCTCTACTTGGATCAGTAGGTCTGCCTACCAGCTCTAGCAGCTGGCGGATGAAACAGACTCCTACCCTTACCACTGCCTGGTGTGGGGTAAAGGGATTTGACCAATCTTAACATCATTCTAGATGACTGAAGGCTTCTTAATGCCTCTTCAGCATCATAGCTGAATAATTTATTGCCTCTAAGCTGTGCATTTAATACTACCTGTTGCACATCACTGGCAAACCCAGCTACTCTGAGCCAGCAGTACCTCCTTATGCAGATGCCAGAGACAGATGCCCTAGCAGAGGTATCTGTGACATCATAGGCGGAGCAGATTAAATGCATACACACCTCAGCCCCTGCACTTAGTGTCATCATTAACTCACTTTTGACAGTACCCTCAGGTAAGTCCTGGGCTGCAGCCTTGACACTTCTGCAGAGGATACTCCGATATTTGATCATGTGGGCCTAGTAATTTGGAATACGCAGGCCCAATGAAGCAGGGGCACAAGTCCATTTCCCTGTGATGTCTAACCTCCTGGCTTCCTTATCAGGAGGGAGGGAGCTCATGTGTTTAGGCAATCTGGACCTGTCGTGGGCAGCTGTGACCACCACTGAATCTGTTTCATGCTGGTTGGCATAATAAGGCTTGTTAGATGATGCAGGGTACATCACAGGAGACACCCTGGGGTGGAATGGCTACTGGAGAGGGGTCCTTCCTGTCTAGTGCCCATACTCAAGGGCTCCACTATTGGCAGTTGGCAGGTAGCTGATCCAGCAGCCTCCCCTCATCCTACTTGAGCTGTGTTATGCAATGCCAGGTCGATGAGGAACAAGACCGCCATAATGGCAGACTTGATATCCTCGGTAGACCAGGCTTGCATCACAGAGATCTGGCTGGATGAGAATGCTGCTCCCATTTTGGAGGCAGCAGTGCCAGCTGGGTACTCTGTGATACACACCCCAAGGGAGGATCTTAAAGGGGGGGTGTCCATTTGTTTTAAAACCAGCCTGGGCCTCATGGTGCTACCTGTAGGTCCCACAAGGTCATTGGAGTGTGTTGCTGTGTGAGGGGGTCCTGGTGCAGGCTTCAGGGTTCTACTGCTCTATCACCTTCCTGAGGGGGATGGAGATTTCCTGTGGGAGATTGGAGAGCTCGTTGCTGGCCTGGTTTTGGAGTCTCCCAGATGACTGATTCTGGGGAACTTCCAATGCCTGGGTCGAAGATTGGCTCTTGGGATTTGGGGCTGATCTTCTGAGGAATATGGAGGCCATGGGCCTGACACAAAACATTATATGTCAACAACCCACTTGTATGGCCACACACTCGACCTTGTGTTTTTGATAGGCTTGGAGGTTAACCTCAGCGTAGATCCGGTAGTTTGGGGTTCATGTCTGCCCCCCAACTCCCCAATGATCCTGCCTCTGTGGAGATGGTCCGGTACTGCCCTTTAAGAAGAATGTCCTCGACAGGACTATCAGCAGTGCTGGACCTATCTGGTGTGGAGGCTGCATGTGCAACTGGAACGGAGGAGGGAGTGACTGCCTATAATAGGGCAATCACAGTAGCCTTTGATTCAGTTGCACCTGTTCATGCCCTCCGACATTTCTCGAAGGGGTTTCAGGATCCATTCTGAGCCATGTCGAAGCACTCCTCATGTCTGGGCCGAGTCTGACCGAGTTGGAGTGGAGGAGGTGGTGATAATGATCTCAAGGCTGCGACCAACACAGTGTGATCTTGACCCAGGTCCAACCCATCTTTTAGTGGAGTGTTTGGACTTGATTGGACCTGTGGTAGCTGGGATAGTCCGGAGTTCCTTGAGGAGTGGGGTCTTTCCATCAACCTTGAAAGAGGCTTTGGTCAGGCCCCTACTGAAAAAACCCTCGTTGGTCCCAGAGTGTCTGAGCAACTACAGGCCGGTCTCTAACCTCCCATTTTCAGGGAAGGTTATAGAAAAAGTGGTGGCCATCCAGTTCAAGGAGCATCTCGCCTCCTCCTCCATTTATGAGGTATTCCAGTCTGGGTTCCCAGCTGGGCATAATACAGGGACTGCTCTGGTGAGAGTGTTTAATGATCTCATGATGGCAAGGGACAGGAGGGAGTGCACCATCTTAATCCTCCTGGACTGGTCGGCGGCATTTGACACGTGGATCATGAGTTGTTACTTGACCGCCTGCGGTACTGGTGTGGCCAGTCTGGAAATGTCATCAACTGGTTCAGGTCATACATGACAAGCAGAATGCAGAGGGTGACAATGGGGCTTATCACATCTAGCCGAAGCCTCTGCTCTGTGGTGTTCCATAGGGTTCAGTCTTGTCACCTCTTGTTGTTCACAGTGTACATGCTGCTATTAGGAGACATTATCAGGTGGTATGGGCTGGGTTTTCACTGCTATGCAGACGACACCCAGCTATACCTGTCCTGTGCACCTGGAAATCAGATAGCGGCCTCCATATTTAACAACTGCCTAGAGGCAATCTGGACTTGGAATACTCAAAACTGGCTTGGTCTTAACCAGACAAGACTGAGGTACTAGTGGTAGATCCAGGTCATTGTCATGGCGGGGGTGAACAGGGAGACCCCCCGGATAAGTGCTGGGGGGATCCCTCTTACTCTGTCCACACAGGCGAAGGATCTGGGCATGATGCTTGATGATGGCCTGACACTGATACTCAGGTGTCGACCGTTGTCAGAAGCGGATATTACCATCTGAGGAACATCGCCTGGATCTGGGCCCTGAATCCATCTGAAGACCTGACCATGCTGGTACATGCTTTCATTACGTCCAGGTTGGATTACTGCAATGCCCTGTACCTGGGGCTATCTTGAAGCAACCTCTGCCAGCTGCAGCTGGTGCAGAATGCGGTGGCAAAACTGTTGTCAGGAGTGAAAAGAAGCTAGCATATCACTCCTGTCTTCTGCCACCTGCACTGGCTGCCAGTCAAGTGGAGGACTGTCTTTAAGGTAGGGCTCCTCACTTATAAGGTCCTGCATGATAGGGGACCAGTCTATCTGGAAGGTCTCATGTCCCATCGCCTGGGCTCTCTGTTCTGCCGAGAATTGCCTCCTTGGAGTTCCCAGGGCTAGGCTGCGGCACTCTGGGGATCGTGTGTTCTCTGTTGCCGTGTCTACCCTGTGGAACTCATCACCTAAATATCTAAGGGAAGCATCCTCGATAGAAACCGTTAAAACAGGCCTAAAGACATTTTTATTTCAGCAGGCATTTGAATTTTAATTCCATCAGTTAGTCTGTTTTATTATATGGCTACTCAAGTTTTAATATTGCTGGCTCTTTGCTGATTTTATGTGATCACGGATTATTATTGTTGTGTGATATTTGTAACATTTTTAAAGTGTACAGTGCTCTGAGTCTCTGGAATGGGGCGCTTTATAAACAAAGCATCTATCTATCTATCTAATAAGCCTTTCTGGGAACAGCTGGTATGGCATTAAAACTATACCAAGCAGCATAAGTGGCATTCTCCAAGGCTGGGTATAATGGAGGAATGACTAAAGATGGTGACTCAGGCACCTCTAAAAACTCCAACAAATTTTTCATTGTAGAATCTTCCTTCTCTAGAGTGAACTCCATTGCAGCCTGAATTCTCTGCATCACTGCCTGAAAAGAAAGGTCCTCTGGTGGAGACCTTGGGATATCCAGCACTGATTCCTCACTGCAGGAAGATAAAGTGCAGTTACTACCAGGTAAATACTAGGCCTCAGTATAACCCTCCTCTTCCTCATAATCTTCTTCCATCATGAGGTCTGGGTTATAGTTCACCCTGTCATCACCACCCTCGATGATGGGAATCGAGAACTGTGCCAGTAATGCTGGCAGCGGCTGAGTAGGTCCCTTAGGAATAGTGCTGGGAGACTGCGGAAAACAGGGTTTGGGAGGTGGAAGGTCCTGTTGGCGTGAGCACAGGCTGATCAGGCAAGCCCAGCAACAGGCGATGTATCATTGCCAAGAACGATACCAGCACTGTTTGTGCAACAATGACTCCTGTAGTAGGGGTCATGACTGTAATGGTCGACAGCGGTTGGAGACTGAGTGATGACTATGTCGTACCACCCGTTATATGTTTGGTAGCACCTATGCCAAGCCTCGACCTTAGTACCTGGTTGACTGTCGAGGGCTGTGGTCGTCGCCGCTGTGGCGGACAATGATAAAGTTAGGAACGTACCTGTTGGCCACAGCAGTGACCTAGAGTGCATTAGGGAGGACTTGTTTTTTATCCCTGTCATGCTGTTTATGCTTGTGGCTGCCTGACGTCGATTCTTCCTTACATTTTGACGACCAAGATTTGGTCAGTGGGGCAGACACTGCAGATTTCTCTTGCATCTGTTTTTCCATTGTTGCCAAAGTTTTCTTTAGTAAAAACTTTTCCAGCGCTCTTGTTCTGCATCGCCTGGTAGCATACTGAAAGCCCTGACAAATCTCACATGTTTGAATGTTGGGAGAGACTTCCAAACAGCAGACACACACTTTGTGTGTATCATCTTTATAAATCTTCTCTCCACACTCCCAATGCCAAAGTAATTTCACGGGCTCCTTCGGTGGCATACAGGAGACCCGAAAATGACTAAAACAGTGATTTTTAACTAAGTAGAAAAAGAACAATGGTAGCTTAACAGTTCACGTGTCCATGTAGGTCCGACGAGTTTGATCGATGTCGGGAAAAGAACTGAGGTGAGATGGGGCCATCCAAGTTTATGTAGACACTGATGCATGATGTTGTCATGGGCATCCCTTGGTTTGAAATAGTTTCTGTATGGTCCTAGCACTGATACGAGTACAATTCCAAAGGTGTAGCTTGATGAAAAATATATCTCAAAGAAGAGTCTGTTTTCCTTATGAATTTACAGAGTAAGGTGGAGCGTCCTGAGACAAAACAGCAATAGGAAGAGAGCAAGCTTCAATAGGACTAGGTATGTCAAATCTCAGTATCTTGTGAATTAAGAGCAAACACTATTATATAGGTGCCAAGACTGGTAATTTGATATTTATAAGGACAGACACGATATAATCAACATGTTGTAGACATGTTATGACTAAATGTAGAACGTGTCACCAATTTGGGATTTAGGAGTGAGCCACAAAATCGTTGTGTCTATTAGCACATTATGGTGCACTGTCTGTGCCACCTGGAAAAATACAATCAGTGGTATTAGTGCTGCATACTAGTTGGAGAAATGCTACACATCTGTTTAAAAGTGATAAAGGCAATTATAATGCAGAAGTGATATGATTAACTTAGAACATGATCAGCTGAGCAATACGCATGCGCAACACTAAGTGCGACTCATAGCGAAGGATGTGACTGTATGTGAAACAGCCATACGATTCATGTGCTACATTCATAAACATTAGCAAAATGACATAAGTTATACATGATCAAATACGATGAGTAATCGAGTACGATAAACATATTTGATGCATTTTGTCCAATAATTTTTTTTAACTGTACCAACTGCAAAAAAGCCTAAAAATCAGAATACTGTTCTTAACAATTGTTTCACACGTAGAGTTTGGTTTTCACATGAAGTATGCTGATATTTTGACACTTTGGCCCATCTGCCTGATGCATTCAAGGTTTAACTGCAGTGACAGCGTATCAATGGTCACCAGGTCTTCATGATGACCTTAAGGTATTTCAGCCCTGTCAATGGTGAACTACATCGCTCTGAAGAAGGCATGGTCAAACGCTGAAACATCAGCAGTGATGTAGTGCGCATGCACATGCAAGCTCACACCGCCCCCCCCATGCTAAGCAGTCCCGATCTGGAATGAACTGTAAAGTCCCCAGCCAGTAATGGTATCAATATAAATAAGGAAGTATTATGAAGAATCTTTGGATTAGATGACTGAGCCAGAAAGAGGAACTATTGCTTTGTGGACTGACAGAAACTGCATATTCTGTTGCAGAAAGGTACGCTGTATGTAAGCATTCAAAGACAGTAAAGAAGATTGGGCATGATAAACACATGTCTCGTGTCTTTTACTGCAGAGTGCTGACAGACAGTATACAACAATGACCTAAAGACAGGGTTGGTATTTTTCTGGTATTATGACCCTGCTATTCAGCACCTCCTTCTGTCTATCACAGAAGCCATAACAGAGCTAATATCAGCAGAACCAAGTTCTTGTACACATATGCCTCTCCAAAACATCTTTTCTGTCACTCCAAGAAATCACCTTTAGGATGTGATTTAAAAAAATTCCGCTTCATGATCACAGGGCGTGGTTATAAAAAGTCACTATGTTGAAAATTCAACAAACTGTCACAACATGCCAGCAAACATTTGCCATTTTTGTTTCTCTTTTACCTTTCTTGTATTTTTTCAGTAACTAAAATAAATGTTTTTAAAATAATAAAAAAATTAATTTGTTACTAATTCTAATAGTTCCATTTCATAATTGCAATAAGACATTCCAGGGTGTGCTTTGTGCTGGGATAATGGCACTTGTCAAGTGGCAGAAGCACTCAACCTTTGGCAACCCACCAAAGATGTGCCGTTATCAACAAAGCACACCATGTTATGCCTTACTGCTTAATTGCAGACCTACTTGAATTTAGAGACATTCTTTTCTGTATCATTAAGGGCGTCTACATGGAAACACTGTCCCTTTTAGTTCACTACCAGCTCAGGCTGAGTTAGGAGCTGAAATCTCAAAGCCCTGCTTTTGATACCACAATCTCTGATATTTTATTTATTGAATTCTGTTAACCGGGCAGGCCCACTTAGACTAGAAATCTCTTTTTCAGGGGTGACCCCAAGGGGGGGGATAATACAGATGGTAGCCAACTGAAATTGAACCAGATTAAGCTGTTGGTGGTATTTTTAGTGAAAGGGAGAAATTTGGCCAGGGCACTGGGGAAATTCCCCTACTCTGTCAGAGAGAGCACTGCTGGCCATCCTGATGGAGGATCCAGAACCAGAGGAGGTGATGGAGGAGCAGCAGGCTGGGGTTTCGTCCTCCGCCCCAGCCATGGAAAACAAGGAAGAAGAGGAAGAAATGTTATCTACTGTATCTGGTTTAGATACAGATTCATTAAACGAAGAAGACAATGTGGACACTGATGTGGAAAATGAGCCTAGTGGCACAGACGCACCATCTTGTATGAGCCCTGACACAAATGAGGAAAACATTGCATCTGCCGAGGCTCAGCTACATAAGGAACTCAATGAATGAAGAACCATACTGTTCACCTTGTTAGCAGAGGACAAAGAAAGGTATACCAGGAGAAAGATAGCTAAACAAGCTATTCGACCTTGAGCACAAAATGAGGAGTTGCCTGGGCCTAGAGTCACAATCAGACGAACATCCAAATCAGGAAGTGAATGTTGCAAGTCGACTGCCTGTGGGAGTGGAATGTGCCAGGCCAATGATGGCACAGGAATTACTCCAGGTGGCTTTCCACACAGAAGCGGCTCCCTTGGGGCAGCAATGGCCCAGAGCGCACCCTGCATGAGGTGGGCTGGAGACAAATGGCAGAGGGGATCTGGCTGTCAGATTTGGATCTATCCTTCCTCGACACACAAATGGAAGGTGGAGAAGGGGCTAAATCACAGGATGAGGATGGACTGGCAACAGGGGTGATTACCTCACAGTACCGGGAAATGGGGGGGCAGAAATGTTGGTGCAGAGCCCAGGGAGCAGCAAGCAAGTGATGGTACTGTAATCCCAGAGCAAGAACCTGAGTTGGAGGCTCAAGGTTCCATTACAAAGCAGAGACATGGAGGGGAGGTGATGTTGTGTATATAGAGGTCCCAAGAGAGACCCAGAATAATTTGGAATTGTCACCTATGGAGAGGATTCAAATAAATGCCCTAAATAGAGAAAAGGGAATTTCTCCTCCTGGAGGATCCAGGTGATGGGCTGATACAGGCCCTGAGATTCGGTCTGAGGAGAACACCTCCCCCCCGAAACTCAAGACCCAGATATTCAGATTTTTTCACCAAGACTGAGCCGGCACAACCCAGGAATGCAGTGTGACTCAAATACAGAGACAGCATGGAGATCAAGCCAGACAGATACTTTGTAGGGCGCACTCTGATAAAAGAGTCTATGTGTTTTATGGCCTCAGAAATGTATGCCCTTACACATATTTCAGGCGAAGATGTTTTTATCTCAGCTTCCGCTCTCCTCATGCTTTGGAGCGTTTTTGGTTAAAGTATGGAAGACTGAAGTTCTCCCCCATGGCCCCTTTTGTGTGCAGACAGCATCTACATCGCACTGGGAGGAGGGGCAGAGCAGCTATTTAAATCTCGTGCATGCTAGTTGGCGTAGTCGAGCTTAGCGCCACTCGGAAGAGAAAATTTTTACACTGCAATAGTCTTTGTTTTTATTTTTAGAGTATAAATTGCATGTTTGATAATTCAGTTTGTTTTATTAGACTTTTAGCAGGTATGTATGCTGTTATCATGCGTGTTATACTGGTAGTTTTATTAGCAATACTGGCCCAGATATTCAAAAGGGTTACGCATGCGCAAGTCCTACATTGCACCATTCTGCGATATTCAGCAGGAGGCAGTTGCGCCACTGAAAACAGGTTGAGCAACAGCGCAATGCAAATGAATGCATGCTTAACAGGAGGGGGAGGAACCATGCATAAACTGCACAACCCGATATTCAGTTGGGTTGTGCAGAGTTGTGCATGCGCAACCCCCAACCTGCGCCTGCACAACTTTGAGCCAAAAAAAAAAGGATCAAGTTGAGGGCCACCCACAGGTGAGCTGCTGTATTGCAGGGCGCAACACAGCAGCTGCCACCCGTGGCTGGCCCCCAACTCAGTCCCTGTGCCCCCACCAGCCAGATCACGGGCAGAACGTAAAAACAACCCCCCGCCCACACATCTCCCAATGCCCGATTGCGGGCAGAAAGTATCATGAAACCCCCAAACAGTTCCCAATTCCCGATCGTGGGCAGTATGTATGAATACCTCCCCAAACAGCTCGATGCCGATCGTGGGCAGGCGTGAAACAACCCCCAGTGCCCGGTCGCGGGCAGAATGTAAAAGCCCCTAACCCGAATATCTCCTGGTGGTCCAGTGGACGTAATGCCATCGCGGGCAGAATGTCAGATTACAACCCCCCAAACATCTCCCTGGTGTGTAGTGTCACCCACCCACAAGCCCCTCCACCCGCCCCCTGGCAGCCGGCGGTGGCAGCATCCCACCGCCTGCCACCCCGCCGCCCACATTCAAGACTGTCCAGTAGGGCTGCACGCCCATTGGTGCAGCCCATACACATTATGACAGTCCAGATTTGTGAATGAACCATGTGAACCATTCACAATCTGGACTGTCATGTCTGTCTGTAACTACTGCGCCCAATAGCTGTATCTCTGCACCAATGGGCGGCAGCCCCACCGGATAGTCAGTCGGTGGCAGCGGGCGGCAGGCGGGTGGGATGCTGCCGCTGCCGGGGGAGCGGGTGGAGGGCTTCAGGGTGGGTGGGTGGGGGACACTAGACACCAGGGAGATGTTTGGGGGTTGTAACTTGACATTCTGCCTGCGATCGGCATTACGGTCCACTGGACCACCAGGGAGATATTCGTTGGGGGGAGCTTACATTCTGCCCGCATCGGTACTGGGGGTTTGTTCTACGCTCTGCCCGCGATCGGGCATCGGGAGCTGTGTGGGGGGATGTATTCAGACATACTGCCCGCGATCGGGCGTCGGGAGCTGTGTGGGGGGGGAATGTATTCAGACATACTGCCCGCGATTGGGCTTCGGGAGATGTTAGGGAGGGAAGAGTGTATACACACATACTGCCCGCGATCGGGCTGCAGGGTGCGTTGGTCCCCGATGGCTGCTGCCTGGCAGGGCGGCCAGGCGCAAGTCCTCGGGGATCGGCGCACCGACATGCTAATGGCATGCAAATGGGGCCATAAATAGATGTAAATGGCCCCCCCTGTGCCTTGCATGAATTATGGCCCCATTTGCATGTCACCTTTTGAATATCGGAAATTTGCGCATGGCGCAATGGTACTTGTGGCACCGCAAGTTTAATGCTCAACTCTGACAACTTGCGGTGGCGCAAGTTCCACTGCGCCATGCACAGTGGCTGTGGCTGAGGGTGATATTCAAAGGAGTTGCTCAATAGCGCAGCTCCTTTGAATATCGCCTGGCCACACCTCGCGCAACTATTTTGAGCAGTGTGGGGCTTGCGCCTCAGAATGGCGCAGTTTGAATATCTGGGCCACTGTGTATTGTGGGAAGGGATAACCCTAATGGGGGAAATTATGTTCCCATACAATTTGTAGGAAATGAGATCTTTCTTCCCAATGTATATGTAGAGAGGTTTGATTTGACTGAGAGCTTTGTTTTAGTATTAACTGAGGGCTGTGGGATTTCACATGTGCGTGCACCTGAGATGTACTATAAACATACTAGAGATACACAAAAATTGAAAATATATTCAAAAAAGAAGTTTGTATGGATTAGGAAATTGATATTGATTAGTTTGCTGATCTCTGGTGATGTACATGTGAACCCCAGTCCTCAACTGGGAAATGACTATTCTTTGGTTGATTTTGGGGAAAGGAAAAATTTGGGGTTTTTACACCTAAATGTTAGAAGTGTGTTACCCAAATTGGATGTAATAAGAACTCAAGTTGAAACATCTAAACCAGATGTATTAGCTTTAACAGAAACTTGGTTCTCATCTAAAATCAAAGATGTTGATGTATCCATAGAGAATTATAATGTTTTTAGGCAGGATAGACAAAAAAAAGGGGGGGTTATGTTGTATTTAAATAACATATATAAGGGTCAATTGAAACTTGCTAAAACATTTCCAGATCAATTGGACTTGTTAATTGTACAAATACAAGGAAATACAGGTCTCTTATTAAATATTAAGGTTTGTTATAGACCCCCATCTGCTAAAAGTTTCGCATTACAAACTTTGTGTGAACATATTGCTCCCTTTATAAATTGTGAGACAGTATTGCTTGGAGATTTTAATTGGAATATGTTAATTCCTCAATTAATGATTCTAAATCAGTTTGCAGCTCTTAATTTGCAGCAATTGATTAATACACCTACTCGACTGCATAAATCAAATAATGAAAAACATACTTTATTGGATTTAATATTTACAAATAGACCTGGAAGATATATATTAGCAGTTCATGAAAATGATGTGAGTGATCACTGTTACATTTCTTGTATTAGGGACACTCAGATGGAGAAACGACAATCACAATTTATTTATGTAAGGATGTTTAATCATTTTAATGAACAGGTATACTTAAATGATGTGGCAAAAATTCAATGGAATTTAATGTATACTTGCCCAGATGTACACACAGCATGGCTTTTCTTTAAATGGTCTCTTGTGAAAGTTATAAATAAACATGCCCACTTAAATTAAAAAGCGTAAATAAAGAAAAAGAGTGCCTTGGATAACACAAGAATTGAAGGATGTAATAAAAAAAAATCTAAATTATGGCATATAGCTAAAACTACTAAGGAAATTAAAGATATCTTGGCATTTAAGGTCGTTAGAAATAATTGTACTAAAAATATTAGGAAACAAAAAAGGAAATATTATGAAGATTATTTCTCCTTATCAGAAAAAAATCCATGTGCATTATGGAAAGGCATAAATTTGATGAAGGGAAGTCAAGGTTCAGTTAACTTGCCGACATCTTTGTCATTTGAAGGAAAAACTTTTGTGAAGGATGTTGACAAGATAAATGTATTGAATTCCTTTTTTGTCTCTGCTGGTGATGCATTTAATAAAATGCATCCAGACTTGCCACTCCCTATTTTGGATATTGATTTTGGTAGTGGACTTAAATGACCTGTGTTTTCATTTAGTCCAATTCAATTATATGATGTTAAAAAACAGTTACAGACTTTAAATATTAGAAAAGGTCCTGGATGTGATGAGATCCCCCTCCCCTTTTCTGAAACTGGCAGCTGAATTATTAGCACCTCATCTTGCATATATTTTTAATTTTTCTTTGGATAGTTGTGAATTACCAATTGATCTGAAAACAGCTTTTGTTACTCCAGTATTTAAAGGGGGTGACCTATCAAACCCAGGATCTTATAGGCCAATTTCAGTATTACCAATATGTGCAAAAATACTTGAAAAACTTGTGAGTATTCAATTAACTAATTATCTTATTAAGTATAATATAACACATTTACAATCAGGATTTAGAAAAGGGCATAATACTACATATACAATTTTAAAAGTAGTTGATGACCTGTTAAATGCTTTCGACAAAAACCGGGAAGTTTCATCATTATTTCTGGATTTGTCGAAGGCATTCGACACAGTTCATCATATTATATTACTTAATCAGTTAAAAAATGTTGGATTAGGTATTCCAGCATTAGGCTAGTTTCATAGCTATTTGATTGGGAGATTACAATCTGTTAAAATAGGAGGTATGTGTTCAACATCAGCTACCCTATTAAATGGGGTACCTCAAGGGTCTGTGCTTGGCCCCCTCCTTTTTCTATTATATATAATGGATTTACCAAATTATTGTTCACCTAAAACTTGTATACAACTTTATGCGGATGATACAATTTTGTACACCATGAGTGATGTGGATACAGCAGTGGTTGTTTTGCAACAAGATTTTAATAAAATACAGAGGGAACTTGTTAATTTGAGATTGCTTCTGAATGAGAAAAAAACACAGTGGATGATGTTTGGTAGAAAAGATTTTAAAGATTCAACTATAAAGGAGCTCAGATCTTTATCAGCAATTGACATAGAAAGAGTAAACTCCTATAAATATTTAGGAGTTATACTAGATAAAAATGTGAGTTTTGAATTGCATATAATGTCTATGTCAATGAGACTGAAGAGACTTCTGAGTTTCTTTTATAGGGATAGAGCTCTTTTTAGTTTAAAGATTCGGAAATTATTGGTTTCTGCCTTATTTTTATCAATATTAGATTATGGTGATATAATTTACAAAATGCAAAAAATCATTGCTGTGTTCCTTGGATGTTCTCTTTAATAGGCGTTGAGATTTATAACAAATCTTCCTTTTAGAACTCATCGTTGTGTGCTATATCAAAATTGGTCTTCTTTCATTATTTGATAGGAGAGATTATCGTTGGAATTTATTTGTGTATAAGTTTGTACAACGGTCATTGCCTATTTTTTTGTTAAATATATTGCAAGTAAGAATACAGAGTCAATATAATTTAAGATCTTCTGTCCGGAAAGGTTTTATTAGATCTAGAACCAGAACAAAATTTGGTGATAAAACAATTTCAAATTTAGTGCCTAAAACTTGGGAACTAATATCCAAAAGGTAGAAATGCACAGTATTGTTACCATTTAATTGTTTTAAATCTTTTTTAATTACTTTATATAGCAAACACTGTAATTGTTATGGATAAATTATTGATATTTGGGTTTGTGTATAATTAAAATTAATCAATATTATATTGAAACTGAAATTATGCATGTATGTCTGTGTATGTGATGTTATATTAAATGTGGATTCAATTGCAAAAGAAATAATTTAATCTCAATTTGAAATCCAATAAAGTTTGTAAGTTTTGAAAGTGTATTCCATCAATCAATCAATCAAATCAATCAAAATCTTTATTTTTCTAGGCGGACACCATTGAGCAAGCTCATTTGCAAGGTGGACCTGCATCTCATAAGTCATAAATGATACAAAGGATCAGACATCAATACAAAAGGAAAAAAAAAAAAGAGATAATACAGTGTATTACATTGGAAGATCAGCAGTGAAATGAGCGAGGAGCACATACATACTAAATAAAACCACACATAGTTACATGCGATAAGGAATACATTTGGGTAAAAAAGAGGGAGAAACCAGACAAGGACGCAAATAAATGGTGAATGCAGCCCTATAATCCTGGGGGATCTGTATAAATAACTAGTTATAAACATAGCAGGTTAGGAGGGTGGACAGGGGAGTGGAGAACAGGTGGAGTCTAGAGTACAGGAGTACTAGGGGGTGCACTCAGCAAAGGCACTCACCCTCCGGTGGTTTACGGCAACTCTGCTGAATTTGGATCTGGCTTAGTGGACTCGGGCGTCGGCTTTGGGGCGTCGCCGCCCGGTAGACGTGCATAGTACGGTGGTCAGCTAAGGAGCCCTGGCGGGGTGTGGAGCCGCAGATCATAGACAGTTGAAGCAATGACAGACCTCTTTGATTAATTTTGCATATAAAGTTTTAAATGATGAGACACTTACTGGGGTTTTTAGTTTCAGTAATTTTTGTATTTCGTTCCAGAGGGTTGGCAGTGAGATGCTTATGGCCACTCTTCCAATGCGCGTGCGGGCCCTGGGTATCTTTAGGGAAATTAGTGAGCAGCTCCTTAAGGCATAGGTTCAAAGATTGCTTGGGGTAAGAGGTTGGAGATATAGTGTGGTAGTTTTGAGGTAACTGCTTTTAAGGTCCAAACTGTAGCGTTTCTTTTTCTTCTGTATTGCAGAGAGGTCCACCCCACAGCAGTGTATAGAGAGCAGTGGTTGGTAGAGGAGGGGTGGCCAGTAATGAAGCGCAATGCTCTGTGGTATAAGACGTCCAGTTTGTCCAGAAGAGAGGTATTGCAGTGGCTGTTGATGAAGTCAGCGTAGTCCAGCAAGGGAATGAAGGTGGTCTGGACGAGCTGTTTTTTTGCTACAGATGTCAGGAGACGGTTTATTCGGTAGAAGAGCCCCAGCCTCTGCTTTAGCTTTTTTACCATGTCCTCCAGGTGTTCCCCAAAGGAAAGTTTGTGGTCTAGCCAAATTCCCAAATATTTTAATTTGGGGACATACTCCAGTTTTTCCCCCAGTAAGGTGGTGATAGGGAGTAAGGTGCCAGTGGACAGGTAAGGCTGAGTGCTGGCGGGGGAAAGGATCATTGCCTTGGCTTTTTTAATGTTCAGAAGTAGCTTTTTTCCAGTAGCTGGGATTGGAGGGTGTCAAAGTCTTGTTGCAGGTCTGTGTGGGCAATTTCTGGGGTTGACCGACTTAGGTATAGAACTGTGTCATCCACGAACAGGTGGATACTAGCTTTTTTTATGCCTAGGTCTATGCTGTTGATGTATATGGTGAAGAGTATTGGACCCAGGATAGAGCCTTGGGGGACACCTCTTACTAATTGTTTACAGAGTGATAGCTCCCCATCTGCTTTAACCTGCTGGAGCCTGTCCGTGAGATAGTCATGGAACCATCCAAGGGAGGTAGAGTCAAGACCTAGAGCTTTTAAAGAGGATAAGAGTAGGGAGTGATCTACAGTGTTGAAGGCCTTGCTTAGGTCAAGGAACACAGCGCAAACAAATTCTTTGTTATCAAGGTCGTTTTGCCAATCATTTGTTACCTTGGCCAGTGCTGTAACTGTACTGTGTTTTGACCGAAAGCCTGACTGAAACGGATTTAGGAAATTTGAGTTTTCCAGGAAGGCTCGTAGCTGTGCATTCACTACTTTTTCTAACAGTTTAGATAGTATAGGGAGTAATGAAATTGGCCTGTAATTGTTTAAATCACAGGGATCCCCAGATTTAAATAATGGGATAATGTGGTCAGTTTTCCATACGATAGGTAGAGACCCCTGGGATAGTGATAAATTGAACAAATGCGTAATGGGCACTGCCAATACATACCAGGCCACTTTTAAGAAGTAGGGGTCTAGTGAATCAGCCCCTGCGCTTTTCTTGGTATCCAAGTGAAGGAGTAACTCTTCGACTTCTTTCTGAGAAACAGGTGAGAAGGAGAAGGTAGCATTTGTTAAATATGGTTCAGGTGGTGCAGGCATCTGAGAGCGCAGGTTGCAGGCAGGAGAGTTATCGAAGGCTAGTCCAGCTGATTCAAAGTGGTTGTTAAATGCTTGCAAAATTTCCTTTTTGTCGCTAAGAAGGACATTGTTGGAGGAGATTTTAGAGGGGAGTGTGCTTCCTGACGTATGACCAGAGAGGTCTTTTATTGTTGACCAGAATTTGGTTGGGCAAGTTGAAGCAGCATCTAGCTCAGTATGGTAGTAGTTGAACTTGGCATCTCTTGTCAGCTTTGTGCAAGAGTTCCTGGCAGCTCTGAAAAAACACCAGTCTTTGCCAAGCTGAGATTTATGAGCGGTTTTCCACAGCTTGTCCCTTTTTAGTAATGCAGCTTTAAGTTCTGGGGTGAACCAGCGGTGGGTACTAGGCTTTAAACAAGTTTTGACCAGTGGAGCATGGATGTTGAGGGCCTGTGTTAATATTTCTTGCAATATGGTGTATGCATTGTTCACTTGTCTGGCGAGGTAGAAACTCTGCCAGAGCGGGGAGTCCATAAGGTCATTGGCATAGGCATGTGGGTCGAAGTTTCGCTTTGATCTCTTGGTGGAAAATTTCGTGGTAGTTTTGGGCGTGTGATTTGTTCTCACTCCAGCAATAAAACAGTGATCACTGACGTCGGCATGGAAGAACCAGCATGTGAGTAAAAGTGAGGTTTGTTTACTAGTAGGACATCTATCAGGGTACTTTTAGCTGGGTTTTTCTTATTAATGCATGATGGTTCATTAATAAGCTGTGAGAGTCCATGGGAGTCACAGAGGGATTTGAGAGGTAGTGAGGTGCTGGTTAACCAGTCGTAATTAAGGTCTCCCAATATTATGGTTTCTAGGTTGCAGGAGTCCAGTATGGAAGATAGATGAGTCAGGGGCTGGGGTCCAGCTGAGGGTGGCCTGTAGCAGCCAATGATTTGAATGGCTAATGCAGGGGTAATTTCAATTTTTAGGGATAGGCATTCATAAGCACTGGCGTATGAGGAGGAATCGAGTATAGATACTGAGAATTTGTCCTTGATATAGATGACGACTCCGCTGCCCCTGTTTGTCTTGTCGGTTCTGAATAGTAGGTAGTTAGGTATTCCAATCTCCATATCAAGTGTGGCTGGCCGTAGCCATGACTCTGATATAACAAACACATCAGGATCGGTGTGTGTGATCCAAGCCTGGATGGAGGAGAATTTTTTTAGAAGGCTGCATGCATTAACATGTATGAAGCTAATTCCTTTCATTTTGGAGAATTCTACAGGTGAAGTGATGTCGATCATAAGTCCAGGATTGAGCTCTACATTGCCTGAACATAGTAATAGCAGAAGCACAAGTTTTATTAGGATCGCAAGGGAAGACTTGACATTTTTTTACCTTTTCCGGGTAGATGTAGTATCCAGGTAGGTTTGCGTAGGTATGCTATTAGTCTTATGTTGACCTAGCATCACGTAGCATAGGACCCTTGCTGTGAGGTGCCATGATGTATTATTACTATGGGAGGGTAACTGGTACCATTCGGCTGAAGTTAGGCTGCTTGATGCACACCTGATGTGCCACCCAATTTGGTGGGGGTATAATGGTACAGAGGTGTTGCAGGTGCTGAGCAAGTACCTGATGTGTGTACATTGTATGGATTCAGGATGGATTTCCTCACTAGAGTATGTCCAGTCTAGTGAATTCCCTTCTGCAGGCAGAATGCATAGAGCAGTAAGGATCAGGAAGCATAATGTCATGGTGATTAGTGTGGGGAGGCATTTAGCGCTCCTAGAGAAGGAGAAGGGTTCCGTAAGTTAGTTTAGAAAACTAGTCTGGGGCGGTGTCCCACTTCTTAACAGTGTAGAATAATAATAGATCAGTAGGAATGGGCAAAAGAAAAGAAGGGTGGCCAATAAAGACCCCAGTAGGAATAAGGGGACGAAACCGAGGCTGATCTATATAGAAGTTGGCCGGGGGCGGTTGGTCGATTGGTCGAAAATTTTCGGCTTTGCCGTACCTCTCAACTTGCTGTGTCTGGCTTTGTGGTCTCGGACATCGGCTTCTGCAGTGCCGACTGCCCAGTAGCTGCGGTTTGAGTGGTGGAAGAGCTGGGAGCCCTGGAAGGGTCTCGGCTGAAGAGGGAAGGAGAGAGGAGCCAAATTAGTACTGGAGGAGGACAAAGGATCTCACAAGCCAGTGATAGAAGAAATTTGCACTTGAATGGGGCGATTTCCTTGGCACCTGGGAGTCTGGCTGCAGTACCAATTCAAGGAAAGGGATGTAATCACTCTAACATCTAGTTAACTTTAACAGGTTAAAACAGCTTTTTCAGTGAGCTTTTAACAATTTCTAGCAGTTAGGCAGTAAAAAGCAGTCTACATAGATAAAGAGAAGCAGGTGAGAAGGAGAAGGTAGCATTTGTTAAAACCTACTATAAAGAATGTGACTGTTATGTTTCGAAGTGAGGGGGTACATATTGGAAACAGCACATATTGGTTAAAGCAACATTGTGATGTACTTGGTCCCCCAGAGGCTTTGATTGATAGAGAGAATTTCTGGACTGGGACATGGACTTTCAAGGTTAAGCTACAGCAGTCAGATGAAGGAACAGTCCACCTGCTAAATAGCTTCTTTCTAGGGAGGGACAGAGGGGTTTGCTACTATGCAGGACAACCCAAAGCCTGTCATAAGTGTGGGGCACGGACTCATTTGGCAAATGTCTGTGACAAACTGAAATGTGGTATCTGTAATGAGTTAGGCCACATCAGCCATCAGTGTGCAAACTTGGTGAAATGTAACCTTTGTGAGGAATTTAGCCACAGTTTCCAAGGATGCCCATGGGCAGTGCAGAATAAAGCACTTAACAGTGACCCTGATAAAATTATTAGAAATGCACAAACAAAAGACAGGTCCTCGGAACCAACTGGCCTGAGACCCGCCCTAGAACCCCAGAGAGCAGAGGAGCCACGTTCAGCTCCAACACCTGCCAAAAGGACCATGGCACCTGGAGACTTCTCATCCTCCTCAAAAGATATGCCCCCTCCCCCCGAAGTACAGGTCTGGACACTGCTGGCCCTTCAAATTTGCAGGTGCTGCGGGAATCCACAGGTTCTGACCCAAGTGTGGAACTGGGCACTACACCACTGAACATTGTCCCAGATGCTGCACCATCTACATCGGATATAGGAGGATGGATACTTCCATCCTCACCACCATGGAAAACCCATCTACCTTGATGACGAAGTCTCAGAATTCAGAAAACCAATCTGGTGGATATGGAGATAGCAAACCCCTATGATACACTTTCTAAAACTAATAGTGGAAGAGCGGATATGGGGGATTTGGACTCTGATGCATTTTCCTCTAATACCTTGTCCCAAAAGCAGGATACAGAGGGTATTGAGGAAAAGAGAAAATTAAAAAGCAATTAGTCCTTTTTATTAGCCTAACATATGTCTTTTTCCTTAGCCATCATCAATGTGCATGGTATTCTATCTACTACTAAATGACAAGCAGTGTTTCCTTTTCTGCATGATTCCCAGCTTGACTTTTTACAGGAAACATGGTTTAATTCTAGTATTCTTTTAACACAAGCTCGAAGGGAATGGGTGTGGGGACCTTCTTATTGGTCATTTGGGGAGGACACTGCTGATGGGGTGTGAATATTATTTGTTGGTTCGACCTTTATTTTCCAAAATTTAGTTAATTTTATTCCTGGCAGGGTATTAATAGTAGATGGCATTTGGCAAGGGTGGTCAAGCAGGTTTGTGGTAGTTTATGCAGCACAAAGTAAGGCTGTAAGGGTTGGAATGATGGAGGACACACAGCCATACCTGGCAACATCTAGGCAGGTATACCTGGTGAGGGATTTTTATTGTAGTTTAAAAGGGGGGATAGAAGGCTACAAGGGAAAAAAAATATATTGTAATTCATGGGCCCTGCAAGCTTGTATTGAAATGGCGGAACTACTAGATTGCAGTACCAAAGCAGTTCCCCCAATTACTTATACATATGTGCGTAGCAGGTATACCACAAAAAACGATTATATTTTTATGTCTAAATCTATTCAAGTGCAGAAAGCATCTATAATTCCTGTAGAATTCTTAGACCATGTAATGGTTACCAGTCTTGTGAATATGGACCCAGGGACAAGTAAAAATGCAGTTAGATGGAAACTGAACACACAGTTTGTTTACACCAGACATAAAAATAGAAATTTTAGATGTTCTAATTACGAGAGCATCGGCGTTACATTTATATGAAAATGTGTTACACTGGTGGTTACAGACTAAATCGGATGTAGCAAAATGGTTAGAGGCACATGGAAATAGAACTGTTAACACTAAATGACAGATATTTAACTTTACGTGAAAAATTGTTTGTGTTATTTACCAAGACCTTTGACAGGAGAAAGTACTATACTGCACAAATAATAAGTGTAAAGGAAGAGATGAAGAATTTACAATATGACAGAGCTGCTTCATTACAGGCAGAGCTTATTTTTGGGGTTTGGAAAAACACCATACTCGAACCCATGTCATGCCTGTAAGGACAGAAGATATAGGGCTCAGTTTTCTGCTTTGAGAGATGAGACAGGAGTCTTGTGTTTGGATTCACAGGGGATACAGGGAGTAGTAAATCAACACCTAAATTAGTCAGTGACATGCATCTGGATAAGGAGAAAATGGTAGAATATTTGGGGAATATACAGGTGCCTCTGCAATCTAAGGAGCAAAATATGACTCTGACTAAAGAACTGACAGTAGAGGAGGTCGGTGAGGTGATCAAACAACTAAAATTGGGCTCTACACTGGGGGAAGACGGACTTCCAAATGAATTTTATAAACGATTTCCTGAACTTATGGTACAGATTTTGGTAAGGGTATATTGCTATTCAACACAGCTTTCAGACTTACCTGACGTCTTTACAAAAGGTTTAATTATGTATTTATTCAAAGCAGGTGATAGGGAGTCAATAGAAAACAGGCATCCCATCTGCCTTATGAATTCCGATTTTAAAATGTGGACCTTTTTGCTACAAGCACGACTAAAGAAAATAGCACCCACCCTTATACATTCAGTACAGACTTGTGCCATACCTGGTAGGCACATACAGACAAATCTATGTGTAATCAGGGATGTGGTTTGATTTTGTGAGAAAAAATGTGCAGGGATATTTCCTGTTCCTAGATCAGCTAAAGGCCTTCGACCAGGGAGATCATGTTTTCACGACAAAGGTTTTGGCTAAGTATGGACTGGAATTCCTACAGCATTCTTCAGGTGGATAAAATTATTGTATGGAAATGCTGTTATATCTTCAGTTTTAGATCCATCTGGGAGTTTACAATTTAGGGTAAGTAAAGGGGTGTGTTAGGGATGTCCATTGAGTCCCCTTCTATATGTATTTGTGTTGGATCCCTTAATTAGAAAGATTATGACTCAGCAGGACTTTCAGGGTATTTCAGGAGAGCAGTTGGATGATGAAGTGCATGCACTGGCCTATGCAGATATTTGTGTTTTTGCAAAAAATGAGAATAGTGTGAGGGTTCTATTACAAGAAACAGAGAAATATGGATTGGTATCAGTAGCAAGGTTAAACCTTCAGAAATGTAGAGGTTTACATTTAGGAGATCAGGCCAGGCAACTGGAAGAGGGAATTATAGTCACTACTAAATCAATAAAAATTTTGGGAGTACATTACGGGGAGAAAAATAGTGCTGAGCAAAACTGGGAAGTGGCCATCAGTCAGGAAGAAGAAAAAATGACTCACCTTAGTAATTATGTTTCTTCTAATGGAGTCTTGCTGTATTCTGACAATATGCAGTTAACCCCGGAGATGAAGGAGTTAACTCTTTGCTGAGAACATAGAACGTTGAGCTCATACTCGGTACAAACCTCTGTCTGCTGCACTTTCAAGTGTAACCATCAGATTCTTATGAGCCAAAACCAACTAATTACATCTATAGTGTGGAAATTGTAAAAAAACAAAACAAAAAAAAAAAAACACTAGCCATAAGAGTAACCCAAAGTTTTGGAATCCCAAAAAGACTCAAGTTGAGAATCCCAAAACAAAAAACTTAAGTAGTGAACTAAAAATAACTCTAAATAACCACAAATAAAGACCACTATGACCATCTCCTCCAAAAGGAGAGGGAGCCAGTACACCTCTGTGGTGTAGCACTGTACCTGCCAACCCACTTCCTAAAAACCAGGTTCTGAGATGGGAGGCGGGGGAGGAGGTCAGAATACAGCAAGACTCCATTAGAAGAAACATAATTACTAAGGTGAGTAATTTTTTTTTCAGACAACATGAAGTCTTGCTGTATTCTGACAATATGCAGACTACCAAGCAGTACCTCCCAAGGGGAGGGTACAGAACCTACTTAGAAAATAGACTCTGCAGCACTGCTGTACCAAACCTAGCATCACTCCTAGCCTGGATGTCCAGAGAGTAATGCTTGGTAAAAGTATGAACTGTTTTCCAGGTGGCTGCTTTACAGATCTCTAAGAGTGGAATATCTCTGGCCGCAACCAGAGAAGCAGCTGTACCTCTGGTCGAATGAGCCCTCAGGCCTGAGGGGGGTACCTTGCCCAGCTTTTCATAGCAGAATTGAATACATGAGACAATCCACCTGGCAATAGTCCTCTTAGTAGCAGGTTTGCCCTTCCCTACTTCACCATAAGTGAGAAACAACTGAGAACAGTCAAACCTAAGTGCCTTAGTGTGCTCCATGTAGAAGCTAAGAGACCTTTTAACATCCAAACTGTGTATCTTCTCTCTCCTGAAGAAGAAGAAGAATGATCAGTGAAAAACACAGGAAGGGACATGGATTGGTTCAGATGAAAATCTGACACCACTTTGGGCAAGAACCTCTTGTTGGTTCTAAGGACAACCTTATCTCTATGAAAAGAAATAAAATCAGGCTCCACTGACAGAGCTTGCAATTCACTGATACGCCTGGCAGAGGTAATAGCTACCAGGAACACAGTTTTCCAAGTCAAGTACTTAAGTTCTGCTGAGGCCAAAGGCTCAAAGGGTGTTTGCATGAGCTGAGCAATGCACACATTAAGATCCCAAACAGGGGTAGGATCCCGAAAAGGGGGATTAGTATGAAGCAGTCCCTTAAAAAAATTACAGAACACAGGGTGGGAAGCTACAGAAGAAGGCTTCCCCACTGATAAAGATGCAGAAACAGCTGATAGATGCACCTTGAGGGTAGCTGGTCTGAGGCCTAAACTATTGAGATAAACCATATAGTCCAGAACTGCAGACAAATCGGCAGAGTCTGATGATATCTGTTTACTAGAACACCAAATACCAAACCTTTTCTATTGGCGTTATAGGTTTTCTAGTAGCAGGTTTACAAGAATCCTTGAGAATGTCCAGAACCCCCTGAGACAGATTCATACTTGCATATTCTAGCTCTTCAAGAGCCAAGCCTTGAGATTGAGAGACTGAAAATTGAGATACCAAATTCTCCCCTGAGAGGAAGTTAGCAGATTGTGTTTTTTGGGGAGAACCAATGGAAGATGGACCACCAGAGACAGAAAAAGTGGATACCAAGGCTGCCTGGCCCAGTCTGGCGCAATTAGGATCACCTTGCAAGATTGTGACCTTATCTTGACCAGAACTCTGAACAACAGAGGGAAGGGGGAAGGCATACAGAAATTTCCCTGACCAATCTAACAGTAGAGTATCCAGGGGACTGAGCCCAATACTGGGGGTCTACAACAAAAGAGAGGAAGTTGGTGATTGCCTGGGGCTCCAAAGAGGTCTATCTGAGGAGTGCCCCATCTCAAAAATATCACTTTTAGCACTAGAAGATCCAGGGACCATTCATGATGCCCCTGAGAAATCCTGCTCAAAGTATCTGCTAACACATTGTCCTTCCCTGGAAGATGGACTGCTACCAGGGATGTCTGTAGAGAATAGGCCAGAGACCAGACTTTCATGGCTTCTGTGCACAAGGCCGTCGACCGAGTGCCTCCCTGCTTGTTGATGTACCACATGGTGGTGGTGTTGTCTGTTCCCACCTGAGCCACCTTGTTCTGTACTGCCTTTCCAAAAGCTTGTAAGGCCAAGTATACTGCCCTGAGTTTCACAAGGTTGATATGAAGGAGAGACTCCTGAGGGGACCACACTCCTCATGCTGTGAGGGCTCCCAAATGAGCCTCCCACCCCAGAAGAGAGGCATCTGTGGTCAGAACCACAGAATGAGTCTGAGAGACAAATGGGACCCCTTGTTTGAGGTTGTCCTTATTCAACCACCACTGGAGACCATGGATCAAGGTCTGAGTCACTGGAATCAGTTTGTTGAGATGGTCTTTTTTCTGGGCCCAAAAAGCCCTCAGGTGAAACTGGATATCCCTCATCTGGAACCTGGCCCCTGGAACCACTGCAGTGGCAGCTGCCATGTGGCCCAGTAGTTGAAGGAAATGTCTTGCGGGACGAGAGACCAGGAGACGAAATGAGGAAGCTAGGTCTGTAAGGGCCTTTACCCTTGACAAGGGAAGAAAGGCCTTTGCCTGGACAGTGTCTAACTCCATCCCTATGAAGGCGAGGAGCTGCACTGGTTCGAGAACTGACTTTGGAAGGTTGAGGAGGAATCCCAAGGAAGTGAGCACTTCCTGGATCACTTGTAGATTTGACCTGACTTGGTCTGGAGACTGCCCCACGATGAGCCAGTCATCAAGATATGGGAAAATAGAGATGGTCTGTCTCCTTAAAAAAGCTACTATTACTGCTAGGCATTTTGTAAAGACCCTTGGTGCTGATGTTAGCCCGAAAAGCATTGCCCTGAATTGGTAATAGTCTGAGGGCAGTTCGAATCTGAGATCCTTTCTGCGGGAGCACCTGATGGGAATGTGAAAGTAGGCATCTTTGAGGTCTAGGGAAGCTAACCAGTCCCCTGGCCTTAGAGAGGGAAGAATTATTCCCAGAGTCACCATTTTGAACTTTGGCTTCAGCAAATGCTTGTTTAAGTATCTTAGGTCTAGGATGGGCTGCCACTCTCCTGTCCTTTTTGGGATAAGGAAGTACCTGGAGTACAGACCTTTGCCCCTGAGGAATGTAGGAACTCTCTCTATAGCTCTGAGAGCTAACAGAGAGGAAATCTCTGCCTCTAGAGCAATGGTTTCGGAGATGTTGGCAGGTGGAAAAGACCTGGCCCTCAGCTTTGGGAATTTTTTGAAGCTGAATGCCAGTCCCTGGCTTACTACCTCCAGGACCCACTTGTCTGAGGTTACAGACTTCCAGGCCTGGAAGTAGTAAGCCAGCCTGCTTCCTACAGGGATCGGGGAGTTGACCCGGGCTGACACCTCAGGGTGTCTGTTTGGCAGGAACCTTAGGCTGAGATGTGGATGCAGCCTTGCTCATCCCTCTCCTGCCTGTCCCTCTAAAGAACTCCCTCTGGGAAAAAGGAGAGGAGGCCTGTGCCTGGTAGAAAGGCCAGTGAAAAGGCCTGCCTCTAGCTTGCTGCTTCTGAGGAGTCGACTGCCTTTCCTTGGCTTGAGTATTCCTATAGGTGGTCCTGTACTCATCCATCCTACATTGAATCCTATGCTACCTCATTGACTACAACCTCAGGGTCTAATTGTTCACATCGCATAATCAGGCATGCCTCTTCAACCTCAGTGTCTGCTCACTCGCATCGCTCAATCAAGCCAGTTTGCATTATCTTCAGTCTCCTCATCAGCACATCTGGAATCTCCTCATGAGCACATCTGGATACCCCTTGCTCCTCTGACTTCTACATGGATTTACTCCCTCCCATCGACTACTTGAGCATACCCTTCTCGGGTCCCTGCTGTCTCATGTTCCTTCTTTAATCTGTGCTTCTTTGGAATTTTCCCTGTCCTGTCATCATCCTCCCTACTCATATCCCTCGTTAATGAACCGTTTTCTTTACCGACATACATCCTCAAATCAAACATCGTTAGCCTGAAGGGAAGGCAACCTAGGCCTTGGATCCCCAGAGGTTTCCCCCTCAAAGGGGGTTTTTCCTGTCCTCCGTGCCAATGGTCATAATATTAGTTAGAGCTGGTGCTTTCTTCAGTTAGTTAGTTAGGTTCTGCTGTTGGATGGAGGTGGATGGTGGCTCTGGCTTTCCCCTCTCTCCTTAGGAAGTTAGCCCTTCTCTTCACAGAATTCATTCATCATCCTCGCCTCTTCAAAGCTCGACATCTTTGGGTATTCTATTTGGGCTTCTTTCTAATCTACCTTTAGCCGATACATTCATTCCCTCAGCACCTGTAGGGGGAACCCTCCTCTAAGGTTCCTTGCGTCGTCCCCCTGCAGGGTGGTATATCCCATGGATAGTGAGGCGGAAAGCCACAAAGCAAATCAAATTACACAAGCATCATCTCATATTATCTCATCCAGTTGCATAAGCACAACGAACCAAACTTTAAAATGCACCTTGAAAAGATTTGCGAAAGATGAAGGGAAAGATTGGGACAAATACTTACTTTACCTGCTTTTTGCTTACAGAGAGGTGCCACAAGCCTTAACAGATTTTTCACCATTTGAAATGCTGTATGGTAGACAACCTAGAGGGCCACTAGCTGTAATAAAAGAAACATGAAAAGATCACCACACTCAGAAAAAATTCTATTACATCTTATATGCGTGCCCTGATAAAGTAACTGGCAAAATATGTTGAAATTGCCCATAATAATCAGGAAGAGGCCTAACACAAGCAGAGGGAATATTATGACCATGGGACAAATGTTTTTGAGCCAGGTGAAAAGGTTTTGTTACAGTTTCCCACTACAGAAAATAAACTTTTAATGAAGTGGCAAGGGCCTTGTAAAGTGCTTAGACGCACTGGCACAGTTAACTATGAGACTGAGATCCCTGATAGGAAAAATCCTACAATGATATACTATGCTAACCTGCTGAAGAAATGAGTTGAAAAAGCACCAAAGGCTGCTTTGTTAGTATTACCACAAACTGATAAAAAAGATATTGATATAGCTTATGACAGACTGGAACAGGACTGGAACTTTTGATGCTGTAAAGGTGAATGTTTCCTTAACCTCTGAACAAACTCCAGAAATTCATAACTTAGTAAAGACATTTAACAGTACCTTTTACCACAGTGCCAGGTTGTGCAAAAGGGGTCAAGCACATAATAGTGATAGGAAATGCTCACCTTATCAGACAAAAGACATACAGATTACCAGAGCAGTTAATAGCAGATGTGGTAAAGGAAACACACAAAAAATAAAACAGTTGGCAAATATTAAAAGAGTCAAGAAGTGCTTGGTCATCACCAATGGCGATTTTAAATAAAACAGAAGGGGGTGTAAGAATCTGCCTTGATTTTAGGAAACTTAATCAAGTGCCTGAATTTGACAGTTATCCTACACCCAGAATAGATGATTAGGTGGACAGATTAGGAAGTACCAAGTACATCAGTATCCTCAATCTCACCAAGGGTTACTAGCAAATTCCCCTAGCTGAAGAATCCAGAGACAAAACTACATTTGCCATTCCAGTTGTGTTCTATCAGTTCATCACCATGCCGTTTGGTTTACACGACACACCCGCTACATTGCAGTAGTATGTGCCTGTAATTTTAACTATTCACAGTGGTTATTGTGCTGCTTTCTTGGATGGTGTCATGGTGTACAGTCCATACTGGAAAAGCCACCTGGAACACCTACAAGCAGTTATCCAATCTAAAAAGAAGGCAGGTCTGACTATTAATCCTTCCAAATGTTTATCGGGCATGCAAGAGACCAGATATTTAAGTTATGTTTTGGGTAATGGAGAAGTAAAGTCAGATATTTCTAAGATAGAAGCTGTAGCTAACAGTCCTGTCCCTAAAACAAAGAAACATGTTAGGTCATTTTCAGGGCTGGCTAGTTACTGTCAGAGATTTGTTCCCAGCTTTGCCCACTTAGCTAACCCACTGATTGAACTCATGAAAAAATTATACCCAAATAATGTGAAATGGCCCCAGAGTGTGAGGATGCTTTTCGGCCATAAAGGCTGCATTATGTAAAGCCCCTGTTTTAAGAAGTCCATACTTTGAGAAACAATTTTTGTTACAGACAGATGCATCAGAGGTAGGCCTAGGTAACATAGAAACATAGACTTTGATGACAGATAAGGACCGCTTGGCCCACCCAGTCTGCCCATTTCCCTACCTATTGGATAAGCAGCAGATCCTAGTTAACCACCAGCCTACTTCTTCCTACCTCCCACCAGAATTGCCATATGTCTGTCCCATGCATTTTTGAATTCCCCTACTGTTTGTAATCCCACGACCTCTTCAGGAAGGCTGTTCCATGCATCTACCACCCTCTCCATAAAAAAAACACTTTCTCATGTTGCCCCTGAGCTGTCTCCCCATCTTCAAATTGTGCCCCCCCATTCTTGCACATCTTTTTCTGAAAGATGCTACGCTCTTGAACTTTGTTGATTCCCTTGCGGTACTTGAAAGTTTCTATCATGTCCCCCCTCTCCCTCCTTTCCTCAAGGGTACACATATTAAGCTCCTTTAGTCTCTCCTTGTATGGCTTTTGGTGCAAACCCTTCACCATTTTAGTTGTCCTCCTCTGACTGCCTTCATCCTGTCTATGTCCTTGCAGAGATGGGGTCTCCAGAACTGCACACAGTACTCCAGATGGGGTCTCATCAACTGTCTGTACAGAGGAATAACAATTTCCTGATTTCTACTGGTGATGACTCTTCCTATGCATCCCAGTATCCTCCAGCCCTCCTTACTGCCTTCTCACATTGCTTGCCTACCTTTAGGTCATCTGATATGACTACAGCCAGGCCCCTTTCTATTTTAGGTGCAGTCTTGAGTCAAAACACAGATGGAAAGGAACATCCCATTCTATATATCAGTAGGAAATTGCATGACAGAGAGAAAAGGTACTTTATCATTGAAAAGGAATGCCTTGCGGCAAAGTGGGCCATGGAGTCCCTTAAGTTATATTTGTGTAGTGTCCCAGAGTTGGGGGTACAATAGAAAAAAATATAGAGGCGCTCAGCCCTGTAAGGTGCCTAGTACAGTATGGAGGAGTCCCAGAAATGCCTAAGTGCCTAATCTTTATGTACATCCAGCACAAGCACATTTTAAAAATAATGTAAATAGTCAGAATTGCCAAGTAAATGTTGCTATGCCAGCACGTGGCATAAGTAAACACTGTGCCCAAGATTGTAGAATGTTGTGCTGAGCTGCACATGCCCAGCATTCTAGTGCCAGAACCAGAACCCAGAGTGTTGCCTTTTGAATTGGCAAAAGCTGTTACAGGGAGAATCATGGTGACTGTGGAGGAGAGAGGACACAGAACATGAGGAGGAACAAGAAGAGCTTGCCAGGAGGGCTGAAGCTGTCCTGGAGGGCTTTCTTGTGTGCCCCTCTACCTCCATTCACTGAAGACTACATACCTGAATGTGTCATTTGGTCTACGGTGTCACTGGACACCTGAAAAGATGTTCTGTTCCCCACCCAAAAGGCTTGGTGCCCCATTTATTTATTTTTCTATTTAAAAAGTAAAGTGTTGGTCCCCCGGAGGTGATGTTAGCAGTGTCACAGTGTCTGTGAATTAGTCAGGACCTCGCAAGGTCCCTGGATGACCACAGAGCTGTCCAAAACCCTCCCTCTGTCACCAGCACCTCCCGATCCAGCTTCTCTGCATCTAAGTCCAGGGCGGTGTGTCAGCGGCATCACACTAGCAACATGCTGACCACCAAAAGCAAAGCCGCAAGTGATTTATTTATTTTTAAGAAAAGCGCTAGGTGCTCAGTGCAATGTCTGACAGCCAAGAGTGGGCAGGGCTAATTTAGAACAAATCCTTATTCAGGCGTAGTGATGCCCAGTGGAGGAGTCTAGAGAGAGGGGCTTCCTGCAGAAGCTGTTCCATATTCATAAGGGGAGTTCCCAAAGGTAGAGTTGGAGCGAATGGGAACAGCAGGGGCCCGAGTCCATTCTTAAAGCGAGCGGGGACAGCAGAGGCCCGAGACAGTTCTTAAAGTGGCCTAACAGTAGAGGCCTGAGATAGTTCTTAAAGCGGTCTAACAGGAGAGGTCTGAGCCAGTTCTTAAAGTGGCCTAGCACGGGAGACCATAGCCAGTTCTTACAGTGGTCTAGCAGGGGAGGTCCAAGTCAGCTCTTAAAGCTGCCTAGCCACAGAGGCCCACAGGTGTAAAGGGGTGAGTTAGGCCCAGATGTTTATTTAAAGGGGCAAGTCAGGCCCAAATGTGTATTTAAAAGGGCAAGCCAGGCCCAACAAGTTATTTAAAGGGGTCCAGCAGCCAGTAGGCCCAGCACTTAAAGGGGCAAGTAAGGTCCAGGTATATTTAAAGGGGCACAGTCCTGAAAAGCCCACAGTTGCAATGGAGGCCCAGCCAAAGGGTCTCAAGTATAAACAGGGGCAACACTAGGCCCAAAGAGGACACAAGAGATCTAACCAGCCATTCTAGTCCATAGATTGAAAAGGGACTTAGTCAGCCATAGTGGGACAATTGTTGGTAAAAGGCCCAGGTCTGCCATAAGGGACCCACCCCACCAGAGCAACTCACAGTTTTAGGATGCAATTTAGTGGTTAGAAGCCAGAAATACCCACAGTAGCAGGAGAGCCCATTTAAGATAGAGAGACCCCACTACAGTAGGTCCACATCTAGCTAGGGCTTCACCAAAGAAGGTGACCAGATAAAAGCAACCAAGTGCCTGTTATTTACCATGACCTGTACATCCAGAGACTGATATTGTGCATAATTGTTGGAACTTGACTTTTAATTGCATTAAGCCAGCATCTTGTGCCTGTGTGTGTTTGAATCAATCTTCAGCAACCCCCCTTGAGAGACAGTTCACCAGTGCATTTCAGAATCAGTCTCCAGCAGCCCTTGGAGAGAAATTTCACAAGCATACTCCACAGTCAGTCTGCAGCAGTATTCCTGTAGAGAAGAACTGAATTGCATTCACACTTTGCAACATCATGTTTGTTGTTTTCCTCTAACAGTTCCCAGTGTACGGCTGGCCCAGTGCCGAGTCTGCCATCCATTTTCTTATTTTGTCGTCCGCACTGAAATATCATCTAGATCCTCTGTTCTAGTTCCCTGAGTCAACGTCCTGTTTATTGTTTTATATCAGACCTTGGCTCGTCCAGTCTCGGTGCCCAGAACTGTGTCATTCTCCAATGTCTACAGACTTCATCCTCCCATCGTCTTCTTCACTCATCATTCCAGAAGTGGACTGTGTCTGGTTGTTCTGCATCCTCTTCCTTACCCGGCAGTCCAGACGTGGGCTGTGGCAAGGGGTTCTACATCATCTTCTTCACCCAGCAGTCCAGAAGTGGGCAGTGGCTGGGTAACCACTGTTTTGGTCATCTCAACCCAGCTGTCCAGAAGTGGACTGTGGCCAGATCCTTTGTCTTTCAGTTCCAGCAGCCCTTAGTGGGTTTTTAGCTGAGGAAATCTTTGTGCTTCTTCTTGAATTCCAGCAACCCTAGAGAGGTGCGGTGTGGCAGGGAGACTCATGGTCTGTTCAAAACCCTCTCTGTATTCTCCTAGTTTCTAAAGAAGTCCCCAGAGTCACACTAGTCAGCCAATCAAGTTATTCCTTGTTACACCAGTTTCTTTGTCCCTGTTCTCTTCTCAATGACAGAGAAAGTACAACCATGCATGAACTGCTATTAGTAACCTGTACAGAGTTTGGCATAGTGTGTTGAATGTTCCATAGTGTGGAGTACTCCAGGGGTAATAGGCCTTAGTTAGAGGTGCACCTTGGGGTAAAATTAGAAGGGTTTGCATAAGATGCTCTTACAGCGTAGCTGTTACAGTTGATTTTGAAAGGAGGATAGAGGACAAGACCCCTCCTCACCTCCGTGGCCATGTTCCCCTTTCCCTGGTTTAAGAATAAACAGCTGCCTGGCATTTGGAGCTTGCTCTTGACTCCTTCCTCTCTTTGTCAGGTGACGACATCCACCTCATCGGGAACCTAAGTGTCCTCTCACCATTCCACCTGCAGGGAGCAACACTGGTGTTAGTAAATTGTGGCTGATTTTGTTGCTCTATTACCCTTCTTATTCTTTAGTGGATCCCAGCACACACTACCATCATGGCACCATACCATAACATTTGCTAGGAGCTGACTTTGTAATTGTGACCTGGTCAACATGTATACAACTGTAAGAAGCCTTGCTCTATGGGATTGAGCAAGGTTGAGGGGCCTGGGTTCTGTTCTAACTTAAAAGGGAAGTTCTTTCCCAATAGAAATTATTTAGCATTGTGCCTCCACCCAAAGATGAAATACAGTGGGCCAGATGTCTGACTGGAACAACCCCCTTGCAGTCAGCCCACACATGGAACACCAACAACCTTTTAGCATTTTCAGTAGGCATACAATTATTGACTGTATCTAATAATGTGCTCATGCAAGATATGCTCATGAGACAGAGTAACAATAAACAATTTATTAACCAGGGTAGGGAACTGGGGTTCAAAAATAAATAACGATTCAGCAAGATTTGATAAGCATAAACAACAACAATAACAATAAACAGTGCCCACCCCCAACAGCAAATGCAAACCGTATGGCCCACCTCCCCACTGGTACCAGCGTTTCCCCAAGTTCTTTCTGAGTACCTAAGGCATTGAGTCGCTGCAAACCCAATGAGGTGCAGCTGGTTGGCTGGCATTGGTGCACTTTTTTAAAATAAACAAATTTTGCTTAAACTATATACAATCTCCAGAGGCAGGGCAATCCCTTTGTTCACTCCCGATCTTGGAGTTACCAGTCTGAGACTCTCTCTAGTTGCAGCTCTGGGACTCTGTACCTGGATGTAGAAGGCTGCAAAAGTCTTTCTGCTTCTCCACTGCTCGGGAATCCCTTGCAGCTCTCTCTCTCTCTCTCTCTCTTGCAGCTCTGGAATGGATCAGTCTGAGGGCCAGGGGCCACCCACCCCACCCGTCCAGGCATCCAGCCCTCAGGGTGAGGTTAGAGGTAATGCCTAGCTGTGAAACTGCCTTGTCGATCCCCCAGACTGTGCGCTGGCAGATCACCTTTTCCTGGAGCACAGGAACACTGGCTTCATTATTTTCAGACACATTACAGGCTGCAGCTGGGGCACAAAAGTCCATAAGATAGCAAACACAGTTCTGGATCTCCTCCTGTAGCTTGGGCAGGATTCAAACTCTCAGAATTCAGCCTCTGGCTCTGTTGAGCAAAAGCACAGCAGTTACAACTTCTAGTAGCTCCTTCCAGATATTGGAATGCAACAAATATGGCTCCTCCAGGGTTGTTGCTGTGGAAGCCCCAGGCAGGTCTCCCACCTTTCACAGGAAACTCTGTCTTTGTCTTCTCACTCTCTGGAGACTCCAGCCAGACTGCCCCAAACCGAATCTACCCCCTAGTTCTCAGGAGATTATCTGCCAAGTCCCATTTGTCAATCAGGCTGTCAATCCATGAAATTAGTATGCAGAATGTTCGTTTGCTGCCTGATTGTTTGGGGCTAAAGGCATAACATCACAGTCCTTTCCTTTTCCCAGAAGCCATTTTTCTGTAGCCCTTGATTCCCTATTGGCTGCATGGTTGGTCAGAAGCAGTGCCGGCCTTAGGGTGTATGGTGCCCCTAGGCGAACTTGGCAGCAGCGTCCCCCCCCCATGCATCAGTAAGTCAAATAACACAGGAGATCTAAATTTAACAAATACAACTGCACACTGTACAGAAAAGACACACAATTGTGCCATAACGTTTGTTGTAATCTGAATTTAAACTGAACCAAGATCATGCACAGTAATGCATCTAGCAACCTGCATACAAATCTTTTGGCACAATGCAGATTTTACAGGTATAAGACCTTGCATGAGTCATGACATATTTTTAGGAGCACTGTCTCTGCAGCCAGGATGAGAGAGTGAGAGACCCCACCCCCTCAGCCCTTACCTTACCCCTCTCACCTCCTGAGTCCCTGTGTCTGACTGTGACTGAGGGCGGCTGGTCTGGGATGCAGCAGCGTGCATGGTAGTGGCATGATGGGATGGGAATGGGACCCAGACTAGTGCTGAGAGTAACTCAGACCACCACAGTGAATTTGAATTATATTCTCTCCCCCTGCCCTGGGACGCTGCGTGGGATGGGACCAGAACACGATGAGCCCAAGTCCACAGTCCAGTGAGACTCAGACCACCACCTGACCCCCCATCCACAACAACACAGGAGTCTCTAACTGCAGCCAGAATGAGAAAGATCCCCTCCCTTCTTATCTTACCTTCTCTCACGCATCTGTCCTGAGTCCCTGTGTCTGTGACTGAGACAAAAGGGGTGGCTGGCCTGGCTGGGACAAGGCTTCATGCTTGGGATGGGACAGGAGTGGGATGGGACCCAGAGATGGACCAGTGCTGCTAATGACAGACTTGAGACTGAGACTCAGACCACCACTGGTCCTTACTCTTCCACTTTACATGCTCCATGCTACGCTGTTAGCGTTGGTCTTTAGTCCTCCACTCTCTCTGCTCCGCTTCTAGCTGCTGGTCTTCAGTTCTCCACTTACACGCTAATTTGGCACCATGCCTTTCAACTGCTATGAATCTTACATAACGATATGATTTTAACACTCACATTTACCCTTGCTCTGCAAAGGTTTACTGATGTCCTTAATAGGACACAAACTATTAAATCACTTAACTTGACAGCAACATTCCTTATTACTACATATACTGAACACAGGAACATGAAAAAGTGCTACACATTCTGGCCATTTGCTCTGAAGGCCAGTGCTGTGAATTTTAATGCTGAGAGGTATGTAAAAAAACTTTTATTCCTCCTAGTTACTGTCATATTACTCAAAAAGTAGAGAACCCCACACACAGATGACAGATCATGACATTTTGGGCTGTCTTGTCCCTGCAAAATCAAGCTATAAGACACTCAATAATATGAAACTCAAACTGGCTGAAACACTCAGAAATGCATTTAGAACCTTAATTACTGGCAAAATGTGAAAAACATTACACAGCCGCGTCCCATATCTTAAAGAGAACAGTAACCGAACGAAAAAGAACAACAAGTTCAAGCACTGTCCACACTGCCAAAATGCCAATTCATCAATCATGACGAAAACAGACTTACCTAAAGAAAGGGTTTTCTTCAAAGTCTCTGAGCAGACTGACAAACATTTTTGTGTGTCTTAATAAATATTGCTGCGGTTAATAACTTGGGGAAAAATGTACCAGTGGCAGGCCAGCTTAGTGGGGCACTACTATAATTTAACTACTATAAATCGATGGTGAGAGCGGATCAAGGGTGACTCCAAGGTATTTAAAGGTGGTCACTATCTCCAAGGGGGGTCATCAAGGGAAGGGTTTTCACCTGGCCAGGTTAGCCTAGGTTTGGATCTGAAAAGCATGTTTTTTGTCTTTTTGGCATTGACCAGGAGCCTGTTTGTGAGGAACCGCTGATGGGTGGTACCATAGTTGTTTGTGAGAATAGTAGAGAGGTTGGCCAATGTTTTGTCACTATGGAAAAGGATTATGATATCGGCATACAGAAAAGAAGTGCGGGTGATGCTATCTTTTGGAAGGGAGTTTCAAATAGGGAGAACAGGATGGCTCCAAGAATGGAGCCTTGGGGAACCCCAGTGAGAACCTCCCAGTAGGGAAGGGTGGCACCTCCAGTGCAAACAGTCTGTGTACTATATGACTGAAGAGGTAGTTTTAAAACCATGTGGTGGCTGGGACAGAGCAGCCAAGGCAGCTCAGTTTCTATAGGAGTATGTTGTGATCTACCATGTCAAAGGCATTGGTGAGGTCCATAAAAACATTGCCTGTGAGCTTGCCTTCATCCTTGCTGCAATGGACATGGTTAGTGAAGCAAACCATGGCTGTGGTGGTGCTGTGACCTGTTCCAAATTCACATTGTTGTGGACAGAAGAGGTTATACTTTGCCAGGTAGTCAGTGATTTGCTGTCATACAGCTTTTTTAAGGAGTTTGCTTAGGTGGAAGAAGATAGATGTAGGTTGGTAGTTATCCACTGATAGTGGATCACCAAACTTGCAGATGGGGACAACTCTGGCTTGTTTCCAAGTTGGGGATATGGTAGATGATGTAAGGGAGACATTAAAGACAGTGGTTAATGGTTTGGCAATGGCATAGGCTATGAGTTTTAGAAACTAAGGAGAGAGGCCATCACTCCCAGTGCTCCTGTGGTTGAGGAGACTCATAAGGAGTTTTTGGGTATGTTGAGGGGTGATGGCTTTGAAATGAAAGGGCGGTGTACTTGGGTGGTAATCAGCCAGGTCAGGCTGGTGCTTGGCGGGGTCGTAGTGGGGGAGTTTGGAGAGATGGGCAGACATGTCAGAGAATGTGTTACTAAGGGCATTTGCAACCTTGGATGGGTTAGTTGTAGGTCCTGTCCCCAAACCAAGCTTGATGGTGGCCTGCCTTTCCCCCAGGGCAATCAGGGAGTTAACCGCTGACCAGAAATTTTGGAAGTTTTCAAGGCTGCAGAATTAAAAATGTAAAAAAAATAGATTATTTATTTAAGCCAAATAGGTCAAACATACCTTACCAGAAGACGATAGGCACTTAAATAATTGGGAAGGCCTTTAGAGGCATACAAAACTGTTCCAATCACTGTTAATGAGTCCAATGTGAGCAGTGAAGAGATCACCCCATTTTTATCATATGTATGGGGTAGACACGACACTGATGTGCCTTGTTCCTCCTTTTTTCGTTATCATATTCTCCTAACGTATCTGTTTCATTAAATAGCAAGCTGCACATACACAATGCACACACGCTTGACTCCTATGGGTATCTTACAGCACACACAATGCAGATATTCATGGTCTTGATAATGATGGTGTAAACACCATCTTTAGAAATCATGAAAATGTTGCTTAATACATTACCATCTAGCCCACAAAGACTTGCACTGTCAATGGTATGTGCATATAAAAGAAGGCAAGACAGCTGAGAATACTGTGCCTTGTTGTGTTTAATTCCATATATTCCAAGTTTTGTCATGTTTGAAAACAACAAAATTTGGGCATTGTTCTGGACAGCGAACTGACACTCGTTGCTCAGGTGTTGACCTCTGTCCAGAATGGTTTGTATCATCTGCGTAACATCGCCCAAATTAAACCCCTCATCCCTGTAATGATCTGGCCACACTGCTACATGTGTCCATTACCTCGGAGCTCAACTACTGCAGCACATTCTACCTCAGGGTCAGAGTGGGTGTGATACGGTGCCTGCAGTTGTTGCAGAAAGCTGCAGCCTGACTACTGATGGGCCTTTCAAAGTCCTGTCATATAATGCTGGTGTTGCGTGAACTGCACTGGCTGCCAGTGTGCTGGTGCATTTTCTTTCAAAATAGGTCTGTTCACTATAAGGCCTTGCATGGGCTGGGTCCGGGTTACCCGAAGGAGCTCCTGCATCCGTACACCATGGGTCGCTCTCTTTGATCTGTGGGAGAGGCCCTCCTAGAGGTCTCCAGAGCAAGGTTAAAATCTTCCAGGGATCAGGCCTTTGAAGTGGCCACCCTGATCCTATGGAATTCCTTGCCAAGTCACCTTCCCTTGAGATATTAAAAAGAAATTAAAGTCTTTTTTATTACAACAAGCCTTTGGGGTCTAAGAAACTATTAAATATGACAATTGGCTTATGTTTGATTAGCAGTAATTATTTTATATTAGTGGGTATTAGTTATTGTTATTTATTGTATTGTATGTGTATATTTATATGCTGTTTGTTTTAAATTTTGTAAGGGCACCCTGAGCCTTCAGGGAAGGGTGCTCAAAAGAATAGAAATCTATGACTTCTACTGTTACTACTGCTATTGCTTCTACTACTACTGCTGCTGCTGCTGATACTACTGCTGCTGCTAATGCTACTGCTACTACTGCTGCTGATATGCTGCTACTGCTGCTATTACTGCTACTAGTACTGCTGCTACTGCCCAGCTGCTACTGCTGCTACTGCTATTGCTGCAACGCTGCTGCTATGACTGATGCTTGCATGATAACTAGTACTGTAATAATGCTACTACTGCTACTACTACTACTGCTGCTGCTACTACTGCGTGCTGCTACTGCTGCAGCCTGATGCTAACGCTACTACTGCTGCTACTGCTGCTGCTGCTGCTGCTGCTGATGCTACTACTGCTGCTGCTGCTGCTACTAGTACTACTGCTGCTGCTAATGCTACTGCCACTACTACTACTGCTGCTGCTAATGCTACAACTACTGCTACTACTACTGCTGCTGCTAATGCTACTACTACTACTACTGCTACTACTAATACTGCTACTACTACTAATGCTACTACTACTGCTACTACTACTACTACAACTACAAAGAACCTTATCTTTCCAAACTTACACTGTATGACAACAAACAACATTATAGGGATGTTATTGTTTTCTACAAATGAGAAATCCATCAGCGATGCTTAAAGAAGTGAAGACTCACACGCAGTAACTTGGCTGATGGGTGTACAACCTACTGTATGTACGGAAAAGGTTCTTCAAGACATCAGTTCCAAAAGTGGCATCCCTCATGACTATTTCCAGGTAGTGGTGCTTTGTGAATGTGTGCAGTGGCTTTCATGTGGCAGCGTTACAAATTTCTAGAACAGGATGCCCCTTGTAGGTGCCACAGAGGCAGAGGTGCCTGTTATGGAATGTTCCCATAGGCATCCTGTGGGAATTTCTACCAGCTTTTTCATAACTGTGTACGGGAAACTATCCAACAAGAGACAGTTTGTTCTCCTAATTGCTGGTTCACCCCTGCCAAACTCTTCATTGCTCAAAAAGCTGTGTGCTCAGTGACCTGATATCCCTTGTCTGTACCATGTAGTGACCCAGTGCCCCTTTCTTTATGCCTAGACAATGTAGTTTTTGCTCACATATTGGGAATACATTTTCAGGAAAGTGAACATGATGATAACTGACTGGTTCAAGTGGAATTCAGACACCATCTCAGCTAGGAAATTTTCATTTTGACTCTAGCACTACCTTATCAATGTGGATAATTATGTACTTTATCTGCAGATGGCTTGCATCTCACTTACCCTCCTGGAAGAAGTCATCATGGCTATCATGAAACTTGTTTCCCATGTGACATACCTTAAATCAGCTGTACCCATAGGCTGAAAGGGAGCATCCATCTGCTGGGTAAGACAGATATTTAAGTCACATGGAGGGAATGCACTTCATCTTCTCAGATGGCCTGTCACTATGGCTAGGAAGCATATGAATAGCCTTGGTGCTTACTCGTGAGGCATGGGCACCATGGAGAGTTCTATCTCTGTGGCAGACATCACACTCAGAGCACTTGTTGGCTGCTGCATGTTTGGAATGCATTATTAATGGTGTCCTGTTTTTAACATTTATGCTACTGTGCTGAAACTTTTTCACCTTTATCTTCATAAGTATACTACTGAACACATTGAAACACTGATCCATGTGTCAGTAAAACACATAAATGACAACAGAACATGACCCAAACATTTGTTTGTATGCTTAGTGCATATGTTCTGCATTGACAAAATTCACCATGAAGTAGTCAAAACCCCAGCTGAAGACATGAAAATCTGTTACTATAATAGTTCTTTACAGAATATGTAGTCTATAGAAAGATAACCCCTATATTTACAGCATGACAAATAAAGTAGTGTACCACAGTAGGTATGAGCTGTTTCTATTCCAGTATTTACCAATGTTATGAAAATTCCAAAACGGATTACATTTCTTAGAATCTAACCTTTCGTACTTTACAAGTTGCAAATTCTTGTATTAATTATGTATACTCTAATTGGGATGAAACCTCTTTGTTGGTGGAAATCATTGATAAAACCCACTAGCCTTTCCCGACTCATTGTACTTCTTAAATAAGTTTTGATCAACTTCAGTTGTGAGAAACTGCACACTCAGTTTCCAGATGCCACTGAGATTAGTAAAGATAAAAACATTCTCAGAACAACTACTACTACTTGTGAGAAAATCTCAAGCATCCCTCCACTTCTTATGAAATTTAGAATATCTAGTGCAGAACATTCATTTGGAATAAATTGACTTTTTAACTCTTCAGAGAGTTCAAGTCCATCTGTGTCACATGTGTCTTCAAAACCATCAATATCACATGAGTCATTGTGAGTAAGTGCAATTTGTAGATCCTTGTGGTGCTTTAACAGCTCTTTGTCATCTGTTGTTATTAACTCTGTACAAGAAACCACATTTCTCAACATATTGATGAAGTCATTCGAACCTTTCATTTACTGATGCCAATGCCGTATCAACAACAGGATTATTTACAGGATTGTCTGCAGCCTTGTAATCAAATTGTCTCTTTCATCTTCTAAGCCGTATGTCATTTTGTGGAGGAAAAATGAGCTGCATATCTAATTCATTGGCCAACTCTCTGACTGTTGCTTTGGCGTTCACAGAACCAGTGACCCTGTATTCAACCGAAATAGTTTTCACTTCATCTAACAAAAGGACTGCCTGATCTAGCTGCAGAGAGGAGATTTACATCAGTTTGCTTATTTGACCAACCTTTATGAAAATGTCAAAGTACAAGTGATACAGTATTAGGACCTTTGCAATTTTAATAACATTTGCCAGTAAGGAAGCCTCCAAGTATGCCTTTGGATCCTTTCCCTTTGTGACCTCAGTTAATTCTATTAGTGCATCATAAACATAACCGACTTGATATCTCACTACCTTCACGTTATCTACTCTATACTCCCATCTAGTGTCACATAATGGTTTGACAGATAAGCCACTAACATGATCATGTAGAAGTGTGTATCTGATTGTAAAAGAGGTGAACAGTGTGATGGATAGCATCTGCTTGTTATTATATTTGTGATATAAATGTATGTTCTGTGAATGTCTGCTGGGGAAAATATGACAGCAGGCCATGGGAAAGACTAGCTTTTAAAGGGGCCTGACTTTTTGACCCCAAAGGACCTGGCTTGATGAAACAGCTGGCTATAGTAAAAATGACCCAGTGGAAACTTTAATTAAGAGCTTCCTTCAAAGGCCAGGTTATCACACATTGTAAACTATCCATTTACTTTGAAATCCGGGGAAAAAGTATGTATTTTATGACCTATGTGGTAGAGGCAGCTTTTTAACTGATACCTGTTAGATTTCACAACTAGGTGAACACAGTTCCTCAGGACGTTTCTGAAGACATCAAAGGGGTAATTCTGCCCTGGCATAAGGCCTCACTAATTAAGAAGAAGATATATATATATATATATATATATATATATATATATATATATATATATTTTTTATTGGAATGTTTGAGCACTGGGCTGAGACATGTGACTGATAAATTAATTCAGTATCCAGGTTTGAGTGACCTCACATCCAGCATCTGTGATCTGTGTCATCAGGGAGGAGGAGTTTGTGAAAACATATTACCAGCCAGCTGGGAGAAAACTTTGCATTTTGATTTTGGTTTTGAAGTGGGACTCCTGACAAGACACTCTCATGGCACTTTAGGTAAATTCAACCACCTATTTATTACTTGAAACTTAGGGTAGTTAGAAATTCAGTTACAAGCATTTGATAATTTCCCTTTTCTTTTGACTGTATTAATGTATATAGGTTCAGTGTTTTGTATGTATTTACTATTTTTCATTTCAGTAAACCCTTTGATTTCCTTAATCCCGCTTGAGCCTTTTCACATTTTTTTGCATGTGAATGCTGAGACAGTATTTGATAATTCTGACAAAATTGTTAAGGGCTTAAAGTGCATTATCATCTTGCTCTAAGGTAAGAAAATACCTAAGTTCTCAACTGAGTCAAAAAGGGAAGAATTGGGAACCAGGCTGGGTGCTCGCTGGGTTAAGTATTGCACTACATTTCTCCAACGAAGGTGTGATATTTGATCCTGGTAACTGGGCGTGCTAGTGAAAAAGAATTCATATTTTACCTCAAGACTTGAGACTAGTAGGTGTTTCAGACCCAGAACAGACAGGAGAGTTGCCCTGCTTGTCTTCTATTCACATATTGCACTTTGAGGTTTGGCACTGTGGGAACAGAGGGCCTGACCTGTGGAGAGCGTTTATGACAAACAGGACATAAATGCACTGCAAATCTCCAAAGAAAGAAATTGCATCGGCTGAAGATTTTGCAGAATTGCCAATTCTAATATTCCAGCTTGTACAACAACAATTTCCATTTCATATTTGAACCATTGTCATAGCCCTGCCCTCTGCAGTTCCCTATTGAAAGTCCCAAATGTGTCAATTCTTTCAACAGAGACTCAGTCAAAGATTCACCGGTTGTTTCATGAACTTGTAAGAATGACAAGAACTATTCTTTTATGTCTAGTATCATTTGTCTCAACAAAGTGGACAGTAAGAGACTTTTGTTCTTGATGGCTCACATCAGGAGTACAGTCTAAACTAATCAAATAATATTTTGCTTCTTTGATTTTTTTTTCTAAAATGTTATCCCTGACTTTGCTAGAAATCAACAGTATTAGCTCATCCTGGCTCTGTGATGCCGGTTCAACAACATTTATGTCCACCGACATTACAGTGATCAATAGACCGCACTTTGTGGTCGACATAACTCCAGTTGAAGAAATAGTTGCTTTTCATTAGGGGGCTTTGCCCCCTGAACCCCACATGCAGAGGTCTCTTCCCCCCGCATCCCCCGAACTTAAGGATTATCAACTTTGAGTCAGAGTTGATTCGGGGAGGGGTGCAGTACAGGGGAAAGTGTGTTGGGGTCCCAGGTGGACGTTTACAGTGAACTGTCAATGTTTTTGGCATTGATGTGTTCAAGGTAAAAGTTTCACTGAGCGCGGAGTGCATGTCCTCCTGAATCCTTTTGCCTAGATGGTGATCATGAATCTGATCAGCAGGGATGTGTTGTAGATGCTCCTGTATGACTGGATCAAATATTCCAAGATGTTCAACCAACAATTTCCATTATTCTGTTGAAGGACATGATCTACACTACACTTAAAGGCCAAGTTGTGTTCTGCTAAGAACTTATGATTGCAATCAATCATTCTAAAATATTTCTCCATTGCATTTTCTCTGACTTAATGATCTTCTCATATTGGTTATCAATGGTTGAGCGCTGTTTCTATCTCATAGTCAGGTCCATCCATTTAGCTGCAGATTCTTTATGTTTGGCTGAGTGCTCATCTGCTTTCAATTTCTGTCCTAAATTTTTCCAGTCTCTTGTGCCACTGTTACATAAATATATATTTTGTTCATATGTGTACATAATTATCATGTGTACAGGTGAGCAGTTTGCAAGAGAAACATAAAACTGAATTGTGACTCTTTGAATATAGTAACCAGGGCCCTTTGACAGTCTCACCATTAGGAAGCCTTCTTTCATAAAATATTGGGCTGAATCGATCATGCAGATCATCATATGGGAAATTATGTTTTAATACCTGATATGGTTCTTGTTCAGTTAATACCATACATAATTTGTCATCAATCTGGAGTGGCCAATTAGCAGGATCAAACCAACCTTCTTTATGCTGCATACCACTAAGAATCCATGTGCTCTCATCCAGTACCTCAATCTGCTCAGCCGCTGGTTCAGATTAATCTACGCTTGTTAATGTGTCATTTATGTTGTTTTCTTGTACTACATGAATGCTACTGCTGTTACTCACTAGCAAATCTGTGACTATGAAACTACTGTTAATGTTACACATATCTGACTTTGAAACCATTGTATTGGAGTTTGATGCTGCTGTATCTATGTTACTTCCACTTTGACTATCATAATCTATGCTATCATTACTACACAGTACATAACTTGTGCCTTCTCCGTTATCTAAGTCCATTTCAGACTCAACATTAAGTCTGCTGGTTAACACAAAGTGACTTGAATATGACTGGAATTCCTCATAACTACCATAATCTTCCTGCTGGTTGTCTTCTAAGCACTGACTGTTGTCTTTACACATTTCACCACTGAGTCACCTAAACAATCCTATTCAATTTTTCTCAAAGCTTTCCTTTTTGTATTGGCAGCACCCAAAACCTTTTTGTTTGCATTTTTGATGTGTTTCTGTTAATGAAATAAATAATACTAATCAGTATTTATGAGCGGATTTATGTGTAAGTATTAACAGTACTGTCAGTCAGGTGATTTTATACGGTTTGAATGCACAGGACAAATATTTGTAAAATGATTGATGGCACTACTAAAAGATACTTAAAACCATCATTTGTTCTGTATGTCATGAAAAATACCTTGTACATGAAATGCTGTTGTATTCATTGATACTGAGAACTACACTTTTGCTTCACCTTCCATGACTACTTTTACAGTTGCAATGCCAATCCTTCTATTCAATCTATGAGCTTAACCAATTGGGACTCACTGGGACTTCAGACTGCATGTGACACACTATAATGGCCCCCTGGTCTCCTTCTGTTTGTTTCACTATGTGTGGTTCTGCCCCGTAGTACCCTAAAGTGATAGTCTCCCACAACCACTCTGGGCATGCATCTTCTTCCACCTACTGTATGTAAAGGTTAAGTAAAGGCCCCCCACCATGGACACCAGATGGAGGGGAATATTTAGTGCCTTACAGCCAGAGACAGCTCCACACACACTGTGGAGAAAACAGAAGGAGGCCCATCATGGTATGTATTACACAGTCTCATGTCACAAATGGTCCCTAGGAGGTGCTGCTCTAACATTAGGTAGGTGGTTTTCTATGACTAAGAGGAGGACCCTGTAGGTGAGTGAGGGACTAGAAAGTGGCAGATGCAGATCTCCCAAGATAGTAGCTGCAGTAACAGAACTATGGGAGCATTTGCAGTCACACTACTGCCTCTCATGAATGGAACTGTACCAGCATGAGCTTAGGCCTGTGACAAGTGTGTGTTACACAGAAAGCACAGATGAATGTGCTGTGAATGAAGACACATCCATAAATAGTCTAAGAACTGATATAAATAACATTTCAAGAAAGGATGGCTATGTCTACACATACACAGATTTTTACCCATGACATATGGAATGAAGATTAAGTATGCTTCAAGTGTCGTAGTAAGCACTGTGAAATAGATGTAAATTACAGATTACATGTACCTACAGGGACACAGCACTCTGTGTACTGGCTCCTATAAACCTCTTTGCTGCTAAGAGGATGTCTCTTCACACCCCATGGCTGGCTGACACTTTATGTGCTGGTGCATGTATTTGTGTCATACTACAGCACAGATAGCTGCAGCCACCTAGCCAAGGGTGAATGGACTAGTGCAGTGCGTAATGTCACAGAGAATGATAATGAAATGGATGTAATAATGCTAGTAGATATGCCTAAGGAGGGGACAAGTGAGGGACAACAGTGTCTATATCTGAAGTGGACAAATTTGACATTTACTTCACAGCATAGTGTAGTATGACATATCTGACAATCCTGGACTGAGCTCACCATGCATGCAGCTGTTTTTTTTTCCAAAAACTTGAATCTTGCTGCCCATGTTATGTGTACTGACGTAGTGAGTTGACTGTTCCCCTTAAGGTGAAAGACATTATAGTTTATATTCAAGGTGGCCAGGAAGGACTTTCATATGACAGACCGAGCTAGAATGGCACTTTGGGGTGGCATTCTAAAGACAACATTAAGATATGCAGAGGGCTGCGTGGTTTGACATGTTGCGATGAAATAATGTATAATTAAGAAAAATTATCTGGAAATTGTGAAATGTGGTCTGCATCACACCACAGGCAAATGAGGCAGTTATGCTGACTATTAATGTTGTGTGTAATTTTCAAATTCCAACTGAATGGAATTTTGTAAAATTTTCAAAATTCTACCAAAATTCCACTGAATTTCATTGGAAATGGAATGGAGGGGTTCCACAGCAGAAAAATGTGGAATGATTTTTCTGCGATATTCAATATTTTCTGCATAAATGGTTGTGGAATGATTTTCCGTGGAAAAAATCCTGTTCCACGAAATATTATTCTGTGGATCACAGTACGTGGAATTCCGCAGAAGAACCAGTGAAATTCCAGTGGAATTACCACTGGCGGAATGTTAATTACATGCTAATTCTGCTGGTGGAATTCTGCATTCTGCACAGCATAACTGACTACAATTTCATAGATGAATTCAGGGCCAACTGATTTTGTGAATGGCAAAGTTTGTTGAACACCACCTGATATGATTGTACCGCCTATGTTTCAGACTTATTTACTCTTGTGTGCGTGCACTTCTTCAAAAGACATGTAGTAATGATATGGGCACATCTTCCACTGTGGCAGATATGGATGCATGCCCTGGTGTCTAGTGGTACACCCCATCCTCCTATTGCCAGTCACTGTGTGCATACATTAGTCTGCAGAGGATTTCAGGTAGGAGCATGGAACTGCTAGGAGGTCCTCATAGCAGAGTCAGTGTGCAGGATGGACAGGAGTCAGGAGGTCACTCAGGTAGCCAGGACCCAATCCATATAGGGCCTTGTAGGTCAGCAAGCTCACCTTGAAGGTGATTCTCCACCGAATTGGCAGCCAGTGTAGTTTGTGCAGAACTGGGGTTACAAGATAGGACCTCAGAAGACCCATCAGCAACCTGGCTGCTGTGTTATGCACCAGCTGCAGGTGCCAGAGAACCCCTCCATTGACCCCAAGGTACAGAATGTTGCAGTAGTTGGGTCATGATGTCACAAATCCATGTGAGAGCAGGTCATCAGATGGAATTAAGGCTTTGATCCGGGCAACATTCCTCAGGTGGTAAAAACCACTCCTGGTGACAGATGACACCTGAGCCTCAAAGGTCAGTCCATAATCAAGGATGATGCCCAGATTTTTCACCTTGGTAGATACTGCCAAGGGAGTGGGGACAAGGAATAACCCTGTTCCCATCCCAGCAGCATCCACATCCCACAAACGACCAGGCTCAATCACTAGCACCTCTGTCTTGTCAGGATTGAGTCTCAGCCAGCTAGAGGATATCCAGTCCTGAATCTTGGTCAGATCTTTATTTAGCACCTCCACAGAGTCACCCGTCCAGGTACAAATGACATGTACTGCTGGGTGTCATCTGCATAACAGTGAAAACCCAAGCTGTACTGTCTAATGATCTCACCTAGGGGACACATGTGCTGTACACTGCAAACAGTGCAAGTGACAAAATTGAGCCCTGGGGAACTTCACAGGGCAGGGGCTTCAGGCAGGATGAGAAATTCCCCATCACTGCCTTCTGTGTGCTGCCTGTGAGAAAAGACTCAAACCAGTTGATGATGGTACTGGTGAGTCCACTGAGCTCCCTTAGGTGATCCAACAACACTATGTGGTCCACAGTGTTAAATGCTGAGGAGAGATCGAGGAGAACAAGTATTTACCATTCCCTTTTATTTCTTACCACAAGGAGATCATTCTGCACTCTGACTAGTGCCATTTTGGTGGTATGCCTTGACCTAAAACCCAACCAGAAGGGCTCATATATGTCATGGGCCTCGCAGTGTGCCTTGAGCTGCAGAGCCTCCACTTTCTCAATAACCTTACCCAAAAATGGGAGGTTAGAGATTGGTCTATAATTTTCCAAGATGTCACAGTTGAGAGATGGTTTCTTTAGGAGGGGTGTCACCAGCACCTTTTTCAGGATTCTGGGAAAACATCCCTCCAAAAGTAAATACCAGACAATCTCAGAAAACACTGGGCCAAAGGACTCAACACATCCCATGAGTTGAACCCAGGTCCAGTTCACAGCACATGGGCCACAACTAAAAAATTACCTCCCAAACCTCTACCATCCCAAACAGCCTGAACTCACTACAGACAATAAAAATGCCTGTGGACACACATGTATCATCACCGTGGGGCTGCAATTGCCCATTGGGGATATCCCAGCCCTAATAGAGGACACTCTGTCAGAGAAGAACAGAGCTAATTCCTCGCACTAAGCAACTGAAGATGCTTTCTTTGGCTGTAGACAGTCAGGGTGGAGAAGCCTGTCTACAGTACAAAAAAGCGGAGCTGGCCTATTCCTCCCTGCAGCAATCTGCTAGGACAGGAACACTGCCTTCTTATGGTTGATTGCCCTCTGATAATCTTTGTAGAGAATTCTCAAAGCCAGTTTGTTTCCCTCAGACTGAGACCTCCACCAACAATGGTACAACCTCTGACCCATGGTCTTCACCTCCTTGAGAGCCCCACCAAACAACTGGGGTCTCAAGCAAGAAGATCTGGGTTGCACACTGACTGGTGCTAGAGTTGTGCACCTTGGAAACAGCCCTATTATAGGTTGTAACCACCTCAACTGTACAGCACATGCAACATTCACACCAGATAGATCCAGTACCACCATCAGTCCCTCTGAGGACAACCCCTTCAAAGAGTGCTACAGACTGTCTCCACAAGGGAAGGACTAGCAGGGGGGAGCCCTGAATAAAAACCTTACTGTACAGTGATCTGGCCAGGCAACCAGATGAATCCTGATGTTAAATACCTCAAGTGCCAGTAAGAACATGAAGTCCAAGGTGTGGCCATGGCTGTGGGTTGCAGAAGCAACAGCTTGTGCAAGACCCAGCAAAGGCATTGACTGGAAGGAGTCATAACCCAAATGCCAATGTTCATCGTCGATCCAGGCTTTGAAGCCTGGAGGCTGAAACATATATCCTTTCTTCTTTTTTTAGCTCCATTGTAAGCGCCTGTCTTACTAAAGTTTCTCTGATGTTCTATATTTAACTGTATGACTAGTACTGGTAAGAAACGTCTTGCAAACTCTATATGTATCTGTATTATTATTAAGCTGTATTCAATTTTGATATTGTAATAAAGTTTCCTGAAAAAAAGCTTTGTCCACTCTCTCAACAACAATATCATATTAGGATCATTTATGACTACTTTGGTGGCATCACCCCCTTTCTGCAGAGTGATGACAATATCTTTGTGACTGGAATCTAGTCTTTGTTCAGTGTACAGATCTTGGGGGGGGGGTTCAGTTGCGGCATGTGGTTTAAGTCTAGAGAAACTAAGTTACATCTGGCAGTTGGGATGCAATCACCTGGAGCACCAAAGCTGTCTATAAGATGAGTGGCAATTTGTGTAGAAGGCTGCTTGCCTGTGTCAAACATTTTGCATAAAGCTTTCTGGGATTCATGCCTATGCTTGCTTATCTTTAGCAGATGCCATTGGGCATCAAGACAGATCATTCACATCTGTATGATTCAGTCCAAGACTGTATTCCACACAAATTGGGGGTGGTAGTGGATGTCAAGATGAACAACTCTGAGACTTGTAGAAGGGCAGCAGCCAAGGCCAACAGGATGCTGGGATGCATCGCTAGGGGGATCACCTCCAGAAGGAGGGAAGTGATACTCCCTCTGTATAACTGCTTGGTGAGGCCGCACCTGGAGTACTGCGAGCAGTTTTGGAGGCCACACTTAAAGAGGGACATTAACCTCCTGGAGAGGGTCCAGAGGAGGGCAACCAAAATGATTTGGGGCTTGGGGGACAGGACCTATGAGGAGAGGCTCGAAGAGCTAAATATGTACACTTTGGAAGAGAGAAGGGACCAGGGGACATGATAGAGGTCTTCAGGTACATGAAGAGGGTAAATAGGGAGGAACAGTGAGGGTGCTTCAAGGAAGGAGGAAGGGGCCACTAGAGGGCATGGGTGGAAGCTGGAGGGGAAGATTCAGGGAGAAAGGAGGAGGTGCTACTTCACTGAGAGGGTGGTAGAGCCATGGAATGCACTGCCTAGGGGGCTGGTGGAGGCAGAGACAGTGGAGGGGTTCAAGAGGGGGTGGGACAGGTACAGGGGAAGGGTTCAGGAAGCAAAATCCAATGCAGCAAGAATATCCGGAACTGGGAAGGGAGAAGCCAGAAAAAGCGAGGGGGACAGCAAGGTCAGCACCCAGGGTGGGGGCTGACCAAACGAGCAGACACGAAAGACCATTAGGCCTATTCTGCTGGCATTTTAGTATGTTAGTATGTAATAATCATTTTATTTATTGAAAGAAATCAGAATTACAATCCTTTGAGTCATTGACTCCTCTGCAAAGGCTCCACGTCAGTAAGAAATAGAAAGGAAACTACACAGAGGTAACACATGTAAGTTACTGAAACTTAAGCATTTGGTACAGAAATTAACATTTAACTTAACATTTTACACAGTACAAACTGAAACAATTGGTACAAAACTTAAAACATTAGGCACAGTGTACAATGAAGGGTTACGTCAGCAGGGATCATAAGAAGGTCCGGGGTCAATACTTCTGTACACATTGAACAGTTGTTCAGTTATGTAGGTCTTACAAAATAGGCCGAGAGTCATGCTATATTACATTGAGAAGTTGAGGAACCAAACCTTTGGCCAAGAGAAGAGCAAGTCCCTATGCCGGGGCTACATAATTTTTGTAGCTCTGGATCCTGTTTGTAACAAGGTATTGTATGCATGAAGCAGCTCTAAGAGGAAAATTTATATACAGTCACATGTTGCAGAGTTGAGAAGTGACTTTAGGCCAGTTTTAAATGGACCCAAACTGGCTGTATGGGGGACTGTGGGTGGTAGGTTGTTTAGCCACAGAGGGGCACGATAACGGAAAGACCGCTGCCCAAGGGAGGTTCTACAGTGGGGTACTAGCAGGGAGGTATTAGGTGAGTGTCTTGGTGCTCTCCTGAGAGAGGCTGTTTGAATTAGGGGGTGGAGGCTTATCGGTGCTAGTTTGTATTGTATCTTTTTTGCTAGGAGACAGGTGTGATACTTAACCCTATTTTGGAGGTTTAGCCAACTGTAGATTTGTAACGCTCACAAGTATGGGTTAACCTCTTACAATTTGAGACCAGATAGCAGGCTTTGTTGAGGGTGAGGTTGATGCTGGGCAGAGCAGTATGGTCAGCAGACCCATAAATTACTACTCCATAGTCCACCAAGGGAAGTATTGAAGAGAATACTGCCAGATGCAATGCCTGCGGAGGAATGCAGTGCCTATGTCTGTATAGGATCCCTGACCTGGTGTTAACAGAGGCGGACACTTGTTGAATGTGAGCATGATATGTAAGGGAGGTGTCCATCCTGACTCCCAGGTAATTGAAGCAGTAGACCTGCTCCAGTGCAGTGCCACGGGAGTCTGAGATGATTAGCGGTGCATTACAGAGTGGGTTTTGTCGGTGGGCGAAAATCATCGATTTCATTTTTTTATAGTTAATTACTAGATGGTGTTCATAGAACCAGGTTTCGAGTTCTTTAAAGAAAACCTGGAGGGCGGATTGAAGGGTGTCGAGATGGTGATGTTTCCAGAAGACCACAGCATCATCAGCGTAGAGCAGTAGCTTCCCGCTACAGGATTGAGGGAGGGAGTTCAGAAAGAGGGTGAATAGCAATGGGCCTAGAATAGATCCTTGTGGAACCCCTGTTAGGACTGGCTTACTGGAAGATAAGTTTTTGTTGATTTTTACCTGTTGGGTCCTGCCTGTAAGATAGTCTTTGATCCAGGAGGTAGCCTCTGGTGAGATATTCAGTGATGGTAGGGAATGGAGAAGACGTGCGTGACTGACCATATCAAACGCTTTGGTTAGATCAATATAGAGAGCCCCCACAACTGAGCCTTGATCAATGCTGAAAGCCACCTGTGTACAGCTGCATCAAGCTTTGTAGTAGTTTGTATATTGTGGAGGGGTCATGGAATAACAGATGGACCAGACACCAAACTTCAGGTTTAACACACTTTGTCTGTGTCATGTTTATTCAAAATATAGAGGATTACCTTCAGCATTGGCATATCCTTTCTTCAATACAGTACATCAGTTTGCAGCAACAGACTATGCATGCCCTTCCTATGCACTTAGTTAGCACCTACTGACCCACTGAACTACTGATCTATCTTTTCAGTTGAAATTCAGCTTCCCTTATGTGGGCCTTGTTTGCTTAGGTGGTGAGGGCTCAAATAAAAAATAAAAACAAAACAAGCTAAAGACAAAGAACCTAAGTGCAGAAGCACTGAAGCAGGGGTTACCCCAAAGGACATTAACAATAAGCTGAGTTTCAAAGAAACACAACATCACACATATTCTCATAATGCAAAGCATCATGGGAGGCATATGCAAATCACCATGAAATTTCAGACTGTCTCAGTTTACAGCAGGAATGCAAGGTACGAAAATGGCCTCTCAAACAACCTGCAATTTATATGCATTTAACAACACAACAGGGGAGTTTCTGATATCTCTACCCCAGTAGGGGGGAGGGAAGGGGAGGAGGGGTAGCAATGATAGTCAAAAACTGCATTGACATAGGGGGAGTAGAGGAGGCGGAGGGAACCGTGGAGGCGATTTGGGTCACCTTGATAACAAGGGGGGGCAAGAGAGTAAAAATAGGAGTGGTGTATAGACCCCCTGCCCTGGCCGAGGAGCTGGAGGACAGTCTGGTGGCAGATGTTGGGAGACACTGCAGACTGGGCAGAGGAACGGTGCTGGTGTTGGGGGACTTAAACATGCCAGGAACAGACTGGGAGACTATGGCATCCTCTGTGACCAGGGAACAGAGGTTGTTGGATGTCTTTCAAGACGCGTTCCTAACTCAGCAGGTGAGGGAACCGACCAGGGGGGCACGGGTACTGGATGTAGTCCTGGCAGACAGTGACCAGATTGGGGGCCTGGAGGTAAGGGACCCATTGGCGGGGAGTGACCATGCCATGGTCTGGTTCTGCCTGGACCTAGGAGGGGTAGAAGGCTGCACAAAGATGGAAGTAACCAACTTCAGGGGGGCGGATTTTAAGGAAATGGGAAGGATCCTTAAGGAGCATTTGGATGGGATTGGGTCAGACATGGACGCTGATAGTAGGTGGGAAATCATCAGGAGAGGGTGCAGGATGCTACCAGCACCTGTGCAAGAGTAAGACAAAAATGGTGGGCCCAAAACCCTGCTGGTGGACCAGGAGGTCCAGGAGGTGGTTGGAGAAGAGGCAGCCTATAAGCAATTCAAGTGCTCAAGGAGTGAAAGGGATTGTGGGAGTGCAGAGCTGATGGCTAGAAGGGCCACTAGGGTGGTGAGGGCAGCTAAGGCAAGGAAGGAGCAGAACCTGTCCAGGAAATTAGGAGAGAGGAACAAGGGTTCTTTAGATACATTGGGGAAAACAAAAGGTGAAGGGGCAGATTAGCAGGATTAAATCAGGGAGAGATGGGCACAAGACCCAGGGGAGCAGGCTGAGGTACTAAATGAGTACTTCACCTCAGTTTTCACCAAGGAAAATGGGGGTGCTGCATCATACATGGGAGGAGACAGAGATACTGAGGAGGGGGGACCCTTATCGATTGGCAGGTCTGGGGAGAGGTGGAGGCATCACTGGCAGGTGAGGGGAGGGCTAAGCAGGGAGAAGAGGTACCGGAAGTGGAAATCACAGCAGAGAGAGTGAGGGAAGCCCTCAGCTCCCTTAAGATGGAGAAAGCACCGGGGCCAGATAAATTACATCCCAGAGTGCTGAAGGAACTTGCGGATATCCTGGCAAAACCCTTGGGGGAGCTTTTCACCATCTCTCAGAGGACAGGGTGGGTGCCCCAAGACTGGAAGGTGGTGCATATAGTGCCTATCCACAAGGGGGGATCAAGGGAGGTGGCAGGGAACTACAGGCCTGTCAGCCTGACATCGGTGGTGGGCAAGGTGATGGAGGGCATTGTCAAGGAGAGGCTGGGGGGGGACCTGGATAAGTCAGGGTGCCTGGACGATAGACAGCATGGATTCATCCCAGGAAAATTATGTCAGACAAATCTGGTGGAGTTCTATGACTGGGTGACTAGTGCCTTGGACCTGGGTAGACCAGTGGACGTCCTCTTTCTAGACTTCAGCAAGGCATTTGACTCTGTTCCTCATGTGGGCTTGTTGAATAAGCTGGGAGAAATGGGGGTGGGGAACCAGATGATCAGATGGATAGGCAATTGGCTCCAGGACGTAGTTGGCGGGATAGTCTCATCCTCAAAGAGGGCCATTAGTGGGGTCCCGCAGGGATCAGTCCTTGGGCCCCTTCTGTTCAAAGCCTACGTCTCTGACATAAGGACAGGAATCAGGAGTGAGATGAGTCTCTTTGCAGATGACTCGAAACTGGGGGCAGTGGTGGATGGGGAGGAGGCGAGGGTGGTCCTACAGGGGGACCTGGAGGCTCTGGAAAGATGGTCTAGAAAGTGGAAGCTGAGGTTCAATGCAGGGATATGCAAGGTACTCCACCTGGGGGCCAGAAACCCGGCCAAGTGTACACCCTGGGGGGGGAATGCTGAAAGTCTTGATGGCTGAGAGGGACCTGGGGTGGTGGTGGTAGATGTCAAGATGAACAACTCTGAGACTTGTAGGAGGGCAGCAGCCAAGGCCAACAGGATGCTGGGATGCATCGCTGGGGATCACCTCCAGAAGGAGGGAATGATACTCCATCTGTATAACTGCTTGGTGAGGCCGCACCTTGAATACTGCATGCAGTTTGGAGGCCACACTTAAAGAGGGACATTAACCTCCTGGAGAGGGTCCAGGAGGGCAACCAAAATGATTTGGGGCTTGGGGACAGGACCTATGAGGAGGGCTCAGAGCTAAATATGACACATTGGAAGAGAGAAGGGACCGGGGGACATGATAGAGGTCTTCAGGTACATGAAGAGGGTAAATGGGGAGGAACAGTCAGGGTGCTTTGAAGGAAGGAGGAGGGGCCACTAGAGGGCATAGGGTGGAAGCGGAGGGGGAAGATTCAGGGAGAAAGGAGGAGGTGCTACTTTACTGAGAGGTGGGTGGAGCCATGGAATGCACTGCCTAGGGGCTGGTGGAGGCAGAGACAGTGGAGGGGTTCAAGAGGGGGTGGGACAGGTACAGGGGAAGGGTTCTGGAAGCAAAATACAATGCAGCAAGAATATCTGGAACTGGGAAGGGAGAAGCCAGAGAAGGCGAGGGGGGCAGCAAGGTCAGCACCCAGGGTGGGGGCTGACCAAACGAGCAGACACGAAAGACCATTAGGCCTATTCTGCTGGGATTTTAGTATGTTAGTAATTTAATTTCTATAATACAGTCATTACTTTTTACCTTTATCAAAAATACCTAGTACCATGGTACTTTCAACATTTACAGGTTTCATACACATATGGCATATACATCAAGGTATTTTATGACAGAGTGCTATTGCATACTAAATCCAACAACGAGGAACACAGCCTGTTATTTTACATCAGCTTGGAGGTCACAACAATAACCTCCCTGTACGAGGAACTGAGAAGGAAAATGAATATTAAGGAGGACACTATAGCATAGTCAAGAAAGGGAAGGGACTGCCCATAGGTGGCCAACATTATGGACTAGAAATTGTAAAGGATAGATTAGGCTAAGAAAAGTTGCAGCAGATTTAAGAAAAGGTCGGGCCTCAAGAGTTCCAGGATCTCCCTGTCACATACATATGTCATCGGATTGTTGTCTGGTTTGACCGTGATGTGCACCCCATAAAGATATTCACAGAATTGGTCCACAATAGCCCACTTGAGCCCACTTGAGTGAGGTGGCTGTGGGGTGGCAGTCTTCCAGGAGACGTTCTGGAGGCTGCAATGCTGCCCTATTTTCAGGTTCCTCTGTGGTCTGAGGGAACAGGTTGCCCATCTCCAGGCTGACCTGGTTAGGATTTGTGAAACCTCCTCCCCCACCCAGGGACCACCAGGGCTGCTGCTGCTGCCTCAGAGGTTGCCAAGACAGAGGAGCAGTTGGACCAAGGTGGGCACAGGGAGGGGGAGGGTGGTGGTAGAGAGGTGCATCCTTCCAGTTCTACCTCTCCTCATTGCATACACCATTCTGGCAGACAGTGGTTCCTCTATGGAGACACTTGCAGTGGAGACCAAGAAGGATGCTGGGAATCTCCACCAAGGAGACACACAGGAGGGTGACATGGGACCCCCACAAGGGATGGGAACAACTCCTGGTGGGGGACTCAATAATTAGGGGTAGAACAGGGGGAGGGAGGGAGAGAGGAGGAGGTAAGGTGCCTGCCCAGTGCCATGGCTTGGAGGGACAGAGAGTGAATCCTCAGGATTATGGGGGCAACTGCATGGGAGAGGGAGCTGGAGGTCATTGTCCATCTAGGAACAAATGACCTGACTGGGAAAGGGATCAGAGTAGTGCAAGAGGAGTTTGTGGAGTTGGGAAGGGGCCTTAGACAAGTAGCACATACAGTAACCTTCTCAGAGATGCTGCTTGTTTATGACATGGGTGAGGCTAGGGTACTCCACACCATGGTATTCAATGACTGGTTGAAAAACTGGTGTGGAGCTCAGCGTTTTGGCTTCATTGGGGACTGGGGGTCTACCTGGAGAAATACAGGCCTATACTGGTGTGATGGTCTGCATCTGTCCGTAAGAGGAACCAGGATCCTAGGTGATAGGTTTAAGTGCTTCATCGGTAAGGATTTAAACTAGTCAAGGGGGGGAGGCATTGAAAGAGGAAGGGAACTCCCAGCCCCCCCAACAAAACAGGGTAGTTAGTGAGATAAACACCAAGGTAGATAAGTCAATAGGGAGCAGGACAGGGGTAAATGGAGAATAAGGCAAAAGCAGTAAGGACATGGATGGGACTAAAAGGGGCAAGGCCATCAAAAAATGGAGGGTGAGGAGTGCCAACGCCTGTAGTCTGGCCTATACTTGTTTGATGGTCTGCATCTGTCCATAAGAGGAACCAGGATCCTAGGTGATAGGTTTAAATGCTTCATCGGCAAGCATTTAAACTAGTCAAGAGTAGAGGCACTGAAAGAAGAAGGGAACTCCCAGCTCCCCGTCACAAAACAGGGTAGTTAGCGAGGTAAACATCAAGGTAGAGAAGTAAGTAGGGAGCAGGACAAGGGTAAATGGAGAATAAGGCAAAGGCAGTAAGGACACGGATGGGGCTAAAAGGTGTAAGGCCATCCAAAAATGGAGGGTGATGAGTGCCAGTGCCCATAGTCTGGGTAACAAGCCCCTGAACTAGAGACATTGATGGAAGAGGGATGCCTGGATATCATATCAGTCACAGAAACATGGTACACAGAGAACCATGGCTATTATGTCAACATACCAGGGTACACAATCTACAGGAGGGACATGGAGGGTAAAAGAGGAGGAGTGGTAGCTCTCTACATAAGGACAAGGATCAAAGCAATGGAACTAAAGGGTAAACAGGAATGAGTGGAGGCACTTTGGGTCACCTTGGAGACAGGAAATGGCACCACAATAAGTTCGGAGGTTGTGTACAGACCCCTATCTCAGGGGGAGGCAATGGACATGGAAATGATAGGAGGTTTCATCAGAATGGCAAGAAAAAAGATGAAATATTGTTGATAGGGGACCAGAATATGCCAGATGTTAACTGGAACACCATTGCTGCAGCCTCATCCAAGAGCAAGGTCATTGTCGATGCCCTACAGGGGCATGCCTCAGACAGCTAGTGCTGGAACCCACTCAGGAGGGAGCAGTCTTGGACCTGGTACTCCCAAATGGGGATGGAGAGAGGATCCTGGATTTAGAAGTAGGTAGCCATCTGGGAACAAGCAACCACCAAACAGTGTGGTTCACGATAAACACAACCATTGAGTCAAGCCATACAAAAGCGAGGGTATTGGACTTTAGGAGAGCTGACTTTGGGAAAATGGGAGAGTACCTCAGAAAAGCACTAGCAAACGGGCAAGGAGAAGTGTAGAAACAATGGGGAAAAATCAAAACAGCCATCACAGAGGCAACAAGACTTTGAGTGGATCAAATCAACAAAAAAACAAAATGAAGGGAAAAAAACACTTTGGTTCTCAAAAGAGGAGGCGGGGAAGGTTAGGGAGAAAAAGGTAGCATTCAGAAAGTATAAAGAAACACAGAAGGAGCAGGACAGAGAACTGTACCAGTTAAAGCAGAAGGAAGCGGAGAAGGCAGTCAGAATAGCAAAAGCGCAAACTGAGGAAAAGATAGCCAACTCAGTTAAGAAGGGGGATGAAACCTTTTATCAGTACATTAGGGAGTGAAGAAAGACCAAGGGAGGGATAGTGAGGCTTAATAAAGGGAAGGTGGGTGGGCAGAGGGGGGCAGGGAAAAAGCAGGGATATTGAATGAATACTTCTGCTCAGTATTCACAAAAGAAGAGGAGGAGAGGTACCTAAACCAAGCAACAGAAGCACTATGGATAGGGGGGCAATACCCGTCCATTCACAGAAGAAAGAGTCTTGAAAGAACTCTTAAAACTGAAGGTGGGAAAAGCAATAGGGCCTCATGGGATTCAACCCAGAATTCTAAAAGAACTAAGGGGAGAACTAGTGACACCAGTGACTTCCCTTTTTAACAAATCATGGGAGGATGGTGTGGTACCTGAGGACTGAAGGAGAGTGGATGTGATTTCCCTTTACAAAAGTGGGAGCAAGACAGAGGCAGGAAACTACAGACATATTAGTTTGACCTCAGTGGTAGGGAAAATGATGGAATCACTTCTGAAGGAAAGAATTGTTGAGTACCTAGAGGCCAGTGAGGCACGGGTCCCAAGGCAGCATGGATTCACAGCAGGAAGATCACGTCAGACGAATCTAATCAATTTCTTTTACTGGGTAACAAAAGTAGCAGACCAGGGAGGGGCTGTGGACATGACCCACCTAGACTTTTGTAAGTCATTTCACACAGTCCCATGCAAAAAATTAATAAACAAGTTAGTCAGCCTTGGAGTGAGCCCTAGGGTTGTATCCTGGGTAAAACTCTGGCCGGACAACAGGACCCAGAGTATAATAGTAAATGAAGTCAACTCTGAAGAAATGAGGGTTACTAGCGGGGTACCATTGGGTTCGGTACTGGGACCAATCCTCTTTAATGTCTTTCTAGGTGACATTGCAGAGGGACTGGAAGGGAAAGTATGCCTCTTTGCAGATGACACAAAGATCTGCAACGGGGTTGATATACAGGGGAGGGGTGGAAAGGATGAGAAGGGACTTGGCAAGATTGGAGGAATGGTCAAATGTATGGCAGCTTAGATTCAATGGAAAGAAGTGCAGAGTAATGCACCTGGGAAACAAAAACCCAGGGAATGAGTACACAATTGGGGGGGGGGACTAACAACAGCAAAAATGGAAAGGGACCTGGGGGTAGTCATATCAGATTACCTAAAGGTAGGCAATCAACATGAGAAAGCAGTAAGGAGGGCTGGGGGATACTGGGATGCATAGGGAGAGGCGTCACCAGTAGAAAATAGGAAGTTGTTATCCCTCTGTACAGACAGTTGGTGAGAACACATCTGAATACTGTGTGTAGTTGTGGAGACCCCCATCTCCACAAGGACATAGACAGGATTGAGGCAGTCCAGACAAGCGCAACTAAAATGGGGTAGGGTCTGCATCAGAAACCATATGAAGAGAAACTAAAGGAGCTTAATATGTATACCCTTGAGGAATGGAGAGAAAGGGTGGACATGATAGAAACATTTAAGTACCTCAAGGGAATCAACAAAGTCCAAGAGGGTAGCATCATCCAGAAAAAGAGATGTGCAAGAACAATGGGGCACAATTTGAAGGATGAGGGGGGACGGCTCAGGGATAAGGTGAGGAAGTATTTTTTTTCATGGAGAGGAGGTTGTGGGGTCAAAAACAGTGGGGGAATTCAAGAATGAATGGAAGAGACATAAAGCAATTCTAGTTGGGGGGGGTAGGAGAAAATAGGCTGTTGGTTAACTAGGATCTGCAGCATGTCCAATAGGTAGGGAAATGGGCAGACTGAGAGGGCCAAGTAGTCCTTTTCTGCCGTCAAAGTCTATATTTCTATGTTTCTACATAGAAACTAACTAGTGTACTGGATATTTTCACTCAGCATTGTTTAGACTTCTGTTTGCAAAGGCAACTGGGTGCAGTTCTTCTTGATAGTTTTGCTAAAGGTCTGCCCCAAGACCACTGAAACTTTAATCTATATGCATAGCATAAGGGTCTGCATACACTAACACTAGGGCATGAGTCAGGTGATAGATTATTTCTTCAGAGGCCTTGTTACAGATAGCATTCCATCTCTGTCCAAAAGGTTCAGTAGGTTTCAAATATGGCTTGTGATCAGCATTAGTGGAAGAAGTCTTTTTGCTTATGTTGGTGGGTGGATAACCTTGTGACGAGTTCAGTAGTGGCCTCACCACTTGTATATAATCTTTAACAAATCTTACGTAATAGCCACAGAAACCTAGGAAGCATTGCAAGTCTTTCAGGTTTGTGGGATTTGGCCAAGTAGTTAAAGCTTCAACTTTACTGGAATCATATTGGGTGCCTTGAGTGGATGTAATAAGTCCCATCTATTTGACTGAGCTTTGAAAGAACTGGCACTTGTCGATGGAGAGTGTGAGCCTGAACTCTTTCAGCTGATCTAGCAGTCTTGCCTCACGTTCCTCTAGGGTCTTCCTGAACACTATGACAAAATCAAGGTAAAACAAACATTCCAAGAGATTCAATGTCTCTGACAGCTCTTTCCATAAGGCACTGGAAGGTTGCTGTGACACCAGATATGTCTTGAGGCATTCTGAGAAATTCACAAAAGCTGAGAGGGCATATGAAAGCAGTTTTCTCCCTGTCTTGTGGAACCATTGGTATCTGATAGTAGCCACTTCATAGATCAGGCACGGAAAACCACTTGCTTCCATTGATACAATCCAAGGCATTTTGAATTCTGGGCATACCATATTGATCTGGTATTATCCATTTGTTAAGAATTAGATAGTATATACAAATGCCACAGCTCCATTTTTCTTGTGTATTACTACAATTGGTGAAGCATATGGACTTCTGGATTCCTGAATAATTCCAGAAGCTAACAGTTCCTGCAAGTGCCTTTTCACATCATCAGTATCTGTGGGATCTCTCATAGAAAAGATGTTCATCTTGAAATATAATATGGTGCTCTTTTCTGGCTACATATCCCACATCCCATCCATGAACTGAAAACATTTTGGTACTTTTGGCTACTTTTCTGCTGACCATGTCTTCCACTTCTCTGGTATGGGGGAATTGCCAAAATCAAAACATTCTGGATCAATGCCAGGCTGGGCACCATCTCTGGTTGGGGTTGGTTGCATTGCTGTATATGTGCAGTACACATGAACCAATGTGCATCCTTTCCTGACAACAATATCTGTCTGTAACATTTTTTACCTGGACAGTGACTCGTTTAGCATAAGCATGAGCTCTCACTGGCAACACACTGGGATTTACCAGTAGAACCAAAAGCAGAAAAACAGCTCCAGCTGTAAAGGAGTGTGCTAGGTCATGGAAAACAAACAAACAAACTGAAACAGCAAAACCAGCACCACTCCAGACTTCAAGTTTAAAGGGCTTTAATTGCAAATGTAAAAAAGGCAAATGCCTGCAGCAAACAATCCACAGCAAAGCAACAGTATAACCCCGATCGGTTTTGCAACTAGTGCATCATCAGGGGGATCTACCAGTAGGCCTTCCTGCCAGCCATGTTCCTCTGGAGCATCCAGCATCAGTAAATGATTTTTAACATCTTTCTTCAGGTTCACCATGCCACTGATATTGCACTTAGCATTAGGTGGCGGTACAAGTTCTTCAACATCAAAGCTCCAAACTATGCTCACAGGGTCATCTTGTGTTTCCATTGTGCCCTGCACCTGTCTCTGGAAGGCCTTCTGCACCAGGGCATGAACAATGCAACACTTTCCCTTTTGCTTGGTTTCATTTTCCTGACAAAGCTGAAGCTGGGTGACCAGATATGTAAGCGCTAGAGTCAATAAGTACAGGCACTCCGTCATACATTCCAGATTCTGGACACACTAATGCCAATGTTTCCACAGGTTCTCCTTCTCCAGTTACATTGGAGGGGAAAGCAATCTATACTTTAAGGGTGTAGGTAGGTTTGTCACTCAGTCCCCACCCATTCAGATCTTCTAAGGGCAGTAGCTTGTGATAAGACAGGTGCTGGTCGTACCAGTTCTTGAAAATAATTGTTTCTTGGGAACCACTCTCCAGGACAGCTCAAACAGGCACTCCTTCAATACTGACTGTAGTTTCAGTGGAAGGTCAAACAAGTGTGTTATGATCAAATGGTGCGACCTCCGGGGCTTTGACTGAAGTCTTTGCTCTAAATGGGGTGGAGCTGGGCTTAGCCAGGGCCTCAGTGTACTCCATAACTGGGTCCCAATGAAGTTCCCCTGCTTCTGCAACTTTTCAAGTAGTTTGTCCTTGACTTTAACTGGGTCCTCCTGTGACTGGCACTCCCTCTTCGTATGTCTATCTTTTCCACAGTTGTAACAAAAAATGCCCTCTCTGTATGGTCATGAGCCATGGGGGTGGGGGTGGGGGCATCAGGAGAAGGCCTCCAAACTGGTTTTCTTTGTTTAGCAGAACCTGCATTTTGAGTTCTGTTGGGGAGCAAGTTGCTGCGTGCTTCCACTGAGGGGTACTTTCACTTGACCAGGACGTAACTTGAGATTTACACCCTTTTAGGTCAGTTACCCATTTCAACAATTTGTCCACCCTAGCTGTAAGATCACAGTCTGCAGAGTTTGTCTGAGTTTCTACACCTACACCCATGACAGATATGTTTGGGGTGGCTGAAAGAACAGACAAGTTCTGATGTGCATTTTGACCTTTACTAAGAGCCACAGTGGCTTTATCAGACACATCCATATATTCCTTGAGTAAATCCCTCTATTCTTGGGTCTCTGCTGCAGGTGTACTTCCAGTAACTTGTGTAACCGCCACTGAGGCAAGGTAAGGACCCCATCAGTCTTCTTCCTCCTCAGCCATTCAAACTTCTCTCATAAGCTCACTGTGAGTTCGGGAGCTGTCCCTTCTCTCAGCTAGGCATAGCCTGAGAATCATCACTGTAGGAACCCTAGAGCACATGTTCCAATCTCACTCAGTTCACATCCTGGGAGGTCACCAAACCCTTTCAAAACACTCCTTGCAAAATCCTTTCAATGTGGTTCAAAAAGAGACACGGGGGCTCTCCTTTTCAGTGCCTGGTCGATTTGAATCTCCACATCAGGTCCTAGCTTGACTCACTGCTCCCAAAAGCATCCTCTAAAGCAATGAAATTCTCTTGGGCAGTATGCAGACCTCGACGAACGGACAGTCTGTAGTGCGGGGCATCAAAGTTTCTCCAAACCATTTTCTTGTCGCGACTTCTGAGCATTGCCAGTCTTCCACTAAAGGAGCAGCATAGTCCATCCATGTCTCCAAATCATCTTCACCTTCCAAACTATGTTTTACTCCAAAAAACATTCTTAAGCTGTGATAGGAATCACTTTCATCTGAGGCCACAAAGACAGGTGTACCCCGTATAACATCCAGCATCTTGCAAACCTCCTCGACAGACATTCCCTCAGCTTGTAACAACTTAGTAAGCTTCTCTTTAAATGCCTCGGATTTGGGTGAGGTCTCCATTTTGGAAGCCACACTGACATGCGTCATTGTAAACCTGGCAGCACTGGAGCCCTCTGGGGTTAGTATTTGGGGCACTCTAGTAGTATCAACAACATTTCGACACTCTAGCAACACAGTTAAGGTCTGAGTAGTAAGGTCCATCATCCACTTTTGTACAGCAACTGGGACGAGGCATTTGACTACAATCAGGCCTTCTTTTATCTACCCCTTATACATCCCGGGTGGGACTCCAGAAGCAAGATGGATTTCCGAGGATCCAGGTCCTCACCTTCAGACCAACCAATCAGTCTATTGCAAGTCATCTTGTCAGCAAGAATTCTGGGTTTGGGGGCTAGAACACTGTCCTTGTGAGAAATTGTCTCCATGTGGGACCTGACTGTCAAATAGGAGACCCCAATGTGCCTCCAAGATGTCACCGGGTCACTGTGTCTACAGTGGTTGCAACCCCTGCCTTTCAGGCTCAAGCAAGGTTGAGGAACTTGGGCTCTGTTCTTACTTGAAAGGAGGGTTCTTTCCCAATAGAAAAACAGTGCTCACCCCCAATAGTAGACGCAAACCCTATGGTTCACCTCCCCCACTGGCATCAGTGTTTCTCAAAGTTCTTTCTGGATACCTAGGGCATTGAGTCACTGCAAACCCGATGAGGTGCAGCTGGTTGGCTGGCATTGGTGCACTTTTTTAAAACAAACAGAAATTCTGCTTAAACTATATACAATCCAAAGAGGCAGGGCAATCCCTTTGTTCTCTCCCGATCCTGGAGATACCAGTCTGAGACTCTCTCTAATTGCAGCTCTGGGACTCTGTACCTGGATGTAGAAGGATGTCAGGCTCTGAAAGTCTTTCTGCTTCTCCACTGCTCAGGAATCCCTTGCAGTGCTGTCTCTCTCTTGCAGCTCTGGAATGGATCAGTCTGAGGGTCAGGGGTCACCCACCCCACCCATCCAGCCCTCAGGGTGAGGTTAGAGGTAATGCCTACCTGTGACACTGATTTGTTGATTCCCCAGACTGTGCGCTGGCAGATCACTTTTTCCTGGAGCTCAGGAACACTGGCTTCACTATTTTCAGCCACATTGCAGGCTGCAGCTGGGGCACAAATGTTCATAAGATAGCAAACACAGTTCGGGATCTCCTCCTGTAGCTTGGGCTGGATTCAGTCTCTCAGAACTCCGCCTCTGTTCAGCAAAAGCACAGCAGTTACAGCTTCTGGTAACTCCTTCCAGATTTTGGAATGTAGCAATTATGGCTCCTCCTGGGTTGTTGCTGTGGAAGTCCCAGGCAGGCCTCCCAATCAAAGGAAACACAGTCTTTGCCTCCTCACTCTCTGGAGACTCAAGCCAGATTGTCCCAAACTGAATCTGCCCCCCCCCCCATTCTCAGGCAATCATCTGCCAAGACCCATTTGTCAATCAGCCTGTCAATCCATGAAATTAGAAGGCAGAATGTTCATTTGACACCTGATTGGATTGGGAACAAGGTGCCAATTCACAGTTTTTTCCTTTTCCAAGAAGTTGCTTTGCTGTAGTCCTTGATTCCCTATTGGTTGCATGGTAGGTAAAAGGTAAACAAGATGGCTGCAAAATGAATCTGGCAGTACAGTGTTAATCAAATTCCCAAAGTTCAGTTTGTATTGCAGGCAAACAGCAAAACATTAACACCAGTTGTTAGTTGCTAGTGCTGTAGTAGTAGCCCCCCCAAGCTGCAGGCAGAGGATTATTTACTATGCAGTCTCAGCTGTTTTTATTGACACAGTGCACCTAAGAGTGCATTTGCACAGTTCTTTATTTCCTTAACATTCCCCTTCTAATGTGACTCTAGACCCCCCACTAGTGTCTTTGGGGTCCCAGGCATTGGAGCACACAAAGTGGACTTTGGAACTGAGCCACCAGGGTGGCTTTCACCTAAGCTCTATAGGACCTGCTTTATAGGACCTGCAAGTAGACCACGGTTGCTCATACATTTAAGCAGGAACCAGCTTGAACATGCATACACTGACCTGCGCAGCACTTTATTGGTTTTGAGTGCTGTACCATTGTGCTGGTACTTTTAACGTTTACCTCACGTGCCTCCGGTTCCCCATAGCAAAGCAGGTACACAGGGGCTGGCAGAAGGAATAATGCAAAAAGAGTTAAAAAGCAAGGATCTGTTCTCTCCTTTCCTGTCTCTCATTCTCTGTCTGATTGTGCAATCAGATTTTCTTTTGAGACCTATGCAGTCCCGGCCTTATGGTATGTGCTGCCCCTAGGCAATCTTGCCAATGGTGCGCCCCAGAAATGTTTTTAAAATCTTCATTCCACCCCCAACAAGAAACATGACATTCCTAATGGCACTTAACTTCCTTAGAAAAAAACATACTGAATGATTTACATTTGTCACGTGATGTGAACCTCTGATATCAGTGCTAAACATGCATTTGTGTTGATATTAGTATCAGTGGCAGATGGTCTCCGACTGGCTCTGTTCTGTGTCAGTGTTAAGATTAGATAAGTTAACTGTGACAAGTTACTCAACCTCTACAACAAATGTTTATCTGAAGCTTATCTAGCATGAGAAAGGATATATTTGCACAGGTTGTATCAAAAAAGCTCATTCCGAAGAAACACATAAAACAATCATTAGTGTGATGACCTTTTTAGAGCTGCAGTGGGAGGAGCCCTGCAGACCTTTTAAGATCATCAGAAAAAGGACTCCCACATTCCTTACAGATGAACAGTATGTTGAGGTGACAAAAAAGTCACCTCCGCATCTGTCCATGGAACAGTCCGCACTTGCACTATTTTCTCATAATGTCAAATGCGCTTCCCCCAATAGTGCAAAGTTTGTTTGGTTTGCTAAAGGCCGAAAACCTCATTCAAGTTTTATTTTCAGGTCTGATGGTTCTTAATGAATGAGCATGTCTTATTTTGAATGAGTAAAACTTCACAGCACGAAACATCAACATTCGACTTCTCCCGTTAATGGCCAGGACTGATGGGTACTACGCACAATAAAAGGATTCTACTCCCTAGTGGCTGTCAAGGACCCATGGCAGTATGTCCTTCGTGATTCAGTTCTCACCCTGCACCTGACCAAATACAAACAGTATGAGGGCTACTAGGAGCTGCGGTGGCTAGTCTCACTAGCTCCCAACAAATTGAGCTTCCTGTACAAATCCTGCAACAAAAAGCAATGCTGCTAACTGCATGGTACCAGCCGATAAAAACAATGTTAGCTGCTACCTACCTCTCTACCAGTATTTCTGCAAAAGCAGGTGCTAAATCTGATGGTGAGTGGTGTGAGTGCCATTAGGGGCGATGTGAGCGGATTCGATGAGTTTCTTCCGCCTGTCAGCCTACAGCATGACCTCCAACTTGGTGAACTTCTTGTAGTCCTTCTGAAGCCACTGCTAGTAGGGGGTTCCGCCATGGACCACATAACACAGGACAGCTTTGCGGATCTTGCGTTTGGCGTTGCTCTCGGTGCCTGATGCATATGGCTCCCGCTTGTTGGTCAGGTAGCGTATGATAGAAACATAGAAACATAGAATTTGATGGCAGATAAGGACCGCTTGGCCCACCCAGTCTGCCCATTTCCCTACCTACTGGATAAGCTGCAGATCCCAGTTAACCAGCAGCCTACTTCTTCCTACCCCCACCCCCTAGAATTGCCTTATGACTGTCCCATGCATGCTTGAATTCCACCACTGTTTTTGACTCCACAACCTCCTCCGGAAGGCCGTTCCATGCATCCACAACCCTCTCTGTGAAAATATACTTCCTTACATTACCTCTGAGCTGCCCCCCATCTTCAAATTGTGCCCCCTTGTTCTTGCACACCTCTTTTTTTGAAAGATGCTACCCTGTTGGACTTTGTTGATTCACTTGAGGTACTTAAAAGTTTCTATCATGTCCCCCCTCTCCCTCCTTTCCTCGAGGCTATACATATTAAGCTCCTTAAGTCTCTCTTCATATGTCTTCCAGTACAGACCCTGCACTATTTTAGTTGCCCTCCTCTGGATAGCTTCCATCCTGTCTATGTATTTGTGGAGACTGGGTCTCCAGAACTGCACGCAGTACTCCAGATGGGGTCTCACCAGCTGTCTGTACAGAGGGAGAATAGCTTCCTGTTTTCTGCTGGTGATGCCTCTCCCTATGCATCCCAGTATCCCCCAGCCCTCCTTGCTGCCCTCTCCCATTGCTTGCCCACCTTTAGGTCATCTGACATGACTACCCCAGGTCCCTTTCCATTTTTGTTGTTGTTAGTATCTCACCCCCCACTGTGTACTCTTCCCCTGGGTTTTTGTTTCCTAGGTGCATTACCTTGCACTTCTTAGCACTGAATCTAAGCTGCCATACATTTGACCATTCCTGTAACCTTGCCAAGTCCCTTCTCATCCTTTCCACCCCACCTTGTGCATCAACTCTGTTGCAGATCTTTGTGTCATCTGCAAAGAGACATACTTTTCCTTCCAGTCCCTCTGCAATGATGTTGATAAAGACATTGAAGAGGACCAGTCCTAATACTGAACCCTGCAGTACCCCACTAGTAACCCCCCTTTCTTCAGAGTGGACTCCATTTACTCTTAATCTCTGTGTCCTATTCTCTAGCCAATTCTTTACCCAGGCTGTCATCTTGGGACCCACTCCCAGGCTGGCTAACTTGTATATTAATCTTTTGTGTGGGACTGTGTCAAATGCCTTGCTAAAGTCTAGGTAGCCATGTCCACAGCCCTCCCTGATCTACTACTTTGGTCACCCAAGTCAAAGAAATCTATCAGATTCATCTGGCATGACCTTCCTGCTGTGAATCCATGCTGCCTTGGGTCCTGTGCCCTTTGGCCTCTAGATACTCAACAATTCTTTCCTTCAGAAGTGGTTCCATCATTTTCCCTATCATTGAGGTTAAACTAACAGGTCTGTAGTTTCCTGCTTCTGCCTTGCTCCCACTTTTGTGAAGGGGAAATCACATCTGCCCTCCTCCAGTCCTCAGGTACCACCCCATCCTCCCATGATTTGTTAAAGAGGGTAGTCAGTGGTGTCACTACTTCTACCCTTAGTTCTTTTAGAATTCTGGGATGAATCCCATCAGGCCCCATTGCTTTGTCCATCTTCAGTTTTAAGAGTTCTTTTAGAACCCTTTCTTCTGTAAATCGGCTGGTATCAACTTCTGTATCCAGAGTGTTTCTTCTGTTTATTTAGGTACCTCCCCCTCTTCATTTGTAAATAATGAGCAAAAATATTTGTTTAGTATCTCTGCCTTTTCACAGTCACCCTCTGCCTCCCTCCCTCCCTTTATTAAGCCTCACTATCCCTCCTTGGTCTTCCTTTAACCCCTGATGTACACCTATAAAAGGTTTATCCTCTCTTAACTGAGTTGGCTGTCTTTTCCTCGGTTTGGGCCTTTGCTGTTCTGACTGCCTTCCCAGCTTCCTTTTGCTTTAATTGATACAGTTCTCTGTCCTGCTCCTTCTGTGGTTCCTTGTACTTCCTGAATGCTTTCTTTTTCTCTTGAACCTTCACTGCCACGTCCTTCGAGAACCATAGTGGTTTCTTACATCATTTTGTTTTGTTTATTTGCTTCACACAAAGGCTTGTTACCTCTGTGATGGCAGTTTTTATTATTCCCCATTGTTCTTCCACCCCTCCTTCCTGCCCATTTGCTAGTGCATTCTTAGGCACTTCACCCATTTTAGCAAAGTCAGCCCTCCTAAAGTCCAGTACTTTTGCCTTTGTATGGCTTGACTCTATTGCTGTGTTTATTGCTGAACCATACTGTTCGATGGTCGCTAGTTCCCAGATGGCTACCCACTTCTACATCTGTGATCCTCTCTCCATCTCCATTTGAGAGAACCAAGTCTAAGATTGCTCCCTCTCAGTGGGCTCCAATACTAGTTGTCTAAGGCAGGGGGCCTGTAGGGCATCTAGAATAACCCCAATCTTCCAAGTGGCTGCTGCAACTGCACTCCAGTTAACATCTGGAATATTCAGATCACCCATCAGCAATATCTCCCCTTTTTCTGCCATTCTAAGTATTCTTTCTATCATTTCCTTGTCCATTTCCTCCCCCTGAGAAGGGGATCTGTATACAACCCCTGTGCAACTGTGGTGCCATTGCCTGTCTCCAAATTTACCCACAGTGCTTCTTCTCCTCCCTGTTTACCCTTTTGTTCTGTTGCTTTGATTCCTTCCCTTATGTAAAGAGCTACTCCTCCTCCTCCTCTTTTACTCTCCCTGTCCCTCCTGTAGATAGTGTATCCTGGTATGTTTACATCCCAGTCATGATGGACAGGTAACTTTCTCGGTCGACGTGCTGTGCTTGTTGTTACTCCTTAGCTGTCATCTATAAATCCCCAGACCCAACTTAACGAGCACAAACTGTTTGTCTAGTTTCTTAGAGGCAACGATATTTGCACTAGCATTCTGAAACGGAAACATGTTCTAGTATTTCTAGTCTAACATAACTTGATTTTATATGGCATTGAAAGAAAAGTTCAACAGCTAAATAAAAGAGAGAGATTAATGAAAACTAGAAATGAAGAATGCCTAAACCTATTACATGTTTTTCAACCCTTTACATATCCATATATAGTAATGATGTGTTTTTAACATACTGAATGTTCTTAATATAGTATAAAACATGACAGAGCCAACACTGAAAGGAATTCTGTCTATAAGTACCTAGATACTTGTTTTCATTGCCTTACTACTCACTGACTGCCATTCCAAAATACTTCAGGAAACATTTCCCTTATGGTCCCAGCTATGGCATGGTACTTTCCAGGGATCACTCACCATGCTGCCCCAAAATCAGTGTGCAGGAAAGTAATTCAGTCTTTGCAGAAGAACAATTCCCAAACTCTCTCACCAGACTGCCAAAACCATTCTGGGAAAATGATGCATTCCCACTGGGAATAGTTTGGAATTAGGAACTTGGATTCATACTCAACGAGGTACTAGAGGGGTTTTACTCATTTGGAGGTTCTGTCCTCTGTATGAATCATTAAACCAAGACTTCTCACCATTTCTGCCAGCTGCCCAGACAGACGTTAAAGATTCCATTGCACATTTCAAAATAAGGGGCTTCATGACCAGTGTACCTAACCCCCATAGTTCTTGTGTAATTGTCTGGGACAGTATGTGAGAGGGTGACGCTCTATACCTTATGGTCTGTCTCATTTGTCTACATAAAGTCACTGCATGACCAGTATCTAGCTCTTTATTTAGTAAAAGCTGTAGGATACTTCCTATAACAAAAGAGTAATATAAATTTGGGAGGCAGTATAGTGCAGTGGTTTAAGGCTCTGAGCAGCAAATCTGGAGAGCTGGGTTTGAATCCCACAGCACCCACTTGCGTACTGTACGACCCTGAGCAAGTCACCTAGCTTCCCTGTGCTCCCAGGTTGTATCAGTAAACAAGCTTTCAGCTTAGTGTGCCAATAAATTAGTGCTACCAGAAAGTTTACTTTTGGCTGTCAAATTCCCACAAAATCATTATGGTGTGAAATTCTGTGGAAAAAAAAAATCTTTTGTATCTCAAATTGTAAAATGGTACTTTTTTTTTATCAGCTTCAAAAATGTTGCTGATTTTTTTTTTGCCCATTTTATATTGCATAAGAATATGAACACCACACATATTTTCCACAACTCTTATACCCAGATGGTATTCCAAGGGCCTGGGTGTAATTCCTTTGTTACTGCTAAGTCACATTATCTCTTTCTCATTACAGTTCATATTTTGAATGCGTTGTGGTAGCTATTGATACTACTGTACATTAATTACTAAGTTTTTAATTTATGTTAAAGGGAATTGCTCACATACTGGGCTTCAGTGTCTAATGAAGTTGATTGTTGAAACATTTGTAGTATATAAATAAAGAATAAATTGAAAACATTTCATGAAAAATGTCATATTTAGGGCTGCAGTGGGCATAACCCTGCAGATCTCTTGCCATAAAAAAGAAGAGAACACATTCCTTCCGACTGAACCACATGTTGGAGCTGCCACACAGTGGCCTCCGCATCTGTGAAGCACTCCACTCACTGTCTGCATAGGCAGATGCACGGCAGTATTTTTAGTTTTTGTTTGGTCACAGTGGAAAATGGCACACTGCTGTTGCCAAGATATCCACCAATCTGTATTGCACATGCACGACCACTAGCACATGTGCAGTACTGTATGCACAAAATAGAAACCAACATAGCAGTACAGGTAAATTGCCAGTGGGCTGAACTGGATAAAGTAACCCCACAACTTCCCTGTCACCCCCCTCCAAAACCCCCCACCCCAAGCAAGGTGCATAAAAGAAAAGGGTGAACGAGTCCTCAGATTACAATGAGTATAAATGGCAGAGTCTAACTTAGGTAGCATTCAATGCTTGAGCAAAGGGGTGTCTGGGACAGTCAAAAGAGGGGCACTAAGACAGATAAAGAGCATACAGTTTCCCCAATTTTTTGGTAAATGAAGATGTATGATGACAAACACTGGCAAATTAGTTGTTCTGCTTTTAAGGCAAAAGACATTTCATGCTGCAATTCCGAGAAGGGAATGGGCGTCTGATCTAGCCAGTGCCTGAGTACGAGCTTATTAACTGCCAGCAAGATGAGGGTCATATGATACCTTTTTTCCTTCACTGGGATTTGTGAAAAATCTCCAATGATACAGATGGCTGGGGAGAAGAGACCTTGGAAGCCCAGCATCGGGTCCAGCTGAAGTTCTGTCTGTTTCCACAGGGGACATACCTTCTCACAGGTCCAAAATATGCGTAGGAGAGAGCCCTCTTCCTTACCACATCTGGTGCATATCGTTGATGAGAGACGCCCAATTTGGGCTAATTTGACTGGAGTATAATACATGTTATTTAGAATTCGATACTGGGTTAACCAAAACCTATCCTGTGAAATATAAATGTAGAGATCTTTCCAAAGTTGGTCCCAGTTAATTACCAGATCTGGCAGAAGAGTACTCCAGACCTTAGAACCCACTGATGGGGGGGAGGAAGGGGGCTACTGAGCAAGATGTTATACAGGGCAGAGACTCCATGATGCCTACTCACCGGACCAGAGATCAGCTGTAGAAAACTACCAAAAGTGTGAGCTTGTGGCTGAGACCCAAATAAGCTGAATAGGAGGTGATGAAGTTGATATACTTTGAAGATAGATGTTGGCGCCAGTCCAAGCTTAGTCAGTAATTCTTGGAAAGATAAAATAGAGGATTGAGAGTTGAAATCAGAGACTCTGGCTTCATGTGGCATCTGAAGCCAGGATGTGGGAATAGGCTGACCCCCAATTTTGATATTTAAGTTGAAAAAATAGGTTGGGAGGTATCTCTGGTAGGGTACATTTTAAGATGTCTACATAGTTGTGATAGAACTTTAAGTGAAATGCCAACTGAGGACGAGAGAAGGGATTTTGGCAGAAGATTTGGATGGGAGAAAAAGATCCCAGAGGGACTCAGTCTGTGGGAGGAAAACAGGTCAGCTTCTATTTGCAGCCAGATGGGAGTGTAATCTGGTGGCTGTCGGCACTGAGGGAGGGATAACCATTTCCCTACATTTGTAAAGATGGCTCGCCCAATAGTAGGGCAAAAAATTAGGTAAACGAAGTCCACCGAGTTCCTTAGGCAGACTCAATTTGAAATAAGATCTCCTGGCAGATTTATCACACCAGATAAAGGAAGTAATATCTGCATGTATGCGCTTAAAAAAGGACAAAGGTAACCAAGCATTAAGCATATTAAGAGGTAGAAAAGCCTGGGGAGGACATTCATTTTAATAATGTTTATTCTGCCCCACAGCAATAGTGGAAGACTTCTCCATTGTGAAAGATCTTGCTTGATATTACTCCAGAGATCTAGAAAATTGAGTTTGCGTGAAAGGGAGGAGTCGGAAGTGATAAAGATACCCAAATATTTAATGTACCTTGGGGACCACTTGATACCAAACTGAGTGAAAGAATGACTGTGGATAAGGTGGTTTAGGGGATAGATTTCTGTTTTAGCTAGATTCAGCTTGTAATTAGAGTAGGTATCAAAAGTCTCAACTATGCTCAGGACTTCGATTAAGGAGGAAACTGGGCTTGACAAGTGCAAAAGAATATCATCCGCATAAACCGAGAGTTGCGGAGCATTGTTTCCAATGGGGACACCAGTAATGATGGGGGGAGGATTTTAGACACCTGATTAGGGGCTCTAGATATTGCTTGAAGAGAAAAGGGGATAATGGGCATCCTTGTCATGTACCAGAGTAAAGAGGGAAGGTAGACGAGTATACCCCATTACAGTAGATTTTAGCAGATGGAGAAGTGTAGAGCATCAGTATCCATTGAATGTATTGTGAAGGAAAGCCCATTTTATGTAATGTCGCCCACAGAAAGTCCCAATCCACCCTGTCAAAGGCTTTCTCTGCATCTAGAGAGATTAGAGCCATTGGCAGGGGGGAGGAGTCTGCCGTCTGGAGAATATAAGATAGTTTATGTATATGGTCTGCTGACGATCTGCCGGAGACGAAACCCACTTGTTCAGGACTGAGGAGACACAACCATATTTTCTCTATTCTTGAGGCGAGAATTTTCGTGAGGATTTTAATATCACAGTGTAATAATGATATTGGACGATAGCTAGCTGGGCAGGTGGGGGGCTTATCAGGCTTGAGAAGGAGAATAATGGTGGCTTCTTATAAAGAGGGTTCTAAAGCCTCACCAGAGAGCACGTAGTGGTAGAAACGAAAGAGAATAGGGGCCAGGTCTTTAAGAAAGAGCTTGTAAAGGTTTGATGGGAAACCATCAGGGCCCGGAGCCTTATCCAGTGTCAGAGAGTTAATGGCAGATTCCACTTCTGGTAAAGTCAACAGAGTGGATAAAAAAGCATGGGCTGGAGTGGAGAGAGGGGGTAGTGGAGAAGAATCTAAATATGCTGTCAGGTCAACATTCGATGGGGAGGCGCGTTTGCTATATAGAGAAGAATAGAATTGTTTGAAGATTGCAACAATTTCTCTAGGCTGGGTTTTATCAGAGCCGTCAGGGGCACTAAGCACCGGTATACTCCTGGAAGCTTCTAATTTCATGAGACGTAAGGCCAGCAAATGGCCTGCCTTTTCCCCACACTCTATATATGTCGCCTGAGTCCTAAGTATAGAAAACTCCACTTTTTCCTGTAGAAGAGAGGAGTACCTACTCTGATACGATAAAAGGGACTATAGAGAGTCAGTAGAAGAAGAGGTGGAAAGAGATTGTTCTAATGTACGAATCTGGTCAAGCAAAGATAGGGTTTCTACTTTCCTACGATGTTTGCAAGTAGAAGCAAGCCGTATAAATTCTCCCCTGAGAAAACATTTCAGAGCACACCACTCATGATGCACCCTGGAAACGGAGCTTCGATTGATGGCAGCAAACATTTGGATCAGGTAGGGGATTCTAGAGAGTATATATTCATCCTTGAGGAGCTGGGTGTTTAATCTCCAAGATGAGTCCCTCTGAAAGTTAGTATCCAGAACCAGTGAAATCCAAGCAACTGCGTGATCTGATAGAACAATAGGCTCTACCCTTGCATTACAAAGACCTTGGAAAAGACAGCGACTGACCAGAACGTAGTCTAAGCGGAATGAAGAATGATGGACATTGGAATAAAAGGAAAAGGTGTGGGACAGTGGGTTTAATACCCTCCAAGGGTCACAAAGCGCCAGTGAGTCCAAGAACACATGCAGAGCTCTCTGGGCTGCCGAGAGTGGTCTGGAAGGGCAGTTGGACTGGTCTAGGTCTTGGGTGACAGGGGAGGTTCTAGTCCCCTCCTAGAATCATGGGGAGCGATGAGAAGGGGGGCAACCTGTTGATAAGGTCCATGAGGAAGGTGGGATCACCCCCCACTGGATCATAAATACTACCTAGCAGTAGCTCTGTACACCCAAACAGACCTTTCACCAGAATGAATCTTCCCCTGTGGATCAGCGACAGACTGGCTTGCTTGGAAGGGTACCGAACGATTTATCAGAATAGCAACCCCCTTGCAGGTAGTGGATATCCCAGATGCAAAAACCTGTCCAATATTTTCTCTACGGAGGGCAGAGGCTTCTGAGAGTAGCATATGGGTCTCCTGAAGAAATTAAATATTGGCCTGTAAAAGCGAGATGTGTGTAAGGATTTGGTATTGTTTAGGACAGTCACGGGCACCTCTGACATTCCATGTGATGAATTTTGTGATTGTACTAGCCATATTCACAACATGATAAAGTTAGATGGAAATGAAATGTAAAACAACAATAAACAGACCTAATGGTGTGCACTTTGCTCCCTCCCCAAACCCCTCCAAAGCCCAACAATCAGTAAATTCCATACAGATAACATGTACGCTGGTAGCTAAGTTCCAAAGAGCAAATAATCTATGGTAGGTCTGATTTGACAATCCTGTAGTGAAAAGCTTTAAGAGTTACAGAAGGTGTATGGAGTGGCCCCAGGTCCAAAAATATGAAACCGCCCCCCTCTCTCCCCCAAAAAACTAAAAAAAACTATTTACAAATTCCCAGCCACCAAATGGTACAACCTCATAAGACAGAGTAGAGTTATTGTGGTTGGGCAAAATCCCTATGACCCTGGGAACCTTCATATCCCTACTGTTTAGTAAATGTGGACTGTACAGCCGGGAATCAACATGTGCCAAAACAAGGAAAATAAAATGGCAAAATAGGGGACATCTGGCAGCCAGGGTCCACCCCCAATAATCCAGTACATGATGCTGACTTACTTCAGCTGCTACAAACCTACCCCCCAATCAAAGCCCATTAAAGAGAAGTACTTGAAAATCAAGATCTGCAAACTGTGTAACTGGTAACATGGCTTAATGGCATTATTCCCTACCAGTGCACAGAATATATCTTCGGAGGTATTTCCTCAGGTCACTCAAGAGACGAGAAAGAGTGGAAGAAGAGAGAAGAGGAAAAAAAAAATGAGAGGGTGTTGAGAACTGCCTTGGAGGGCTAGGCATCTCAAAGAGAGTGGAGAAGGTATCCAAAGAGAATGACACAGTAAGTTAAGTGATACGAAGAGCTAACAAAAAAAAAAAAAAAAAGAAGCGGAAAGCCTGCAAGTGTGAGGGACTATGTATTAAAGAGCCAATAAAAATTGTGGCAACCTAAGTTAACGTTGCTAGTGCAAAAAACTAGGAACCCTGGTATAATGCTAGGAATCCCTCTACTGTCCGGTCTCTAATGTAGCAGTCCATCAGGGGAATCTTGAGCCAGTTGGACCAGTGAAGCAGGAAAAACAGTCCCATAGGAAACAGCCACTTAGGATAATCAGGACTGGTCACCAGTGACTTTAATCCCCGGAGTCTGGTCTGCTGAGAGCTGAACACAAGTACAGGACAAAGTCATAGAGGCCAAAGGAAGTGTCCACAGCTCTAAGGTAGGCTGTTTCGAATGGAGCCATAAAGCCCGAAAACATCAAGGCAGGATGTGCAAGTAGGTGTCAACATAATAGCAGTTAAAGTATAAGTAGCAGAAGCAGGTTTCGATCGATAACTTCAGGGGGCTTTAAAAAGAGAGGGCATCTTCATACAAAGCTCTGCATGGGCTTGCGAGGCTGAATCAAAGAACGACCAAGCCCCATCGACCAGGACCTGTAAACATGCTGGGTAGGCCATTCGGAATTTAATACTGGCTGCAATTAACTTGCACACAATAGGGTGGAAGGTGGCTCTCTTCTGCCGAGTTTCCACTGTGTAATTTGTAGCTTCTTGCCCTCCCACAGAATTGTTTGCAGTTCTCTGGTCTTCGAGATAATGTGCTGCTTTTCCAGATAATTTAGCAGACGGACGATCAGAGGTCTGGGAGGAGCTGACTCTGGGGGTTTGGGCCTCAGGGACCTGTGAGCTCATTCAATTAGGTAGGTGGGGTTGTGTGGGGATTGGCCGGCGATTTTGGATAGCAGTTTTTGAGTGAATGTAAATGCAAAGGGGCCCACCTCACTCTCCGGAATACCGAAGATTAAGATGTTATTTCTCTTGGGTCTTCCTTCTAGGTCCTCCATTTTCAACATAAGTTTGGCGACTTGTTGTTTTAGCTTAATGATTTCTGGATCTGATCTGTCCCTCCATGCTTCGAGGGAGATATTGCAGGCCTCAGCATGTGAGATTCTGGTTTTCAGGTCCCCCAGCTCACTTCTCACGTTTTTAAGATCCAAAGCGATGTCTTGCAGGGTTTCTTTGAATGGCAGAAGTTCTTTGAGGAATCTTTCCTCTGTTAATGGCACTGGAGGTGACACGGTGCTCGATTGCCTGGCTGTAGATTGTTTAGACTTCTTAGGCTGTTTCTCAGGCGAGGCCGAAGGTGTGTGCTTTGGCAAGGCCACTTTCATCTCTGCCTCCATCTTGGCTAGAAAATAAGCCAATCGCGATGCAAATAGCAGGGAATCCACACAAATGGGCAGCTCCTATAAAGTTTGTTGTAATATGAGCAATATAAAGCAAAATGCTCGATGATTAGGGCGGATTGCTAAGGAGGTAAGTGGGAGCTTCTAGGCAGAGCAGCTAGCAGGTCAGGCATATCACGTGATTGCCTATGGTGGCCATCTTGGTCATGGTAGACTGTGCTGTATTCCACCATGACTGCTGATTTCTGCTTATAGACTGCTGTATTCCACCATGACTGCAGATTTCTATTTATTTATTTATTCAAATCTCAGATTACACCCTTTGAGCTATGAGCTCATTTACAGAGATTCCACATCAGTCAGGACAATACAAAATACATAATGGAAATTCACAAAGTGAATATAGAGAAATCATTTACAGGATTATCTGGATATACATCAGTCAGGCTAATACATGATTCCATGATGCAGGCAAATACATGATTCAGGTAGAAACTTTAGTAGAGTATAATGTCTTTATAAAAAAAGAAAATGTTATAGGACAGTTGAACACAGGACATGGTAGAGTAACAGGGGGATAGGCTGTTCTGTTTTTTAATTATTTATATCCCCCCACCTGACCCTCCCTCTTAACACCCATCACCCCATTCCTGCTCCCATAAACATAAAAACGACACTGGGGTCGTTCCGGGTGACCTTTATTTTCCATCTCCCCCCACACCTGATCATCCATCTGATCACCCACCTCCCCACCCCACCACAGAAACACAATAGTGACATTTGGGGTGCCCAATCCCCCAGTGTCATTATCGGGAATCCTCCGTTGTTTTTTTAAATCTGTAAAAAGATAACTGTCTATCGATATCTTTTGTGCCATTACCATCCCCTCACTCAGCACCCATCAAACCCACCACCCCAAGACCTTACGTACCCATTGGGGGTCCAATGCTATAATCCTCTCTGGACTGACTACACGTCTTCACTCTTCAAAGCCAGACCACGAACTGAAGAAAAGAAGGTATGCGGGTCAGTGTATTTCATTGGGGTTTTGAACGTAGTCGCATAAAATAGTAACATACTAAGATGCCAGCAGAGTAGGCCAAAAGGTCTATCAAGTCTGCTTGAAGAGCAGCACATGGTCAAGACACCATTGCTGCCCCCCCACTGCTATAATCCCCCGACCCCTTTCTCCACCAGAATTTTCATCATTTTTGCCTTTCCCTCATATCTGTCCCAGACCCTCTTGAACCCCCCCCCACTGTATCAACAGCCACCAGTTCCACAAGCAGTGCATTCCATGGGGCCACCACCCTCTTAGTAAAGTAAAGTCTCATAGTCTCACCCCTGAGCCTCCTGCCAACCAACTTAACAGAGTGCCCTTGTGATCCCCTCCTCCCTTAGCTGAAACACCCTATTAAGGCTGACTCTGTTCACTCCCTTTAGATATTTAAATACCTTGATCATATCTCCCCTGTCTCTCCTCTCCTCCAAGGAGTACATGTTCAGCTCCTCAAGTCTCTCCTCATAGATCTTTCCCTCAGCCCCTAAATCTTCCTGATCGCCCTCTTCTGGACCCTTTCCAGGAGGGCAATGTCTGTTTTCAAATATGGGTGCCAAATAGGGGTTGGGGGGGATGTTTTTTTTTTCCCCCTAATAGATTTGTTCATGAGGCAACCTAGGAGGTCATGGCAGAGGGCCTGAGGAGAGAGCCATCTGATTGTCTGGTAGAAGGGGTGCAGTGGTGAGCTGAGTAAGGAGCCATCAGATCAACTCTAGAAATGTTATTGTAGGTTTTGTTCAGCCTGATGAGCCCTGAGGAAATGGTCTGGGTGCATATGGGGGAGCAGTAGTCCAATAGGGGACGTAAAGTACCCTGGGTGATTGCAAGCCTTGATTCATTTGTCAGGTAGTCTTTAAGCCTGTTTCTGACTCCTAATTTTTTGGTTTATGCACCATACATTATGTTCAATGTGGTCACCAAAGGTCAGAGCAAGATCAAGGGTGACTCCAAGGTATTTAAAGGCTGTGACTATCTTCATTGGGGGGCATCTGGTGATAGGATCGTAAGAGGGGTAATGTTTCCACCTGGTCTGTTAGCCTGTGTTTGGATCTGAAAAGCATGGTTTTCATCTTTTTGCCATTGACCAGGAGCCTGTTAATCAGGAACCACTGATGGGTGGCACCATAGTTGTTTGTGAGAATAGTAGAGAGGTTGGCTAATGTCTTGTCACTGTGGAATAGGATTACATCATCAGCGTACAGAAGAGAATTGCAGGTGATTCTATCATTTGTAATGGAGTTTTCAATAGGGAGAACAGGATGGGTCCAATGATGGAGCCTTAAGGGACCCCAGTGGGAAACTCCTGGAGGGGAGGTGGTACCTCCAGTGCGGACAGTCTGTGTATTACTGGAGAGGTAGTTTTGAAACCATGCAGTGGCCAGGGCAGAGCAGCTAAGGCAGCTCATTTTGTTTAGGAGTATGTTGTGATCTACCATGTCCTTGGCCTTGGTGAGTTCCACAAAAACGGTAACCATGAGTTTGCGTTCATCCATGTTGTGAAGGATATGGTTAGTGAAGCAAACCAGGGCTGTTGTTGTGCTGTGGCCTTTCCTAAATCCATGTTGTTGTGGACAGAGGAGGTTATACTTTGCCATGTCATAGATGATCTGCTGGCATACGGCTTTTTCAAGGAGCTTACTTAGGTGGCAGAGGATATAGATTTTTGGTTTTCCACTCATAGGGGATCTCTGGACTTGTAGATGTGGACAACTTTGGTTTCTTTACTGGTTGGGTTATGGTAGATGAGATAAGGGAGAGGTTAAATACAGGGGTCAATGGTTGTACAATGGCACGGGCTATGAGTTTTAGAAACTGAGGAGAGAGGCCATCGCTCTCACTGCTCCTGCAGTTGGGAAGACTCATGAGGAGTTTTTGGGTACACTGAGAGGTGGTGGCTTTGAAATAAAAGGGTGGTGTATTTGGGTGGTAATCAGCCAAGTCAGGTTGGTGCTGCTCTTGGTCATAGTGAGGGAGTTTGGAGAGATGGACACACAAGTCCGTGAATTTGTTACTGAGGGCAGTTGCGACCTTGGACAAGTAAGTTGTAGGGCTTGTCCCCAAACCCAGCTTGATGGCAGCTTGTGTGTCCACTGAGACAATCAGGGAGTTAACCGCCAACCAAAACGTTTTGGGGTTTCCAAGGTTGCAGGATTGAAGGGTTTGGAGGAATTTGGCCTTACGTGAGTTAATTGTTTTGTTTACGGAGGTTACACAGGTAGCAGTATTCTTTCCAGAGTGAGAGGGAGCGAGGGAGAGGATCTGAGAGCAGCCCACTTCTCGTCGCTTGCCTTCATTACTTCAAGCTCCTTATCGAGGTTTGATGCTCTTAGATCTACATATTCTTACTCCAGTCAGCAGCTACTACTCTTTCTTTCTTATTTCTAAGACATTCCTTGACATCAGTTACACCATTCAGTGCTATTCATATGAACAGCCTGGAACAGTGTTACTGATGTCAAGGAATGTTTTTTCTGTAATGACAAAAAGAGAGCTCAACAAGTGCAGAGAAGAGAGGGATTCTGGTCTGTTACAAAATGTAAAAAAAATAGATTATTTATTTAAGCCAAAAAGGTCAAACATATCAGAATACGGTGGGCACTAAAATATTGGGAAGGGCTTTGAGGCATACAGAACAGTTCTAATCACTGTTAATGAGTCCACTATCAGTAGTGAAGAGATCACCCACATGGAGTTGTCCTTGGTGTGTAACGGCATTCCCGCAGCCTCCAAACACACGCTGCTCTGGGCTGCATGATGTCCCTCTACCACCCCAAACAACCTGAACTCACTACAGACAATAAAAGTGCCTCTGGACACACATGACTCACCATCGTGGGGCTGCAATCGCACCACTGGGGATGTCCAGCCCTAATGGAGGTCACTCTGTCAGAGAAAGAACAGAGCAAATTTCTCGCACTAAGCAACTGAAGATGCTTTCTCTGGCTGCAGACAGTCAGGGTGGAAAAGCCTGTCTACAGTATAAAAAAGCAGAGCTGGCCTGTTCCTCCCTGCAGCAATCTGCTAGGACAGGAACACTGCCTTCTTATGGTTGATTGCCCTCTGATAATCTGTGTAGTGAATTCTCAAAGCCAGTTTGTTTCCCTCAGACTGAGACCTCCACCAACAATGCTACAACCTCTGACCCTTGGTCTTCACCTCTTTGAGAGTCCCACCAAACAACTGGGGTCTCAAGCGAGAAGATCTGGGTCACACACTGACCGGTGCTAGAGTCGTGCACCTTGGAAACAGCTCCATTATAGGCTGCAACCACCTCAACTGTACAGCACATGCAACATTCACACCAGATAGATCCAGTACCACCATCAGTCCCTCTGAGGACAATCCCTTCAAAGAGCGCTAGCAGACCATCTCTACATGGGAAGGACTAGCAAGGGAAACCCTGAACAAATACCTCACTGTGCAGTGATCCAGCCAGACAGCCAGATGAATCCTGATGTCAAATACCTCAAGTGCCAGTAAGAACACTAAGTCCAAGGTGTGACCATGTCTGTGGGTTGCAGAAGCAACAGCTTGTGCAAGACCCAGCAAAGTAATTGACTGGAGGGAGTCATAACCCAAATGCCAATGTTCATCGTCGATCCAGGCATTGAAGCCTGGAGGCTGAAACATATATCCTTTCTTCTTTTTTTAGCTCCATTGTAAGCACCTATCTTACTAAAGTGTCTCTGATGTTCTATATTTAACTGTATGACCTGTATTGGTAAGAAATGTCTTTCAAACTCTATATGTATCTGAATTATCATTAAGCTGTATTCAATTTTGATATCGTAATAACATTTCTTAAAAAAAGCTTTGTCCACTCTCGCAACAACAATTTCATATTGGGATCATTTGTGACTAATTTGGTGGCATCACCCCCTTTCTGCAGAGTGATGACAATGTCTTTGTGACTGGAATCTAGTCTTTGTTCAGTGTACAGATCTTGGGGGGGTTCAGTTGCGGCATGTGGGTTAAGTCTAGGGAAGCTAAGTTACAATTGGCAGTTGGGATGCAATCATCTGGAGCACCAGGGCTGTCCACAAGATGAATGGCGATTTGTGTAGAAGGCTGCTTGTCTGAGTCAAACATTTTGCATAAAGCTTTCTGGGATTCATACCTATGCTTGCTTGTCTGTAGCATATGCCATTGGGCATCAAGACAGAGCATTTGCATCTGTATGATTCAGTCCAAGACTGTATTCCACACAATAATCATATGTTGACAATGCTGAAAGCCACATGTGTCCAGTTGCATCAAGCTTTGTGGTAGTTTGTACATTGTGGAGAGGTCATGGGATAACAGATGGACCAGACACCGAACTTCAGGTTTAACACACATTCTCTGTGTGATGTTTATTCAAAATACAGAGGATAACCTTCAGCATTGGCATGTCCCTTCTTCAATACAATACATCAGTTTGCAGCAACAGACTATGCATGCCCTTCCTCTGCACTTAGTTAGCACCTACTGACCCACTGAACTACTAATCCATCTTTTCAGTTGAGATTCAGCTTCCCTTATGTGGGCCTTGTTTGCTTGGGTGGTGAGGGCTCAAATAAAAATTAAAAACAAAAAGGGCTAAAGACAAAGAACCTCAGTGCAGAAGCACTGAACAAGAGATTACCCCAAAGGGCATTAACAATAAGCTGAGTTTCAAAGAAACACAGTATCACACATACTCCCATAATGCAAAGCATCATGGGATGCATATGCAAATCACCATGAAATTTCAGACTGTTTCAGTTTACAGCAGGAATGCAAGGTACCAAATGGGCCTCTCAAACCATCTGTAATTTACATGCATTTAACAACACAACAGGGGGGGTTTCTGATATTTCTACCCCAGTAATTTAATTTCTATAATACAGTCATTACTTTTTACCTTTATCAAAAACACCTAGTACCGTGGTACTTTCAACATTTACAGGTTTCATACACATAAGGCATATACATCAAGGTATTTTATGACAGAGTGCTCTTGCATACTAAATCCAACAACAAGGAACACAGCCTGTTATTTTACATCAGCTTGGAGGTCACAACAATAACCTCACTGTACAAGGAACTGAGAAGGAAAATGAATATTAAGGAGGACACTATAGCATAGTCAAGAAAGGGAAGGGAGTGCCCATAGGTGGCCAACCTTATGGACTAGAAATTGTAAAGGGTAAATTAGGCTAAGAATAGTTGCAGCAGATTTAAGAAAAGGTCGGTCCTCAAGAGTAGCAGGATCTCCTTGTCACATACATATGTCATCAGATTGTTGTCTGTTTTTACCGTAATGTGCACCCCATAAAGATATTCATAGAATTGGTCCACAATAGCCCACTTGAGCCCACTTGAGTGAGGTGGCTGTGGGGTGGCAGTCTTCCAGGAGACATTTTGGAGGCTGTAATACTGCCCTATTTGCAGGCACCTCTCTGGTCTGAGGGAACAGGTTGCTCATCTCCAGGATGACCTGGTTAGGATTTATGAAACATCCTCCCCCACCCAGGGACCACCAGGGCTGCCGCTGCTGCCCCAGAGGTTGCCAAGAGAGAGGAGTGGTTGGACCAAGGTGAGCACAGGGAGAGTGAGGGTGGTGGAACAGAGGTGCATCCCTCCAGTTCTACCTCTCCACATTGCATACACCATTCTGGCAGACAGTGGTTCCTCTGTGGAGGCATTTGCAGTGGAGACCAAGGAGGATGTTGGGAACCTCCACCAAGGAGACCTACAGGAAGGTGACATGGGACTCCACAAGGGATGGAAACAACTCTTGGTTGGGGACTCAATAATTAATGAGTAGAACTAGGGAGGGAGGGAAGAGGGAGGGAGGGAGGCAAAGTGCCTACCCGGTGCCACAGCTTGGAGGGACAGAGAGTGAATCCACAGGATCACGGGGGCAGTTGCATGGGAGAGTGAGCTGGAGGTCATTGTCCATCTGGGGACAAATGACCTGGCTGGGAATCAGATCAGAGTAGTGCAAGAGGAGTTTGTGGAGTTGGGAAGGGGCCTTAGACAAGTAGCACATATGGTAACTATCTCAGAGATGCTGCCTGTTTATGGCATGGGTGAGGTTAGGGTACTCCGCACCATGGCATTCAATGACTGGTTGAAAAACTGGTGTGGAGCTCAGGGTTTTGGCTTCAATGGGGACTGGGGGTCTACCTGGAGAAATACAGGCCTATACTGGTGTGATGGTCTGCATCTGTCCGTAAGAGGAACCAGGATCCTAGGTGACAGGATTAAATGCTTCATCGGTAAGGATTTAAACTAGTCAAGGGGGGGAGGCATTGAAAGAGGAAATGAACTCCCAGCCCACCCCGACAAAACAGGGTAGTTAGTGAGATAAACACCAAGGTAGATAAGTCAATAGGGAGCAGGACAGGGGTAAATGGAGAATAAGGCAAAAGCAGTAAGGACATGGATGGGACTAAAAGGGATAAGGCCATCAAAAAATGGAGGGTGAGGAGTGCCAATGCCCATAGTCTGGGTTACAGGCTCCCTGAACTAGTGGCCTTGATGGAAGAGGGATGCCTGGATATCGTATCAGTCACAAAAACATGGTACACAGAGAACTTTGACTGAGATGCCAGAATATGCCAGATGTTAACTGGAGCACCTTTGCTGCAGCCTCATCCAAGAGCAGGGTCATTCTTGATGCCCTACAGGGGCATGCTTCAGACAGCTAGTGCTGGCATCCATTTGGGAGGGTGCAGTCTTAGACCTGGTACTCGCAAATGGGGATGGAGAGAGGATCTCGGATTTAGAATTAGGTAGCATCTGAGAACAAGTGACCACCAAACAGTGTGGTTCACAATAAACACAACCGTTGAGTCAAGCCGTTCAAAAGCGAAGGTATTGACTTTAGGAGGGTTGACTTTTGGAAAATGGGAGAGTACCTCAGGAAAGCACTAGTAAACGGGCAAGGAGAAGTAGAGGAACAATGGGAAAAATAAAAATAGCCATCACAGAGGCAACAAGTCTTTGTGTGAATCAAATCAACAGAACAAAACAAAGGAATAGAAGACTATAGTTCTCAAAAGAGGTGGCGGGTAAGGTTAAGGAGAAAAAGGTAGCATTCAGAAAGTATAAAGAAACACAGAAGGAGCAGGACAGAGAACTGTACCAGTTAAAGCAGATGGAAGCAGGGAAGGCAGTCAGAATAGCAAAGGCGCAAACTGAGGAAAAGATAGCCAACTCAGTTAAGATGGGGGATAAAACCTTTTATCTGTACATTAGGGAGTGAAGAAAGACCAAGAGAGGGATAGTGAGGCTTAATAAAGAGAAGGTGGGTGGGCAGAGGGGGACCGTGAAAAAGCAGGGATATTGAACGAATACTTCTGCTCAGTATTCAGAAAAGAAGAGGAGAGGGAGGTACCCAAACCAAACAGTAGAAACACTATGGATAGGGGGTCAGTACCTGTCCTTTCACAGAAGAAAGAGTCTTGAAAGAACTCCTAAAACTGAAGGTGAACAAAGCAATGGGACCTCACCGGATTCAACCCAGAATTCTAAAAGAACTAAGGGGGAGAACTAGTGACACCACTGACTTCCCTTTTTAACAAATCATGGGAGGATAGTGTGGTACCTGAGGACTGAAGGAGAGTGGATGTGATTCCCCTTTACAAAAGTGGGAGCAGGACGGGGGGCAGGAAACTACAGACCTATTAGTTTGACCTCAGTGGTAGGGAAAATGACAGAATCACTTCTGAAGGAAAGAATTGTTGAGTACCTAGAGGCCAGTGAGGCACAGGACCCAAGACAGCATGGATTCACAGTGGGACGATCATGTCAGATGAATCTAATCAATTTATCTTACTGGGTGACAAAAGTAGCAGACCAGGGAGGGGCTGTGGACATGACCCACCTAGACTTCTGCAAGTTATTTGACACAGTCTCACACAAAAAATTAATAAACAAGTTAACCAGCCTTGGAGTGAACCCTAGGGTTGTATCTTGGGTAAAACTTTAGCTGGACAACAGGATGCAGAGTATAATAGTAAATGAAGTCAACTCTGAAGAAATGGGGTTACTAGTGGGTACCATAGGGTTCAGTACTGAGACTGGTCCTCCTTAATGTCTTTCTAGGTGACATTGCAGAAGACTGGAAGGAAAAGTATGCCTCTTGCAGACGACACAAAGATCTACAACAGGGCTGATACACGGAGTGGGAAAGGATGAGAAAGGACTTGCAAGGTTGGAGAATGGTCAAAAGTATGGCAGCTTAGATTCAATGAAAGAAGTGCAGAGTAATGCATCTGGCAAACAAAATTCAGGAAAGAGTACACAATTGGAGGGGTAACAACAACAGCAAAATGGAAAGGGACCTGGGGTAGTCGATATCAGATGACCTAAAGGTAGGCAATCAATATGAGAAAGCAGAAAGGAGGGCTGGGGGATACTGGGATGCATAGGCAGAGGCATCACCAGTAGAAAACAGGAAGTTGTTATCCCTCTGTACAGACAGTGTTGAGAACCCATCTGAATACTGTGTGCAGTTCTGGAGACCCCATGTCCACAAGGACATAGACAGGATTGAGGCAGTCCAGACAAGGGCAACTAAAATGTGGTAGGGTCTGCATCAGAAGCCATATGACGAGAAACTAAAGGAGCTTAATATGTATACCCTCAAGGAATGGAGAGAGAAGGGGGACATGATAGACACATTTAAGTACCTCAAGGGAATTAACAAAATCCAAGAGGGTAGCATCTTTCAGAAAAAGAGATGTGCAAGAACAAGGGGGAAAAATTTGAAGAAAGAGGGGGGATGGCTCAGGGGCAAGATGAGGATGTATTTTTCACAGAGAGGGTGGTGGATGCATGGAACGACCATCCTGAGGAGGTTGTGGGGTCAAAAACAGTTGGGGGATTCAAGAATGTATGGGACAGACATAAAGCAATTCTAGTTGGGGGGAGGTAGGAGGAAGTAGGCTGTTGGTTAACTAGGATCTGCAGCTTCTCCAATAGGTAGGGAAATGGGCAGATTGAGTGGGCCAGGTGGTCCTTATCTGCCGTCAAAGTCTATGTTTCTGTGTTTCTACATAGAAACTAACTTGTGTACTGGATATTTTCACTCAGCATTGTTTAGACTTCTATTTGCAAAGGCAACTGAGAGCAGTTATTCTTGATAGTTTTGCTAAAGGACTGCCCACGACCACTGAAACTGGCATCTATATGCATAACATAATTCTTCTAAGGGTCTACATACGCTAACACTAGGGCATGAGTCAGGTGATAGATTATTTTTTCAGAGGCCTTGTTACATTCAGCATTCCATCTCTGTCCAAAAGGTTCAGTAGGTTTCAAATATGGCTTGTGATCAGCAGTAGTGGCAGAAGTCTTTTTGCTCATGTTGGTGGGTGGATAGCCTTGCGACGAGTTCAGTAGTGGCCTCACCACTTGTATATAATCTTTAACAAAGCTTACGTAATAGCCACAGAAACCTAGGAAGCATTGCAAGTCTTTCAGGTTTGTGGGATTTGGCCAAGTAGTTAAAGCTTTGACTTTACTGGAATAATTTTGGATGCCTTGAGTGGATGTAATATGTCCCATATATTTGACTGAGCTTTGAAAGAACTGGCACTTGCCGATGGAGAGTGTGAGCCTGAACTCTTCCAGTTGATCTAGGACATTTAGCAGTCTTGCCTCATGTTCCTCTAGGGTCTTCCTGAACACTATGACAAAATCAAGGTAAAACAAACATTCTAAGAGATTCAGTCTCTCTGACAGCTTTTTCCATAAGGCAGTGGAAGGTTGCTGTGGCACCAGATATGCCCTAAGGCATTCTGAGAAATTCATAAAAACTGAGAGGGCATATGAAAGCAGTTTTCTCCCTGTCTTGTGGAGCCATTGGTACCTGATGGTAGCCACTTCATAGATCAGGCACGGAAAACCACTTGCTTCCATTGAGACAATCCAAGGCATTTTGAATTCTGGGCATAGTATATTTATCTGGTATTATCCATTTGTTAAGAATTCGATAGTTTACACACATGCCACAGCTCCATTTGTCTTGTGTATTACACAATTGGTGAAGCATATGGACTTCTGGATTCCAGAATAATTCCAGCAGCTAACAGTTCCTGCAAGTGCCTTTTCACATCATCAGTATCTGTGGGATCTCTCACAGAAAAGATGTTCATTGTGAAATATAATATGGTGCTCTTTTCTGGCTACACATCCCACATCCCACCCATGAATTGAAAACACTTTGGTACTATTGGCTACTTTTCTGCTGACCATGTCTTCCACTTCTCTGGTATGGGGGAATTACCAAAATCAAAACATTCTGGATCAATGCCAGGCTGGGCACCATCTCTGGTTGGGGTTGGTTGCATTGCTGTATACGTGCAGTACACATGAACCAATGTGCGTCCTTTCCTGACAACAATATCTCTGTAACATTTTTCACCTGGACAGTGACTCGTTTAGCATAAGCGTAAGATCTCAGTGGCAACACACTGGGATTTACCAGTAGGCCTTCCTGCAGGCCATGTTCCTCTGGAGCATCCAGCATCAATATCTGATTTTTAACATCTTTCTTCAGGTTCACCATGCCACTGATACTGCACTCAGCATTAGGTGGCAGTACAAGTTCTTCAACATCACAGCTCCAAACTATGCTCACAGGGTCATCTTGTGCTTCAGTTGTGGCCTGCACGTGTCTCTGGAAGGTCTTCTGCATCAGGGCATGAACATGCAACACTTTCCCTTTTGCTTGGTTTCACTCTCCTGACAAAGCTGAAGCCAAGTGACCAGATATGTAAGCACTAGAGTCAATAAGTACAGGCACTCAGTCATACATTCCAGATTCTGGACACACTAATGCCAATGTTTCCACAGGTTCTCCTGCTCCAGTTACATTGTGGGGGAAAGCAATCTATACTTTAAGGGTAAAGGTAGGGTTTGTCACTCAGTCCCCTTCCATTCAGACCGTCTAAGGGCAGTAGCTTGTGATAAGACAGGTGCTGCTTGTACCAGTTCTTGAAAATAATTGTTACTTGGGAACCACTCTCCAGGACAGCTTGAACAGGCACTCCTTCAGTACTGATTGTAGTTTCAGTGGAAGGTCCAACAAGTTTGTTATGATCAAATGGTGCGATCTCTGGGGCTTTGACTGAAGTCTTTGCTCTAAATAGGGTGGAGCTGGACTTAGCCAGGGCCTCAGTGTACTCCTTTACTGGGCCCCAATGATGTTCCCCTGCTTCTGCAACTTTTCAAGTAGTTTGTCCTTGACATAAAGTGGGTCCTCCTCGACTGGCACTCCTTTCATATGTCTATCTTTTCCACAATTGTAACAGAAAATGCCCTCTCAGTATGGTCATAAGCCCTGGGGTGGGGTGGGGGGCATCAGAAGGAGGCCTCCAAACTGGTTTACTTTGTTTAGCAGAACCTGCATTTGGAGTTCTGATGGGGAGCAAGTTGCTGCGTGCTTCCACTAAGGGGAACTTTCACTTCACCAGGACGAAACTTGAGATTTACACCCTTTTAGGTCAGTTACCCATTTCAACAATTTGTCCAACTTAGCTGTAAGATCACAGTCTGCAGAGGTTGTCTGAGTTTCTACACCTACAACCACGACAGATATGTTTGGGGTGGCTGAAAGAACAGACAGGTTCTGATGTGCATCTTGACCTTTACTAAGAGCCACAGTGGCTTTATCAAACACGTCCATATATTCCTTGAGTAAATCCCTCCATTGTTGGGTCTCTGCTGCAGGTGTACTTCCAGTAACTTGTGTAAGAACCACTGAGGCAAGGTAAGGTAAGGTCCCCATGAGTCTTCTTCCTCCTCAGCCATTCAAACTTCTCTCATAAGCTCACTGTGAGTTTGGGGTAGTTGTCCCTTCTCTCAGCCAGGCATAGCTTGAGAATCAACACTGTAGGAACCCTAGAGCACAAGTTCCAATCTCATTCGGTTCACGTCCTGGGAGGTCACCAATCCCTTTCAAAACACTGCTTGCAAAATCCTTTCAGTGTGGTTCAAAAAGAGAGACAAAGGCTCTCATTTTCAGTACCTGGTTGATTTGAATATTTACATCAGGTCGTAGCTTGACTCAGTGCTCCCAAAAACATCCTCTAAAGCAGTAAAATACTCTTGGGCAGTATGCGAACCTCAACGAATGGACAGTCTCTGGTGCGTGGCATCGAAGTTTCTCCAAACCATTTTCTTGTTGCGACTTCTGAGCATTGCCAGTCTTCCACTAAAGGAACAGCATAGTCCATCCATGTCTCCAAATCATCTTCACTTTCCAAACTATGTTTTACTCCTAAAAACATTCTTAAGCTGTGATAGGAATCACTTTCATTTGAGGCATAGAAACATAGACTTTGATGGCAGATAAGGACTGCTTGGCCCACCTAGTCTGCCCTTTTCCCTACCTACAGGATAGGCCGCAGATCCTAGTTAACCAACAGCCTATTTCTTCCTACCCCCCCCACAAGAATTGCCTTATGTCTGTCCCATGCATTCTTGAATTCTCCCACAGTTTTAGACCCCACAACCTCCTCAGGAAGGCTGTTCCATGCATCCTCTACCCTCTCTGTGAAAAAATACTTCCTCACATTGCCCCAGAACCCCCCTCTATCTTTAAATAGTTTCCCCTTGTTCTTGCACGTCTCTTTTTCTGAAAGATGCTACCCTCTTGGACTTTGTTGATTCCACTGAGGTACTTAAAAGTTTCTATCATGTCCCCCCCTCCCTTCTTTCCTCAAGGGTATACATATTAAGCTCCTTTAGTCTCTCCTTGTATGACTTCTCTTGCAAACCCTGCACCATTTTAGTTGCCCTCCTCTGGACTGCCTCTATCCTGTCTATGTCCTTGCAGAGATGGGGTCTCCAGAACTGGACGCAGTACCCCATATGGTGTCTTACCAACTGTCTGTACAGAGGGATAATAACTTCCTGTTTTCTGCTTGTGATGCCTCTTCCTATGCATCCCAGTATACCCCCAGCCCTCCCTACTGCCTTCTCACATTGCTTACTAACCTTAAGTTCATCTGATATGATTACCCCCAGGTCCCTTTCCTTTTTTGTTGTTGTTACTACCCCCCAAATTGTGTAACCTTCCCCTGGGTTCTTGTTTCCCTGGTGCATTATTTTGCACTTCTTTGTATTGAATCTAGCTGCCATACTTCTAACCATTCCTCCAACCTTGCCAAGTCCCTTCTTATCCTTTCCACGCCTCCTTGTGTATCAACCCTGTTGCAGATCTTTGTGTCATCTGCAAAGAGGCATACTTTTCCTTCCAGTCCCTCTGCAATGTCTCTTATAAAGACATTAAAAAGGACTGAGCCCAGTACTGAACCTTGCTATACCCCACTAGTAACCCCCCTTTCTTCAGAGCGAACTCCATTTACAATTACCTTCTGTGTCCTGTTGTTCAGCCAATGCTTTACCCAGGCTACCACCCTGGGACCCACTCCCAGGCTGCTTAATTTGACTATTAATCTTTTGTGTGGGACTGTGTCAAATGCCTTGCTAAAGTCTAGGTAGGCCATGTCCACAGCCCCTCCCATGTCTACTACTTTGGTCACCCAGTCAAAGAAATCTATTAGATTCATCTGACATGACCTTCCCGCTGTGAACCCATGCTGCCTTGGGTCCTGTGCCCCACTGGCCTCTAGGTACTCAACAATTCTTTCCTTCAGAAGTGACTCCATCAGTTTCCCTACCACAGAGGTCAAACTGACAGGTCTGTAGTTTCCTGCCTCTGTCTTGGTCCCACTTTTGTGAAGGGGACTCATATCCGCCTTTCTCCAGTCGTCAGGTACCACACCATCCTCCCATGATTTATTAAGAAGAGTAGTCAGTGGTTTCATTAGTTTCTCCCTTAATTCTTTTAAAATTCTGTGGTGAATTCCATCAGGACTCATTGCTTTGTCCACCTTCAGTTTTAGGAGTTCTTGCAGAACCCTTTCTTCTGTGAAAGGACTGGGATCGTCCCCCCTATCAAGAGTGTTTCTGTTAATTGGATTAGGCACATCCCCCTCCTCTTTTGTGAATACTAAGCAGAAATATTCGTTCAGTATCCCTGCTTTTTCACTGTCCCCCTCTGCCCACCCACCATTCATTCTATTCAGCCTCACTATCCCTACCTTTGTCTTTCTGTGCTCTCTGATGTACCTATAAAAGGTTTTATCCCCCTTCTTAACCGAGTTGGCTATCTTTTCCTTAGTTTGAGCCTTTGCTATTCTGACTTCCCTCCCTGCTTCGTTCTGCCTTAACTGGTACAACTCTCTGTCCTGCTCCTTCTGTGTTTCCTTGTACTTCCTGAATGCTATCTTTTTCTCCCTGACTTTTCCAGCCACCTCTTTTGAGAACCATAGTGGCTTTTTCTTTCATTTTGATTTGTTTAGTTGCTTCACACAAAGGTTTGTTGCCTCTGTGATGTGAAGACAGGCCTTCCTCCTTTCACCGGGGATGAAGTACCCCCTTTAACATCCGGCACCTTGCAAACCTCCTCGACAGACATTCCCTCAGCTTGTTACAACTTAGTAAGCTTCTGTTTAAATCCTTCAGATTTTGGTGAGGCCTCCATTTTGGGAGCCACACTGGCATGCATCACTGTAAACCAAATAGCACTGGAGCCCTCTGGGGTCAATATGTGGTGCACTCTAGTAGAATCAACAACATTTCGACACTCTAGCAACACAGTTAAGGTCTGAGTAGTAAGGTCCATCATCCACCTTTGTACAGCAACTGCGACGAGGCATTTGACTACAACCAGGCCTTCTATTATCTACCCTTTATACATCCTGGGTAGGAATCCCAGAAGCAAGATGGCTTTCTGAGGATCCAGGTCCTCACCTTCACACCAACCAATCTGTCTACTGCAAGCCATATTGTCAGCAAGAATTCTAGGTTTGGAGGTTAGAACACTGTCCTTGTGAGAAATTGTCTCCATGTGGGGTCTGACTGTCAAACAGAAGACCCCAATGTGCCTCCAAGATGTCAGCGGGTCACTGTATCTACAATGGTTCCTCAACCCTGCCTTGCGGGCTCAAGCAAAGTTGAGGAACTTGAGCTCTGTTCTTACTTGAAAGGGGGGTTCTTTCCTAATAGAGAAACAGTGCTCACAGCCAATAGAAAATGCAAACCATATGGTTCACCTCCCCACTGGCACCAGCGTTTCTCCAAGTTCTTTCTGGATACCTAGGGCATTGAGTCACTGCAAACCCGATGAGGTGCAGCTGGTTGGCTGGCACTGGTGCACTTTTTTAAAACAAACAGAAATTTTGCTTAAACTATATACAATCCAAAGAGGAAGGGCAATCCCTTTGTTCACTCCCGATCCTGGAGATACCAGTCTGAGACTCTCTCTAATTGCAGCTCTGGGACTCTGTACCTGGATGTAGAAGGATGTCAGGCTCCGAAAGTCTTTCTGCTTCTCCACTGCTTGGGAATCCCTTGCAGCTCTCTCTCTCTCTCTCTCTCTCTCTCTCTCTTGCAGCTCTGGAATGGATCAGTCTGAGGGTCAGGGGTCACCCACCCCACCCGTCCAGGCATCCAGCCCTCAGGGTGAGGTTAGAAGTAATGCCTACCTGTGACACTACCTTGTTGATTCCCCAGACTGTGCGCTGGCAGATCACTTTTTCCTGGAGCTCAGGAACACTGGCTTCACTATTTTCAGCCACTTTGCAGGATGCAGCTGGGGCACAAATGTTCATAAGATAGCAAACACAGTTCTAGATCTCCTCCTGTAGCTTGGGCAAGATTTAGTCTCTCAGAACTCAGCCTCTGTTCAGCAAAAGCACAGCAGTTACAGCTTCCAGATTTTGGAATGTAACAATTATGTCTCCTCCTGGTTTGTTGCTGTGGAAGCCCCAGGCAGGCCTCCCAATCATAGGAAACACAGTCTTTGCCTCCTCACTCTCTGGAGACTCAAGCCAGATTGCCCCAATCTGAATCTCCCCCCAGTTCTCAGGCAATCATCTGCCAAGTCCCATTTGTCAATCAGGCTGTCAATCCGTGAAATTAGTAGGCGGAATGTTCATTTGTCACCTGATTGGATTGGGAAGAAGGCACCAATTCACAGTGTTTTCCTTTTCCAAGAAGTTGCTTTTCTGCAGTCCTTGATTCTCTATTGGTTGAATGGCAGGTCGAAGGTAAAAAAGATGGCTGCAAAATGAATCTGGCAGTCCAGTGTTAATCAAATTCTCAACTTTCAGTTCATATTGCAGGCAAACAGCAAAACATTAACACCAGTTGCCCCTTGGCTCAGTAGCTGACCCTCTTCCTTAATACCGAATGGCAGAGTGGGACATCACAGGGTCTCCCTCTGCCTGTTGCTAGTGCTGTAGTAGTATCCCCCCAAGCAGCAGGCAGAGCATTTATTTACAATGCAGTCTCAGCTGTTTTTATTGACACAGTGCGCATAAGAGTGCATTTGCACAGTTCTTTATTTTCTTTGCTTCCCCTCCAATGTGACTCTAGACCCCCCACTAGTGTCTTTGGGGTCCCAGGCATTAGAGCACATGAAATGGAGTATGGAAGTGAACCATCAGGGTGGATTTCACCTAAGCACCGTAGCTCCATAGGACCTGCAAGTGGACCATGGTAGCTCATACATTTAAGCAGGAACCAGCTTGAACATGCATACACTGAGCTGTGCAGCACTTTACTGGATTTTCGTGCTGTACCATTGAGCTGGTACTTTTAACGTTTACCTCACGTGCCTCCGGACCCCCATAGCAAAGCAGGCACACAGGGGCTGGCAGAAGGAATAATGCAGAATGAGTTAAAAAGCAAGGATCTGTTCTCTCCTTTTCTTTCTCTAATTCTCTGTCTGATTGCACAATCAAATTTCTTTTGAGACCTATGCAGGCCCAGCCTTATGGTATGTGGTGCCCCCAGGCAACCTTGCCAGTGGTGCTCTCCAGAAATGTTTTTAAAATCTTAACCCCCCCCAAGAAACATGACATTCCTAATGGCACATAACTTCCTTAGAAAAAAACATACTAAATGATTTACATTTGTCCCGTGATGTGAACTTCTGATATCAGTGATGAACATGCATTTGTGTTGATATTAGCATCAGTGGCAGATGGTCTCTGACTGGCTCTGTTCTGTGTCAATGTCAAGATTAGATAAGTTAACTGTGACAAGTTACCCAACCTCTACAAATAATCTTTGTCTGAAGATTATCTAGCAAAATAAAGGATGTATTCACATAGGTTGCATCATAAAAGCTCATTCCAAAGAAACACATAAAATAATCATTAGTGTGATTACCTTTTTAGAGCTGCAGTGGGAGGAGCCCTGCAGAGCTTTTAAGATCATCAGAAAAAGGACTCCCACATTCCTTACGAATGAACATGTTGAGGTGACAAAAAAGTCACCTCCTCATCTGTCCATGGAATAGTCCGCACTTGCACTATTTTCTCATAATGTCAAATGCGCTTCCCCCAATAGTGCAAAGTTTGTTTGGTTTGCTAAAGGCCGAAAACCTCATTCAATTTTTATTTTCAGGTCTGATGGTTCTTAATGAATGAGCATGTCTTATTTTAAATGAGTAAAACTTCAAAGCACAAAAGATCAACATTTAACGTCTCCCATCAATGGCCAGGACTGATGGGTACTACTCACAATCAAAGGATTCTACCCCCTAGTGGCTGTCAGGGACCCACGGCAGTGTGTTCTTTTGTGATTTAGTTCCCACCCTGCACCTGACTACATATAAACAGAAAGAGGGCCACTGGAAGCTGCAGTGGCTAGTCTCAGTAGCCCCCGACAAATTGAGCTTCCTGTACAAATCCCACAATAAAAAGCAATTCCACTAACTGCATAGAAACATAGACTTTGACGGCAGATAAGGACCGCTTGGCCCATCTAGTCTGCCCATTTCTCTACATACAGGATGAGCCGTAGATTCTAGTTAACCAACAGCCTATTTCTTCCTACCCCCCACAAGAATTGCCTTATGTCTGTCCCATGCATTCTTGAATTCTCCCACAGTTTTAGACACCACAACCTCCTCACAAAGGCTGTTCCATGCATCCACTACCCTCTCTGGAAATAATACTTCCTCACATTGCCCTGAACTGCCCTCCTTCTATCTTTAAATTGTGTCCCCTTGTTCTTGCAAGTCTCTTTTCTGAAAGATGCTACCCTCTTGGACTTTGTTGATTCCACTGAGGTACTTAAAAGTTTCTATCATGTCCCCTCTCCCTTCTTTCCTCAAGGGTATACATATTAAGCTGCTTTAGTCTCTCCTCATACGGCTTCTCTTGCAGACCTTGCATCATTTTAGTTGCCCTCCTCTGGACTACCTCTATCCTGTCTATGTCCTTGCGGAGATCGGGTCTCCAGAACTGGACACAGTACTCCAGATGGGGTCTCACCAACTGTCTGTACAGAGGGTTAACAACTTCCTGTTTTTGGCTGCTGATGCCTCTCCCTATAGATCCCAGTATACCTTCAGCCCTCCCTACTGCCTTCTCACATTGCTTGCTAACCTTAGGTCATCTGATATGATTACCCCCAGGTCCTTTCCTTTTTGTTGTTGTTACTACCTCCCACCCATTGTGATTCTTCCCTGGGTTCTTGTTTCCCATGTGCATTATTTTGCACTTCCTTGCATTGAATCCTAGCTGCCATACTTCGACCATTCCTCCAACCTTGCCAAGTCCCTTTTCATCCTTTCCACGGCTCCTTGTGTATCAACCCTGTTGAAGATCTTTGTGTCATCTGCAAAAAGGCATACTTTTCCTTCCAGTCCCTCTGCAATGTCACTGATGAAGACATTAAAAAGGACTGGACCCAGTACTGAACCCTGTGGTACCCCACTAGTAACCTCTCTTCTTGGAGTGGACTCCATTTACAATTACCTTCTGTGTCCTGTTGTGCAGCCAATGTTTTACCCAGGCTACCACCCTGGGACCCACTCCCAGGCTGGTTAATTTGACTATTAATCTTTTGTGTGGGACTGTGTCAAATGCCTTGCTAAAGTCTAGGTAGGCCATGTCTACAGCCCCTCCCTGGTCTACTCTTTTGGTTACCCAGTCAAAGAAATCTATTAGATTTGTCTGACATGACCTTCCCGCTGTGAATCCATGCTGCCTTGGGTCTTGTGCTCCACTGGCCTCTAGGTACTCAACAATTCTTTCCTTCAGAAGTGACTCCATCACTTTCCCTACCACAGAGGTCAGACTGACAGGTCTGTAGTTTCCTGCCTCTGTCTTGGTCCCACTTTTGTGAAGGGGAATCACATCCACCTTCCTCCAGTCCTTGGGTACCACACCATCCTCACATGATTTATTAAAAAGAGTAGCCAGTGGTTTCACTAGTTCCTCCCTTAATTCTTTTAGAATTCTGGGGTGAATTCCATCAGGACTCATTGCTTTGTCCACCTTCAGTTTTAGGAGTTCTTGCAGAACCCTTTCTTCTGTGAAAGGACTGGGATCGACCCCCATCAAAGTGCTTCTGTTAATTGGATTAGGCACTTCCCTCCTCTTTTTGTGAATACTGAGCAGAAATATTTGTTTAGTATCCCTGCTTTTCACTGTCCCCTTCTGCCCACCCACCGTTCATTCTATTCAGCCTCACTATCCCTCCCTTTGTCTTTCTACGCTCGCTGATGTACCTATGAAAGGTTTTATCCCCTTCTTAACTGAGTTGGCTATCTTTTCCTTAGTTTGGGCCTTTGCTATTCTGACTTCCCTCCCTGCTTCCTTCTGCCTTAACTGGTACAGCTCTCTGTCCTGCTCCTTCTGTGTTTCCTTATACTTCCAGAATGCTATGTTTTCTTCCTGACTTTTACAGCCACCTCTTTTGAGAACCAGAGTGGCTTTTTTTTCATTTTGATTTGTTTATTTGCTTCACACAAAGGCTTGTTGCCTCTGTGATGGCAGTTTGGTGATTCCCATTGTTGCTCCACACCTCCTTCTAGCCTGTTTGCTAATGCTTTTCTGAGGCACTCCCATCTTGCCAAAAGTCAGCTCTCCTAAAGTCCAGTACCCTCACTTTTTGTGGCTTGACTCTGTAGCTGAGTTTAACGTGAACCACACTGTTTGATGGTCACTTGTCCCCGATGGCAACCCACTTCTAGATCTGAGATCCTCTCACTGCCCCCATTTGAGAGTACAAGGTCTAAGATTGCTCTCTCTCATGAGTGGGTTCGAAACTAGCTGTCTAATGCCTGCCACCTGTAGGGCATCAAGAATGGCCCTGCTCTTGGATGTGGCTGCAGCAAATGTGCTCCAGGTAATATCTGGCATATTCAGGTCTCCCATCAATAGTATCTCCCCTTTCTCTGCCATTCTAAGAATGCTTTCTATCATATCCTTGTCCATTCCCTCTCCCTGACATGGAGGTCTGTACACAACCCCTTTGCGGATTGTGGTGCCCTTTCCAGTCTCCAAGGTGACCCACAGTGCCTCCTGTCCTCCCGTTTACTCTTTTGTTCAGTTGGTTTTATCCCTTCCTTTACATGAGCTACTCCTCCCCTTTTCTCCCCTGCCTGTCTCTCCTGTAGGTTATGTACCTGGTATGTTAACATCCCAGTCATGGTTCTCTGTGTACCATGTTTCTGTGACTGCTACAATATCCAGGCATCCCTCTTCCATCAAGGCCACCAGCTCAGGGAGCTTGTTGCCCAGACTACGGGCATTGGTACTCATTACCCTTCATTTCCTGATGGCCTTACTCCCTTTTGCCCCATCCCTGTCCTTCTTGCCTTTGTCACTTTCTTCATTTACCCCTGCCCTTCTCCCTATCGACACCTCTATGTTGGTGTTTGCCGCACTTACTACTGTGGTACCGGCTGATAAAAACAATGTTAGCTGCTGCCTACCTCTCTACCAGTATTTCTGCAAAAGCAGTGCCAAGTCTGATGGTGAGTGGTGTGAGTGCCCTCAGGGGCGATGTGGGTGGAGTCGATGAGTTTCTTCCACCTGTCGGCCTGCAGCACCACCTCCAACTTGGTGAACTTCTCGCAGTCCTTCTGATGCCACTGCTAGTATGTGTTCTGCCATGGACCACATAGCACAGGGCAGCTTTGCGGATCTTGCGTTTTGTGTTGCTTTCGGTGCCTGATGCATGTGGCTCCCGCTTGTTGGTCAGGTAGCGTATGATGGACAGGTAACTTTCTCGGTCGACATGCTGTGCTTGTCATTACTCCTTAGCGGCCGTCTATAAATCCCCAAGCCCAGCTGGGACCAGACCCAACTTAATGAGCACGAATTGTTTGCCTAGTTTCTTAGAGGCAACGATATTTGCACTGGCATTCTGAAACGGAAACATGTTCTAGTCCTTCTAGTCTAACATAACTTGATTTTATATGGCATTGAAAGAAAAGTTCAACAGCTAAATGAAAGAGAGAGATTAATGAAAACTAGAAATGAAGAATGCCTAAACCTATTACATGTTTTCCAACCCTTCACATATCCATATATAGGAACGATGTGTTTTTAACATACTGAAAGTTCTTAATATAGTACAAAACATGACAGAGCCAACACTGAAAGGAATTCTGTCTATAAGTACCTAGATACTTGTTTTCATTGTCTTACTACTCACTGACTGCCATTCCAAAGTGCTTCAGGAAACATTTCCCTTATGGTCCCAGCTATGGCATGGTACTTTCCAGGGATCACTCACCATGCTGCCCCAAAATCAGTGTGCAGGAAAGTAATTCAGTCTTTGCAGAAGAACAATTCCCAAACTCTCTCACCAGACTGCCAAAACCATTCTGGGAAAATGATGCATTCCCACTGGGAATAGTTTGGAGTTAGGAACTTGGATTCATATTCAATGTGGTACTAGAGGGGTTTTACTTGTTTGGAGGTTCTGTCCTCCATATGAATCATTAAACCAAGACTTCTCACCATTTCTGCCAGCTGCCCAGACAGACGTTAAAGATTCCATTGCACATTTCAAAATAAGGGGCTTCATGACCAGTGTACCCAACCCCCATAGTTCTTGTGTAATTGTCTGGGACAGCATGTGAGAGGGTGAAGATCTATACCTCATAGTCTGTTTCATTTGTCTACATAAAGTCACTGCATGACCAGTATCTAGCTCTTTATTTAGTAAATGCAGTAGGATACTTCCTATAACAAAAGAGTAATATAAATTTGGGAGGCAGTATTGTGCAGTGGTTTAAGGTTCTGAGCAGCAAATCTGATAAGCTGGGTTTGAATCCCACAGCCCCCACTTGCGTACTGTACAACCCTGAGCAAGTCACCTAACTTCCCTGTGCTCCCAGGTCGTACCTGTAAACAAGCTTTCAGCTTAGTGTGCCAATAAATTAGTGCTACCGGAAAGTTTACTTTTGGCTGTCTGATTCCCACAAAATCATTATGGTGTGAAATTCTGTGGAAAAAAAAATCTTTCGTATCTCAAATTGTAAAATGGTACTTTTTTTATCAGCTTCAAAAATGTTGTTGATTTTTTTTTTGCCCATTTTATATTGCATAAGAATATGAACACCACACACATTTTCCACAACTCTTATACCCAGATGGTATTCCAAGGGCCTGGGTGCAATTCCTTTGTTACTGCTAGGTCACATTATCTCTTTCTCATTACAGTTCATATTTTGAATGCGTTGTGGTAGCTATTGATACTACTGTAGATTAATTACTAAATTTTTTATTTATGTTAAAGGGAATTGCTCACATACTGGGCTTCAGTGTCTGACGAAGTTGACTGTTGAAACATTTGTAGTATAAAAATAAAGAATAAATTGAAAACATTTCATGAAAAATGTCATATTTAGGGCTGCAGTGGGCATAACCCTGCAGATCTCTTGCCATAAAAAAGAAGAGAACACATTCCTTCTGACTGAACAACATGTTGGAGCTGCCACACAGTGGCCTCTGCATCTGTGAAGCACTCCACTCGCTGTCTGCATAGGCAGATGCGTGGCACTATTTTTAGTTTTTGGGTGGTCACAGTGGAAAACAGCACACTGCTGTTGCCAAGATGTCAACCAAACTATGACCACTAGCACATGTGCAGTACTGTATACACAAAATAGGAACCAACATAGCAGTACAGGTAAATTGCCAGTGGGCTGAACTGGATAAAGTAACCCCACAAATTCCCTGTCCCCCCTCCAAAACCCCCACCCCCAAGCAAGGTGCATAAAAAAGGGTGAACGAGGCCTCAGATTACAATGAGTATAAATGGCAGACTCTAACTTAAGTAGCATTCAATGCTTAAGCAAAGAGGTATCCGGGACAGTCAAAAGAGGGGCACTAAGACAGATAAACAGCATACAGTTTCCCCAATTTTTTGGTAAATGAAGATGTATGACAACAAACACTGTCAAATTAGTTGTTCTGCCTTTAAGGCAAAGGACATTTCATGCTGCCATTCTGAGAAGGGAATGGTCGTCTGATCTAGCCAGTGCCTGAGTACGAGCTTTTTAACTGCCAGTAAGATGAGGGCCATATGATACCTTTTTTCCTTCACTGGGATTTGTGAAAAATCTCCAATGATACAGATGGCTCGGGAGAAGAGACCTTGGAGGTCCAGCATCGGGTCCAGCCGAAGTTCTGTCTGTTTCCACAGGGGAGATACCTTCTCACAGGACCAAAATATGCATAGGAGAGAGCCCTCTTCCTTACCACATCTGGTGCATGTCGTTGATGAGAGACGCCCAATTTGGGCAAATTTGACTGGAGTATAATACATGTTATTTAGAATTCGATATTGGGTTAACCGAAACCTATCCTGCGAAATATAAATGTAGAGATCTTTCCAAAGTTGGTCCCAGTTAATTACCAGATCTGGCAGAAGAGTACTCCAGACCTTAGAACCCACTGATGAGGGGGGAAGGGGGCTAATGAGCAAGATCTTATATAGGGCAGAGACTCCATGATGCCTACTCACCGGACCCGAGATCAGCTGTAGAAAACTACCAAAAGTGTGAGCTTGTGGCTGAGACCCAAATAAGCTGAATAGGAGGTGACGAAGTTGATATACTTTGAAGACAGATGTTGGCGCCAGTCCAAGCTTAGTCAGTAATTCTTGGGAAGATAAAATAGAGGATTGAGAGTTGAAATCAGAAACTCTGGCTTCATGTGGTATCTGAAGCCAGGACGTGGGAATAGGCTGACTCCCAATTTTGATATTTAAGTTGAAAAAAATAGGTTGGGAGGTATCCCTGATACGGTACATTTTATGATGTCTACATAGTTGCGATAGAACTTTAAGTGAAATGCCAACTGGGGACGAAAGAAGGGATTTGGCAGAAGATTTGGATGGGAGAAAAAGATCCCAGACGGACTCAGTCTGTGGGAGGAAAACAGGTCAGCTTCTATTTGCAGTCAGATGGGAGTGTAATCTAGTTGCTGTCGGCACTGAGTTAGGGATAACCATTTCCTACATTTGTAAAGATGGCTCGCCCAATAGTAGTGCAAAAAATTAGGTAAACGAAGTCCACCGAGTTCCTTAGGCAGACTCGATTTGAAATAAGATCTCCTGGCAGATTTATCTAACCAGATAAAGGACGTAATGTCAGCATGTATGCGCTTAAAAAAGTACAAAGGTAACCAAGCATTAAGTATATTAAGAGGGTAGAAAAGCCTGGGGAGGACGTTCATTTTAATAATGTTTATTCTGCCCCACAGCAATAGTGGAAGACTTCTCCATTGTGAAAGATCTTGCTTGATATTACTCCAGAGATCTAGAAAATTTAGTTTCTGTGAAAGGGAGGAGTCGGAAGTGGTAAAGATACCCAAATATTTAATATACCTTGGGGACCACTTGATACCAAACTGAGTGAAAGAATGACCTTGGATAAGGTGGTTTAGGGGATAGATTTCTGTTTTAGCTAGATTCAGCTTGTAATTAGAGTACGTACCGAAAGTCTCAACTATGCTCAGGACTTCGGTTAAGGGGGAAACTGGGCTTGACAAGTGCAAAAGAATATCATCCGCATAAACCGAGAGTTGCAGAGCATGGTTTCCAATGGGGATACCAGTAATGATGGGGGAGGATTTTTAGACACCTGATTAGGGGCTCTAGATATAGCTTGAAGAGAAAAGGGGATAATGGGCATCATTGTCATGTACCAGAGTAAAGAGGGAAGGTAGACGAGTATACCCCATTACAGTAGATTTTAGCAGATGGAGAAGTGTAGAGCATCCTTATCCATTGAATGAATTGTGAAGGAAAGCACATTTTATGTAATGTCACCCAGAGAAAGTCCCAGTCCTCCCTGTCAAAGGCTTTCTCTGCATCTAGAGAGATTAGAGCCATTGGCAGGGGGGAGGAGTCTGCCGTCTGGAGAATATAAGATAGTTTATGTATATGGTCTGCTGGTGATCTGCCGGAGACGAAACCCACTTGTTCAGGACTGAGGAGACACAACCATATTTTCTCTATTCTTGAGGCGAGAATTTTTGTGAGGATTTCAATATCACAGTTTAATAATGATATTGGATGATAGCTAGCTGGGCAGGTGGGGGGCTTATCAGGCTTGAGAAGGAGAATAATGGTGGCTTCTTATAAAGAGGGGTCTAAAGCCTCACCAGAGAGCATGTAGTGGTAGAAATGAAAGAGAATAGGGGCCGGGTCTTTAAGAAAGAGCTTGTAAAGGTTTGATGGGAAACCATCAGGGCCTGGAGCCTTATCCAGTGTCAGAGAGTTAATGGCAGATTCCACTTCTTGTAAAGTCAACAGAGTGGATAAAAAGCATGGGCTGGAGTGGAGAGAGGGGGTAGTGGAGAAGAATCTAAATATGCTGTCAGGTCAACATTCGATGGGGGGGGAAGCGCGTTTGCTATATAGAGAAGAATAGAATTGTTGAAGATTGCAACAATTTCTCTAGGCTGGGTTTTATCAGAGCTGTCAGGGGCACTAAGCACCGGTATACTCCCGGAAGCTTCTAATTTCATGAGACGTAAGGCCAGCAAATGGCCTGCTTTTTCCCCACACTCTATATATGTCGCCTGAGTCCTAAGTATAGCAAACTCCACTTTTTCCTGTAGAAGAGAGGCGTACCTATTCCGATACGATAAAAGGGACTGTTGGGAGTCAGGAGGAGAAGAGGTGGAAAGAGATTGTTCTAATGTACAAATCTGGGCAAGCAAAGAACAGGCTTCTACTTCCCTATGATGCTTGTGAGTAGAAGCAAGCCATATAAATTCTCCCCTAAGAAAACATTTCAGAGCACACCACTCATGATGCACCCTGGAAACGGAGCTTCGATTGATGGCAGTAAACATTTGGATCAGGTAGGGATTCTAAGAGAGTATATATTCATCCTTGAGGAGTTGGGTGTTTAATCTCCAAAATGAGTCCCTCGGAAAGTTAGTATCCAGAACCAGTGAAATCCAAGCAACTGCGTGATCTGACAGAACAATAAGCTCTACCCCCGCATTATAAAGACCTTGGAGAAGAGAGCGACTGACCAGAGCGTAGTCTAAGCAGCATGAAGAATGATGGACATTGGAATAAAAGGAAAAGGTGTAGGACAGTGGGTTTAATACCCTCCAAGGGTCACAAAGCCCCAGTGAGTCCAAGAACTCATGCAGAGCTTTCTGGGCTGCCGAGAGTGGTCTGGAAGGGCAGTTGGACTGGTCTAGGTCTTGGGTGGGAGGGGAGGTTCCAGTCCCCTTCTAGAATCATGGGGAGCGACGAGATAGGGGACAACCTGTTGATAAGGTCCATGAGGAAGGTGGGATCACCTTCCACTGGATCATAAATACTACCTAGCAGTAGTTCTGTACACCCAAACAGACCTTTAACCAGAATGAATCTCCCCTGTGGATCAGCGACAGACCGGCTTGTTTGGAAGGGTACCGAACGATTTATCAGAATGACAACCCCCTTGCAGGTAGTGGATATCCCAGATGCAAAAACCTGTCCAATATTTTGTCTACGGAGGCGAGAGGCTTCTGAGAGTAGCATATGGGTCTCCTGAAGAAATGAAATATTGGCCTGTAAAAGCGAGATGTGCGTAAGGATTTGGTATTGTTTAGGACGGTCACGGGCACCTCTGACATTCCACATGATGAATTTTGTGATTGTACTAGCCATATTCACAACATGATAAAGTTAGATGGAAATGAAATGTAAAACAACAATAAACAGACCTAATGGTGTGCACCTTGCTCCCTCCCCAAACCCCCCAAAGCCCAACAATCAGTAAATTCCAAACAGATAACATGTACACTAGTAGCTAAGTTCCAAAGAGCAAATCATCTATGGTAGGTCTGAGCTGACAATCCTGTAGTGAAAAGCTCCAAGAGTTACAGAAGGTGTATGGAGTGGCCCAGGTCCAAAAATATGAAACCACCCCCCTCTCTCCCTCAAAAACCAAAAAAAAACTATTTACAAATTCCCAGCCACCAAATGGCACAACCTCATAAGACAGAGTAGAGTTATTGTGGTTGGGCAAAGGCAAAACCCCTATGACCCTGGGAACCTTCCTATTCCTACTATTTAGTAAATGTGGATAGTATAGCTGGGAATCAACATGTGCCAAAACAAGGAAAATAAAATGGCAAAATAGGGGACATCTGGCAGCCAGGGTCCACCCCCAATAGTCCAGTACATGATGCTGACTTGCTTCAGCTGCTACAAACCTACCCCCACAATCAAAGCCCATTAAAGAGAAGTACTTGAAAATCAAGATCTGCAAACTGTGTAACTGGTAACATTGCTTAATGGCATTATTCCTACAATTATAGAATATATCTTGGAGGCATTTCCTCAGGTCACTCAAGAGACGAGAAAGAGTGGAAGAAGAGAGAAGAGCAAAAATAAAAATTAGAGGGTGCTGAGAACTGCCTTGGAGGGCTAGGCATCTCAAAGAGAGTGGAGAAGGTATCCAAAGAGAACAACACAGTAAGTTAAATGATACGAAGAGCTAACAACAAAAAAAAAAAAAAAAAAAAGGGGGAAAGCCTGCAAGTGTGAGGGACTATGTATTAAAGAGCCAATAAAAATTGTGGCAACCTAAGTTAACGTTGCTAGTGCAAAAAACTAGGAACCCTGGTATAATGCTAGGAATCCCCCTACTGTCCAGTCTCTAATGTAGCAGTCCATCAGGGGAATCTTGAGCCAGCTGGACCAGTGAAGCAGGAAAAACAGTCCCCTAGGAAACAGCCACTCAGGATAATCAGGACCGGTTGCCAGTGGCTTCAATCCCCGGAGTCTGGTCTGCTGAGAGCCGAACACAAGTCCAGGACAAAGTCATAGAGGCCAAAGGGAGTTTCCACAGCTCTAAGGTAGGCTGTTTCGAATGGAGCCATAAAGCTCAAAAACATCAAGCAGGATGTGCAAGTAGGTGTCAACATAATAGCAGTTAAAGTATAAGTAGCAGAAGCAGGTTTCGATCGATAACTTCAGGGGGCTTTAAAGAGAGAGGGCATCTTCATACAAAGCTCTGCATGGGCTTCGAGCTGAATCAAGAGCCGACCAAGCCCCATCGACCAGGACCTGTAAACATGCTGGGTAGGCCATTCGAATTTAATACTGGCTGCAATTGCTTGAACACAATAGGGTGGAAGGTGGCTCTCTTCTGCCGAGTTTCCACTGTGTAATTTGTAGCTTCTTGCCCTCCCACAGAATTGTTTGCAGTTCTCTGGTCTTGAGATAATGTGCTGCTTTTCCAGATAATTTAGCAGGACGATCAGAGGTCTGGGAGGAGCTGACTCTGGGGGTTTGGGCCTCAGGGACCTGTGAGCTCATTCAATTAGGTAGGCGGGGTTGTGTGGGGATTGGCCGGCGATTTTGGATAGCAGTTTTTGAGTGAATGCAAATGCAAAGGGGCCCACCTCACTCTCCGGAATACCGAAGATTAAGATGTTATTTCTCTTGGGTCTTCCTTCTAGGTCCTCCATTTTCAACATAAGTTTGGCGACTTGTTGTTTTAGCTTAATGATTTCTGGATCTGATCTGTCCCTCCATGCTTCGAGGGAGTATTGCAGGCCTCAGCATGAGATTCTGGTTTTCAGGTCCCCAGCTCACTTCTCACGTTTTTAAGATCCAAGCTGATGTCTTGCAGGGTTTCTTTGAATAGCAGAAGTTCTTTGAGGAATCTTTCCTCTGTTAATGACACTGGAGGTGACACGGTGCTCGATTGCCTGGCTGTAGATTGTTTAGACTTCTTAGGCTGTTTTCTCAGGCGAGGCCGAAGGTGTGTGCTTTGGCAAGGCCACTTTCATCTCTGCCTCCATCGTGGCTAGAAAATAATGCCAATAGATGCAAATAGCAGGAATCCACACAAATGGGCAGCTCCTATAAAGTTTGTTGTAATATGAGCAATATAAAGCAAAATGCTCGATGATTAGGCGGATTGCTAAGGAGGTAAGTGGGAGCTTCTAGGCAGAGCAGCTAGCAGGTCAGGCATATCACGTGATTGCCTATGGTGGCCATCTTGGTCATAGTAGACTGTGCTGTATTCCACCATGACTGCTGATTTCTGCTTATAGACTGCTGTATTCCACCATGACTGCAGATTTCTATTTATTTATTTATTCAAATCTCAGATTACACCCTTTTGAGCTATGAGCTCATTTACAGAGGTTCCACATCAGTCAGGACATTACAAAATACATAATGGAAATTCACAAAGTGAATATAGAGAAATCATTACAGGATTATCTGGATATACATCAGTCAGGCTAATACATGATTCCATGATGCAGGCAAATACATGATTCAGGTAGAAACTTTAGTAGAGTATAATGTCTTTATAAAAAAAGAAAATGTTATAGGACAGTTGAACACAGGACATGGTAGAGTAACAGGGGGATAGGCTGTTCTGTTTTTTAATTATTTATATCCCCCCACCTGACCCTCCCTCTTAACACCCATCACCCCATTCCTGCTCCCATAAACATAAAAACGATACTGGGGTCGTTCCGGGTGACCTTTATTTTCCATCTCCCCCCACACCTGATCATCCATCTGATCACCCACCTCCCCACCCCACCACAGAAACACAATAGTGACATTTGGGGTGCCCAATCCCCCAGTGTCATTATCGGGAATCCTCAGTTGTTTTAAATCTGTAAAAGATAACTGTCTATCGATATCTTTTGTGCCATTACCATCCCCTCACTCAGCACCCATCAAACCCACCACCCCAAGACCTTACTTACCATTGGGGTCAATGCTATAATCCTCTCTGGACTGACTACACGTCTTCACTCTTCAAAGCCAGACCACGAACTGAAGAAACAGGTATGCGGGTCAGTGTATTTCAATGGGGTTTTGAACGTAGTCGCATAAAATAGTAACATACTAAGATGCCAGCAGAGTAGGCCAAAAGGTCTATCAAGTCTGCTTGAAGAGCAGCACATGGTCAAGACACCATTGCTGCCCCCCCACTGCTATAATCCCCCGACCCCTTTCTCCACCAGAATTTTCATCATTTTTGCCTTTCCCTCATATCTGTCCCAGACCCTCTTGAACCCCCACTGTATCAACAGCCACCAGTTCCACAAGCAGTGCATTCCATGGGGCCACCACCCTCTTAGTAAAGTAAAGTCTCATAGTCTCACCCTTGAGCCTCCTGCCTAACCAACTAACAGAGTGTCCTTGTGATCCCCTCCTCCCTTAGCTGAAACACCTATTAAGGCTGACTCATGTCACTCCCTTTAGATATTTAAATACCTTGATCCTTATCTCCCCTGTCTCTCCTCTCCTCCAAGGGTACATGTTCAGCTCCTCAAGTCTCTCTCATAGATCTTTCCCTCAGCCCCTAAATCTTCCTGATCGCCTCTTCTGGACCCTTTCCAGGAGGGCAATGTCTGTTTTCAAATATGGGTGCCAAATAGGGGTGGGGGGATGTTTTTTTTCCCCTAATAGATTTGTTCATGAGGCAACCCTAGGAGGTCATGGCAGAGGGCCTGAGGAGAGAGCCATCTGATTGTCTGGTAGAAGGGGTGCAGTGGTGAGCTGGAGTAAGGAGCCATCAGATCAACTCTAGAAATGTTATTGTAGGTTTTGTTCAGCCTGATGAGCCCTGAGAAATGGTCTGGGTGCATATGGGGAGCAGTAGTCCAATAGGGGACGTAAAGTACCCTGGGTGATTGCAAGCCTTGATTCATTTGTCAGGTAGTCTTTAAGCCTGTTTCTGACTCCTAATTTTTTGGTTTATGCACCATACATTATGTTCAATGTGGTCACCAAAGGTCAGAGCAAGATCAAGGGTGACTCCAAGGTATTTAAAGGCTGTGACTATCTTCATTGGGGGGCATCTGGTGATAGGATCGTAAGAGGGGTAATGTTTCCACCTGGCCTGTTAGCCTGTGTTTGGATCTGAAAAGCATGGTTTTCATCTTTTTGCCATTGACCAGGAGCCTGTTAATCAGGAACCACTGATGGGTGGCACCATAGTTGTTTGTGAGAATAGTAGAGAGGTTGGCTAATGTCTTGTCACTGTGGAATAGGATTACATCATCAGCGTACAGAAGAGAATTGCAGGTGACGCTATCATTTGTAATGGAGTTTACAATAGGGAGAACAGGATGGATCCAACGATGGAGACTTAAGGGACCCTAGTGGGAACCTCCTAGAGGAGAGGTGGAACCTCCAGTGCATACAGTCTGTATATTACTGGAGAGGTAGTTTTGAAACCATGCAGTGGCCAGGGCAGAGCAGCTAAGGCAGCTCATTTTGTTTAGGAGTATGTTGTGATCTACCATGTCCTAGGCCTTGGTGAGTTCCACAAAAACGGTGCCCGTGAGTTTGCCTTCATCCATGTTGTGTAGGATATGGTTAGTGAAGCAAACCAGGGCTGTGGTTGTGCTGTGGCCTTTCCTAAATCCATGTTGTTGTGGACAGAGGAGGTTATACTTTGCCATGTCATAGGTGATCTGCTGGTATATGGCTTTTTCAATGTGCTTACTTAGGTGGCAGAGGATGTAGATTTTTGGTTTTCCACTCATAGGGGATCACTGGACTTGTAGATGTGGACAACTTTGGTTTCTTTACTGGTTGGGGTATGGTAGATGAGGTAAGGGAGAGGTTAAATACAGGGGTCAATGATTGTACAATGGCATGGGCTATGAATGTTAGAAACTGAGGAGAAAGGGCCATCACTCTCACTGCTCCTGCAGTTGGGAAGACTCATGAGGAGTTCTGGGGTATGTTGAGAGGTGGTGGCTTTGAAAAAAAAGGGTGGTGTATTTGGGTGGTAATCAGCCTGGTCAGGTTGGTGCTGCTCTGGGTCATAGTGAGGGAATTTGGAGAGATGGACACACAAGTCCGTGAATTTGTTATTGAGGGCAGTTGCAACCTTGGACAAGTAAATTTTAGGTCTTGTCCCCAAACCCAGCTTGATGGCAGCCTGTGTGTCCACTGAGGCAATTGGAGTTTACCGCCAACCAAAAAGTTTTGGGGTTTCCATAGTTGCAGGATTGAAGGGTTTGGAGGAATTTGGCCTTACGCGAGTTAATTGTTTTTGTTTACGGAGGTTACGCAGGTAGCAATATTCCTTCCAGAGTGAGAGGGAGCGAGGGAGAGGCTCTGAGAGCAGCCCACTTCTAATCGCTTGCCTTCATTACTTCAAGCTCCTTATCGAGGTTTGATGCTCTTAGATCTACATATTCTTACTCCCATCAGCAGCTACTGCTCTTTCTTTCTTATTTCAAAACATTCCTTGACATCAGTTACACCATTTCAGTGCTATTCATATGAACAGCCTGGAACTGTGTTACTGATGTCATGGAATGTTTTTCCTGTATGACAAAAAGAGAGCACAACAAGTCAAGAGAAGAGAGGGATTCTGGTCTGTTACAAAATGTAAAAAAAATATATTATTTATTTAAGTCAAAAAGGTCAAACATGTCAGAATATGGTAGGCTCTAAAATATTGGGAAGGGCTTTAGAGGCATACAGAACTGTTCCAATTGCTGTTAATGAGTCCACTGTCGGTAGTGAAGAGATCACCCACATGGAGTTGTCCTTGGTGTGTAACGGCATTCCCCCAGCCTTCAAACACACGCTGCTGTGGGCTGCATGATGTCCCTCTACCACCCCAAACAACCTGAACTCACTACAGACAATAAAAGTGCCTCTGGACACACATGACTCACCATCGTGGGGCTGCAATCGCACCACTGGGGATGTCCCAGCCCTAATGAAGGACACTCTGTCAGAGAAGAACAGAGCAAATTTCTCACACTAAGCAACTGAAGATGCTTTCTCTGGCTGCAGACAGCCAGTGTGGACAAGCCTTTCTACAGTATAAAAAGCAGAGCTGACCTGTTGCTCCCTGCAACAATCTGCTTGGACAGTAACACTGCCTTCTTATGGTTGATTGCCCTCTGATAATCTTTGTAGTGAATTCTCAAAGCCAGTTTGTTTCCCTCAGACTGAGACCTCCACCAACAATGCTCCAGCCTCTGACCCTTGGTCTTCACCTCCTTGAGAGACCCACAAAACAACTGGGGTCTCAAGTGAGAAGATCTGGGTCACACACTGACTGGTGCTAGAGTTGTGCACTTTGGAAACATCCCCATTATAGGCTGCAACCACCTCAACTGTACAGCACATGCAACATTCACACCAGATAGATCCAGTACCACCATCAGTCCCTCTGAGGAGAATCCCTTCTAAGAGCGCTAGCAGACCATCTCCACATGGGAAGGACTAGCAAGGGGAACCCTGAACAAATACCTCACTGTGCAGTGATCCAGCCAGACAACCAGATGAATCCTGACGTCAAATACCTCAAGTGCCAGTAAGAACACTAAGTCCAAGGTGTGACCATGTCTGTGGGTTGCAGAAGCAACAGCTTGTGCAAGACCCAGCAAAGTAATTGACTGGAGGGAGTCATAACCCAAATGCCAATGTTCATCATCGATCCAGGCATTGAAGCCTCGAGGCTGAAACATATATCCTTTCTTCTTTTTTTTAGCTCCATTGTAAGTGCCTGTCTTACTAAAGTGTCTCTGATATTCTATATTTAACTGTATGACCAGTATTGGTAAGAAATATCTTGAAAACTCTATATGTATCTGAATTATTATTATTAAGCTGTTTTCAATTTTAATATCGTAATAAAGTTTCCTAAAAAAAGCTTTGTCCACTCTTGCAACAACAATTTCATATTGGGATCATTTGTGACTACTTTGGTGGCATCACCCCCTTTCTGCAGAGTGATGACAATGTCTTTGTGACTGGAATCTAGTCTTTGTTCAGTGTACAGATCTTGGGGGGGGGGGGAGTTCAGTTGCGGCATGTGGGTTAAGTCTAGAGAAGCTAAGTTACAATTGGCAGTTGGGATGCAATCATCTGGAGCACCAGGGCTGTCCACAACATGAGTGGTGATTTGTGTAGAAGGCTGCTTGTCTGTGTCAAACATTTTGCATAAAACTTTCTGGGATTCATACCTATGCTTGCTTGTCTGTAGCAAATGCCATTGGGCATCAAGACAGAGCATTTGCATCTGTATGATTCAGTCCAAGACTGTATTCCACACAATAATCATATGTTGACAATGCTGAAAGCCACATGCGTCCAGCTGCATCAAGCTTTGTGGTAGTTTGTACATTGTGGAGAAGTCATGGGATAACAGATGGACCAGACACTGAATTTCGGGTTTAACACACAATCTCTGTGTGATGTTTATTCAAAATACAGAGGATAACCTTCAGCATTGGCATATCCCTTCTTCAATACAGTACATCACTTTGCAGCAACAGACTATGCATGCCCTTCCTCTGCACTTAGTTAGCACCTACTGACCCACTGAACTACTAATCTATCTTTACAGTTGAGATTCAGCTTCCCTTATGTGGGCCTTGTTTGCTTGGGTGGTGAGGGCTCAAATAAAAAATAAAAATAAAAAAGGCTGAAGACAAAGAACCTCAGTGCAGAAGCACTGAAGCAAGGGTTACCCCAAAGGGCATTAGCAATAAGCTGAGTTTCAAAGAAACACAACATCACACATACTCCCATAATGCAAATCATCATGTGATGCATATGCAGATCACCATGAAATTTCAGACTGTTTCAGTTTACAGCAGGAATGCAAGGTACCAAAAGAGCCTCTCAAACCATCTGCAATTTACATGCAATTAACAACACAACAGGGGGGTTTATGATATCTCTACCACAGTAATTTAATTTTTATAATACAGTCATTACTTTTTACCTTTATCAAAAACACCTAGTACTGTGGTACTTTCAACATTTACAGGTTTCATACACATAAGGCATATACATCAAGGTATTTTATGACAGAGTGCTACTGCATACTAAATCCAACAATGAGGAACACAGCCTGTTATTTTACATCAGCTTGGAGGTCACAACAATAACCTCACTGTACAAGGAACTGAGAAGGAAAAGGAATATTAAGGAGGACACTATAGCATAGTCAAAAAAAGGAAGGGAGTGCCCACAGGTGGCCAACCTTATGGACTAGAAATTGTAAAGCATAGATTAGGCTAAGAATAGCTGCAGCAGATTTAAGAAAAGGTTGGTCCTCAAGAGCAGCAGGATCTCCTTGTCACATACATATGTCATCAGATTGTTGTCTGTTTTGACCGTAATGTGCACCCATAAAGTTATTCATAGAATTGGTCCACAATAGCCCACTTGAGCCCACTTGAGTGAGGTGGCTGTGGGTCGGCAGTCTTCCAGGAGACATTTTGGAGGCTGCAATGTTGCCCTATTTGCAGGCACCTCTCTGGTCTGAGGGAACAGGTTGCCCATCTCCAGGCTGACCTGGTTAGGATTTGTGAAACATCCTCCCCCACCTAGGGACCACCAGGGCTGCCGCTGCTGCCCACAGGTTGCCAAGACAGAGGAGCGGTTGGACCAAGGTGGGCTCAGGGAGGGTGAGGGTGGTGGAACAGAGGTGCATCCCTCCAGTTCTATCTCTCCACATTGCAGACACCATTCTGGCAGACAGTGGTTCCTCTATGGAGGCATTTGCAGTGGAGACCAAGGAGGATGTTGGGAACCTCCACCAAAGAGACCCACAGGAAGGTGACATGGGACTCCACAAGGGTTGGAAACAACTCCTGGTGGGGGACTCAATAATTAATGGGTAGAACTAGGGAGGGAGGGGAGAGGGAGGGAGGTAAAGTGCCTACCTGGTGCCATGGCTTGGAGGGACAGAAAGTGAATCCACAGAATCGCGGGGGCAACTGCGTGGGAGAGGGAGCTGGAGGTCATTGTTCATCTAGGGACAAATGACCTGGCTGGGAATCGGATCAGAGTAGTGCAGGAGGAATTTGTGGAGTTGGGGAGGGGCCTTAGACAAGTAGCACATATGGTAACTATCTCAGAGATGCTGCCTGTTTATGGCATGGGTGAGGTTAGGGTACTCCGCACCATTGGATTCAATGACTGGTTGAAAACCTGGTGTGGCACTTAGGGTTTTGGCTTCATTGGGGACTGGGGGTCTACCTGGAGAAATACAGGCCTATACTGGTGTGATGGTCTGCATCTGTCCGTAAGAGGAACCAGGATCCTAGGTGACAGGATTAAATGCTTCATCGGTAAGGATTTAAACTAGTCAAGGGGGGGAGGCATTGAAAGAGGAAATGAACTCCCAGCCCACCCCGACAAAACAGGGTAGTTAGTGAGATAAACACCAAGGTAGATAAGTCAATAGGGAGCAGGACAGGGGTAAATGGAGAATAAGGCAAAAGCAGTAAGGACATGGATGGGACTAAAAGGGGCAAGGCCATCAAAAAATGGAGGGTGAGGAGTGCCAACGCCTGTAGTCTGGGTTACAAGCTCCCTGAACTATTGGACTTGATGGAAGAGGGATGCCTGAATATTGTATCAGTCACAAAAACATGGTACACAGAGAACCATGACTGAGATGTCAGAATATGCCAGATGTTAACTGGAGCACCTTTGCTGCAGCCTCATCCAAAAGCAGGGTCATTCTTGATGCCCTACAGGGGCATGCCTCAGACAGCTAGCGCTGGAACCCATTCGGGAGGGTGCAGTCTTAGACCTGGTACTGTCAAATGGGGATAGAGAGAGAGGATCTCGGATTTAGAATTAAGTAGCATCTGAGAACAAGCGACCACCAAACAGTGTGGTTCACGATAAACACAACCATTGAGTCAAGCCATACAAAAGCGAGGGTATTGGACTTTAGGAGGGTTGACTTTTGGAAAATGGGAGAGTACCTCAGGAAAGCACTAGCAAATGGGCAAGGAGATGTGGAGGATCAATGGGAAAAATGAAAACAGCCATCACAGAGGCAACAAGTCTTTGTGTGAATCAAATCAACAGAACAAAACGAAGGAAAAAAAGACTATAGTTCTCAAAAGAGGTGGCGGGGAAGGTTAGGGAGAAAAAGGTAGCATTCAGAAAGTAAAAAGAAACACAGAAGGAGCAGGACAGAGAACTGTACCAGCTAAAGCAGATGGAAGCAGGGAAGGCAGTCAGAATAGCAAAGGCACAAACTGAGGAAAAGATAGCCAACTCAGTTAAGATGGGGATAAAACCTTTATCGGTACATTAGGGAGTGAAGAAAGACCAAGGAGGGATAGTGAGGCTTAATAAAGAGAAGGTGGGTGGGCAGAGGGGAGTGAAAAGCAGGATATTGAACGAATACTTCTGCTCAGTATTCAGAAAAGAAGAGGAGGGAGGTACCTAAACCAAACAGTAGAAGCACTATGGATAGGGGGTCAATACCTGTCCATTCTCAGAAGAAAGAGTCTTGAAAAAACTCCTAAAACTGAAGGTGAACAAAGCAATGGGACCTCACCGGGTTCAACCCAGAATTCTAAAAGAGCTAAGGGGAGAACTAGTGACACCACTGACTTCCCTTTTTAACAAATCATGGGAGGATGGTGTGGTACCTGAGGACTGAAGGAGAGTAGATGTGAGTCCCCTTTACAAAAGTGGGAGCAGGACAGGGGCAGGAAACTACAGACCTATTAGTTTGACCTCAGTGGTAAGGAAAATGATGGAATCACTTCTGAAGGAAAGAATTGTTGAGTACCTAGAGGCCAGTGAGGCACAGGACCCAAGACAGCATGGATTCACAGTGGGACGATCATATCAGATGAATCTAATCAATTTATCTTACTGGGTGACAAAAGTAGCAGACCAGGGAGGGGCTGTGGACATGACCCACCTAGACTTCTGCAAGTTATTTGACACAGTCTCACACAAAAAATTAATAAACAAGTTAACCAGCCTTGGAGTGAACCCTAGGGTTGTATCTTGGGTAAAACTTTAGCTGGACAACAGGATGCAGAGTATAATAGTAAATGAAGTCAACTCTGAAGAAATGGGGGTTACTAGTGGGGTACCATAGGGTTCAGTACTGAGACTGGTCCTCCTTAATGTCTTTCTAGGTGACATTGCAGAGGGACTGGAAGGAAAAGTATGCCTCTTTGCAGACGACACAAAGATCTGCAACAGGGCTGATACACAAGGGGGAGTGGAAAGGATGAGAAAGGACTTGGCAAGGTTGGAGGAATGGTCAAAAGTATAGCAGCTTAGATTCAATGTAAAGAAGTGCAGAGTAATGCATCTGGCAAACAAAAATTCAGGGAAAGAGTACACAATTGGGGGTAACAACAACAGCAAAAATGGAAAGGGACCTGGGGGTAGTCATATCAGATGACCTAAAGGTAGGCAATCAATATGAGAAAGCAGAAAGGAGGGCTTGGGGATACTGGGATGCATAGGCAGAGACATCACCAGTAGAAAACAGGAAGTTGTTATCCCTCTGTACAGACAGTTGGTGAGAACCCATCTGAATACTGTGTGCAGTTCTGGAGACCCCATGTCCACAAGGACATAGACAGGATTGAGGCAGTCCAGACAAGGGCAACTAAAATGGGGTAGTGTCTGCATCAGAAGCCATATTACGAGAAACTAAAGGAGCTTAATATGTATACCCTCGAGGAATGGAGAGAGAAGGGGGACATGATAGACACATTTAAGTACCTCAAGAGAATCAACCAAGTCCAACAGGGTAGCATCTTTCAGAAAAACAGATGTGCAAGAACAAGGGGGAAAAATTTGAAGAAAGAGGGGGGGTGGCTCAGGGGCAAGATGAGGAAGTATTTTTTCACAGAGAGGGTGGTGGATGCATTGAACGACCTTCCTGAGGAGGTTGTGGGGTCAAAAACAGTGGGGAAATTCAAGAATGCATGGGACAGACATAAAGCAATTCTAGTTGGGGGGAGGTAGGAGGAAGTAGGCTGTTGGTTAACTAGGATCTGCAGCTTATCGAATAGGTAGGGAAATGGGCAGACTGAGTGGGCCAGGTGGTCCTTATCTGCCGTTAAAGTCTATGTTTCTGTGCTTCTACGTAGAAACTAACTTGTGTACTGGATATTTTCACTCAGCATTGTTTAGACTTCTATTTGCACAGGCAACTGAGAGCAGTTATTCTTGATAGTTTTGCTAAAGGACTGCCCAAGACCACTGAAACTGGCATCTATATGCATAACATAATTCTTCTAAGGGTCTGCATACGCTAACACTAGGGCATCAGTCAGGTGATAGATTATTTCTTCAGAGGCCTTGTTACATTCAGCATTCCATCTCTGTCCAAAATGTTCAGTAGGTTTCAAATATGGCTTGTGATCAGCATTAATGGCACAAGTCTTTTTGCTTATGTTGGTGGGTGGATAGCCTTGCGACGAGTTCAGTAGTGGCCTCACCACTTGTGTATATAATCTTTTACAAATCTTACGTAATAGCCACAGAAACCTAGGAAGCATTGCAAGTCTTTCAGGTTTGTGGGATTTGGCCAAGTAGTTAAAGCTTTGACTTTACTGGAATACTTTTGGATGCCTTGAGTGGATGTAATATGTCCCATCTATTTGACTGAGCTTTGAAAGAACTGGCACTTGTCGATGGAGAGTGTGAGCTTGAACTCTTGCAGTTGATCTAGGACATTTAGCAGTCTTGCCTCATGTTCCTTTAGGGTCTTCCTGAACACTATGACAAAATCAAGGTAAAACAAACATTCTAAGAGATTCAGTCTCTCTGACAGCTCTTTCCATAAGGCAGTGGAAGGTTGCTGTGGCACCAGATATGCCCTGGGGCATTCTGAGAAATTCATAAAAACTGAGAGGGCATATGAAAGCAGTTTTCTCCCCGTTTTGTGGAGCCATTGGTACCAGATAGTAGTCACTTCATAGATCAAGCACGGAAAATCACTTGCTTCCATTAAGGCAATCCGAGGCATTTTGAATTCTGGGCATAGCATATTGATCTGGTATTATCCATTTGTTAAGAATTCGATAATTTACACACATGCCACAGCTCCATTTTCTTGTGTATTACACAATTGGTGAAGCATATGGACTTCTGGATTCCTGAATAATTCCAGCAGCTAACAGTTCCTGCAAGTGCCTTTTCACATCATCAGTATCTGTGGGATCTCTCATAGAAAAGATGTTCATTGTGAAATATAATATGGTGCTCTTTTCTGGCTACACATCCCACAACCCACCCATGAATTGAAAACACTTTGGTACTTTTGGCTACTTTTCTGCTGACCATGTTTTCCACTTCTCTGGTATGGGGGAATTGCCAAAATCAAAACATTCTGGATCAATGCCAGGCTGGGCACCATCTCTGGTTGGGGCTGGTTGCATTGCTGTATACGTGCAGTACACATGAACCAATGTGCGTCCTTTTCTGACAACAGTATCTCTGTCTGTAACATTTTTCACCTGGACAGTGACTCGGTTAGCATAAGCGTAAGATCTCAGTGGCAACACACTCTGATTTAGCAGTAGGCCTTCCTGCAGGCCATGTTCCTCTGGAGCATCCAGCATCAATATCTGATTTTTAACATCTTTCTTCAGGTTCACCATGCCACTGATACTGCACTCAGCATTAGGTGGCAGTACAAGTTCTTTAACATCACAGCTCCAAACTATGCTCACAGGGTCATCTTGTGCTTCAGTTGTGGCCTGCACCTTTCTCTGGAAGGCCTTCTGCATCAAGGCATGAACATGCAACACTTTCCCTTTTGCTTGGTTTCACTCTCCTGACAAAGCTGAAGCCAGGTGACCAGATATATAAGCACTAGAGTCAATAAATACAGGCACTCCGTCATACAATCCAGATTCTGGACACATTAATGCCAGTGTTTCCACAGGTTCTCCTGCTCCAGTTACATTGAAGGGAAAGCAATCTATACTTTAAGGGTACAGGTAGGGTGTATCACTCAGTCCCCATCCATTCAGAACATCTAAGGGCAGTAGCTAGTGATAAGACAGGTGCTGGTCGTACCAGTTCTTGAAAATAATTGTTACTTGGGAACCACTCTCCAGGACAGCTTGAACAGGCACTCCTTCAATATTGACTGTAGTTTCAGTGGAAGGTCCAAGAAGTTTGTTATGATCAAATGGTGCAATCTCCGGGGCTTTGACTGAAGTCTTTGCTCTAAATCGGGTGGAGCTGGGCTTAGCCAGGGCCTCAGTGTACTCCTTTACTGGGCCCCAATGAAGTTTCCCTGCTTCTGCAACTTTTCAAGTAGTTTGTCCTTGACATTAAATGGGCCCTCCTGCGACTGGCACTCCCTTTTCATATGTCTATCTTTTCCACAATTGTAACAGAAAATGCCCTCTCAGTATGGTCATAAGCCCTGGGGTGGGGTGGGGGGCATCAGAAGAGCCTCAAACTGGTTTACTTTGTTTAGCAGAACCTGCATTTGGAGTTCTGATGGGGAGCAAGTTGCTGCGTGCTTCCACTAAGGGGTACTTTCACTTCACCAGGACGAAACTTGAGATTTACACCCTTTTAGGTCAGTTACCCATTTCAACAATTTGTCCAACTTAGCTGTAAGATCACAGTCTGCAGAGGTTGTCTGAGTTTCTACACCTACAACCACGACAGATATGTTTGGGGTGGCTGAAAGAACAGACAGGTTCTGATGTGCATCTTGACCTTTACTAAGAGCCACAGTGGCTTTATCAAACACGTCCATATATTCCTTGAGTAAATCCCTCCATTGTTGGGTCTCTGCTGCAGATGTACTTCCAGTAACTTGTGTAACAGCCACTGAGGCAAGGTAAGGTAAGGTCCCCATGAGTCTTCTTCCTCCTCAGTCATTCAAACTTCTCTCATAAGCTCACTGTGAGTTTGGGGTAGTTGTCCCTTCTCTCAGCCAGGTGTAGCTTGAGAATCAACACTGTAGGAACCCTAGAGCACATGTTCCAATCTCATTCGGTTCACATCCTGGGAGGTCACAATCCCTTTCAAAACACTGCTTGCAAAATCCTTTCAGTGTGGTTCAAAAAGAGAGACAAGGGCTCTCATTTTCAGTGCCTGGTCGATTTGAATGTTTACATCAGGTCCTGGCTTGACTCAGTTCTCCCAAAAACATCCTTTAAAGCAGTAAAATACTCTTGGGCGGTATGCGGACCTCAACGAATGGACAGTCTCTAGTGCGTGGCATCGAAGTTTCTCCAAACCATTTTCTTGTCGCGACTTCTGAGCATTGCCAGTCTTCCACTAAAGGAGCAGCATAGTCCATCCATGTCTCCAAATCATCTTCACCTTCCAAACTATGTTTTACTCCAAAAAACATTCTTAAGCTGTGATAGGAATCACTTTCATTTGAGGCATAGAAACATAGACTTTGATGGCAGATAAGGACCGCTTGGCCCACCTAGTCTGCCCTTTTCCCTACCTACAGGATAGGCTGCAGATCCTAGTTGACCAACAGCCTATTTCTTCCTACCCCCCACAAGAATTGCCTTATGTCTGTCCCATGCATTCTTGAATTCTCCCACAGTTTTAGACCCCACAACCTCCTCAGGAAGGCTGTTCCATGCATCCTCTACCCTCTCTGTGAAAAAATACTTCCTCACATTGCCCTGGAACCGCCTCTATCTTTAAATTGTGTCCCCTTGTTCTTGCACGTCTCTTTTTCTGAAAGATGCTACCCTCTTGGACTTTGTTGATTCCACTGAGGTACTTAAAAGTTTCTATCATGTTCCCCCTCTCCCTTCTTTCCTCAAGGGTATACATATTAAGCTCCTTTAGTCTGTCCTCGTATGGCTTCTCTTGCAGAACCTGCACCATTTTAGTTGCCCTCCTCTGGACTGCCTCTATCCTGTCTATGTCATTGCAGAGATGGGGACCCCAGAACTGGACGCAGTACCCCAGATGGGGTGTCACCAACTGTCTGTACAGAGGGATAACAACTTCCTGTTTTCTGCTGGTGGTGCCTCTCCCTATGCATCCCAGTATACACCCAGCCCTCCCTACTGCCTTCTCACATTGCTTGCTAACCTTAAGTTCATCTCATATGATTACCCCCAGGTTCCTTTCCTTTTTTGTTGTTGTTACTACCCCCCCCCCCAAAGTGTAACCTTCCTCTGGGTTCTTATTTCCCAGGTGCATTATTTTGCACTTCTTTGCATTGAATCCTAGCTGCCATACTTCTGACCATTCCTCCAACCTTGCCAAGACCCTTCTCATCCTTTCCACGACTCCTTGTGTATCAACCCTGTTGCAGATCTTTGTGTCATCTGCAAAGAGGCATACTTTTCCTTTCAGTCCCTCTGCAATGTCTCTTATAAAGACATTAAAAAGGACTGAACCCAGTACTGAACCTTCGTGTACCCCACTGGTAACCCCCCCTTCTTCAGAGCAGACTCCATTTACAATTACCTTCTGTGTCCTGTTGTTCAGCCAATGTTTTACCAAGGCTATCACCCTGGGACCCACTCCAAGGCTGGTTAATTTCACTAGTAATCTTTTGTGTGGGACTGTGTCAAATGCCTTGCTAAAGTCTAGGTAGGCCATGTCCACAGCCCCTCGCATGTCTACTACTTTGGTCACCCAGTCAAAGAAATCTATTAGATTCGTCTGACATGACCTTCCCACTGTGAACCCATGCTGCCTTGGGTCCTGTGCCCCACTGGCCTCTAGGTACTCAACAATTCTTTCCTTCAGAAGTGACTCCATCACTTTCCCTACCACAGAAGTCAAAGTGACAGGTCTGTAGTTTCCTGCCTCTGTCTTGGTCCCACTTTTGTGAAGGGGACTCACATCCACCTTCCTCCAGTCGTTGGGTACCACACCATCCTCCCATGATTTGTTAAAAAGAGTAGTCAGTGGTTTCACTAGTTCCCCCCTTAATTCTTTTAGAATTCTGGGGTGATTTCCATCAGGCCCCATTGCTTTGGCCACCTTCAGTTTTAGGAGTTCTTGCAGAACCCTTTCTTCTGTGAAAGGGTGGGTTCGACCCCCTTATCAAGAGTGCTTCTGTTAACTGGATTAGGCACATCCCTCTCCTCTTTTGTGAACACTGAGCAGAAATATTCGTTCAGTATCCCTGTTTTTTCACTGTCCCCCTCTGCCCACCCACCATTCATTCTATTCAGCCTCACTATCCCTCCCTTTGTCTTTCTATGCTCTCTGATGTACCTATAAAAGGTTTTATCCCCCTTCTTAACCGAGTTGGCTATCTTTTCCTCAGTTTGAGCCTTTGCTATTCTGACTTCCCTCCCTGCTTCCTTCTGCCTTAACTGGTACAGCTCTCTGTCCTACTCCTTCTGTGTTTTCTTATACTTCCTGAATGCTATCTTTTTCTCCCTGACTTTCCCAGCCACCTCTTTTGAGAACCATAGTGACATTTTCTTTCATTTTGATTTGTTTATTCGCTTCACACAAAGGTTTGTTGCCTCTGTGATGTGAAGACAGGCCTTTCTCCTGGAACTGGGGATGGAGTACCCCCTTTAACATCCAGCACCTTGCAAACCTCCTCGACAGACATTCCCTCAGCTTGTTACAACTTAGTAAACTTCTCTTTAAATCCTTCAGATTTCGGTGAGGCCTCCATTTTGGGAGCCACACTAGCATGCATCACTGTTAACCAAGCAGCACTGGAGCCTTCTGGGGTCAGTATGTGGGGCACTCTAGTAGTATCAACAACATTTCGACACTCTAGCAACACAGTTAAGGTCTGAGTAGTAAAGTCCGTCATCCACCTTTGTACAGCAACTGGGGCGAGGCATTTGACTGCAACCAGGCCTTCTATTATCTACCCCTTATACATCCTGGGTGGGAATCCCAGAAGCAAGATGGCTTTCTGAGGATCCAGGTCCTCACCTTCACACCAACCGATCAGTCTACTGCAAGCCATATTGTCAGCAGGAATTCTAGGTTTGGAGGTTAGAACACTGTCCTTGTGAGAAATTGTCTCCATGTGGGGTCTGACTGTCAAACAGAAGACCCCAATGTGCCTCCAATATGTCACCGGGTCACTGTATCTACAATGATTCCTCAACCCTGCCTTGCGGGCTCAAGCAAGTTTGAGGAACTTGGGCTCTGTTCTTACTTGAAAGGGGGTTCTTTCCAATAGAAAAACAGTGCTCACCCCCAATACCAAACGCAAACCCTATGGTTCACCTCCCTCACTGGCACCAGTGTTTCTCAAAGTTCTTTCTGGATACCTAGGGCATTGAGTCACTGCAAACCCGATGAGGTGCAGCTGGTTGGCTGGCATTGGTGCACTTTTTTAAAACAAACAGAAATTTTGCTTAAACTATATACAATCCAAAGAGGCAGGGCAATCCCTTTGTTCTCTCCCGATCCTGGAGATACCAGTCTGAGACTCTCTCTAATTGCAGCTCTGGGACTCTGTACCTGGATGTAGAAGGATGTCAGGCTCTGAAAGTCTTTCTGCTTCTCCACTGCTTGGGAATCCCTTGCAGCTCTCTCTCTCTTGCAGCTCTGGAATGGATCATTCTGAGGGCCAGGGGTCACCGACCCCACCCATCCAGCCCTCAGGGTGAGGTTAGAGGTAATGTCTACCTGTGACACTGCTTTGTTGATTCCCCAGACTGTGCGCTGGCAGATCACTTTTTCCTGGAGCTCAGGAACACTGGTTTCACTATTTTCAGCCACATTGCAGGGTGCATCTGGGGCACAAATGTTCATAAGATAGCAAACACAGTTCGGGAACTCCTCCTGTAGCTTGGGCAGGATTCAGTCTCTCAGAACTCAGCCTCTGTTCAGCAAAAGCACAGCAGTTACAGCTTCTGGTAACTTCTTCCAGATTTTGGAATGTAGCAATTATGGCTCCTCCTGGGTTGTTGCTGTGGAAGTCCCAGGCAGGCCTCCCAATCATAGGAAACACAGTCTTTGCCTCCTCACTCTCTGGAGACTCAAGCCAGATTCCTCCAATCTGAATCTGCCCCCAGTTCTCAGGCAATCATCTGCCAAATCCCATTTGTCAATCAGGCTGTCAATCTGTGAAATTAGTAGGCGGAATGTTCATTTGACACCTGATTTGATTGGGAAGAAGGCACCAATTCACAGTGTTTTCCTTTTCCAAGAAGTTGCTTTTCTGCAGTCCTTGATTCTCTATTGGTTGAATGGCAGGTCAAAGGTAAAAAAGATGGCTGCAAAACGAATCTGGCAGTCCAGTGTTAATCAAATTCCCAACTTTCAGTTCATATTGCAGGCAAACAGCAAAACATTAACACCAGTTGCCCCTTGGCTCAGTAGCTGACCCTCTTCCTTAATACCAAATGGCAGAGTGGGGCATCACAGGGTCTCCCTCTGCCTGTTGCTAGTACTGTAGTAGTATCCCCCCAAGCAGCAGGCAGAGCATTTATTTACAATGCAGTCTCCGCTGTTTTTATTGACACAGTGTGCATAAGAGTGCATTTGCACAGTTCTCTATTTTCTTTACTTCCCCTTCCAATGTGACTCTAGACCCCCCACTAGTGTCTTTGGGGTCCCAGGCATTAGAGCGGATGAAGTGGAGTTTAGAAGTGAGCCATCAGGGTGGATTTCACCTAAGCACTGTAGCGCCATAGGACCTGCAAGTGGACCACGGTAGCTCATACATTTAAGCAGGAACCAACTTGAACATGCATACACTGAGCTGTGCAGCACTTTACTGGATTTGTGTGCTGTACCATTGAGCTGATACTTTTAACGTTTACCTCACATGCCTCCGGACCCCCTTAGCAAAGCAGGCACACAGGGGCTGGCAGAAGGAATAATGCAGAATGAGTTAAAAAGCAAGGATCTGTTCTCTCCTTTTCTGTCTCTAATTCTCTGTCTGATTGCACAATCAAATTTCTTTTGAGACCTATGCAGGCCCAGCCTTATGGTATGTGGTGCCCCTAGGCAACCTTGCTAATGGTGCTCCCCAGAAATGTTTTTAAAATCTTCGACCCCCAAGAAACATGACATTCCTAATGGCACGTAACTTCCTTAGAAAAAAACATATTGAATGATTTACATTTGTCCCGTGATGTGAACTTCTGATCTCAGTGATGAACATGCATTTGTGTTGATATTAGTATCAGTGACAGATGGTCTCTGACTGGCTCTGTTCTGTGCCAATGTCAAGATTAGATAAGTTAACTGTGACAAATTACCCAACCTCTACAAATAATCTTTGTCTGAAGATTATCTAGCATAATAAAGGATGTATTCGCATAGGTTGCATCATAAAAGCTCATTCCAAAGAAACACATAAAATAATCATTAGTGTGATGACCTTTTTAGAGCTGCAGTGGGAGGAGCCCTGCAGAGCTTTTAAGATAATCAGAAAAAGGACTCCCACATTCCTTACGAATGAACAACATGTTGAGGTGACAAAAAAGTTACCTCCACATCTGTCCATGGAACAGTCCGGACTTGCACTATTTTCTCATAATGTCAATTGCGCTTCCCCCAATAGTGCAAAGTTTGTTTGGTTTGCTAAAGGCCAAAAACCTCATTCAAGTTTTATTTTCAGGTCTGATGGTTCTTAATGAATGAGCATGTCTTATTTTGAATGAGTAAACTTCACAGCACAAAAGATCAACATTTAACTTCTCCCGTCAATGGCCAGGACTGATGGGTACTACACACAATAAAAGCATTCTACCCCCCAGTGGCTGTTGGGGACCCACGACAGTGTGTCCTTTGTGATTTAGTTCCCACCCTGCACCTGACCACATGTAAACAGAAAGAGGACCACTGGGAGCTGCGGTGGCTAGTCTCAGTAGCCCCCGACAAATTGAGCTTTCTGTACAAATCCCACAACAAAAAGCAATTCCACTAACTGCATGGTACCGGCTGATAAATACAATGTTAGCCACTACCTACCTCTCTACCAGTATTTCTGCAAAAGCAGTGCCAAGTCTGATGGTGAGTGGTGTGAGTGCCATCAGGGGTGATGTGAGTGGATTCGATGAGTTTCTTCCACCTGTCAGCCTGCAGCACCACTTCCAACTTGGTGAACTTCTCGCATTCCTTCTGATGCCACTGCTAGTATGTGTTCTGCCATGGACCACATAGCACAGGGCAGCTTTGCGGATCTTGCGTTTGGTGTTGCTTTTGATGCCTGATGCATGTGGCTCCCGCTCATTGGTCAGGTAGCATATGATGGATAGGTAACTTTCTCGGTCGACATGCTGTGCTTGTCATTATTCCTTAGCTGCCATCTATAAATCCCCAAGCCCAGCTGGGGCCAGACCCAACTTAATGAGCATGAATTGTTTGTCTAGTTTCTTAGAGGCAACGATATTTGCACTGGCATTCTGAAACGGAAAGATGTTCTAGTCCTTCTAGTCTAACATAACTTGATTTTATATGGCATTGAAAGAAAAGTTCAACAGCTAAATAAAAGAGAGAGATTAATGAAAACTAGAAATGAAGAATGCCTAAACCTATTACTTGTTTTTTAACCCTTTACATATCCATATATAGGAATGATGTGTTTTTAACATACTGAATGTTCTTAATATATTATAAAACATGACAGAGCCAACACTGATAGGAATTCTGTCTATAAGTACCTAGATACTTGTTTTCACTGCCTTACTACTCATTGACTGCCATTCCAAAATACTTCAGGAAACATTTCCCTTATGGTCCCAGCTATGGCATGGTACTTTTCAAGGATCACTTACCATGCTGCCCCAAAACCAGTGTTTAGGAAAGTAATTCAGTCTTTGCAGAAGAACAGTTCCCAAACTCTCTCACCAGACTGCCCAAACCATTCTGGGAAAATGATGCAGTGTTTTGAGAAAAAGCAACCTACCAGTAAATGTTTTTGTCTTCCCATTGGGACTAGTCTGGGGTTAGGAACTTGGATTCATATTCAGTGTGGTACTAGAGGGGTTTTACTCTGTTGGAGGTTCTGTCCTCTGTATGAATCATTAAACCAAGACTTCTCACCATTTCTGTCAGCTGCCCAGATAGATGTTAAAGATTCCATTGCACATTTCAAAATAAGGGGCTTCATGGCCAATGTACCCAACCCCCCCAAGTTCTTGTGTAATTGTCTGGGACAGCATGTGAGAGGGTGAAGCTCTATACCTCATAGTCTGTTTCATTTGTCTACATAAAGTCACTGCATGACCAGTATCTAGCTCTTTATTTAGTAAATGCTGTGGGATACTTCTTATAACAAAAGAGTAATATAAATTTTGGAGGCTGTAAAGTGCAGTGGTTTAAGGCTCTGAGCAGCAAATCTGGAGAGCTGGGTTTGAATCCCACGGCCCCCACTTGAGTACTGTATGACCCTGAGCAAGTCACCTAACTTTCCTGTGCTCCCAGGTTGTACCTGTAAATAATCTTTCAGCTTAGTGTGCCAATAAATACATAAATTAGTGCTACCAGAAAGGTTACTTTTGGCTGTCAGATTCCCACAAAATCATTATGGTGTGAAATGCTGTGAATAAAAAAATAAGGTCACCATTTCACAGTATGTAGCTCAATATTTATTTATTGTATTTATTTTTGTATTTTTAGTTTTCAACAGGATAGAACTGTTAGGACTTTGCAGCCCTGTTAACACAGTTGTCTTGTTTAGGTACACAGTTTCTTAGGTTAGGAATACAGGAGACTATAGAATGATAGTGTTTCATAGTGGCATATAGCATAATAACTAAATGTGGTGGCACTTAAAAATGTGTAGCCAGATAACAAACTTAACACATGACCAATTTGGAGTACACAAAAATACAATCAGTGACATGTGCAGTGCATTTAGTAAATGCTGTGAGATACTTCATGTAACCAGAGAGTGATTTAAATTAGTGCTGCCAGAAATTTTACTTTTGGTTGTCAGATTCCCACAAAATCATTATGTAGTGAAATTCCATGGAAAAAAAAATCTTTTGTGTCTCAGATAAATGGTACTTTTTTTATCAACTTCAAAAATGTTGTTGATTTTTTTTTGCTCATTTTGTATTGCATAAGAATATGAACACCACACTTATTTTACACAACTCTTATACCCAGATGGTATTCCAAGGGCCTGGGTGAAATTCCTTTGTTACTGCTAAGTCACATTATCTCTTTCTCATTACAGTTCATATTTTGAATGCGTTGTGGTAGCTATTGATACTACATTAACTACTAAATATTCTATTTATGTTAAAGGAAATTGCTCACATACTGGGCTTTAATGTCTGACAAAGTTGATTGTTGAAACATTTGTATTATATAAATAAAGAATTAATTTAAAACATTTAATGAAAAATTTCATATTTATCACTGCAGTGGGCATAACCCTGCAGATCTGTTGCCATAAAAAAAGAAGAGAATCCATTCCTTCCGACTGAACAACATGTTGGAGTTGCCACGCAGTGGCCCTCCGCATCTGTGACTCTCCGGCTAAGCTGTCTGCGGCCAGGCAGATGGTGGCAATGCCCACTAGTTTTGGGTGGTCACAGTGGAAGATGGCACACTGCTGTTGCCAAGATGTCCACCAAACTGTATTGCACATGCACGACCACTAGCACATGCGCAGTACTGTATGGTGGCCATTTTGGTCATGGTAGACTATGCTGTATTCCACCCTGACTGCTGATTTCTATCTATTTATTTATTTATTCAAATCTCAGATTACACCCTTTGAGCTATGAACTCATTTACAGAGGTTCCATGTCAGTCAGGACAATACAAACTACATAATGGAAATTCACGAAGTGAATATACGTAAATCATTTACAGGATTATCTGGGTATACATTAGTCAAGCTAATACATGATTCCATGATGCAGGCAAATACATGATTCAGGTAGAAACTTTAGTAGAGAATAAAGTCTTTATAAAAAAAGAATATATTACAGGACAGTTGAACACAGGATATGGAAGAGTAACAGGGGGCTAGGCTCTTTTGTTTTTTAATTATTTATATCCTCCCACCTAACCCTCCGTCTTAACACAGATCACCCCATACCTGCCCCCAGAAAGATAAAAACGACACTGGGGGTCATTCCGGTTGACCTTTATTTTCCATTTTTTTCTCCCTCCCCCACCTGACCATCCATCTGAGCACCCACCTTCCCACCCCATCCCAGAAACACAGCAATGACATTGGGGGTGCCCAATCCCCCAGTGTCATTATTGGGAATCCTCTGTTGTTTTTTTAATCTGTAAAAAGATAACTGTCTATCGATGTCTTTTGTGCTGTTACTATCCCCTCACTCAGCACCCACCAACCCCACCACCCCAAGATCTTACTTACCCATTGGGGGTCCAATGCTATAATCCTCTCTAGACTGCATACACGTCTTCACTGTTCAAAGCCAGACCACAAACGGAAGAAAGAGGTATGCGGGTCATTGTATTTCAATGCGGTTTTGAACATAGTGGCATAACATAGTAACATGCTAAGATGCCAGCAGAGTAGGCCAAAACATCTATCAGGTCTGCTTGAAGAGCAGCACATGGTCAAGACACCATTGCTGCTCCCCCCCCACTGCTGTAATCCCCAAACCCTTTCTCCACCAGAGTTTTCCTCATTTTTACCTTTCCCTTATATCTGTCCCAGACCCTCTTGAACCCCCCCCACTGTATCAACAGCCACCAGTTCCACAGGCAGTACATTCCAATGGGGCCACCACACTCTTAGTAAAGTAGAGCCTCCTAGTCTCACCCCTGAGCCTCCTACCAACCAACTTAACGGAGTGTCTCTTGTGATCCCCTCCTCCCTTAGCTGAAACACCCTATTAAGGCTGACTCTGTTCACTCCCTTTAGATATTTAAATACCTTGATCATATCTCTCCTGTCTCTCCTCTCCTCCAAGGAGTACATGTTCAGCTCCTCAAGTCTCTCCTCATAGATCTTTCCCTCAGCCCCTGAATCTTCCTGATCACCCTCCACTGGACCCTTTCCAAGAGGGCAATGTCTTTTTTCAAATATGGGTGCCAAATAGGGGGTGAGGGGAATTTTTTTTCCCTAATAGATTTGTTCATGAGGCAACCTAGGAGGTCGTGGCGGAGGGCCTGAGGAGGGAGCCACCTGATTGTCTGGTAGAGGGTGCAGTGGTGAGCTGAGTAAGGAGCCATCAGATCAACTCTAGAAATTTTATTGTAGGTTTTGTTCAGCCTGATGAGCCCTGAGGAAATGGTCTGGGTGCATATGGGGGAGCAGTAGTCCAGTAGGGGATGTAAAGTGCCCTGGGCGATTGCAATCCTTGATTCATTTGTCAGGTAGTCTTTAAGCCTGTATCTGACTCCTAATTTCTGGTTTATGTACCATACAGTATGTTCAATGTGGTCACCAAAGGTCAGCCCCGGATCAAAGGTGACTCCAAGGTATTTAAAGGCTGTGACTATCTCCAGTGGGGAGCATCTGGTAACAGGATAGTAAGAGGGGTAATATTTCCACCTGGTCTGTTAGCCTGTGTTTGGATCTGAAAAGCGTGGTTTTCATCTTTTGCCATTGACCAGGAGCCTGTTTGTCAGGAACCACTGATGGGTGGCACCATAGTTGTTTGTGAGAATAGTAGAGAGGTTGGACAATTTTTTGTCACTGTGGAATAGGATTAAGTCATCAGTGTACAGAAGAGAATTGCAGGTGATGCTATCATTTGTAATGGAGTTTACAATAGGGAGAACAGGATGGATCCAACGATGGAGACTTAAGGGACCCTAGTGGGAACCTCCTAGAGGAGAGGTGGAACCTCCAGTGCATACAGTCTGTATATTACTGGAGAGGTAGTTTTGAAACCATGCAGTGGCCAGGGCACAGCAGCTAAGGCATCTAATTTTGTTTAGGAGTATGGTGTGATCTACCATGTCCTAGGCCTTGGTGAGTTCCACAAAAACTGTGCCCATGAGCTTGCCTTCATCCATGCTGTGAAGGATATGGTTAGTGAAGCAAACCAGTGCTGTGGTTGTGCTGTGGCCTTTCCTAAATCTATGTTGTTGTGGACAGAGGAGGTTATACTTTGCCATGTCATCGGTGATCTGCTGGCATACGGCTTTTTCAAGGAGCTTACTTAGGTGGCAGAGGATATAGATTTGTAGCTTTCCACTCATAGGGGATCACTGGACTTGTAGATATGGACAACTTTGGTTTGTTTACTGGTTGGCGTATGGTAGATGAGGTAAGGGAGAAGTTAAAGACAGGGGTCAATGGTTGTACAGTGGCATGTCCTATGAATGTTAGAAACTGAGGAGAAGGGGCCATCACTCTCACTGCTCCTGCAGTTGGGAAGACTCATGAGGAGTTTTTGGGTATGTTGAGAGGTGGTGGCTTTGAAATAAAAGGGTGGTGTATTTGGGTGGTAATCAGCCAGGTCAGGTTGGTGCTGCTCTGGGTCATAGTGAGGGAGTTTGGAGAGATGGACACACAGGTCCGTGAATTTTTTATTGAGGGCAGTTGCGACCTTGGACAGGTAAGTTGTAGGTCCTGTCCCCAAACCCAGCTTGATGGCAGCCTGTGTGTCCACTGAGGCAATCAGGGAGTTAACCGCCAACCAAAATGTTTTGGAGTTTCCAAAGTTGCAGGATTGAAGGGTTTGGAGGAATTTGGCCTTTCATGAGTTAATTGTTTTTGTTTATGGAGGTTACGCAGCTAGCAGTATTCCTGCCAGAGTAAGAGGGAGGGAGAGGCTCTTAGAGCAGCCCACTTCTCATCTCTTGCCTTCATTACTTCAAGCTCCTTATCGAGGTTTGATGCTCGTAGATCTACATAGTCTTACTCCTGTGAGCAGCTACTGCTCTTTCTTTCTTATTTCTAAGACATTCCTTGACATCAGTTACACCATTCAGTGCTATTCATATGACCAGCCTGGAACTGTGTTACTGATGTCATTGAATGTTTTTGTTGTATGACAAAAAGAGAGCTCAACAAGTGCAGAGAAGAGAGGGATTCTGGTCTGTTACAAAATGTAAAAAAAAATAGATTATTTATTTAAGCCAAAAAGTTCAAACATATCAGAATATGATAGGCACTAAAAAATTGGGAAGGCCTTTAGAGGCATACAGAACTGTTCCAATCACTGTTAATGAGTCCACTGTGAGTAGTGAAGAGATCACCCACATGGAGTTGTCCTTGGTGTGTAGCGGCACTCCCCCAACCTCCAAACACAAGCTGCTGTGGGCTGCATGATGTCCCTGGTGTCCACACGACACCAGGTCCAATTCAGTACTGGCCTGGCCCAGGTTTAGACTTTAATCCCGGATTCCTTCTTTCTAGTTCTCGAGCGGGGACAGTCCCAACCTTTCCGATCATGTTTTTTTCACTGACTGACAGAGGTCTCTTAGTTTCTGCACTTGTTGGTGGTCCCCACCCCAGGGTGATGTGAAACTTACTCCAGTGGCAGGATGGACTGGGAATCTGTGATGGTTCATCCAACTCTGACCATCCAGGTGGCCCCTGCTGCTAGGTGGCTGCTACCCTTCCCCTTGACCTAGTTGCCCCCGGTTCTAAGTTCCTTGACTCCTCTCCTATTCCAAGAGGTCCTCAGGTCCAGGTTGTTCTGCTGCACAATCATTCACAGTGGCTCTGAGTCACCTGGTGCCCCTCAGCTCAGAAGCACAAGTGCCCCATTGCCCTCCCCCTCACTGCCCTCCCTACTGCCTGCCCCACACACTGTCCTCTTTAAGTCAGTCAGGGTGTCATTTTTTGGGGGGTATTTTAAGTTGTCACAAGTCTGTAACAACCAGCAAAGCTGTCCAACTTTGTTGGGCTCTGACTTCCTCCTCACACACCCACCTCATTAACGCTGCTGCCTCTTGGCTCAATCCTTTGCTGCCACCTGCCCAAACTGATCAACTTCTTTGGATATACACTACTCTGATGCTTTTGTGCCAAAAGGACTGGAGAATGGTTAGGCGCAGAGTGCTGCGGGTGTGTTGGGGGCACAAACAACTGTTACACATGTGCTGATGCTGCCTGTTATTCATTGGTTGCTGGCAATGATACAGCTTTAAAAAGATAGCAGCCGAGATCCAGTAGCCTTTTTTACGGGTGGAGCCGTGGAGACGAAGCTGGCAGTCGGTGGTGGACAAGTCTTTACTCCCCCCACAAAAGACACAAGATTTGACCATATTCCTTTCACTTTCCAAGTGAATCTCAGAAAACAAATGAAAGATATAAAAAAGGGAGCTCTGTTTTTAGGAGCTCCCTATTGCATGGCACCCTAGGCAGCCACCTTGTTTACCTGTCTTTAAGGTTGGCCCTGGACCTAGAAACTGATCACTCTGACAGTCTCACAATCCCCCCCCACACTATCTCTCTGCCTTAACTTAATGTTGCTTGCTATTGCTATCTTTTCTTTCTCCTTGCCTATCTGTGGTTATAAAAATATTTGTGGATCTTTATGTGAGACTGTTTTTTATGGTTTGAAAATGTTTACAGTTATATTGTTGAAATGATTGCAAAAAGCTGTTTGAAATTAAGGGGCAAGGCAGCAGGATTCTAAAAGTGCATCAGTGAGGTTTTCCAGAAAGGGGAGTCTGGGGGGGATTTTCCCCCTGAAAGAAATTTTCAAGAATTTGGTGGGAAATGGTGCATTTTAGAAGCAAATTCCAGGAAATTTTCAGCAAGGGAAATATAGGATTTTCCTAGCTAGCCCCTTGAAGCAACAAAGGAGCAGCTGTCCTTGTGGTTGGGAGGGTCAGGTGGGACTCGTCCCTCCCCAAAGCTGCAAGCCCCCCCGAAGTAACAAAGGAGCAGCTATCCTCACAGTCATGAGGGCCAGGTGGGACTCAACCCTCCCCTAAGCTGCAAGCCCCCTGAAGCAACAAAGAAGCAGGTACACGAAGCTACAGTGAGGTGCAAAAGGGACTAGAAGTTCAACACCGTTTTGGCGCCAAGTTCAAACTTGGTAGCTCCAACCACCTCTGCCTACCTTGGACATCTTTTACAAATTGACTAATCAATTTGTGAATCATTGTTTAAAGCCTCTTACTTATTTAAAGTTGCCTGAGTATGAATTATTGTTTAAAGCCTCTTATTTATAGTCGTCTGAGTACCGTAGATAGTTTTTCACTGCTCATTTGTAGCACTGTGAGGATGCTAATCCGTGCCCCTGTGCTGTGTTCTTTAATTTAATTTCATTTTCCATCCACACACGGGGTGCTTTGGTCTGTGTCTTAAGCCTGCTCAGAGCTGTGAGAAACTTAGCTACAATTTCTATATAAACAAACAAAACAAAAAAAAACAGATCATCCTTTCTAGCTCTGAAAACCTTAGGGTGCTGTAATCTATTATTAATGTACCTTACTCACTACTGGGAGCTGAGCAGTGAGTAGTTTTTCAGCACCTTTCATTCAAATACTGATATTTTAAATTAATTCTAGCTATGAATGACTTGGGGTGCTTTAATCAATTTGCTTACTCTGTTTTAATTCATTCTTTTGTTCTGTGGTTCGTTGATGCACATACTGAATTCTACTGCTGTATGCTGTTTTGCCCTCCCTTAATCACTAAACAAATATTATGCTGCTAGTTATTTAGTCTGTTGTTCTCTCTTCACCTTTGTCTAGACTCCCTCTCTCTTTCATTTCTGCAAGCCCTTCCCCTGTTCCAACCCCTCCCTCCCATGTACCTGTTTTAATCCAAGGCATTTTTCCTCAGTTCCTCCACAGCTATACTCGTGGTCATGAGAGCCAGGTGGGACTCAGCCCTCCCCAAAGCTGCAAGCCCCCTGAAGCAACAAAGGAGCAGGTATGCAAAGCTACAGTGAGGTGTGAAAGGGACTAGGAGTTCAAACTCCATTTGGCCCTGCTGACAGTTTGCGTCGGCTCTCCATCACCTCCACCACCACCCTTGGTCATCCACGTTCTTTACAGGGGTGATCACATGAAGGCAAATAGCCTATCAGCCCACTTTACCATTTGCTGGTTATCAGCATCCACCACTACAGGCAGCAACCTACTGTAACCTCCACCTACTGGTCCAAGAACAAATTGTGGACTGCTGGGATAGCAGCAATTTTACTCCTTGCTCCACTAGTTTGTTTACCCCCCCTCCTCCTTTCCCGATGAACATCCTTGCTTGCCATGACTACTCACCCTAGCCTCTCCATCTCCCCTCCATACCTCAATTGTACAGCTATCCACTGCAATTAAATTTGTTTGCTGGTTCCTCTGTCCTTCTGCCCTCCTTCCATGCTGGCTTAGCTGCCCTAAAAGTTCATAGAAAAGCCTCCACTTCATCACTAGAACAGTCACCATATTCATGTCGGAAACCCTTATGGTCACTTCCTAACAGTAGGTTACTGATTACCATACTACTCCTGCAATCCGGGGATGTCGAACGCAACCCTGGGCCAAACCCCTACCCTCCCTGTCAGAATCTCGCCCCCCCGCCTCTCACTGCCCCATGGCCTTAAACTCATGCACCTAAATATCTGCAGCATTGTAAACAAAATTAGTCTGCTGCAACCAATTGTCCTTTCACTAAGACCAGACATACTGATCATTACCAAAACATGGCTGGAACTACACAATCTGTATGTGGAATTCGCTATTCCGGGCTACATCATTATTCTCCAAGACCACCCTGGCACCAAAAGAGAGAGGGTGGCATTGCCATGTACTGGTATATCAACTCCTTTCTTCAGTTTACACTGGTCTGAATGCCCAGACCCGTGCAATCCATCGATGCCATACTAATCAAACTCTCCCTCGCCCACACCTGCCCTATATTTATTGCTGGATACTGTTGTTCTCCTGACTCAACCTTGCCCTCCATCCTGGAACACCTGAACACCCTTACTTCACTGGCCTCTGGGGATGAGCTGCACATCCTCGGTGATTTCAACCAAAACTGCCTCTCCAGTAGCAGCTCCAGGTTGCAGAACCAGGTGGCTGCATTAAATCTGTCCCAAATAATCACTGAGCCCACTCACCTCAACCACAGATCATCTAACCACTCTCTCCTGGACTGGTCCCTTACCTCGCACCATCGTATACTCACCTCAGGTCTGCTACTGGACTCTATAAGTGATCATAATATAATCTACTCAGTTAGGAAAATCCATCATCCTAAAGCAACACCCCCCAGAACCATCCTTACAAGAGCCTACAAATCGTAGGACCTTGCATCTTTCCTGTTTGACTTGTCTAGCTTGGACTGATCTTACATCTCCAGTGCCAGTTCTATCGATTCAGCCTGGGAGTTTTTCAAGGCCTGGTTCACCACTGTCTGGACCTCACATGTCCCTCTCAAGCATGCTCGGGTGAGGGGTACCACCTGCTGTGGATCACTATGGACATTATGACACCCCTCAAAGATAGAGAAGTAGCCTGGAAGGCTTTTAAGGTCTCCGGCTCTCCGGTGCACCAACAAACGTATTGTGCCCTACGTAATGCCTGTACTAGACAGATCCTCAGGGCTAAGGCAAAATACTTCAGTGACACTTTCAAGTCTGATCTAATCCAGCCACCTAAATTTTGGAAGATGGTTAAATCTCTTTTTGCCCCTCACTCTCAACTTTCTACCCCTGCCCTCAATGTAGGCGGCTCCACGATTATAGACCCTTTTGAAGTGGCCTCTCATTTCAATTCCTTCTTTATGGAATGCACCACATCACTCTTGGCTGCCCTCAACCCTCAGGTTACTCAAACCCCCTCCGCCATCCCCCAAAATGCTCATCCAGCTGGCACCCCCCTTCGCCTTCCACCAGATTACCCCTGCTGAAGTCTACAAAGCACTACTTTCCTAAATCCCAGCAAGGGCAATGCACTACTGGCTTGGCTTTCAAATTGCTATACTTGTTGGCTCCTGCCATCACCGTTTCTCCTAGTATCACTCTATAACCTCTCGTTCTCTCTAGCCACTATCCCCACCAAGTGGAAACATGCTACAGTCATGCTGCCTCCCAAAGGCAGTGACCCCGCCCCTGGAAATTACTGCTTGATATCCCTCCTACCTATCCTGGCCAAAATCCAGGAAAAACTAGTTCTCTCACAACTCTCCTCCTATCTTGATTCCTCCTCTTCTTTTTTCACCCCTTACCAGTCTGGCTTTAGGAAGTCCCACTCCACTACCACATTCCTCCTAAGTCTCATGGACTTCATCCTCACTGGTGTGGATAGGGGCCTAATCACCTCAGCCATTTTTGTCGACCTGGATAAAGCCTTTGACACTGTCTGCCATGCACCCCTGCTATCTAAGCTCTCTCGCATAGGGCACTCAGGTGTGGCCACCAGCTGGTTTCAGTCCTACCTGACAGGCCGATCCCAATCCATCAGAATTGGCAGCACCATCTCTGCTTCCCTTCCTGTTACCTCTGGTGTTCCACAAGGCTCAGTCCTTTTCCCACTCCTGTTCTCCATCTTCCTCAGTGACCTGCCCTCTGCCTGCCCTTACACATCCATTCACGTGTATGCGGATGATATAGTACTGTACACATCTAGCTTCTCAACTTCTGATGTAGTAACCAGACTCCAGCATGACTTCAAAACAGTTCAGCGCTGGTTTCACTCAAATCAGCTCTTTCTCAGTACCAAGAAAACTATCTCTGTGATCTTCGGCATGAGGCAGAGACTTTCAAGGTTACTCTTCACCACCTCCTTCCACATCCTGGATGAGACTACTCTTGAGACTTGCACCTCCTGCAGATATCTCAGGGTCTGGCTTGACCAGCACCTAGACTTCTCCGCACATATCGATGCCATCCACAAAAAGCTTCACCCCAAGTTAGGTGCACTGTATCACAATCATGGAAGCATCCCATTGCTGGCTTGACGTGTTATAGTGTAGAGGATGATTCTCCCCATCTTCGACTATGGGGACGTAGCCTACAGTGCCACACCAAAGTCCACCCTAGCCAGACTGGACCCCCTCTTCCATTCTTTCTGTCGCTTTGCACTTGACTGTCCTCCTAATATTTATCACTATGTCCTGTACCACAACCTAGACCTCCCCTCATTACAGGACCGGTGTCTCTCCCAGTGTGCTAGCCTCATGGTCAAATACTGGACACAGTCCCTCACTGAAAATCTCACTACAGTCCTCTCAGCCCACACCTCCCAGGTCTATGCACTGAGGAACAACGACTCGCGTCTACTGGCCATTCCACTCATGTCAACCTCAGAAGGCCAGTCAGCTTTCAATTATTGGATGCCCAATCTCTGAAACTCACTCAACTCAGATATCCGACAGGTCCCTTCCAGATGGCACCTTAATTCCCTTCTCAAAACATACTTCCACCCCATCTGCGCATGCACCCATGAGAGCTCATAACCAGGTGATCAGCACCTTCTGCAACAGGGCAAAACCCCTACTACACATTATTCCTAATTTCTCATTTTTCTGGTTTATACCTGATGTTGTAACTTACCTGGAGTTAGTCTCTTGTCATATGCCTGTTCAACTGCCTATCGTAATGCGCTGAACCTTGTATGTTTTATCTTGTATGTTTATCATGTAATTGACTTGAATATGTATATATGTATGCACTCCCTCTCCCCTTACCCCCAGGGCACATCTGGAATTGAGCAGTAGTCTGCTCAACATGCCTTCCTGGTAAAACCATTAAATAAAAAAATAAAACCATGAAATACAGCATGAAACTTGAGCCAGGGAATGAGGGAACATACTTAATCTAGAACTGCATTATTGCCTCCGTCTTTCAGTCAGGTCCTCATACCCAAGCTGCACACAAACAAAAAGCACTACGGACTGTGTAACAGGCACTGCCAGCAAACACAGCTGTTATTTATTTTCTGGGGTAGGAGTCAGAGATATAAAACGTGTGCAATAAAGCACTTCGGACTGCATAACTATCACTGCCAGCAAACAAGACTGTTGTTTATTTCTGGGTTAGGAGAAATACCCTGTGGGTAACAAAACACAATGGACAGTGCCAGAAAACACTGTTGTTATTTATTTTGGGAATAGGAGAAATACCCCGTGGTTAGTGCAGGGTAAGGAGTTTGAAAACAGATTTGTCTGGCTTTCAAAGCCTGAATTATGTCCCTATAATGTTGTTGTATTTTTCTGAACCTCTGGGGAATAATCCTGATCCCGATAAAGACATACCGTGTTGTTTTTATTTCTTTTTGTTGACATGCCAACCAAAACACCTCTTCTTTTGTATGAAAACTGGCAGATGTAATCAAAATTGGACGGGGAGTGTCATTTTGGATCGGTTGGCTTAAGGAGCAGAGTGCAGTGTGCTCTTTCTTTATTAAGCTCCATTGGGGGAAGGGAGGCCAGGGTGTCTTGAAGCAGGTCCGCCAAATAGTCACATATGTGGCCCACTTCAGAGCCTTCTAGTAGACTGGAGAGAGATAAACTGTCCCTCCAGAATCAAGCCTCAGCATCAATGCATTTCTCTTGTAGAGTTTTGGTATAATGGAGGAGAACACTGATTACTGTGCCTAACTGTATCAGGTTCTCATTAACTTTTCCTCCTCCTGACCCATGTCATAGGATGAGCCTGGGAGCTTGCAGGAGAGATGCTGTGGCTCTGATCTTCACTCCATACCTTGAATCCTCTTCCATATTGGTTCTGCTACAATTTCTGAGGCCTGGACCTGATTTGTGTGTATTCACTCTCCAATCCGGTTGACATTTTTGGAGGTTTGTTAATTATTTTTAAATGAAAGAGGAGTTTGTTTTCTCTGGAGGGAAGAGAGCTCCTGTCTCATGCTGCCAGTCAGGCCATGACATCACCATAACCTCGAATCAGGGTTAATACATTTGTTAATCTTTTTAAGTACTTTTTCAGATTCATAAATGTAGGGAATACCTTTGCAATTCTTGGGAGTAGGAAGGTACATATAGTCTGTCAGTTTATTTGATTTCAAAAACTGAGTCTCTAGGAGAGCTCAATGGGAAGGTAGCTGGATTTGACTTTAAAGAGGAATTACAGTCAGAATTTCTGGCATCAATATATTTCAGAATTTGGATCAGTGTAGCCCCAATCAGCCTCATGCCAAAAATGAGATCTCCAAGTTACTTTGTTTAAAAGTTACAAGTCATTTTACAACCCTAAATTCACAGCCTGCTCAAAAAAGCCAGTTTCAGTGAAAAGCTGCTGCTGATGTCATCTCCAGAACTCAGAGTCTAGTCTTCCCTGTCAGCAAGCTTATACAGCCTGATTCTTCAAAGGTTGGAGTTCATGTGCAATAGTTTTCACAAGTAAAACAGGCAGAAACGTTCAAAAACATTGCAATAAAAACTGTGTGTTTCAGGTTTTGTAAAAAAATTGACAAATGTATATTCTTTTTTATGTATTTATTTTGATGCCTTTATGTTATGGTCCTTTTCTCCAGGGTTGCTGAATGCTGAATCATAGCACACTGCAGTGAGGTTTAGTTTCTGTTATTTTTAGGACTGTGGGCAGAGCCTACAGCCATTTTAGGATCAATCAGATTGTAGATCTAAAACAGCTGATCGTGGAACTCCTTTTTTGGACTTTTGAAAGTATTCCTCTACAGCTGCAAAATAGTGCACTCCCCCTCTGATATTTGCTATTCTGCTCTATGTTAATGACATCTGAAGGAAGGGGGGGATGCTACTGTATTGTATCTCAGAACTTCTCAGGATATTAACAAAAACCTTTTTAAATTGCTGTTTCTATCATCTGTCCAGCTCAGTCTAATAGATTGATTCTATTTCTTTCAGCAACCTAGAGGTTAACTCATTATATGTTGTCTGGCATGTGCTGAAACAAAGTCAGACTACGGTGTCAAATTACAGACATTGCAACTGCAGTCTGTTAGCTATCTGATTCCTAGGGCAGGACAGGTTGCAGGCAAGCACACACACACACACACACACAGCAGCATTTGCTCTGACTAAATAAATTCAGGAGGACTGATTTAGCAGCATGGCAGTGTTTGATGATTGTGACTAACCAGCACTATATGGCACCAACAAGAAAATAACTTTGGTCATTTGGTAGCTCTTCACAGCCCTAACAGCTCTGGCTGGAATGTGTTTATACTGAAAAGGCATGTGAGCAACATTTCCTGTTTTCATTGGTGAAGTTTAAAGACTAAATAATTTTCTGATGTGGTGGAAGGATGTGATCATTCACACCTATCATTCAATTGAGGTGATTTCTCAGGATGTCACTTTAAAACAATGATTCTATCTCTCTGTAAATGGGGTGGGGAAGAGAGGGGTAATGCTGTTCTGAAACCGTGCTATGAGTTTCTATACAATAGCCAACCCAGCCAACCTAGGGTCAGATATTCAGAACTTTGCCCAGGGGCAAAATTAGCACTGCACAATGGGCAAAATTAGCCCAGAACTACTTGCATGCCATATTCAAAGAAATAGCCCTGGGGCTAAATGAGTTGAATATAGCATGCAAATGAAGGCATGCAAATAGGGCTGAGAGTGCAGTGCAACAATAGCCCAGCAAATAAGACAACACTGAATATAGCAACCGAGAGCAGTGCAAACTGCAACAGTGGCCTAGTGCACACAGAGGTGGAGTGAGGTAAGGCTGAACAATGTGGGCAACGTTTGTGATAGTAAAGCAGTGAAGCACAACAGCAAACAGCAGTGCAGGCCAAATACTGCAGAACCATGTCATGGAACATTACAGTATTGTGTGGCACTAATAGTTTTGTGCGGCACTGACACGTTTGCCCGGGCTAAAGTTTGCTATATTTAAAACTGCAATGTAAATGAGCCTACTCAGGCAATCCATGGGCAAACAGCCACATTAGCATCTCATTACAGCCTGCTTTGCATGTGGATTGCCCTGCGCTATAACACAGCTCCACCTGTAGGTCTGACTTGAATAACAGGTCGGTAGCCACATTTCTTTCTGTGCTCATAGCTCCACCTGTATGTCCAATTGGTGTTACAGGTCAGTTGCCATGTTCATTGTGTGCTCACAGTTCACGGAATATTAGCTGCAGTCTTGATTTGGACACAGATGCAAAGACTAATGTTTGTTTGTTTGTTTGTTGAATTTTGTTGACCCGGTAAGCCCACTGGGCCTAGAAGTCCCTTTTTCAGGGGTGACCGGGGAAGGGGGGATACAGATGGTAAGCAACTGAATTTGAACCAGATTAAGCTGTTGGTGGTATTTTTAGTGAATGAGGGAAATTTGGCCAGGACACCGGGGAAATTCCCCTACTCTGCGGAGGCAGAGGGCGCTGTTGCGCTGTGGAAGACTGTGGGCGAGCACAGTCTGTCCCAGACCATGGAGGAGGACAGTCAGTTTTGTGCAACTATTGAGGCATCCAGTGTGCCACAAGACGACAGCTTTCTTTTGGCACAGAATTTGGTTTCTGAAGTGATACCAGAGACTTGTTTGGAACAATCCGTTTTGATGGAGGCTGATGGGATTTGCATCCTGAGGAAATTAGACTACAAAAGAACTAGAAGTCAAGAAATCCCAATTACTTGCTCTCATTTCCAATGCAGAACAAGAATATAACCAGAGCAAGTCCAGACTGAAGAAGAACGGAAAAAAGGAAAAGGTCAGTAGCCAGTCCTTCACTTAGTACTAGCAAACGAATATCTACCTGTATTGACTCCAGCTGTGATGGGAACAAGTCGGTGATGTTGTTCAAGGATTCTGTGCAGGCTGCGGATGATGCGGAGTGGTCACCAGAGGATGCCCTACTCAGAGCAGGATGGATCTTTTCGGGGAACCGTTGGACTCCTGATCCAGTGGGTTCACTGCCGGGTTCTCCGATTTGCTCTGGGGAGAATGCGCTTGGTCGCACTGGTTTGCAGTCGCTGCATTCAATGAGCTCCACCACAGACATGCAGATTGAAACAGAGGCGGGGATTTCAGGTGATGCGTCAGACGCGACAACAGCTCTGCAAAGCATCCGTGTCTCTGAACTTTCCGACAGCGTCTCCTTACCTCAGGACTTCCAGGTAAACTCTTTGAACTCAGGTACTGCAAGGGCGAGGAGTGAGGGACAGTATACGTCTAATCTGTCAGATATGAAGTCGGTGACTGATACTGCTGTGAAAGAACTGCCGTCTATACAACACCAGGGGTTTTGTAAATCGTTTGCTGGTCTTTTTCATAAACCCGTGACGGCAGCAAAACGAAGGTTCTTAGTTCGTCTCCGTTATGTTGGGGACGCTCCTATAGTTCCAGATAAGTATGGGTGGGGAAAACCCTAATTAAAGAGAGCATGGGCTTTACTCCTGTAGATGTTTATGCCTTTATCCATGTCCGGTGATAGGAACTATGACATTAGCTTCTGCTCGATGGTACTACTTGATAAATTTTGGAAACTGTATTATGAGCGCTAAGCACCTGGTGGATTGGTCTAATTTTTGGCTATTCCTGTGATCTAAACCTACTGTTAAATCTGTTACAATTTTATTTAGGAATGAGGGCGTTGATGTTTCAGATATTAAATTCTGGTTGGAAAAGCAATGTTCTACTGTGGAACATCCCAAAACAATAATAGACGAAAATGGATTCTGGAATGGGGGGTGGACTTTTAGGGTTCAACTAAAACACACTGATAATGGAATTCAACATTTACCCAGCTCTTTCTTTTTGGGTAGGGATAGAGGGATATTATTTTATGCTGGTCAACCTAAAAGCTGTTATAAATGTGGCGATTTATCACATTTGAATAATGATTGTACCGCTATCAAATGTTTTCTCTGTGGCTTATTGGGTCACTCCGCAGATCAATGCACTGCGCCCCCTATCTGTAACCTATGTGGGGATGCTGCTCATAGCTTCCAGAGGATGTCCATGGGTGGCCCATAACTCGAGTCTGTCTCGAACATGACTTACTTTGTCACAAGCCAAAACCCCAGGTGCATGAGGTGGACTTGTCTTCCTTTCCTCCGGTTCGGCGCAGGGGACGTGGGGGTAGTAGCGGTTCTGTTTCTGGAGGTATGAAGGTGAGTTTAGACAGGAGTGTGCCCAATATGGTTCCACCTTTACCTTCACGTAATATTGAGAGTCCCACATCTGCTGCTACAGAGGTAGTAGGTACTCCTTTTACTACCCCGCAGGTTTCACCTAAGCAAGATCCAGCCCATTTGTCGTTACCTCTTGATGATGATGGGGAGACAGGTTTTCTTAAAGTAGGATGTTCTCAGGCTTCTAGTCCCACCTTTCCTAAAGAGGATGGCTCAGATCCAAGGCAAACACAACCACCTCTTTCTCCTCTACCTCTCACTAACAGATTTACAGTCTTTTCCTCATGGGAGAGCTATTGGATAAGGAGAATCCCATAGAGGAAGCTTCCAGGTTTCAAGTCAGGCCCAATCCGATTTGATATTGCAACCCCCGCTAGATAAGTTGGTACAGAAGCGTGTAACTAGGTCTAGTAGGAAAAATTTAAACAAACCTCCTTGATTTCATGAACCTAAGGGTGGCGTGTTTAAATGTTAACAGCATTAAATCAATCTATAAACGTAGGACGACTTTCGGTATCCTAAGTGATTTGGAGTTTGATGTTTTTATGCTACAAGACACTAGATTTCATACTTTAGCGGAAACATCTCAAGCTTCTAAGGATTGGTGGTGGGGTACTTTGGTGTGGTCGATAGGCTCAGAAGCCTGTTGTGGGGTAGGATTTTGTTTTCGTTCTACTGATGTACGGATTTTACGTCTAGTGGATATCGAACCTGGTAGGGCTTTACTGTTGGATGTGTTATAAATACATTATCTTGTAGATTGATTACCATTTATGGCCCGCAATCAAAAGCTTTGAGGATTGATCTCTTAACTAAAATCCAACCGTATTTATTTACCAGTAGACAGATTTTTTGAGGTGACTTTAATATAAACTTCCAAATTCAGGGAAAAGGAAAACAATATTGCGATAAGAAATTTTTGAAATCTTTAGTTTTGCAAGCTGGTCTGAAAGACTTTCAAAATGATATGACGAGAGAGGTGAAAGCAACTTTTTTTAAAGGGAAGCTCTTTTCTAGAATAGACTTTTTGTTTTTAAAACAAAATTCAGATATTTCACAACCTTTCGTAATTCCCATAGAATCTTCCGATCACATGTTGATTGGGATTAGTATTGCACTTCCCCCTGCTAGGGGACCGGGACTGGGGTTCTGGAGATTAAATGTCTCCTTATTAGAAGAACCAGATATTTTGTCTGGCCTCAAGACTCTGGTGGAAGATAAGGCCAAGACACTTTTTCTTTATGAGGATATGGGAGCATGGTGGGGAGACTTAAAAAATATTGTTATTAAATTTCTTCAGTTACAGGGGAGGGTCCAGGCCAGAACAAAATATAGGGAATACCTAGCTTTTAGACACAAACTGGGCGAATTGCTATCAAATCAGAGCATGGGAGGGATGGACCTTAGTGGAGAAATTAGTTTTATAAAACAGAAAATGGAATCCTTTCAATATGACAGGCTATGTTCTCTTCAAAAAGAACAATCTTTTGGTACTCATGGGAAGGCAGAAAGTATTAATCCGTATGTTAGTTGCCAAAATAGACGGTGAGAGAAAGTTGATATCAGGCCTAATGACTCCTCAGGGCACTTTAGCCACTGATAATGTTTCAATTATGAATAATATTGTGCAGCATATAACAGATATGTTTGGTTCCCCAGTGGTACACTCACCCTACACTACGCAATTACTTCATGCGGCAGCTCTACCTCAACTTTCACCAGAATTTTGTGATGCTTTGATTGCCCTTTTTTCTAAGTCAGAACTGGATATGGTATTTAAGAATCTTCGTACAGGGATTTCACCTGGTTCTGATGGGTTACCTGCCGAACTATATCATTTCTTATGGGAGATAATTCCACTAGAAATGTTTGAAGTCTTTAGATTTTTTCAGAAGGAATGTTATTTACCAAATCAAATGTATGAAGGCTTATTATTTTTTCTGTTTAAATCAGGTGATTCCACTGATTTGACTAATTGGAGGCCCCCTCACTTTGCTGAATACTGATTTTAAAGTATTTGCTAAACTGTTGGGGAATAGACTGGCTTCAGTTATGGATGTCTTAATTAACCCATCTCAATATTGTTCAGTTCCTGGACGTAGTATCACGGATGCTTTATTACTGCTTCGGGAAATAGTGGAGGGTGATGGAAGAAGTCAGGTTGGGAACGATTTAGGGTTTCTTGTAAGCTTAGACCAGGCCAAAGCGTTTGATAGGGTGTCTCACTCCTATTTATGGGATTGCCTATTGGCTTATGGAATCCCAAAAGATTTTGTGGACTGGCTGAAAATTTGCTATGGCCTCGCGTATGTAATCCCTTATGAGAATGGCTGGATGGGTCCGAAAATTCCAGTACTCAGAGGGGTACGTCAAGGCTGTCCATTGAGCCCACTCCTTTATGTATTTTTTATTGACCCCGTAATGAGATTATTGCAAAGATCCCCGAATATTTTGAGCATATCGGGGGGTTTTTCATCAGCGGACAAAGTAATCGCATATGCTGATGATATGTGTTTGATTGTTCAGGATCCACAGTCTCTGCTCATTGCTCTCAATTTAATTCAAGTAGTGGGGAAAATATCAGGAGCTACCTTAAATATTGGGAAAACTAAATGTATGGCCTTAGCGGGTTTTCGGGAGGATTCTAGGATGGTTGGTGGATGTGAGGTGGCCACAGACCCTTGCAAAATTTTAGGTGTTTATTTTGGTGGCAAAGCAATGGCTGAGTACAATTGGTCTAGACTGTTATCGGTAGGGAATGAAATGGTAAGCAGATGGAACAGATGGAAAGTGGGAAAAAAAAAAAGGGTTTTCTTGATTAAGTCCTTTTTGGCCCCGATATTTATATATCTTAGTGCTGTTTTTCTGGTGCCGAAGAAATTTGAAGCGTCTTTATCCAGACTGTTTTTTACTTGTTTCTGGGGGAGCCGATTGAATCCGATCAAAAGGTCAGTACTCTACAAACGAGTCAAAGATGGTGGTGTAAACATGCTGAACCCTATATTATTTTACTTTACGATATTTTTATACACGAATCTAGTTCCAATAATAAAAAATTCTACGAAACAATGGATTAAATGGGTTTTCCCGATACTCAAAGGAATTTTGTCAGAATGGGATAAGGGACTATTTCTTCACAAGAACAAAAGGCGTCCTAGGCTAGTAAAGAGATGGGAGGAGGTTTTTGATTGGGTGATTAAATGGGATATTGGCTATTCAGTGGTCCAGACCTTTTCTAGACGGCATTTATATGATGAATTATTGTTAATCCAGTTTCAGGTCGACCCCTTTTCCCATTTTACTAGCGCCCAACAAAAGTTCATATCTGCATATGTTTCCGACCCGCATATCCCTGAACAAATGTGGGACACAATATGGTTAGGAATGCACCAGAAAATTAATATTAAAGGGAATCAAAAACACAAATCAATTCAAGAGAGATATTGTCCCAGAGAAAGTTGTTCTAATATTATAGAAACAATGGATCATTTATATTTTTCATGTCCGTTTATCATCCAATTCTGGGATGTTGTCAAAAACAGATGGAAAATTGGGTACCCATACCTCCCACCCTACTCTGTTATTTTATGGTATTCCAAATTCCCAATTTACTCAGAAGCACATGGGCATAATTAGGATTTTATTTGCTTTTTTTGTCTATTGGATCTGGATATGTAGATGTCGTTTAGTTTTGCAGCAACAGGACATCAGGCTTTGGAGTTGTACTTTACTATTGCAGGAATTTAGAAGTGGTTGATTTCTGAATTCAGTGTGACACTACAAATGAATTGGTAAAGCAATGGTCTTCCTTCAGCCTTTTTTGAAAAAAAAAAGGGTGGTGTTTTTTTTCTATTATGCATTGTTACTCAGTCAAGTTTTTGTTGTTTCGTGTTATTTCTACCGTACTTAATAGCCTTTCTTATTAGGAACTGCTATATTTTGGTTGAAATTATCATGTCTTTGCATTTTGTTACTTTGGGAGAGCATAAGTGTCATTGCTTATATTGAGTTTGCGATGTTTTGAGGTGTTCGATGGAGCTGTTTATTTCATACTAAAGTTGAATTTTTTGTATATATGAGAACATGTGTAAATAATTTTGATTTCAATAAAAATTCCCTACTCTTTTCGATAAGTGCCATGGGATCTTTAACATCCACCTGAACTACCACCAATCCAGGCAGATGGGACCTCGGTTTAACGTCTCATTCGAAAGCCGGCACCTCAGAAGTGCAGCACCCCTCTCATGCTGCACTACAGTGTCAGTACTGGGATATTAACCCAAGTGCCAGATGTGGGAACTGAACCCACGGCCCTCTGATCTCCCGGCATCAGAGGCGAGTGTGCTACCTACTGAGCCACTGACACTTGTGATGTGTCACTTGTAATGTGACCAGGGGAGTAGCACTACAGGAAAGGGTGGTCATGCTGCATGCAGAGGCAAATTGTTATTCCTGCCACAGTGTTTATTAGATGGTAAAGTACCATAGTAGGTGATACTGTGAGGCACACAGCAATGCCTCACGGTGTATCAGGCAACAGTGACTGGTGCTATCCACACAGTGACATGCACAGCTGGAAGGTGTGGTCCAACAGTGGACACCACAGTCATACTGTCCTGAGACCCTCATGTGCTGCACCAGTGGCATGGGATCCCACTACAATACACATGACTATCCATGTGCTGGGGATCCCAGACAGGTGTTGGGTATGTGCCCGGGGTGGGCACACATACCATCATACTGGCACAGTGCTGTCAGGGCAGTCCACCAGTGGAAAATGTGCATTACATGGATAGCCCCAGCTGTGTGGCAGTACCTACTATGTGGTGTAGCCTGGTCACCTGTACATCCTCCCTCAACACCCCCATTGCCCCAGTGCAGCATGTATGCTGGACTGTGTTGGTGTACCCCAATGGGGAACTGAAGGTGGTGTGTGCTGCATGGACACACTGCCATGGTGTCCACTGGGCACTGGGGCAACCACTAATGCCTGGCAGGGTTAGGACCAGCACCCGATGACAGCAACATGGGCATTGCCATCTGTGTGCAGCATGTTTCTGCCATGTATGTGTTCTGTTCATTGTTTTTTATCACCTTGTTCTCCAGGTAAGCACACTGGGCCAAGGCCCAGTGTCAGGAATGACCAGACGACACTAACTGTGTGACTGAGATGCAACGGTGTACAATAAAGACATACAGTGCACAACAACACACAATACTCAAATATCACATTAGGTATGCATTACAATACAATACAATACTGTACAAATGGTTTGTTGCTGCAAGTGGTGTTCTAGCTCAGTTGTAACATTTACATGAGTGTTCACTTCACAGCACTGCTCGGGCATTGCATTCCACAGTTTGTGTGCCTGTGCCATGGAGTGGCGCAGGGTGGCCGCCCACACTGCCTCCTCACTGGATGCATATAGCCTTGTTCCCTGTTGCTGCTGTGTCCATGCCCCCATCCTGGGTTTGCCCAGCATTAAGACCACCATTTCATGGGTGGTAATTTGCACCGCACTACATGTTGCGCTAATACACATTGTGTGGGGCAGTACTTTTGAATATATCATTGCGCCTGTATGCATGTCCCTGCCCCCACTTTGCACCATGCATATATTATCTCATAGCGTTGGTGCTATCATGCTGTGCTGGCACTATTTGGCCATTTGAATATCACACTCCGGTGCAAATGTCGCGCAATGGTGGTGCAATCGATTTGCGCCAGGCGCAAACTTTTGAATATTTGGTCCCTAGTGTTTTCTCCCTGACAGGCCGTTACTTAGCCAGATTCATCTATGTTGTATTCCACATTAAAATGATAATTTTACCAGGGCTAACACTCCACCACTAGCAGGAATTAACACATATTAGGCCCCTGTTAAAGATCACCTTTCATGATGTCCCAAAAAAGTTACATCTTGTAGTCATTATATGCAGTACTAGACCTGAAAGGGTGTGTGCATTTGTTATTTTTGGCCAAGGTTTTCTGCCTTCCATAATTTGGATTTGTTTTTGAGCCCTGCTTTAGCCCTGCTGCACTTGTCTTTGCTGTTCAGCTGCTGCGCTGCTGGCTCCCAATGGCATCACTGTAGTGCAGGAGAGTGACTCACATTGTGTAGTACAGTGCCGTCACAGCAATTTTGCAAGGGAAAACTACCAGTACTCAATGTACATACTGTGTTTCCCCTTCCCTAATACACCCTGTTAGCAATGCATTATGCCAAAATCCAGATGCCTTGTCAGTATGTTTTTTTTGTAAAATTTACTTTCTTCTGCCATGGTAACAAAGCATGGGGCTTGAGATAAGACAGAGTTGTTGTCAGTATCTTTCCCAGTCCTTCTGACTTTCATGCAAAATTTACCCTATTTTGTGAAAGCCAGGACATGAAACTTACAAGAACAGCAGGCTGAGTTTCAACTGCTAGGAAAAGACATCTTATAAAACAGAGCAATATTTTATTGGGAGACAGAGACAGATTGAGATTTAGAGCATCTTTCCCAGTCCTTTTGATTTTCATGCCAAAATTACCCCATTTTGTGAAAGACAGGACATGAAACTTACAAGAACAGCATGCTGAGTTTCAACTGCTAGGAAAAGACATCTTATAAAACAGAGCAATATTTGTTGAGATATAGAGATTGAGATTTAGAGCACCTTTCCCTATCCTTTTGACTTTCATGCATATATTACTCCTTCTTGCCCTGATTCTGGAATTGCATTTCATTCATTTTGCAGAATGCAAAAACTAACTGCAGAGGACAGTAATGAAATACAATTCTACAATCAGTGCAAGAAGGGGTAATTTATGCATGAAAGTCAAAAAGATTGGGAAAGGTGCCCTTTAAAACTGATTGTAAAGCAGACACTGACAAACAGCAGTGAAGTTACTAACATTATGCAATACTAGTAGCAATACAGCCTCCTAACAGACATAGTAGAGTAGCACCCCAAATGGTATCAGCAGCCTGGAGGCAACCCTGGAAAAATGGACGACATCACAAAGGCATTAAAAATGTAAATTTGTCAACTTTGTTCCAAAATCTGACACACACATAGTTTTTATAGAAATGCTTTTTGAATGTTGCTGCCTTTTTCACTTGTAGAAACCATTGCACATGATTTTTAAACTTTGAGAAACAGGTCCTGTAAGTTTGCTAACAGGAAAACTAGATTGTGAGTTCTGGAGATGACATCAGCAGCAGCTCTTCACTGAAATTGGCTTGTTTGAACAGATAGTGAAATCAGGGTTACAAAATAGCTCATAACTTTAAAATGAAGTAAGACAGAAACCTAACTTTTGGTATGTGATTTATTGGAGGTATGCTTATTCTAATTCTGTAAAGCAGCACTTTTGGTCGGAGTATCTCTTTTTGTTAATACCATTAAAATGTTGCCTAATGTTTTTCATTATGAAAGCTTCCTGTTATTGTTTCCAGTAAGGTAAATTAAAACCACCCTAGTCAAACTTAATCAAGGAGGGTGGAGTCCCACAGGTCTGAGGGAATACCACAAACTGATTCTCTCAGACTGCTGTGGCTGCATCTTCAGACCATAGGGTCACCAGGGCCTTAATCGCCCACATACCCCAGCCAAAATCAGCCACCAGAGCCCCACAAACAGATTCCCCAGACTGTCTCGGTTACATCTTTGGACCCCATAGGGTCACCACAGCTTGAATTGCCCACTCTCCCCAGCCAAGAATCAGCCACTGGAGCCTCACAAATGGATTCCCACAGACTGCCACTACTGCATCTTCAGACCCCATAGGGTCACCAGGGCCTGAATCGCCCACCCTCCCCAGCCAAGAATCAGCTGCCAGAGCCCAACAAATGGATTCCCTCAGGTACTGGAACAACCAAAAAAAGTGAGATACACAAAATGGTGTGTTTTCTGGTGCCAAATCTGAACTCTGCATATTAAGCAACTGTGGCTTTAAATGCTCTGACATTCTGTCGGCCAACAGTTACTGATAGTATTTTATGCAAACTGTGGACGCTATTCACTAAGTGGGCTGGGGAATTTGGAGATATCATGTACCCCACCTATGCCCCTGTGCCCCAGAACAGGTGGGCACATGCTGGCATTCACCAATGCCGGCCACCTGTCTGCAGCTCTTTCCCTCTTGCACAGGACTCCTCAGGGCAGCTGAGGGAGGCGTTAGCATCCCAGGTGTGCATCCAATAGGATACCCACCTGGGGCACATGGTGGATCACTTGCATTGGGTGATGCAGGTCCAGGGCTGTGCATGCTGCTTGCATGCACCGGACCACACGTACCTGCTGGTCCCATTGCTGCTGCTCGTGGAATGTCTGGCTGTTTATCCATTCAGCCACCCCTGGCTGCCTCCAGCAGCCCAGTGGTCAGAGGCATAACAGTGCACCCTATCCCTGTCCCCAGCGACTCCTTGGCTGAGCCTGTGGGGTGCACAGTGGGTTACAGCAGGGCAGACCCTGCATACTCTGCGCCACCCACTAAACCCATGCAGCCAGCACCAGCGGTTAGTGAATCCCTGTAGTGCTGGCACACCCTAGAATGCCCCCTGCACAGAGCTGTCCATGGATGAGGGATCGGGTGTGGTGGGTCTGTGCATCCCCCTTCCTGAATGCCGCTGCAGGGGCACAGTGGTGCTGGAGTGGTTACATGCCCCAGACACATGCACGTAGCCACTCTGCCCCAGTAGTGCATAGTGCCCTGTGTCCTAAAACTAGTTCTTTTTAAAGTCTATTGTGTCCTACAACTATTGTTTTTGCCACTTTTGCTGACCTGAATCCACTGTTCTAGTGCATAGTGTGACTGAACTCTGCTGCAGTTTCAATTTTTATAGGAAGCTCTTATTTTTTATAGCAGCCTGTTAGCGCAGCTTGCAGTTTAGCCATCCTGGTCCTGAGAGTTTGCTCAGTGGTCTCTCCCAATCCGTAACCCTGTCACTCAGCCTCCTTCCTTCTCCCCTCTGCCTCTTATAATCCCCGTTCTCTCTGCTTACCACCCCAGATTGCCACGGCTGCATCTTCAGACCCTGTAGGGTCACCAGGGCCTGAATTGCCCACCCTCACCAGCCAAGAATCAGCTGCCGGAGCCCCACAAACAGATTTCCCCAGGTACTGGAACAACCAAACAAAGGGAAACACACATGCTGGCATGCGGTGCTGTGCTTAGCGCAGCACTTCTATACTCTTCCTGCCCTCCCTTCCTAGCTGTCCTCCCACCCAGAGGTGTGTTTCAATTTATGTGCTGCTGAACCAATCAGCCCATGTTTACACCCCTGGGTGCTGGTTGTTTGATCCATAAGTACCTAACCTACTCCTCTCTACCTCTGCCTCTGCCTCATACTTAGTAGACTCCATGCAAATCTCCTCACGCAAGCTGGCTGCCACCTGAACCGCTACCTGCCCTTCTCTAAATCACTAAGGCCCCCCCCGGCAAAAGAACTGTAAAACAGCCATTCACCAAACAATGGACCCTATTCACCAATGGGCGGAGTCACCACGTGCTGCATATCTGGGCCACGTAGCCACTCCACACCCAATGCACTCCTGCACAGGATGTACAAATGGGAGGAACACAGCCCCAACACACCCGATGACCCAGTTTGTGGACTGCACTGCACATGGGCTGGGTGTGTACCAGCACTACATGCCATGCTCAAAAGTGGGTAGTGCTGACCAGGAGAGGTGCAGAGGGGTGTGAAGGGTATGCCAGGGAGAACCCTGCCATAAGCCCTCTATGCACCCCACGCACACATCAGGTCCTTGCCCGGACAGGGTGGCTAGCCCACTCACCCACTGGGACCACTGCTGCCATACACCCCCCAAGGCCACCTGGTGCCACCTGCCCCAACACACATTGGTGCATAGCCCCTACCAGGTGCCATCCACCCCAACCAACACACAGACCACACTGGGACACTGGCCCAAGGATGCTGCCCCAACCCCCAAATGACACTGCTGGCCCCTCCTACCACTGGCCCCTCCAGGAGCATATGGTGGGGTACAGTGCTCCCCAACACTGCCAACAGAGCCCCCACCCTTATCCACACACCGCTCTTGTGCTGCATCACAGTAGGGCTGGTGACTTTGCTCTCTTCTCACCTCCACAGCCGCCGTCTGTCGGACATCCATGGGGCATACTGCAAATGTGTGCCCTTCTAAGTAGGGAATTCACTGAGTGACCAGGTCTGGGCATCCAGCGCTGCCCCAGACCACCCTGCACAGTCCTGCATACCCGGGGGGGGACCACAGACAGGTGGTGGCCGGTGTTGAATTCTGCTGCTGCTCACCTGTCTGCTGATGTGGACCTACACTGGTGGGATATGTGCATCCAGTGCATAATTCCACCCATTGGTGAATAGGCCCATTTATTTTGCATCTGCATGCATACATATAAACATTAAGTTTGCCTATTCCAGGAGGTGATCCATTGGATCTCACAGGACTTGGCTGTAGGCATAGGACTGTAGTGATACCCCTAATCACACCAATATCCCACTTAGCCACACTGCTATCCCCAGGAACTCACCTGGGTTTCACTTGAACTAACCCTTGCTACCAACACTGTACACAGTATGTTAATTTCCCTGTGGAAAGCTCAGTCCCCAGCTTGGATCACCTGCCGAATTTTCTTCCTAGCAATCCTTCTGCGCAACCACCCTGTGAACAGGGACCTGAAGGCAAGTCCCCTGACTCAACACACAAATTAGTATGCTGTCTTGGGTAACTGGTGTTGCTACCCCCTCAATAGTGCTAGAGTACTGAATGCAACCCCCCTCCATCCATCCCCTACACAAACTAGTTCACAGTATGGCAACACTGCCTACCTATTTGCCACCTTCAGTGGCAAGGGACCTCTCAGATTGCACAAGAGGCCTTACCCTAGGAAAGCTGTGTTGCAACATTACTACCTTAAATTAGTTAGAAAAATACTACTGATGCTCTTACTTCTGTCAGGTAATGTGCACCCAAATCCAGGCCCTCCTCATGGGTACACCCCAACAACCTCCCCCTTTGCCTTTAAACTCATTGCATTAAACATCAGTAGCCTTCTTCTCACAGTTTGAGGCTTGGCAAGAACCAAATCCAACCTGATATAATCTCTCTAACTGAGAGCTGGCTGTCTCCTAAAACCAGTGACTACTCTATCACACTACGTGGCTACACCATGTCAGACATGATCGTGATAGGTAAGAGAGTGGAGGATGCCTCCTCTATATATGCAACAATATACAAGGTCACAAAATCACAGTCGTGTATACCAACAAGGACTGTGAGTGTCTCGTGGTACACATCCTGCTAGGTAATGGGAGGAAGCACCTCATAACTTGTCAGTATATATACCAGTTGGTAAACAATCATTCGGTATAGATGCATTAACCAACCTCTACAAACAAGCCAGCCAGGGTCATGAGACCCTGGTGGTAGGGGACTTTAGTATAAACTGGGCAGCCAATTCTAGTACACCGACCCAAGACCAAATAAACAACCTCTAGCTTACCCAAATGGTAAAGGATAGTACAAGAGCCAACTATAAAACTGGCACCAGTACACTCATAGACTGGGTCCTCACCACTCATCCAGAAAGACTCACCAAGGTCACAGTGTTACTAGATGTTGTAAGCGACCATTCCCCAGTACTATGCACATGGTCCACCAAACTAAAAAAGTCACCCCCAAGAATAAAATATGGTAGGGTGCTAAGGAAGGGAGCAGCAAAGGAATTTAAGCAACAATTGGCCCAAACCGACTGGAGCCTCCTGGACACCACCCCCTCTATTGATCACGTCCTGGACTACTTTGTCACTGCCTTTAAGTCAGTAGCTGACAAACCTGCCCCCTTTAAAAGGCGAGCCGTGAGATGCACCTTGGTAGATTGGGTCACCCCTTCACTACAAGCGCACATGAGGGCGAGGGATAACCTCTGGTACAAGGCCAAAGCCTCTGGATCACCTTCGCACTGGCAGGAGTACAGAGCTGCCAGAAACCATTGTTCTAGGCCAATTAGACAGGCTAAGGCCTCCCACTTTATGAAACAATAAACTAAAACTTGGGGTTAGGGCAAAGCCTTCTGGGACTCACTACACAACCTCCTAGGGAAGGGAGATAAATCCACAACTACAATGCTCAGCTTAAATGACATGATCTCCATGGACCCCACTAAGATTGCCAATACTTTCAATATCACATTCACTAACCTTAGTGCTGTACTCCTCTAGATGATGAACCCACATCCCCAAGGGACTATTGCCCCTACCGATACACTGGATGGTAATGTGACCCCTCAAGTACCCAAGTTCTATTTTCACTCCATCTCCACCAAAGACACTATCACCTATGTTAGGTGAGTGCTCAAAAAAACCAGAATGGAGGGTGACACCTTAGATATGAAGCTGGTGGCCATTGCGCTTGAGGAGGTGGCACTCCCTCTAACCAAATTATTCAAAATCTCCCTCAGATTCTCACAATTCCCCCAACTGTGGAAAGCTGCCCTCATAGCCCCAGTGCACAAGGTGCGAGATCGAACTATGGTCTCAAACTATAGACCTCTATCAATCCTCTCTCCACTATCTAATGTGCTCTAGAGGATGGTCCCCGGCCAACTCATGGTCTACCTCAGCCACTATAACCACCTCTGTGCCCAGCAGCATGGCTTCCGCAAGCTGCACAGCACTACAAAGGCCCTAGCAGAATATGCTAACTTCCTCCACGAGTTTCTGGATAAAGGTCATTTGATGGGCTCTATCTTCATTGACTTGACCAAGGCCTTTGACCTGGTCAGCTATGCACTTTTACTCAATAAACTGCGTACACTTGGTCTATCTGCCAACACTGTCCAGTGGTTTAGCGACTACCTCTCCGAATGCTCCCAACAAGTCAGGATCAATGGAATCTGCTTGGACTCCAGACTCATCACTGTAGGGTTACAACAGGGCTCTGTACTGGGTCCCTTCCTCTTCAGCCTCTTGTCAACTCCCTCCTTCAGCTTGCCCCTCATCAATACTGCTCTATGCAGATGACGCAGTCATCAGTGCTAGTGGACCCAGCCAAGGGCCCTCACACGAGACCTACAATATAATTTTGTATCACTTGAGCAACGGTTCCAACAGAACAAACTGGTACTAAACTACAAAAGACAAAGACAGTGCTTTTCACCAGTGCACAGAAGAAACCAAGATCCCCTGTTAGCCATCCACAGTGCGAGGGGGTAGCTCTAGAACAAGTCAAAACATTTAAATACCTAGGCGTCACAAGAGATCAATCACTCAGCTTCACACACCATGTTGCCCAGCTGGTTTGCAATATCAGTAGAAACTTTGGGGTGCTCTATAGATTGAGGTATACCTTACCACTGAAGCCAAAGATTGGTGGTCACTAGCTAAATCCTCCCCATGACTGATTACAGCATCCTGTACCATGAGGCAGCCCCTGACACAGTCTTAAACGGGATCAAGGTAGCGTTGAACAAAGCATTTTGCTGCATCACTGAAGCTGCCGAAACCACTCACAGCTGTACACAATACCCTCACTAACTGGCCACCCCTTTCCAACAGGATAAAGTATCAGACCTGTCTGATGGGGGCAAAAGCATTCCTGGGTCATACCTCCCTGGGATACAAAAGCTCCTTACCCTCCTGAAGTACTTTATACCACCAGGAGGTTGTCTCCTGGCAACCTCTCTGTCCCACTCTTCAGCGCAGATCCAGCAATAATGTAGATGGGGAGGCTGAAGTTGTATTTAAAATCATAAACTATAGGCAGTAGGTCTGGGGCGCCTAGATATAACATTACAAATTTGGTGCATTCAGGGGTGTATTTTGGAGGGCATTTCAAATAGAATTTGCTACCCTGTTACTGCCTCCCCATGCCCAGTAAGTTGCGCCTGCCCCAGGTGGGTCTAGAACGCCAGCTTGACAAAAAATTTGTCGACTGGCATTACAGCGATGGCTTTATGTCGACTGCATGTGCAGTTGGCATAAAGCCATGAGTTAAACTGTTTATGTCCAAGTCAGAGTTGATTCGGGAAGGGGGTTCAAGACCTGGAGAAGAAGTGCCGGGGTCCATGGTTACATTACAGCGGTGGCAACATCGAATTGGCTCTGTAATGTACTTAGCTATCGAAATGTCACTGTTTGATCGGCATAGCCCCCAGAGTCCCCACAGTCCAGTATGTTGCCCTAACAACCCTCTGCATTAACAATGAAAATAAAAAAAGACCATGATAAAACTCTCACTGGGGAATAAATTACACTACATTAGGTCAAACTCAACACATTGAAGGGTACCTCTTAATTGTTTTTACTATTTTTTAATCAATCACAGTGCCCCACACACTTCAGTTGATCAACCATCATCCTAATTCTGACTGCCATTAAGTTAATGCTGCTCAGTTAAAAACAGAAATCACTGGTAAGTCTATTAAAACAACATACCTTTTCAGTGATGCAATATACTAAGTACTGATTTCCCTGCACTTCCACTCCATCTTTAATTGGTCATGATGAAAAAATCTTCCTTAAATAATAGCACTTCAAAAACTCAAACACATTTTAGCCTTGAGTACCTCTTTTTTTTTACTATTTTTTAATCAATCACTCGGTTCCCCACATACTTCAGATGACCACCATCTATTCCTAGACTGTCAGTGGCATTAACATATTGGGTCCGATTCACAAAGTCCTGCATCTGACGCAAGGTGCTTGCACTGAACTGATGTAGTGCAAGGTGCACCTTGTGTCCAGGGCTGCCTCCATGCAATCCACAAAGGTGGTCTGCGTCAACCGCAGGCCGCCTGCTCCAAAGGGGTCTTGCACCATCCCTGCGCCCAGAGCTGGGCTGCGGCAAGGTGCAAGATTCACTGTGGCAGACGCAAGCTGCCACAGCCCGGGCATGGTATTCACGAACTACGCCCTGAAGACAGAATTCTAAGTACCCTTAGACCAGCCAGGGCTGGTCTAAGGGGACTTAGAATATGCTCTGTTGGGTGCAACCCCTGTATGCGGCACAATGCCGCAGTCCTCCAGTGGTGCCAGGGCCCATGCCCATGGTAATATACACCCTTCCATCCCCTATGCAGCCCATGGTACTAGTACTGCCTCCTCCCCACCCGAACCCTGATGCCGCCCCAGTACAATGTACGCTAGTGCCACCCACATGGTGGTATAGTGCCCCCCCACCCCAACAGATAGTATCCACCCATCCCCAGATAGGGCAGGGGACCAGCATTGCCCTCACACACAACTCCATGAGGTCCCGACTGCCTGGAATGTGCAGTGGACTGTACCGCTAATATTAGCGTAGCCACTGCAGCACAGTCCGCTGCACATTCGGGCAGTCGGGGGACCTCAGCGGTGTGTGGAGGCTATCTTGTCGATGAGGGATCTATGCTTGTTGGGAGTGAGGAAACTGAACCACCACCAGGAGGGCCATTGGCATGCATTAGGGCCATCGGGATGGGGGTACAGGCTGGGCATTGCCATAAGGGGCTTGCGGCACACCCCGTCCATGCGCCATGCGTGAGATGCATGGGGGGTGCTGCCGCACATAAGGGTACTTAGGCTCAGGGACGCCTCCCATACCTGGCGCAGGGGGCTTTGGCGCAAGCTGCAGTTTGCACTGAATGCAGCCCCAGTTGTGAATCGGGCCCTGGGTGTGCAAACCAGCTGAGGATGTGACATGCACTTCGATGAGCACTCTGCAGCACTTAACCCATTCCGTTCAGGAGGAATTTTGTGTCATTTTAAATATTCCTGTTTTACTCCTGCCTAATCTGCCCTATATATTACATGCAACTTTATCATGACATGGGGGAAGGGGGGCAGGTAGCTTACAGTTCGTTGCTTGCTGAGTTTCTCCCAGACTCTGCATATTTGGAGATCAAAGCTCACAGTGGTCAGCAATGTCAGTTAGTTTGTAACTTTGATGACACGGAGCCCGATCACTTGCTGTGATCTTGCCAGCTCACGGGGTGGCTTGAATTGCTTTCACTGTACCATTCCTCATCTCATGACTGGACTCAGGGAGGGGGACTTACTGCTTGCAGCTGGCCCTTGTGAGAGCTTCTAGTTTTCACAGAGTCATACTGATCTCGGTTCTCTGCTGATCCTGCTGCCTGAAGGTGGCTTTCACTTTCACTGCTCAGGCTGGTAGTTCTCACTGTGGGGGTGGGGCAAGGCTTACACTTCGCTGAGTGAGCTTCTCCACTCAGTACAGGAACCATCTGATCTCACGGCTCATTGCTGATCTTGCTACCTCGTGGCGGCTTTCATTTCAGCTCTACTGTTCGGGCCAGTTTGGAGCTCACATAGAGCAGTGCTGGTTATCTGGCTACTGAGACAAGCCTGATTAGTTTTAGAAGTCAGCTGCTAGCTGAGCTAGTCTGGATCACATGAGCGGGGGTGCTAATTGGGGGCTACTGTGCCCTGAGCCTCCCCCCGGTAAATCCGCATCTGGCTCTGCAGAACTATTTTGGCCAAACTGTCGTTTGTGACTAGTGCTCCGTAGCGACTAAATGATCTGGCTATGCCACTTCAGGAGATCTCAAAAATTAGACATTTTAAAAAAGAACTAATGAAGACACTCACACCTGGCCCATGTAGCAGTCGCTAGCAATTGCACCTCCTGCCCCAGCTTAACACTTTCAACACTTTCATCCCTCATGCTAGCTCCTGCTATCCCACCTTGACTAACTGTGTAGACCACTCAATATATCTGGCTGCTATGCATTGCCTTGTATGTAATGACAAAGCCTTCACTGGTTGCCTCTTTGTTTTTGCCTGCTTTGTCTACTGTAGCCTGACCCTATATGTTCTGGTTTCTTGTACCACTTTGCAACTGATGTGGAACCTTTGTATATAAGCATTTATGCTCAAAGGCTTATATCCGATTGCTTTTAATTAAAAAAAATCTAGCTAGATTCTGTATTGTTTTTTCTTAGTAAAATAGGGATGTTCTGAAAACCTGGAGTCAGTTTTTTGAGGGGGCTGCACGGGAGCAGTGCTGTGCTAAAATTTCAAATAATTTTGGTAAGGCAAGCAAAGTTAGCAGCTGCACAACAGCAACAAACTTTTTGACCTCTTTGGTTCTCAACGGCAAGGAGCGCCTGTATTGTTTGTGCAGCATTATTTCACTGTAATAAAATTAAGCATGTTTTTCTATGAACATAGAAGGTTGGTCTCATTTTGTTTTTGCTACTGCAAACCAAAGAGGTTAAAAAAGGTTGTTGCTGTAGTGCAGCTGCTGGCTTTACTTGCCTTACCGAAATGTTCTGAAGACCATAAAAGAGCTTTCAAAGCCCCTTTAGGGCTATGACCATTTAAATGGTGTTACTCTTCCCCCATGGAGATAAATTAAGGGTTTATGTTTAAGTCCAGAAGTTTGTTAAGGTTGCTAATAAATAAGTTATAATTACTGGTTCACGTTTTTTTCCCTTAGTAAAAGCCATTTGTAATTTACTGTTATAGCCAGCTGGTTATAATGGCAAACCGCACCACTTTTACTATGGCAAAAGCACTAGCCACAGCAGCTCCTCTTTTTGGGAGCTTTTCTTTTGCACTGTCCAGGGCTGTAAATAAAATGTATTTACTTTTTTTTTCTTTCTTTCTTTATTTTTGTGTTGATTGCGCACATGCACAAGAAACATATTGCGGCAGCTTGCTGCAGAAGCAGGTTGTGGAGGCGCGGCACTGTTGTGGCCAGTGCCCCCACAGCCTTTGGAGGCTTGCCCACTTTTGCCAATGGGGTGGCACACTGCTGCTGACACTAGTTCAGCCAGTGTGCCACAACCCTTGTAAGGTTTCAGTCGCTATAACTAGGGCTACTTCACATTGCAGAAGTGAACTCCATTTCGCTGCAATGAGGGAGTGACCTGTCATTGCTTCTGGCGGAACTTTGAGATTAGGGATATTGTTTGTGAACATGGAGGCAGCTTGCCGCCTGTGTTCACAAACAATATTAATGAGCCTCCTGTGCCAGGGGGCTCAACCCCCTCGGCAGCATGTGCTCCCCACCACATTTGTGTGCCAAGGGCCCCAATCCTTTGGCTCAGTGTCCATAAAAAATGTTCATTGTGATGACGGGGAGCCCACTCCCTGTCAGCATAATTCTCCCCCCCAAACCGCAGTGCAGTTGTGCTGAGGGGTGCCCAATCCCCTCAGCTCTTGCGCCTTCTACCCCTTTTTGTGCCGGCAGGTGCCCAATCCCCATTGGCTAGAGCTGACCCCTAATAAAACACTGGGTTGTCATGCTGAGCCCACCAGCATGCCAAATGGTCCTGTAAAAAAAACCCATCCCATGTTTTTTTAATTTAGTAACCTTTAAAAAGAAAACCGCCCGCCGTCTCCCTGCCCCTCCACAACCCGCACCACTCTCGCACCCTGCCTCCCACACCCCTCACCCCATACTTACCTGCAGAGTCTGGTGCGATGATCTTCGTGGACCGAGAACACGCCTGCACACTTTAAAGCCGACGCGAACTGAGGAAATGCCGGTAAGCTGTATAATGGCATAAATAGGGTTTTTCTACTTTGATGCATATCTCAGCCATTTATTTGAATTTTGGCACAAATTTTCTACATGGGTTTTGGGACCCTCCTTGTGAATTCAGCCACTGTCATACTGTTATTTGGCCCCGAAAGGTGATTTTGCAGTCACTCGCAGAATCATCTTCGGGACTGATGTAATTACAGTGCCAGTGTTCATGAAGTGGACTTTCAAAAAAGTCTATATTGCAAACTTGGTGGAAAAAAATCCAGAAATGACTTTTATAGGCGTGTGTTGCGCGGTTACTACTGCTGCGCTTCGTAACTCCCGCAAATTTGCAATATTTTCACTCCAGATTTTCAACTGTGCCAGTTTCCCACACCTCCTTATGAACAGTACAGCTGTCATTTTCTACATCCTGACTGAATTGTGTTTTTGCACTTCTGGCGCAGAATAGAGTGGTCGCTGTGGGAAATCAGTGTTTGGGACAAGTACAAAAATCACAGTGATACTGTTCATCAGCAGAGGTCCTAAAATGGCTATGTTGAAAATTTGGTGATGAAAGTCCATAAAATGCCTGTGTTACGAGCGTCCGTTGCACAGTTTCCATGCACGCTTGTAACTAACTTCACCAATTTGCAATATTTTTGCTCTAGATTTTCAACATAGCTATTGTTCCACACCTCCTTATCAACAGTGCAGCTGTCATTTTTCACATCCTGGCTGAAATGTGTTTTCACACTTCCTGCGCACAATAACGCGGGTGCTGTGGGAATCAGTGTTCGGGATGCATTATGAAAATCCCAGTGACACTGTTCAGGAACAGAGGTCCTAAAATGCCTATGTTGAAAATTTTGTGATGAAACTCCATAAAATGACTGTGTTACAAGCGTGCATTGTGCAGTTTCCACGCACCCTTGTAACTTCGCAAATTAGTAATATTTTCACGCCAGATTTTCAACACTGCCATTTTTTAACACCTCCTTATGAACAGTACAGCTGTCATTTTTCACATCCTGGCCGAAATGTGTTTTCATGTTTCTGGCACAGAATACCGCAGTCGCTTTCGGAAATCAGTGTTTTGGGACATATTAAGATCGAGCGAGTGAGAGAGGGGAGTGACCAAGCTCAATTGAGCTCTGTCGGGACTGCTGCAGATTTCTTTGTGGGCAGAAAAAGGCTCCAATGCCAGAAGGAGCCCAGTACAAAAGGGCAGCCTGCAGTGCCGGGAGAAACCGAACGAGCAGGTGAGGGAGGGGGACTGAGAGAGCTCAACGGAGTAACCCAATCAACATTCGGCATTGACAAATGCTTGTTTTAGTTATTATTTGTCTGCATCCTTGTTGCCGCATTCCCTACCTCAGGATGGAGCCCCAGCCCTGTCTCCGGCACCTACCAGCCAGGCAATCCCTTACCCCCAGGGCTTACCCCCTGGCAGGAGCCGGTGGGAGTTCCCAACCCCGCTGGAACCCGGATCCAGTGTGGCCAGTGCCGTGGCTGGCGGAAGTGGGGCCCATGAAGAGCCCTCTGTCATTCGCCATGGCAATGTTTTTCTCCTCCAGTTTTTCTTCCAGGAGATGAGGCATGCAATGGCGCCTTATGGAGGAGTGCACATGCATCTGCACATGCTCCTCCAAGTGTCTGCCCCATCTCTGCCTCCTTCTGCAGCATCAGTGCACTGCCCCCTAGCCTCTGTTAGGGGCCAGTCAAATGTCAACCACTGGTGTCCCCCCTCCCTGGAGAAGGAGAGCAGTCCCTTGGATGCTCGATCCTTCTCCTCCCCTGCCAACCCCGGTGGCCCATGCTCGTTCCCGAACACGGGTCACCGGCATAGCAAGAGGTAAGGTGTCCAGCACCTCAGCCCTCAGTGCCACAGGGCCAGCCTTTTTTTCTTTATTTTAAATGATTAAGAGGTCAGTGTGAGGCAGGCTATAGGTGTTTTCATGGTGGTGTAGTGAAGAGCAGCTGGGGTCTTTCAAGGGGCCTTTCTGTTCTGCCCGACGGCTCGTCCACTTTCATTCACCGCCCGCAGCTCAGCTAGTGTTCTTTCTGCTTTGCTCCCTCCTCCTTACTGTTGTGGTTCTTTGGCAGGCTACCATCGAGGTAACAAAGGACTTTCACTAACAAAAAAAAATAAAAAAAGGACTATTCAGAGCCCTTACTGCGCTGCGGATCACTGTTGTCAGGGAACCACCTACAGGTACAGCTCCTCCCTTCCTTGTCACTGCCTCTCTCCATATTTTATATAATTACTCAGGCAAAAAAATGCAACCCCAGCAATTATATAAAATAAAAAAAGGGGTGATGTAAAACTAAAATTTTACACACACACACACACTCAGTATTGGATGCTTAGATAAACCCCTCAAGCTTCGCTCTCAGGGTTTATATAGTATCCAACACTTTGGGCGTGTGTAAAATTTTTGTTATACACACCACCCCATATATTATTCTCTATATTATTTCCTTTATCTAGTTTTTGTTTAAGTTTTTTTGAAAGTCTTTGATAATGGTAACTGACATTTTGTTGTGTATTGTTTTTGTTTTCCCCCAGTTAATGGTTGAATCAGAAACATCCTAACAACTATACTTGTATCATTGAATAAGTGCCAAACCTGCGTTGTGAGCAATGAGGCAAACCCTGAAGAGGGGGTACTAGGCAGCTGTGCATGCAGTGTAGAAAAGGTCCTTTAGGAGGGAGGAAGACCTGTGGGAGGCAGTGTGATGGAAAGGTGGGAAGTTCCATAATTTTGGGAAGCAGTGGGAGAATGCTGCCTGGCCAGCTGTAGTGGACCTGGGTGGGATGAATAAGGTTAGGGAGTCAATGTTTCTAAGGGAGTGGAGGAAGGAGTATCTGACCCTTACCCCCAGGGCTTACCCACCCTGGTGGAGAAGGAGCAAAAACAATGCTCCTAAATTCAGGAATATTATTAGGGAAATTGAAGGGCATAGTTCATCATCTTCCCTCCCAACTAAAATAATCTCAGGGGACATTACCTACAGAAATAGTGATGATATTCTGGACCAGTTAAATAATCATTTTGCTACAGCTGGCCCGGCTTTTGACTCTTCTCCCATCAGCAAGCTATCATCCCAGCCACTTGCACCCTTTCACACCTTCCCCCAAACTAGACCGTGCTCTTCACAATTCAGTTTCCAGCCTATTTCCCTCAAGCAAGTCAAGGATCTCTTGCTCCTCTTGACCTTACAAAAAGTGCAGGAGCTGATCTGCTTGAATCTTACTTTCTAAAGCTGTGATACTACGCCCTGGCCTCGCTTATCACCCACTTGTTCAATCTATCACTTTCCCAAGGTATTATCCCTCTCATTTGGAAAACTGCTCATGTCATCCCTTTGTTTAAATCTGGTGACCAGTACGACCTCAATAATTACCAGCCTGTTTCACTTCTGCCCATTCTATGTAAGCTTCTTGAAAAGCTGGTCAGCGCCCAACTCAGAGACCACCTAGAAAAGCGAAACCCTACTGAACCCCTGCAATCTGGGTTTCTCCCAAACATAAGTCAGTATCTGCTCTAGCAAAGATTACGGATGACTGGTTAACCTCCCTTGATGCTAAGCACCATGTTTCACTCTTTTTTTAGATTTAAACAAAGCGTTCAACACCATTGACCACCAATTACTATTGGACACATTAAATAATTTCGGTCTAAATGATACCTCGCTAAATTGGTTTTCCTGTTATCTCACTGACAGGCAGCAACAGGTTAAAGCCAATGGTGCCTTCTCCCCTTTGAAACCTATCCTGAGAGGAGTTCCGCAGGGCTCCATCTTAGGTCCATTACTATTTGCCGTTTGCATTAATAATATTAACAACGATGTCAACACAGCAAATGTACACTATTTGCGGATGATACTGTGTTATATGTTGCCAGGACTACTCTCCAACTAGCCCACCTCGAGTTACAATGTGACTTTGACCTACTTCAACACAACTTAATAAATCTCAAACTACTGAATGCTAAAAAGACAAAAATTAAGCACCTGTTCCCTAATACCAAAGATGCTCCCACCGACTCCTTGAATGCAAATTTTCAGATTAAGACCATCCTGGGAGAAGCACTGGAACCAGTCTAGAAATTTAAATATCTCGACTACTGGCTAGATCAAAAACTATCCTTTATGCCTTATATAGAAACCACCAAAAACTTTGCCAAACACTTGGTCTCTTCTATGCATAAAGCACTTGCTTGCTCAGGACGCAAACTTAGGTTAGTTCAAACAACCTTTCTCCAGTTAATTGACTATGCAGTCTTTCTCTACAGCCATAGTCCTAAGTCAGTCCTAATTACCCTTGTCACACTCTATCACAGGGCCTTAGGTTTCATTAGAAATGCTCCTTTCAACACCCACCATTGCTTCCTTGATCTGCAGGTTGGTTGGCCATCCCTTAGTGACAGGAGGTGCCTCAATGTATCCTGCTGGGTTTATAGAACTCTAACCCTGAAACTCCCTCCGTACATTTGCTCCATGTTTAAACATGCCTCCAGTGTGTACACTCTCAGGAAGTTTTCATATATAACATTTGATACTCAATGGATTTGAACCCAGTTTGGTACTTCATCCCTAAGTTATGCCCTGCCAACCTTATGGAACACTATACAAAAAACCCTTAAACTTAACCTTACGGTTGGATTATATACATTCAAGTCCTTGATTGGACATATATTGAAGGATGAATGTAACTGTTATTCTTTTTTTTTTTTATTACACTTATTTTTCCCTCCGGCCACGGTCAGCAGGAGCCTCTCTCAGGCATCCTGCCAGGTTCCTGCCCAGCCTGAAGTCATCCTTGCCTGTACCTTCTCTGTCCTCCTCCTCAACACCACACTTGGCACCCCCAGCTTAACCCCTCTGGGTGCTTTTCTTAGGCAGTCTCCGGTGTGGGCGAGGACCCTGGTGGAGGAACCTGGGAGGTCAAGAAGGCCAGACCTGACTGCGGGCATGGGGGCTGGTGCCGTCGCCTACCCCTGCCAACTGTTTTTTTTCTTATTCTGGTGCTCGTGTCCCCCCCTGCATGGGAACGCCCCTGATGCAATGGCGTACAGCAACCCTGCCTTGCGTCAGACCACACTACTTGCGTGCTGCCCAGTGTGCTGCAGTGCTACTGGTCTCCACCAGGAGCTGCTGGCATGCGGGACTCCCAGATCTCCCCTCCCGGGGAGAGGAGGCAAACCAGGCGCTGGCTCACCTGCACCCCCTACAAGCCCTGATACCCGAAGCTCGCTCCCGAACTCGGGTCGTCGGTGTTGCTGTGGGTGTGTCCAGCACCTCAACCCTCAGTGCCACCGGCCAGCATGTAACTGCCATTTTGAACTTGCTTACTGTAATCATGTACATTCTCTGTGACTCCTGGCACTTAATCCTCCCTCTTTCATCCTACCTCCACCCCTCCCTCCCTATTCCCCACTTCCCCTCTAGCCCAGTTTGCTTTCAACCCCTCTAATCCCCTTTCCAGCACTAGTACTAAGCACTTGTTTATCATCCAGCCCCTTGTCTCCCCCTTGATGTTTCTTAGTTTTCTGCATTCTTCATCCCTCTCTTCCCCACACCTGCTTCCTTCTCCCTCTCCTGTTATATTTCTGTAACCTGTATTACTTTTCACTTTGACCATCCTCTATTGCTATAAATTTCTCGACCTTGCAACCTATATCCTCTTCTGTTGTTCCAATTTACTTTTTTGCACCAATCATTTTTATGTTGATTGCACGCATGTTAAAGAAACATATTGCGGCAGGTTGCCAGAAGCAGGTTGTGGAGGTACGGCACTGTTGTAGCCAATGCCCCCATAGCCTTTAAAGGCTTGTCCCACTTTCACCAATGCCATGGCATGCGGCTGCTTACACTAGTTCAGCCAGCGTGCCACAACCTTGTAAGGTTTCAGTCACTGCAAGCAGGGGCTGCCTCGTCATTGCAGCGTAAGCCATTCGCTGCAATGAGGGAGCGACCCATCATTGCTGGGTGGAACCTTGTAACAGTGATAATGTTTGTGAACATGGCGGTGGCTTGTCACCATGTTCACAACAATATTAAGCCCCCGCTGAGGTGCCCAATCTTTGGTGCAGCATGTGCCCCCATCGTGTTTGTTTGCGATGGGGCCCCAATCTCTGTCGGCTTCAGTGCCGAGTGATGTTGCCGACAGAGGCCCTCCCATCAGCATGATGTATCAACATCCCACTTTTGTTGTGTGCTGAAGGGTGCCCAATCCCGTCAGCATAATGTAACTCCCCTTTGTTGTGTGCCGATGAGGTTGCCCAATTCCCCAGTAGCTCAGCTGCCCCCAAAAAAGTCTCTTGGCATGCTAGGAGCCCACCCAGCGTGCCACATGCCCCTGTTAAAAAAAGAAAATGAACCCGTGATTAATTTTTTTTTTTTAACCCTTTATAAAAGAAATGGTCCTCATGTCTTCCTGCCTCCCTTCCACAACCCGCTGCTCACCCACTGCACACCCTGCCTCCCCACACACACCTCACCCCATACTTACCTCTGGAGTCCAGCACAATGATCTTCGGTGGCCTGGGAACACGTCTGCACTCTTTAAAGCTGACTGCAAACCGAGGAAATGCCGGTAAACTGTATAATGGAATAAACAGTTTTTTTTCAACTTTGATGCATATCTCAGGCATTTTTGGAAATTCTGGCACCAAATTTTCAGCATGGGGTTTTTGGGATGCCTCCTCATGAATTCTGGCACTGTCATGGCGTTAATCAGCCCGAAGGTGATTTCGTGGTCACTGCATGGAATCACCTTTCTGGACTGATTAACGAAATAACGATGCCAGTATTCATGGTGGAAATCTCAAAAAGCCTATGTTGCAAATTTAGTGAGGCATCAAAGTGACTGTTTTACGGCGTTGTGCAGTTGCATGTACTGCAGCTCGTAAGTTAGCAATTATAATATTTTCACTCCAGATTTTCAACATTGCCATTGTTCTGCATCTCCTTATGAACAGTGCAGCTGTCATTTTCACATCCTGGCTGAAATGTGTTTCGCAGTTCCGTCATGAAAAGCGGCATCACTGTGGGAAATCTGTGTTCAGACACATTATGAAAATGACAGTGACACTGTTCATTAGCAGAGGTCCTAAAATGCCTATGTTGAAAATCTGCTGTGCTGTAAAATCTTCGCAAAGCTCATTGGAGAAAGACTCAAAAGAATCCTCCCTGAGTTAGTGCACTCGGATCAAACTAGGTTTGTCTCTGGTTGGCATATTCAGGACAACATCCGACTGCTGCTGAATGTTATGTCCTCCAAAACATCTGCTCCCTCTCTGGGGCTGGGGGCAGTGATACCGTTAGATGCTGAGAAGGCATTCGATTGCCTGGATTGGCTGTTCCTAAACAAGACCTTAGAAAAATTTGGAATTGGGAGTAAATTTTGGGATTGGATAACTAATTTATATAGTGACCCAGGAGCTAAGGTTAAGGTGAATGGGGTGTTTTCCAATAGGTTTGGTATTCAGCGGGGGACTAGGCAGGGGTGCCTGCTCTCTCCCTGCTGTTTGCATTAAGCATGGAACCCTTTGCGGCTTCCATTAGACAGTCTCAGTCTTATAGGGGCATCCAGGTAGAGGGGTTGGAGATCTGGATCTCCCTTTATGTGGACGATACCTTATTATATTTAATGGACCCGGTAAACTCAGCCCCTCAGGTGTTATCCCAGATACAAGAATTTGGGGTCACCTCAGAATTTCGAGTGAATGAGTCCAAGACAATGATGATTCCTATAGCTGGGTCTGCTTCCCAGACCCTCCCGGCGGTTGGGCAATTTCGCTGCGCGAAGGGGAGTTTCCGCTATTTTGGAATTTGGATCCTTGACAACCTAGATCATTTATATGTTACTAATTATTTCAAATTGCTTAAAAGTATTCAAGGGGATTATAACAGATGGATGGAACTCCCTGTATCATTCTCAGGTCAGATAGAAGCTGTTAGGATGAATGTGTTGCCCCGCCTTCTTTTTCTATTTACATCTCTCTCCTTAAAGCCCCCTCTGAGTTTCTGGAAAAGTCTGAAATCGGCCACCTCTAAATTTATTTGGAATAACAATCCCCCCAGGGTTAAATGGCAAATTTTGCATGGAGCCAAGCAGGGTGGGGGTTTGGGCCTTCCCAGTTTTATCTATCACTTTTGGGTGGCCCAGTTCCAGGTTTTAAGATCTCTTTGGCCGGGGAAGGACCACCCAGTTTGGACAGAGCTTGAGAGGCCTGACACTCCTGGAGCTCAATTGACAGATATTATCCATTTGGATCAGGCTGGCCTCTCTAGTCTTTGGGTTTTCTAATACTTGGGCAGTAGTTCTTAAGCAAGTTTGGATTTGGGTTGCGGGATTTCTCTCAAAATATCTATGTGGACTCCTATCAGGGCATGTGCAGATTTCCTCCACTACAAACATATTTGGGTTTCCGTGCATGGGAAAGATTAGGCCTCTATAGAATTGGACAATTGTATTACTCTCAACATTTTAAGAATTTTTCACAACTGAAACAGGCATTTGGGCTTTCGAATAGAGACCATTTCAGATTTTTACAAGTCCGGCACTTCCTGAAGAGTAAGGGTTTATCTTCCCTAAGTTCCTTGGTCCCTAACTCCCTTGTGGAGTTCCTTCTCCCTTTAGTTTCCAGTAGTCACCAAACTCGCCTGATTTCCCAAATAGTTTCCTTTTTCAATACACAGGTATAGGACCCCTTGCAAAAGTTATAATCAAAATGGGAAGAGGAACTGAGATGTCAGTTGAATACTGAAGATTGGCAGCAGATATGGTCTGGGGTGCACCGGTCTACGTCCTCCCTTTCCTGGTGAGCTTTTCACTGGAAGGTAAACATTAGATTCCTTTGCACCCCAGTCATTACCCATCATTATAGTCCTTCTATTTCAAATTTATGTTGGAGGGGCTGTGGTGAGAGGGGCACGCATGCTCATATTTTATGGGATTGTCCTCAAATAAAGGGGTTTTGGCACCTTATGGTCCAGAATCAGAAAAGATACTTAGACATCACTTCCTTCAAGCCTCAGTATTGGATCCTGGGTATCCCCTATAATGCTTACTACTAAGGACTTAAAATTCATGTTCCACATCTTAATATCTGCTGCCCAAAATGTATCACTAAAAACTGGTTGGAGAGAATCCCCAACCAATCCATGGGTCACAGAGTTATGATATTCTGTTTGTAAGCAAATTCAATTGATGGAACTGTCATTCACAGTTAGGGCTCCTCCTCCAGATCAATTTGGTGCCAATTTAAAAACTACAAAACTACAGAATTTCTTTCCCACTGGGGATCAAATCCATTTTAGGTCCCCTGTGATTCTATTGGTCCAATTACTGGAAGTCCCAGACCTAACATGGTGGCTCCCATGCAAACGAAGTAGCTGCAAATAAAGCAGGTTAGACAAACTTCTGTATTTCAAATATGACTAGCACAAGAAGTAAATAAGCACAGTCCCTACAGGCTCCCTCTGCACAAATAGTGACCACAGATTGAAGCAAAACAGAGCACTGTCTGGCCAATCTAAAGCCCCAAATTGCTTAGACCCAACTCAGACTCTTTACTTAACACAGATTAGCTAGTCTCTTAAAGGGACAGGTGCGGAGTCTCAATATGGCACTCTCACACAAATGAACAAACCACTTAAAGACAGGACACCAGACTGACAGTGGGCATTGAGGATCCCAGGAAGACATTAGGTAAACCCCAAATTTGTGTGTGTGTGTGTGTGTGTGTGTTACAAGCACTTAAGACATAATTAATACAATTAATGAAAATGAAGCAATACAACCAGAAAAAGATGAAACAACACAACCAGAAAAAGAAAAGAATGTTGGTGAATCCTCTGATTAAAGTGGTGCAGCACTGTCTGCATTGGCAGAAAAATCAGATAAAACACAAAAACAGGTAGCCAAAACAGTTAGACCTAGAAGTCAATGATTAAGGAAAGGCTGTGTCTCGTACTACTAGATGTAGCACTCCACTCATGCATATCAGGCTCCTTCATCAGAATGCAGTGCCTCTGATGAAGAAGAGGTTGTGAATGTACAAGAACAAGTTCACGATCACATTGTATCAAAGTTATACTCTTGCAAAGGTGATGAATCAGAATGTGATAATGATGAGGTAGAGGTTGCCACCTGGGTTCCCCCACCCAAAAAGAAAAAACACATATAGCAAGCACCACCAGTAGCCATGGCCAGTAGCGGAAAAACAATATTCATGGTAGCCCTTCTGGGGACAGCCACAGTGTCCATGAATCAAGTCAGAAACAACTGCCACCAAAATTGTTGCAGTTCCTGGCATGACAACAAAATTTTCCACCTCAGTTTTATGAAGCTATTTTCATAAAGTCCCCAAAATTAATGTTTTGCTGTCTGCACCTTTTGTCATCAGGAAGTTAGCAGGCAGAAAGTGAGGAGCCAGTTCTTGACAACATCACTAAAAAGGCATTTCTAAAGAGCACATGCAACCATTTGTCAGGACAGCAGTCCTGAGCAAGGGAAAACTATCTGTGATGAAAATTATCATACAGACAATAGTGATGATGAAGAGACTGAGTGACGGGGCAGAAAAAAAAATAAGTTTGACTTCACCGACAAAAGCATTTGAATAAGCTACAGCTTCGCCACTGCAATCCCATGGTTTTTGCCCCCATGCACAAACTAAACAGCAGACCATTAATGCGATGCTTGAACAAAAAACTGCCTATATTAGATCATATCAAGTCATGTTAAAAATGAATCAGTTAATTGCTGAATTTATTGCCAAGGACCTGCAACCATTTTCTGTGGTGGAGAATGACAGTTTTGAGCCCTTTTAAAATATTTTGTTCCACGTTACAACATACCAAGCCATAAATATTTTGCAGCTGTGGCTGTTCCCTAAAGTGTACAAATATGCAAAGTGAATGTGGTTCTATGTACCTGACCACAGACAAGTGCATATGATCTCAAACCACTGATTAAAAGTGCATCACAGCACGTTGGATGTCACATCATCTTTAAAGACTTCAAACACAAGCAGCAGTGTACAGGAAGGTAGACAAAGAATGGCAGCTCTTTGCATTAGCATGTTTGGTAAGCATCACATCACTGACAATATTTTGGAATTTTGCACCTCATTAAATCTGTTAGTACAAGCTTTCCTTTCCAGGGACAACAGTATCATAGCACTAGTGGGAGCTGCAACAAAAATCTGTGTCCATTTTAGTCACTTTATAAAATTACGTGGTATCTTAGCTGACCTCCAGGAAAAAAAAATCAGCTTGCTAGTATAGCAACTAAAACAAGATGTTCTGACAAGATGGAACACAATGTTTTACATGTGTGAGACTTCATACAAAGAAGGCAGTCCATGACTATACCATGGAGTACAACGTAGCAGATGGTGTGCTGAATTCATTTCAGATGGGCCTTCTGGAGCATATTACATTGCTCTTGACTCCCTTTGAGGAAGCAATTGACAGATTAGCAAGGAGAATGCTACTCTAAGCCAGGGTATTCCCATCATAAATTTATTGAAGAAGGACCTCAGAAGGCTGTATAGAGGTTTTGGCCAAAGGAGACAAATCTGGTGTATCCCTGACTGATACAGCAATTCCAAATTGCAGAAGACTTCCAAATTCATGACAGACAAAAATGTCCTTCTTGCCACTCTTAACCTTCGGTTTAAACTGCAACAGCTACCTCCTTCAGACCTTGGTGACTCTTATCTCGAATACAAAAACATGCTGATTTCAACAATTGCACAGAAAGAGGATGGAACTGTATTTGACAGCACAAGTGCATCACATGATGTCGATGCTACATCTGATGATGCAACATCTATTGGTGGTGACAGCAATAATTTCCACTTAGTGCCATCATGTACTCCTTCATCCACATTGGGTAGTCCTGCACAAAGTCCTCTTTCACAGCCCTTGAAAAGGCATGTCATTCTGAAAAGTACACAGAGGACTTTTTAGACTTTTGGTCAAAACTCATGGAAAAGTACAGTTACGTAGAACTTACCATAACAGTAGATCTTCGAGAGGAGCTCTTGCAGCAGGCTATCACAATTAGGACTATGCTGCAGGAACTAGGACCACACGGAAAAACTTCTGCCAGCAATACCAGCAGGGGACCGCCCCCGACGCCAGCCCCGCCCCGACGTCAGTCAGGGTACAAGAGGGGGCTGACCCAGCTCCACCTCAGTTCTCCCGCCAGTACCCAGCAATAGGCCTGACAAGAGAAGGAGGCAAAGCCTACCATTGATAAGAACAGAAAATAGTCCTGCACACTCCAAGGGGGAAGCCAGGAGGGAAACAGCGCCTCCTGCAAGAGCTCCTCTCGAAGATCTACTGTTACGGTAAGTTCTTACGTAACTGTACCTATCTTACCGAGATAGAGCTCTTGCAGCAGGCTATCGCTACTCAGGGACTGAGTCCCAAGCAGTCCCATAGCAAAGAGGTCGCCGACCCGGAGGAGGAATATGCTGACTCCAGAGGCCTTCAGGACAGAGTCCTTGCAAAACCGCTGGGCCGAAGCCAGCATGGCGTCTGGAGATGATATCAAGCTGTAATGCTTGACAAAGGTATGCACTGAATTCCAGGTCGTGGCCGCACAGATGTCCTGAATGGCGACATTCCGCATTGTGGCAAAAGAAGCTGACACTCCCCTGTGGGAGTGACCCCTAACCGGACCCGGCAGGGGTTTATTGTAATGCTCGTAGCAAAACGAGATGCACCGGACTATCCATTTGGAGATAGCCTGCTTGGACACCGGTTGACCCAAGCATTGTAGTGCAAAAGCCACAAAGAGTTGCTCTGATTTACGGTGTTGAACTGTCCTGTTGAGGTAATACCTCAGGGACCTGTGGACATCCAATGTGTGGAGGAAAGCCTTCCCTCTTTTAGAAAGGGAAGGAAAATAAACTGGAAGATCAACTGACTGGTTGAGGGTCAATTCCGAGACAACTTTGGGAAGAAACTTAGGATTAGTTCTGAGGGAAACCCTTTCCCTATGAAAAAACAAACAGGGCTCTTTACACATCAAAGCCTGCAGCTTGGAAACTATTCGAGTGGAAGTAACAGCAACCAGAAAACAAACTTTCCAAGACAGGTATCACAGCTCACAACTCACTGCGGGTTCAAAAGGGGGAAGGGTGAGTTTCTCCAACACAAAAAGGAGGTCTCAGGGTGGGACAGGGTCCCTGATGGGAGGTCTCATGTGAAGAATCCCCCTAAGGAAGGTGCGGGCCACATCTAACTGTGCCAATGCTCTCTCTCTCTCCCACGAGAGCATGATAGGCCAAAATCACCCACATGTGCACCTTGATAGAGAAATAGCTCAGGCCTTTCTCGTACAAGGAGAGGAGATACTGCAAAGCGGAGTTCACAGAGCAGGTGACAGGGTCTAAATGCTGTGGCAAGGCCCAAAGACAAAAATTCTTCCACTGCATAGCGTAAGCAGAGTGAGTAGAGGGCTTTCTTGCGGACGCTAAGACCTCAGCCACTTCCGGGGGAAACCCCGTATCGGTTCCTAGCTACGTCTGGAGGAGCCAAGCATGAAGGTGCAGGGATCTGAGGTCTGGGTGAACCAGAGAACCCTGGTCCTGGGACAGCAGTTGCGAGCAAATGGGCAGCGGGATTGGAGGTTCCTGGGACAACCGCTGCAGGAGTGGGAACAAATCTGTCGGGGCCAATTGGGGGCCACAAGAATCATGCGTGCTCCCTCTGCCTGTAGTTTGAGCAGAACCCTCTGGATGAGAGGAAAGGGCGGAAAGGCATAAAGAACTTCCTGCCCAACAGAGGGATAACGTGTCTGACCAAAAAGCCAGGCACATGCTCTACTAAGCAAAACAGTGGCAGTTTGGCGTTGTGTGGTGGATAAAGAGATCTAACCTTGGAAGGCCCCACCTTCCGAAGAGCTGATCCGCTATGGATTGAAGCAATTCCCACTCATGCGCTCTGGCCCACGACCTGCTGAGGTTGTCGGCTAGCTTGTTTAGGATGCCTGGAACGTGCATAGCCGACAGATGAATGCCCCATTCCAGCGCCCAGTACCAGACTCTCATCGCCTCCTGGCAAAGAGGATAAGAATGGGTGCCTCCGTGTTTGTTGATGTAAAAGATGACCACCATGTTGTCCATCTGAACCAGAAGAGAGCCGGGTACCAGGTCCACTTGAAATGCCTGAAGAGCGTAGAGGACCGCTCGTATTTCCAGTACATTGATGTGGAGGGACCGTTCCTCGGGTGACCAAACCCCTTGCGTTTGACGAACACCCAGATGAGCCCCCCAACCCAGGTCCAATGCATCCATCATTAGAGTCTGACCTGGAGGCTCCGGATGAAAACTGACCCCTTTCTCCAGATTGCTGGGGTCCAACCACCAAAGCAACGTTCTCCTGTCTGGCTCTGAGATCCTGACTAAAGCGTCCAGGTCATTGTAGTATTGATCCCTGCACCCTGAGCATCCATTGTGGGATTCTCATGTGGAGGTGGGCCAAGGGTGTTACTGGGACGGCCAGCCTATGCCCCAATAGACTGAGGAAGTTCGAGCCAGAACTTGAGGCGCTTGGATATCCGTTCTGCCAAACTTCGCAGTCCTGTGGGAGAAAAGCCATGCCCTTGACTGAGTTCAGAGTCGCTCCAATGAAGGCGAGGGTTTGGCTGAGCTCTGGGAAGACTTTTCATGTTCAGGGTGATCCCCAGCTCTCGGAATAGAGTATAGGCATCTCGAGAGAGCATAAGAGGCCATCCCTTGGCGGGCCATGAGAAGCCAGTCTTGAGGTGAGGGAAAACATAATGGTCTGATCGCCTTAGAGCCACAGCCACCACTGCTGGGCATTTGGTGAAGACTCACGGAGTGGAAGAGAGGCTGAGCAGGGCGCTCAGAACTAATAATGCTCCCCTAGGAAGTGGAACCTCAAAACTTCCTGTGGGAGGAAAGACCCGATATGCATGTATGCATCCTGCATGTCGAAAGAACAGAGCCAATCCCCTTGGTGCAGCAGAGGGAGGAGACCCTGAAGAGTCACCATCCTGAACTTTTTGTACTCTATAAAGAGATTTAAAAGACGGAGATCCAGAATGGGACGAAGGTCCCCCGTCTTTTTTGGGATCAGAAAAAAGTGGGAGTAGAACCCCTGACTCCACTGCTCCATGGGAACTCTTCATATTGCTCTCTTTTGCAGCAGGGCCTGAATTTCTCCTTCCAAGAGTGGGATGTGAGAAGGAGGATAATGGGAGAGCTTTGGTGGAGTACGTGAAGGGAACTCTGTGAACTCCAACGTGTGTCCTCTCCGAATAACATCCAAGACCCATTGATCTGTGGTAATAGAGCTCCACCCTTCGAGATGAATGGAGAAGCGGCCCCCAACCAGCTCCCCCTGGACGTCTAACCATAGGGGGGTGGAAGGGAGTCATTGGGCAGAACCGGGGGTAGGGAGAGAGTCCTGGGAGGACTTGGGCCCACGGGCGGAAGGTCCACCAGACTGCTGGTTTCCGGATCTTCTGCGGAAGCCACCTCTCTGCCCCTGCTGGGAACCTCGGGCTGAAGTCTGATTGCCTGAGGACTTGCGAAAAAGCTGACGGTGATGGGGGCGTCGCTGGTCACCGTGGTACATCTGGCGGACTGACCAGATCAACTTACCCGATTCTTGAAGATGGGAGATCAAGTCCTCCGTCTTCTGCCCAAACAAAACGGCACCCTGGAACGGCAGGTCCCGGATACCAGACTGCAGATCTTGGTGAAAGCCGAAAGCCTCAACCCAGGCATGGCGCCTAAGACAAACCCCAGAGGCGGCGCTCTGGCTGCCGTATCTGCAGTATCATGCGAGGCCCTCAGAACATGAGAGCCTACATCTGAGCCTGACTGTATTAGGACCAGGAGCTCCGTCTTTTGTCGAGTCTGGCATGGCCTGTGCCAGCTCAAGACCCCGTTCCCACAATGCATTCTGGTACTGCACCATATGCATGAAATTCAGGATTGAATGGAGCAGGTGGAAGCAGCGTAAACTTTCTTGCCCACCTGATCCAGATACAGGACTCCAAGTCGGGAGGCTGGGAGCTGAGGTGCCGTGGCTGTTGAGACTTGTCATGAGCAGCCGTGATCACAGTGGAATCTGCCTGAGGGTGTTCCGAAGAAGAGTTCAGCCCTCGGAGCCTTGTAGAGCCTGTCTGACTTTTGGGAATCGCCGGGATGGAGGCTGGGCGCAGCTAGGTGGATTTAGTCATATCCTGAAAAGTATCCACCAAAGGAGGAATGACCAAAGGCTTTGGCTCCTTCTGCCTCAGGTATCTGGCCAATCTCCGGTGTTCTGGGTCCAGGTCTTCTGTGTCCCACTCGTTGGAAGCCTGGATATGCCTCATGACGTCCATGAACGTGGGATCGTCTGGAGGTGAGCGAGGCATGTCCTTCTCCTCAGGGGAGTGCTTGAGGCTGAGGGAAGATGAAGAGGATGACGAGGAAGAGGAGGACCGACTATCCAACTTAGAGTAGTCTGGTTCTTCCTCATGTCCATGCCTCGCTGGCGTTGGTATACGGGGACCGATGAGGTCCAAGACCAGCGGCGGTCCGATCAGCGATGGTCCAAAGACTGACTCGTCCCTGGACCGACGACGGAGCGATGAGCGATGTCGGTCAGGAGACTGACGCCGGGAACCGTCCCACTGAGCGTGAGAAGGGCTCCGGGAGCGAGACCGGGACCGATGTCGGTCAGTCTAAACCATACAGCGATGTCGGTGGTCCTTGGATCGGGAGCGGGAACGAGCCCTAGACAGAGGCGAAAAATGGTGCTCCGGGGACCTCAACGGAGAGGTCTTGCCCTCTGGCTGTGGTTCACCCGCAGGAGCCGGTACCGGTGTCTGGGCTGGCGACGGGGTGGTACGCTTGTGAACCTGTCCCCACCAAAATGAAAAAAGCTGTTTGAGTTCATCCAGGGAGAATATTTCAGCCGCCTGCTGTGAGAAAGAAGTCTCCTGAGCGGCGGGTCGCAACGGAGAGCTCTCCTGAGGGCCCAGGGGGGAGGAGGACTTGGGCGACGGGGACGTCGGTAGGACAGTGACCGACCCCAGGTCCTTAGCCCCTTCAACCGGAGTCGGTGCCAGGACCAACGACGAGGTTATGACAGGGAGCGCTGGAGAGTCCTTAAGCTCCGGAGGTGCACCTTTAGCAGGCGGCGCCAGTGCCATGGTTGGTAGGGCGGAAGCAGGTACCGCCACGGACTTGGTGATGACTCTGGTGGAGTCACCTGGCAGCCAGCTGCTCCCCGACAGGTTGGCCTTAGCCTGGGACGAGCGTGGTGACTCACCTGAACCCGAAGGATGGGCCTTCTTCGGGGAAGGTCGCGACCGCGAGTGGGACCAGGACCGGTGCTGGGACTGACTGCGATCTTTGCTATGTCACTTTTTCTCCTTCTTCTTCCCCTCAGATGAGTGCAGGTCCATCTTCTTCTTCTCCAAGAGGTAGGCCTTCAGGGCCTTCAGGCGTCGGATGTGAGTCTGGCTTGTAAAAGCCTGGCAGTCGGCGCAATTGGCGGTGTCGTGGTCTGGGCCGAGGCAGAAAATACACCACCAGTGACCGTCTTTGGCGGGAATTTGCCAGCCGCACTTGCACTTATTAGGTGTTCGGGAGAAACAGATGCCGGGAAGACATTAGATCGTGGTAGGGAAAAATGGGACTGTGATCGGTACCTCACGGTGGTAAAACCGCAGGCAAAGTACGGCCGACACGGGAAAACCGAGCCGAACAGCGGGAACCATACAGGCGTCGGTCGCGGTAAAAGAAAAACGGTAAAAAACATCAAAAAACTTGCTTGTAGTATCCTTTTCTCACTGGTGAATCACAGGCAGCAGCTATTCACGTGCGTGGTACGCGGCGGGAAAGAACTGAGGTGGACCTGGGTCTGCCCCCTCTTGTACCCTGACCGACGTTGGGGCAGGGCTGGTGTTGGGGGCAATCCCCCGCTGGTATTGCTGGCAGAAGTTTTTCCGTGTGGTCCTAGTGCCCTGCGCATAGTCCTAATTGTGATAGCCTGCTGTAAGAGCTCTATCTTGAAGTAAGATCTGATAATTCAGATGTGTCTGTTGTGGAGCCACCATCTTTGTCTGATATTGTGGATGCCTATTTACGAGAACCACTCATTAATATTACTGACGACCCTTTTGAGTACTGACTGGGAAAGAAAAACATCTAGCCTGCACTATGTGCTTTTGCTATTAAGCTTCTTAGTTGCCTTCCCACCAGTGCTTACTGTGAATGTATATTTAGCACAGCTGGAAATGTTGTCTCTGATGGCTGCACAAGGCTTACTCCTGAAAATGTACAGCACCGTATCTTCCTAAAAATCAGTCTCAACAAATTTTCTTACCAGTTTAGTGAAGAGTGGCAGGAACATAAAAGCATTGATAGCAAACAGCTGCAACAGGTGTCTCCTAATAAGGGTGCTTCCTTGGTGGTGTTTGAAGATGATGGTGATGAAATTATTTAATTTAATAACTTATTTCTTTGTATTCAGAGGACAAAAGTCAGCAACCATAACAGAAAGATAAAGTAAAAAGAAATCCTTCTTGTGAGGTTATGGTATATATGCCATCATATGTATTGCTGTATGTGTTTTTCAAATTCAGTTTGGGAACCCAGGTGGACTGGATGCTTATTCAGCAAGTTAAAAATACTAACAGGCAGTGAACATCTGGAGTGAAGGGCAAGATCAAAGGGGCAACTCAAAGGAAAGAGAAGAAATTAACTTCATACTTACCATAATTTCCTTTTTCTGTAGCTCCAGCATTGTCAATGGATAATCATAACAACTGAGTATAGTGCACCCCTACCAGAGGAATGGCACAGCCCAGGCATTAGAATGCTGGGCACATAAGGATTCCATCAGCCCCCAGTCACTAGTAACCTTGCAGTGCCATCGTAGCTACACATTTTCATATATTATATCTAATTACCTACATTCACATTCGCTAATACAGTAAATACATGCTGTCTTACCTTCCTGGCAGACCTCCGAGGAAGAACAAACTCTCCATTGGGCTCAAGGTGTGGACAGTTTGGTCCTACTTGCAGGAAGAACAAGTATCATAGAAGGCTCCAGTCAGTTGGTCATATGGAAAACTGAGGTTATCCACACGGTGAGGATAACTTCCAGTACACAAGTGAATGCAGTGAGACTACCTGCAAAATGGACACCTTAAGAATTATCAGTAAAGCTGCTAACCAGTGGTCACAGACTGATTGCGAATAAAAAAGGTGTTGTTTTTTTTAAATAGTTTAACCATGAGTACAGCACAGCAAACAAAAGAGGGATGCCCAAAAAACCTAGTAGGGGATTTTCGCAAACCGGACATCCCTTCTAGCATGCCAGATAAGATTCTCCCGCGGGAGCCAGGCCCTGAAAGGTCCCATTGACAAAGAAAAGGAAATTACTGTAAGTATGAAATTAATTTCTTCTTTCTTTAGTGCTCCACATTGTCAGTGGGTAATCATAACAACTGGGTTCTAAGAAGCAGTACCCAGAAAAATGAAAAGGGGAGAATATTATCCCACACCAGAACAAACAGAAAGAACTGCTGCCCGAGAAACTCTGCAATCAAAAACTGCATCAGCAGAACTCTAAGTGTCCAATTGTAATGTTTTTTAAAGTGTGGATGGAAGACCATGTAGCTGCCTTGCATAGCTTGGAAAAATGATGTTTCGCCTCTCTCTGCCCAGGAAGTTGCCATTGCCCCGGTGGAGTGAGCCTTGAAGAGAGCTGGAGGCCACTGCTTTTTTGTGACATAGATGTTAGCAATGCAGGCCCACATCCACTCAGCTAGGGTGGTCCTAGAGGCTTTTTACCATGCTTGGCTGCATCAGAGGAGCAAACAGAGTATCTACTTCTGAATGTCAGTCATCTGATTAAGGTAGATCCTAACTGCCCATTGCAACCCAAGGTACGCAATTCCTTCTCCTTGGAGTGAGCAGATTGCAGGCAGGTGGGTGGGCAGATGGAAGGTGTATTTCATGGTTTATCTGGAAAGCCATGAGCACTTTGGGGATGGAAGATGGGACCATCCTAAATACCACTTCTTCTTATGCATAATAAGGTATGGCTTCTTGTGAGACATGGCCTTGAGTTCATCAACTCTTCTGGCTGAACAGATGGCCCCTAAGAACACACCTTGTAGGACAACACATCCAGTGATATAGATGATGGCAACTCGAAACTCCTTACAGAAAGCATCCAAGCTAGATTAGGATCCCACAGAGGAATCAGGTATAAAAAAACTGGTCAGCTCCCGCCAACCATGCGTAAAAAACTAATAATCTCTCTATTAGTTCCTAAGGAGAGCCCAATGATGCTCCAAGAGTAGAACCTGACCTCTCAACATGCTCAGTGCCAACCCCTTCTCCGCACCTTCCTGTAGGAAAACCAAAAATCCATTGAACTGAGGCCTTGAAAGGTTAAAGTCCTTGCTTCAGATCCAGGATGAAAAGCAGTCCATATTTGAGCATAAGCTGCGGACGTAGAAGCTTTTCTGGCCACCATCAAGGTTTTTAACTACTTTGTGGTGCAACCTACTTTAAAGAGTCTTCTCCTTTTAGAAGACAGGCCATGAGTTGCATAACTCCAGGATTTGATGGAGAAGGGACCCTGTAACTGAAGGTCTTTACTCACCAGAAGATGGAAAGAACTGGCTGAGCCAGATTCACCTGGTCCAAGAACCACGGCCTTCTCAGCCACTCTGGAGCAATTAGAAGGAAGATTCCTCTTCAGAGTCTTATTTTTGTAAGACCCTGGAAGAAGAGGCAGAGGGAAAAGGCATACACTCTGTTGAAGGACCACTCTTGAGACAGAGTGTCCACTGCCTTTGCCTGTGGACAACTAAAACAAATGAAGAACCTTGGATCTAAACACTGAATCTGGATGCCAACAGATCAATCTGAGGTTGACCAATCGGTTGCACACAGGTTCAAAAACCTCCTAGGTCAACCTCCCCTCCACAGGGTGAGCATTTTCGTGACTTAGCCAGTCTGCCTGAGATTTGACTCCCATGCCAGGTGTACCGCTGACAGATTGGCGACCTCTTGAAACATTTCTGTGATTGTGCCACCTTAATGTTTATGTATGCCATGCTTAGCAGCATGGTAGAACCAGAGGAGCTAGGAGGACTGCCACCATCTCCTTAACATTGATATGGGGATATTGCTAGGTTGACCAAGTTCTCTGAGTGGGAGCTGGCTTTGGCCTGCCCCCCATCTGTGCAAACTGACATCTGTTGTGTGAATTAACTCTGGAGAAGTTCCAGTGGAATCTCTGCTCAGATCCTGCACATCCACTCACCATTCAGACAGTGACGATGCTGAAAGGTGAAAAGAAACCTAATGAAAATCCTCTGATGAGTGATCCCAGGCTGTCACCAAACCAATCAAATAGGTCACGTAATGCTGCCTGTCCTGAGGCCAAGAACCGCAGCTGACCAAGGGCAGATGCTGGTGACCGTGTCCTAAACCCCTGGACCTTTGTCAATAAGGTCTCCTTCCAGGAAGGTGATAAAACCTTTCCTGATTTCGTGCCCAAAAATACCACCAGGTATACCAAGGACTGTGATTACTTGAGAGAGCTCTTCTCCCAGTTCACCCCTAGCCATGTGACTCTAATATCTCTAGAGTCCTGAGTACTGACCTCTTGTCAGGGACAAAGTCAATGCATGAATAAGCAGGTCATTCAATAAGGATAGACATGATTCCCTTCATGTCAAAATTGAGCCACCAGAACTATCATCACCTTCAAGGAATTCAGGGGGCTGATACGCTGCTGAATAGAAATGCCCTGAACTGGAAGGTTGGCCCAGTATCAAGAACCTGAGATATTCTAGGTAAGATTGAAGAATGGAAGTGTGGAGGTAGACATCTGTCAGCTGTACTGAGGCTTAAGGAAACCCCCTGGCCAAGCAGTCCAGGTGATTGACCTCAGGGACTTCCTCTTGAAAGGTTGGTGGCACTCAAACTTGTTCAGGTGCTTCAAATCCAGAATGGGCCTGAGAACCCCAAGCTTCTGGGTAACTATGAATTAGATCCAATAGGACTCCTAACCTTGTTTGAGACCTGAGATATGGCCCCAGTGGATGAGGGGTCAGAGTTTCTGACAATGCCTAGCCTTTTGATGTCCTTGAAACTGCAGAAAGCGTCCTCTAACAAGGCATCTAACATTGTTTTTGCCATCTTATGGAAAACTGCTGTAGTTTTCCACCAAAGAATAAAGGAGTCAGGATGGGCCAGCATGTCTTCTTGTGAAGCACCAGGCTTTTTGCTTCTGGGCCTCATGCATGGTGCCTGGCCAGGGCTCCTCTGATACTGTAATCTTGTTACCTGGTAGGCTCCTCTATTCTCTGGAGCCAAAATTCCAAAGGAAGACCCCCATAACTGTCTGCCCTGGCCATTACCTTGACCCTTTGGATTACAGTAATCTTGCACTATTGTTTGACACTGCAGATAGTCCTTCTTACCGCATAGCCTTTAAAATAGCACACAGGTCAGAATCAAACCATAAGCCTGCCTGAAGGGGAGGATAAGAGTTTAACCTATGAAGCTTGATTGGTGACCCAATAACTAAGCTACATGGTCCTCATAGCAGAAAAAGAATAAAATAGGCCGGGCAGGCTGATATGTGCAATTCTCCTGCTGGTAACCACCTAGAAGGGGGTGGCCATGGCCATCAATTGCAAAAACTCACACCTTCAGTCAGGTGGAACGAAACTGGCCAGAGTAGTGACCCATATGCTTAAGGCTCTGGCAATGATAAAGGAAGCATAATACGTACAAATGTTTTGTGCTGATGGAGGCGAAACCCCTCCTACATGTGTAGTCCACCCGCTTGCCATGAAAATCTGTTAGGGCCAAAGAGCCTTCGATAGGCAGGGTGGTGTCTTTTTACAGAAATATAAATGGCCTTGTCTTTCAGTGGAGGAGCTGCCCACTTGCGATTTTTTCCTTAAAAAATGGAAGATCAATGACTTAGGTTGGGAAGATATTTTCTCTGATCCATACCTACCAGTGTTGCTCAATAATCTTGGTCCCATAGAAGCCTACAAGATGCAGACAGAGATGACAGAGACAGATTGATATCCACCATCTCCACAGACTGTACCTCCCTGAGCTGTAAGAAATATATGCCTCAACTATCCATAAACAAAATCTGTCCAGAGCCGACATGGCTGCACATATGCTGTTGGATTGTGCTGTGCACAAGATAATGATGATGACAAAACTGTGCATGAACAATAGTTGCACATGTGCAGTCTGACTTGACACCATTTTGTGCTGGCGCCATCATGTCTGCAATTGTGTATGAAAAGAAGTGGCTGCTAAGTGTGTGTGGTCGGGGATGGAAAAATATGTTTTCACTTATGGGCCAGAACAGAGTGAAGTCACCTCATTTATTGTTAAATTAGAATAAAATTAGAGGGTACTGCAAGAGAGAGAATAATTGTTTATGTCTACATACTACACAGGTATATAGAAAAAAAAAGTTGAGGGGACTTTCCCTTCAAAAATGTTTTGCAGTCTAGTGCTATGCTATTCAAAATGTGTTAGCATTACTCTTTAAAATTGCTTTATTGTTTTATTTTTTAAATACTCTCTGAACTGCAAAAGGTTTTGCTATCCTACAGTAGCTGGAAAATCATTTTTAATGCCAACAACAAAATGAAAAAAGAAAGGAAAATCTGAGCCATGTAATTATTTGAAAGCAATATAACATATACGGTTTACCTGTATAGAAAAAACCTTGTGGCTGATAAGACTTTTGCAGTATGAAACATATGCAGTCTGAAGTTTTAGTTTTTGACATATAAATTGTAAATGCAGTGTTTCTCCAAAAGCACCAAAGCATGGAATTCCTCCAATACCACCATCTTTTTTAGACTCCATGCTTTAGTAACCGGCCTATTTGTAATCCCTATGTAATACAAAGTGCCAGATTTGCAGTATTGATTGTTACCTTTTTGATGTAGCACCAATCTCCTGTGCAACCTGAGTTTGTTTACTGGGATCTGACAGATCAAAGTCAAAGGCAGGACTAAAAGTGAAGCATATTGATGTTGATTCATGCGGACTCAGGCGCAACCATAATAAAAAAAAAAGTCACTCTCTCCTGCAGAACCTGAACTACGCATTGCATTTTAAAACATTTTAAAACAAATACATGAAACTGATAAACACAGACACAGCCAGGAGTCAAAATCAAAACTTAAGAAACAAAAGCTGACAGCTGATCTCAACAACACTTCTCATCAGTAGCCATAACACCAGTAGAAATTAGTCTGACTAGAGAAATAAACAGCAGATTACCTAAACCAGAACATTAAAAAAAAAGAAAAAAAGAAAAGTAAAATAGGTATCGGCACCATAGCAACAGAGATGCAATCAGCTTGCTGAATCTAACGAGAATGTGATGCATGGCAGCGATACACACGTTAATAAAGTAGATTGTTGCAATGACATAAATAAATACAAAATATAAAGCTGGCAGATACATTGCTGATCTGGTTTCTTATGGCAGCATGCTTACTGTATAAACCAGATATGGTACAGGTGAGTATCTTATACATTTTCTATCTTCATTCAAGGTCAGTGACTTCTTGGTCCATCACTCGTGGTTACACCACTTGTGAGTGGTCAAGAGGTCACAGACCTCTCATGAAGATAAAAACTGTATGACACACTCATCCATACCATATCCCCTATATATATGACATGTGATCTGTATGTAGAATGATTAGTTTGGCTGTTTAGTATTATGCACGTATGTACATTTAGCCCTGCTGCTATTCAAAGGCAGAGAGATACTCTTAGGGCTTTATGACAACAAAAGCTGAAATGCTAAATGTAACTGTGGTGCTCTGATGATGGTGAGGAACACCAGGGTCCGAATGTATTAGGATAGATGAAATTTATCCAGACAAGGACAGGCAGGAGTCATCCATAAGTTTGATGCCGCTGGGCTTCATTCAATAACAATGGGGTAGGATGACATAGTCACAGGAGGGTAAAGGACAAAGGAACATGATCAGTCACTTCTTATTCACACTACTTAGACAACTAAAGAAAAGAAATATGTTGAGGTGCACCTTGGCCTAGTGCCACTATACTCTAACATTACTTCTTAGAATCAATTAGTATCATAGTACAATACTCTGTGTCACCTGCAGTACTACCTAAGGTATCGGATGACAGTGGCTACCCCTTGAAAACCCTTACAGTGCTATCTCAGGTCAATTACAGCAACGTCCATGCAATGACAATACAGAGTCCAGTTATCACTGAAGTCTTTGTGCACACCGTGGAGTAGAGTTGGTAGCTACGGGGATAGGCAGAAGGAATTTCTATGACACTCAGATATTGGTCCCAGCACAGGCCTAGTTAAGGCCACTGGGGTGGTGAGAGGTTTTTTAAACAGACCATATGTTTCTTGGCATAAAACCCACTCTCTCCAAGGCTGCCGACAAGAAAGAACCAGAGGAGCTGGTTCCTGAAACGAACCCACCTGAGGGCTATCGGACTAAAACTAGATGCAGAAAGCTCCCCAGCCAAAACCCACTTTGGGGCCACCAAGGATGGAAGAGAACAAGGAAGAGGCTTGGTGATGAACCCACTGGAAGATTACCAAGGACTGGACAATGCTGCAGCGCTTTGGATACCAGCAGGCAATAGAAGAATTCAAGGTGAAAATGGATATCCAATGCAACCAGGAACCAGAAGATCTCAGGTGAAGTTGGTTAATTCTGAAGAGTCGACACAGGAAACTGGAACAAAACAATGAAATGGAGGACACGTCCTGCACTGGGCTTCAATGGACTCGACTTGCGGCGAATGACCAGGGGACGCAGACAAAGTTCTTCCAGGACAAGCACACTCTTCTGAGGGTGGCCAACTCTGGGACATCTGGATTAGGAACCAAGAAATGACACTGGCACAGTGGATGTGATGTGCTTGAACTTTGGCGTACTTGACTTCGAACTGAGGAACAGAAGAAACGGCTGGTGTGACTTGCACAGGTTTCGACAGACTCGACTTTGGCAAACTCGACTTTGGTGGATGACAGGGATGTGGTCAATGATCTTCTGGGAGGCCACCTTCTGGAGAAGAGAGAGATGATGAAAGATGTCTTCCTCTGGATAGAGACTGATTCCATATGAGTAGAATGACAGACAACACCATGGAGCAATATCGTGGCAGAAGACTGAGTCTATCCACATGTGTTGGCAACACTGAAGCTGAGAGATACACTTTCACACTACACCAAGAGAACCGTTCATTACTAGGGTAATTTGACAGGAACAGGGGCAAATTACCAAGATCTGGAGCAATTGTTCATTGCAGGGACAATTTGCCAGGAACGGGTGCAAATTACCAAAATCCAGGGCAATTGTTTGTTGCAGGGACAATTTGCCAGTAACGGGCAAATTACCAAGATGGAGGAAGGGCGAGTCAGAGGAAACATAAAGAAAAATTTCTTCACAGAATGAGTGGTGGACAAATGGAACACCCTGCCAGAGGAAGTAGTGAGGGCTGAAACAATCACAGGATTTAAGAATGCATGGGATAGACATAAGGGAATTCTGGAGGTCAGCGGTAAGGGGCAACAGACTTCTAGGAAAACATAAAGTGAACTTACAAGCTCAAATGGGCAGACTGGGTGGGCCATAGGCCCTTATCTGCCAACAGTGTCCATGTATTTATGTATTTATGTATCTGGGGCAATTGTTTGTTGCAGGGGCAGTGTGCCAGGAACAGGGGCAAATTATCAAATGCTGGGGCAATTGTTCATTGCAGGGGCAATTTACCACAGTCTCAGGGTAATTGTTCGTTGCAGGGGCAAATAACCACAATCCCAGTACTAGCACAGTCTTGGTACTTTGCAATCAACACAACAGTTCAGGTACACATTTCAGTATTTGACAGTCGCTGAATAACAGTAGTGTGCAAAGCACCTTTCCTTTTTATGTTGATTGCGCGCATGCGCAAGAAACATATTGCGGCAGCTTGCTACAGAAGCATGTTGTGGAGGCATGGCACTGTAGTGGCCAATGCCCCTACAGCCTTTGGAGGCTTGGCCCGATTTTTCCAATGGGGTGGCACACTGCTGCTGACACTAGTTCAGCCAGCATGCCACAACCTTGTAAGTCTTCAGCCACTACAATCAGGGGCCGCCTCGTCATTTCAGCGTAAGCCATTCCGCTGCAATGAGGGAGCGACCCATCATTGCCGGGCGGGTCCCTGGTACTGTGATATTGTTTGTGAACATGGCGGCGGCTTCCTGCCGTGTTCACAAACAATATTACACCACTGCCGAAGGGGTGCCCAATCCCCTCAGCAGCATGTGCCCCAGTGTTTGTTTGCCGATGGGGGCCCCAATCCCGTCGGCTTCAGTGCTGTGTATATTCATGTTGTCGACAGAGCCCTCCCATCGGCGTATGTCCCCCCTCCCAGTTTCATTTGCTGATGGGGAGCCCAATTTCCGTCAGCGTAATGTCCCCCCCCCCAAAAGAAGCAGTACAGTTGTGCAGGTGGTGCCCAATCCCTCTCGGCTCTTGCGCTCCACCTTTGTGCTGATGGGAGTGCCCAATCCCCTGTCAGCTAGAGCTGCCCCAAAAACACCCTGCTGGAACGCTGGGAGCCCACCCCAGTGTGCCAATAACCAGTAAAAAAACGCCTTATGATAAGCTTTTTTTTTTTTTTGATTAACCTGTAAAAAGAAACGGTCCCCGCCATCTCCCCTGCCCTTCCACAACCTGCGCCCACCCTACGCACCCTGCCTCCCCACATCCCCTCACACCATACTTACCTGCGGAGTCCAGCGTGGCGATCTTCGGTGGACCGGGAGCACATCTGCACTCTTCAAAGCTGACTGCGAAATAAAGAAATGCCGGAAAGCTGTATAATGGCATAAATAGGGCTTTTTTTAACTTTTTTGCATATCTCAGGCATTTTTTTGAATATTGGCACATAATTTTCAACATGGGTTATTGGGCCCCCCCCCCCATGAATTCAGCCACTGTCATGGCGTTAATCGGTCCCGAAAGGTGATTTTGCGGTCACTGCACAGAATCACCTTTTGGGACTGATTAATAGAATAACAGTGCCAGTGTTCATGGTGGGCTCAAAAGCCTATATGTTGCAAATTTGATGGGAAAAATCCCAAAGTGACTGTTTCTGACGTCGTTGCGCGCAGTTGCTACATAACGCTTGTAACTTCACCAATTTGCAATATTTTCACTCCAGATTTTCAACATTGCCATTTTATGCACCTCCTAATGACTAGTAAGGCTGTCATTTTCAATCCTGGCCAAAATGTGCTTTCGCGGTTCCAGCACAGAATAGCCGCAAGTCGCTGTGGAAAATCAGTGTTAGAGACACATTAAGAAAATCACAGTGACACTGTTCATGAGCAGAGCTCCTAAAATGCCTATGTTGAAAATTTTGTGATGAAAGTCCATAAAATGAGTGTGTTACGGCGTGCATTGTGCAGGTTCCATGCATGCTCGTAACCCATAACTTTGCAATATTTTCCTCCAGATTTTCAACATTGCCATTTTCTGCACCTCCTTATGAACAGTGCAGCTGTCATTTTCACATCCAGGCCAAAATGTGTTTTGCACTCCGGAGCAGAATAGCACGGGCGCTGTGGGAAATTAGTGTTTGGGATGCATTAAGAAAATCACAGTGACACTGTTCCGGAGCAGAGGTCCTAAAATGCCTATGTTGAAAATGTTGTGATGAAACTCCATAAAATGACTGTGTTACGAGCATGCATTGTGCAGTTTCCATGCACCCTTGTAACTTCTCAAATTAGTAATATTTTCATGCCAGATTTTCAACACTGGCATTTTTTCACACCTCCTTATGAACAGTATAGCTGTCATTTTTCACATCCTGGCTGAAATGTGTTTTTGCGTTTCTGGCACAGAATACCGCAGTCACTTTCGGAAATTAGTGTTTGGGACAGATTAGGATCGAGCAAGTGAGAGAAGGGGGGGAGTGACTGAGCTCAACTGAGCTCTGTCAGGACTGCTGTGGATTTCTTTTTGGGCAGAAAAAGGTGCCAATGCAGGCAGGAGCCCAGTACAAAAGGGCAGCCTGCAGCGCCGGGAGAAACAGAACGGCGAGGGAGGGAGGGAGGGGAGTGAGTGAGCTCAACGGAGCTCTGTCGGACTGCTGCAGATTTCTTTGTGAGCAGAAAAAGGCACCAACAGAGACAGCAGCCCAGTACAAAGGGCAGCCTGCAGCGCCAGGAGAAACAGAACGAGCGAGTGAGAGAGTGGGAGTGAGCGACCCTCAACGAAGCTCTGTCAGGGCAGCTGTTGATTTCTTTGTTGGCCAAAAAGGTGACAACACAGGCAGGAGCCCAGTACAAAAGGGCAGTCTGCAGTGCCAGGAGAAACAGAATGAGTGAGTGAGAGAGGGGAAGTGGCGAGAGCTCAGCAGAACAAAGCAATCAGCATTCGGCATTGACAAATACTTGTTCTTTACTGACCCTTCCCAGAATTACTGTTGTTGTGGGTCCCTTCAATACCAGGATCTGGCGACCCCTAGCAAACCTTTGGGTCAATTTCCTTTCTTTACTCTGGGCCTCCCTTGCCCTTGTAACTGCTGGGCCCACTGACAGAGCGCCCCTTTTATTCTACGGATCCAATGTGGCCCCTTTCAGTCTAGGGTCTGTGATGCCATTTTCCCACTAGGGCCTTCCTTGCCCTTTTCTTTTTGCTTTGGGACCCCTGTAAATGGCTATGTCCCCCCCTTTTGTTCACTGGGCCGAACTTGCCCCTTTAAGTCCTTGGGCCTGACATTGCCCTTTTAATTGTAGGCCTGCTCAAGGCCCTGCTGGCAATTCCTCCATTCTTGCCCGGCCCCTTTTTCCCACACCTTATGAATATTTATAGACATTCCCCTTTGAGCCTCTATGTCTGACCCCTTCCCATGGGCATTGCAGCCCAAAATATTTAAATTTCCAAGCTGGCTCTCCCTTGCCCTCTCCTTCAGTGGTGCTCTGAATGCCCAAAGAATTAAACTTTTAAAATTTAATTAGACTAGGTGGTCAGCGTGCTTCAATGTGCTGCCACATGACTCACTGCAAGGCCTGGGGTGAAGTAGCTGTACAGAGAGGTGGGAGGCCTCTGGCAGTGGGAGGGAACCATGGGAGTAGGAAGATGAAGGAAAGAGGTGGGCAGCAGGGGGCCTTGAGGGTTTCTCAACACCTGACGGTTGACGACGCAGCTCTTCTGATGCCGCCGACAGGGGACCACAACACACAGGGCAACACAAATAAAAAAATAAATAAACAACGGGGGCAACTTTAGCCCAAACCAGTGCACAGGGGACAGGTTCCTTCCTTTTTACCGTCAGACTCGACCGCAAATGGATACGGAAGAAAACTGACCAGAGGCTTCTCTTCTCTTCTTTGCTGGTGGAGCATGAATCGAGGCACCCAGACAACCACAGGAATGGCTTCACACCAAGGTAAGCCCTTACTTATTCCTCTGTGATTTCTGGCATTCTCTCCTTCTCCACACCAGCTGACAATTGACTCTCTGGGTTTGAATTTTAAAAATGGATGCTTGGGGTTCTGATTCTGGAACCCCGGGCCCGTGCTGTGCCACCACCTTCTTTCTCCTCAGGCACCTCACGCCAAGCAAGGACAGCAGTCCAAGAACGAGAGTGCCACCCCTTTTTTGAGCTGCTGGCTGCATGCTCCAAGGGGGGGTGGGGATTTGGAACCAAGCAGCAGGGAAAATAATTTTTCTTTATTTTTTTTTAACTGGTGATTCTCTGAGTAGGGGGAATGCTACAAAGGGGCCAGCAAGATGCATACTCTCCTGCCCCACAACACTAGGGGGACTCCTGGGGCAATCTAGACCCCTTTCCTTTTCTGTGGTGACCCCATTGTTTTGGCCCCCTTACTTTGGGGCACTACATAACATTTGCCAATACAAATAAAAACATACTTTTTATACTTTTCTTGTGCCAGTGTACGGTTTTGACACCAGCCAAAAGACTTTAACTACTGCACAAATTGATTTGTGGAATGTGGTGTCAGTGCATCCCTCTGGTCCAGTTCATTAGCAATTTTGTGGTTCAGATCTGGACACCAGCACAGAAGTTGACTTAAGATTTTCTGATACTTTAGTAGAAAGCTTATGTATTTATAGTTCCACTTATTGCATGTGCATCAGAGTGGTGCTGCTGGTAGCACTACCATCTCTGAGACAGAAGGTTATGGAGATTATAGTCCCACATGGGGTGACTTTAGCTCATATCCAGCACTGGCACTGCAGTAAAGTACTGTGTGGACTGTCTTTTAGTGAATGCAGTGCTTCACATGAAGCATTAAAGCAGCCCCCCCCCCAACCAGTTCCCTGTGGATAGAGAAGTGAAGTTAAGAGATCCCATTACACTATTTTAAAGGATAGATTAGCCTCTTGGCCTGGGTGATATTCCCTTTCAATGAAACATGTTCTACGATGACCCATGTCTGTGTGTTACATGTTGCAGTTCATACTGAGTGCCTCCTCTGTCTATATAGTTATTGCACTAATGGTATCTGATTTATTTCTTGCTAAACAAGGTGTGATACCTCAAGCATTAAACACACACACACACACACACACACCCCAACTGTCAATGGACATTTGTTTCTTCTGTTAATTGATGTTGATGATTTTTAGAAATTGCATCCATGATTAATATAAAAAAACTACCTGGATCACAAATTTACAGTCATTTGAGAACTCAGTTGCTACCTTTAAATATTGCATAAGTTAGTATGATGTCAAATATACTAACCCAGCTGTCTTCCCTTGAAGAATCTTTTATATTGTGTTCACTGGGGTTTCCCCTCTGTGAAAAGACTGGCCAAATCCTGACTGATTTTGTCACAACTGGTTTTGGTTTATAAACCACTGTGGGCTATTTAGCTTGTTATACCTTAGCAGCCATTAACTGCTTGTCGGGGAAAAATACATTGGCTCATCTACTTGAATTGGAAACTTATCTGAAGTAATATGAAAAGAATGTGCATGTACCATTTGTTGGTATCTGGTAAGCTTGTAAGACATGTTAGGGTAGTGTGAAACACCTGCAAGTATGTGACACCATCAGAATATATACAGTTATTGCATATGTAGGTAAACCCAAATAGGAATTTTGAGCAGATGTTATTTTCTGCCATAGGTATGATTTTTAACATTTTCAGGAGCAGCCGCACTGTACATAACATAGGTTCCTAAAATTTGACCAAGTTGCAGCCACAGTATACTTCTCTCTGCAATTTGTTTGACATACCCGAGAAAGCATCCAAAAACCAAAACCCGATACAAAACTAACAGCCCAAATGTCACAGTGTGAGAAATAAACAGGACAGTGCTTCTAAACCTTGTAAAGATGCTAAAAGGTTAGTTCTGTATTCAAGAACTATATTGACATCTTTGATTTTGTGGAAATCGATCAATTTTAATGAAAACAGAATTGGCAGTTATATTTATGAACAAACAAAATATATCAAAATTTAAAAAAAAAATGTTAAAATCATACAATTTACAACTGCTCCTTATCTGTTTGCACCTACAAGTCTGATTTTACTATAGCTTTTGAAAGAAAATCCAGATTATTAACTTTGAAAATTGAGAAAAAATATTATGTCAATTCATCCATCACCATGGATTGCCCCTAAATGCTGAATGTAGCATCTAAAGTTGGCAGCAATATAAAGCAAATCTGTTTCTGTTTCTTTTTTTATTTATTTAGATTTTAGAACATCCACCAGCGTATGCTACAGAATTTCATACTCTATATGTAGCTTCTTGTTTCTGGTTAAATTGCCATTTTTTTTATATGGTATGCAATTTGTTTAGTTGAAGTAACTGCCAGTTAAAAAAACTAAAAATAGTGACATTTTTGTTCCTACCTTAAATGTGGTTCTGCTCTCATTTGTAACACGGAGCTGTCAGCTGCTATCGGCAGAGCCGGATGAACTGTGGCTTTTTCACTTGGTGGATGATGTCACCCCCCTGTTCTTGATGTGAGCTGTCAGTACCTTCAGATCGGCAGCGCAAATCAGTCAGGGGTTGCTATCATGTTAATCAGTCCTATGGCATACTGATTGACAGTGAGATAGACATACCAACTGGCATAACATTTAACATAAAATAAAATGTAAAAACATTGGTGGCTAGTCTTCCCTGTGATGCTGCCGAGTGGAAGTCGATATGGTCTGATATATATCAATTTATTAAACAGGACAGACTGTGCCTGATTAATGTCAATATACTACATAATTTGTACTACATGCCACTCAGGCTATAATGTATGGCCAGACGGCCAACAGCTAGTTCAAGTTCAGGTTTATTGCAAGAAAACTCCATTGAGCAAGCTCATTCACAAGGAGGTCCTGGGACATGTATACATACAAAGAAAAACATACATATATAAAATCATAGAACATACCAATAAATGGAACATAGTGCTCAGTTAAATAATACAAAGGAAGTAGTTAAAAGCATAACCTTGGAAAAACATTATAAGTAGGGGAAATAAAAAGCCAACTTGGTTAGAACAGGAGCATAAGGTGTGGGGGGTAAGAGAAAGGAGCAAGGAGAGGTGAAGGAGAAGGGGGTCTTAAAGGAAGGGCAGGAGAAGGGGAGAGATGTGGAATGAATTTAGTGCAAATATAGCCAGAGATGTAAAATGGGGGGAAGGAAGGGAGGAGAGTGAAGAGGCAGATAGGAAGAGAAGTAGAGTGAGACAGGGAAAAAAGTATATTGTTGATTAAGAAGGTCATGGGATGAGTAGGGTCTAGACTAGAAACAGTTGCAGGTATCTTTTAGTTTGGTTGCAGCAAAGGTTTTAAAGAATGTAACAGAGATAATGCCAGGGAGTTTCAGCGAGGACTGGAGCTGATTACAGATAACTGGGAGTGCATTTGAAATGCCATGTCTACCGAAGGAGGTGCGAGTCCTAGGCATGTCCAGGAAGAAAAAGTTGGACTTCCTAAGAGCTGTGGGAGATGCGAAAAAGGGATGTGATGTAGTTTGGTAGTTTATTAAGTAGGATCTTTAGAGTCCAGGTGCCAGAATGAAGCAAACGCCTAGTGGCAAGTGACGACCAACTGACGGCTGCATACAGATCACAATAGTGGGTTCAGAAAGGAGAATTAGTAATGAACTGCAGCGCACAATGGTAGAAGACGTCCAACTTATTTAGGCTTAGGGCTGAAGTGGAATTGTAGAGTATGTCACCATAGTCGAGTAAGGGGAGAAACGTGGCCTGAACAAGCCTGATTCTAATCTCAGTTGGGAAGAGTGACTTATTTCTAAAGAAGCAACCTAGTCTGGATTTTAACCTACTAGTAAAATTGTCAATGTTGTCATTAAAGGTGAGCTTATTATCTATCCAAAAATCTAGATATTTGAATCTGGGGATGATTTTGAGTGGTTCGCCTAGGGAGGTGAAAATGAAATCATTATGCAAGTCAACAGAGGCAGCAGAAGTCATGTTATGAGTGAAGATCATGGCCTTGGTTTTTTTAGCGTTAAGAATGAGTTTTGCATTCATAAGGTTGTGTTCAAGCTGCACAAAGTCGGATGTGGTATATGTCTTACTTCAAACAAGGCTGAGCCAGAGGTGTACGGAACTGTGTCATCAGCAAAGAAATGTAGATTGGAGTTTGATATATTATAGTCAAGATTATTAATGTAAAGAGAAAAGAGGATAGGGCCTTAAATGGAGCCTTGTGGGACTCCTCTAGTGTTCGGGAGGGAGGCTAAGAATAGGCCATCAGCCTTGGCTTTCTGGGTCCTCCCTGACAAGTAACTGGTGAACCACTGAACAGTGGAAGAGGTGGCACCATGTTTAATAAGGCTACTAATAACTAGGTTATGATCAACAGTATCAAACACCTTACTAGGATCTAGGAAGACTGCACCAGTGAGCTATTTAGAGTCCGGAGCTGTAACCCAGTCATTACTAACTTTGGCAAGGGCTGTAATAGTACTATGGTGAGGGTGGAAAGCCAGATTGGGCTGGGTTAAGAAGTGAAAAGGTTTTGATGTGACATTTTAGTTGTGAGTAGATTCGTTTTCAAAGATTTTGGAGAATGGGCAGGATAGAGATAGGTCTGTAATTGTTTAAGTCACATGGGTCACCTGATTTGAATAGGGGAATACATGGGCATGTTTCCAACAGGATGGAACTGAAGCCATGACAATAGATAGGTTAAATATATGGAGAATGGGGGTCTGTTAGATGTTAATGACCTAGTTTCAAGAAGAATGGTTCTAAACCGTCATCCCCCACACTTTTCTTAGTGTCTAGGTTGAGAAGTAAATCTTCAACTTCTTTGCAGTTGAAAGGATGCAGATGAAAGGGGTGAGGTGGGGACTGGAGTTCAGAGGTGGAAATGGATTGGCAATTAGAAGAGTCTGCATAGGGTGACGAGTCGAAGGCTAGTCACTCGGTAGCAAAATGTGAATTGAGCTCTTCAAGGATTTCACTATTGCTTTTGATGACCTTGCCACTGATGTGGATCTTGGCTGGAATGGAGGATGAAGCCTGTCAACCTTCAACAGATTTGAGGGTTCACCAGATTTTAAAGGAATTCCCATTTGCCTGTTCTAGGGAGGTCATGTAGAAATTTGATCTAGCTGCATGAATCGCTTAACGCAGGGCATTCCTGTCAGTTCAAAAAGTCTGCCAGTGAGATGGTCACTTAGTTCACCTGGCATGGGCCAAAGTTTGTCCTGGTTAGTGAGCTCAGCCTTGAGGTCTGATGTAAATCAGGGGTTAGAAGATTTACACTCGAGTTTTAGTGAAGGGGCATGCTTGTTAGCCAGGGCAATGAGATGGTTATTGAGGATAGAGACAGCTTTGTCAACCATATTAGCAAGATAGAGTTCTAGCCAATTAATAGTACCTAGGTCCGATGGGTAATTCACTGCATTGAACACTTGCTGATTGGGACTGCTTAGTTATTAGCTTGGGTTGGTATGACCCTTTGGTTTGCAGCCTTGTACATACAACCACCCCGTGGTCACTCATGTTGTTGTGAAAATAGCAGAGTGCAGAATTTCATGAGGGTGGGTGGATAATATAACATCAAGGACAGATCTATTGGTGTTGTTTGAAGAATTGACCCTAGTTGGTTCGTTGACAATCTGGGAGAGCCAACTCATCACAGAGACATTTCAGGCTGAGGGATTTAGAGGTGAGCCAGTCCATGTTTAGAGCCTCAGGAGTATGGTTTCATTGTTGGCAGCAGAGGTTATGGATTTTATGATGCTGAGGACATCAGTTCCACCAGCAGGGGCCTATAGCTACCAACAATGGTGATACATTCCGAGGAGGAAAGTGAAACCTCAGTGATACAATTTCATATTCCTTGGGTTTAGATTTACAGCAGATGTCACAAATAGTGTATTTGTTTTTGGCATAGACAGCCATCCCACCCACCCTGGTGTCCCTATCAGCTCTAAACAGCTTGTAGCCTGGCAGCGAGATTTGTTGATCGGTAATGATCTTTTTGAGCCAAGACTCTGTGATAATGATGATGAGATCTGGGTCTGTATGGGCAGCCCATACTTGCAATTGATCAAATTTCTTGGTCAGACTTAGGATATTGACCAACATAATTCTGAGCTCAGGGGCAGTTGCAAATTCTGAGGGTGAGGCAAGAGGTGCCGGGGGACCAGAATTCAGCGCCACGTAACCCGAACAGAGAAGGAGCAAAAGTAGCAGCTTCTTTAAGGTACACATGAGAGAGACAAGCACTTTTTTCCTTTGGGATTGCCCACATTTTAAAGTCGGCAAAATGTGTTTAAAGAGAAGGATGGTGGGCTGATGATATAATTTAATGAGATTCATGACAAAGCTCTGATAGTCATTGGAGAAGGGAAAGGAAAAGGGAGGTGGGATGGCAGAGGGGGCAAGAGAAAGGGAGGGAAAGGTACAAGGAGTAGAGAAGTACTCGCGAGGGGATGATGGAAGGTATAGAAGAAAGAATTAAGGCTGGACTGTAACCTGGATCAACATTCATAAGTAATACGTTGGACAGGTTGGGTAAAGGTAATAATATGGTGAGAGTAAAGAGCACCATGACACCAAGAGGTTAGGACTGAGGAGACAAATAGGGAAGGAACCCATAGATGAGGGAGTGAGGGAAGCATAGGGATATGTTCAGTAAGGTATATACAGAGAATAGGCAGGGGAATAGCTAATAAGAAGGATCAATGAGGGATAGGTGCCCTAGAAACAGGCCACACAGTTGGAATGGAGTAAGTCCACTTTAAGTGATGGCTGTAGGTATCACGGTTAATTAGAGGGTTGGAGGCAGGGTTGAATGCCAACAAGAGCATTTAATCGAGATTGGGGCTGGGGAGGGTGGGCGGGATAAATTATTAGAGGAGACGGGCATGGCAGCAAGCGAGGGTGCTAAATTCAAAGATTAACAGCACTGACCAAAGCCATGCAGCCAGGTTCAGGAAATCAATTTAGCCAATTAAAGTGACCTTGGTAGTCTAGGCAGCCAATGCACATTAAACCAAAGCATCCGCTGACCAGTCAAATTAGTGGCTTACAAGCTGCCGAATTTCAGGGCAAACAGCAGCATACCTTATCAGCAGGGAATGCAAACCTCTTGCACTGGAGTGGGCGGCTGTAGAGAGGGGCTGCTAGGGGTGCGGGAGAACCTGCTCAAGTCTCTGCTGAGAAAAGAAGAGGGAGAGAGCTGGGTTATTGTAAGTATAATAGCTGAGCGGAAACAAAAGCTGTAAAGAGCAAGGGACAGGCACAGAGATGGAGACAATGGCTAAAGGGTAGGTGAAGTAGATTGAATCGGGGGGAGTAACTGTTAAAAAGAGGACTGGGCTAGGAAGGGCGACTGCTGGAATCAGCAGGGGGTCACTGGCTGAGGCACTCAAACAGCACTCCTAGAAGCAGGGTGGGGGGATCACAAAGAGCAAAGTGCTGAAAGATATGAGACTGGGATAGAGGGAAGCAGCGGGGGTTCTCAGGCGAGGCACCAATCTGAAAATGAAGGATCAAGGGAGAAGGGGGTAAGAACACAACAGACAGGGAAATTAAGAATTGAATGGAGTTAGGAATAGAGTGGGGGAGTTAAAGGTTTAAACAGATTTAGTATAGCAGGAAGATGGGGGCTGGTAAATCAGCCTAACAGAGTTGAGAGCACAGCAAAATTAAGCCATGGAAGGGACATGCAGCCTGAAAAAGAGTAACTGACTATGGCTCTGAAAACACAAGGAAAAAGATTTACATTCACTAAAGTAATCAAACATTTCTTGTTGTTATGTATCTTGTTAGATGAACTAAAAAAAGTTTGGTTAGTAGTTTTAAATCTAGAGTGGCAGCCTGTCTATTAATAAACTGACTCACGGATCACAAACTGCTAAGAATTAGTGCACATATAATAGCGGTTTACAAATCTGATGGAACAACCAAAAATCTGAAATAAAATGGCAGCCTGGCTGAGCCGACACAGTGAGACAGCTTGGTAGGATACTGTTCAGTGGAGTAGGACACAAATGGCACTCAAATAATCCAGCTACTGCTTTAGAGACAAATTATTAGAGGAGATGGACATGGCAGCCAAAGCAGGAGCGCTAAATTCAAAAGATTAACAGCACAGAGCCAAGCCCCAACAGCCAGGTGCATGAAATCAATTTAGCCAATCGAAGCAACCTTGGTAGTCTAGGCAGCCAATACACGTTAAGTCAAAGTGTCCGCTGACCAGTCAAATTAGTGACTTACAAGCCAGTGAATTCCAGGACAAGAGCAGCATACCTTATCAGCAGGTAAGGTGAACTCTTCCACTGGAGCAGGCTGCAGAGGGGGTGGGGTGACAGGAGATCCTGCTTGGGTCACTGCTGAGAATAGAAGAGGGAGAGAGCTGTGGTATTGTAAGTATAATAGCTGTTGGGAAACAAAGCTGTAAAGAGTGAGGGTGGGCACACAGACGGAGAAAATTCCTTAGGGTGTAGGGGAAGTAGTTAGACTGAAATGGGGGGAGTAACTGTTAAAAAGAGGCATGAGCCAGAAAGGGTGACTGCTAGAATCAGAAGAGGGTCGCTGGCTGAGGAGCTCAAACAGCACTCATAGAAGTGGGGGAAGGGGGATCACAACGAGCAAAGTGCTGAAAGATACGAGACTGGGATAGAAGGAAGCAGTGTGGAACCACCAATCTGAAAATGGAGGAGCCAGGGAGAAGGGGGTAGGAACACAGCAGGCAGGGAAATTAAGAATTGAACTGAGAGAGGAGTAGACTGGGGAAGTTAAATTCTTAAATGGAGTTAGGATAGCAGGAAGATGTGGGTTGGTAAATCAGTCTAGCAGAGTTGAGGGCACAGCAAAATTAACCAAAGGAAAAGACATGCAGCCTGAAAAACAGTAACTGACTATGACTCTAAAAATGCAAGGAAAAAGACATACATTCACTAAAGTAATCATACAGTTTTTCTTGTTGTGTAACTTCTTAGATTAACTAGAAAAAAAATTAGGTCAGTAGTATTTAAATCTAGCATGGTAGCCTCTCTATTAATAAACTGACACACGGATCAAAAACTGCTAGGAATTAGTACACATGTACTAGCGGTTTACAAATCTGATAGAACAACCAAAATTCTGAAATAAAATAGCAACCTGGCTGAGCCGACACAGTGCGACAGCTTGGTAGGATACTGTTCGGTGGAGTAGGACACAAATGGCAAAGAAATAATCCAGCTACTGCTTCTGAGACAAATTATTAGAGGAGACAGGCATGGCAAGAAAAGCAGGAGCATTAAATTCAAAACATTAACAGCACTGAGCCAAGCCACCCAACCAGGTTAAGGAAATCAATTAACCAATTGAAGTGACCTTGGTACCAAGGCAAGTAGTCTAGGCAGCCAATGCGCATTAAGCCAAAGCATCCACTGACCAGTCAAACTAGCGGCATACAAGCCAACAAATTCCAGGATGAACAGCAGCATAGCTTATCAGCAGGTAAGGTGAAGCTCTTCTGCTGGAGCGGGTGGCCGTAGAGCGGGGCTGGGGCTGATAGAGATGCAGGAGATCCCGCTCGTGTCTGTGCTGAAAATAGAAGAGGGAGAGAGCTGTATTACTGTAAGTATAATAGTTGATGGGAAATGAAAGCTGTAAAGAGCGAGTGGTGGGCACACAGATGGAGATAATTCCTAAGGGTGTAGGTGAAGTAGTTAGACTGAAAATGTGGGAGTAACTATAAAAAGAGGCGTGGCTAGGGAGGGCAACTGCTGTAAATCAGCAGGGGTTGGTTGGCTGAAGAACTCAAACAGCACTCATAGAAGGGGAAGGGGATCACAATGAGCAAAGTGCTGGAAAGATATGAGACTGGGATAGAGAGAGAAGCAGTGGGGTTCTCAGGCAAGGCACCAATCTAAAAATGGAGGAGCCAGGAGAAGGGGTTAGGAACACAGCAGGCATGGAAATTAAGAATTGAATGGAAATAGGAGTAGAGTGGAGGAGTTAATAGTTTAAACAGAGTTAGGATAGCGGGAAGATGGGGGCAGGTAAATCAGCCTAACAGAGTTGAGGGCACAGCAAAATTAAGCAAAGGAAGAGACATGCAGCCTGAAAAACAGTAAATGACTAGGGCTCTAAAAATACAAACCAAAAGACTTACATTCACTAAAGTAATCATACAGTTTTTCTTGTGTATTTTGTTAGATTAACAAGAAGAAAAATTAGCTCAATAGTGTTTAAATCTAGCGAGGTAGCCTCTCAAATAATAAACTGACCAATAGATCACAATCTGCTAATAATTAGTACACATGTACTAGTGGTTTACCAATATGATGGAACAACCAAAAATCTGAAATAAGATAGCAGTCTGGCCAAGCCAAGAGTGCGACGGCTCGGTAGGATGCTATTCAGTGGAGTAGGACACAAATGGCAAAAAAATAATCCAGCTACTGCTTCAGAGACAAATTATTTGAGGAGACAGGCAGGGCAAGAAAAACAGGAGCGCTAATTCAAAAGGTTAACAGCACTGAGCCAAGCCACCCAGCCAGGTCCAGAAACTCAATTTAGCCAATTGAAGTGATCTTGGTAGTCTAGGCAGCCAGTGCACATTAAATCAAAGTGTCCGCTGACCAGTCAAATTAGTGGCTTACATCCTGACGAAATCCAGGACAAAGAGCAGCATACCTTTTCAGCAGGGAAGGTGAAGGTCAGGCGCTGGAGCGGGCAGTCGTAGAGAGGGGCTGGGGCCGCTCGGGGTGTGAGAGAACCCGCTTGGATCTCTGCTGAGAAAAGAAGAGTTGTACAGCTGCATTATTGTATGTATAAAAGCTGAGCGGAAACAAAAGCTGTAAAGAGTGAGGGGTGGGTACAAAGATGGAGACAATGGCTAAGAGGGTAGGTGAAGTAGATTGAATTGGGGGGAGTAACTGTTAAAAAGAGGACTGGGCTTGGGAGGGCAACTGCTGAAATCAGCAGGGTGTCGCTGCCTGAGGCACTCAAACAGCACTCCTGGAAGCAGAGGAAGGGGGATCACAAAGAGCAAAGTGCTGAAAAATACGAGACTGGGATAAAGGGAAGCAGCGGTGGTTCTCGGGCAAGGCACCAATCTGAAAAGGGAGAAGCCAGGGAGAAGGGGTAGGAACACAGCAGGCATGGAAAATAAGAATTGAACGGAGATAGGAGTAGAGTGGGGGAGTTAAAGGTTTAAACAGAGTTAGCATAATGGGAAGATGGGGCTGGTAAATCAGCCAAACAAAGTTGAGGGCACAACAAAATTAAGCAAAGGAAGAGACATGCAGCCTGAAAAACAGTAACTGACTATGGCGGTAGGATTTTTGGTGCCGAAGATGGCGGCTTCACGCTGTGGAGAAGCTGCACTAGCAGGGTTATGCTCAAGGTGTTTACTCATTTATAACAGGTATGCCACCTTTGCCTCAATAAATGAAGTGAGCAAACCTTACTGGGGTGTCTTGCGCAATCATCTCAGATAGTTGTCTCTGTCTGCCTGTATTTTGGTTTTTCAGCCCCTGGATTTGCTGGAGTTTTTGAGGTGGAATAGCCCACTCCTTAGGCTGAACTTCAACCGTCCCCGGGGGGGGGGGGCGGAATTGGCTGACGAGGACAACAACAAAAACAAAACATCGACAAGAAATATCTCCAGGAGTTACGTCTTTTGGAATCTCGGAACTGATTTGGAATTTACAATTTATAACCTGAACAGAATTTTAAAGCTTTTAGCTTTTAGCTCCATATCTGATTCTTGTGGCTTGGGTTTTGGCTTTTATGTCTCTAAAACTTTTATGCATTTCCCTTTTGCCTTACTTAAATTTATTTTGTGTTATTTTGGTCAAAGGTTTTGTTAGTTCACCTCCACCCCCACCGCCACCTCTGTGGCGATTTGTTTTGATAGTCTGCATTGTAAGTTTTTTTGTCAGTTTTTTTCTTGCCGTGCTGGCTTGGTTAATGTTTTCAGAGCCATCACTATTGCTATCAGAGCTTTCATGTGAAGGGATATAACAGCAACAGTTATAGCAACTTGGACGAATGAATGATTTTGTTCAAACTGGCACTGTTTTAAGTTTAATATTGTGATATTTATTGCCGGAGGTGTTTATACATGTTGTTATAGGTGTTTTTATTTAATTTGTGTTATCCTTTAAATGCAATAATTGTTTTTTTAGCTAATCATTGCCTTTTGAAAAATATAGTTAGTCTTTCCAGATTTAGTACTCTCCCCTCATTATACCAACCGGGTTACTTGTGTTGTATCCTTGAACACTGCTGCAGCCAATCGATTGGGTAATTTTCTGCACGTACTTACGTGTATAATTTAACAATTAATTAATTGCCTTCAACGCTCTTGGCCATGTATGATAGAGATATATAATTGAGGGGTAATTTGCTGCATGTATTCATGTATTCACGTAAACATCTTGTGTTTTATCCTTGAACACTGCTGCAGCCAATCGATTGGGTAATTTGTTGCATGTGTTTACGTGTATGATTTAACAATTAATTAATTTCCTTTAACGCTCTTGGTCACATATGATAGAGCTATATAATTGAAGGGGTAATATGCTGCACATATTCATGTGACCATCTAAGCAATTAATTGCCTAAATACTGTCATATATATATACTGCAGAGCTTTCTTCACTCATTTTAGATTGCTCTCTAGTGCATAATGCATTTCTGCTGAAAAAGATCCAGATTAATTCTAACTGAACCTCCGTGGCAGTTTTAGTAGTTCTAGCTGCTCGGATATTAATATAAGGCTGTGAGCGGTGCTATATGTTTTAAGCTTTTAATGCACTACTGCACTTTGTTTTTTGTTATCTCTTTATAGCCAATTTATAACCTCCATTGTCAGTTATAGTGAGGTATTGGCTTTTGGTCACTACCTTTTTGATCCTGCCATTTGTCTCCTGTTCAAATTTGGCTAACGTTTAGCGTATTAACAGGATGTATGTAAGTATCAGATGAAATTAGTTGCTATTGTAGCTTTAGAATTTGGTCATTACAGGTGTTTTAACTAATTTATTTAACTAACTTATTTAGATTTCAGATCCCGTATTTCTTATACTTAGTACTGAGCTACTATTGATTTATTTGATTTATTAGTAATTGGAACCCAGTGACTTGCTGAGTTTACTAGTTGGCAGCTTTACTATTTGTACATTTTCCTTTTATAGCTACTACTGGAATTTCGGAGGATTCTATTAAGGCTACCAAAAGTCAGTGGAGGGCTCCGAACACGGACTTTGTTGGCTCATTGGTCAATCCGGACACCTTCAGTTGTTCTCTATTTTTTTGGTTCTATCGTCATTTATAAAGACTGTACTTCTGAACTTCTGTATAAGTTTTGAAGACCATCAAAAGAACTCGGAAGTATATGATAAAACATAGGAGATCATATTGACTGGAGTTGAAGAACAGACATTTTAGTTTATAGAATAACAAGAATAACAAGAACAAATGCATTATGGGTGAGACTTTATTTACTGTTTACAGTCCTTGAATGGTGGTTATACCTGTGCTCTGCTATCATTTGGACTCTGAACGATTTTATAGGAATATTGAGATTATTGTTTAATACTTGTTAAAAATACATATTTTTTTCTCTTCTTCTGCTTAATGTGCCACTATGATAGTGTTACAGTGTTATCACTGGGTATATGTGATAAATGGATACTGCTGATATTGCCTTCAGTTTTGCTCTTATAGGTGGTTTAAAAGAAACTTGTGCTGTTATCATTGACAGTTTTTTTCCACTTTACTGGTTTGTGATAGTATTTAAGATAATATTAAGAGAATGGTTAACACCAGGAGTGGAAAATCTGTTGATTTACAATTTAATCAAATTAATGAAAGATTAAAGAAGAGTAAAAGTAAGGAAAAGGGAAAAATAACTAAGGCAATAATGGTAAAGAAAATTGTGCCAGTTATCCCCCTACATCAAGGAATAGCATCGGGAAAATTAAAAGAAATATATCAATCTAAAATTACTACTTTTTTTAAGAGTACAGAACTGGATACCTCAACGCCGATTGATAGTGGAACTAATAGATCCAAACCATGGCTAATTGATGAATATTGTGATGCTGTTGGAATTAGAGAGCAGATAGTTAATAGCTCTAATCAGAATAATGCAGAAATTAAGTTATTGGACAACTATAGTGTGTCTAGTTGGTCTGAACACTCTAGATTAGAAGGTTCTATGGTTCAGGAGATCTCAGATACTTATAGCCAGTGCAACAATCTTAACTATTCTTGGGGGATGACATAATTCACCCCAGGGGAGAATAGTTTAGCAAAAAGGATGGAACCACCTCTAACTGAAAAAAATAATATGGCATTAGAAGTAGATTTGGACACAAGTATGAATAGGTGACAAAAGGTTAGTACTAAGGATAGGGAGGACACTGAATCTGTTAATTGTACTCTTCCACAACTAGTGAGAGAGTTGAATTATACACTACATAAATTACAACAGTTTGATACTAGTAGTGATCTTTTTAAGGCTAGGAATCCAGGAGGGCATTGCTCAGAGTCACCTTCCCTTAGATTTTCTCCTTCTTCTACTACAACTTCTGTGGAACAAAAACATAAAAGTCAAGCTTTTCAAGGAAAGGAGATAATATATAATAGTCAGTTTTTTTTTACAAACAAAGGAGATTTCACTTCTAATTCACCTCTTTCTCCCCAGATATTAGAAATGATCAAAAATCAATATTATGCTAATTTATTTATTTATTTAGTTTTTGTTGACTGGGTAAGTGCACTAGACAAATCCTGCCTATTTTCAGGCATGACCTGGGGAAGGGGGATACAGATGAATGCCAACTGACCTTGAACCAGATTAAGCTGTTGGTGGTATTTTTAGTGAATGAGGGAAATTTGGCCAGGACACTGGGGAAATTCCCCAACTCTTTTCGATAAGTGCCATGGGATCTTTAACATCCACCTGAACTACCACCAATCCAGGCAGATGGGACCTTGGTTTAACGTCTCATCCAAAAGATGGCACCTCAGAAGTGCAGCACCCCTCTCATACCGCACTAGACTGTCAGTATTGGGATATTAACCCAAGTGCCAGATGTGGGAACTGAACCCACAGCCTCTGATATCCCAGCCTCAGAGGTGAGTGTGCTACCTATTGAGCCACTGACAATATCATAATGTTAGAGAATATCTGGGCAGTTAAGCAAAAATTGGATAACTTGAAAGGGATGATGGCTCATAATTGAGCTCTGTTGGATTTATTAGCCAAATCTATTGGTCATAAAGGTGAAGATTCTATTGAAATTATACATGCTCAACAAAATATGCCTCAGGTTAGTATAAGTAACAAAGCAGCGCAAGTTAACCTACCACCTACCTTCCAAAAAGGAATGGAGGGGATACCTGAACTATGGAATTCTGGAAATGTTGGCCCTATAAGGAAAATTAGTACTAAAAATGGGAAAAAAAGTAGAAATAGGGTACAGAAATAACAAAAAATGATCAATCAAAAACTTCGAGGAATGAAATAAATAAGGATAAACAAGAAAAGAAAGTAAGACCTACCCAGTCTAAGGAGTTAACAAATCAAAATAAGAATATTTATAGTTTTACAAAGTGTGATGGCATATAGAGTACTTTTGATCCTGAGGATTGTGTTTTAATGACTAAATCTTTGTTATATTTGGATCCAGATACTGAGAGGAACTGTATACAAGAAGTAAGAGGGGAGACCAAGGGTACTGAAGGTGGACATCAGTTGTAGTCAGTTAATGTGCAATATAGGGGAACTCTTGACAAAATTCCCTTCAAACTGATGCAGATGAATTCTTGATAGAGATGTATAGGGTCAATAAATTAAATAAGGAAACTCCACAGCCACTAGCAGATTGGATACTTAAATTACTTCAAGTCTCAGAGTTGAGGGATGAGATCTTTGTTAGAAGACTGCCAAATTTAGATTATAAAGATGATGTCCTTGCATATTGCTCTAGAGAGATGATAGCTACACAAATTTGGAATTTACAAAATTATTTATCTAATCTAGGTATATACAGTATATACTTCCTCCACAAGTGGTCCCAGTATTGACCTATGACCCATTAAATATAAATAGACAGGAAGATATGGATAATCTAGATTGGTTTGAAGAAGTTAATAGAACTATTTCAAATTATAAATCTCAAAAAAAAAAAAAAACTGATTGGGAGAGAAGGACTCTGTCTCTTTTTGGATGGGAAAGATCTAAGGGCTGCTTGATGGGAGCCCTAAAAAGAGAACTGGGGATCTTTCTCTCTTATGCATTAGGAGTAAATATAACTAGAAGTGCTATAAAATATATATGGATACATGATCCAGATTCTATAATGTCACAAATCGATATTACATTTCAATCAAGCAATTTGACTGCTCTTTTACTGAAGGCCTCATGGACCTTGGATGGACTGGGACTATAGTTTGTTGAAGTTAAAACCTTGGTCATCTTAGGAGGGTCAAATAATAGTAATTTTGGGCAATTATTGGAAGCTTCAAAAACCTTTTTTACTCCTCTGGAAGGTATAAGTCCAAACTGACAAGTAGGAAGGGATGGGCCTGATTTGATTGGCGGAGCATTGGTATTGAGTGAGTTAAATATATTATCATGGGAAATAGAAGGGTTGCAATATAAATTAGTAGATAAAGAATTCCAGGATTGTATATATGGTTTTGATATAAGTGGCTTTCAGGAGACCTGGTTTATGGGGAAGTTTCCTCCTCTGATGCCAGGTTTTTTGGGATTTATGCTTCCAGCAAAAAAAGCTAAAAAGACTGGAAGGTCGAAGGCTAGAGTGGCATGTTATGTCAAAACCAGTTTAGAGTTTGAAATTACCCAACAAAAGTGGATTTACCGAATTGTCAAATACTAAGATTAGAAAATGCAACTTCTATTTGGTTAATTGTCTCAAATGTTCCTTATGTCCTTGTTCATTCTTATAACTTGTATTGTTATTCCCAGGTCACCCCTGAAAAAGGGACCTTCAGGGCTCAGTGGGCCTACCCAGTCACCAAAATTTAATAAATAAATAAATTGGTAATGTTTATGTTTTGCTACACAAAAGTAAGGCTCAAGAGGAGTACTGGAAAGTTTTTAAAGCAACTTTTGAATCTTTATTAGAAGAGAATGAAAATTGTATAGTAATTGCCCTAGGAGACTTTAATGCAAGAGTGGATGCATTGGGGGAGATAAATTCAGAGCTAAGGGACGGTATAAATATAATAAATGAAAATTTACAGTGGCAGCACTCATCAAAGGATAATATGATCAATAAAAATGGTAAATACTTGGGCAACATTCTGGTTGATCTAAATTGTATAATTTTTAATGGTAGAACTAATAGGGAGAGACAAGGGGAATATACTTATATTGGCCCAAATGGGTCATCGGTTATAGATTTAGTATGGGGAAACATTGAGGCAGCCAGTAGAATAATAGAACTGGAAGTAATTCCCAGACCAGAATCGGTGCATTTACCAGTCTCGTCAAAATGGCAGATAAGCACGGCTAGGGAAAAGATGATTAATAAACAGAATATGCTTGGTTTAGAGGTGATAAATCAAAAAAGAAGAAGGTGGGAAAACTTAAGTATCCCTCGTTTTGGTATGGTTCTTTATGGAACTCGTATGAAGAACTATAGGAGTAAAATAATAAACAAAACTGAGACCAACTTTTTGTTATTATTATGGGAAGATATGGTTTTATATCTGAAGCCTTTTTTTTTTTGAGACACAGTGTAAAAAAAGGAGAAAAGGTATGTGGTTTAATTTAAAATGTAAAAAAAGTAAACAAAAATGAATAACATTATTAGACTATATAAAAAGAGAGAAACAAATAGTATCCTAAATAAAGAAAGGAAGTATTATAAGGAAGTTCTGTTGATAGAAAGACTAAATTATCAAAAAAGCATGTGGGAAAAGTTAAGACTTTCCATTGTTAATAAAGACATTAAACAATTTTGGACTTTGGTCAGTAAGGATTATGATAATTATGCCACAGAGATTAAAGCAAGAATTACCCCTCAAGTTTGGGTACAATATTACTTAGGTCTTTATTTTTCCCAAAAAGAAGCTAGTCGTTTACATTGTGAAGAAGAAAGAAATGTCAAGCGATATCTTCCAAAACCTTTAATGATATCCCCTTCTGAGACAGTGGAATCACTAAATCAGATTACAGCTAATAAAGCCCCTGGGCCTGATCAGATACTGGCTGATATATATCGATCATTTATTGAATGGCAGATTACAGTTCTCCATGTTCTGTTCAGTTACTGTATACAAATGGATCACATTCCAGAATCGTGGAAAGGTAGTGTTATTTGCCCAATTTATAAAAAAGGAGATATTAATGACCCTGTAATGTATCATCCTACTAGCTTGTTTTTTTATTTATTTATTTAGTTTTTGTTGACTGGGTAAGTGCACTAGACAAATCCTTCCTATTTTCAGGCACGAGCCGGGGAAGGGGGATACAGATGAATGCCAACTGACCTTGAACCAGATTAAGCTGTTGATGGTATTTTGAGTGAATGAGGGAAATTTGGCCAGGACACCAGGAAATTCCCTACTTTTTCGATAAGTGCCATGGGATCTTTAACATCCACCTGAACTACCACTAATCCAGGCAGATAGGACCTTGGTTTAACATCTCATCCGAAAGACGGCACCTCAGAAGTGCAGCACCCCTCTCATGCTGCACTACAGTGTCAGTACTGGGATATTAACCCAAATGCCAGATGTGGGAACTGAACCCACAGCCCTCTGATCTCCCAGCCTCAGAGGCAAGTGTGCTACCTACTGAGCCACTGACACTGCATCGACAGCTTGATCAATACTTCACAAAAAACATTCACAAGGATTATTTTAAAAAGATTGCAATATTGAGTTGAGGAGAATAAGCTACTAACAGAACTCCAAAATGGGTTTAGATCAAAAAGATCAACAGTGCAACATTGCTTTGTGTTGCAACATCTTAGTTGGAAGTATGTGGAGATAAAAAAGGCTAAGTTATATTGTTGTTTTGTTGACCTCAAAACTGCATTTGACTCTATTAGTCAGAAACTATTATTGTCAAGGCTTGAAGAATATAATATTGACCCCTCTTTATTAGATATTCTTATTTGACTTCATGATGGTACCTGGCTTAAGGTCAAATATAACCAACAAGGTGATTTAACAAATAAAATATACACTAACATAGGGGTATGCCAGAGATGTCTGTTGGCTCCAATATTATTTAATTTATACATTAATCATATTTTGCAGAGTTTGAATAATCTGGATTTTCACTCACCAAATGTATTTACTAAAAAATTCCATTGCTGGCCTATGCAGACGATGTAGTTCTTTTATCTACGTCCTTGCTTGGTCTGCAATAAAGAAGAAGGAAACCACTTTGGTTCTCAAATACAGTAGCAGAAAAAGTCGGAGCCAAAAGGCTGGCCTTCAGGAAATATAAGGGAACACAGCGGGATGAAGATAGGGAGGCATACCAAACTGCCCTAAGGGAAGCAGGCAAGGCAGTAAGGCAGGCAAAGTCCCAAACTGAGGAAACACTAGCACGAACAGTAAAAGAAGGTGACAAGACTTTCTATAGCTACATTAGTGAAAGGAGAAAGTCCAGAGGGGGTATTGCTAAGCTTAATGGAGAAAAGGGAGCAAGTGAGGAGGAGGATCCTGTAAAGGCATCTATCCTAAATGGATACTTTTGCTCAGTATTTGCTGAAGAGAAGGTAGGGCAGGGCCCACAGCTCAGCATCATGGACAGGGGAGGAGGTGAGCACTACTCCCTTCACAAAAGAAAGGGTCCTACAAGAGCTACAAGCTCAGGGTGGATAAGGCAACGGGACCTGATGGCATACATCCCAGGGTACTTAAGGAGCTAAAGGAGGAACTAGCAGAGCCATTAGGCAGAATTTTAGTGAGTCTCTGAGCACAGGAGAGGTCCCAGAAGACTGGAGAAGGGCTCATGTGACCCCACCCACAAGAGTGGTAGCAGGGAGGAGGCGGGAACTACAGACCGCCAGTCTTACCTCAGTAGTAGGCAAGATTATGGAGGCACTCCCTAAGGAAAGGATAGTGCAACACCTGGAATCCATAGGGCACGGGATCCAAGACAGCATGGGTTTACAAAGGAAGGTCCTGTCAAACTAATCTCATAGATTTCTTTGACTGGGTAACAGAGTGGTGGACCAAGGGGAGCAGTTGATGTCGCCTACCTTGACTACAAAGCTTTTGACACTGTTCCACATAGAAGATTGATAAATAAGCTAGGTAGGCTCAGGGTGGCTCAGAAGTTGGTCAACTGGGTGGCAAACTGGTTGACGGCGAAAACAGAGGTGGTGGTAAAGGGCATACAGTCAGAAGAGATACAAGTCACAAGTGGGGTACCTCAAGGGATCAGTCCTGGGGCCAGTCCTATTCAACATCTTCATTAGTGACCCGCAGATGGACTAGAGGGTAAGGTTTGTCTGTTTGCAGATGACACCAAGATCTGCAACAGAGTAGATGATCCAGATGAGGTGGGCAGAATGAGAAGAGATCTGATAAACTAGCAGAATGGCTGTGAAGAGTGGCAACTGGGATTTAATGCAAAGAAGTGCAAAATCATGCACATAGGGAAGAGAAACCCTGAAGCCACTTATAGGCTGGGAGGGAGTTGCTAGCAGTCACAAAGGAAGAAAGAGACTTGGGCATCATCATCACTGATGACCTGAAATCATCCAAGCAGACCTCTAAAGCAGTAGGTAAGGCTAGGGGGTGTTAGGGTGTATTAGTAGGGGTATCACAAGTCGTAAGAGGGAGGTAATAATCCTCTGTACAAGACATTGGTTAGGCCCCATCTGAGTACTCGTGCAGTATTGAGTGCCACCTTCAAAAGAACATTAACCAAATTGAGGCAGTCCAGAGAAGGGCAACCAAAATGGTGCAGGGACTGCATCAGAAGACATATGAGGACAGATTAACGGAGCTCAATATGTATACCCTTGAGCAAAGGAGGGAGAGAGGATATGATCGAGGCATTCAAACACCTTAAGGGCACAAACAAGGTGAAAGAGTCTAACATGTTTAAATATAAGACAAATAGCAGGACAAGAGGACACAGCATGAGATTAGAGGAGGCCGATTAAGAGGGAATGTGAGGAAATTCTTTTCACAGAAAGGGTGGTAGATGCATGGAATGACTTACCACAAGAAGTGTGGCTATGAATACAGTGCAGGGTTTCAAACATGCATGGGATAGGCATAAGGGAGCAATACAAATGACTATGAATAGATAGGTCACTGACAAAGGCCAATGGCACATTTATAAGGTAGAAAAAGAAATGGGCAGACTGGATGGGCCTTGCGGTCCTTATCTGCCGTCAACTTCTATGTTTCTATGTTTCTAAGGTTAATAGATTTGCAGAGCTATGTAATGGGGATGGTTTAAAGATAAATTTACAAAAAACTAATTTGGTGGTTTTTGGACAAAAAAAGAATAGGCTACCATTGTTATTCATTGAGAAAAATAAAATAGAACTTAAACCATATTACGATTATTTTGGTTTGAGATTTTCATCAAATGTTTTATGGAATTCTCATATTAAATTTATGATACAAAAATTGAGAATGGCGTTTGGAGCCTTCAGATGATTTTGTAGCAAAATGAATCATAGCTCAATACTGGGACTCTTAAAAGTTATTAATGTAAAAATAAGGATAAGCATATTGTATGCTACAGAAATATGTTCTCCCCCTGAATTAAAATCTTTAGAAGTGATAGTAAATAAGATGTATCATTTTATATTAAGAGTGCAACAATCAGTGCCAGCAGAAATTCTAAGAAAGGAATTGGGTCAACTTTCTTTGACAACTTTGGCAATTGAAAGTCGAATTATCTTTATATTACAGTTGTTTGTTCTTCCTGCACATAGATTACCAAAACTTTGTTTGGATGAACAAATAAATTACCACTCTTTAAATTTTACATCAGGGGTAATCAAGACTATAAAAGAAAATATTTTACAATGGGGAATGACACATATCCTGTATGAAATTTATAGCATCCCCTTTGTTAAAATAGTAGAACAAATCAAAATCAGAGTCAGAAGCCACTTTATGGCTTTGGATCAAGAAAAGATTAACAAATTAAGAGATTTTTAGTGGTTTAAAATATTAGAAACATCACATAGTTTGGAACCTTATTTGACAATTCTAACCGACCCACAGGAGAGGAGAATATTCACTAGCTTTAGATTAGAGTTGTATTCAGTGAACTATATATTATATGATCAGAAACGTGAGGAAGTTTTCACATTAGAATGTAATTGCAAGATGGGATGCCAAGATGATCTTAAACATATAGTATTGCATTGTCCTTGTTATGAGAATTCTAGGAGAAAATGGTTGGCTCCAATACTAGCTACCCTTGGTCTCCCCTCTGAACATCTTATTGTATTTTTGTTTAATACAAAAAATAGAAATATATTATTGGTGCTTGTAAATTTTCTAAAAGGAGTTTATTTATAAGAAAGAAAGGACTGAAATATAAGAAATTTAGCTTATGTTTAGCTGGATGTCAAATTTTGAAAATGTGTATGTGATAGACATGTATAGCTTTACAATGAGATGTTTGTGCAATAATCGTGTATAAAATGGTTTTAAATATATGTTGTTATTAAAACGTTTGTAAAGACTTTAAGTTGAACAATAAAATTTACCTACCAACTGACTATGACTCTAAAAATACAAGGAAAAAGACTTACATTCACTGAAGTAGTCATACATTTTTTCTTGTTTTGTATCTTGTAAGATTAACTAGAAAAAAAAATTAGGTCAGTAGTATTTAAATCTAGAGCGGCAGCCTGTCTATCAATAAACTGACCAACTCATCACAAACTGCACATGTACTAGTGGTTTACAAATCTGATGGAACAGCCAAAAATATGAAATAAAAAAAGCAGTCTGGCCAAGCTGACACAGTACAACGGCTCAATAGGATACTGTCCAGTGGAGCAGGACACAAATGGCAAAGAAATAATCTGGCTACTGCTTCAGAGACAAATTATTAGAGGAGATGGGCATGGCAGCAAAAGCAGGAGAGCTAAAATCAAAAGATTATCAGCGCCGAGCCAAGCCACCTAGCTAGGTCAAGGAAATCAATTTAGCCAATTGAAGTGACCTTGATAGTCTAGGCAGCCAATGAGCGTTAAGCCAAAGCGCCCGCTGACCAGTCGAATTAGCAGTTTACAAGACAATGAATTCTATGACAATATGCAGCATACCTTATCAGCAGGGAATGCAAAGCTCTTAGGCTGGAATGGGCAGCCATAGAGAGAAGCTGGCACCACAAGTGGTGTAGGAGAACCCGCTCGGGTCTCTGTTCAGAAAAGAAGAGGTAGAGAGCTGCGTTTTTAGAAGTATAATAGCTGAGGGGAAACAAAAGCTCTAAAGAGTGAGCGGTGGGTACAGAGACAAGGACAATGGCTAACTGGGAAGGTGAAGTAGTCAGACTGAATTGGGGGAGTAACTGTTAAAAAGAGGCATGGGCTAGGGAGGGCAACTGCTAGAATCAGCAGGGTGGTCACTGGCTGAGGCACTCAAACAGCACTCCTAGAAGTGGGGAGGGGGAATCACAAAGAGCAAAGTGCTGAAAGATATGAGACTGGGATAGAGGGAAGCAGCGGGGGTTCTCAGGCAAGGTGCAAATCTGAAAATGGAGAAGCCAGGGAGAAAGGGGTAGGAACACAGCAGGCAGTGAAATTAAGAATTAAATGGAGATAGAAACAGAGTGTGGGAGTTAAAGGTTTAAAAGGAGTTAGGATAGCAGGAAGATGGTGGCTGGTAAATCAGCCTAACAGAGTTGAGGGTTCAGCAATATTAAGCAAAGGAAGAGACATGCAGCCTGAAAAACAGTAACTGACTATGGCATTAAAAATTGAAGGAAAAAGTCTTTCATTCACTAAAGTAACCATACAGTTTTTCTTCTTGTGTATCTTGTTAGATTAACTAGAAAAATTTTAGATCAGTAGTATTTAAATCTAGCGTGGCAGCCTATCTATTAATAAACTGACCCATGGATCACAAACTGCTAAGAATTAGTGCACATGTACTAGTGGTTTACAAATCTGATGGAACAACCAAAAATCTGAAATAAAATAGCAGCCTGGCTGAGCCGACACAGTGCGACAGCTCGGTAGGACACTGTTCAGTGGAGCAGGACACAAATGACAAACAAATAATCTGGCTACTGCTTCAGAGACAAATTATTAGAGGAGATGGGCATGGCAGCAAAAGCAGGAGTGCAAAATTCATAAGATTAACAGCGCAGAGCCAAGCCCCTCAGCCAGGTAGAGGAAATCAATTTAGCCAATTGAAGCGAGCTTCTTAGTCTAGGCAGCCAATGTGCGTTAAGCCAAAGAGTAGGCTGTCCTGTCAAATTAGCAGCTTACAAACCAACGAAATCCAGACCGAACAGCAACATACCTTATCAGTAGGTAAGGTGAAGCTCTTCCGCTGAAGCGGGTGGCGGTAGACAGGGTCTGGGGCTGATAGGGATGCAAGCAATCCTGCTCGGCTCTCTGCTGAGAATAGAAGAGGGAAACAGCTGCATTATTGTAAGTACAATAGCTGACGGGAAACAAAAGCTGTAAAGAGCGAGGGCTGGGCACAGAGATGGAGACAATTCCTAAGGGTGTAGGTGAAGTAGTTAGACTGAAATGGGGTTAGTAACTGTTAAAAAGGTGTGTGGGCTAGGGAGGGCAACTACTGGAATCAGCAGGGGTCACTGGCTGAGGCACTCAAACAGTGCTCATAGAAGCTGTGGAAGGGGGGATAACAAAGAGCTCAGTGCTGAAAGATATGAGACGGATAGAGGGAGGCAGTGGGTTTTCTCAGGCAAGGCACCAATCTGAAAATGGAGGAGCCAGGGACAAGGGGATAGGAACACAGCAGGCAGTTAAATTAAGAATTGGATGGAGGTAGGAGTAGAGTGGGGGAGGTAAAGGTTTAAACGAAGTTATGATAGCAGGAAGATGGGGGCTGGTAAATGAGCTTAACAAAGTTGAGGGCACAGCAAAATTAAGCAAAGGAAGACACATGCAGCCTGAAAAACAGTAATTGACTACAGCTCTAAAAATACAAGGAAAAAGACTTTCATTCACTAAAGTAACCATACAGTTTTTCTTCTTGTGTATCTTGTTAGATTAACTTGAAAAAAATATTAGGTCAGTAGTATTTAAATCTAGTGTGGCAGCCTATCTATTAATAAACTGACCCACGGATCACAAACTGGTAAAAATTAGTGCACATGTACTAGTGGTTTACAAATCTGATGGACCAACCAAAAAATCTGAAATAAAATAGCAGCCTGGCCGAGTCGACACAGTGCGACGGCTCGGTAGAGCACTGTTCAGTGGAACAGGACACAAATGACAAACAAAAAATCCGGCTACTGTTTCAGAGACAAATTATTAGAGGAAACAGGCATGGGATGAAAAGCAGGAGCACTAAATTCAAAAGATTAACAGCACCAAGCTAAGCCACCCAGCCAGGTCCAAGAAATCAATTTAGCCAATTGAAGCGACTTTGGTAGTCTAGGCAGAAAATGCACATTAAGCCAAAGCGTCCACTGAGCAGTCAAATTGGCGGCTTACATGCCAACGAATTCCAGGATGAAAAACAGCATACTTTATCAGCAGGGAAGGTGAAGCTCTTGCGCTGGAGCGGGCAGCCGTAGATTGGAGCCAGGGCTGCTAGGGGTGCCAGCAAACCCACTCAGGTCTCTGCAGAATAAAGAAGAAGGAGAGAGCTGCGTAATTGTAAGTATAATAGCTGCAGTGAAACTAAAGCTGTAAAGAGTGAGGAGCGGGCACAGAGATGGAGACAATGGCTAAGAGGGTAGGTGAAGTACTTAGGCTGAATCGGGGGGAGTAGCTGTTAAAAAGAGGCATGGGCTAGGGAGGGCGACTGCTGAAATCAGCAGGGGGTCGCTGGCTGAGGCTCTCAAACAGCACTCCAATAAGCAGGGGGAGCGAGGCTCACAAAGAGCAAAGTGCTGAAAGATATGAGACTGGGACAGAGGGAAGCAGCGGGGGTTCTCACGCAAGGCATCAATCTGAAATTGGAGAAGCCAAGGAGAAGGGGGTAGAAACACAGCAGGTAGGGAAATTAAGAATTGAATGGAGATAGGAGTAGAGTGAGGGAGCTAAAGGTTGAAAATGGGTTAGGATAGCGGGAAGAAGGGGGCTGGTAAATCAGACAGAGTTGAGGGCACAGCAGAATTAAGCTAAGGAAGACACATGCAGCCCGAAAAACAGTAACTGACTATGCCTCTAAAAATACATAGAAAAAGACTTACATTCACTGAAGTAATCATTCAGTTTTTTGTTGTTATGTATCTTGTTAGATTAACTAGAAAAAAAATTAGGTCAGTAGTATTTAAATGTAGCGTTGAAGCCTGTCTAGCAATAAACTGACCAACTGATCACAAACTGCTAAGAATCAGTGCACATGTGCTAGAGGTTTACAAATCTGATGGAACAACAAAAAATCTGAAATAAAATAGCAGCCTGGCTGAGCCGACACAGTGCAATGGCTCGGTAGGATACTGTTCAGTGGAGCAGGACACAAATGGCAAACAAATAATCCGGCTACTGCTTCAGAGACAAATCATTAGAGGAAATGGGCATGGCAGGAAAAGCAGGAGTGCTAAATTCAAAAGATTAACAGCACTGAGCCAAGCCACCCAGCCAGGTCCAGGAAATCAATTTAGCCAATTGAAGCAACCTTGGTAATCTAGTCAGTCAATGCACATTACACCAAAGTGTCCAGTGAGCAGTCGAATTAGCTACTTACAAGCCGACGAATTAAAGGACAAAATGAAGCATTCCTTATTAGCAGGGAAGGCAAAGCTCTTGGGCTGGAGCGCGCTGTAGAGAGGGGCTGGGGCCACTAGTAGTGTGGGAGAGCCTGCTCAGGTCTCTGCTCAAAAAGGAAGGGGGAGAGAGCTGTGTTATTGTAAGTATAATAGCTGAAGGGAAACAAAAACTGTAAAGAGAGAGGGGCAGGCACAGAGTTGGAGAAATGGCTAATTGGGTAGGTGAAGTAGTTAGACTGAATTGGGGGTAACTGTTAAAAGATGTATGGGCAAGTGAGGCCGACTACTGGAATCAGCGGGGGGTCACTGGCTGAGGCACTCAAACAGCAGTCCTTAGTGGGGGATGACAAAGAGCAAAGTGCTGAAAAATATGAAACTGGGATAGAAACAAGCAGCAGGGGTCTCAGGCAAGGTGCCAATCTGAAAATGCAGGAGTCAGCGGTAGAAACACAGCAGGCAGTGAAATTAAGAATTCAGTGGAGATAGGGGTAGAGTGGGGGAGTTAAAGGTTTAAACAGAGTTAGGATAGCGGGAAGATGGGGGCAGGTAAATCAGCCTAACAGAGTTGAGGGCACAGCAAAATTAACCAAAGGTAGAGACATGCAGCCTGAAAAACAGTAACTGACTATAACAAATTGAAGAAAAAAAGACTTACAGTCACTAAAGTAATCATACAGTTTTTCTTGTTTTGTATCTTGTTAGATTAACTAGAACAAAAATTAGGTCAGTAGTATTTAAATCTAGCGTGGTAGCCTGTCTATTTATAAACTGACCCATGGATCACAAACTGCTAAGAATTAGTGCACACGTACTAGTGGTTTACAAATCTTATGGAACAACCAAAATAAAATAGGAGCCCGGCCGAGCAGACACAGTGCGACAGCTCGGTAGGATACCATTCAGTGGAGTAGGACACAAATGTCAAACAAATAATACGGCTACTGCTTCAGAGACAAATTTTTAAAGGAGACAGGCACGACAAGAGAAGGAGGAGCTCTAAATTCAAAAGATTAACAGCACTGAGACAAGCCACCCAGCCAGGTCCAGGAAATCAATTTAGCCAATTAAAGTGACCTTGGTAGTCTAGGCAGCAAAAGCACATTAAGCCAAAGTGTCCGCCAACCAGTCAAATTAGTGACTTGCATGCAGATGAATTCCAGGATGAGCAGCAGCATACCTTGTCGGGGGAAAAAATGAAGCTCTTGCACTGCTATGAGGATGCAAGCTGTGCAGCAGAAGGTCTAAAATTGGCCCTTCCAGAACTGTTTAAGGATCGTTGAGCAGCCGTAGCCCTACATATGGTAGCTTGTTGTTTAAACTGATGTGACAGATAAGATTTGGTATGCTTGATGTTAGACTCTATCTGTGATATTACTGCAGTACCCTACATGCCCCAACTTTACGAACTCCCAAGTTCTGAATGGCAATAGAGTGAGGGATGGATTTAACTGTTTGCGAGGGCAATGTTTACTGTTTTCTGAATACCTCCAGGGGCAAATAGCTCTACGATAGCCTGCTGATGTTTTTTGCACTCGTACAGAAATCTTCTTATTGCCGTGGTGGAATGATTACCTTTTATATCCACTAGAGGGCACCAAAACAATATGAACCTTATTGCACTGCACGTATCTGTGGAAACAGTTTCTTTATTTTATCTGTTCTGGCACTGACATTCTTTACAAATTTTAGCAAGGGCTCTTAAGTAAGAGTCCCACATTTAATTGCAACCTCCCTCTGAGGCAGATTTGGCGAATTGAGAATGCACCACTGCAACCTTTGCCTCAGACCTCGTTGTTACTGGATTAATAGTAGGAGTTATCTGAGCATCTCTCTATTTTGTGTTGTTTCCCCCGTTATCTTTAAATGCCATGCGAGTACTTTATGTACCGAGTTTCACCAGTAATATGGGAGTTTTTCCTGGATTTTTTGTTGGATAAGTGGCGTGTTGAAATGCAAAGGGGAAGTTGTGCTTCAAAAAATTGTGGTTTATGTTTCAGGGGAGAACTGTTACGTTTTTTATTCGCATTAATTTAGTACCTGTTGTCTAGAAATATTTAAATTGCATAATTTCCAAAGGTTTTTATTACTGAAAATAAGGACTATTTGGGGATTTGACGGGTTAAGTTGATGCCAGGGTTTGAAGTCTCTAGGGTGAAGAAAACCATCTGAGGAAGTTAAAACGTTATACAAATCCAAGCTTTTTATTTACAGAAACACCAAATAATTCCATTTACCCTTCTATTATTAAGAACCAGGTTTATATAGAGGGTAAAGCAGCGAAGCGATGTGGAGCTGAATGAGTCTGGGATTCCTTAATTAGTATTAGTGGGCCCCTACCCTATCTAGAATTGATAATATGGGGAAAATGTTCCCCCTTTTGGGTCTGAGGATAAAATGACCCCTACATGGAAGGACCTTATGAAAGTTAGGTCTCACTCAGTAGGCTCAAGTCGATAGGGATACAATAACTTTAAATGTGAGGTACTAATTGGGTAGGAAACAAGCTTAATTTTTCCTTGATTCTCTATATTGTCACAAAACAGGGATGAATAAACAGGTGGAGGCATGGAGTGGAGCCGGGTGGGCAGTTTGACCTGGTGATCACAGGCCGTGCAGTATTTTTGTTGGGCAGGTGGGCGGAGGGTACATTTTCTAATTTTTTCCTTTCTTCAGTTTTTTGCCATATTATTACCTAGAGATGGGCTTTGGGGTAGGGATAGGGTTGTCTGGATACATTGGTCAGTTTCATTTGCTTATTGGGTGAGGCATGGGTGGGAGGGGCATGAATGGGAGGGAAGGGAGTGTCTTGCATATAGTTCAGTAATGGAACAGAGGCACCATCAGGGGAAGGCATGATGGAATGTAGGATTAAAGAGATTGTGTTAGGTGCTCTCAGATATAATCACCGAAAACAGAAATTGTACTATGGGGAGTAGCTATGTATGGATCTCTTGGAATGTGAGAGGCTCCAGGAATAAAACCAAAAGGTGTAAGCTTATTGAACATTTACAATTACTCAAAGGGAACATGATCTGCCTGCAGGAAATGCATATGCTAGAGTCTGAAGCTAATCTCTTTCGAAGGCAGTTTATGAGGCAGGTATTCATGGTGAGGAATAGTTAATCCAGTAGAGGGGTTGTGATCTTAATTTCTAGGGCCACCCCTTTTCTGTGTGAACGAAGTATAATAGATCCCATGGGGTGCTATGTGCTAGTAATGGGTCTTTTAGATAGAATGAATGTATTACTGGGTAGCGTTTATGGGTCTAATCAAGACTCACCAGATTTTTTCATGAATCTGTTGGATGTTTTGTCCCCTTCTGTTAACCTCCCCATCATTCTGGGAGGTGATTGGAACCTTCCCTTCTCTTCTGATCTTGACAAGGAGGGGAAGAGACCTGGAGGCCTGACTCCAGCTCAGGGAGCGATTCGAGACATGATAGACCAGACAGGTCTATGTGATCCATGGAGGGTATTACATTCTACTCTCAAGGAGTTTACTTTCACCTCGCAGGTTCATAATTCCAGATCAAGACTTAATTACTTTTTAGTGAGTAATACTCTCCTCTCAACCCTCTCAGAGTGTGTTATAGACACTAGGGTTATTTCAGACCACCCTTTAGTCAGGTGTTCTTTAGGTCTCAGCCCCAATCTTCCCAAACAATCCATTTGGAAACTGAATAACCAACTATTTAAATCCAATCAGATTACAGAGGAAATTAAACAGAGAATCCATCTATACTTTAAGGACAAGCTTAACTCTACCAGGAGAGGGGACATAGAATGGGGAGTCCTCAAGTGCATTTTAAGAGGGGAATTAATTAAAATTGCAGCTGTGAAGAAGGACAGGGAAGGGAAATCCTTGCATCTCCTAGAACAAATTAGGAGCATAGAAAAAACTCTTACACCTACTACCCCAGAGGAAATTAGAGAAAGGTTAACACGTCTCACAAGCCAGTATAATGACATCCTTAGGGACAAAGCAGAATATGCCATTCTCAAAACAAAAGCGACATACCATGTACATTCTGGTGAGATGCTAGGATATACCTACCTCTAACACCAGCTTTGTGCTGTTTTAAATTGCACCTAAAATGTTGTTTGTCTATGTAACATTGCTGCTGCATATATTTGAATTGAGCCCTGTTCAGAAGAGCAGGAAGAGGGCGAGTAATTCATACAGAGTCCCTCTGGAACTACTAACGTGCCAGTATCTGCTATTTCTACTGATTACACCATTGGAGGAATTTGTACTGTTGTCAGAACGCCTTTTTAAAGGCTTTGCCACAATATTTTTATACATTTTGGGGCTATTTACTATTTTGCCTCTCTTCATGACCCTTGGGCCATTTCCGGGTCAAGGGACTTGTATTTAAGTCCGCTCTGTGGCGAGCAGGGCGAGCTGAGTCGGCACGCCATGACACACATATGTGGAGATGCTTATATCTGTGCATGTCTGCAGTGCTTGCTGATGTAGTGGGGAAGGGGCCTAAGATCTAAAAGCCCTTTAATTCAGTAAGTAACAGTTTACATTGTTTGTACTATGACCAGTGCTGGCTAAAATGGACAAACCTAATAACTATTGCTCGTCTTGCCAGATGTATGGGTGCACAAATTGCAGATTTTGTCTGTGGCAGATGCTTACTGTTGTAGACTTTTCAGGTGGAAATAGTTCGTTTGCAATCTGCCAGAGCAATTAGCCCCAAGATCGAGGCTCTGGAGGATTATATAGATCTAATGTTGGGACAGATATCTCCATCAGATGTCCCTAATCTCCCTATAGAGCCCCCCACTTTAGTAAAGAATCCCCTCAGTTCCTCTTCTCTACCTGTTTTGCCTTCTGAGGTGATAGAAAATTGGTCAGTTGTCACCAAACAAAAATCAAAATGTAGGGGTGGGCAAATACGCAATAGTGCACCATTATTACCTTTATCCAATAGCTATGAAGTTCTCTCTCAGAAGAATGCAGAATTCCCACCGGAAGATAATCTACATAATACCAAGGGGAATCATTTAGTAACTTGTCATCTTCCTAAATGTTTAACAACTAGAGACAAAAGTAAATTAATGAATGCAAATATCCTCCATCCTAACTCAGGGAACTCTTCCTATAGTTCTGGATTATTATCTCAACCCTTTTTCAAATACTGACCACCTGCCTAATAATAAACAAATCTTTGTAATTGGAGACTCTATCATTAAACACATAGATCATCCAGTATGTAATGTGGACAAACTCAGTCGTACTTGCTCCAGTTTAAGTCTTCATCAGTGGCATTGCAGAGGGACTGGAAGGAAAAGTATGCCTTTTTGCAGATGACACAAAGATCTGCAACAGGGTTGATACACAAGGAGGCGTGGAAAGGATGAAAAGGGACTTGGCAAGGTTGGAGGAATGGTCAGACGTATGGCAGCTAGGATTCAATGCAAAAGTGCAAAATAATGACCTGGGAAACAAGAACCCAGGGAAGAATACACAATGGGTGGGAGGTAGTAACAACAACAAAACAGGAAAGGACCTGGGGTAATCATATCAGATGACCTTAAGGTTAGCAAGCAATGTGAGAAGGCAGTAGGGAGGGCGGGTTTACTGGGATGTATAGGAGAGGCAGCAGCAGCAGAAAACAGGAAGTTGTTATCCTCAGTACAGACAGTTGGTGAGACCCCATCTGGAATACTCTGTCCAGTTCGAGACCCCATCTCCGCAAGGACATAGACAGGATAGAGGCAGTCAGAGGAGGCAACTAAAATGGTGCAGGGTCTGCAAGAGAAGCCGTATGAGGAGAGACTAAAGGAGCTAATATGTATACCCTTGAGGAAAGAAGGAGAGGGGGACATGATAGAAACTTTCAAGTACCTCAAGGAATCAACAAAGTTCAAGAGGGTAGCATCTTGGAAAAAGAGACTTGCAAGAACAAGGGACACAATTTAAAGATAGAAGGAGGGCGTTCAGGGCAATGTGAGGAAGTATTATTTCACAGAGGGGGTAGTGGATGCATGGAACAGCCTTCCTGAGGAAGTTGTGGGGTCTAAAACTGTGGGAGAATTCAAGAATGCATGGGACAGACATAAGGCAATTCTTGTGGGGGGCAGGAAGATATAGGCTGTTGGTTAACTAGGATCTGCGGCCTATCCTGTAGGTAGGGAAATGGGCAGACTAGATGGGCCTAGCGGTCCTTATCTGCCGTCAAAGTCTATGTTTCTATGTAAGAGGTGCTAGAGTCTCCGATATTACCACCATGGTTAAAGAAATACTTGTGGGGGCTGGAAATAATCCCTTGTTTGTTATACACGCTGGCACAAATTACATCAATAGAATGAGTTTGGAGGACCTCAAACACGACGTCATTGCACTTAACAATGTACTGGCCAACAAACATAGTCTTGTTTGTTTTTCTGAGATCCTGCCTGTCCCTTGGGTTACCAACTCAATGACCATCAAAATCAAGGCCTTTAATGATTGGCTGAGGAGATGGTGCCTCCAGCAAGGCATTCTATGCCTTGCACATTGGGAAAATTTCTTCCAGAAAACTCCCTTGTTCTGTTGGGATGGTTTGCACCTCAGCAGAAAGGGAAGTACATTATTGGGTAAAAGTATTACATCAGCTATTAATAAACTTTTAAACTAGAGGCTGGGGGAGAATAGGCACTCAACCTGCTCTCTAAAGATTCCCATTAGTACTCCCACTGTTTGCAAGGTTCTTTCCTTTAATGCCAGATCTTTAAATCTGGTTAAATGGCAGAACTTGAGGCTTAATGTAATACTGCCAACTTTGGAATTATATCCATTACTGAAACTTGGTGGGACCCCGGTTCTGCATGGATTGCACATTTACCTGGGTATAAGTTATTTCACAGGGACCGACAATGCCACACTGGTGGAGGGGTTTGCCTTTACGTTAGGAAGGATATAACCTCCTTTCAACTCCCCCATTCTAATGGCATACAAACTATCTGCGTAAACATCCAAATAAGGGGACAACCCCAGCTGTTGGTTGAAACCTGTTATAAGCCTCCATCAGTTAACTCTGACTATACTTCTTGCTTACTCAAAGAAATATCAGATATGGTCTCCAAAGGTAACATTTTAGTCTTGTGAGACTTTAATATGCCCTCCATAAACTGGTCCTCCTTAACTGGTAATACACATAGCAAAAAATATTTGATTTCACTTATTGTTGACATGGGTTTGGAACAGGTTATTACTGAACCTACCCGGGAGGAGAATATACTAGATCTAGTGATATCCAACATTGGGAGTAATATATCAAATGTCCATATCAGGGATCCCTTGGGCACTAGTGACTATTACTCAATTATCTTTTCACTAATTTTTAATTCTCATCAAAACCTGAGTTTTTCCAAATTTAAAAACTATGATAATGCTGACTTTAAAAGTATCAATAAACATTTAAATATGCTTCCTTGGGAAGAAATATATTTACCTATTTCACTTGAGGAAGCCTGGGAGTATTTAAAAACATTGATTTACAATCTTGAAGAATGATTTGTCCCCACCAGTAAGAAATATAATAAAAAGGGGAAGATTCCTTTGTGGCTGAAAAAAACTGTAAAAAAATCATTAAAAGTAAACAAAGGTTATTTTCTCTTGTAAAAAAGGTGTGGGAGTTATTAAAGAACAACTACTTCTCAAGTATAGAAAAACACAAAAACTTTGAAACATGCCATTTTACAGTCTAAAAGGAAATATGAGTTTCACTTAGCACACTCCAAAGACAGCTATACATCATTATTCTCTTATCTTAATAACAAAAAAGTGAATAACAAATATATGGGCCCTTTGTCAGTGAATAACTCTATAATCTCTACAGATAAGAGAATTGCTGATGCTTCTAATGAGCAGTTTTGTTCAATTTTTACAAAAAAAGAAGATCCCAAACTTTATTGTCATATAATTAGTAATTCTACACTCTATATCATCTCTGAAACTTATACACTTAAGGCTATTCACTCATTAAAAAGGACATCTAGCCCAGGACCCGACAATATAAACCCCAGATTCTTGATTGAAACAGCTGAGACTATAACTAAGCCCCTAACACTCATATCTAATAAATCATTTCAGGAGGGTCTTATTCCTCATGACTGAGCTAATGCCATAGTCATACCAATCTTTGAAAAAGGCAATTATTCAAAGCCTGAAAATTATCGACCAATAAGCTTAATGTCAGTTATAAGTAAATTAATGGAGAAAATTATTAAAAGAATTGTGGAAAAGGAAATAATCTCTAATGATATTATCTTTATCTATCTTTATCTATTATCTTTTTAAATTATATAAGTGAGGGACTTGACAAAGGTAGCCCCATGGATGTAATCCTGCTCGATTTGAGTAGAGCGTTTGATAAGGTGCCACACGATAAACGTATTGATAAAATGCTGAAACTGGCTTTTTCACAGACTTTAGCTGTGTCTATGGTTGGTTGTCTGGTAGACAGCAACAAGTAAGAATAAATGGCACACTCTCTAACGTTGGTAGCGTGACTAGTGGAGTACCTCAGGGATCGGTCCTCGGACCAACCTCATTTAATATTTTTATCAGCGATATGCAGGTTAGTGCTGACAATCTCCTCTGTAAATTTGCTGATGATACCAAGTTAGAGGGGTCAGTAATTACTGGTATAAATAGGTCAATCATTATGAATAACTTAAAAATTATTGAAGAATGGGCAGGTTGTAATGGAATGATACTTAATCCCGATAAATGTCATGTATTACATTTTGGTAAGAATAACCCAAGACAGAGCTATTTTTTAAATAATATCCCTCTTAAAGTCTTGTCAATTGAGCAGGATCTTGAAATTTATATTAATAACAAACTGTCCTCTACTGATCACTGTACTAAGGTAGCCAAAACATCTAATGCATTACTTACTCGAATTAAATGATCCTTTGTCTCTAGGACCCAGGAATGTATTATCCCTCTTTACAGGACCCAAGTAAGACCACACTCAGATTACAGGTCCCCCTTCTGGAGCCCCTATTTAAGACAGGATATAGACAGAGTTGAGAGAATCTAGAGGAGGGCTACGAAGTTGGTTCCTCAGTTGGTTAATATGGATTATCAGACTAGACTTCAGGAAACTGGGTTACATTCACTGCAAACTAGATGAAATAGAGGAGATTTGCTTCTTTTGTATAAAATCCAGAACTCCCAGGACTTAATGTGCCAATGTAGCTTAGAATTCTCCAGTAGAAGGATTGCTCTACGACTTCACAATAAGCAAATTGATGTGGCAAAATCCAAAACTAATAAAAGGCTAAACTACTTTACGGTAAGAACTCCCAGATTGTGGAATACTCTACTGCAATATCTCATGGATAGTAACTCCATTTCTTCTTTTAAAAGAGGACTGGATAAATGGATGGAGTCTAATAGCTCCAGGGTATGACTTTTCCCACCACAGTGGTGGGGGACAATCTCGATGGGCCATGGCCTTCTTTTGTCCTACAAAACCAAGTAAACCAAGTACATACCTGGATCAAGGAGAAAAATTGGTCCACCTACTGGCTATGAGACTCAGGGCAGTAGAGTCTTCCAAAATTATAAAGTGTATCAGATCTCAAAGAGATGACTCTGTCATCAGTGTCAGTGGCTCAGGAGGTAGCACACTCGCCTCTAAGGCTGGGAGATTAGAGGGCTGTTGATTCCATTCCCACATCTGGCACTTGGGTTAATATCCCAGTACTGACACTGCAGTGCAGCATGAGAGGGGTGCTGCACTTCTGAGGTGCCGTCTTTCAGATGAGACATTAAACCGAGGTCCCATCTGCCTGGATTGGTGGTAGTTCAGGTGGATGTTAAAGATCCCATGGCACTTATCGAAAAGAGTTGGGGGAATTTCCCTGGTGTCCTGGCCAAATTTCCCTCATTCACTAAAAATATCACCAACTGCTTAATCTGGTTCAAGGTCAGTTGGCATTCATCTGTATCCCCCTCCCCCGGGTTGTGCCTGAAAATAGGCAGGAATTGTCTAGTGCACTTACCTGGTCAACAAAAAATAAATAAAATAAATAAAATTACTCCCCGGAGACATAGTGCTGGAGTTTGAAATTATTATAGAGAACTATATAGCCCTATGAACTCTCAGCCCAAGATAGAAACTTTCAAGGAATCTTTCATCCAGATGCCTGTAATTCCAAATAACCTAAAAGGAGGGTTGGTTTCGCCCATCTCAGAGCCTGAAATTTTGGATGCCATTCAATCTCTATCCCTAGACAAAGCTCTGGGCCCAGATGGGTTTTCCCCAAACTTTTTTAAATGCTTTTGCCAAGCAGCTGGTTCCCGGGTTGAAGAGGCTGTTCTATAGCAGACTTGAGTCCGACATAATTGACAGACACTTACTAAAAGCCCTCATAGTAGTCATCCCCAAACCAGGGAAGGAGCCGGATAGAGTCATTAGCTGTCGCACTATTTCTCTGATCAATTGCGATGTTAAAATTCTGGCTAAAATTTTAGCAAACTGACTGTTCAAAGTTATGCCTCAAATCAGCCATCTGGATCAAGTAGGGTTCATGAGAGGGAGAACATCATCGGATCATCTCTGCAAACTGTCCCATGTCTTCTCCGTGTCCAGAAACTCAGACTCTCCTTATGGCCTGCTGTCCCTGGATGCAGAGAAGGTATTCAACAGGGTGAATTGGCAATTTCTGTTTGCTGTCATGCATAGACTGGAGTTTCCTCCCATTTACATTAAGTGGGTCTCGTCCTTATACAACCGTCCAACTGCCTAGATTTACTGCAATGGGCTTTTTTCCTCCACTTTCCCATTGGATTCAGGCACAAGGCAGGGCTGCCCCTTGTCTCCTCTTCTTTTCAATATATATCTGGAACCGCTTCTCTGCAGGTTCAGGCTCAATCCTAGGATACAAGGAGTGAAGATTGGCACCCAGGAGTTGAAAGTGTCCGCATATGCGGATGATATCCTTCTGCATCTCTGACACCCCCGGGAGACTTTCCTGGTGGTCTTGGAGATCATAGAGGAATATAGCAAAGTATCCTATTACTGAATAAATGTAGGGAAAACCACAGTCTTTCCACTTAACAGGAAATTACAGAAAACTGATATTTCTGAAATGGGTCTTCAATGGAGTCAGCACTCACTAAAATATCTAGGTATTATGTTGGCGAGGAGTGAGTCCAAGATGATTCACCTTAATTTTGACTCGGTCATACATGAAATAAGACAGGATCTGAGCAGATGGTGGAAACTCCCCCTGTCACTCTGGGGACGCATATTTGTAATCAAAATGAATGTCCTCCCCAGGGTGTTCTATCCCATTAACATGCTTAATATTTGGCTACCCCTAAAGTGGTTTTCTAAGACTCACTCAATTATTTCTGACTTCATCTGGCAAAGGAAAGCACCCTGAAGGGCTTATCATAAATTGGCCACTCCCAAAGCTAAGGGTGGTTTACGGCTACCCCACTAAGGAATGTATTATTGGGCCAGTAGTGCTAGCAAATATTTAAAGTGGCTGCTGACACCAGAGGAAAAAATGTCTTTACCCTATGTTCCCTTATGGGTGAAACTGGAAATTGGTATGATTAGAGAGGTAGGACTTGACCCAACTGCTTTTTTATACTGCAATCAAAAATGCCTTCCCAAAGAACTGGAACTTACTCCAGTAGCCTCCTCCTTGAAAATTCATGCCCAGTTATGCTCCTTTATCAAATATTCTCCCTGCAAAGATCAAAATCAGCCACTTTGTGGCAACCTGAATCTGAAAATAGGGGGCAAAACGATCACTGATACATGGGTTCCCTCATTGAGTGGGGTGCAGATCAAGGATTTGCTACAGGAGGAGAGTGTGTCTCGATGTAGTCAATTCTTACATGACATGAGGTGGGCCCTAACCAAATATTTAAGGTGTTATAAGGCACTTGCTAATCCAAATACAAGGTGGGTTTAAGACAGGACCAGTCCCAGAGAGATTTTTTTGAATCCTTATCCAAGGCAGTATGGGAACCACACTCAGTGTCTAGATTGTACTCATTACTATTTGACCAAACATATGTATATCGTGTAGGGATTCCTAAATACTGGGAAGAACAACTCCCAGAATGGGTATCTGAGTAGCCCATTATCTGGCAGAACACTTACAGATATATTACCCAGGACCACCTTAGGGTGATGCAATTTCATTTTTAGAATAACTTGTTCTGGACGCCAGTCAAGCATCATAAAATAGACCGGATTCCTAGCCCTACTTGCAATAGATGTCATTAGGAGGAAGGTACCCTCTGTCACATATTTTGGGAATGCCCACCAGTGATGGCCCTATGGCACAAGATTAAATCCAAGGTGGATCCATTGCTTGGCATTGAGGAATACTTCACACCAGAAAGTTGCTTAATTGGAGACTACAACAGAATAGAGGTGAAGTCTAGAAGGTATTATATGGCTGCCATATCCTCCTCGCTCAAAAAGGTTGTATTAAGACACTGGCTTGATGACCTCCCATTAAGCTACCTTGAGTGGCTTCGGGAACTCCTATTCAACTTGAGCATGGAGAAAATGGGAGCCAGCATGAAAAACTGCCTTCCAAGGTACTCCACAACATGGGAGACCTTACACACTCTGTATCTACTCCAAACAAATGACACGTTCTCCTGATGATAAAAGGGTAACTACTCGATACTAGGATTAACCTAGTATAATAGTATAAAAGCAAATGTGCCTCTACAATGACTTGTACTGATGATTGTATGCAAGACGGAGGGATATGGGAGAGATGGGGGGGTGTGAGGGGAGGAGTAAGTTGTGTATAATTATATTACTATGTGTATTCTGATGTCATTGTATTATGTGCTGCTTGCTCTGTAATTGTGAAATAAACTTGAATTTCAAAAAAATAGCTGAGAGGAAACAAAAGCTGTAAAGAGTGAGGGGCGGGCATTGAGATGGTGACAATGGCTAAGGGGTTAGGCGAAGAAGTTAGACTGAATTGTGGGGGAGCAACTGTCAAAAACAGGCATGGGCAAGGGACAGCAACTGCTGGAATCAGCAGGGGGTTGCTGGCTGAGGCACTCAAACAGCACTCCTAGAAGCATTGGGAGGAGGCGTCACAAACAGCAAAGTGCTGAAAGATATGAGACTGGGATAGAGGGAAGTAGCAGGGATTCTCAGGCAAGGCAACAATCTGAAAATGGAGGAGCCAGAGAAGAAGGGGGTAGGAACACAGCTGGCAGAGAAATTAAGAATTGAACGGAGATAGGAGTAGAGTGGGGGAGTTAAAGGTTTAAATAGAGTTAGGATAGCAGGAAGATGGGGGAGGTAAATCAGCCTAACATAGTTGAGGGCACAGCAAAACTAAGCAAAGGAAGAGACATGGAGCCAGAAAAACAGTAAATGACTACGGCTCTAAAACTAGAAGGCAAAAGACGTACATTCACTAAAGTAATCATACAGTTTTTCTTGTTGTGTATCTTGTTAGATTAATTAGAAGAAAAATAAGATCAGTAGTGTTTAAATCTAGCGTGGCAGCCTATCTATTAATAAACTGACCCTGGTGCAGAGGGCTGAGGTGCTGGTGCCTTATCTCACATCACGCTGGTGACCCGGGTTCGGAAATGGACTCGGGGCACCAGGGGCTGGCAGGGAAGGAGAGGATTGAGCATCTGAAGGACTGCTCTCCTGTCCTGGGGTGGGTTGGGTGGGAAGCCCCGCTCTGTAGTGTCCCCCGGTGGAGACCAGGGGGTATTACAAGAAGCGGCACAAGAGGGGACCAGAAAGGTGTAAAAATGCATGCATGCCATCCGGATGATGGTCAGCCCACCTCCCTGCGACTCCCAGCCGAGAAACCTCCAGGCTGCATTTCCGTGCCCAAGGTAAAGCTGCAAGGTAGTGCTACATGTGCTACAGTCTCTCCTCCCGATGGCCCGGTGCGATATGGGAGAGCCCCCCGGTGGAGGGATATGACCGGGACAACTAGGACATTGGAGCAGCTGGATGGGGGATCAGTCAGAGGAGGCAATGGCAGGACTTGGCCTCCCAAAGGAGAGGACAACAGTGGGCGCATCAGAGGTGATATAAAGAAATAATGCAAAAAAAAAAAAATAAATAAACTGACCCACGGATCACAAACTGCTAATAATTAGTGCACATGTAATAGCGGTTTACCAATCTGATGGAACAACCAAAAATCTGAAATAAAATAGCAGCCTGGCTGGGCCGACACTGTGTGACAGCTCGGTAGGATACTGTTCAGTGGAGTAGGACACAAATGGCAAAAAAAATTCCAGTTACTACTTCAGAGACAAATTATTAGAGGAGACGGGCATGGCAGGAAAAGCAGGAGCACTAAATTCAAAAGATTAACAGCACCGAGCCAAGCCACCCAGCCAGGTCCAGAAAATCAATTTAGCCAATTGAAGCGACCTTTGTAGTTTAGGCAGCCAATGCGTGTCAAGTAAAAGCGTCCGCCGACTAGTCAAATTAGTGGCTTTCATCCCAACGAATTCCAGGACAAACAGCAGCATACCTTTTCAGCAAGGAAGATGAAGCTCTTGCGCTGGAGCGAGCAGCCGTACAGAAGGGCCGGACCTGCTAGGGGTGTGAGAGAAGCTGCTAGTGTCTCTGCTGAGAAAAGAAGAGGGACATAGCTGCGTTATTGTAAGTATAAAAGCTGAGGGGAAACAAAAGCTGTAAAGAGTGAGGGGTGGGCACAAAGATGGAGACAATGGCTAAGGGGTTAGGTGAAGTAGATTGAATTGGGGGGGAGTAACTGTTCAAAAGAGGCGTGGGCTTGGGAGGGTGACTGCTGGAATCAGCCGGGAAGGGGGGATCACCAAGAGCAAAGTGCTGAAAGATATGAGACTGGGATAGAGGGAAGCAGCGGTGGTTCTCAGGCAAGGGGTCAATCTGAAAATGGAGGAGCCAGGGAGAAGAAGGTAGGAACACAGCAGGCAGGGAAATTAAGAACTGAACACAGATAGGAGTAGAGTCAGGGAGTTACAGGTTTAAACAGAGTTAGGATAGCAGGAAGATGGGGGCTGGTAAATCAGCCTAACAGAGTTGGGGGCACAGCAAAATTAAGCCATGGAAGAGACATGCAGCCCGAAAAACAGAAACTGACTATGACTCTAAAAATGCAAGGAAAAAGGCTTACATTCACTAAAGTAATCATACAGTTTTTTGTTATGTATCTTGTTAGATTAACTTGAAAAAAAAATTGGTCAGCACTATTTAAATCTAGCGTGACAGCCTGTCTATTGATAAACTGACCCACAGATCACAAACTGTTGAGAACTAGTGCACATGAGCTAGCGGTTTACAAATCTGATGGAACAACCAAAAATCTGAAATAAAATAGCAGCCTGGCCAAACCGACACAGTGCAATTCCTCGGCAGGATACTGCTCAGTGGAGTAGGATACAAATGGCAAACAAATAATCTGGCTACTGCTTCAGAGACAAATTATTAGAGGAGATGGGCACGGCAGGAAAAGCAGGAGCACTAAATTCAAAACATTAAAGGTACAGAGCCAAGCCCCCCTAGCCAGGTCCAGGAAATCAATTTAGCCAATTGAAGCGATCTTGGCAGTCTAGGCAGCCAATGTGCGTTATGCCAAAGTATTCGCTGACCAGTCAAATTAGTGGCTTACAAGCCAATGAATTCCAGGACAAACAGCAGCATACCTTATCAGCAGGTAAGGTGAACCTCTTCCACTGGAGCAGGCTGCCGTAGAGAGGGGTACAGGAGATCCCGCTTGGGTCACTGCTGAGAATAGAAGAGGGAGAGAGCTGTGGTATTGTAAGTATAATAGCTGATGGGAAACAAATGCTGTAAAGAGTGAGGGGTGGGCACACAGATGGAGACAATTAATAAGGGTGTAGGTGAAGTAGTTAGACTGAAATGGGGGTAGTAACTGTTAAAAAGAGATGTGGGCTAGGGGGTGCGACTACTGGAATCAGCAGGAGGTCGCTGGCTGAGGCACTCAAACAGCACTCATAGAAGTTGGGAAGGGGGATCACAATGAGCAAAGTGCTGAAAGATGTAAGACTAGGATAGAGGGAAGCAGTGGGGGTTCTCAGGCGAGGCACCAATCTGGAAATGGAGGAGCCAGGGAGAAGGGGGTAGGAACACAGCAGGCAAGGAAATTAAGAATTGAATGGAAATAGGAGTAGAGTGGGGGAGTTAAAGGTTTAAATGGAGTTAGTATAGCAGAAAGATGGGGGCTGGTAAATCAGCCTAACAGAGTTGAGGGCACAGCAAAATTAACCAAAGGTAGAGACATGCAGCCTGAAAAACAGTAAATGACTACAGCTCTAAAAATACAAGGAAAAAGACATACATTCACTAAAGTAATCATACAGTTTTTCTTGCTGTATATCTTGTTAGATTAACTAGAAAAAAAATTAGGCCAATAGTATTTAAATCTAGCGTCGTAGCCTGTCTATTTATAAACTGACTCACGGATCACAAACTGCTAAGAATTAGTGCACATGTACTAGCGGTTTATAAATCTGATGGCACAACCAAAAATCTGAAATAAAATAGGAGCCTGGCTGAGCTGACACAGTGCAACAGCTTGGTAGGATACCGTTCAGTGGAGCAGGACACAAATGGCAAACAAATAATCTGGCTACTGCTTCAGAGACAAATTTTTAAAGGGAGACAGGCATGGCAAGAGAAGGAGGAGCTCTAAATTCAAAAGATTAACAGCACCGAGACAAGCCACCCAGCCAGGTCCAGGAAATCAATTTAGCCAATTAAAGCGACCTTGGTAGTCTAGGCAGCCAAAGCGTATTAAGCCAAAGTGTCCACCGACCAGTCAGATTAGCGGCTTACATGTGGATGAATTCCAGGATGAACAGCAGCATACCTTATCAGCAGGAACAAAAGAATTGAGCACTCAGGAATATGGAACACTTTAGATGCAAGTGCTTTTAATCCATGAAAATTCCAGGGGTCCAGGAATTTTCATGGATTAAAAGCACTTGCATCTAAAGTATTCCATGTTCCTGAGTGCCCATTTCTTTTGCTCTATGTATTTCATTTGAGATTTGCACCTCAGGCTGTGAGCACCCGCTCTAGGTACTGCGCTGTCTGACTTTTGGATTACCTTATCAGTAGAGAAGGCGAATCTCTTGTGCTGGAGTGAGCAGCTGTAGAGAAGGGCTGGGGCCACTAGGGGCGCTGGAGAACCTGCTTGGGTCTCTGCTTATCAGCAGGGAAGGTGAAGCTCTTGCGCTGGAGCGGGCAGCCATACAGAGGGGTTGGGACCACTAGGGGTGCAGGAGAACCCATAAATGATAGATGCTCTAAATGTTCACAGGAGGATGTTTCCTTGATTCATGTGGTTTGGACCTGTTCAGGTGTTGCTTCTTTCTGGAATACTATTAAACAATCATGTTCTACTTTTTTTGGTCGCATTTATTACTTCTCATTAGAAGTCTGTGTAATTGGTAATTATATATAGGATAAAGTATGGGGAGAAGTGTGTTACGAGAATTTAACACACACCCGAGTTGTTGGATGGCACATAAACCCCGAGGGCGAAGCCCAAAGGGTTTATGAATGCCATTCAACAACGAGGGTGTGTGTTAAATTTATTTGACACACCCTCCCTATATTTTATTTTATATAACGAAGTTGGCCCTTTTCCAAAAGATGTGGAGGCTTACCTTGCAGATGAAAGCCTTTATTTGTGTGAGGAAAACAGAACTGTGGTTAAACATTAACTTTAGTAATTTTAAACTGTTAATAAAATAAACTGGCCACAAGTGTTAGAAGTCCAGTATGGAGATTCTTCGTATCATTTCCTGTTTGAATGGTATTTTCGTTTGACCTGCAGAGGAAAGGTTAGGGTTGAAAGGGAGAGAGTTAGGGATCATCGTTAAAGTGTTAACTGCATAAGTTAGGTTGAGAGAAAAAAAGTTTAATGTTTGCGTTTTTCGGAGGTCTGAATACAAGAAAATACCTTAATCGGAGATGTCTGAATCTTCAATGACTCTGACTCTTTTCCTGCTTTGAGGTTTTTGGTTGGAGTTGTAGATATTTATTGTCAGAGGACTGTGGAAAATGCAGCCTGTCCCAAACATTGCTTGCTGTTTGGAATCGGCTTAACAATTTTTTTTTCAACTTATAGGTGATGTGAGGCTGCTGGAGGCTATCTGGGATGGAGGTGACGCCTGAGAAGTAAGTGTTTTTTTTCAGTCAGTGGCGGTTGAAGTGACAGGGACAATTTGAACGTTGCGCTATGTTTAATTACTTGTCTCGAGCGCTTTGTTGTTCAAAGGGAGCGCATGAATGCCGTAACACCTACTCAGGTGTTACGGCATTTAACACACGGTTTTGGCAATGGGAGAAAATGGAGACCATTAATTATATGGCTATTAAGTTTCGACAACACTGAGCCTGTATGGCTCTAATCTTGGTGATAGTCAAACTCCTCATACTTAGACTTTGGATTGATGCTTCCTTTCCATCTCAAAGGGAATGGTTGCAAGAAATGCTAACTGCATTGAATGCTGAGACAGCTATTGCGATTTCATATTATAATTTAGGAACGTTTTATACCATCTGGGAGCCCTTCTTACAATTCTTGGCAGGGAGGTGAAAGACGGTGGATGGATGAAAGCATTACTCTCACCCCCTTTTTTGTTGATTTGAGCTACCTTGTGGAAGGACTCTGGTCTTCTGTCTTACAATCAATGGATTGCTAGCTAACACCTTTTCTGTGCAAGTATATGATGTCCGGGCTCTTTTCTGAGAGGGGAGTTGGGAAGGGGGTTATTGGGGTTTTGGGGAGGAGCAGGGGAGGAGCTGGGGGGATGGATTAATAAGGAAATAGTTTTATATTGGTCCATTTGTTTTGTCTTATATTTTGGACTGTACATTGCATGATAATTATTTTTGTATATCGATTCATATCTTTAATAGTTTATTTAATTGCAAAAAAATGTAAAAACATATACAGCTTGGATTCAGCAGTAAGTTCTGGGGCAAATCAAACTGGTAGCTTCACAAAACTATCATTCCTGTGTAACAGCTGTTCTCTGCTGTCTTTGTGGCTCCATTTTTTGTATTTTTTTTGATAGAATTCTAAGTACTGCCAGATGGCTGCATACTCAGTTTATTCAGTTTAAGTAAGGCATAAGAAGGTTTGTACAATCCAAAGATACTAGCGCACCCCCCCACATGGCATATCATAACATATTTAAACTTTCCTCTGCCAAAGTTGGCTATATTTACTTCAAGCTCCATGTGAGGAGAGGGTCCTCTTAGTTTCATACTAGAATTCCATTTTGAGTGAGTTAAATCACCAACGTCAAGGTGGGACACTTCGATTTAGTCCCTAACTTTCCAGTGCTTCAACGGCTACTAACTGACTCCTTTTATACTGTGCTCCCAGCAAGGATTTTGCACAGGTGTTTAACTTTCCAGTGCCTCAGTGGCTACTAATTGACTCACTTTATACTGCACTCCCAACAAGGATATTACACATGTGTTTTAAAGGGAGCATGCTAAGAAGGAGCACCACAAACTCCCCAAACTCAAACAAATCCAAAATACCATGCTCAAACCTTTTATGTTACTCCACACTGGAATTCACATTTCTTCTAAGGGGTGCTGCTAGGTTGTGGCAAACAACATACAATCCAAAGATACTAGCGCACACAGACACACACACACACACACACACACCCCACATAGCATAGCATAACATATTTAAACTTTCCTCTGCCAAAGTTGGCTAGATTTACTTCAAGCTCCATGTGAGGAGAGGGTCCTCTTAGTTGTGTACCCATCTAGAATGTCTCCCACGACAACGTGGGCATATCTGGTTACCTAGAGGAGTGATGGTTCCCGTTAATGAACTTATCAAGTCTGTTTTCAAAGGTTTCAATGTTAGGAGCATATACAAGATACTGAGGTAGCTTATTCCAATCCCTAGCCACTCTGTGAAAAAGTTATATCTTTTGGTGGTGCAGGCTTTGGGAATCATTAGCTGATATTTGTGACAATGCAGATTTTGGGATTTGTTGTGGAATTTAAAACCACAAGATGTCATCAACTTTTAGTTGTGTAAAATGTTACAGTATACAACTGGAGGAGGTCCCCTCTTTTCCTCCTTTCTACAAGGCTGACAAGTCCAGTTTCTTCCAATCTATTATCATAAGGCAAATGTTTCAGCCTTGGAATAATTTTGGTTGTTCTTCTTTGAACCCTTTCCAAGATTTGAATATCTTGTTTAAGTTATGAGTTCCAGAAGGGGAAACAAATGAACAAGTATGGGCGGATATAGGTTCTATAGAGAGGGAGAATAATACGTTCATTCATGTTGGTAAATTATCTTTTTACACAGTTTAAGACCTTATTTGCAGACTGAGCTACTTTTTTTATAGTAGACAACAGCAGAAAGCTTATTATTTATTATAACACCCAGATCACGCTCTTTATCAACTTTGTTCAATTTGATGTTATCGAGAAAATATGGATACTTTGGGTTATTCTTACCAAAATGTAGAACCACGCATTTGTCAACATTGAACAACATTTTATTATTTGTAGCCCAAGCTTCTATATTTTTGAGATCATTGACCATGGAGACATATTTGCTGGAGGAGTCAACTGGGCCACCCAATTTGGTGCCCTCAGCAAATTTAATAAACATATTATCTGTACTATGATTTATGTCTGATATGAATAGGTTAAAAAGGGTTAGACCAGGAACAGATCCTTGGGGTACTCCACTTGTAACTAGACTAGGTTCTGAGTAGGTGCCATTAACACATACCTTTTGAGACCGATCAGCCAGCCAATTTTTTATCCAGTTAACTATCGGTGGACTGATTCCTATATTACTTAATTTGGAAATCAATTCTGAGTGTGGGACTTTATCAAAAGCTTTGGCAAAGTCAAGCATGATCACATCAGTTGAACTATCACTGTCTAGATTTTCACTAATTATATTGTAAAAAGTGAATAAATTTGTTGTGCACGATTGATCTGTGATAAATCCATGTTGGGTATTTATCAGTTAAATTAGAGTTCATAATTTCTGCATCAATTCTTTGCTTGATCAGCCTCTCCATGATTTTACAACATATTGGAGTTAGGCTAATAGGTCGATAATTACTGACTAACCCTTTATTTCCTTTTTGAAGATAGGAATGACAATAGCTTCTTTCCAGTCACTCAGGATCTCACCAGTATTGCTTGATTTATTATAAAATATGGATAAGGGAAGGGATATGAAGGAAGCTAGGATTAACAAGAATTCGGCAGCGATGTTATCTACCCCGGGGAAGTATTAGGTTTGAGGTTCTTAATGGCTGTTTCAATTTCGTCCCTAGAGAAATTAATATTGTTGCAACTTGCAGTTGTGGTTAATGGGGTATTTGCTGAAGTGATATTAAATACAGAACAAACATAATCTTTTGGACTGTTAGCTATGGTTTTATCATCACTGACAGGGGAACCATTTATTATTATAGGATCTAAATTGCTGGATGATTTGGAGAAGGTGTTGACATATGAATAAAGCAACTTGTTTTTAGTGTGTGCAATTTTAAATTCAGGTTTACTTTTTTACCTTTTAATCATATGTTTCAGTCGTCTCTGTTGATTTATATAATTATTTAGCTTAGAGGCAGATTGCTTATGTTTTAGTTTTTTGAAAGCTCTTTCCTTCTTTTAATTTGTTTGGTAATTGAATTGGTCATCCAAATAGGAACCTGACCTTTGTTATTATATTTGTTTTTGGCAGGTACATGTGTGCTTTCATTATTTTGTATCTGAGTTTTGAAAAATAGCCGCACTTCTTCTACTGATAGTTTACTCATAATGTTATGCCACTCAATATGTATTAAGGCCTCCCTAATGCTAGAGAAATCAGCTTTGCTATATGATCATGTGGAGCAGATAGACGTCAAACTGACTGACTGTATTATAGTCATGTACAGTCATTCAATTTAGCTTAAAATAAAAAGTAAAACAAAATTGCAGTTTGGATACAGTTGTCAGATCTGTGGTAAATCAAACTGGTATCCTCAAAAACCAATATCATATGTGCCTTACAGCTGATCTTAGTTGTTTTCGTGTCTCCAAGTTTTTTTTTTACCTAGTTATGTATATTTATTACAAAGGTACAGCATTTCAAACTAGCACCAATATTTTATTTGTCTATTTCAATAAAGTAGCACAAAACATGCTCTAATCAAACATCTATGCTAACAGACTGCATTGTAAAAACAAAATCAACTAAAATATGTGACACATATACACCAATCAAAACACATGCTGTAGTTTGAAGATGCAATCTCTAATGAACCATAATACTACATTCATCGTGCTTTTTATAATGAGGAGATATTCACCTCTTGTGCCAGTGTGTGCCTGATTTGATGAAGCAGTCTGGTAGGTTTAATGTGGGGGGTTGGGGGGGGATAGTTGGGTAGAACTTAGAAAAATAAAATGTGGTATCATACCATACATCCGATTTCCCCAATGTACTGGTTTGATTTACCACAGATCTTACAGCTGTATCCAAGCTACAATTTTTTATGTTTGCTTGCACACATGTGCAAGAAACATAGTGCCTTAATTGGAGATTTCGGAGGTGTGTCACCTCCTCCTCCAATTCAGGCAGTGAGCTGTGAAGCGCGCCCTGTAAGCCAATGCATTTTGGAGCTGTCTATGACCCACGCTCCAAAATGCAATGTACTCTGATTGAAAGAACTGCGGCAAGTGAGCACCGATAAGATATCGGCTGCTCCGCAGCTCCCCCATGCACAGACAGGTGCGGCGCCCCGTAGTGAATAGCCGATGGGGTGCCCAATCCCGTCGGCTGAGGCCCCGTCCTTGTGCCACGCTGGGAGACCACTGGCGTAGCAAATATCTGCGATTTTTATTTTGCTGACCGGTGCCCAATCCCCCGTTGGCTGGACGCTCCCCGCCAAGTCTTTGTGCCATGCTGGGAGCCCACCCAGCATGGCAAACGTCCCACAATGTCTTTTTATTTTAAAACCTGTAAAATAAAAAGCGGTCCCTGGAGCGTCTCCAGGCCCCCACAACCCACACCCACCCACTGCGCCCCAGCCTCACCCCATACTTACCTCCGGACTCCAGCGGCAGATCATCGCTGGACCGGGAACAAATCTGCACTCTTCAAAGCCGGACGCAAACTGAGGAAATGCCGTAAGCTGTATAATGGGTTACATAGGGGGGTTTCAACTTTATTGCATATCTCGGGCATTTTTGGGAATTTTTGCACCAAATTTTCAACATGGGGTTTGGGACCCCTTCTCATGAATTATGTCACTGTCATGGCGGTATTCATGCCCGAAGGGTGATTTCGCGCAGTGACTGCGCAGTGACTGCGAAATCACCCTTTGGGCCCAAATACCACCATGACAGTGACATCATTCATGAGAAGGGGTCCCAAAAACACCATGTTGAAAATTTGGTGCCAAAATTCCAAAAAATGACTGTTTTACGAGGTGCGTTGCACAGTTCCTACGCAGGCTCGTAAGTTCGTGAAATTTCAATATTTTCACTCCAGATTTTCAACATTGTCATTTTACCACACCTTCTTATAAGCAGTACAGCTGTCATTTTTCACATCTTACCCAAAATGTGTTTCCACCCATGTAGCGCAGAATGGCGCAGTCGGTGTGCGAAATCAATGTACAGGACAAACTAAGAAAATCACAGTGACACTGTTCATGAGCAGAGGTCTTAAAATGGCTATGTTGAAAATTTGATGAAAAATTCCTGAAAATGACTGTTTTACGGGTGCATTGAGCAGTTCTCGCACACTACGTAAGCTCATAATTTCAATATTTTCACTCCAGACTTCCAACATTGCCATTTTATCACACCTTCTTATGAGCAGTACAGCTGTAATTTTCACATGTCACCCAAAGCGTGTTTCTGCCCATGTAGCACACAATGGCGCAGTCGTGTCTTGAGATCAATGTGCGGACAAATTAAGAAAATCACAGTGACACTGTTCATGAGCTCAAGTGTTAAAATGGCTATGTTGAAAATTTGGTGAAAAATTCCTAAAATGACTGTTTCACGAGGTCGTTGCACAGCTCCTGTCTGCGCTTCGTAAGTTCTACAATTTTTCAATATTTCACTCCAGATTTCCAACATTGCCATTTACCAAACCTTCTTATGAGTAGTATAGCTGTCATTTTCACATCTCACCCAAAGCGTGTTTCCGCCCATGTAGCACACAATGGCACAGTTGGTGTCTTGAAATCAATGTCTGGGACAAATTAAGAAAGTCACAGTGACACTGTTCATGAGCAAGGTCTTAAAATGGCTATGTTGAAAATTTGGTGAAAAAATTCCTAAAAATGACTGTTTTCGGGTGCATTGCGCGGTTCCTCACTCACTCGTAAGTTCGTAATTTTCAATATTTCACTCCAGATTTTCAACATTGCCATTTACCACACCTTCTTATGAGCAGTATAGCTGTCATTTTCACATCTTGCCCAAAATGTGTTTCCCACCCATGTAGTGCACAATGGCGCAGTATGTGCAAAATCAATGTATGGGACACATTAAGAAAATCACAGTGACACTGTTCATGAGCAGAGGTCTTAAAATGGCTATGTTGAAAATTTGGTGAAAAATCCTAAAAATGACTGTTCTGGCGTCGTTAGCAGTTCTAACATGTACAGTAAGTTTGCAAATTTAATATTTTGACTCCAGATTTTCAACATTGCCATTTTATTACACTTCCTTATGAACAGTATAGCTGCCATTTTCATATATCACCCAAAATGTGTTTTCGACATGTAGCGCACAATGGTGCTGTTGGTGTCGAGAGCAATGTTTAGGACAGATTAAGAAAATCACAGTTACACTGTTCATGAGCAGAGGTCTTAAAATGGCTATGTTGAAAATTTTGTGACAAAAGTCCATAAAATGACTGTGTTACGAGTGAGCAATGTGCAGTTTCCACGCACCCTCGTAAGTTCATGACTTTGTAATATTTTCAGTCCAGATTTTCACCAGTGGCATTTTTTCACACTTCCTTATGAACAGTACAGCTGTCATTTTTCACACATGGCTGAAGTGTGTTTTCACACTTTCAGCGCTGAGATGCATGGTCGCTGTGGGGAATCATTGTTCGGCACAGATAAAGAAAATCACAGTGACACTGTTCATGATCGGAGGCACCAAAATGCCTGAGTTGACAATCTGCTGTAAAATATCCCCAACCTAATTATATTACGGGTGTGCGTTGCACAGTTTCTATGTACGCTCATGACTTCACCATTTTTTTAAATATTTGTACTGCAGATTTGCAACATTGCCATTTTTTACACCTCCCCATGAACAGTACAGCTGTCATTTTTTACATCCTGTTCGGAATGTTTTTGCACCTGTGGTGCTAAATGCCGTACTCGCTGTGCATAAGCAGCTTTCGGCTAACAAACTGATATTCCCCCTGTTCATGAGGTGGGGTCACAAAAAAAAACATGTTGAAAATTTGGAGTGAAAATACCAACGAATGCCTGAGGTATTAGGGTTTCCAACCATAATGCCCAACCCTGTAGAGAATGACAGGCATCAGGGGTGTGACTTGGGATTCTTGCCTGTAATGCTCATACCATTCCACCCCTGCAGCCAGTGAGAGGTATCGAGGTATGCCCTGGATTCTTCAGCCCCAAGTTCACCCATTCTCCATATCGCATCTATCTCACCGCATTTCCTAATGAAATGGGATGCGCATAAGGGCCAAACACCCCAAGGAACTTGTCAGTGTCTGCAGGGTGGGGTGTGGTGAAATGGCAAGGCCGTTATGCCTGATGACCCAAATGCACACCCCAATGCCTGTCACTCTCTGCAGGGTGGTGGTGGGGTTGGCTTCAGTTCAGTACTTCACTGCCATTCCTATTACGCAGCTCTGTAACTTCTACATTACCACTGCCAATGCCAGCAAGCAAACATTCGGCATTGACAAATGCTTGTTTTCTTTACTTTTAACTGTAGTGTAATGGAGAAATCAGATGTATGGTATGAAACTATATTTTTTAAGCTCTATCCAACTACCACCCACCACCCACGTTCAAGGTAATGGACTCTTTCATTAAAACTGGCACATGCTGGCACTAGAGGTGACTATCTTTGCATTATACAATGCTTGAGGAACTTAGTATTATGGCTCAGTGGATACTACACAGTCAAACTATGTGTTTTGATTGGTATATATTTGTCACATATTTTAGTTGAAATGGTTGTTTTTTAATATGCAGTCTGTTGTTCGCATATATGTTTAATTAGAGCCAGTTTTGTGCTACTTTACTGAGACAGACAAATAAAAGTTTGGTGCTAGTCTGAAATGCTGTACCTTTGTAATAATTCATAAGTATGTAAAAAAAAAAAACACGGAAACACGGCGACAACTGAGATCAGCTGTAAGGCACAAATGCTATAGTGTTTTGAAGCTACCAGTTTGATTTACCATAGATCTTACAGCTGTATCCAAGTTGCAATTTTTTTGTACTTTTTATTTTATGTTGAATTGAATGACGGTGCATGATTGTAACAAAGTCAGTTTCCTGTACGTCGGCTCCACATGATCACACGCAACTATCTGACAGTACTTACAATTGTTCTGTCAAAATAAAAAAAATTTAAAAACATGGAGACATAAAGACAACAAAGAACAGCTGTTATACTGGAATGATAGTTTTGTGAAGCTACTAGTTCAATTTGCCCCAGAACACACTGCTATCTGAATCCAAGTTGTAATAAGGTTTTACATTTTATTTGATGTTAAATGTTATGCCAGTTGGTATGTCTATCTCACTGTCAATCAGTTTGCCATAGGTCTGATCAACATGATAGCAGCCCCCAATTAATTTGGGCTGCTGATCTGAAGGTACTGACAGCTCACAACATCAAGAACAGTGGGGTGACGTCATTCATCAAGTGAAAAAGCTACATTTCATCCCGTTCTCCTGATGGCAGCTGATGGCTCTGTGTTATAAATAAGAGCAGAATCACATTTAAAGTAAGCACAAAATCTTCATTGTTTTTAACTGCCAGTTACTTCAATTAAACAGATGGCATAATATATCAAATAAATAGCAAATTAACCAGAAACAAGAAGTTACATTTCACCTTTAAAGATAATGTGCAACAGTTTTTACGTATTTTTAATAAAAGCTTAAAAAGCTGAAAGTCAAGTCCCTGTGTCACAATTAGTGTTTCCTGAAAATTTCAGCTGTAACAATTTTTTGTAGCTGCAGGGATTTTCACAGCAACATCACCCACAAGCTGCCATAAATCATGGAGCCAGTTGTAAACCAGCTACACTTTTGAGATAGCTGTACCTGCGGGAGAAACTGGGGTCCTGCAAGTGGCGACCCACTTGCGCTGAGTTTTTTCCAGAGCTGCAGGATTTTTAAGAGTTTTGTGAATCCATATCACTGTTTCCTAAGAATGTCATGTGGTGGCTGACACATAGGATTGTCAAGAACAACAGTCGATTTATTTGTTATTAATGTTGGCTGCTTGCTGACCTTGACATGGCCCGAAAATACAGACACAATTTATTTTCAAAGTTAATGTTTTTTTTATTGAGGACTCTAAAAGAATAATACTGATGCATGTTTCATACTCAAATAGACTAAAATATGTCTACAGTTCATCAGAGTAAATCAAAACCTTTTGGAAAAAAATCAGAGTTGGAATCAGAACCAGGTCACAGCTGACCTGTCCATCCCTTATTTTCATCCCTGTGATCCCTGCATTTGAATTAATGGCTCTAATTAGTGGTTCAAAGGCAGGTATAAAAAGATATGAGGGTGGGGGCATCCTTGTCTCATCCCATAGTTTATGTTTGCTGATTCTGAAAGAAAGCCATTATTTATCAGCATTGCTGTCAGAGTTCTATAAATTGTATCTGCCCAGAACTCTAAATAGTCTCCACATCTAAATGTATTTAAAACCGATTGCAGAAAAGTCCAACTGATAGAGTCAAATGTCTCACTAATATCAAATGATAAAGCAAGATAAGGGTTCTTGTGATTATTTTACCACCATAACACATTAATAAGGTGTCTGACCCCATCAGCTGCTGAACTATTTTAGATGGAACCTAGTGTTCCTTACCTAATAATAGGGTAAGCACTTTTTGTAGCCTTTTGGAAAGATTTTTTGTAATTTGCAGTCTGTATTCATCAGGGAGACTAGTCTGTAACTTTAGCAATCCAGAGGGTCTTTATGTTAGCAATAACCCATCACAGGATATGAAGTTATAGACATTTAATCCATGTCTGGGGTGCATTGTGAGGCATGAGGCCGAAGGCCGAGTGTCCTCACAGAGCCCAGACGTGGATTAAATACCTATAACCTCACATCCTGGAGTGGGTTATTGTGCTTATAACATGGGTTATGTTGAGGACAGGATAGAACCCCATAAAAGCATCTGTTCCCCCTGTTTTAATAGAAGATAGGGACTGTATTCTTCCACCTTGCAAAGTAGTGCCTGACAAAAGATGCACACTGTTGCTTCTTATGCAGATACAATACACTTATGACATTTTTTTTTATCATTTATGATGTCTAATAATGTAGCATCTTGGCTTAGGACACCACAGAGCTGCCGATCCCTATACTGTGACAGCTGTACAAGGCTGACAGTGATTTGCTGTGGCTCAGCTGCTGAGTGTGGATTTAACTTTCAGTTTAATCCACAGTTGCAGTGGCTCAGCTACTTAAGGAAAGCTGTGAACAGAGCAGCTCGGCAATTGGTGGAGGAGGAGGAGGTGGGATTGACACACTGATTGCTTCCATGAACGACGTGCCTGTGGGTTACTTTTGCACAGTATCAATAGAACGCATGGAGGTCGACTGTGCCTTCTGAAGGGGGGGGGGTGAACATGGAGCCCATCCATGGGACTGGGTGACTCTGGGTGTGGAAATGTGTAGCACATCTGGAATGCTGACTGACTTGGGATGGGGGGACCCCATGGTGGGAAGGGGCAAGGGGAAGCAGGAATGAAATAGGCATCTGCTGCTCTGCATCACACATACCAGGAGCACTTGGACTGTCACAGCTAAACCCATGTGTTGCTCTGTGGTGCTCTTTGTCATGCTGCTGTTGTTTTCTGCTCCTACTCCTACTTGGTCTCCACTTGTGTGACTGATCATTATACTGTGACAGCTGCTGAAGACTGACTGGCTGTCTGACACTTGCTGACTGTGAATTACATTTTCAGTTTCATGTATGGCTACTGCTGCTCTGCTACTGCCTGGGATGCTCTGTACAGACGATGCATGTAATTGGTAGAGGAGTGGGTGCACATGAGCACCACAGACACTGTATGATCATCTGTTCCAGCATATCAACTGCGCAACGCTGCGGCTCATTGCCTGACACGTAGTTGGTTAGTTTTGGTCACAGTTTTAGGTTATTTCATGGTTCTGCTGATCCCTATTCTATGACAGCTGTAGAAGATTGACAGTGATTGGCTGTGCCGCAGCTGCTGAGTGTGGATTAAACTTTCAGTTTAATCACGATTTGTCAACTCCTTCACATTGGCTGGAGTGTACTCTGCATTGTAAAGTAGCGGGTCACTGTATTATCCGTTGCTCGTTCACTCTCTTATGGGGATGTCTCGCTCTTTGGAGCAGCATGGTGGAGCACACTTAATCAATGATACGGGATGAGCAACAGGCTGCTGCAATTACCTACTGGCAAGGAGAATAATGTTATTGCTGTTTTGTAAACAGGCACTGAAAAGATAACTAGGACTTGCTTGTGTAGGGCTCCCTCTCTCAGTCAGGTTGATTGCTGTCTTGCTCTCTCTGACTACCATGCTCTACTGCTCGCACTGTCAGGGGGAGATGAAGGAGGACATACAAACATTCATTGTGCTGCATTTCATGTGAGGTGGGTCCAGGAGTGACACAACATCATGTTGGATGGGGTACAAGTGGTGGAACAACAGGGGGCTTGGCTATAGCACTGTCAGGCAGCCAATAATTCACTACTGCACGTCTGTCTCGCTTAAGTGCTTTTTTAATGACTGCCTGTCAGTGCTGAAGTTCCCCAGCGATAACAAGTCCTGCTCTGCCTCGGAATCTTGCTGGCCAGCCATCTCACCCCTAACTGTGGATTAAATGGTGAATTTAATCACGGTCAAGTGATGGTGTTTAGCCAATGAGCTTCCCCCTTTTCTCGACCCATGTTATAATTTTCTTTAGTACCAGGATAATATAAACCTCATTAATAGTTGGAGGGAGAATATTATTCTACAGGGAGGAAATATTTGCCTATTGTAGGTTTGAAGCTTTGTAGAACTTGCTTACTAGTCCCAACAGAACCCGGAGTTTTCCAATTAGGGAGCTCTTTAACAGCCTGTGAGATCTCTTCTTCAGTAGTGTTCCTGTTTAAAGTTATTTGTTCTTGTTCTGGCTGATGAGGAATCCCTAATGGAGAGAGGAAAATATTTATTTGTTCTATGGATTTAACTGTTCCTTTTGTGTAACAGTGAGCAAATAAATTCTTAAGTACTAATATTTGAATCATTAGTGATAATGTGTCCCTTTTTATTTTTGATACACACAATAATGTTTTGAGACTGGGCTTCTTTATGGCAGTTCTCCAATTGCTTTACTGACTTTTCCCTTGCTTCCCAGTATCTCTGTTTGTTTCTAAAAAATGTGTATTCAACTTTGCCTGAAAGTGGGATGTTCATTTTATATTTGAGAGAGGTGGTTCTGTGTAAGAGTTCCTTATCTACTGTTCTCAATCTTTGAAATTCTTTTTTCAGATCTTTACATTTGTGATCCCTGTGCTGTAGCTCTTTATTGTTCTGTTATTTCCTGTTGGAGGAGAATTGAATAATTTTGCCCCTAATAAGGTATAAGCATTATAGTCTTCCCATAACATGCTCTCTGAGGCTCCGAGACATCACCATTGTCATTAATCATTAATCACTTCTGTTTCTATTTTAATCATGTTAAAAGGTTTTTGATTCAAGCAGGCTAGTGTTTAATCTCCACCTACAGGCTTTTGGTCTCACTTCCTCAGAGATCAAGGAAATATAAATGAGACAATGATCTGATACAAATATTGGTTGTATACCTACTACTACTACTTAATTCATCAGTTTCCCCCTCTCATAAAATTCTTTCTCCTTCACCCCTTTTTAGCCTCTTCCATTCCCTCACCTACAACCTATCACTCACCTACCTGGGTCTGCTGATCTCCAGACCCCCCCACCCCCCACACACACATTCAGTACATGGGTTTCACATGTTAGCATTTCTATTGTTCACATAGTGAAACAGTAGTACTCATGCAGGATTATAAAAGAAAGCTTGCACACTTGTGCAGGTAAACGCTTCTATCTTTCTTACACATTAGAGTCTGTTTACCTCACTATCCATTAGCCTTGTTACCTGAACCTCTCTCTGTAGACACACAGTTTGGCTTCCTTATTGGATACATGGAAATCCCAGCAAAATGAGGCAGAAAATAACTGGGCTAAAACATTTACAGTATACCTTCCTCCTCTCTATCTCACTCTCCCTGGTGCTTTGATCAAGAGATGCCGTGATGTCACTTCAATGTACTTAGGTTCATCCAATTGCTGAAATTACTTCAGGCCTAGAATTTTGGGTGATGCCTACCTTGCAAAATTATCTGTCCTCTGTGTCTCAGGAATGCAACTTCCTCTAACAAATTATTTTGCATCTGAATTGATGTGTTCAGATGCCAATAAGACAGTATCTCTCCAGTGCTTTGTGTACTAACAGACTTATAGTGTATATGAGAACGTCATTCTCATTAGATTCCCATGCTTCTAGAAATGTGGTTCTGCTGCACTAGTGACATTCGCAGTGCAGCAGAATGAAAGTCATTCTGCTTCACTGAGGACGTCACAAAGCGGCTAGTGTGAGCTGTACAGTAAGCAGTAGTAAACACGCCTCGTGCCACCATCAATAAAAATATTGTTTTCATAAGTCGGTATCTCTGTTAATGTAAGCAGCATACAAGTAATAGCCAAGTACACTAATTTAAAATACCTCTCATTCAGATGGCAGACGTGGTTTTATCTATGCCACTGTCAGATTGCCAGCAATTCATATTAGAGCAGGAAAATATAAAGACAGCAAAGAAAATGGAGAATGATATTAGGCAGATTCACAACTACCTCAGAGACAATGATGAACATTTGTTACTTTAATTGTTTTGGGTGGGAGTTACCAAAGTTAGTGTCAAGGGTCACAGGTTAGCTTAGCTGAGTAAACGTCTGTCCTTCAGTTTCTGCTCACCGTTGTAGTGCGAGTTGGGGGGGTCGCAGCCATGCTGATAGCGGTGGCAGTAGATGGCTCAGAAAACAGCTGAGTCTGTATTTATTAGTAAGTGCTTTAAACTAATTTTTTCTCTTTTTTTTCACCCCTTTCCCGCCTTGTTTCTCCACAGATGTTAGCAGCATGATGAGGCAGTGAATGAAAACAGAATGTTAATTGTAAAATGTGTTTCACTTTTGTTGTTTTTTGTTGCCTATTTAGTCTTAAGTAAAATCAGACTGTTGAGCTTAATATGTGGGTGTGTTTTTTCTCTTTTAAAAATTGATCTGGCAGTCACAACGTTTTCGTATACACTATATAGAAAAGTGTATGACCTGCAATGCACAACTGGGCTACTCTCCAACCTCACGGTTGCCATGCCGATCTCAGACCTCTCGAGCTGCGCTCTCGAGGTCAACAATCGGCATAGCAACCACTCGGTTGGAGAATAGACCTGTTGTGCATCGCAGCTCATAAACTATCCTATATATCCTCCTTTCAGGAAGTCTATACAGTTTGAGTCCACACCACTTAAAGAGCTAGCGTACTGTTTAAAACTAATATTAGATTTTAAAAGCAGCTAACCATTATCTTTTATATCTGAGGTTCTTTTTCTTTTCCATTTGTTTAATTAGAAGATTGTTTACCTGATGTTAGTAGGTGTGATGTGTGGAACAGTTCTTAGCCTGGCAGCTGACCTGTCTTGCTCTGCTGCCTCACACTACATCATCAACATTGTGACTTCACTGACTGTGACATCACTGCTACTTAGGAACAGCAAGTGAGTGGTTGCCAGGTTGTTCACCTGTGATGTCACTGTTAGTGAGATCATAATGCTGATGATGTAGTGTGGGGCAGTAGAGTTAGACATGTCAGCTGCCAGGCAAAGAGTAGTTCCAGACGCCCAGCTCAATATTATTGCTTAGAAAACTTTCTGATGAGCAAAAGAAAAAGGAAAAATACTTCAGAAATAAAAAAGTCACAACTGATTGCTACTTAAAACATATATTATTTTCCTGTCTGCCTGTTTTGGCTTCATTAGCTCTTTAAAGGAAAACAGGCAAAATCCTAAACAGCCCAAAAGTCTTTTCAATGGAAGCAAGCAGTGGGGCGCTGCACTTTCACATGAAATGACGACACTCAGCAGCCGCCATGGTCCCTCTTCATGGACTTTTCAACAATAAAATTATGTGAATTGTAAGGCATAACAAATGTGCTCCCATTGTAAAAAGCCTAATGGGGGGGGGTAAGACTTTGGGGGGTGGGCTGTTTAGGACTGTTTTCCTTTAAGATACCCTGATGGGCTGCTGAGAATCTCCCAAATAGGCCAGGTTTCCTATCTTTGATCACTGCCTCCTGGCCCCCAACTGTTACAGAAGGTACTAATATTTGACAAAATATTTTAGACTACCAACACAAGTTGTCTGGTCATTACATAGTACCATAAATGCTTTAAAGTAGAAGACTATTAAATTAGTCCACCGGTCAATGATAACAGTCACTCCCTTGTCACACACAAACCTCAACAGATGGAGGCTAATTAATACTGGTACTAAAGTCAAATACTCATTTTATTGCGGTTCAGGGCCTGACATGTTTCAGATGTTCACCATCTTTTTTCAAAGGTAGCCTTTGAAAAAAGATGGTGAACATCTGAAACATGTCAGGCAACAGAACGTCTGGTCCTATACCTTAATAAAATTAGTTTTTTACTTTTGTTCCAATGTGAATTAGTATCCCTCTGTTAGGGTCTATGTGTGCCAGAAACTTTTTTTTGTCAATGATTTTGGTAAGTTTCTTGAGCACCACTTCCCAGTGTGCACTTCTTTTGATGCTAATGTTCATTAGAGTCTGTTCTCCCTTTGAACCCCTCGCTCTCCTCAGTTAATTTCCCAACATTAGTTTAAACTCTGCTATATCAATTTTTATCCTGGCAAGCATGTTCTTAATGATTAGTATATTGGATTTAGTGTTAGCTGATGTTGTGGAAGGGGTGGATCCATTCCTACCTATTTTGCCTTCATCTTTCTGCTTCCTGGTGGCCAGCGGCATTTTTATGAAGCTCTGTTAAACTCTCATTAATGAAAAAAATAGTAAAATGCAGTTAGCCTTTAGAAATATTTTGATAATGATTTAAACTATAGTGGAAAACAAATACTGCAAGTGGCACAAAAAAGAAGGTAGGCAGTAGTAACACCTAACCGACCATCTTAGTTGCCACTTTGTACATGCTCCCCCCTTCAAGCATTTGAAGGTCTCTATAATATCCCCTCCACCTGATCTCCAGTGAGCACATGTTCAGTGCCCTCATTTGATCTTTGCAAGATCTACCCTATTGGCTCTGAATCATCTTGGTCACCATGTACTGCACCTGGCCCTATCCTTTCTTAGGTGAGGACTCCAGAAATAAGCACAGTATTCTAGCTGTGGCCTCAGCAGTGACTTATATAGAAGTAGTAGTACCTCCTTTTTCCTACTGTCAATACCCCTTCCAAGACACCCCAGCATCCTACTAAGCTATATTACACTGACTTGATTGCTTGAGGGAGTCACTAATGATGTTAATTGGAGAAGGTATCTGTAAGACCTTCACCGTATACCACGTATTGCTTTTTGAAGCTATCTCCATTCTGTTTTCATTTTAGTTTTTTAACATTTAACATTTTACAAAAGTGTTTTTACATTTATCACTCAATGTGGGATATAGGTTAGCCTTCATTTTATTCTTTTCTCCTTTTGGCTTTGTCTCTTGTGTATGCCTTCTCCAACTTACTAGTGAGTGAACAAGCACCTTTCCTATTTTGGGACCTTTTCTCCAGGGCCTTCCTGGCTGTCATCATCAACTAATGGCAGACAGAACATGTCTTGCAGTAGACTGCAACCTGGCTGTATATCCCTGGTCAGTAAAAATGGAGCAACGAACAAGAATGTATCCTTCACCTGCCTTGATGCCACCCACAGGTATTCGAGCATACGGTCTTCATGATCTGTTTCTGGTACCTCTCAGGTACCACTATCTGACCTTTTTGTTTTTGGGATTTGAATGCATCTGATACAACACTTCCTTTTACAGTGCATCTCAACCCAACATTTACAGGTATGCCATTTCTTTTATATACTGGCTCAGCTTAGTTACTTTTGCAACCCCCATCGATCTACCAGAAAGTCCTGCATATTCCGATAGAGGTGGGATTTGGCTCTGTGCAAAGTTAAACAAACTCCACAATTTGTATAGCTCAGAGCACAGTGACACAGTTTACAAAGCAAATTGCATAGTGTGGTAAATTTATTATGTAATTCATGCAAACATTTGCTGCAAAGTGTGAATTGCATCAATTCATGTAGTAAAATTTGCTGTAGCTGTGATAAATTGTGTAATACCCTCCAAGTGCATAAGGAACTTGTAACTAAAATTATTCTCCCAGTCTTTGATTGTGCATATATAGTCTATGGCATCACCCCCTCCTCCCTTGCCAGATTTGATACCCTGTTCAATGCTTTCTGTAGCTTTGCCATCAACCCTCACCTCCATACCCATCACTGCTCCTTCTACTCTTTCCTTTCCATCCTCTCACTGTCATCTCATTGCCAGGACCACTGTATTGCCTTGATTGCCAAATATTGGTTTGGGTCCCTCCCCTCCTATTTGTTTTCCTTGCTATCCCCAGCTCCCAGCTCTTCCTATTTGCTTTGCTCCAGGGACTCCACCACCTTCTCCATTCCCCACCCTCACTCCTCTGTTGGCCAAGAGGTCTTCTCCTATCACTCCTCTCCCTCTGGAATTTGCTCACTTATCCCCTTTGCCTCACCCCTTCTCTCCCGGCTTTTTGTCTCTACCTAAGGCAACATCCTGCACCCACCTGTTCCTGCTTACCCCCACCCATTTATCCTGTCCCTTGACCCTTGGTTGCTGCGCTTAACCTACCTGTATTTACCCCTACCCTCAACATGTGCTACGCACTTTGCCTCCCACTTTGTTACTGCTTTATACAACTGCTGTTTTATGTTATGCCACTTTATGATACCACTGCCTCTATATACACCCTTTTTCCTGTATTTGCTGTGCTGACCCTGAATTGTATTTGTTATGCCATTTTATGATGACACTGGCTCTGCACACACCTTTCTTCCTTTATTTGATGTGTTATCTTCGAATTATGTTTGTTATGCCATTTCACGATACTGCTCCCTCTATGTACACCTTTCTTTCTGTATTTGTAACACTTTTCAGTCTCTCATCTGTTAATAAATACAGATTTTTTTTGAGACTACTGTATCTTTGGCCACTTGAGCAATAACCATAAAAGGTTTTTGCAGTAAGTCATTATACATAATTAAACAAAAACGCCCACTAAATCTGAAGTATTTTTGGTGTAGAAAACTTTAGCCTCACTTTATCCAGATATTGTACCTGCACTTAAGAACTTCAAAACCAGGTAAGTGTGTTTCTCTTTTTGTTGATATTCTGTTGCCATCTACTTGTTAATATGAAAATGTTTAATTCTCAGAAAAATTGCTTTATCTGAAGCAAGTAAGGTTTAAAGGAATACTGCCAACCCTTTTTGCATCATACTTTTTCCAGTTGAATAGCCACACTTTATGATTGCTTCTTTCTCTAGAAGTTATTGATGTTTCTGGTTGTTTTATCTGCTTCCCTTCTTAGTAGAACTGAAATGCATATGAATGCTTTAATTATACCTTACCTTGTTTTGTTTCAAATCCTTGATCTACTCTTATTGCGTACTTGCGAGACATTAGGAACACCCCCAAACAGTGCAGGAATATCCTCTCCTCCCATTGCATCATGACAGACTAGACAGTGTTGGGGGAGGGACTGTTTCCAAGTCTAGAAAAGGTGCAGTGGGAGTTGATTAAGGACTGTAAACAAACACATTTTTATGTGTTAACACCAGTATGGTGGGATGTCTTTTTCTCACTTTTAGAAAGAAAAAAGGAACCAAAAGGAATCAAACTACTAGCTACATAGCCAGTATCTACAGAATGTGAGCAATGATAACATGTTTTATAAATTGGAGACACATTGAGGCCTAAGCAGGTTGACAGTGGCTCTTTCATAAAGTGCTGTGTATAGTGATATGTGGTGGCATCTCTCATCCACAGGAGCACTTGTCTTATGCTATGAAACTTGTACCTTCCTTTTACTTTGCCATCATGGCTCAGAGCAAAAGGGGACCAAGGCAACAGATGCTCACTGTTGCTCCAGGAGTTACACAGCTCTTGATTTGATATGGTATACCACGTTTCTGGTAAATCCTTTCTCTAATAAAGTAATTTATCAGTGTGACTCAGTTGGCAGCACATCTGCCTCTCAGCCAGAAGGTTTTGGGTACTAGTCCCACACTGGGATTGGGCTTATATCTAAAACACGGGCACCCAAGGGCAGTATCAGTGGGGCGCTGCTGTACATTCAGGATGTGCCGTCCTTCAGATGAGATGTTAAACTGAGGTCCCTTCTACCCTTTCTGATGCTGTTCTGGTAGGTATCCAGGTGGTAGCAAAAGAACTTAGGTACTTTTCACAAAGAGTAGGGCACATTCATCTGTGTCCTGACCAACATTCCCCTTCCCATAAAACCAGTTCATGCAACTGTCCAAGGCTGTGTGTGGGTGGTGATGTGCTAAATGGCTGCCACTACATGTTCAGTCACTTCACTACCAATCTAGCATTGCTTGTTAAGTGCTTTGTGATACAATGTGTATGAAAAGTGCTATATAAATGCTGATTCTTCTTCTTCTGCTAATAATATAAAAGTGCTAAGCACAGTTTAGATAAGTAGGTAAGTCTTTATTGATTGGTCAACATTTTTACAATATGTTACAAAAAGAAAATACATGTTTGACAAGCATAACATTTAAGGACATAGCTGATAGAATGATAACTGATTTCCTGATAAATACAGCTTTTAAGATAAGGAAAACATGGAGACTGGAAATAAGGCAGTAGGTCAGGAGATGAGTAAGGGATTGCTAAGAGGGCATTCCTGTCTATGTCTCTGTGTTTTTAAGTACAACATGGTTCTTTAATGTATTTTTTTCAGTTAAAGGACACCAAATTTAATCAGAGCAGTGTCCTGTGGTCAGTTTGTTGCCAGAAGCAAAATTGTCAGAGGAAGCCCAAGGAAAGAAGAGAGATACCACAGAGGAGCTTCCTCAGAGGGACACGCATAGGAAAGAGAGGATCTGAGACATGTCACTAGCTATCTAAAGCTTTCACAGATGCTGTGTTGGTGCCATTCGAAGTAGCTATAAAGTGAGATGACCCAGGTGTTTAAGAACTTTAGGCTTTGAGCCAAACATAGGAATGCAGAAAACGACAGTGGAAAAAAGACCACAGGTCCATCTAGTCTACCCAGAGTTCCCTATCTTCCTCAGGAAACAATGTCCATGCAGGGTTTTATCCCTCCTGGTCCACCCCCTGCTTCCCTCCCTACTACTACCAATCTGGGCAACCACCAAATCCTCACTCTGTCCCAGTCATGCCTGAAACCATTTATGGTCTTAGTGCTCACTACCTCTGCTGGCAGACTGTTCCATACCTCCACCACCCTTTCTGTTAAATAGAACTTCCTCACATCCCTCTTAAACCATCCCCCTTTTCCACTTGTAACCTCGGGTTCTTGACTCTATACTCCTCCTAAATAGTTCCCTGCAGTTCACCTTGCTTATTTCCTTCAGGAACTTGAAGGTCTTTATCATATCACCCTTCTCTCACCTGGTCTTCAGCAAGTACATGTTCAGTGCCTTGAGACGATCTTTATAAGATGTGTCCTGTCGCTTCTGAATCAATTTTGTCATCCTGCATTGCACTGTCTTCAGCCTGTCCCTGTCCTTCTTTAGGTAAGGACTCCGGGACTGAGCACAGTATTCTGGATGTGGCCTCTCAAGTGATCTATACAGAGGCAGTAGTAGTACCTCCTATCTTTTGCTGTCCGTACCCCTTCTGATACACTCCGGCATCCTTTAAGCCTTATTATAGGCCTTGTTACACTGGCTTGATTGTTTGAGGGAGTTACTAATGATGACTCCCAGATCCCTTTACTATGGTGTAGTGTTCAGCTTAACCCCTCGCATCCAGTGCTCGGTCTTTTTTTTCAGTGAGTAACCTTGAATTTTTTGGCATTGAATTTCAACTGTTAAACCTTATATCATCTCTCACATTTGTAGATCCCTCTGCATCTCTTTGATCCCTTTGTCACTATCTGCTCCACCACAGAGCTTCATGTAGTCTGTGAAGAGGCACAGCTTGCCCCCGGTGTCCTCTCCAGTGTTGCTAATGAACATATTAAACAGGACAGATCCCTGTGGCACCACACTCTTGACCGCTCTCTCTTCTGATCTGACCCTTTTTACCACTACCCTCTGCTGTCTGTCCTTCAACCAGTTTCCTATCCATCTATGTCCCTAGCCGGTCCTCCAGCTTCTTCAGCAATTTTTTGGGTGGCACCAAGTCAAAAGCTGTGTTGAAATTGAAGTAGAGTAAATCCACAGCATGGTCCTTATCTACTATACGTTACCCAGTCATAAAAAACTATCAGGTTGGTGATGTTGGTCTGACACAACCTCCCTGCCACAAAACCCATGCTGTTTACCATCTTGTAGATCATTGCTCTCTAGGTAGTCCACAAGGTCTTCTTTGATCAGTGACTTCTTCAGTTTACACACTACAGAGGTAAGGCTGACAGGTCTGTAATTTCCTGGTTGCTCCTTGTCTTCCCCCCACCTTATGTTGCAGGACTACATCTGCTACCCTACAGTTTTTTGAAACTACCCCTGTCTGAACTGAGCTATTGAATAGCAGTACTAGGGGTTCAGCCATTTCTGTAGCCAATTCCTTGAGCACCCTTGGTTGCATCCCGGCTTTATCTACCTTTAGGGTTTTGAGCCTCAAAGAGCACAGCCTTGAAGAGCTACTAACACTTCAAAGAAAACTTTAAAAAACATAATAATTAGGTACAATTCTGCTTGCATTCCATTTATGTTTTGCATATTTCTTCTCCTCATAATTTATTGCTAAAGAAATGTGTATGAATATATGGCTACTGTCTCTAGAGATCATTTTGAGTTCATCTGCCTCTATAGCTTTCTCCTTACTTCAAGTCATAATCCTCTGTTGTGACATCACAATCTGTTGCTATGGGAGTAACTGTGAGGTAACAAGCAGTGCTCTATGACTTCAGGTAGGGAGAAAGCAGCAGGAATAGATGAAGTCTTCAGGAGCAAAGATCCTGTCTTCATGCAAATGACCTCATTACTAAATAATGGGGAGGAGGAATATAGAACTAATGGGAAATACAAGCCGAACAGTGCCTAAATAATATGTTTTGTCAAAGTTCTTCTAAATGTGTCACCAGCTCTTTAATTTTGCTTTAATTAAGCAACAGCTTATTGGCTTGTTATCAGGTCTGGGGGAGATGAAGGTCACAACAGAGTCCCAACTTTATTTCATCACCCCAACTAGTACTATATCATCGATGTATAACAGGACCTTAGAGTTCTTACAAATTGTAGGTAAGGCATTAATAAACAGGGACTGACCCTTGGGGAACACAGTGTTTGACAGCAAGGGGGGAGATACTGACATTTGACAGCCTAGATGTGACTGGAATGAGCCGAGGGGGGAGGACTGAACAAAACTCGGAGCTTCATATGTTAGTAGCAGCAGTGGCCACTCTTAGATAGCTGTCATGGGTTGACCTCTGCAATTGTCATAGTCCAGTATGTTAGTGGTTGCACAGTTTATATGCAACAACTAACATCCACACAGGTGATTTCCATTGGAGTATTCTGCTCTTCTGCTGCAGGGGGAGTCCACCTACTGCAAACCGTGATACCCATTGGAATATGGCAGCTTTGGTTGCTGAAAGAACAAATATTAGCAATAGTCCTTGCAGGTAATCACTCCTAGCATGGAAACATCTTGATGTGGAACCAGCCCTTGGCGAGGAACAACCTAAACCAACAAACAAGGGTGAGCTGCTCAAGGCCAAAAAAAGCCCAGATCCTGTTCATTTAAAAGTATATTCTTTTACTGTGACAACCCCCGATATTTTGACATTTTACATGTGACTTCTTCAAGGGGACACTACCATATAATATAAAACATTAAAAATCAGGATTTTAAACTACTTCAGGATATCGGAGTTACTGTACATTTGGAGACTAGACCACATACCAATGCTAAGCTTAGGTCATTTACTCCTCATACACCTTCCAAGGGGCCTTGTCCTCTTTTAGCACTGTAATAAAATACAGATAATTCATCTCATTTCTAACTCAATAACAAATAATAGTTATTGCTAGCTGCCACACCTTACATGCCACAGCAAACCTTTCTCATGTGTGCATACACTGCTACAGACACCATTTTACCAATCTCTAAAGCCTGTCTGCAGTTATATGCACCTAGCACAAGTATTTTCCTGCAAAATTATTCCACATGTAAAAAACACATACTATTATGTGCTTAGTGCTGGTTATAGAAAAGTGAGCAAAATACCATTTTAGTAATAGGATGATTGCCCTTTTTATGTTTGCTTGCGCACATGTGCAAGAAGCATTTCATCACAGCTTAGGAGAGAAGCGGGGTTTTGGAGGTGCGGCACTGTGGAGGATAATGGCCCCAGTACCTTTTGAGGCTTGGCCCGCTTTCCCCAGTGTGGTGACACACTGCTGCTGACACTAGTTCAGCCAGCGTGCCACCACCTTGAAATTAATCCGCAGTAACCGGTCATTGCAGGGCGGTACCTTGCCATCCCCAACCCAGTTCATTTGCTGATAGGGAACCCACTCCCTGTCAGAATACCCCCTCCCCCATTTGTTGTGTGCCGAGGGGGTGCCCAATCCCCATTTGTATCATGCAACCCCCAACAGTCTTTCTTTGCAGACAGGGGGCCCAATCCCTGACGGATTCAGTCCCCCCCTTCCCAGTTCACTTTGTCAACAGGGGAGCTCACTCCCCATCAGCATAATGTCCCCCGCCCAATTTGTTGTGTGCTGAGGGGGGTGCCCAATCTCCCTTGGCTCTCCCCCCCTCAGTATGTGCTGACGGGGTGCCCAATTCCCCCGCTGACTACAGGCCCCCAAAAAAACACTCAGGTGGCATGCTGGGAGCCCACTACAGTGTGCCAAATGCCCTGTAAAAAAAAAAAAAAGTCCTGCAATTTTTTTAACCTGTAAAACAGAAAATGGTCCCTCGTTGAGTTTGGTGGCCCCTCCCCAGCCGCACCCACCCTCTGTGCACCCTATCTCCCCCACACACCCCTCACCCCATACTTACCTCTGGAGCCCAGCACGATGATCTGTTGGACTGGGAACACATCTGCACTCTTCAAAGCCGACCGTGAACTGAAGAAATGCCGGTAAGCTGTATAATGGCATAAATAGTTTTTTTTCAACTTTGGTGCATATCTCAGGCATTTTGGGGAATTTTGGCACCAAATTTTCAACATGGGGTTATTGGGACCCCTTCTCATGAATTCAACCACTGTCATGGCACTATTCTGTCCCGAAAGGTGATTTTGCGGTCACTGTGTGGAATCACCTTTCGGGACTGAGTAATGAAACAACAGCGCCAGTGTTCATGAGGTGGGCTCTCAAAAAGCCTATGTTGCAAATTTGGTGGAAAAAATCCAAAAAATTACTTTTACAAGTGTGCGTTGCTCAGTTTCCACACATCCTTGTACCTTCGCGAATTTGTAATATTTTCCCTCCAGATTTTCAACATTGGCATTTTCTACACCTCCTTATGAACAATACGGCTGTCATTTTTCACATCCCAACCGAAATGTGTTTTCACATTTCTGTCGCAGAATTCCACAGTAAATGTGGGAAATCAGTGTTTGGGACACATTAAGAAAATCACAGTGACACTGTTCACGAGCAGAGCTCCTAAAATGCCTATGTTGAAAATTTGGTGACGAAAGTCCATAAAGTGACTGTGTTACGAGCATACATCGCACAGTTTCCATGCATGCTCATAACTTCGCAAATTTATATTTTCACTCCAGATTTTCAATACTGGCATTTTTCCACACCTTCTTATGAACAGTACAACTGTCATTTTTCACATCGTGACCAAAATGTGTTTTCACACTTCCAGCGCAGAATAGCATGGTCAGTGTGGAAAATCAGTTTTTGGGACACCTTAAGAAAATCATAGTGATACCGTTCATGAGCAGAGGTCCTAAAATGCCTATGCTGAAAATTTGGCGTCGAAATTCCATAAAATGAATGTGTTACGAGCATGCATTGTGCAGTTTCCACGCATGCTCATAACTTTGCAAATTTGTAATATTTTCACTCCAGATTTTCAACATTGGCATTTTCCACACCTCCTTATGAATAGTACAGCTGTCATTTTTCACATCCTGGCCAAAATGTGTTTTTACCCTTCTGGCCCAGAATAGCGCAGTCGCTGTGGAAAAACAGTGTTTAGGACACATTAAGAAAATCATAGTGACACTGTTCATGAGCAGAGGACCTAAAATGCCGATGTTGAAAATTTGGTGACAAAAGTCCATAAAATGACTGTGTTACAAGCATGTGTTGCGTAGTTTCCACATATGCTTGAAAGTACGCAAATTTGTAATATTTTCACTCCAGATTTTCAACATTGGCATTTTGCCACACCTTCTTATGAACAGTACAGCTGTCATTTTTCATATTCTGCCCGAAATATGCATTTGCACATCTGGCGCACAATGGTGCAGTTGCTGTGGGAAGTTAATGTTTTGGACAGATTAAGAAAAACATAGTGACAGCGTTCATGAGCAGAGGTCACAAAATACCTATGTTGAAAATTTGGTGAAATAATTCCACTAAATGACTGCTGTACAAGCAAGTGTTACGCAGTTTCCACATACGCTCGGAACTTCGAGCATTTTTAATATTTTCACTACAGATTTTCAACATTGCTATCTCTTTACACCTCCCTATGGATGGTACAGCTGTAATTTTTCATATCCTACCTGATCTATGTTTTCGCACATCTGGCGCAGAATGGCACAAAAATCACACTGCCACTATTCATGAGAAGAGGTCCCAAATGCTGTCATGAAGTGGGCGTCACAAAAAGGCCATGTTGAAAATTTGTAGTGCAAATACCAACACACATCTGGGGCATTAGGGTTTCTAACCATAATGTCCCACCCTGTACAGAATGACAGGCATCAGAGGTGTAACTTTGGATCACCGGCTGTAATGCCATCCCACACCCACCCTGAAGCCAGTGACAGGCATCGAGGTGTGCCTTGCACTCTTCAGCCCCAGACTTTACCCCATTCTCCTGTATTGCACCCATTTCGGTGTACATCCTTAAGAAATAGGGTGACTGTGAAACTGAACACCTCAAGGCACACCTCAACACTAGTTGGTGTCTACAGGATAGGGTGAGGTGAAATGCCGTGAGCATTATGGGCAACAACCCACAGGCACGCCCCAATGCCTGTCCATCTCTGCAGGGTGGAGGTGGGGTTGGCGTGAGTTCAGTACTTCACTGCCACTCCTATTCTGCATCGATCTAACTACTGCATGCCCAATGCTAATATCAGCAAGCAAACATTTGGCATTGACAAATGCTTGTTTACCTTAAAGGGACACTGCCAACCCTCTTAGGCCTCAAAGTGTCCCTAGTTTAAACAAACATTTGTCAATGCCGAATGTTTGCTTGCTGGCTATACTAAAAAATACACTGCAAGATCAAGCCAGATATATTAAAACGTGGAAGTGCAGGAGTTAGACAGATGCAGTATAGGAATGGCATTGAAGTAGTGAACTGACACCAACTCCACCATCACTCTGCAGAGATGGACAGGCATGAAATGTGTGCCTTGAGATAATCGCCCATGACGATCATGACATTTCACCTCACCCTACCCTTCACACACTGACAAGTGTCAAGGTGTGCCTTGGGGTGTTTGGGCTTTACATTTACCTCATTCCATAAAGAAATATGCTGAAATTGGTTTATTTGTTTATTTGTACATCAGTTTACAACCTTTGAGCCAAAGGCTCATTTCCAAAGGTACCTCGTCACATTGAGGACATACAGAACAGACTTTTTGGTTACAGCATATGAGTCACATATCTTAGCAAGCACAAGTGGTTAAATACATTTATACAGTTATACAGTTTTGTTACAATGATACAGTCTCACAAAAAGAGAAAACTGCTGTATAATAACAGTGGCAATAGGCAATGGGGTGAGGTTGTGTGCGGTGAGGTGTAGTGCCCCCCAGTGAGCTTTGTCAGGTGCGAAGTGAGCTATGCCTCATTTAGAGACAGGAGCAGCGGTGAGTATTAAATAGTTGGCTCTGAAGTGCGGTTTTGAAATTGGAGATTGTGGGGGCATCAGAGATGGGAGCAGGGAGCTAGTTATAACAGGATGGAGCTCTGTAGTGGAAGGAACTCTGTCCATGTGTGGTCCTGGATCTTGGGACCAGTAGATTGGTCTTGCAGGAGGTTCATGAAGTGACAGAGGGTTGAGTTTGGCGGATGGAGGCTGTCAACCTGGGAGGGGATATCCCGAGAAGAGTTTTTTTTCGTTAGGAGGCAGGTTTGGTATCGCAGCCGTTCATCTAGATTAAGCAGTTTTGCCTTGTCATAGAGCCGACACATATGAGTGAACCTGGGGGCACCAGTAATCAGCCTGCAGGCCCTATTTAGGGTGAGGCAAATTTTGTTGAGGGCGGTAGTGTTAGCAGCACCGTATACTGGCAGACCATAGTCAACAAGGGACAGTATTGAGGATGTAACCGCTAGTCGGAGGGCATCGGGGGAGACAGGTTTTTATATCACTAGATACCAAGCCGTACATTAGTGGCAGATGCAAATGCATCAATGTGGGTGTGGTAGGTGAGGGCTGAGTCGAAAGAAACCCCAAGGTACTTGCATGAGCGGACTTGTTCAAGTGGTTGTTTGGTGCTAGTGAGGATATGGAGTGGGAAGTTGCCGGCTTTGTTTTGGGGGTGGGCAAAAGCATTGCTTTGTTTTTTTTTGAGATCAATGACGAGTCTGTGCTCTTTAAACCAGGTTTCAGCATTGTTATAGGATTGTTGTAGGGTGTCCTGGAGGGAGATGGGATTGCGGTGGGTGGCAAAAATGATGGCGTCATCTGCATACAGAAGAATTTTTCCAGTGCATGCACTGGGCAGGGTGTTTAGGTAGATTGAGAAGAGAAGGGGTGCCAGGATGGAGCCTTGAGGAACCCCTGAGCAGTTGGGACAAGTTTTGGAAAGTGTCCCATTTATTTTGACACATTGGGAGTGAGCAGATAGGTAGCTAGTGCACCAGGCGAGAGGCCCAGCAGAGAAACCAGTGTGGCAGTGGGCATCCAGCAGAAGAGGATGGGAGACAGTGTCAAAAGCCTTTGAGAAGTCAATGAAGACTGCACCAGCTAGGGAGCTGGAGTCCAGGGAGGAGTGTAGGAAATTTGAGAACTCGATCAGTGCAGTGACGGTACTGTGACCTGCATGGAAACCATGCTGTTCTGGGCATAGGATGTTATGTTTGGTCAGATATTCAGTGATTTGACTGGCCACCAATTTTTCTATGGCTTTGGAGAGGGAAGGGAGGATGGAGATAGGTCGGTAGTTCCCAGCGGAGGACCTGTTGCCTTCTTTGTGTATGGGTGTGACTATGGCTGTTTTCCATGCAGAGGGGAATTGACCCAGGCAGAGAGATCTGTTGAGAAGGCTGGTGAGTGGGGAAAGGACTTCATCCTGCACCAGCCGGAGAATGCTGGGGTCCAGGGAGTCACAGCCGGGACTATTGCTCTTTAGAGCTTTGATCAGGTGAGGTCTGGCTTCCTGGGCAGATACCCTACATAGGTGGAAACTGGGGTGTTGGAGGACTGGGGTAGGTGGGGGTGGGGGAGGGTCAAAGAAATTACTGGGGAGGACAGAGCTAAGGTCAGTAAAAGATGTGTTAAGGTAGTTAGCTATGCAGGCAGGGTCAGTGGAGGTAGAGCCATCAGTAGTGATCTGGGATGGGGAGGGTAGTGTGCGCTCCCATTTAATTGTTTAACATTGTCCCAGAATGTTTGGGTACACCCCTGGAGGAGGTGAGGGTGGCCTGGTAATGGTCAGCCTTGGCTTTTCGGATGGCCCATGTGCACTTGTTCCGTGCAGCATTATAGGCCTGTCTATCAGCCATCCAGCTCATTTCAGTGGCAAGGTGCCACAGGTTATCCCTAAGCCTGAGCATTTGTAGTAGGGCAGAGGTAATCCAGGGTGCATTATGTTTTTTGGATTGCACTCCCATGAGGGGTGCAATGAGGTCACAGGCTTTGTTAAAGGTTTTGGAGAAAAAGGCAAGGGCAATGTCTATGTCAGGAGCATGGTGAAGGGGGGGGACCAATTTATCTGGGCAAGGAATTGCTTGATGTTTTTCAGCCTACCTGGTCTGAGGCATCAGGGAGTGTGGTCTGGGCTGTGAGTTGGGGCGTGGGGGTTGCCCAAAGGAATAGGATAGGGGAGTGGTCACTAAGTGAGTCATGGAGGACCTGGATATCATGGATTTTTTTGGGCGGTTGGTGATGATTAAGTCTAGAAGGGTGCTGGTTCCTCTCTTTGGGTTTACTCTAGTGGGTTGAGAAATGAGTTGTGTCAGGTCTAGGGCTGTGAAAGGATCATGGGTGGTGGAGGAGGAGGTGCTGAGCAAGTTCACATTTAGGTCCCCCACTAGGGTTTGTTCTGCCTTGCGATGCAGGGTGGCAAGATAATCTGTTAAGGATATCAGTGCCAGGTTCTGGTTCTTTGGGGGAATGTAGGCAGTGGTGATGTATAGCGGGCCCATGGAGGGGTCAGGAGCAAGTTTGAGGGTAAGGGCCTGCACCCTGTTTACAAGAGCAGGAGCAGGGAGTGCTTGTCCAGTGAGTGTGTCCCTGGAATAGATTGCACAGCCACCCCAACGTTTGCCTACTTAGCCCTCCCGGTATAGGGAATAGCCTGGGAGGGAGACAAAAGAGTCAGGGATGGACTTTTATAGCCAGGTTTCCACCAGGGCTATGACATCTGGTTTATGCAGCATGACCCAACATTAGAGGGCATCAACTTTTTTCAGTAGGCTGCATATATTCATGGAGGCTATGCAGAGACCAGTGGACCCAGCTGGTGGGCTAGTATGGGCAGGGCCTGCGTTAGGATGTATATTGCCTGATAGGAGTAATAGGAAGACCAAGGCTCTGGCCAGGAGGTGGTGGTGTGCAAGCTTCCGAGAGGTATGTTGGGATGGAGAGGAGGCCATAAGGGAACAAGGGATGGGCAGGGTTTGACAGGTCGGGAGAGTGAGATTGATTAGCCACCAAAGGGAGCGAGGGTAGGCAGTGGGGAGGCAAACAGGGGGTGGGTACTGCAGGCCAGGGCACATGGTCAGTGTAGGGTGGGATCAGACTATATCAGGAAGAATTGTGGGAGCTGGTAAGTAGCAGGGGAGATGCCTGGCTCATGGGTGTAGGCAGGCATACTCCAAGCACTCCATGGTGTGCCATTTTATTTAAGGGGATAGCAAATAGGCTCTGAACTGTTTCCTTTTTCCATGAAAACTAAAAGAAAATACTGAACCTTTCTGTAAGTTTATTAATAGGAGTCGAAACTATAAGGACTAGTCACTAATGCTCAGTTTGTATCCCAAGGACAATTCAACTTTACAGGCTCTGGGCTGGTATGTGGGTGTCTTAGGGAACAATACATGGCATTTGTATTTACCCAGGCATGGCAACAACCACTGTCATGGGATACAAAAAGTTGTATTTATTGTGCCAAATGAGGCAACAAACATGATTCTTGTGTACATGTAGCTCACCCTAACAAAGGTGGTGGGGGTAGCAGTGAGTCCACTTGGTGTGCAGATCTGAAATCCCTGGCTACACCCCTGGCCTGGCTGATGGGACGTGGGTACTAGAATGTAGATGAGGGGGAGACATTTGAGGAGGAGGTGGACAAACATAGTGCTTGAGGTAGCAGCAGGGCAGAAAGGTAGAAGTATCTTGGTTGCCCTCCAGAAAGCATACATACCACTTTGGAGTAGTGGTAGTGACACGGACTCTGGTAGACAGAGTACAAGGTTTGAGACCCTGGCAGGACAGCTGGAAATGGGACCTGGGTGAGAGCGGAGGTCCACATTCTGGGGGGGCTCGAGGCAGCCTGGGTTTGGGCTAAAAAACAGTGTGGAAATAGTGACTCCTAGTGATCACTGGGGGTTTGTGGCATGCTGGGTGTGGGCTAACACCCACCACAGGCTGCAGTCTGAAATCAGAGGTATCCTTTACCTCTTAAGGCACTCGCTAGTTTCCCGGCTCCAGGAGGGAGCTTTCGGCGTCCGCTACTACAGCATCTTGCAGTGTGTGTGGTAAGGGGGTTTGAGAGGCCTTTATGAGGGAGGCAAACAAAGGGGGCATTAGTATGCAGTGGGAGGATTTCGGTGGGCTATGCCCCTTACTGTGCATGCATGAGCTGTTGGGCTACGTCCCAATTACAGCTCCTACTGCACATTTGCGAGATATCCAAAGATGGCGACACCCAGGACTAGCAACAGGTAGGCTCAGAACTAACAAATGATTGCAGTGTGTAAAAATCTCTAATATGCAGTTAGACTAAGGCAGAACCAGAGAACACAGTTGCAGTAATCCCCATATGCAGTGAGAGAAGGCAGAGTTACAACAGTCGCTAATAGCAGCCACCAAGAGTCTTAAAGTACCCCCAGAGATATAGCACAAAGCAGGGCAACATTAAGGCACTCCGGTCCCAGAAAAAACAATCAGTCGCTGTGTGGGGACATATAGACACTTTAAAGTCCCAGTAAAAACCCCACACAGGCTGCAGTCTGAAATCAGAGGTATCCTTTACCTCTTAAGGCACTCGCTTGTTTCCCAGCTCCAGGAGGGAGCTTTCGGCTTCCGCTACTGCAGCGTCTTGCAGTGTGAGTGGTAAGGGGGTTTGAGAGGCCTTTATGAGGGAGACAAACAAAGGGGGCATTAGTATGCAGTGGGAGGATTTCGGTGGGCTATGCCCCTTACTGCACATGCGCGAGCTGTTGGGCTACGTCTCAATTACAACTTCTACTGCGCATGCGTGAGATATCCAAAGATGGCGACACCCAGGGCTAGCAACAGGTAGGCTGAGAGCTAATCCCAGCGGGAAGTGAAGTGTTCAAACAGTCACTATATGGTGTTATTTCAGTGTTACAGTAGCAGTGTACACTTCCTGCATACTTCATTTCATAATGCAGTCCATCAGTGTTTAATCAGTGCATCTTCAGGTCTCTTTTGGTGTACATGCAGTGCTGATACAGTGTGTGTGAATTTTGTTAATTAGCACTGTAATCACATGGCAAAAGTACTGCAATTAACAGTGTTTTGTCATCAACACTGCCTGAAGCAATGTTGGTGTAGCAATACTGGCAGAAGCAGTGTTGTGTGCTTTTTCAGTGTGTGCGAATTATGTTAATTAGCACTACATCCACACCTGTAGTGCACTTCAGTGTGCAGTGTGATTTTGGTAGCACTCCTGTCAGCAGTGTTGCAGTTCTGTTTCAGTGTATTAGGCTGCATTAAAGATGGCGTTGCATAAAATTCAACAAAAACAAAACAGTATTCATCTGCAAGTATCTGCAACCTCAGCAGAGGAAGCTTTGCTTAAGGGTTCCTGGGTGAAAAAGTCGTCTGTGAATTCCAAAGAAGATGGAGATCTTGGGGGCTATAGGGTTACCACCTTTTAAGAAGCCCAAAGTGGGACATTTCTTACTGAAACATGATTTTTCGCAGGACAGTATGTAACCTCGGCCAATGCAACAGACTTGTTTTCTCTATATAATCAGAATTAAGGCCAAGTATTGTAATTTCCTAATAGCTTCTATTGTTTCTTATCATTTTAAGGTATTTTAGTTAAGGTATTATAGTTTTCTGCAACATTTAGTGGAAAGTTAGAAAATATTGTTTCTACTATAAAACCAGGACATGCAGTATTTTCCTTGTGTTTTTTTGCAGGACACAGTTGTAAAAATCAGGACTGTCCTGCAAAAATCAGGACAGGTAGTAACCCTAGGGGTCTATGTCTATAGGAGGTGCTAAAGTCTGTTACCCCATGTTTGACTCAAAGTCACAAGGAAGGGGGTGGACATTTAGTTAAAGGAATGACCAACAGTCATTCTGGTTTGCAGAAAATGGTATGGGAGCCTCCCTGATATGCAGGTCCTCACCAGTATTTCCAGGTTTATCTTCAAAAGGAGAAGAGAGCCGGGAGCACATGCATGATGTGGAAAATTATTTTTAGTATCAAGGGGCTGTTCGAGTGAAGTGTTGTGTGTGTGTGTGTGTGTGTGTGTGTGTGTGTGTGTGTGTGTGTATATATATCTGTAATGGGATTATCAATTGCATTGGACAAACACCATTAGGTGACTGTGCGTATATCGGAGTGCAACCACACACCTGCACTTTTACTCCCCTCCAAAACAATTTTGCCATTTTATAAGATAGATAACCCACTGTGTGGTGTGTGGAAGCGCAGTAATATACACACGGCTTGGGTGGTTGATGCACTTGGCCTGCGGCTTCATGTGTAACAACCCAGACCAAGGTGTGCGTATATCAGAGCGTGACCGCACACCCTACGGTGGGTTATCTATTACACACACACATACACACACACACACATATATATATATATATATATATATGAGACAGTACTTATTGCAAAACAAAAACACTACATTAATGCAGGCATTAGAATGCAAAGCACACAAAGCAAGAAAACGAAAAACAGGGTTTGAGTCTCATGAGTCTTGGCAAATTGGTTGTGTGGTGTTCCCTGGAGTTCCCAACCTTGATGCCCATCCCCACCCCCGGCCCATAGCCTCCTTTCTAAAGCACAAGGTACAGCTCAACCCAGTGCCTCCCATAGCAGCCATTCTGCATTTGCAAAACAAGAACAGCAATGGGCTCACAAAGGATCTGCAGCTCGTTCTGAACTATTATGACAAACAATGTAGGGTAAACAAAAAAACAGTACTTATCTGATACATATGGTCAGTGTCCTCCTACTCCCAGTCAATGTCCTGTCAGACTTGTAGATATAAAGTGGAAAATGGGTCAGTATGAAAAATAAAAATACTGATCAGCTGGGTCAGTTGGGAAGGGTCTGTAGAGGTTAAAATAAAAAAGTGGGTTGGGGGGGAGATACCAGACCTGTACCACACCATCAACCTGGCTTTTAGAATGGACTCGGTCACTCAGGGGATATCATGGTTGGGAGAGGGGGGAAGACTCCTTGCCTGTGCCCCTAAAACTGATCTTTTTGGGGGGTAGGTCATCAAGTTGCTCCACACATCAACCAACACAGGGTAGGATAAAGACACCAAGGAACAGATATTCAAGGCACAATGAATGCTTCCCTGGTGGTGTAGTGGATCCCCCCTCCCTTTTCCCAATCTGCCTGTAGAATACATAGGAACAAAGATATGTGACGGCAGAAAGAGACCGCAAGCCCACCTAGTCTGCCCAGTTTGCCTAGATATCCACTAGGCCTTTTCTGTAGTCCCCCCGTGCCAGTTGCCCTCTGTGCTTATCCCATGTCCTTGTGAACCCTCTCACCATTTCCCTCAGCAGCCCATTCCAGTTGTCCACCACCCTCTCAGTGAAGAAGTACTTCCTAATCCTTCCTCTAAGTCCCCCCCCCAACCGATTTGGAATTTCCAACTACCATCCATTGCAGTATAGCACACCGCAGCAGGCCAACTGTGACCATCTCTAGGCAGATATACAGACACAACCAGTCCCAGAACTCCCTTCAGCTGGCAACAGGCAATAGAAGTTCCAATAGCCTGCAGTGCACTTTTGAGCCTACACAATCTCTTATCAGATATTTTCCACTTCTGCTCTTCTCCAGGGGATAAGTCAGTCCATGACAGAACTTAGCCCAGGGAGTTCAGTGGGGCCAGTAAACCAAAGATGAGAGCCTATATAAACTCTTAACATGCACTGTAAGACAATCTCCCACCACAAAGGACTCCAGGATCTGCTGCAAATGAAGCTATCGGTGCAGAACCCCAGCAAAACCAGTTCATCATAATCCACTACACTACAGCACACAGCAGGCAAACCAAAATATTTCCACGTGCAAAGTGCACATTGGCACCAGACCCACACTTATGTGGGACCCTTGACACAAGCCAGCCAGTGGGTATTGTGGTAAGGAGGGACAAAACCTTTTACATGCAGGTACATCAGGGAGAAAAGAAAGGTAAGGGGAGATATTGAGTGTCTGAAAAGGGTGGATGGAGGGAGGGAGGGTAAAAGATGACCGCCTAAAAGCAGAAATACTGAACAAATACTTCTGTTCGGTTTTTACAACGGAGAGGGCAGGAAATGGACCAGCATTAATAAGGATGGAGAGATCATAGAAAAGGACACAGCTCCCTTTGCAAAAGAAAGGATCCTCATGGAACTGGCAGCAATAAGGCTATGGGCCAGACAGATGCATCCCTTGACACTGAGGGTGCCAAGGGAAGTGTTAGTAGGGCCTCCGACTACCCTGTTCACTCTATCTTTGTAAACTGGTGACATGCCCAGGGATTGGAGGAGGGCTGATGTGGTCCCACTATACAAAAATGTTAACAGGGAGGATGCAAGAACTACATACTGGTCAGCCTGACCACAACAGTGGGAAAAGTAATGGAAATAATGCTGAAGAAAAGAATAGTGGAGCACCTGGTTGTCAATGGTCTACAGGGGAAGTGGGGGAAGGGAACATTGTTTAACCAGGAGTAGCACACTAAGCTGAAGCTTGTTTCCAGATACAACCTGGAGCATGAGGAAGTTAAGTAACTTGCTCAGAATCACATAGTATGCACTTAGACGGCTGTTGGATTCAAACCCAGGTCTCCAGATCTGTAGCTCAGAGCCTTTACCCAATGTGCTATGCAGCCTCCAGGACCCAAGACAGTTTGGTTTTACAGGAGAGAGGTTGCGCCCGACAAACTTAATTGAGTTTTCTGACTGGGTAACAAGGAAGGTGGATGGAGGAGGAGGATGCGGCCTACCCAGATTTCAGCAATGCCTTTGACACTTTGCCACATAGAAGGCTGGTAAATGAGCTGGAAGGCTTAGGGGTGGAACAGAAAATAACAAGGTGGGTAGAGAACTGGTTCAAAGACTGAAACCAGAGGGTGGGGGTAAGGCAAATGGGGTGCATTCCAGGGTGGCAGTGGTGTGCCCCAAGGGTTGGTGCTGGACCCATCCTTTTTTAATATCTATAGCAACGATTAGCCCAGTTCCAACCAGGGGAGGAGAGCTGTTCTTTCCAGACCGGGGCTTGTCGCTGGAAGTGGTCTGGGCAGGCATTCTGGGGCTGCATTGGCAGTGGGAGAGGATGGGATCACATTGATCTACAAGGAAGCTCTTGTTGGCAGGGGACAGGCCATGCATACCGGGTCCACGTCAGCCACAACTTAGCAAGCCGGTGACTCAGGAAGGAGAGGCCAATCAGTGAATAGGGTGCAAACCTTTGACTGTGTGACTAGGCCATAGAAGGCAAATAGTCCAGTCGCAATCAGAGGAGGAGAACTGTTCTTTGTTCCACACCACCCAGCCTGGCCCCAACCTCTATTAAATGGTCAGTGAGGGTGGAGCCTTGGAGGAGGGCAAGTGGAGACTGGGTGAACTGGAACACTAGGAAGCTGGATTGTTATTGATGGGGGGAAAAGGGTCCTGTACACTGTGCTGCTTGGCCAACACTGACTACTACCAGGAAGGGGCATAATAAAGCAGACTGTATAAATGACTGTATGCCAACTACATCTGAGGGTAGGCAAACTGTGTGAATCGATTACTGCTGGGCCTCTGAGCAGGCTAGTGTTGTGATGAGCTAATTTTGTTATGAACTGTCTACTGCTAGGGCTAGAAAACTAGCTACTGTCAGAAAGAGGGAACATTGCTGTAATCAGAGGGCAAACTGCTTGGGTTTTAGTGCAACACTGACTGAATTATTTCTGTTACAGGGCGCATTGCTCACCTAAAATGAGGTGAGACTTGAGGTGGCATGGGCACCTTGATGAGAGTGATTGGGTGTACAGGGTGCAGAGGCGGCAATAATATTAAATTGGGCAAGGAGGTTCAGAGGTGCCCCCTGTGTTTTCAGTTGGCAGGTCTTAGGGAGGAAGTAGAGGGATCAGAAGGCAGCTGGAAGGCGGGAGGGGTGGGGAGGAAAGGTGTGGAAAGGACCTCATGAGAGTACACGAGGACAATATGGCATAACCCAGGGAACAGGTAGACAAGGATCATATGGTTACTCAGGAGGGATGGGGCACGAAACAAGCAATGTACAGAAATCACTTCATAGGGAGGTGGCTGACCAGAAGGAGGGGGGACAGGAGAGAGCAAGTCGGGGGCAAGCATCACACATACTAATCTATTCGCCTTGCTATATACGGGAGATGAGGTGGAGAGGCTGGCGGGAGGAGGAGAGCAGGCAGACAGAGAGGGTTTGGTCAGTAAGCTGAGGGAGATGGGGAAGGAGAGAGAGCCAGATCCACAGAAGGGAAGGGGGGGAAGAGACATTAGCCTAGGTGGGAGGAGGTGGGAGGAAGGGGAGTGCAGAGTGAAGCCAGGGTGGGAGGAGGAGGACTAGGGTTGGGCAAGCATCCAGGTTAGGGAAGTCAACCAAGGATAAGGAATACTCTAGATATGCCAGCTCAGGCAGGAGAAAAAGATGAGGTGGAGAGGAGGAAGGCGAGGGTTAGGAGAAACACAGCAGATGGGGTGAAGTATGCAGAACTTGGGGGGGAGACACAGAGAGAAGCAGTAGAAGGGAGCCTGGGTGGGGGATCTGAGGATACCAGCCCAGAAAGAGTCGACGGAGATCTGGGTGGGGGGCAATCTGTGCCACCCAGGAGGTTGGGGGAGGGCAAGGAGCAAGCTGGGAGCTACAGGTAGCAGAATGAGCATGGTAGGGCAAGCACAGGCTTGTGATCTCCAGGCTGAGGTGGACAAGAGAAGTAATCTGGGGGTTGATGACAGAAGGAAGTGCCTGGATGGAATCTAACGGGCAAGTAAAGTGGGGCGGGGCGAAGGTGATCCTGCTGGGTGACTCCATGACCTGGGGCATCCAGTGGGAGGGAAAAAGCAGCCCAGTCAAGGCTAAATGTATCCCAGGCCTAGCTGTACACAAGGTCAAATTCCAGCTACACTTGATAAACATAGAAACATAGAATTTGACGGCAGATAAGGACTGCTTGGCCCACCCAGTCTGCCCATTTCCCTACCTACTGGATAAGCTGCAGATCCTAGATAACCAGCAGCCTACTTCTTCCTACCCCAACCCCCCAGAATTGCCTTATGCCTATCCCATGCATGTTTGAATTCCACCACTGATTTTGACTCCATAGCATTGGAATGAGGGGAATCCCCGGACGAAACATCTGGGAACAAATGACCTAGAGGGGATCAGTGAACTAGAAATCCAGGCAAGATTCTGGGAACTGGCCAGGGTTTACCACTCTATAGAAGCGCAATCTCCTTCTTTGAGATTCTGCAAGTACCTAGGGTGTCCAGGGAGACCAAACATAAACTTACAGGTGTGAACCAGTGGCTCAGGGACTGGCGCAGGGCAGAAGGGTATGGGCTGGTGAGGGACTGGGGGATACATGGGAGGACAAGGGTTATATACTAGGGATGGCTACACCTCAACTTAGAGGGGAGGGAGATCTTGAAACTAAATCTTGCTGGATTCATAGTCGAGAGGTGGAGTTTAAACTTGTAAATGGGGGGGGTTAAGTAAAAGAGAGCTCCAGGAGGGCTGCTCGAGGGTCCAGGTCCAGGGCATGAAATTAAGGCAGGTAACTGTGATCTAAATCCATCCAGAGCTGTGCAAGAAAGGGCCTCTAGGGACTGCTCAGGGTCGAGATGACTGGAGAAGGGAGAGAGGTCAGGATGGAGGACGGCCCTGATCAATGCTTGGAGCATGGGCAACAAAATGCTCAAGCTCCAGGCGATGCTGGTTGAGGGATCAGTGGATGTGGCAGCAATTATTGAGACATAGGCCACTCAGAAAAATGACTGGGACCTATATTTGGTGGGCTACAAAATATTCAGGAAGGATAGAGGAGAGGGATGAGGAGGTGGTGTAGCGCTGATAGTCAAAAATGACATAGTGGTTAGTGGAGTGGAGGAGGCTGTAGGGGGAGGTGGAGGAGATCTGGGTAACCCTACAAAACAGGGGAGGTAAAAGATTGAAAATAGGGGTGATGTACAGAATCTCCAACGATGGAAGAGGCCCTGGAGGACAAATTAGTTGAGAACATCAAGGGGCACTGTGACCGTGGAAAGGGCATGGTGGCGATCATGGGTGACCTTAATATGCTGGGGACAGACTGGGACACTATGGCATCCTCTGTGGCCAGGGAACAGAGACTGATGGATGTGTTCCAATATGTCTTCCTGGTCCAGCAGGTGGGGGAACCTACTAGGGAGAAGTGGATACTGGATTGTGTCCTAGCAGACACTGACCAGATAAAGGGCCTGGAGGTGTGCAGCCTGCTGGCAGGTGGTGATCACACTACAGTCTGGTTTCTGCTGTATCGGGGGGGGAGGATAACCATTCTAATACAGTAGTAGTGGACTTCAGGGGAACAGACTTCGTGGGCATGGGCAGGATTCTACAGGGGAGCTTGGACAAGATTAGGCCGGACATGGATGCTGGCAGCTTGTGGGAGGCCATTAAGAAGGGGGGTGCAGGAGACTACTAACTCCTGTACAAAAGTAAGGAGTAAGCATGGTAGAGCCAACAAGCCGTGTTGGTGGACCAGGGAGGTGCAGGAGGCAGTAAGGGATAAAAAGGCTGCCTATGCATGTTTTAAGTGCTCTAGGGGGGATAGGGAGAGGGGTATGAGTTGATGGCTGGAAGGGTCACTACAGTGGTGAGGGGGGCCAAGGTGAGGAGGGAGCAAAACCTGGCTAGAGATATCCGAAGGGAAAGGATTCTATGGATACACAAGGAGAAGAAAGGAGAGCACAGATCAGCATGATTAGGACTGAGGAGGATGGACTCAGGAGGCAGGAAAATCAGGCAGAGGTGCTAAATGAGTACTTGCCTTGATATTTACTGGAGGGAGTAGGGAATCCTCCAGCCCAATGGGAAGGAAGGGGAGCCAGCAGAGTCGAGAGGTCAGATGGAGTTGAGAGGACTGAAAGAAGTTGGGGTACAGGCTGGGCCAAGTCTAGAAGGGGATGGGTGGTTAAATGAGGGGGTGGACTGGGAAGGAGGGAGAAATCACAGTGGAAAGGGTGAAGGAGGCCCCTCGGACACTAAAAACTGATAAGGCACTGGGGCCAGATTGGTTGCATCCAAGGGTTATGAAAGAATTGGCCAATGAGCTAGCAGCACCACTGGCAGCACTCTAACACCTCTCTGCTGACAGCATGGGTGCTTCAAGACTGGAGGGTGGCTCATGTGATGCCTATCCACAAATGGGGGGGTCTAGAGAGGAGATGAGGAATTATAGGCCTGTCAGCCTAACATCTGTGGTGGACAAAGTAATGAATGGCATTATCAAGGATAGGCTCAGGAGGCAGCTGGAAAGGTTGGGGCAACTGGATGACAAACATTATGGTTTCATCCCGAGGAGATCGTCTTAGACCAACACCATAAATTTTTATTACTGGGACCCTGGACAGGCATAGACCGGAGGACGTCTTATACCTGGATTTCAGTAAGGCATTTGATTTGGTACCCCAAAATGGGCTGCTATTAAAGCTGGGGGTGGGAGGACAGTTGCTCAGATGGGTAGAAAATTGGCTAACAGGGCGAATACAGAGGGTAGTGGTGGGTAGCCTCCTTCACGAAGGTCACCAGTGGGGTCCCCCAAGGTTCAGTACTGGGGCCACTCCTGTTCAGTGCCTATGTCTTTGATATGGGAAGGGCGGTTAAGAGTAGGATGAGTCTCTTTGCGGATTACTTAAAACTGGGAGCATTGGCGGATGAGGACGAAGTGAGAGAGACAGTCCAGATTGACCTGGATACCCTGGAGGGGTGGTCAAGGAGGTGGGGACTGAGGTTTAATGCAGGGGAATGTTGGGTGCTGCATCCGAGGGTCAGAAATCCAGGCCATGTATACACCCGGGGGTGTCATACTGCAAGCCACAACGAGTGAGAGGGATCTAGGGGTGGTGGTGGGCGTCAATATGACCTATACAAAATTGCAGAGGAACTGTGTGCGCATAAACTGGATACTGCATAGCCAGGGGATTATGTCCAGGAAGAAGGAGGTGATCCTCCTCTGTATAATGCCTTGGTCAGACCACATCTCGAGTACTGCATGCAGTTCTGGAGACCTCACCTCAAGGATGACACAACACTGCTGGAGAGTGTCCAGAGGAGGGCAACCAGGATGCTTCAGAGCATGGGAGGAAGGCCCTATGAGGAAAGGCTGGAAGAGCTTGGGCTGTACTCGCTGGAGGAGAGGAGAGATGGGGGGACATGATAGGGGTCTTCAAATATGTAAAAGGAATAAACAGGGGCGGTGCCAAAGAGATGTTCAGACTAAAGAAGGTGGGAAACAACCAGGTGACATGAGTGACAGCTAGAGGAGGGAAATTACAGGGGATGCAGGAGACCTTAATTCATTGAGAGGGTGGTGGAGCCCTGGAATGCACTGTCCAGGAGTCTGGTGGAGGAGGGCACAGTGGAGGGCTTGAAGAGGGAGTGGGACAGGTTCAAGGGTAAACTGAAGAAGAGGATGACCCTCTCTGGGGCTGGGTGGGAAAGAAAGAACCCATTAGGAGGCTGGCTACCGAGCAGACACAACAGACCATCTGGCCTATTCTGCTGGCTTTTAGTATGTTAGATATAGCAAAGGAACTGCAGGGGAAGGTGTGCCTATTTGTAGATGATACGAAGATCTGCAACAGGGTAGACACCCTGGTAGGGGAGGTGGAGGCAGTGAGGGAGGGCCTAAAGATTCTAGAGGTGGTGGAAACTTGGCAGCTGAAATTTTATGCAAAAGTGTACAGTAATGCACATGGGTGTAATAACCCGCAAACCATTTTCACACGGGGGTAAGGAAACTCAGCAGGACAGAGATCTGGGGATTATAATTTCAGATAACCTTAAGGTGGAGAACCAGTGCAGCACAGTGGTGGGCAAAGTGAATAGAATGCTGGTGTGCATACGGAGGGGTATAAAACAGAAAAAGGGAGGTGCTGATACGCCTTTATAAATCCATGGTGAAGCCTCACCTGGAGTATTGGGTTTAGTTCTGGAGGCCTCACCTACACAAGGATATAAGACAGGATTGAAAGGGTTCAGACAAGGGCAACCAAGATGGTGCATGATATGCATAGGCAGCCCTATGAGGAGAGGTGGAGGGAATCTGATCTGTACCCACTGGAGACTAGTAAGGTGAGCGTGGGAAGCTTATTTGCAAGGAAAATAAGTGATAGAACTAGGGATCATAAACTAAGATTAGAAGAAAGAAGGATTAGGGGCAATGTGAGGGGGCATTACATCACTGAGAAGGTTGTGGAGTCCAGGAACTGACTACCAGAAGAGGTGGTGTGTGCAGAAATGGTGAAAGGATTCAAGGGGGCATGGGACAGACTCCAGGAGCTGACCAATGGGCAGAGTGGGGTGTCTCTTGACAAAGATGATGATTGGGGGTGGGGGTAAGGGGCAGACTCGACTGGTCAAAATGGTCCTCTTCTATCACCAGATTTCTATGATTCTAAGGCAGTTAAGCAATTAGGACCTACCTGTTCCATCAGAGTAGGGGAGTCCAGAGTTGGGGTGTCCTTGGTTCGGGGTATACTGGTAGGACCTGAAAGCATACCTCTCAACCTTTTGTCCTCCAAATGTGGAACATTACCTCTCAAAATGTGGAACAAATGAGCAAAATGTGGAACACTGAATCAAATTTTTATCTAAGAAGCTCAGAACACTGTTAAAATGTTTGCATTTATGTTTAGAAAGTCTGTTATTAATTGAATAATATATTTTTTGCATCATTTGCTATAGCTTTTTGCTTTAAAATGTTAACACTGAATGTGGGACAAGTCCTCACAATGTGGAACAGGGAGTTTTTGTGAAGTAAAATGAGGAACGTTCCTCGTAATGTGGTACAGTTGACAGGTATGCCTGAAAGGGAAGAACAGAGAAGGCTGAAGGGACACAAAGGGTCGGAGGTGCTAGAGGAGAAATTAGAGTGTCAGAATGAGAAGCGACCTGCAGAAACTTGAAGAATGGCCAGGGGTTTGGCAGTTGAAATTCAATGCAAAGAAGTGCAAGATAATGCATATGGGGCACAAAAACCCTGGCACAATATATCAGTTGGGGGTGAGGATATAGCATGCACCAAGCAGGAAAGGGATCTTGGGGTTATCATCTCTGATGACCTCAAGGTAGGAAACAGTGTGACAAGGCAGCAGGTAAAGCAAATAGGATGCTGGGATGTATGGGCAGGGGCATCACCAGCAGGAAAGGAGGTCATAATTCGCTATACAAGACACTAGTGAGGCCCCACCTGGAGTACAGTGTACAGTTCTGGAGACCATACCTATGTAAGGACATAGACAGGGTAGAGAAGGTTCAGAGGAGGGCAACAAAGATGGTGCATGGATTGCATCACAAGTCCTACGAAGACAGGTTGAAGGAACTGAACATGTACTCCCTGGAGGAGAGGAGGGAGAGAGGGGATATGATAGAGACATACAAGTATCTTACAGGGAGGAACAGGGTGCAGGAAAACACTATTTTTAAGCGAAAAAGATGTTCCAGGACTAGAGGGCATGGGATGAAGTTGGAGGGAGGACGATTCAGAGGAAACGTGAGAAAGAATGTCTTCACAGAATGGGTGGTGGACAAGTGGAACAACCTGCCAGAGGAAGTGGTGGGGGCTGAAACAATCACGGGATTTAAGAATGCATGGGATAGACATAAAGGAATTCTGGAGGTCAGGGTTAAGGGGCAACAGACTTCTAGGAAAACAAACTGAACTTACAAGTTCAAATGGGCAGACTGCGTGGGCCATAGGCCCTTATCTGCCGACACTGTCTATGTATCTATGTATCTATGTATCTATAAATTAAACAAAGATACTTATCTGATTGGTATGTTTGGCCAGACCTGTAGAAATAAACGGAAAAATAGATCAGTATGGGGAAGTTATAGTAGCAAGAGTAGAGAGATACAAAAATGGTATATAGCACAGGAGTAAAGGAAGAGAAGTTTCAGAGGAAAAGACAAACTAGGCCAAAGTAAGGAAACTAGAGATGGAATAAAAAATGCAGACAGCTAAGAACAGAGAATAAAGTGGTATTTGGGACTTGGCAACCCCCAGCGCCCCTAGGTGACCTGCAGATAGCTAATAAATTTAAGAAGTAGTCCAGATGGGCAGGTGGGAATGCATTTGGGCTAGTGGCCCCTATATTATTTAAAAAAGGGGACACTGGTGGTTCAGGAGTCTTGAGTTGTCCCAGGAGGCCAATGGTTTGAAAGGTATAGCTCTGGTGATATAATGGGTCACTCCCTCATGGACAGTGGCAATATTTTTTTTTATATTATCTTTCCCTGGAACCCAATGTGGGAGGGTGATGTCCTTGGGCCCAGACTGTATGTAGCAGGCAGGAGGCTGTTCAGAAAACTGCTGACCAGAAATGCTGCAGCTGTTGCTAGGCAGCCAGTTTAGTGCTTCTGAACTACGGTGACAGTAATGTCAGGCACTTTCAACTGCCAGTCCAGAGGAGGGCAACTAAAATGGCGAAGGGTCTGCACCAGAAGCCATACAAAGAGAGGCAAGCTGAATATGTATGCCCTCGAGGAAAAGGGCTGGGGAGATAGGACAGAAAATTTCAAGCACCTCAAGGGAATCAACAAAGTCCAAGAGAGTAGCATCTTTCAGAAAAAGAGATGTGCAAGAACAAGGGGCTAAATTTGAAGATAGAGGGGACGGCTCAGTGGCAACAAGAGGAAGTATTTTTTCACAAAGAGGGTGGTGAACACATGGAATGACCTTTCTAAGGAGGTTGTGGAGTCAAAAATAGTGGGGTACTTCAAGAATACATGGGACAGACATGAACCAATTCTACTGGTGGGTAGGAGGAAGTCAGCTGTTGGATAACTAGGATCTGCAGCTTATCCACTAGGTAAGGAAATGGGCCGACTGAGTGGGCCAAGCAGTTCTCATCTGCCATCAAGGTCTATGTGTCTATGATTCAGCCCACAGAGCTCAGGCTGTAACCTGCTCCATGTGTGTGGGAATGAAGATGGGATATTGGGAGGGGGAAGAAACTAGAGCAAATATGCCTCCCTCTACCCATCAGCCACAAAGTGGCATGTGACGAGCCCCCACGGGAAGAGGGTCTGGAGGGTGGGCAGCCAGCAGTAGGTGGCAGGAACTTTTAGCTAAACCGTATGGTGGCAGACTGTAGGTGCCCTGAGGGCCTGGTAGAAAGGGGCTGGGAGAACAAATGCACAAGATTGGGAACACAAAGGAAAATCCACAGTGCAGCTGAAGGGCAATGCCTGAACTTGACTTCAAAGTAGCTGTGGGTGGGAGGCAAACAGGGGAAATCAGTGGGCTCCCTGACGGGACCATGAAAGCAGCAAGCACTGCATACAATAGAGCCCACGGCAGCTAATGTCAAAGTACCAGGGGCTAACAAAAGGATTTGGGGAGGAAAAGAACAACATAAGGTCCAGGACAGCTCACAATTAAAACACAGAGCACTAAAGAGAAAGAGCCCTGATGGGTTATAAACATTAAGTAAATTTATGCAATAGGAGTGGACATAAATGGAGTGTGATAAATCCATTTTATCCGAGCATGTACGTGTATATATGCAGAATCTTACATTTACACATATATTTACTATGGTCATCCTCGATTAATGTGCATAGTGGACTGTGTCACACATCTCCATCCCTCATCCCCATTGTCTGGCACTGCTTACTGGTATCTTGCTTTTAGTTTTGTTTCTTCCAGGTTGACCGTCCCTCAGCCACGCCACGTGCCATTTAGTCACACTTCTCCCCATTCTTCCCACTATCATACAGGGATCATTTGTTTCTGTTTAACATTTTTTTTTTGCTTTTCTACCCAACTTTTTTCAACTGGCTGCTCCAAGCTGCGCTCTAGCTGTTGCACTCCTCTGCATTCTGTACCCATGTCCTCACCCCACCTCTCGATATAAAAACTAGACTTTTTTTTACACTGCTTCCTCAAAAACTGATCAGCCCTCACTCTTACTCTTCCACTCTGCTTTCCCCACCTCACTACAACTGACACCAGAGCTCCCCCAGCACATAGAAACTGTCATATTTTTTTCCTTAAACTGCTTTCTCGCAAACCCCACTGCTGATGAGCCCTCACTCTAGGTCACACTTCTGCTGTGGTTTCCAGACCTCGCTACAACTGCAGCCATAGGCTCCTGTGAAGTCCTTCTCTGTAAACTCTAAATGGTCTCCTGTGGCCCTTATGGCCTTCCCTCTTCCCTGCTTATTTACTGAGATTTCTCTATGTCTATATACCACACTTGTTTTAAGGCCCCCACCCACCACATTTCACTCCTGACCTCCAACACTATAATGCTGTCAGTCTGTTCCAGGTGTCTACTACCCTTTCAGTGAAGTAGTAATTCCTCACATCCATCTTACCCCCACCATAAGCTTCATCATATCCCATGATCCTTTTTCCTATTTGAAGGAGCCCCCTCCAGCACCCTGTTCTTCCTTGTAAGGTACTTGTGGGTCTCCATCATGTCCCCTCTTTTTCAGGGTTTATATGTTGAGATCCCAGTCTCCTCACAGGGCTTTTGCCACAGCTCATGTACAATTTTAGTTGCCCTTTATACTGCCTCCACCCTATGGCCTTTCTAAGGTGCAGCCTCCAGACCTGGACACAGAACTCTTAGGCCCTGTCCACACTACCCCTCTGTAACGTTACAGAGTGCCCAAACCGTTACCACAACGGTTTACATTTACACCTGTAACGTTACAGAAGGAGTTTTCGTAACCGTTGTTGAAACCACATGAGGTGGTTTCAACAATGGTTATGAAACCGGTTACACCTCGATAACATTACTGGGAGTAATGTGGACGTGTAGCACTGGTCCCTAGTGCAGCCTGACTGCATTGTGGGATCGGGTACCTGACCAGCAGTCATGACTTCAAGTGGGCGGTGATGCGGTCCGAAATGGACACCGCAGCAGTGTGGACACACTGTACCGCTCCCAGTTGTAACACTTTCTATCTGTTATGGGGTCTGAGAGGTGCAGTATGGATGGGGCCTTAGTTGGATCTCACTAATAAGGGATTACTTGCAACACCACCACCTCCCTCCTCCTGCTGAAAGTGATGCCCTCCTATGCAGCCCCAGCATCCCTTAGTCCTACCCACTGCTTTGTCACACAGCCCAGCAACTTTAAAGAGACTCACCAAGGTAATGGAGTCAGCCCCTGCACCATATCCATCGGTGCCTTGCTGCCAGAGGACCCCAATGAAGTTAATATGTCCCCAAATTTTTAAGCCGTTAAAAAGTTCTGTCCTTCATAAAAATATACAAACCAGGTCCCAAGAACTTCCCAGTTAATTGCTGCCACCTCAGCTCCACTCCCACACTCTCTAGCAGGATGACGAGATGCCAGTGAGAGCGCAGGGGTGCTCGTCTTTATCTGTAATGGGTGGCAGCTTTTCTATTAATTTTAAATAATTTAGTGACTACCTGGCAATGAAACATGGGAATCGGTCAAGTAACAAGGCCCTTGTTAGTTGAACAGTGCCCACATTTTATTGCCAGGTAGCCTCTATAGTTAAAATGTGGAAATGCTGCTGCCGTTACATATAATGGAATCTTCATGCCCTTACTGGCATCTTGTCATCCTGCTAGTGAGCATGGGAGTGGAGCTTGCAGAAAAAAAACAGGAAGTCCTTGGGACCCAGTTCTTATATTTTTATGAGGAACAAAACTCACAATGACTTTAGTAACGGGACATATAACTTTCATGAGTCTTCTGTGACAAGCACTCAATGGGTATCAGTGCAAGGCAACAAGTCTCTTTTAAGATCATAATAAGTCCAAGGTCCCCCTCCCATTTGGTGATCATCAGTACCAACCCTATAAAGCAGCTCCTAGTTTCCTGTGCCCTAGGTGCACAATTCTGCACTTTGTCATTGAACCTAACTGCCCCAATCTTGACCACTTTTCGAGTTTCTTCAAGAGTATGCATGCTCTCTGCTCCTTCTTAGTGCCGCCCTACAAATGTTGGTATTGTCTGCAAAAGGCATTCCCTTCTTTGCTAGTTTTCTGCAATGCCACTTATGAGAGACACAGAAGAGGATCCACGCAAGTACCAGGCTGAGCTGCTCACTGTCCAGGTCACTGTAATAAGTGCCATTAACCTCACCCTTGACACCTTAACCCCACCCCAACTACTACTCCATTTCAACCACCATTTCTAGTGCGCCCCCATTTTGTTCAGCTACCACAACACTATCACTCCGGCATCTGCAGGACTTGCTCCACCATAGAATGAATCAAATATGTGGAGCAGTTGCCTAGGTAGTCAGAATACGTTTGCATGTTCTTCCATCCCCTAGGACACAAGCGGCAAGAGTGCACAAACACATGCACAGACATGTGTGGCACAGCACCGGTCGATGTTTTCCCACTCATGGGCTGCTCCCAGCTGCACTGCCACTTGTGGACACTCAGTTGGCAGTACTACAGCTGAGCTGGCTGTCCTCCTTCCCCAGAAGAGAGCCTCTTGTATAACAGATGATCCTCCTACTCTCCCCAGAGAGCTCCTGGCGTGAGCTCTTTCCTGAACTAAGGTCACCTATGCTGCAGAGTCATAGCTGCTAAGTAAGCTGAAGAGCACCGCGTGTTAACCAGTTTCTAATTAATTTTACCACTTTGGATCCTCTCGCTGATCAATCTCTTTAGCCTCAACCTTCAAATAGTCAACCACCCTCTTCTCGGCTGATCCCTTCAGGCACCGACTATCCTCCATGCAGCTGGACAGCCCCAACCCCCCTGGCCCCAGCCTTTTTGCATGATCAGCACTGGGCCAGAGCACCACTACAGACACGGTCAGCTGCTACCAGCCAGCCACCCCTACCTACATCTGGACCAGCCTCCAACTACACATTCTATACAACCTCCATGTAGCTGGCACCACCCCAAACCTCCACTCTAACAGGCTACATATCTGAGGCTGTTCCTCCAAGCCCATGGACCAGCAGTCCACCACATAACCACTCAACCTACAGCTAGATGCAGAGCCCCAGCCTCACCATCCAACCACCCACCCCTGCAGCTAGACCTCACTTCCAACTTTGAACTAGCCTCACCACCACCAGCCACCCTCCTGCTGCTGGCTCACTCTTTCATGCCCTGGACTAGCCTCCCCCAGCAGACAATCCTCCCTGCAGCTAGACCCTTGGGTTCATTCCCACCCACAGACCAGCCTCCCTCCCCTCTACAGGTTGACTAACCTCCCCAGAGCTGGACACCCTTTCCAAAAGCTGGGCACACCCACCGTCCAGAGCAGAACCACCCTACACCTAGACCCCACCCCAATCACCCTTCCTCAACCATGGACCCCATACTTCTCAACATAGTATTCAAAAAAAAAAAAATATATATATATATATATACATGACACTAACATATTGCATTTGCAGTGTCAGTGGCTCAGGTGGTAGCACACTCGCCTCTGAGGCTGGGAGATCAGAAGGCAGTGGGTTCTATTCCCATACCAGGCACTTATGTTAATATCCCAATTCTGATGCTGTAGTGCAGCATGAGGGGGGTGGCTGCACTCCTGATGGGCACTGTCTTTCAGATGAGACATTTAACTGAAGATCCCATCTGCCTGTTCTGGTGGTAGTTCAGGTGGATGTTAAAGATCCCATGGCACTTCTCAAAAAAAGCAGGGAATTTTCTCCGGTGCCCTGGCCATATTCTTCCCTCCCCAATTCACTAAAAATACCACCAACAGCTTAATCTGGTTCAAGGTCAGTTGGCTTTCATCTGTATTGCTCTCCCTCCAGATTGTGCCTGAAAATAGCAAGAATCTGTCTCGTGCACTTAGCCAGTCAACAAAAACAAAATAAATTAAACATAAAATATAAATTAATGCAGTCTTCAGCAAAAGAAAAAAAAAACACAGATCCCCAGATTACAAAATGGATTTCCAACTGTTAAATACAAATATTAAATGCAAAAAAACATTTCCCCCACAAACACACTCAAATATCTGCAGTAAATAGTTCTTCCTTTAGGGTAACTCCAGATTTTCTCAAATTAAAAAAGTTGTAATCTTTTCTCCATGCATTCCGAATTGGCTCAGTTATACAATCTTCCTGCTGTTCATTCTCCTGCCCCCCAACACCACCAACACTACTTTAAAGTAACTAAATCAGCAAAATTCCACAAATAACAAGTAATCTAGAGGCACAATGCATCCTAAACACTTTAAAGGGGTGAAGGGGTTGATTGAAAATAAAATGTGTATTTCAAAGTTTAGCCAAGAGTTCAGAGAAGAGAAAGTGTTTTCAAGACAAAACATTGAAAGTGAAACTTGCACAGCATTTCATTTTGAAAAAAAAAACACCTGAGTGATAATTCCTTTACTGTATTTAACATTTCAGGGAGTTAAACAGATGTACTTTTTAAACATAAGCTCTTATCTTAACATGTAAATGTTAGCTGTAGGAAACCTCAGTTGTTCAAAAATGGAGACCACAGAGCACTCATGCAGTTTCATCACACTGGACACAGACAGGAAGAGAGCTGGGAAATGTAGGCCTCTGACTGAGTAGACTTATGGGAAAAGTAGTTTAGAATAGACTTTTAAAAAGGACACTGCAACTTTTTTTTGCACTATATTATTTCAGGTAAAGACCACATTTATTATTGCTTACCTTCTGTAAAATGCATTAGTGTTAGCTGGTTGTTTTATCTGTCTCCTTGCTAGTAGAACTGAAATGCATGGTAATGTACCCAGCCTTGATTGGCTAATTTAAATCCTAAAACTACTCCGCTGATTGTAATCTTCATTTATGATTCAGTTGTATTAAAAAAAAATTGTACTTTTAAGAGCATTGTAGATCTAGTTCTATTCCTCATTTAGCAATAACTTACTCTTGAACAACTAGTCTGCTGAAATACTTCTTAGAATTTAGTATTCTTAGCAGTTGTATTTTTGAATGATGATTAAAGATTATTAAAAAAGACTAAAATTAGTCTTTGAAGCAAATTAATAGAATGCTTTAATACTAAATTTAGTATTTGACTTCAGTGAAGGTCCCAAGCACAGCCCTTTGGGCCTGCACCCCCATGACCACTCACATCTTGAACACCCCCTGCCCAGATGACCACCCAGCTGGACAACCATATCAACATCCCAATAGACCTCTCCCAAGTTGTGTACCTTGCCTGCAGCTAGTCCATCCTACAAGCCCAAACCAGCCTCTCCCATCAACTATCACCCACCCTGCAGCTGGCTGCCCAGGCCATCCTTCCTACCCTCAGACATGATCCCCTGCAGATGGAACCCCAGACCTGCCTTCCCACCTCAGTAGATCACCTCCCTGCAGCTGGACCAACCTCCCAGTCTCACCAAACAAATCACCCTCCATAGAGCTGGACCAGCACCCTCTAGATAACAACTCTTTCTGCAGCTGGACCCACCCAGACTACCCATCTTGCCCATATACAGTTGCCCATCCCACACACAGACCACTGCTTGCACATAGAAAACCCTGCCCTGCTAGGTACCCTTTTATAATCCCAACGCTTATTAGTCTGACATGCTGCATCCCACACACAACAACCCAACAGCCCTAGCAGCCCAACACACAGTGGCCTGAGCTAGGACAGTGCCTGACACACTGTCAGGCCAGAGGAGGTCGGGATGCTGTGCGGCTGTTGAGTGGATTTTCCACAAACACATGAAGCACCCGATCCCAACCTACGCCACCCATCCCAGGACCTGAGACACTACTGAACAGCACAGATGATGTGAAAACACTCACCCCCTATGTGGTGCACCCTCCGAGGAAACACTGACCTGATCACAGACACCTTGGTAAGGATGACTGTCTCACCATCCATGGGACAGGGATGAAACAAATAGCCATGCATGCCCCAGTGTGTTGATCAGCCATCCCAGGCACCATGGTGGATTGTCCATGCATTCCTACATGCATGATTATGTCAGCTGACAGCCAGCCAGCTGGGCATGCATAAAGGAATTGGAATACCATGCCTGTTGGTCGGTGCATGCATGACACTGCAGGCACGCAGTAGAGCAGCACAGCAAGAACATGGATAACTGCACCAGGAAATGGTCCACAGCAACACTACATGTGGATGCCAGGACACAGAGCAGCATGCCATCGCATCAATCATGCAATGTGTGCATGTGGCCGTGTCATGCTAGCCCACTATGGGCCTGCAGTAACCACACAGAAAAACGTCTGGAGGTGTTTGGGGGGCCTGTGCCACAGGAGCCCACTGTGGCATGAAGGCTGCCAGGTGTGTTGAGGGGGGTTCCACAAGGGCCCATTGTGGGAATGCTGTTACCACACAGTTGCACAGCTGGAAGGATTGGTGGGCACTCACACAGCTTCAGACCTGTGCAATGTGTGGCACACATGAACAGCTGAAAGGATTTTGGGAGGACTCACACAGAGTCAGGCCTGTGCGACATGCGACACACAGTGCAGATGTGGCAGTGTGCCGTGGGCTGCTTGGCGATACCCAGCAGTGTTGGGATGAGACATCACCACCAGGTTGGGGTGCATGTTAAATGTGGGGGTAAAACTTTATTCAACAGTAGGGGCCACAGTGGCAACCTGGTGGATGTGCATGATGTGTACTGTGAGTGTACAACTGTCAGGTGCCAAGTCACCATAGAAACCCTACAGGGTGGTGTTGGGTGCCATGCCACAGAGGAACTTCAGCAGCTTGCCCTTGTCCTTGGATGCTAGTACCACTCCTCCACTCCACTCCTCATAGCTCTTCTTGGGTGGTGTCCATGGCAGTCCACAACAAATGCCTTCTCTGGTGACATAGGTCCATTGTTGTTCCCTGTGGAGTTCTGCTAGCATTGTCATGACCCCTACATGCACCTTCCTGAGCAGGGCATGGAGATGGCAGTGCCAGGTCTCGACATTGCTTTAGGTCCATGGTATACCTCGCTCATTGAGATCTGCAACCAACCACAGCTGACTGGGAACATGGGGTCGTATCTCATGGGCACCTTGGTCACCCTACTGTACAGCCATATCCTGCCCAGCACATGTGTTTGCTTGAAACAATAAAAGAGTGGTGGCATTGGGTGGAATGGTTAACTCCAGGAGGCTGAATGCTGCTGGAATGTCCTGTGCCAGGAGATGGGGAGAGGCCACGAGTTCATGGATCTTTAGGCTGAAGTCTGGGTCACTTTGTATTGTGGTGCAAGGCCAAAGCTCTGGATCTTCCACCACACAATCTGCCCAAAGTGGAACAGGCATCCTTGTTTATGGCTTGTGGAATTCCATCTACAGGCATTGATCGCAGCCTGCCCAAAGTCAGTGATGATCGTAGGTGGTTTGAGGGTGCAGGACTGTATACTGGCATATTTATTCAGCTCCTGGAAAAAGGTGCAGTAACATTGCAGGTTCTTTGTCATCATCAGTGTATACACCAATGACATAATGAGGTTGTTAGGGCCCATCCCCATGGGTGCATGGATGGTGTACAATGAGTGAACAGGTGTGGCACAGTCTTGAAGTCATACCACCCATCATCCAGAAGGGTGCCTGTGCTAGAGTCCCTGATGTTGTCACTTTATGGTGAGTGAAGGATCTGGTGGGTGGTGCCGTGATCCTGCTGTACCATGGCGCCATCCAGTCACAGTCTGTAGCTGCTTGGAGATACTGAGGTCAGCCAGTGTCACTGGTTCTGGTGAGAGGTCCCATGCGGATCCTGTTCACAGTCTGGCAGCCTCCTCTTGGCAACCATTGCCACAGCTCAGTGGTCATTGCAGTTGCCTCACTGTGCAGTAGCTATGCAGGGCTAGCCATGGTGCTGTGTGCCTTCTACTTGATACCAGCCAACACCTGTGCTGGTAGAGCATCTGTCACCTCCAGAGCATGACAATGCTCATTCTTTTTCTTTAGGTAGTGCTGGCTATCCTGGAGCAGTGTGATGGCCTGGCCGAGGCAGGACTTGGACTTATGGTGCCGGCAGCACCATTACACTGTCTCATGCAGTCCCGGTGGTGCTGAGGGTTGAGGCGCTGGATGCCATACCTTGTGCCACGCCAGTGACCTGGGTTCAGGATTGAGCCTAGGCCGTCGTGGGTCAGCAGGGTAGGACTGGGATCGAACATCCATAGACTGCTTTCCCAGTCCTGGGGTGGGCTGGGGAATTTCACTGTGCTGTAGCAGCCCCCTGGGGATACCCAGGGGCACTACTAGTGTCAGTGACACTGTGGGGAGCACGGCAGATGTCGGTACATTGCTCCTGGATGTCATTACACGTCCGTGCTACTGGGGCCAATAGAAGGAAAATGGCTGGGCATGACCTTGCAGCTTGATGGCTGTGCTCTGAGCCACCCAGAGGACTTTGGTGGAGTCCTGTTGAGGAGGGTCCGGGGCTGTCCTGGCTGGTAGAGACAGAGGGGGAGCCCTCCAGCAAGATGGCATGATGGCCATCCCTGATCCTCCTGGGTGCAGTTTAAGCTACCCAGCTCTCCAGGTGGTTGGAATTGGTTGCTGGATGCCCCAAGCTGGAGTGTGTGCTGCAGCAGGTGAAAAAATATAATATGTTAAAAAAACAGTACACTGTCTCATTGCAGGTCCATTCATGGACCAGGAGGTAGCCATTGACATTTAGCTTGGACTTTCCCTTCCTGGATGGTACCACCTCACAGATTGTCCATGTTGTTGGGGTTGCAGTTGAGCACCTGACCCCTCCATGGCTTCCACGCTGTCCTCCATTGTGCCAGAGGACTGTGCAACATGTCTGGCTTTGGCTTTAGCTCAGGCATTCGGGTGTGATAGTCAAAAATGACATAGTGGTTAGTGGAGTGGAGGAAGCTGTCGGGGGGTGGAGGAGATCTGGGTAACCTTAAAAATGAGGGGAGGTAAAAGATTGAAAATAGGGGTGGTGTACAGAACCCCCAATGATGGAAGAGGCCCTGGAGGACAAATTAGTTGAGAACATCAAGGGGCACTGTGACCGTGGAAAGGGTATGGTGGTGATCATGGGTGACCTGAATATGCTGGGGACAGACTGGGACACTATGGCATCCTCTGTGGCCAGGGAACAGAGACTGATGGATGTGTTCCAATATGCCTTCCTTGTCCAGCAGGTGGGGGAACCTACTAGGGAGGAGCGGATACTGGATGTTGTCCTAGCAGACAGTGACCAGATAAAGGGCCTGGAGGTGTGCAGCTCGCTGGCAGGTGGTGATCACACTACAGTCTGGTTTCTGCTGCATCTGGGGGGGGAGGATAACCATTCTAATACAGTAGTAGTGGACTTCAGGGGAACGGACTTCGTGGGCATGGGCAGGATTCTACAGGGGAGCTTGGACAAGATTAGGCCGGACATGGATGCTGGCAGCTTGTGGTATGCCTTTAAGAGGAGGGGTGAAGGAGACTACTAACTCCTGTACAAAGGTAAGGCATAAGCATGGTAGAGCTAACAAGCTTTGTAGGTGGACCAGGGAGGTGCAGGAGGTGGTGAGGGAAAAAAAGACTGCCTATGCATGTTTTAAGCACTCTGGGGGCAAGAGGGAGAGGGGTATGAGTTGATGGCTAGAAGGGGCACCACAGTGGTGAGGGGAGCCAAGGTGAGGAGGGAGCAAAACCTGGCTAGGGATATCCGAAGGGGAAGGTTCTATAGATACACAAGGAGAGAAAGGAGGCACAGATCAGCATGATTAGGACTGAGGAGGATGGATTCAGGAGGCAGGGAATCAAGCAGAGGTGCTAAATGAGTACTTTGCCTTGATATTTACAGAGGGAGGCAGGGGATCCCTCCAGCCCAATGGGAGGGAAGGGGAGCCAGCAGAGTCGAGAGGTCAGATGGAGTCGAGAGGACTGAAAGAAGTCGGGGTACAGGCTGGGCCAAGTCTAGAAGGGGATGGGTGGTTAAATGAGGGGGTGGACTGGGAAGGAGGAAGAAATCACAGTGGAAAGGGTGAAGGAGGCCCCTCGGACACTAAAAACTGATAAGGCACCGGAGCCAGATTAGTTGCATCCGAGGGTTATGAAGGAATTGACCAATGAGCTAGCAGCACCACTGGCAGCACTCTAACACCTCTCTGCTGACAGGATGGTTGCTTCAAGACTGGAGGGTGGCTCATGTGGTGCCTATCCACAAATGGAGGGGTCTAGAGAGGAGATGGGTAATTATAGGCCTGTCAGCCTAACGTCTGTGGTGGGCAAAGTAATACAGGGCATTATCAAGGATAGGCTCAGGAGGCAGCTGGAAAGGTTGGGGTAACTGGATGACAAACATTATGGTTTCATCCCCGGGGAGATCGTGTTTGACCAACCCCATAAATTTTTATGACTGGGGCCCTGGACCAGCATAGATCGAAGGACGTCTTATACCTGGATTTCAGTAAGACATTTGATTCGGTACCCCAAAATGGGCTGCTAATAAAGCTGGGGTTGGGAGGACAGTTGCTCAGATTGGGGGGATGGGGGTGAGAGGACAGCTGCTCAGATGGGTAGAAAATTGGCTACCAGGACGAATACAGAGGGTAGTGGTGGATAGTCTCCTCCCCATGAAGGTCACCAGTGGGGTCCCCCAAGGTTCGGTACAGGGGCCACTTCTGTTCAATGCCTATGTCTTGGATATGGGGAGGGTGGTTAAGAGTATGATGAGTCTCTTTGCAGACTACTTAAAATTGGGAGCATTGGCGGATGGGAACGAAGCGAGAGAGAGAGAGACAGTCCAGAGGGATCTGGATACCCTGGAGGGGTGGTCAAGGAGGTGGGGACTGAGGTTTAATGCAGGAAAATGTTGGGTGCTGCATCCCAGGGTCAGAAACCCGGGCCGTGTATACACCCGGGGGGGGGGGTCATACTGCAAGTCTCAACGAGTGAGAGTGATCTAGGGGTAGTGGTAGACGTCAAAATGAATAACACTAAAAATTGCAGAAGAACTGCGGCCAAAGCAAACTGGGCACTGCATAGCCAGGGGGATTATGTCCAGGAAGAGGGAGGCGATCCTCCCTCTGTATAATGCCTTGGTCAGACCACATCTCGAGTACTGCATGCAGTTCTGGAGACCTAACCTCAAGGATGATGCAACATTGCTGGACAGTGTCCAGAGGAGGGCAACCAGGATGCTTCAGAGCATGGGAGGAAGGCCCTATGAGGAAAGGCTGGAAGAGCTTGGGCTGTACTCGCTGGATTAGAGGAGAGACACGGGGGACATGATAGGGGTCTTCAAATATATAAAAGGAATAAACAGGGGTGGTGCAAAAGAGATGTTCAGACTAAAGAAGGTGGGAAACAACCAGGTGACATGAGTGGAAGCTAGAGGAGGGAAATTACAGTGGGGGATGCAGGAGACCTTACTTCATTGAGAGGATGGTGGAGCCCTGGAATACACTCTCCAGGAGTCTGGTGGAAGATGGCACAATGGAGGGCTTGAAGAGGGAGAGGGACAGGTTCAAGTGTAAACTGAAGAAGAGGATGACCCTCTCTGGGGCTGGGTGGGAAAGAAAGAACCCATTAGGAGGCTGGCTACCTAGCAGATACAACAGACCATCAGGCCTATTCTGCTGGCTTTTAGTATGTTAGATATAGTGGAGGAACTGCAGGGGAAGGTGTGCCTATTTGTAGACTATACGAAGATCTGCAATAGGGTAGACACTCTGGTAGGGGAGGTGGAGGCAGTGAGGGAGGGCATAAAGATTCTGGAGAGGTAGTCGGAAAATTGGCAGCTGAAATTTAATGCCAAAAAGTGCACAGTAATGCACATGGGTGTAATAACCGCAAACCATTTACACACACGGGGGTAAAGAAACTCAGCAGGACAGAGATCCGGGATTATAATTACAGATAACCTTAAGGTGGGGAACCAGTGCAGCACAGTGGTGGGCAAAGTGAATAGAATGCTGGTGTGCATACGGAGGGGTATAAAACAGAAAGAGGGAGGTGCTGATGCGCCTTTATAAATCCATGGTGAGGCCTCACCTGGAGCATGGGGTTTAGTTCTGGTGGCCTCACCTACACAAGGGTATAAGACAGGATTGAAAGGGTTCAGACAAAGGCAACCAAGATGGTGCACGCTATGCATAGGCAGCCCTATGAGGAGAGGTGGAGGGAATCTGACCTGTACCCGCTGGAGACTAGTAAGGTGAGAGTGGGAAGCTTATTTGCAAGGAAAATAAATGCTAGAACTAGGGATCATAAACTAAAATTAGAAGAAGGAAGGTTTAGGGGCAATGTGAGGGGGCATTACATCACTGAGAAGGTGGTGGAGTCCAGGAACTGACTACCGGAAGAGGTGCTGTGCTCAAAAATGGTGAAAGGATTCAAGGGGGCATGGGACAGACACCAAGAGCTGACTAGTGGGCAGAGTGGGGTGTCTCTTGACAAAGATGATGATTGGGGGTGGGGGTAAGGGGCAGATTCGACTGGCCAAAATGGTCCTTTTCTGTCACCAGATTTCTATGATTCTAAGGCAGTTAAGTAATTAGGACTTACCTGTTCCATCAGAAAAGGGGAGTCCAGAGTTGGGGTGTCATTGGTTTGGGGTATTCTGGTAGGACCTGAAAGGGAAGAACAGAGAAGGCTGAAGGGACACAAAGGGTCAGAGGTGCTAGAGGAGAGATTAAAGTGTTAGAATTAAAACAAAGATACTTATCAGATTGGTATGTTTGGCCAGGCCTGTAGAAATAAAGGGAAAAATAGATCAGTATGGGGAGGTTATAGTAGCAAGAGTAGAGGGATACAAATATGGTATATAGCACAGGAGTAAAGGAAGATAAGTTTCAGAGGAAAAGACAAACTAGGCCAAAGTAAGGAAACTAGAGATGGAATAAAAAATACAGACAGCTAAGAACAGAGTATAAAGTGGTATTTGGAGCTCTGCACCCCCCCCCCTTAGCGCCCCTAGGTGACCTGCAGGTAGCCAATAAATTTAAGAAGTAGTCCAGATGGGCAGGTGGGAATGCATTTGGGCAAGTGGCTCCTATATTATTTAAAAAAGGGGACACTGGTGGTTCAGGAGTCTTGAGTTGTCCCAGGATGCCAGTGGTTTGAAAGGTATAGCTCTGGTGGTATAATGGGTCACTCCCTCATGGACAGTGGCAATTTTTTTTTTTTTTTATATTATTTCTCCCTGGAACCTAATGTGAGGGGGTGATGTCCTTGGGCCCAGACTGCATGTAGCAAGCAGGAGGCTGTTCAGAAAACTGCTGACCAGAAATGTTGCGGCTGTTGCTAGGCAGCCAGTTTAGTGCTACTGAACTACAGTGACAGTAATGTCAGGCACTTTCAACTGCCAGTCCAGAGGAGGGCAACTAAAAATAGCGAAGGGTCTGCACCAGAAGCCATACAAAGAGAGACAAGCTGAATATGTATACCCTTGAGGAAAAGGGGCGGGGGGACAGGACAAAAAATTTCAAGCACCTCAAGGGAATCAACAAAGTCCAAGAGAGTAGTATCTTTCAGAAAAAGAGATGTGCAAGAACAAGGGGCCGAATTTGAAGATATAGGAGACTGCTCACGGGCAACATGAGGAAGTATTTTTTCACAGAGAGGGTGGTGAACACATGGAATGGCCTTCCTAACGAGGTTGTGGGGTCAAAAATAGTGGGGGACTTCAAGAATACATGGGACAGACATGAACCAATTCTATTGGTGGGTAGGAGGAAGTCAGCTGTTGGATAACTAGGATCTGTAGCTTATCCACTAGGTAGGGAAATGGGCCGACTGAGTGGGCCAAGCAGTTCTTATCTGCCATCAAGGTCTATGTGTCTATGATTCAGCCCACAGAGCTCAGGCTGTAACCTGCTCCATGTGTGTGGGAATGAAGATGGGATATTTTTGGGAGGGGGAAGAGACTAGAGCAAATATGCCTCCCTCTACCCATCAACCACAAAGTGGCATGTGACGAGCCCCCACGGGAAGAGGGTCTGGAGGGTGGGCAGCCAGCAGTAGGTGGCAGGAATCTTTAGCTAAACCACATGGTGGCAGACTGTAGGTGCCCTGAGGTAGAAAGAGACTGGGAGAGCAAATGCACAAGATAGGGACCACAAAGGAAAATCCACAGTGCAGCTGAAGGGCAATGCCTGAACTTGACTTAAAAGTAGCTGTGGGTGGGAGGCAAACAGGGGAAATCAGTGGGCTCCCTTACGGGACCATGAAAGCAGCAAGCACTGCATACAATAGAGTCACACGGCAGCTAATGTCAAAGCACCAGGGGCTAACAAAAGGATTTGCTTCCTCAAAAAATGATAAGCCCTCACTCTTACTCTTCCACTCTGGTTTCCCAACCTCGCTACAACTGCCACCAGAGCTCCCCCAGCACATAGAAACTGTCAGATTTTTTTTCCTTAAACTGCTTGCTCGCAAACCCCACTGCTGATGAGCCCTCACTCTAGGTCATACTTCTGCTGTGGTTTCCAGACCTCGCTACAACTGCAACCACAGGCTCCTCTGAAGTCCTTCTCTGTAAACTCTAAATGGTCTCTTGTGGCCCTTATGGCCCTCCCTCTTCCCTGCTTATTTACTGAGATTTCCCAATGTCTATATACCACACATGTTTTAAGCCCCCCCACCCCATTTCACTCCTGACCTCCAACACTATAATGCTGTCAGTCTGTTCCAGGTGTCTACTACCCTTTCAGTGAAGTAGTAATTCCTCACATCCATCTTACCCCCACCATAAGCTTCATCATATCCCATGATCCTTTTTCCTATTTGAAGGAGCCCCCTCCAGCACCCTGTTCTTCCTTGTAAGGTACTTGTGGGTCTCCATCATGTCCCCTCTCTTTCAGGGTTTATATGTTGTGATCCCAGTCTCCTCACAGGGCTTTTGCCACAGCCCGTGTACAATTTTAGTTGCCCTTTATACTGCCTCCACCCTATGGCCTTTCTAAGGTGCAGCCTCCAAATCTGGACACAGTACTCTTAGGCCCTGTCCACACTACCCCTCTGTAACGTTACAGAGTGCCCAAACCGTTTCCGCAATGGTTTGCGTTTACACCTGTAACATTACAGAAAGCGTTTTCGTAACCGTTGTTGAAACCACATGAGGTGGTTTCAACAAGGATATAAACGGTGCTCTACCTCGGTAACGTTACTGGGCATAGTGTGGACGCGTGGCACTGGTCACCTAGTGCAGCGCGAGCTGCATTGTGGGATCGGGTGGCACGGTGACGGTTGCCCGGCTCTCGAAGTGTGGAGCGGCGGTGCGACTCCCGAAATGGACACTGCGGCAGTGTGGACACACTGTACCACTCCATGGTTGTAATGATTTCTATCTGTTACGAGGTCTGAGAGGTGCAGTGTGGATGGGGCCTTAGTTGGATCTCATTAATAAGGGATTACTTGCAACATCACCACCTCCCTCCTCCTGCTGAAGATACCCCTCCCTATGCAGCCCCAGCATCCTTCTAGCCCTACCCACTGCTTTGTCTCACAGCCCAGCAATTTTCAAGAGACTCACCAAGGTAACTGAGTCGACCCCTGCACCATATCCATAGGTGCCTTGCTGCCAGAGGACCCCAAGGAAGTATATATGTCCCCAAATTTTTAAGCCGTTAAAAAGTTCTGTCCCTCATCAAAATATACAAACCAGGTCCCAAGAACTTCCCAGTTGCTTGCTGCCGCCCCAGCTCCGCTCCCACACTCACTAGCAGGATGACGAGATGCCAGTGAGAGCGCAGGGGTACTCATCTTTATCTGTAATGGGTGGCGGCTTTTCTATTGATTTTAAATGATCTAGTGACCACCTGTTAATGAAACATGGGCATCAGTCAAGTAACAAGGCCCTTGCTAGTTGAACAGTGCCCGCATTTTATTGCCAGGTAGCCACTATATAGTTTAAAATCAATAGAAATGCTGCTGCCCGTTACATATAATGGAGTCCACCCCACACCCTTACTGGCATCTCATCATCCTGCTAGTGAGCATGGGGTGGAGCTTGTGCAGCAGAAAAAAAAATCAGGAAGTCCTTGGGACCCAGTTTGTATATTTTTGAGGGACAGAACTTTTTAATGGCTTATAAATTTAGGGTCATATTAACTTGCTTGGGGTCTTCTGACGGCAAGGCACCGATGGGTATGGTGCAGGGCAGTATCTTGTCGAGTCTCTTTTAGATCATAATAACTCCAAGGTCCCCCCGCTTAGTGATAATCAGTACCAACCTTATAAAGCAGCTCCTGGTTTGCTATGCCTTAGGTGCACAATTCTGCACTTTGTCATTGAACCCCAACTGCCCCAATCTTGACCACTTTTGAGTTTCTCCAGGAGGCATGTGCATGCTCTCTGCTCCCTTCTTAATGCCCACCTTACAAATTTTGGTATTGTCTGCAAAAAGGCATTCCCTTCTTTACCAGTTTTTCTGCAATGTCACTTATGAGGACACTGAAGAGGATCTGCGCCAGTACTGAGCTGAGCTGCTCACTGTCCCGTCACTGTAATAAGTGCCATTAACCATCACCCTCTGACACCTTAACCCCCACCCCCAACTGCTACTCCGTTTTCCAACCTGCATTTATGGTCGCCCCCCCTTCTGTTTAGCTACCACAACACCATCACTCTGGCATCTGCCAGGACTTGTTCCACCACAGAATGAATCTAACAAGTGGAGCAGCTGCCTAGGTAGTCAGGATACATTTACATGTTCTTCCATCCCCTAGGACATAAGCGGCAAGGGTGCACAAACACATGCACAGACATGTGTGGCACAGCACCAGTCAATGTCTTCCAACCCATGGGCTGCTGCCACCTGCACTGCCAATTGTAGTCAGGCAGTACCACAGCTGAGCTGGCTGCAAATGATTGCACTTTGTAAAAAATCCCTACTCTGCAGTTAGACTAAGGCAGAACTAGAGAACACATTCACTGTAATCCCCATATGCAGTGAGAGAAGGCAGAGTTACAACAGTTGCTATTAACAGCCACCAAGAGTCTTAAAGTACCCCCAGAGATATAGGCCAAAGCAGGGTAGCATTAAGGCATTCTGGTCCCAGAAAAAACAATCAGTCACTGTGTGTGGACATATAAACACTTTAAAGTCCCAGTAAACACCCCACACATGCTGTAGTCTGAAATGAGAGGTATCCTTTTCTTCTTAAGGCACTCACTTGTTTCCCGGCTCCAGGAGGGAGCTTTTGGCGTCCGGTACTGCAGCGTCTTGCAGTGTGTGTGGTAAGGGGGTTTGAGAGGTCTATATAAAGGGGACAAACAAAGGGGGCATTAGTATGCAGCGGGAGGATTTCGGTGGGCTATGCCCCTTACTGCGCATGCGCGAGCTGTTGGTCTATGTCCCGATTACAGCTCCTATTGCGCATGCACGAGATATCCAAAGATGGCGACACCCAGGACTAGCAACAGGTAGGCTCATAACTAACAAATGATTGCATTCTGTAAAAAATCTCTAATATGCAGTTAGACTAAGGAAGAACTAAGGAACACAGTCGCTGTAATCCCCATATGCAGTGAGAGAAGGCAGAGTTACTACAGTCGCTAATAGCAGCCATCAAGAGTCTTAAAGTACCCCCAGAGATATAGCCCAAAGCAGGGCAGCATTAAGGCACTCTGGTCCCAGAAAAAACAATCAGTGGCTGTGTGGGGACATATAAACACTTTAAAGTCCCAGTAAACACTCCACACAGGCAGCAGTCTGAAATCAGAGGTATCCTTTACCTCTTAAGGCACTCGCTTGTTTCCAAGGTCCAGGAAGGAGCTTTCGGCGTCCGCTACTGCAGCATCTTGCAGTGTGTGGTATGGGGGTTTGTGAGGCCTCTTAATGCACTCGCTTGTTTCCCGGCTCCAGGAGGGAGCTTTCAGCGTCTGCTACTGTAGCGTCTTGCAGTGTGTGTGTGTGGTAAGGGGGTTTGAGAGGCCTCTTAAGGCACTCACTTGTTTCCCGGCTCCAGGAGGGAGCTTTCAGCATCCGCTACTGCAGGGTTGAAGGTGCACCTCGATGCCTGTCACTGGCTGCAGGGTGGGAGTGGGGGTGGAATGGCATGACTATTACTGTCGTCAATCCCAAATCACACCCCTGACACCTGTCAGTCCATACAGGGTAGGGCGTAATGGTCAAAAACCTTAATGCCCGGGGTATTTCTTGGTGTTTTTACTCCAAGTTTTCCACATTAGCTTTTTGTGACCCCACCGCATGAACAGTGACATTATCAGTTCGTTAGGCGAAAGGTGATTTTGCACAGTGACTGCACCATTTGGCGTCAGAGGTGCGAAAACACATTTCGAACAGGATGCAAAAAATGACAGCTGTACTGTTCCTGAGGAGATGTAAAAAAATTGCATTGTTGAAAATCTGGAGTGAAAATATAAAAAAACTGGTGAAGTTACTAGCGTGCGTAGAAACTGTGCAACTTACACCCATAATGTAATTAGTTTGGGGATTTTTTACAGCAGATTTTCAACATAGGCATTTTGGGACCTCCGCTCATGAATAGTGTCACTGTGATTTTCTTAATCTGTCCGAACACTGATTTCCCACAGCGAACACGCTATTTTGCTCCAGAAGTGCGAAAACACATTTTGGCCAGGGTGTGAAAAATGACAGCTGTACTGTTCATAAGAAGGTGTGGAAAAATGTCAATGTTGAAAATCTGGACTGAAAATATTACTAATTCATGAACTTACGAGGGTGCATGGAAATTGCGCAATGCACGCTCGTAAAACAGTCATTTTATGGACTTTTGTCACCAAATTTTCAACATAGCCATTTTAATAACTCTGCTCATGAACAGTGTCACTGTGATTTTCTTAATCTGTCCCGAACATTGATTTCACACACCGACCACGCCATTGTGCGCTACATCTGCAAAAACACAATTTAGGTGAGATGTAAAAAATGGCAGCTGTACTGTTCATAAGGAGGTGTGGTAAAATGGCAATGTTGAAAATCTGGAGTCAAAATATTAAAACTCCTCAAAGTTACGAGCGTGCATAGGAACTGCGCAACACACGCTCGTAAAACAGTCATTTTTGGGAATTTTTCACCAAATTTTTAACATAGGGTTTTTGGGGACCTACCTCATGAACTGAGACACTGTTGTTTCATTAATCAGTCCTGAAAGGTGGTTCCGTGCAGTGACCACGAAATCACCTTTCGGGACTGAATAACAAAATGACAGTGACTGAGTTTATGAGGTGAGGTCCCAAGAGCCATGTTGAAAATTTGGTGGCTCAATCAAAATAACCAAGATATGCACCAAAGTTGAAAAAAACCATTTATGCCATTAAACAGCTTTCCAGCATTTCTTCAGTTCGTGGTTGGCTTTGAAGAGTTCAGAGATGTTCCCGGTCCACCGAAGATCATCGCGCCATCCTCTGGAGGTAAGTATAGGGTGAATCAGGGATGTGGAGAGGTGGAGTATGCGGAAGGTGGGTGCGGGCTGGGGGAGGGGGGCAAGAGAGTCAACAAGGGACCGTTCTTTCTAATAGGTGTTTTCTTTTTTTTACAAAGATGACACGGGACTTTTGCCATGCTGGGGTGGGCTCCCAGCATGGCATCTGAAAGTCTGTTTGGGGGGCAGTGGAGCTGATGGGAGATTGGGCACCCCCATCATCATACAGACTTCTGCTACGCTGGGGGTGGGCTCCCAGCGTGGCACCTGTAAGTCTGTTTAGGGGCAGTGGAGCCAATGGGGGATTGGGCACCCCCGTCGGCCATACAGTGTGCGGTGTTGGGGGAGTGCATGAGCATGCTGGGGTGGGCTCCCAGCGTGCTGCTTGGGTGTTTGTTTGGGGGGGCACTGGAGCTGATGGGGATTGGAAGAAAAAAACAGAGCTGTCTATGATAGCAGTTCAGATGCAGTGCTGACGTGTAGGCAGTTTGCATACTGCTGACGGCAGTATACAAATTGCCTGCCTACAGCAGTATGCAAATTGCCTACATGTTACTACCGCTGATTGTAGCGGTCTTTTACTTTGAACTCTAGGCCACGGCATCTGAACTGCTGTCATAGACAGCTCAGACATTTATTGGTGTGGTGTGGCTGCGCCTGCAAAAAGGAGCAGGGCATTGGAAGTGGGGGTGGCACACCTATTAAAGCTTGTATGGTGGCACTATGTTTCTTGCACATGCGTGCAAGCCAACATAATAACACCTTTTATGATTGTTTACATTCTATAAAGACTGTTGGTGCAGCTGGTAGTTTGATTCAGATCCCTTTTTCTTTTAAAAAGTGAAAAACAGACTGCCCACCATACTGGTGTTACCACACCAAAACATGTTTCTTTACATTTCTTGACCAAATCCCACTACATCTTTCCTGGACTCAGGACCCCCCCACACACACACACAATCTAGCCACTCATTATGCAGTGGAAGCAGAGGGGACTATTGCATCATGAGTGGCTGCACTATTTGAGGGTGTTTTTGATATTCAGAAAGTATGCAATAAGAGTAGTTCAATGATGTGAACCAAAACAAGACTGGGCATAGCTATACATTACCATACATTTCAGTTCTAATAAGCAAAGAGGCAGTTAAAACAACCAGCAGCATCAATGAATTTGAGAGAAGGTAAACAATCATAAAATGTGAGTTTTCACCTAAAAATAATATAATGCAAAAAAGGTTCACAGTGTCCCTTTAACTGTGTTCACAATGATTCTGAAAATAGTGTCAGTGGCTCAGCAGGTTGCACATTCACCTCTGAGGCTGGAAGATCAAAAGGTTGTGAGTTCTAGCCCCATACCAGACACTTGGGGTAAATCCCAATACTGATACTATAGTGCATCATGAGGGGGATGCTGCACCCCTGAGGTGCTGTCTTTTGGATGAGACATTAAACCGAGGTCCCGTCTGCCTGTTCTGGTGGTTGTTCAGTTGGACATTAAAGATCCCAAGACAATTCTCGAAAAAAATCAGGGGAAATTTCCCTAGTATCCTGGCCAAATTTCCTCCATTCACTAAAAATACTACCAACAGATTTATCTGGTTCAATTTCAGTTGCTTATCATCTGTATCCCCAGGGTCACCCCTCTAAAAGGGACTTCTAGTCTCAGTGGGCCTACTCGGTCAACAAAATTCAATAAATCAATAACAAATAATGATAGAGCATAAAGTTTTGTCATATAAGTGCAACTTTATAGTTCAAGGCAGATGTGCTGGTAACTGCCCATTTGTCTAGACTTAGAAATGTAATTTTTGGAGAACGTGCGTGCGGTGCTGAGAAGGTGGCAGCGTGAATTTAATAGCAATTGTTAAGTCTTCATTAAAACCCTCCAGTTATCTGTTAAAATTGGAATTAGTAACCAGAAAACAGTTTCCTTCATTAGTTCTTGTTGCCATCTAATGAATTTCAGATAAATTACCTTTTATCCTACTGTTTTTATTTTCTTTCTTGAGTCAGCTTATTTACCTCAGTAACGTGATGGCACCAACCACTGGAAAGTCAGCTGAAAATGTTAAGTCATCTTCAACCAGAAAGCAGCATAGCAACTCACCCAACAAGTCAGATCTCAACATAATCAAGGACATGATAAGTAATTTAACTGCAGAGATTAAAAAAGCAAGGTGTCCATAGACCAGATTAAAAAAGATACAGAGGAAGTTACTTAAAGGGTGGATTCAAATGAGGCGCGAATTACTGCTAATGAAGATTCCATTTACAGATTAGAGGAGGTTTCAGCATTACACTCTAAGCAACTGAAAGATATTTTAGATAAATTTTACATTCTAGAGAATTGCACTAAAATTAGGATAGTTGGTCTTCCAGAAGGGGTCAAGGGTAAAGATATGGTGTATTTTCTGCAACAATTTTCCATTGAACTGTTACAACAACCGGGTCTGTGGTTTGAAGAGGAAAGTGTGTTACCTTGTGGTGTGGACGGGCGTGCGATTCTAAGTCTGTTACGGTGCCATGTTGAGAGCTTCGGTCCTCCAGTCTCACCAGAAAGTTCCTGCCAAGCAATCCCATAGTGCAGCTGCAGTGAGGCTGTAGAGCATTGACATACAATAGAGTGGCTAGCGACGGGAAATTAAAGTGCTCGTGGAGGTTGACAGATGAATCGTCTGCAGCAGTTACCAGGATTTACTATATTTTAACCAGACACACTCAGCCTGTGTGCTGAATACTCATTCATTACTTAACTAGTGCTAGTGCTTCCCCACATAGTGCCCTTCCAGCTGATTATAGCGCGACTGTGGTATGTCATAGTGAGTGACCGTTCTGCAAGCTGGACAGAGGATGCCACTAAACTCCTAACTGAATACTGATCCCAGGAGTGGGTTCAGGAGGAGTTGGCCAACTATTGCAGAAACACCATCGCGGACTTCCTATTAGAGAAAGGCATAGAAAGGTCTGCAAAGCAATGCAGGAAAAAGATAAAGTAGCTAAAAGTGAAATACCATAAAGTTAAGACAACAACAGGTGATCTGGTGGCAAAAGGATCACCTGCCCATTTTTTGATGAACAGGACAGAATTCTTGGTACTCGGCCAACCTCAAACCCTGCATTTGTCCTTGAGGGAGCGTCTGTTGAGCCACCAGGTCCACCTATTGAAGAAGAGTACCCAGATCCAGAACCCCTGCAGTCAGGTACATGCAATATGATGTCACACGTGTATACCATTATTAGTGATCACTGTAGTCCCTCCACCCACACCCTGCAGTCACAGAAGTGAATGTGTAATGTAGCGTCACTGTGGTGGAATCAGCAAACATGATGTTGTGCATTGCTTTGTCTGAACAAACTCTTCTCCATACTTTCACATGCTGCCTTTGATGTCATAACATAGTTATATTGTTGCTGTGTCTGGTGACGGTGGTGCTGGGGGGGGGTGAAGTGCACAGAAAGCATCTCCACATGGAACTGCAATGCCTGGCACTTAGCATACAGCTGTCATCAGACATATTTACATTAATTTACATTACAAAATGTGATTTGTTTTGTAGACCATGAGGGTTGCCAGGACTCATCAGTGGAAGAGTCTTCTACTACCATCCATGACTCATCTGATGATACTCTAGATGCATTAGAAGAAGAAGAACCTGGATGCAGCCATGCAGCACCACCATCAGATGTGTCATCTGGGAAGAGAACCTGCAGTACTGAGCCTCTTTTAAATCTATGAAAGAAAAAGAGACTGACAAAAATGCATAAGATAGTAGAGTCCGTGTTTGAACCAACACGTAAAATGTTGATTGAGCAGCACAATCAGCTGTTGCAACAAGAGAGAGAAAGGGCTAGGGAAGATAGAGAGATGGAGGAACGGCTAAGAACACGGGAGATGGAACATACTGCATCATTGTTCCATAGCATTATGGCAATGTTTGCACCTCTGGTTGCACAGCGACCAATGCAGATGCAAGTTGCAGCTGCCATGGTCCATGCCAACGCCATGCAATCACCATCCCCTTTCACTGTAATGACCTCGGGAAATACTTCTGCTGGCCATCCTTTTAACAGTACAGGGGTACTGTATCAGCAACCGAATGTCATGCAGGACAGTCAACCTGTGAACAATAATATGACTCCCACTCATGAAAATGTTGGTTATGTGAGCCGTACTGTTTCCCAACGTACTGCTACTGATGAATGTAGACCAAACAGTACTCCTGTGTAGTCATACAGTGAGCAACTGAATTCTGATGATTTCACATGGACAAGTCTGTGACATATCAACTGTTATGTTGCATAAAACAGCAAAGACAGTGTGTGCAACTGATGAGCAGATCCGAGTTGTGTGCTCCTTATATACACACATGTGGTTATATTTGTGTTTGCTGTTTCACGGACATGACAGTGTTTTTCCTCACCCCTTACCAGGTCCACCTGGCTGAATTCATTATAGGTTACAGCACCACTTGTCATTTGCCATGTGCCACTGTTATGGCCAATAAACACATGTGTTTCACTTGTTAAGATGAAATGCATCAATATTTGTTTGTGCTGTTGTTGTCAAAGGCACAGTTTCACATGATCATTAATAGGAGTTCACAATTCAATAAACAGTTTAAAGACAGCAAACTTGCAACAAACTTTAATGCTGTCACATAATATCAAAACTGCTAAGGACTGTTACAAATCAATTTAATAATATAAAAATGGTCACTATTGTTGAAATGATGAAATGCTACTTGCACAAATCTATGTTCGGTACTGCAGTTCCTTTGTATTGTTACCGCCATGTTTTTTCATTGAACGGTACATATTTTTAAAGACCATTTTAAGTGTCAGTCATGAATTAAATATACACAGTTCATAACAGGTTTTTAATCTGCTACTTGCAGAAATACAACTTCTCATTGAATAACTGTTGTACCCTTTCATGGCACAACAACATTTGTTATAGAACAGTAACAATGTTTGTTTGCCAATAAAAGTAAATATTTTTAATGATACAAACTGCTTCGTACTTTGTACTGCATATATATATATCATAACTGCATTATGATCACACATTACAAATATTGGCTGTGTGACACAGCATCAGCAAGGTTACTATTGGTGCACTGCACTTATTACCTTACTGCATTTACTGGAGTAAGTGTGTCACACTCAGTGTGACTGCTTTGTTGAACAGAGATCTCTCTAAACACCTCCCAGCTCACTCATGTCTCACAGCCCGCCCTTTCCCAATCTCATTCCCTCTGGCACTGGGCCTTCCTTGTGACTCCTTTCCTGCTTCACATCTCCACTGGTACAAGACATTTTCCACTACCATCGGACAGTGGCCCATTAGCCTACCAACTTCCTCTCCGGTCGCATGCCTGCAATACTAACTGCCTATGGTGCCCTCTTTCTCTTATTGTTACCGCAGCCAGCTGCCTACTCATGCTGCTTGTTTTATGAATATTATCTTAAAGTATGTTATAACTGAGTATCTTTATTTTTTCCTTTTAGTTGTTTTGCTTGTTTATTGTGCATTCTTTTACTACCTCTGTATGTATGTTGACCCTCATCCTTTGACGTGGAACCTTTGTAAACGAGCAGTTTCTGCTCAAAGGTAATTGTAATCCGAGAATTTAATAAATAAATAAATAAATAAATACCTTACTGCATTTACTGGAGTGTGAGTAAACATGGCATCATCCACCTCAGTAATATAAGCACACAGGGCATCACGGATCAAGACTGCCTGTCTTGCTTGAGATGCAACTGTTGCATCATATGCCTGACGAAGTTCAATGTCGGGTTGAGGAACAACACCACCATCTGTGTCAGCCAACCACCCAGAGTCGAACAACTCCCCCTTACTCTCACATATACTGTATTGTGCAGCACACAGCATGCAGAAATAATATATGGAATGTTCTCCAGGCTGAACTAGCTTCTTTTTAGCAGACAACGCCATCTGCCTTTAAGTCTCCCAAAGGCGCATTCAACAACCATATGTGTCTTACTCAGCCTGTAATTAAAGTTCCTCTTATCGGGGTCTGTAAAATCAGCATATGGCTTCATAAGCCATGGCAGGAGGGGATATGCAGGATCACCCAGAATCAAAGCAGGCACCATCACACCATTTATTTCCCAATCACTGTTTGGAAAAAGATCTCCACGCTGCCCTCTACAATACAGGTCAATGTTTTTAAGTACTCTGGCATCATGAACTTTACCAGGCCAACCAACATTTATGTCAATGAATCTGTACCGGTAATCAACAACCCCCTGCATCACCATGGAATAGTAGCGCTTCCGGTTGTAGTATTCTGTTGCATTACCAGGTGGGCATACAATGGGAAAATGAGTGCCATCAACAGCACCGATGCATTGGGGAAAACCCCATTCTTTATTAAAACCTGCCATTATTTCATCTAGGTTTTGAATGACAATCACTTTGGGTAGGAGGACTTGCACAATGGCACGACATACTTCATTTATGATCTCACCCATGGTGAATTATGTTTCTTGTGGAGAAAAACCAGGCAAGCTCTTATCAATGCATATTAATCAGCAGGAAGCTTGCCATACTATAAAATGCATATATAATTCTATTATTCAGAAATCCATAACTCAACCTAAAATGATAGCTGAGGAGTTTGGTAAGATTTTTGCTGCCTTATATGGCATTGGGGATCCGAATGCTAATCTTCAGGACACTGATACCTTTTTAGACTCATGTTGCTTACCTCAGCTGGATTCCACTGATTGTAAGTCTCTAATTTCTCCTTTTACAAACGGAGGAACTTAAAACTACATTACATTCAATGGCATCTGACAAAGCTCCACTTCCTGATGGCTTTGCTGTTTTATTTTAAAGAAAATGCTCAGATTTGTTGTTACCACAACTCCTTCATGTATTTAAAGATGCCTTTTCTATAAATGACCTGGAATCATCTATGTAGGAATCTATCATTTCACTTTTACTGAAATCAGGTAAAGATCCTACCAGTGTTAGTAACTATAGGGCTTTATCTTTACTGAATATAGATTTAAAATTCTTACAAAAACATTTGCCTCTAGGATCCAAAAAGTAAGGCTGAAGTTAATTAGTCCAGAGCAAATTGGTTTCATGTCTGGTAGACATTCATCTGACCATCTCAGGAAAGTGCAACATATAATTTCTGCATCGAGGGAGGCGACAGCTCCTGTCTTGGCCTTCCTCGGTGCGGAAAAAAGCATTCGATAGAGTTTCTTGGTTATATCTTTTCTGCACTTTAGAGAAATGTGCTTTTCCTAGAGATTTTGTTAAATGGTTAAGGTTAGTATATGCCCACCCTACTGCTAAAATTTGATGCAATAACATTTTCTCATCTTCTTTTCAGTTACAAAGGTTGTCCCCTTTTGTCATTTTTGTTTAATCTTCATATTGAGCCTTTAATTGAAAGAATTAAACTTAATCAAATCATTATAGGTATTAATATAGGCTCTCAACAGTGTAAGATCTCAACATATGCAGATGATTTTTTATTGCATTTACAGAATCCAGATACATCTTTACCATATCTGTTAGATGAGATAGCAAGACTTAGTTCTTTATCAAATTATAAATTAAATGTAAACAAAACCCAACTTCTACTGCTAAATAAGTACACTACTCGGGGTGATCTGACTAGTCTAGGTTCAGCTAAAATTACTAAAGAATTATTATAGCTTGGAATTTTTATCTCTACATCTAAGTCTACTATGATCGGTAAAAATTTTAAAGACCCATTATCATTAATAAAAACTGACTTAGATAGATGGAATAAATTACCATTGTCACTTATGGGTAGATTGGCTTTGATAACCATGAATATCATGCTAAGGATACTTTATCCAGTGACAATGCTTACAGTCCATGTATGACCTAGCTGGTTTTCAAAATTTCATAAATTGCCCACACAATTTTTATAGTATGGCCATAAACCTAGATTACGCTATCTTAGACTTGCAGCACCTAAACATTTTGGTGGATTGGCTGCTCCAGATATTTACGGTTATTACCACGCTTCGCCATGTTCTAAGTATTTTTGATGGGCAGCATTAAATTCATCCCACTTGCTTTCCTACACTCCACTTTGTCTATAAATTGAAAAAGACTTATGTTTAAAATATAATATGCAACCTAAAGCTTTATTTTATCTTAAATTTTCTGCACTCCCCTCACAATTTCAAGAATCACCAATAGGCGTATCATTAATAATATTCAAAAAATCACTGGGAAGTGTTAAAATTCCCTTATTAACCCCCTGGGAGCAACCTCTTTAGCTTAATCCCAACCTTAAAATCAAAGGGGGCATTCTGTGTAATAACTTGGCAAACCCATGGCGTTATAAGTCCCATACAATTTGTCTGTGGACAGCAAAGGATATCTTTCTTAACTTTGAAAGATAAGTTCAATTTCATTAAACAAGATTGGTTGCTATACCATCAGATTCAGCACGTGCTTTTTGCCACATTAGGTAAACCTGCCATAAATACGAAGTATTCTAATATTTTACCTCATTTTTCTAAATTGTCAATGGAAAGACATACAATCTCTAAACTATATGAAGAATTACAACAATTATGGGCCTCTAGATACAGTTCTTCAGCTCAGTATTGGTCACATTCTTTGAATTTATCAATATCTGAATCTCACTGGCAATTCATCTGGCCTAACATTCATAGATTTATTAAATATTATAGTTATTGCTTAACTCAATATTAAATTGTACATGCATTCTTTAACAACCCTTTAAAATTATATAAATGGGGCCTTTTGAATTCCTTGATGTGTACTAGATATTCTCAAGATCATGGAACACTGATTCACATTTTATGGGATTATTCTAAAGTACAACCTTTATGGGAAAAAGTATAGGGTTTATTAGATCCTAGCATGGGTATTAAAGAATATTTTTCCAAACATAATTGTATTTTGGGCCCCACCAACCATACTTTAACTGGGAATAAACGTTTTCATTTTCTTTTGATTTCCATGGTGGTTAAAAAAATAAAAATATAGACATTGGTTCAATCAAACTATGACTTCTATTTTATAGTGGTATAGAGAGAATCTGCAAGTGTTACTGGTTGAAAGAATGCTAGCTTCTATGAGTAATACTTTCTCTAAATATGTATGTTGTTGGGGTCCTTAAGAATGCTGATGAACTACTTTAGCTTTGTAATATCTTTCATTATTTTTTTACAGTCAGAAATGCAATTATTCTTGTAATTTTCTTTTTCATTACACCCTTGTGGATAGTTATATTTACTATTGTGCTTGATTTTATAGGAGTTTTTTTCTTTTATTTTTGTTCTTATTTATAAAGTTATATTCACAATGTAATACTATTATTTGGTGATATATGGTAAATATAACAATAAAGTTTATTAAATTTGAAAAAATCTGTTTGCTTAGTGACAAATATGACCGTGTTTTTTTTAAACCCCTCCTAAAACACAGCAGAAAACCAATGAAAGCCTGTGCTATAGACAGAGTGATGTCTGGTTTCTAATGACCACACCACTGATCCTAACAACCAGCCTAAAATCCTTCAATATGACGCAGCAGCATTTTTTTTCTATTAAAAAAAGATAAAACTTTTTTATATTATTCTTAGGTATACTATACACTATAAAAATACTGGATGTACAACTTTATGCATGACCTGTGTGTTCTGCCACCTTGGCGTTCTGATTCCCACAGACCTCCAGAGCTTTGTTCTTGAGGTCAAAGGGAATCCGTCTGTGGCAGAACACACTCACTGCACATAGTTACCCATCCAGTATTCTCTATATGGACGGGGAGAAAATGTCACTGCTTTAAGGTTCTGCTACACTGGTGATTTTTCCAGATTCAGGCTGTTCACTGATGTTTAGATCCCCAACAGGCTTGGGAAGTTTTGAACTGTGTTTTAGATAAAACAAGCTGTGACACTCAAAAGACATTTTCAAATGACCCCCCAAATTCTGAACATGCACATGCTTTAATACTGAGTTCAATACTAAGTTATTAGGACAAGCAGAAGGCTCTTGGCCCATAGAACAAGTCCCTCATGTTAATAGGCATTATATACCCTGTCTTCTGAAAACTATCCAGCCTAATCTTAAAGGTATCAAAACTATCAGGGCCTGATTCTCAAAAGGGGCTGCATTCAGTGCAAGCTGCAGCAAACAGCATACAGCCCATACAAAGCTGGGGACTGCCACAGCCCTCCGCACACCTCTGCCACCGGTCCCCAACTGAACTGTCACTGAGTGGCAGACTGTACAGTGCATGCCACATTGACAATCAATGAGCACATACACATTGCAGTATGTGCTCACTGACAGTTCAATCAGGAACCGGCCATGAAGGTGTGAGGAGGGCTGTGCCAGTCTCCAACTTTTCTGGGGATGGGGGTCACTATTGCTGGGGTGGGGGCACTGGACCACCAATATGAGGGCACTAGTTATGTACCATGCAGCAAAGGACATCGGGATATGAGCGGAGGGGGGTCGTCTATATAAAATCATACTTGTGCAGTACAGCAGGGATGGGGAATCCTATATATGTTAACATTGTGGGGCACATCAGGGTTGGGAGTCTTACATGTATCCACTTGTGGGGAACATCGGGGATGGAGGGAGGGGGTCCCATGGTACTACTGTGACGCTCAGACCTCCCAAGTGAGATCTTTCTAAGTCCCCTTAAACCAGGCCTGACTGGTCTAAGGGAACTTAGAATATCTCCCTCTGGGACATCTCTGTGGATTGCAGGTATGGGGCTGTGGCAGCTTGCATCTGCTGCATGGCCTCTAGTTCCTTGTTGCAGCCCAGTTCTGGGTGCAGGGAATGGCGCAAGCCCTGTTTGGGGCAGGCAGCCTGCATTTGATGCAGGCTGCCTCTGAGAATTGCTCCTGGCATATGCTTCGGTGCAAGGGGCACCTTGCACCATACTTTTTGGTACAATACCTTTGTGCCATGCCAGAAGCTTTGAAAATTGGGCCCACAGTCTCTATGACATGCCTAGGCAAGCTGTTTCATACTGGAATGATTCTCTGCATAAAGAAGGATCTTCTTTCACATGGAACACTGTACATAATAGAAGCCAACCAGTCAAGGGGTCTGACAGAGTTAATGTCAGTTCCAGCCCTGCTAAAAATCTAGTGATGGACAGTAATCAGAAAGCAAATCCCTCCTATCAGTACCCAACATATGCCTCTACATTAAAGTCTAACCTTTCTTTGAAGCTTCAGTCCCAGAATAGGCAGATCTCCAGCAAAAGCAAGCTACCTGCCTGTGGTTCCTGGTATACACAGAGATTGTATTTAAAAGAAATTCAAGGAAACACTCCAGGAGTCACAGCAGAGAAAATAAATTAAGTGCAGGTTCCATGCCAAGAAGATCCCCGTCTCTCAATCCGATCCCAATTGAACCTCCAGAAAAAAGATTACACTGACTTAATGGGAGATTATCAGATTAGTTAAAAACTTTTGCTTTTCTCTTTAAATTGCATCATTTCCTGTCACAGGCTGAAATAGGGCAGCCCTCACTGTAAAGTACTACAGCACCCTTCCTGAAACTAATAGTCTGCCTTTTTAAGTTGTTATTCCTTTCTCTCTTTTTTCCTAAGAGTTTTGGCAATGTTTTTAATTTTTTCATTGGACACTTCTCTTTCACAGAATAGATAGTGCATCTCTGGATATCTCCAGCTGGAGACTGTTTCAGCACAGACAGAGGTTGATCCTGACATAGGGTAAGTTTTGCCACAGTTCAGCACAGAGAAGTTTATGAAACTTGTCACTGTGGTGATTCTGTCTTGTTAAAACAGCTGATCTATTCAAGCAGAATTCCATGCTTATGGTATGAAATACCAACTTTGTGCTTAGTCTATTTATCTTGGCTATAAATGAATGCAAATGGCTGATAACTGTTCTTTTAAATTTAGTGGTAGTGTATGGATATTGGCTCAAAGCAGTGCGTATCTGAAGGTGGCTAAAAATTAATGGGAAACCAGATAATATTTTTAAATTCTTCATTAAACTACAAAACAATTAGGTTTAATTGTTTATTTATTTTTTGTGCACAATATTCTGTTTGAATTCTAGGAGTATTTAGCCAACAATCAGTTTGGTCTTTCTTTAATTATATGAATTATTTTAAACACAGAGTGCATGATTATGCTTATTGTACTGAGTTAGAACGCTTGTTGCTTGTTTATTTATTACAATTAATCTGGAGTCATACAGACGTACTGTCACAATGAAAATGGAAAAAAGTGGGAATATGCAATATAGAGGATTGCGTATAAGCAATCATACACAACAAGGTTATTTTTCAAGTCAAGAGGTTTCCATGGTAACTAGGTCTCGTTACCATGGAAACCTTGAGCTTTTGAAATAGCCTTGTTTGTGTATAGTTGCTCATATACAATCTTTTATAGCATATGGGTAACCATAAATGTACTCCTTTACCCAAAACTGGTCCTCCAGTATACAAAAAATGGCTTCCGACTACCTCTGGCTAATTATACACGGTGTGGTGCGGCTGATGGGAACCTGACACACATCTTCTGGCACTGTGATAAGGTGGCTCCTTTATGGAATACAATCCAAACTAATCTAGATCCCCTTCTGGGACTAGGTGATTTGTTTACCATGGAAATATGCATTTAGGGGTGTTCTCTAATATTAGAATTTGAGAGCGTAGATTTACATGGCTCTAATTTCTACAGCAGTCAAAAAACTGTTCTTAAACACTGGATGAACCAACTGACCATATCGTATGCTGAATGGCTGAAAGAAATGTCACTTTGTTTTAACACTGAAAGGTTAATAGCAAGCTCCCGGAATTGTATAGCTTCTTTTAACCAGAAATGGGGTAAATGGTATGCTTTATATCTGAAGTAGACTTATGTAACGCATACCTCTGACTGTTTTACTTAATTTCAGCTTTCTTTTGATGGTTGGCTTTGCTGGATTGCTGGTTGTCCACTTGTATAAATTGGTTTTACTGTTAGTGATATGGCACACTCCAGGGGAGGGGGCTGGGGAGGGTACTGGGAGGGGGGAGGGGGAGGAGAGGGCATTTAAATTGTAATTTATCTTATTGGGTTATACTGGATTCAATGATATTCTGATCTCATCTCATCTTTCAGCCATTTTGGTTGTTATTAATGTTCGGTACACCTGTCCTGGTTATATATTCTGTGCCAAGGCATAATATCAATAAAGAAGTTGAATTTCAAAAAATGGCTTACTTTGCTGCAGATGCAGCGGCTTATTCCAGCACTGCTTGCTTCATCACCGCTACAGCCACTACATCACACACGCACACTGACATTCGATGTTGTTGTGCTGCACTAGTCACGTACTCAGTGCAGCACAACAACATCATGATGCGTTCAGGGCAGCACAACAACGCTGTTCTAAGCATGGATTTGGGGCTGGTAGTATAGCCTGGAGGTTAGAGTAATGAGCTGTGAATGAGCTTGGTACATCCAGCAGACCTGTGTTTGATTCCCTCAACTTCCACTTGCATACTGTGTGACTCTGAGCAGGTCACTTAACCAGCCCAGTGGTCCCGGGTTGCCCTGAAAACAGGCACTTGTGTCTAGTGGGCCTTACCCAGTAACCAAAAGAATACACTAAAACAAATAAATAAAATTTCCATGCAGAACAGTGTTCTACCATACACTATAACTTTGGGGTGCATTCTTATTGAGTCCAGGGGATTGGAAGGCTTTGGGAAACCACTACGAGTTAAACCCCTTAGCATATGGACTAATGAGACTAAGAATAAGCTTATATGGAAGGAATCTAACCTCGTTTGGTCACACTGTGTTCATTTCAGATTCAGAGCATAATCATAGCATAACTTAAGTGAATTTGGGACTCAGATTTTATTCTCAGAATGCCTAATTTCTTTGTTTACATTATACCTAACTGCCTGGTTTCCCAGGTGTTTTTCCACTTTTTTTCTCACCGTCAGATATACCTTTGTTGCTCTGGCACTTAAGTGATACAATTAGACAGCTACTGTTATTACTCCTCCTTTGCTTGTTTTAACATAATTAACATTTATCCTATTGTATGGAGAGTTAACAACTGTTTGTTTTGAGGAACTCATTAAGTTTAGAGAGGGATTTATCTGGCTGACACCATGGTTTTGAATTTTATGTTTTTTTTTAAACCTTTTTCTTCTGGTTATTGTCAGCTATTTCAGTCATAGGACTGATTTGATTTGGTTTGCTTATTTATTTATTTCAATACTTACTAGTTTGTCACTACTCATTCACTTGGTTATTATTTGGTTAGTATTTATTAGGTGAATTTAGTTGATTGTTAATTACAGGTTATAGGTTTATTTTATATTACTGAATAGTTGATGCTATTTTGATACATCTAATTCTCTTGGTGAACCTGACTTTGTTAATTCATATCTCCCAAGATCAAAGTATAATATATAGTTTCTTAGTATAGAATTTTATATACATGTCAAAAATATATAGAATTGTGACATGGAATGTACAGGGGCTTGGTAATCTGATTAAAAGGAAAAAAAATACTGAATTATTTATATAAGCAGAAAACAGATATAGCTTTAGTGCAAGATGTCACAAACGTGCTCTGCAGGTCAGGCCCTCTGCTCCCACAGTGCCAACCTCGAAGTGCAATAGTGTGAACAGGGGACAGACAGGGTAACCCTCCTGTCTGTTTTAGGTCCGAATCACCTACCTACCTCAAGTCCTGAGGGTCAAAATGTGAACCTTATGCTAACATACCCAGTTAATAGGCTCAGATAAGTACCCTCTTCAGGGGATGCAGTACAATCCTTTGCCCAGGGGTGCCCAGCCAGGTTTCCAAACTGTACCCTTATTACTCAATATGAGACCTAGGTATATTCTTACCTTTTGCAAGATTAGTAACACATTAAAGCCCCTTAACAACTGTCAGACTTAAACACAGGTTCAGCATTCACATGTAAAAGAACTGAGAAAAAAACACAGGCAGTATTTTAAAGAAAATATTGTTTACTAAAAAATTGTAAAATGGGTAAAATCAAACACAGAACAATTATATCAATAACTAAGTCACATAAAATAAATGGGAAGTTACAGAACACAAATACACCTACCACAACTACTTAAAAGTTCTTCCCTAGCTAGATGTTACCATAAAGTGCCTTCTTAAGTCCAGAGAACTAGTGTCTCTCTTGAGTCCAGAATAAAAAAGCCATGTTTCCCCCAGATGCCTGCTCATTTCAAAATCCATATCCCTGCCTCCTTTGGTGAGGTCACAGTTGGATCCTCCTATAACTTAATTTCTACAGTGGAAATCAACAGCCAACAATTGTTAAAATATGAGTCTTTCATCAAAACATCCCCACTGATGTCTCCCTGCTGATTTCCTGTTTTGCTAGAGTGATCTCAAGTTTATGACTGATAACAATGTCCTGTGACCAAATGGTCTCTTCCTGCAGGAATCATAACATTTTATGAGGTTCTATCACCTGGCACATGGCCAGAGCCCTCTGTTAAAGAGACTAGGAAACATATGATCAGTTTTCCCCTAGTCAACTTTATAACAGCCAACTGCTTCAACACTGTCACCTCTGGGGTCAAAGGTCAAGCCTCTTACACCATGGCTGACTTGTGCCAAGCAGAGAGTCTCAAACACATATACAGTTATTTAAAAAAAATACAAATATGATTTATATAACAACAAGCAAGGGAGCAGAGCATTACACAAGAAAAACACCTGGTACCAGTAGAGGCAACAAAATTAGCTAAAGGATGGGTATTTGTGGCAGAGCATAATTGTTTCGGCTAAAAAAAAAAAGAGGTAATGCCATATTGATTAAAAAAAGGAATTAATTTCACTAAACACAGACACATTTTTAACAATGAGGGAAGAATATAAATTTTGACAGGGGCTTTGGATGGGAAACCATTAGCACTATGCCATATCTATCCCCAAATGAGAAGCAGTAGCAGTTTTCTGACCAGGCAGCATTACTGCTAAGGGAATTTTCAGAATACCAGATTATCCGGGGGGAGGGCATTAACAAGATTATGGATCTTTTATTAAATAGAAATATCAGGAAGCAAACACTTTTCTTAAGTCCAACTCCTGCTTGTAGAGCACTACACAATCTTAAAAATTATCTGTGCCTGTCAGATGCTTGGCGATTGGTTCATCCCAAAGCAAAAGGCTTTACTTTTTTCTCCAATAGGCACAAGCCATATAGTAGAGTAGATTAGATTACTTTTTGACTTCATAATCTCTAAATAGCTATTTACTCACAGCTAACATACAGAGCATTGTGATCTTTGATCATGCATTAATAAGTATTGACCTTTTCTTTGACATCACGCCCAAAACCTTTAGATGGAGATTCAAAATTTCCCTTTCAAAAGAAAATAAGTTTATAGTAGAGCTGTGCAGGGGCCCACTATTATTTGCCAAATACCACGAATAGTAGAACTTCTGAATATTCAGAAGCCCTTCTCAAATAGGGGATTATTCATATTCAGGAAATAATATTTGGCTACTTACAAAATAAAAAAAAATAGAATATATAAAATAAAAGCCCTTCTTCCCAACCCAAAGCCCAGTAAAATAAATGTAACCCTGCACCCCACCCTGTCAGCATCCTAATGCCACCATCCTCCACTCTAGCACCCACACCTTGTTATATTTTAATCATTTTCATTCTTCTAGATTGTAACATATATCCCCCGATGCATGACTGGCACAACTTGCCCACCTCCACGGCCATCCACTGTCATCCTTAGCGCTTACTTGCATATAAAATTATGTCCCCTCACCCACACCCCACCCTGGCAGCACCCCAGCACCATCACCCAATTTTTAATGCAGAGAGAAAGAAAATGAGACCAGCACAGCCCCACACTCCTCCATGGCCAGCCGCCTTCTCATGAATGAAAGCGCTCACACATGATCAGCTGTTTTTACTACACAGACAGAGCAAGCATGCAAGCAACTTTTTTTAAGATGCACTTTATATAGAAAGACTAATTCAGCTTAATGAAATCACTGTGGTGATTCAAAATGTTCCTAATGACAAAGCCCAGGGACCGGATGGTATCCTTGGGGAACTATACAACATACTGATGCCCAAATAGCTCCCTTTTTTCTTAAAGTCATTCAAGAAGCTCAGATTTCTAAAACATTACCTCATTCAATGACAGAAGCTTATGTCACTCTCATTCCAAAGCAAGGTAAAGACTTAATGGAATATTGCAACTACATACCTCCCTATTGAATCAAGACTATAAGATAGTTGCCAAAAGATTTTCTACGAGCTCCAATCAATTTTACCCAAAATTATAGGAAAAGAAGAAGTGAGTTTCCTCGAAGGTAAATTGGGATCAGACAATGTAAGAAGATTGCTAAATACTATCTGGTACTCTGCTATAAGGCGAATAACCGCAATGGCCATATTTCTGAATATGATGAAGGCCTTCAATTCATTAGAATGGGATTGCGTGTGAACTGTCTTACATTGCTTTGATTTTGGTAAGAAGTGGGTTTGTCTCCTATATTCAAACCTTCTGCTGCCATAATCACCAATGGGTTAATATCACAATTTTTCCAGTTGTTTAGGGGCACAAGACAAGGTTGCCCCTTCTCCCCCCACCTTAATATGGCCAATGAGCCCTTGATTAAAATCAACACCAATACTCATACAATACATAGTGCTAAAATTGGGATGCTTGAACAGAAAATATTTGCTTATGCAGATGATTTACTGTTAACTTTAAATATGCTATCGGAGTCATATAAAATGCTTAAGATCCTCCTTAAAAAATGTGGTAGTATTTCAGGGTTAGTTATCAATTGGGATAAAACACAGATACTACCCTTGAGTTGGTCCAGATCTTTAAAGAACAAGTTCAAGGTTATTCAAGTGGCAGTAGTGCACCGGTGGCTGTACACTCTCCCCCACTGTGATGGACAGCATCCACTTGGATGTTTTTCTTACCTTCCCCAGCTGGCACTCTGACAACCAGGAATCATTCCCGAACCCAGGTTGACAGCATCGCGAGCAGTAGCTCTACCCCTGTACCAGTGGGCTGACTTGCAATGGATGTTTCTGATTTACACACTGGTGGTAAGGATAATTTTAGAACAGCAGTGATGTATTTTACATCCTTGTTACATTATTATATCATTGGCATAATGCGTTTTTGTTCCATTATAATACTCTGTGCCTCAGAGGGACATAAACTTCATTTTACAGTTCCAAAATGGCACTTACCACCAGTGTATACATCAGAACTACCACTGAGTTCTCTGAAAGACCAATAACTATTCAACAATAGCAGATTAGAAATCATTATTTAAAGTAGAAGTTTATGTTGTACGTAAGAAAATTAAGGGAGCATCCATGCTCTGAACTGCACAATAAACTAACAGTAACTAAGGTAAAATCATTTATTTTTACCTTAGTTATTTTCTTTGGATCTAAGGAAAAGGTGACTCTGGCCTTCCCCTGCTGAATCTATACCAATTGCAATGGATATCCCATTCGGATGCCTATTGCAATTGGTGTAGAGTCAGTAGGGGTGGATCGGAACCATCTTTTCTTCAGATTCAGAGAAAATAACTAAGGCAAAGATAAACTGCTGAAGCAATAATGACCAAGAAGCCTGCCATTTCTGAAAAATTGATAACCCACCTTCCTCTAGCCGGTTGTTAATCCAAGGAACTGATCAGCTTCAAGGTTATAATTACAAATATGTCCAACTTTCAATTTTACAGTTAATTTTACTTACTATTTCTGTTTTAGCGGAGTGGCGTAAGCTGTGCAACACGAGTACATTGACGTTATGTGTCTCACAATGTCAGTTGGCAGCTGGATCAGTCATTTCTAAGCATCAAGACAATGACCAATCCAGTAGCTAATCAGGTGCCTCACTAGGCTCATGAATATTTAATTAGTCTTATAATTTGGCTTAATTATTTTTAGTTGATCGAAAATAGCAGGATCTTTTCTTATGAGAAACATGAGTTTCTGCTTGTAAAAAAAAAACAGCTCTTATGAGACAAATAACATGTAAGTGTTGTTCTCTTTTAAAAACTGAAATCCTATATTTGAAATACTGATATTTTTATTATGTTACTTATCACATTTAGAGAACCAAGGATGAGGGTTATTTTGGCTTTCCTTTTCTTCACTGGATGTATGCATAGGACCTCTGCAGAGACAGGTATGTAATATAAACGTTTATAGGGACAGTCAGATGTTTCTTATAGCTAAAGGAGTATCTCCACTTTTGTTCCTAGCGTTAGAGAACTGTGAACAATAATACATTAAAAGAACTAGAAGTGCTAAATAGTCAGGTGTTACTTTTTATTTTTGAAATATTTTGCTCATTAGAAAGTTTTCTACCTAATCATGTTAAGTGTGGTCTGAAGAGCAGGGCTCGGATTTTCAATGGGCTGAAAATGGCCCGGGGACTAAGTCCCATGTTGCACTCCATCAGTGCCAGAAAAAAAATCTCCACACTGACAGACATTTCTAATTTCAGCCCATGGTTCACAAGGGTGGCAGGCACAGCTGTGGAGGATGTTACACCTGGTTTTACCAGTGTAGCATTCTGATGCAACTGTACTCAGAAAAAGGGTGCAATATGCTGTAAATAATGACAATGGTTGTAAGACATCTCTGGGTTGGAAAACAGGGCAAGGACCCCTTTCACTAGTTTTTTTTCACATGTGTGCCAATTTCAGAGGTGTTTGAAAATCTGGCCCCAGTACTTCGTCTGAAGACTGACTTATTGAGTTCTGTTCCTCTTCTTCCAAATCCACATTGTGACCTCACTTATTGTGACACCACAAGTGATTAGTCTTGCAGCAGGTGATTGGCTCTCCTTGGTCAGCTGTGATGTCACAGACAGTGAGGGCATAGGGCTGATGATGTATGAGCATGGGAGAAGGACTAGAACAAGGCATGTCAGCCTCCAGGTAGCGTACTGTTTCCACACCTTACACCAAGTATTGTTAGGTAGAATATCTTCTAATGAGCAAAAGGGAAAAGTCAAAAAATTCTTCAGAAATAAGAAATAAGAGTTCACTACTTTTGAAAGTTAATATTAATGACAGGCAGTACACTAACCCTTTAAAGTGTGAAAAACAGTTTTTTTTAAGTTAAACTACATATGGGGACAACCCATTTTAAAAGTGGAACATACCACTTTTCTTCAACACTGCACATAAACGCACACTTACGGTTTTAGTACAGTAGGTTCTTGTGGACATTTAAATAGTAAGTGCTGATTGCCTGACTCAGCACTAATGACTCACAATGCGAATATACAAAGGCATCCACTCAGATCAAGTACTCTGTGTGAGATTCGCAGTGTGGGGGGGTCATGTAATACTAATCTCTTAGATTTTTTTGAGTGATTTACCAGGGAGGTGGATTGAAGGAGAGCAGTGGATGTGATTTATCTGGACTTTAATAAGACTTTCAACACTGTGCTACACAGGAGGCTAGTTAAGCAACTAGGCAGCCTGGCAGTGTGGGAGAAAGTGACAAGTTAGGTATCAAACCATCTGAAGGATAGGAGGCAAAGGGTAGTGGTGAATGATAGCTACTCAATGGACAGAAGACTGACTAGCGAGGTGTCACAGAGATCGTGCTAGAATCAGTCTTCTTCAATGTCTTCATAAGTGATATTGTGGTGGAACTGGAAGGGAAAATGGGAAAATGTGTCTTTTTACAGATGATACAAAAAATTTGCAACAGGAAACTCAGGAAGGGGTAGAGAGTATATAAAGTGATCTGAGGAAACTAGACAAGTGGCAGCAGGATTTCAATGCCAAAAAATTGCAAAGTTATGCAATTAGGGCAGTGAACCTCAGGGGCTGTATATAAGATGGGGGAAGAGCTTACAGTCATCGAGCAAGAGTGACACCTAAGGGTCATCATATCTGATGACCAAAAGGTGGCTTGGCAGTGTAACAAAGTAGTGGGAAGTATAGCAGGATATTAGGATGAACTGGAGGGGCGGGGTTCTAGCAGAAGGAGGTGCTGCCATTGTATCACTCACTGGTGTGTACCCATCCAAAATATTGTGTCTATTTTTGAGGGCCACACCTCCACAAAGACATTAACAGGGAGAAAGTGGTACAGAGGAGGCAACCAAAATACTGCAACAGTTGCATGAGAAGCCTTAGAAGGAATGGCTGCAGGAACTCACTATGTACTCTCTGAAGGAGAGGAGAGCAAGAGGGGACATGTTTGAAACCTACAAGTACTTCACAAGACTGACATGGTGCAAGTGGAGGGTCTTCATAGAAGAGAAGGCACTAGAACATTTGGACATGCAGTGAAGCTAAAGGGGTGGAGAAGTTTAGGAGGAATCTGAGGAGATACATCTTCACAGAAAGGGTGGGGGATGAATGGAACAGCCTGCCAGAGGAGGTAGTGGGAACAAAGACTGTGGGAAACTTCAAGCATGCGTGAGATAGGCACGGGGCATATTACATAGAGGAATGGGGAGTAGGTGACATCGATTACCAAATAGAATCAGCAGTGTTGGAATAGGCAGGGAAAGGGTCTGACTAGTTGGGCCTACTGTTCCTTTTCTGCAAACAAAGCCTTTGTTTCTGGGTCTCTGTTTCACAGTTTACTGTGTGACAATTGGAAAGGCTTTGCCTGGAGTTTGGTGGCCAAGCAGCCAGCCACTCCCACTTCCTGAGCTATATAAGCAGTTCCTCTCAGCCTCATTGTGAAGCACTTTTTCTTTGCAGCCGAAGGCTCTGTCAGTTTGTCCTCTGAGCTGGTTCCCTGGCTGGCTGGGGCCTGTGCCCTCCCCCCCACCTTGCTGCTCCCGCTTGTCTCTACTAGGCTTCTGTGTTTATTTCTCTGCTTCTGGTTTGTATTTTGCCTTTGGCTGTGTGTGTGCTTCCTTCCTTTTGGTGGGGGGATTTGTTTCTAAGCTCCTAGCATACTGCTACTCCAGAGCTCATACTGCTTGCTTTCAGTTACTCACAACTCTCAAATTACTTGCACTGCACCTGCAAACCTGATCTGTATGTTTCAACTCAGCTATAGCTGCTCCATGTTGCATACTCAATTACTTTCACCTGACTCAGATTTACTAGAACCTAGCTATACAGCTCACTCATGCTTGTTCTAATTACCTCATTGCAGCAGTCTCATTGCACTGCCTGGTGACAGTGCTTTCAGAGCATTGTGCCTCCTTTTATTTTGTTTACTGCAGTTACAACTTGGTGTACTCAATTGTTTTCACTACTGCTACACAGGCCTAATTGCTTCTGCTACTGCTTTGTTTACTCCCATTTCTAGTGTACCTTGTTCTACTCTGAGGTTAGCTAAAGCTCCTGCTGAGGCTATTAAACTAGCTTTTAAATCTGCATGTGGTTCTCGGACCTTCCATTGATTCCTTGTTTGTCCTACGGCGGGGACTGGGAGGTGTTTGGAGGGTCATGGCCAATGTGGCTAATTATTTCTGTTCTAAATCCTGACTTTGTCACTGAAAATCCTCAGAGTTTGTCACTTTGATTTGGCTTTGAAATGCCTGCCTGGCTTGCCCTACTATTTAGTGCTATTTGCCCTATGTTATGCAGACCTACGTGCAGGTCCACTTATTACTACTCTGTTTACTGACCTACGTGCAGGTCCACACTCGCTTACACAACCGTTGCTCCTTGCTTTTGCAAACCATTGCTTCATACCTACTGCCATCCCCTCGGCTTCAGCCTCTGGGATTCTGCTGCACTCAATCTGCATTTGAACTTGCAAGGTCTCAGCATTCAATGCTCATTACGATCTTAGCATGCCGTGCTCATTCAGCTCACCAACTTTTCAGCTCTCAATCAATTCTGGGACATGCCAGCCATTCTATCTGGCACAGGGTTCCTGCAGCTGACGGTCTTACTCTGCATTTAGTCTGCATCTCAAGTGTGTCCAACTTGGGGTGAGATCCTTCTCACCTGGCCCATAGCTGGGAATGTTCTCACCCCGGGCTTGGCTTTAGCTGCCTGCTACATGACAGCAGCTCCTGGTGTAGAATTTAAGACTAGCAGTGAAGGGTGGTTATGACATAGATACATAGATACATAGACAGTGTCAGCAGATAAGGGCCTATGGCCCACCCAGTCTGCTCATTTGAGCTTGTAAGTTCAGTTTGTTTTCCTAGAAGTCTGTTGTCCCTTACCCCTTACCTCCAGAATTCCTTTATGTCTATCCCATGCATTCTTAAATCTCGTGATTGTTTCAGCCCCCACCACTTCCTCTGGCAGGGTGTTCCACTTGTCCACCACCCCGTTCTGTGAAGAAATTCTTTCTCATGTTTCCTCTGAATCGTCCTCCCTCCAACTTCATCCCATGCCCTCTTGTACAAGAGGCTCTAGTGTTCCACTATAACAGTTAGCCACTGACTTTAGTGGTTTCCCTAACAAGGCACCTTCACTGCATTCTCCCTACGACTGCCTCTGATTCACCTGGTTTAAGTTTAGGGCAGGTAGGCCAGGTGAGTGCCTCAGCAGTCATTGCTCTCCTCCTGCACCTTGGTTGCACGTCTTGTTGCAGAGTTTTCTTGCAACCTTCCATGGCATTCCCACTAGAGGGTTTGAGTGAGAGCCTTCCTCCAAATTGGAATATTTTCTACCTCCCTTTAATTGGGTTTTTCCAAATTGCAACTGCAGAGCCGTCACTAAATAAACTATCCCAAGTCTGGAGGGAAGGTGACTTAGGCCTTGGATCCCCACAGATTTCCTCCTAATAGGGTTTTTTTTCCCTCTCCTCCTTTGCCTCAGGTCATAACACTTAGTTACCATAGTTGTTTTTCCTAGTTTCTTTAGGAAGGTTCCGCTGTTCGATGGAGGTGGAGGATGTCCTGCCATTCTCTCTCTTCTAAGGGGATCCCCTAATCTCAATGCAAACCATCAGTGTCATGCTACACAAACCTGGGCAGTCATTACGTTATCCAACTGAGCATCTCATTGCATTATTAAACTGCCTATGCTTCTCTACTACTACGTTACAGTTACTGCTCCTATGTCACAGTTACTGCGTGCTCATAAACTTCGTGTTACCTCCTTCTTTGGGGATGATTATACATTTCTTTTGGGGATTCCTAAGGTAATTTTAGTCACAGAAATTGTCCCGTGGCATCTCTATGGGTGGAACCCTCTCTGAGGGTTCCTTGCCTTTCGTAACCCTACAGGGTGGTAATTCCTCTGGAATAGAGAGTGCAAACGGCCAAAACCAAACTAACACAGTTGTACAAGCATAACACTATAATGGCTGTGTAGGTCAGTGAATTGGAAAGGCTTTGCCTTGAGTTCGGTGACCAAGCAGCCAGCCACTCCCACTTCCTGAGCTATATAAGCAGTTCCTCTCAGCCTCATTGTGAAGCATTTTTTCTTTGCCCCACCATCCTACCCTCCTCCTCCTCCAGTGGCAGCACTCTCTCCTTAGGGGATTCCTAAGGTACCTTTAGTCACTGGAATCGTCCCGTGGCACCTGTAGTGGTGGAACCCTCTCTGAGGGTTCCTTGCCTTTTGTAACTCTACAGGGTGGTAGTTCCTCTGGAACAGAGATTGTGAATGGCCAAAACCAAACTAACACAGTTGCACAAGCATAACACTATACTGGCTGCATAGGTCAGTGAAATTTAAGTATTTGTCATTGGATTACACTGGTTTTCTGCAGTGTCCTGCTCAATATCTCAACAAAAACTGTGATACTGGACTTGATCCTGGTACGTGCCATTGTACAGTATTTGGGATAACAGATTAACGTACAGGGGAAGGCAGATAGATAGACAACAATCATAGGGGATATGCAATGGGCTGACTTAAGATATCATTTGTATTTTCTTGAGAGGGTATTGGGCTGTTGATATCTTATTTCATGAATTTATTAAAGGGAACTGTGGGTAGTCATATCAGATGACCTAAAGGTGGGCAAGCAATGTGAGAGGGCAGTAAGGAGGGCTGGAGGGATACTGGGATGCATAGGGAGAGGCATCACCAGTAGAAAACAGGAAGTTGTTATCCCTCTGTACAGACAGCTGGTGAGACCCCATCTGGAGTACTGCATGCAGTTTTGGAGACTCAATCTCTGCAAAGACATAAACAGGATGGAGTAGTCCAGAGGAGGGCAACTAAAATGGTGCAGGGTCTGCACCAGAAGACATATGAAGAGAGACTTAAGGGGCTTGATATGTATAGCCTTGAGGAAAGGAGGGAGAGGTGGGATATGATAGAAACTTTCAAGTACCTCAAGGGAATCAACAAAGTCCAAGAGGGTAGCATCTTTCAGAAAAAGAGATGTGCAAGAATAAGGGGCCACAATTTGAAGATAGATGGGGGGGGCGACTCAGAGGTAATGTAAGGAAGTATTTTTTCACAGAGAGGGTCGCAGATGTATGGAATGGCCTTCCGGAGGAGGTTGTGGAGTCAAAAACAGTGGTAGAATTCAAGAATGCATGGGACAGTCATAAGGCAATTCTAGGGGGGGTAGGAAGAAGAAGGCTGTTGGTTAACTAGGATCTGCAGCTTATCCATTAGGTAGGAAAATGGGAAGACTGGGTGGGCCAAGTGGTCCTTATCTGCCATCAAATTCTATGTTTCTATGTTATGAGTTTTCTGCCCCCTTCTTTCTCCACTTTTTTCACCCGCCCCTATTTTTCTTGCTATTCATCTGTTTTCCCTTTCCTTTGTTTTTTTTACTGTCTTGACATATTTGCTTTAATATGTACTTGTATGTAATTTATGTAAGGAAATAAAAATATCATTTATGCTAATATATGTATATATATATATATAATTATTATTATATTTCTGGACTGAGGGAGGAGGTTGCCTGCCTCCAAGCAGAGTTGGCCAAGCTAAAGGCGGCATCCATCCCCACTAAGAGACCACCAGGTCCACAGCTTGTACCTCAAAGGATGTTGGGGAAGAGGACTGATTGGAATATGGGGGGTGCAGGGAGGGTGAAGAAGGTGGGTTGAAAGCACATCCTACAACCAGTCCTGCTTAGTAACTCCTACACTGTTTTAGAAGAATGGGAAATCCCCACTCATTACCCGAGGCCAGGATCAGGGAGGATTGGAGGGTCCTTCAGGACAGAGCCCCAGGAAAGGGAGGCAGGAGGCCCCGGAGGAGGGGGAAACATCTCCTAGTGGGGGACTCTATTGTCCGAGGAGTGGAGTATGGGGAAACCTAACAGGGAAGAGATGGAGGTCAAGTGCCTCACAGGAAGCACTGAATGGAGGGATGGGAAACAGATCCATGTGATCACAAAGGCAATAGCTAGGAGGGAGCAGCTGGATATCATTGTCCACCTGGGGACCAATGACTTGGCCAGGAGAAGGGTGGAATTAGTCAGAGTCAGGGAGGATTTCAGGAAGCTGGGGGGAACCTGATTGAAGGATTGGTGTGGAAGGGAGGGTTTTGTTTTCATAGGGGACTGGGGCCTGATCTGGGCATATGAGAGCTTCTAAAAGGAGGATGGCCTGCATCTGCCCAAGAAGGGGACCTTGGTCCTTTGTAAGAAGTTTAAATGTTTCAGCTGTGAGCATTTAAACTGGCCAAGGGGGGAGAGCCAGGAGGGTCAGGAGGCATAGGAATACCCCCACATGGGAACATGCAGGAATATAAGTTGACTACAGGAACGGCTAAAGCAGGCAGGGAGGGACAGGCAGGAGAAGAATGTATAATGAGTGATATGGGGGAGAGCACATAGGAAAGGAAATCAGGATGGGGGGAAGATGCTGGATAGGGAGAACAAGAACGGGGGGGGCAGACTGTAAGACATGGAAGGTCATGCTAATGATTGCCCGTAGCCAAGGAAATAACGTTCCAGACCTGGAGGCCTTGTTGTCAGATGCAGACCTTGACACAGCAGCAGTAAAAGAGACGTGGTACTCTGCTAATCATGGCTGGGAAGTCAGTGTACCAGGCTATACCCTATTCAGGAGGGACAGGGAGGGTAAAAAGGGTGGCAGAGCGGCCCTGTGCATCAGAGATGGCATAAAGGCTACAGAAGTTCTGGGAAGTCAGGGGGAGGGCAAGGTAATGTGGGTAAACCTGGAGCCAGAAAATGGAACAGCAATATGCACACGGGTGATCTACAGACCTCTGACATAGAGGGAGAAAGTAGTCAGGGAACTAGTAGACAACATACATGACATGGCAGCTAAAGGTGAAATCCTGCTACTGGGGGATTTCAATATGCTGGACATGGATTGGGCCACCCAGGTGGTTGCTTCGGCTAGAAGCATAGCCATCCTAGAATCCTTGCAGGGGGTTGGACTCAGGCAGCTGGTGCATAATCCAACCAGGAACAAGTCAGTCCTGGACCTGGTATGGACCAATGGGAACAGAGTTGAAGAAATACAGGTGGAAGGGCTGCTGGGGTCCAGTGACCACCTCATGGTGTGGTTCAGCATGGAGACATGGACTCAATTAAGCTACACAAGGGCAAGAGTATTAGATTTTTGGAGGGTGGATTTCACTAAAATGGATAGACATATACAAGCAGTCCTGGGGAAGGGAGGGAGGGGTAATAGAGGGGAGTGGAAGAACAATGGGAGAAACTGAAAGGTGCCATGGTGGAGATAACAACCAGTGCATTAGGATAGTGGCCAATGGGGAAAGAAGAAGGAAACTACTATGGTTCTCCAAAGAGGTGGGGGACAAAATCAGGGCTAAAAGGCTGAGTTTCAGGAAGTATAAAGGGAGCCAAAGGAAGGAAGACATGGAGGTGTATCTTGAATGTCTAAGGGAAGCAGAGAAGGCTGTTAGGAGGGCAAAAGCACAGACAGAAGAGGGCTAAAACACAGATAGAAGATGTCGATAGGGAGAAGGGCAGGTGTAAATGGAGAAAGTGACAAAGGCAATAAGGACAGGGATGGGGCAAAAAGGAGTAAAGCCATCAGGAAATAGAGGGTAATGAGTACCAATGCCCATAGTCTGGGCAACAAGCTCCCTGAACTGGTGGCCTTGATGGAGGAGGGATGCCTGGATATTGTAGCAGTCACAGAAATATGGTACACAGAGAACCATGACTGAGATGTTAACATACCAGGGTATATAACCTACAGGAGAGACAGGGAGGGAAGAAGAGGGGGAGGAATAGCTGTCTATGTAAAAGAAAGGATAAAAGCAACTGAACAAAAGAGTAAACAGGGAGGAGAGGAGGCACTGTGGGTCACCTTAGAGACTGAAAATGGCACCACAATCCACACAGGAGTTGTATACATACCCCCATGTCAGGGGAAGGGAATGGTCAAGGATATGATAGAAGGCATTCTTAGGATGGCAGAGAAAGGGAAGATACTGTTGATGGGAGACCTGAATATGCCAGATGTTAACTGGAGCACATTTGCTGCAGCCACATTCAAGAGCAGGGCAATTCTCGATTCCTTACAGGTGGCATGCCTCAGACAGCTAATTTCAGAACCCACTCATGAGGGAGCAATCTTAGACCTCATACTCTCAAATGGGGACAATGAGAGGATCTCAGATCTAGAAGTGGGTAGCCATCTGGGAACAAGTGACCATCAAACAATGAGGTTCATGATAAAATCAGCTACAGAGTCAAACCATACAAAAGTGAGGGTACTGGACTTGAGGAGGGCTGACTTTGTCAAAATGGGAGAGTGCCTTAGAAAAGCACTAGCAAACAGGCAAGAAGGAGGGGTGGAGCAACAATGGGGAAACATCAAAACTGCCATCACAGAGGCAACAAGCCTTTGTGTGAAGCAAATAAACAGATCAAAATGAAAGAAAAAGCCACTATGGTTCTCAAAAGAGGTTGCGGGGAAAGTCAGGGAGAAAAAGATAGCATTCAGGAAGTATAAGCAAACACAGAAGGAGCAGGACAGAGAGCTGTATCAGTTAAAGCAGAAGGAAGCAGGGAGGGAAGACAGAATAGCAAAGTCCCAAACTGAGGAAAAGATAGCCAACTCGTTTAAGATGGGGGATAAAACCTTTTATAGGTACCGTATATCAGGGAGCATAGAAAGACAAATGGAGGAATAGTGAGGCTGAATAGAATGGACGGTGGGTGGGCAGAGAGGGACAGTGAAAATGCAGGGATACTGAATGAATATTTCTGCTCAGTATTCACAAAAGAGGAGGAGGAGGAGGAGGAGGAGGTGCCTAATCCAATTAACAGAAGCACTCTTGATAGGGAGGTCGATCCTAGTCCTTTCACAGAAGAAAGGGTTCTGAAAGAACTCCTAAAACTGAAGGTGGACAAAGCAATGGGGCCTGATGGAATTCACCCCAGAATTCTAAAAGAATTAAGGGGAGAACTAGTGAAACCACTGACTACCCTTTTTAGCAAATCATGGGAGGCTGGTGTGGTACCTGAGGACTGGAGGAAGGTGGATGTGATTCTCCTTCACAATAGTGGGACCAAGACAGAACCAGGAAACTACAGACCTGTCAGTTTGACCTCTGTCGTAGGGAAAGTAATGGAATCACTTCTGAAGGAAAGATTTGTTGAGTACCTAGAGGCCAGTGGGGTACAGGACCCAAGGCAGCATGGGTTCACAGCGGGAAGGTCATGTCAGATGAATCTAATTGATTTCTTTGACTGGGTGACCAAAGTAGTAGACCGGGGAAGGGCTGTGGACATGGCCTACCTAGATTTTAGCAAGGCATTTGACACAGTCCCACACAAAAGATTAATAGTCAAATTAACCAGCCTGGGAGTGGGTCCCAGGGTTGTAGCCAGGGTAAAACATTGGCTGGACAACAGGACACAGAAGCTAATTGTAAATGGAGTCCATGCTGACGAAAGAGGGGTTTCTAGTGGGCTACCGCATGGTTCAGTACTGGGTCCAGTCCTTTTTAATGTCTTTATAAGTGACATTGCAGAGGGACGGAAAGGAAAAGTATGCCTCTTTGCAGCTGACACAAAGATTTGCAACAGGGTTGATACACAAGGAGGCATGGAAAGGATGAGAAGGGAATTGGCAAGGTTGGAGGAATGGTCAGAAGTATGGCAGCTTGGATTCAGTGCAAAGAAGTGCAAAATAATGCACCTGGGAAACAAAAACCCAGGGGAAGATTACACAATGGGGGAAGTAGTAAGAACAACAAAAATGGAAAGGGATCTGGGGTAATCATATCAAATGACCTTAAGGGTAGCAAGTAATGTTAGAAGGCAGTAGGGAGGGCTGAGGGTATACTGGGATGTATAGGGAGAGGCATCACAAGCAGAAAACCGGAAGTTGTTATCCCTCTGTACACGCAGTTGGTGATACCCCATCTGGAGTACTGCATCCAGTTCTGGAGACCCCATCCTCGCAAGGACATAGACAGGATAGAGACAGTCCAGAGGAGGGTAAAGGAGTTTAACATGTATACCCTTGATGAAAGGAAGAAGAGGGGGGACATGATAGAAACTTTTAAGTACCTCAGTGGAATCAACAAAGTCCAAGAGAGTAGCATCTTTCAGAAAAAAAGATGTGCAAGAACAAGCAGACACAATTTAAAGATGGGGGGGCGGTTCGGGGCAATGTGAGGAAGTATTTTTTCACAGAGAGGGTGGTGGACGCATGGAACAGCCTCCCTGAGGAGGTTGTGGGGTCTAAAACTGTGGGAGAATTCAAAAATACATGGGAAAGACATAAGACAATTCTTGTGGTGGGTGAGAAGAAATAGACTGTTGGTTAACTAGGATCTGTAGCTTATCATGTAGGTAGGGAAATGGGCAGACTAGGTGGGCCAAGTGGTCCTTATCTGCTGTCAAAGTCTATGTTTCTATGTTTCTAAGCATGGTCTGTAAACAAAGGGGATAAGGCATTTTATAGGTACATCAGTGAAAGAAGAAAAATGGGGGGAGGGGATTGTGAGACTCAAAGGGGAGAAGGGAGAGTGCAAGAAGCGGGATCTGGACAAGGCAGAAATACTGAACAAATTCTTCTGCTCAGTATTCATAAGGAGGGGAAGGGTCAAGGACCACAGTTGGGTTGCAGAGGCAACGGGGGGGGGGAGTGGACACCACTCCATTCACAGTGGAGAGAGTTCTAGAAGAACTCACAAAGCTGAAGGTGGATAAGGTCATGGGGCCAGACGGCATCCACCTGGGGATATTAAAGGAGCTGCAAAGGGAGCTTGCAGTGCCTGTGGCAGCCCTGCTCACAGAGTCACTCAACACAAGTGTCTTTCCAGAAGACTGGAGGAGGGCACAATATTCCTACAGCACAAAAATGGCAGTAGGGATGAGGTGGGGAACTACGGGCCAGTCAGCCTCACCTCAGTGGTGGAAAAGATCATGAAAACACTGCTGAAAGAAAGGATAATGGCATATATGGAATCCAAATGTGCTCAGGATCTGAGGCAACATGGATTCACAGTAGGAAGTTCTTGTCAAACAAATCTAATAGATTTTTTGATTGGGTGACTAGGGAAATAAATCAGGGAGGTGCAGTAGACATTACCTACCCAGTTTTCAGCAAAGCCTTCGACACATAGAAGGCTGATTAACAAGATGGGTAGTCTGGGCATGGGAGACAAGGTGGTGAACTGGGTTAGGAATGGGTTAACAGACAGGGGACAGAGGGTGGTGGTAAATGGGGTAAAATCTGGGGAGAGGGGGCTGACCAGTGGGGTACCACAGGGATCAGTACTAGGGCCAGTCCTGTTCAATGTCTTCATTAGTGACATTGCAGAGGGGCTGGAAGGAAGGGTTTGCCTGTTTTCAGATGACATCAAGATCTGCAACAGGGTGGATACTCCAGAAAGGTGCAGAAAATGAAGTGGGACCTGGAGAAGCTTGAAAGGTGATCAGAGATGTGGCAACTGAGGTTCAAAGCAAAGAAGTGCAAAATAATGCACCTGGGTAGAGGAAACACTGTGGAGAGCTACAGATTGGGGGGGGGAGGAGCTGACTGTCACCCAAGAGGAAAGGGACCTAGGGGTTATCATCTCTGATGACCTTAAGGGATCAAAGCAATGCACAAAGGCAGCAGAGAGGGCCAGCGGCATGCTGGGGTGCATAGGCAGGGATATCACTAGCAGGAGGCGGTGATGCCATTGTATAAAACATTGGTAAGGCCTCACCTGGAGTACTGGGACAGGCACAAGGGAAGCTTGAGAGGGGAGGGAGTGATGAAATGTGTACAGTGAGAATGCCTGTCTACACCCTTGGTCACGGCCCACAGGCAGACTGGATGGGCCTAGCAGTCCTTATCTGCCAGCAATTTCTATGCTTCTAATTATTGATGCAGTATGTACATCTATGTTTTCCTATGAATCATTTTCTCTGTATAGGATGTGTATGTTTATGGTTAACTTGAATTGTATACATAGTTATCTTTATAAAGTGCTCTTCTGGATCTTCAGTGATTATAAGCATTTGCTCAGAGGAGTTTTCTGAATAAAACTGAAGTCTCCTGTCATGTATGATACCATTTCCCCCCGTTCTGAGTTGGCTGTAGTATGTTTTTGTTACCTGTGTAAAAATAAATGTAGTGCTCCTTTTACCATGGCTCAGTCCAGGTTTTTGTCAGTATTCTTTTCTTTCTCATTCTTTTGGTAACTGGGTTAGGCCCACAGGGCACAAATGTTTAAGGTGTGACCTGGGAGTACTGGGAAGGTTAAGTGACTTGACTAGAGTCATAAAATACGTAGGTTGAGGTTGTGGGAATCAGACCCAGGTCTGCTAGATGTAAAACGCTTACTCACAACTTGTTAGTCTAACCTCTAGGCTATACTGCTAGCCCCATTGTTGTTTTTGACCCCCAATTGTTTAGCATAAATTTTCTTGGGACCATAAAAAACTAACATGCAATAGACACTATTCCCTGACCTTATGGGGCATTAGGTGTACAAAAATAGCTGACAACACATGATGAAAACCTGGTATGAGCTCCTTTTAATATTTCAAATGTATAAAAAATAGCAAAGCAAGTGCAAATCTGGGAAAGAAGGGTACTACACAAAACAACAGGTAAGGGGCAATATAAACTGAAATAACAATGTATAGGTCACATTTTTACCGTAACATGAACTGATGTAAGATTACAGTACATTTATTATAACAAATTCTCATTTCTCCAATTCTTATATGAATCTTCAGCAGTGATTGGTAATTTTTTATCAGTTACAGTGCTGCTTGATTCTCTTTCGCAGTTTGACAGATAAATATCACCTTTTAATTTTCTTTATAGTATCAGCGATTATCTCCTTATTTGTTATTAGGTGTGTTTCTTTTGGCTACCTCACATTTCTCTTTGTTTTGATGAGTGTTGATTTTCCCTCTTTATGTAGATAAAACAAATGTTATACTACAACTCAAAGGAGAACTGGTAGAAGGTAAGATATTGCCATTTAAACAGTTTCTTGTGCAACATTTCCCAGAAATTGGGACAACAACTTTTGAGATGCAACACTTTTCTTCCAAATAGACAAGGTGACAGTGATGCAGCATCATTATCATTGTCTTGGAAAACATATAGCACTGATCATTTTCTTTTAGGAATTATAGAAGGGAGTACAGTTTTTGTTGCTCAAAACTGGCAACTGAGATTTCAGTGCATATCTGAATCAAAATCTTGTTGTAGTTCTCATCCAAAAATGGTTAAATATGCTAAATTTGGAAAAAGGTGTTACTATGTTAAATTGGGGGATTTCCCCTTACACCACTTCCCATTGTTTAAAGAACATTTTTATTTCAATGATTCCTAACCGAAAAAGAAACATTTTACAAAGTAAGCGATATGAAGAAGTGACTTTTCATTGCAAAATTTGGGCATCGATAGTACAGCAAAAACTGGAACCATGCCTTCAAGAAGTACTATATTTATTAACTTTTATAATTTATGTTATCAGAAGTGATATTGCTGCTAGTGCTGCTTGCACAGTTTGATGGAGATATAGCAAAGAAGCTAGTATAGTCAGTTTAGAGTGACTCAGTAAAACTTCGCCAAAATGTTCATGGTTAGGAGTATTAATTTCAGTGGTACAATCTCTGGGATCACCTTATGTCATAAATATAATTATGTAAGTTAGCAATTAAGACTGTAATTCTGGTTGCTGGGGATCGGTTACATTGGATTGGTACCAGCCAGTGTTCTATAAAGTTGTCTGGGCACTGGGTACAAGTGTGTGTGGGGGGGGGTCTCTAGCATCCATAAGGCATAACAGTAAAACAGGGCATATTATACAAATCTTCAATTCCAATCTGATCCAATCCAGCTTTATAAAGTGGCCATCCAAAAAGTTCTGAGTGCTGTACACAGTAAAATCATCAGACAAAATTTAACATATGTGTACAAAGTATGACATACACAACAGACATTAAAGATGTTTAAAATATTCTAACACAGTTAAAAACATAAACATTTAGCAAAAACCAGGATTCAGGGCAAACTCAACACAGGGATTAATTACTACGTAGGAGTTTGTTAATTTAAACTTAACTTTGACTTCCAAAAAAAGAGACCAGATTTCAATGAAAATCAAAGCCTTGAGCAAACAGCCAAGTTTTCAAGCGGATTTAAAACTTTTAATTGAGTTTACTAACCTTAATCCTATTGGAAGGGCATTCCATAATGTAAGGGCCCTGATCTCAAAAGCCCAACCACCAACTATCTTAAGATTAAAGTACTGTAAACAATTTAAGATTTGCTGAGCAAAGAGCTCTAGTAGGACAATGCTTCAAATTTAAGTCTGACAAATAATTAGAGTGACAATCATGTAGGCATCTGTATACAAGGAGTAACACTTTGTAGTCAGTCCTGTACTTGATCAGCAACCAATGGAGGTCTTTGAGTACCAGAGTAATATACCTCTAATATTACATATGCAGTACATTGCAGACAAGTCTTGCCACAGCATTTAAGACATATTGCAGCTTATAATGTTTGCAATTATGAAGACCTGATAAGGCATTGTAATAGTCAATCCTAGAAATAACACATGCATTAACCAATGATTTCAGCTGGGAATTAGTGACATATTTCTTTACTTTGGACATTCTCCCTAGATGGAAAAATGTAGTTCTTTTCATAGAGTTAATATGCGAGTCGAATGAGAGATTAACATCAAGAAAAAAACTAGATTTTTAACAACTAATGATGAATCAAAGTTGCAAAGATCACTTTTTTCAAACACCGCATGTGATGCACACTTATGGTTTTAGTACAGTAAGTCCTTGTGGACAGGTAAATAGTCAGTGCTGACTGGCTGAGTCAGCACTAATGACTCATATTGTAGATATGCAGTGCTGTGCCCCAGGATCAAGCACTCTATGTGAGATTCACAGGGGGGAGGTCATGTAAAACTAATCTCATTGATTTCTTTGATTGGGTTACCAGGGATGCAGATCAAGGAAAAGCAGTGGATATGGCCATTCTGGACTTCAGTAAAGCTTTCAACACCATGCCACACAAGAGACTAATTAAGAAACTAAGCAGCTTTGGGGTGGAGGAGAAAGTGGCAAGCTGGGTATTAACCTGGTTGAATGATGAGAGGCAAAGGCTAGTGGTAAATGATAACTATTCAGGGGACAGCAGAGTTACTAGCAGGGAGCCACAGGCATCATGCATGCAGGGACCAGTCTTCTTCCGTATCTTCATAAGTGACATTGCGGTGGACCTAGAGGGGAATTTGTTTCTCTGTGCAGATGATACAAAAACCTGCAATGAGGTGGAAACTCAGAAAGGGGTAGAGAGAATGCAAAGGGGTATGAGTAAAATGGAGGAGTGGTTTAAGGAGTAGCAGCTGGGTTTTGATGTAAAAAAATACAAATAAAGTTATGAACCTAAGGTGGCGAAACCCAGGGGCTGTGTTTAAGATGGGGGAAAGGAACTTTCAGTCACCTCAGGGTCTTCATATCTGATGAGCTCAAGGTGACTGGGCAGTATGATCAAGCAGAGGGAAAGGCTAGCAGGATGTTGGGGCACATTGGGAGGGGTGTTTCTAATGGAAGGAAGGAGGTGGTGCTGCCATTGTATCAATCACTGGTGAGGCCCACCCGAAGTACTGTGTCCAGTTCTGAACGTCACAACTCCACAAGGACATTGACAGGGTAGAGACGGTACAGAGGAGGGCAACAAAAATGGTGCGAGAGTTGCATGTGAAGCCATATGAGGAAAGGTTGCAGGAACTCAACATATACTCCCTGGATGAGAGGAGGGCATTAGGGATCATGACTGAAGCCTACAAGTACCTTACAGGAGTGAACAAGATGCAGGTGGAAGGTGTACTTCAGAGAAAGGAAGACACTAGAACATGTGGGCATGCAGTGAAGCTAAAGGAGTGGGTAAGTTTAGGAGAAATGTGAGGAAATACCTCTTCACAGAAAGGTTGGTGGAGGACTGGAACAACCTCCCAAAGGAAGTAGTGAGGGCAAAGACTGTAGGGTGCTTCAAGCATGTGTGAGATAGGCACAGGGGCATATTAGGTAGAGGAATGGGGGGAGGGAGTGACACCAATTACCAAACAGGGTCAGTAGTGTCAGAATAGGCAGGGAGAAGGGGCAGACTACATGGGCCTAGTGGTCCTTTTCTGCCTACAAAATCTTTGTTTCTGTGTTTCTATTTCACAGTTTGCTGTGTGACAAATTGGAGTAATTTCCATTGGAGTACACTGGGTTCCTGCAGTATCCTGTTGCATATCTCAGCAAAAACTGTGATACTGGACTTGATTCTAGTACGCACCATTTTATTTGGGATAACAGATTAACCTACAGAGTCAGACAGACAGACAGCAATCATAGATACATAGATACTGTCAGCAGATAAGGACCTATGGCTCACCCAGTCTGCCCATGTGAGCTTGCAAGTTCACTTTGTTTTCCTATAAGTCTGTTGCCCCTTACCCATGACCTCCAGAATTCCCTGATGTTTATCCCATGCATTCTTAAATCCTGTGATTGTTTCAGCCCCCACTACTTCCTCTGGCAGGGTGTTCCACTTGTCCACCACCCATTCTGTGAAGAAATGTTTCCTCATGTTTCCTCTGAATTGCCCTCCCTCCAACTTCATCCCATGCTCTCTAGTCCTGGAACATCTTTTTCACTGGAAAATAGTGTATTCCTGCACCCTGTTCCTCCCTGTAAGGTACTTTTATGTCTCTATCATATCCCTGCTCTCCCTTCTCTCCTCCAGGGAGTACATATTCAAGTCCTTCAACCTGTCCTCATAGGATTTGTGATGCAATCCCTGTACCGTCTTTGTTGCCGTCCTCTGAACCTTCTCTACCCTGTCTATGCCCTTACGTAGGTAAGGTCTCCAGAACTATACACTGTACTCCAGATGGGGCCTCACTAATGTCTTGTATAGTGGAATTATGACCTCCCTTTTCCTGCTGGCAATGCCCCTGCCTATGCATCCCAGCATCATATTTGCTTTACCTGCTACCTTGTAGCACTGTTTCCCTACCTTGAGGTCATCAGAGATGATAACCCCAAGATCCCTTTCCTGCTTGGTGCATGCTATATCCTCATCCCCCAACTGATGTGTTGTTCCAGGGTTTTTGTGCCCCACATGCATTATCTTGCACTTCTTTGCATTGAATTTCAACTGCCAAACCCTTGACCATTCTTACAGCTTCTGCAGGTCCCTCCTCATTCTGTCTACACCCTCTGGCATGTCCATTATGTTAAAGAGCTTTGTGTCATCAGCAAACAGGGAAATTCTGCCTTCTAGGTCCTGCACAATGTCACTGATCAAGATATTGAATAGGACCGTCTCAGCACTGATCCCTGTGGTAACCCACTGGTCACTCTTCCCTCTGTGGAGTGTCAGCCATTTACCACCACCATCTCTGTCCTGCCACTCAGCCAATTACCTACCCACAGCACTACTTTCTTGCCCACTCCAATATTCCCCAGTTTGTTTAACAGCTTCTATGTGGCACAGTGTCAAAGGCCTTGCTGAAGTCCAGATAGGCCATGTCCACTGCCTTCCCCGATCCCCCTCTCTTGTCACCCAGTTGAAAAATTCAATGAGGTTGGTCTGACATGACCTTCCCCCAGTGAAACCATGCTGCCTTGGGTCCTGTAGTCCATTGGTAGCCAGATGTTCCACCAATCTCTCCTTCAGTCGTGCTTCCATGATCTTCCTCACTACTGAGGTCAGACTGACTGGTCTGTAGTTGCCCACTTCCTCTTTGTTCCCACTTTTATATAAAAGGACTAAATCCTCTGTCCTCCAGTCTTTGGGTACCTCCCCTGTTTCTAGTGATCAGCTAAACAGGATTGCCAGATGTTTAGCCACCACCTCTCTTAGTTCCTTTAGGACCCTGGGGTGCACCCCATCTGGCCCCATTGCTTTATCAACTCTTATTCCTTCCAGTTCCTTTAGGACCATTTCCCGTGTAAAGGGACTTGTGTCCATTTCTGTGCCATCCCCACTCCTTGTACTCCCTTCAGGCCCATTACCCTCCTCTTCCTCAGTAAAGACTGAGCAGAAACACCTGTTCAGTATGTCAGCTTTGTTGTTGTCATCCTCCATGCAGCCCCCATCCTCCTCCTTCAGTCTCACTATCCCTCCCTTTGTCTTTCTTTTTTCACTTATATACCTGTAGAAGGTTTTGTCCCCTCTACCCACTGATTTTGCAATGCACTCCTCTGTCTCAGCTTTGGCTTCCCTTACTGACCTCCCTGCCTCCCTTTGCTTCTCCTGGTACTTTTCCCTATCCCCTTCTGCCTGCATCTTTTTGTATTGCCTGAATGCAATCTTTTTGGCTTTCACTTTCTCTGCTACATCCTTGAAAAACCATAATGGCCTCCTCTTCTGTTTCCCCTTGCTAACCTGCTTAATGCATAATTCTGTTGTTCTTGTAATCCCCGTTTTAAATATTGCCCACTGTTCCTCAACCCCTGATTCCTGCCCCATTCCTCTTAATGCCTCTTTCAAGCATCTCCCCATTTTCCCAAAGTCTGCCCCTTAAAATCCAGTTGTTTTTGTGTAGTTTGGCTCTACTCTCTCTCTGTGATTTCAAACCGCAGTGACCGGTGGTCACTGTTCCCCAGGTGCTCCCCCACTGTTACCCCCATCACACTGTCCCCATTTGTGAGCATGAGGTCCAGGATTGCCTTCTGCCAAGTTGGTTCCATGACCAGTTGCTTGAGGAAGGCACCTCTTCTCCTGGTTGATGCTGCTGCTGGGGATATTCAGTTGGCTGACATATCATTTGTATTTTCATGCAAGGATACTGGCTGTTGATAGCTCATCTTATATATTTATTAAAGGTTTTGAGTTTTTCTGCCCCCTTCTTTCTTCTTTTTTTTATGCCTCCCTTTTTATGGCTGTGGACAGAGCCTACAGCCATTTTGGGATTGATCGTCTCTTATGCCAATCGTGGAACCTTCCATTGGACTTTTGGAGTATCCTTCCAGTCAATGGAGCTGAAAAGCTAATCGGCGATTGGCCACTATGGAATAACAGCTGCACTATTTTTGGCTGTTGCTTCGCATTCCGGGGCAAGAACTGCGCATGTGTGACTAGCATGCATGCGCAGTTCCACTGGAGCGCCATGTTGTGAATGGCAACATGCCGTTCACTACAACTACACTTGCATGAGTGCCGTGCATGCGCAGTTGTGTCATCACTGCCATCTTTGGGATGGCACTCCTCCTGCACCCTCCCACTGCTCCAGTCTTACCCGCTTCCTCCCAGCACTGGCAGCAAAAAACACCCTCCTGCACCCTCCCAGTGCTGCTGTCCTCTCTTCTCCCTTCATCCCCCATCCTCATGCTGACAGCAGGGTGCTCAATCCCCATGTCGGCATTATGTACCCCCCAACTCATGTGGCACACTGGGAGCCCACCCCAGTTTGCCTAAATGTATATATTTTAAATTTTTTCCAGTGCCAACATCGGGGTGCCCAAACCCTGTGTTGGCATTTTGTTCCCCCCACTCATGTGGCACACTGACAGCCCACCCCAGTGTGCCCAAATGTATATATTTTAAATTTTTTCCAGTGCCAACATTGGGTGCCCAATCCCCTGTGTCAGCATCATGTACCCCTCCCAACTCATGTGGCACACTAGGAGTCCACACCTGTGTGCTCAAATGTATGCTTTGTTTCCTGTAAATAAAGAAAACCATCCCCCAATGCATTTTGTTTTTTATTTCCCTGTAAAAAAGAAAACAGTCCCGTGTCGTCACCCCAGTCCCTCCTCCCCTTTCCCTACCCTTCCACTGAGCACCCACCTCCCCGCACCCCCCCCTTACCCCATACTTACCTCTGGAGGTTGACACTGTCATCTTCTCTGGATTAAAACACGTCTGCATTCTTCAAAGCCGAACTGCAAACTGAAGAATCAAAAGTAAGCATGCTATACTGGCAGTCAATGGGGTTTTCAACTTATGTTGATAATTCAGCCATTTATGGGAATTTTGGCCCCATATTTTCAACATGGGGTTCTTGGGACCCCACCGCATGAACACTATCACTGTCATTTTGTTACTCAGTCCCAAAAGGTGAATTTGCAGTCACTGCATGGAATCACCTTTCAGGACCGAACGATGAAATGACTGTGCCACTGTTCATGGAGGTAGACCCAAAAGCCCATGTTGTAAATTAGTGGTAATCCAAAAATGACTGTGTTACGAGTGTGTTTTGTGCAGTTTCTATGCATGCTCCTAACTTCACCAATTTTTAATATTTTCACTTCAGATTTTCAATATTGCCATTTTTGCACATCTACTTATTAACAGTACAGTTGTCATTTTTCATATCCTGCCCAAAACATGTTTTCACACCTGTGGCGCAGAATCGCACAATCATTCTGAGAAATCACCTTTTGGGACAAGTGAACAAAATGACACTGGCACTCTTCATGAGGTGGGGTCATAAAAAGGCCATGTTGAAAATTTGGTGCAACACCTCCAAAAAATGGCTAAGTTGCACCTGTGCGTTCAATATTTTCTACGCACATGTGTACCCTTGGTCATTTGGTAGCTCGTCACAGCCATATCGGCTCTGGCTAGAACTTGTTCTTTTTGCTGTCCCTCTGTTCCCTTTTCTTTTGTTTTTTTACTGTCTTTACATATTTGGTTTAATATGTACTTGCATGTAATTTATGCAGGGATATAAACTAATATCATTTATGTTAATATAATAACTGATGCAGTATGTGCATCTATGTTTTGCTACGAATTATTTGCTCTGTATATGATGTGTACATTTATAATTAACTTGAATTGTATACCCAGCTATTTTTATAAAGTGCTCTTTTGGGTTTTCAGTGTTTATAGGCATTTACATAATGAAGTTTTCTGAATAAACTGGAAATCACCTGTCATGTAAAGGAAAGAATAGGAGAATACCTTGAGACCAGTGGATTGCAGGACCAGAGACAACATGGATTCACAGGGAGGAAGTTCTGCCAGACCAACCTGATCGAGTTCTTTCACTGGGTAGCCAGGGTAGTGCGCCAGGGCGGGATGGTGGACACAGCCTATCTGGATTTCAGCAAGGCTTTCGACACCATCCCGCATAAGAGGTTAGTTAAGAAAACTGAGCAGCCTGGGTGTGGGGCTTAAAATTAAAAAATGGGTGGAGAACTGGCTTAGGGATAGAAGCCAAGGAAAGGTGGTAAACAGGGTACAGTCCGAGAAGGGGAGGGTGACTAGCGGGGTACCACAGCGGTCAGTGTTGGGCCCGGTCCTCTTCAATAGTGTGATTAGTGACATTGCAGAAGGGCTGGGAGAGAAGGTATGCCTGTTTGCAGATGGCACAAAAATCTGGAACAGGGTGGACACACCATGGGGGTGTGTGGAAAGGATGACGGAGGACATGGATAAATTAGAAGAGTGGTCACAAAGGTGGCAGCTATGATTTAACACAAAGAAATGCAAAGTCATCCCCAAGGGGAGACATACAAACTTGTGGGAGAGGTACTAGCTGTCACAAGCAAGAGAAGGACCTAGAAGTTATCATGACCTGAGGGTAGCAAAGCAGTGTGACAAGGCAGTGGGAAAGGCTAATTGAATGCTTAGATGCATAGGAAGGGGTATTATCAGAAAAAGGTGGGAGGTAATACTTCCCCTACATACTTTGTTGGTGAGGCCACACCTTGAGTACTGTGTGCAGTTCTAGAGGCCCCATCTATGAAAGGACATAGACAGGATAGAAACGGGGGAGATGAGAACAACCAAAATGGTGCAGGGCCTGCATTGAAAGCCCTACAAAGAGAAGCTTAAGGAATTAAACTTGTACTCCCTGGAAGATAGGAGGAAGTGGGGGGATATGATAGCGACATTCAAATACCTCACAGGAATTAACAAGGTACGGGGGGGGGGAGTATTTTCCAGAGAAAAAGTTGCTATAAGAAAGAGGGGGCAGGATCAGAAGTAACGTGAGGAAATACTTCTTCACAGAGAGGGTGGTGGACAAGTGGAACAGCCTCCTAGTGGAAGTGATGGGGGCTAAAACAATCACAGGTTTTAAGAGTGTATGGGATAGTAACAGGGTCATCTTGGGTAAAAGAGGGGGGTGGATGCCAGAGCCCTAGTTGGGGCTCAGGTAGCAGTATTAGAGGAGGAATTTAGGGCAGACTGGGTGGGCCAGGTGGTCCTTATCTGCCAACAGTGACTATAAATCTATGAGTATATTAATGATACCGTTTACCCCCCTCCCATTCTGAGTTGCCTATATAGCACGTTTTTGTTACATGTGTAAAAATAAATGGGGTGATTTTAAGATGGCTCATTCCATTTTTTTGTCAGTATTCTTCATGCTTTATGACCACCAATTGTTTAGCATCAGTTTTCTTGGGGCTATAAAAAACTAGCATGCAACAGACTCTATTCTCTGACCTTATGGGGCATTAGGTGTTTAAAAACAGCTGATAATACTGATGAAAGGCTGGTAGGAGCTCATTTTAATATTTGAAATGTACAAAAAAGTGGCAAAGCAGGTGCAAATTTGGGAAAGAAGGATTTCATACAAAACGGCAGATATGGGGCAACACAGTTGATACACAGCTAGGCAGAATACTGTAGCTTGTAGGCAATGTCTTTTTCCCGGAATACTTTCTTGCCCCAACCCAAAAAAAAAAACCCTTACGACACTGAGCCAGCTCCCTGGAGTAGTCTGAAAAGATTAAGATTCTGTGTCTCTGCCACTGCAAAGATCCTGGTCTCTGACCAGAAAGATCATTTTTATGTTTCTTGCACGCATGTGCAAGAAACATAGTGCCATCATCCGAGTATTCAGAGGTGTGGCACCCGTCTTCCAATTCAGTCAGTGTGTTTGCAGGTGCGGCCCCAGTTCCTCAATAACTGCTGCAGCTGTCTATGACAGCAGTTGAAAATGCAGTGGTCGTACAGTTGAAAGGGAGAGCTCCACTTCAGTGAGCAGAGCTCCCCCCAACACACACACACATGCATGCACGCATACTGCGTGCTCATGCGCCTTCCCCTTCCCCCAACGCACACACTGTATGGCCGACAGGGGGGCCCAATCCTCCATCAGCTCCACATCCCCCCAAAGCTTCCAGGTGCCATGCTGGGGAGCCCACGATAATGGCAAAATGTGTGTAGCGGTCCAGGGGTGCCCAATCCCATCGGCTCCACGCCCCAAAGCATCCAGGTGCCATGCTGGGAGCCCACCCCAGCATGGCAAAATGTATTATAATGCAGAGAGTTGCCCAATTCCCCATCGACTCCACCCCCCAAAACAGCCTTCCAGCTGCCGCTGCTAGAGCCCACTAGCGTGTAAAGCGTCCCTCATTGTCTTATACAAAAAATAAACCTGCAAATACAAAAACTGTACCTCGGCTTCTTCCTACCCCTCCCACAACCTGCAGCCACCACTGTGCACCCTGCTTCCCCACCCACCCCTCACCCCCCATACTTACCTCCGGATCCTTGATGCGGCCGTCTTGGTGGACCGGGAACACGTCTGCACTCTTCAAAGCCGACCGCGAACTGAGGAAATGCCGGTAAGCTGTATAATGGGATAGATAGGGTTTTTTCAACTTTGCTGCATATCTCAGGCATTCTTTGGAATTTTGGCACCAAATTGTCAATATGAGGTTTTTGGGACCCCTCCTCATGAATTCTGTCACTGTCATGGCGTTAATCAGGCCCGGAGGGTGATTTCGTGGTCACTGCGTGAAATCACCTTTCGGGACTGATTATAATTCTTAATGCCAGTGTTCATAAGGTGGGCTCTCAAAAAAGCCTATGTTGAATGTGGTGAAAGAATCCTAAAATGACTGTTTCTGAGCGTGCGTTGCGCAGTTCCTCACTGCGCTCATAGAATCGCAAATTTTTAATATTTGCACTCCAGATTTTCAACACTGCCATTTTACCACACTTTTGTTATGAGCAGTACAGCTGTCATTTTTCACATCTTGCCCAAAATGTGTTTCTGCGCATGTAGCGCCCAATGGCGCAGTCAGTGTGTGAAATCAATGTATGAGACACATTAAGAAAATCACAGTGACACTGTTCATGAGCAGAGGTCTTAAAATGGCTATGTTGAAAATTTGGTGAAAAAATTCCTAAAAATCACTGTTTTTCGAGCGTGCGTTGCGCAGGTTCCTCAAGTAAGTTCTCAAATTTTTAATATTTTCACTCCAGATTTTCAACATTGCCATTTTACCACACCTCCTTATTAGCAGTACAGCTGTCATTTTTCACACGTCACCCAAAATGTGTTTCCATGCATGTAGCACAAATGGCGCAATCGGTGTGTGCAATCAATGTTTGGGACAGATTAAGAGAAACACAGTGACACTGTTCATGTGCAGAGGTCTTAAAATGGGTATTTTGAAAATTTGGTGAAAAAATTCCCAAAAATGACTGTTTTACGAGCATTTGTTGCGCTGATCCTATGCAAGCTCATAAGTTTGCAAATTTTCAATATTTTCACTCCAGATTTTCAACATTGCCATTTTACCACACCTCCTTATGAGCAGTATAGCTGTCATTTTTCACATCTCGCCCAAAATGTGTTTCCACACATGTAGCGCACAATGGCACAGTCGGTGTGTAAAATTAATGTTCGGGACAAATTAAGAAAATCACAGTCACACTGTTCATGACCAAAAGTGTTAAAATGGCTATGTTAAAAATTTTGTGAAAAAATTCCCCAAAATGACTGTTTTTCGAGCATTTGTTGTGCTCGATCTATACTGCGTTCGTAAGATTCGCAATTTTCAATATTTTCCTCCAGATTTTCAACATTGCCATTTTCCACCTCCTTATGAGCAGTACAGCTGTCATTTTTCACATCTCACCCAAAACATGTTTCTGCCCATGTAGCACACAATGGCACATTCAGTGTGCGCAATCAATGTTTGGGACAGATTAAGAAAATCACAGTGACACTGTTCATGAGCAGAGGTCTTAAAATGGCTATGTTGAAAATTTGGTGAAAAAATTCCCTTCAGACGTTCTGCAATGTTACTAATGAAGACATTGAACAGGACTGGCTGAGTACCGATCCCAGCAGCACCCACTTGTCACCCCTCTCCCTAGACTGCACACATTTACCACCACTCTCTGCCTCCTGTCTGTTAGCCAGTTTCTAACCCAGTTTACTACACTTTCCCCATGCCCAGCCTACCCAGCTGGTTATCAGCCTCCTATATGGGATGGTGTCAAAGTTTGCTGAAATCAAGGTAAGCATTGTCCACTGCCCCACCCTGATTCACTTCCTTTGTCACTCAGTCAAAGAAATCAACCAGATTTGTCTGACATGATGTCCCCACTGTGAATCCATGTTGTCTATTGTCCTGGGCTCCGATGGCTTCTAGATGCCCCACTATCCTTTCTTTAAGCAATGTCTCCATGATCTTCCCCACTACTGAGGTGAGACTGAATGGCCTATTGTTCCCTGCCTCCTCCCTGCTGCCGGACTTGTGTAGAGGGACCACATGTGCCCTCCTCCAATTCATTCATGTTGAATGACTCAGTAAACATGGCTGCCAGAGGTACTGCTATCTATCTCCCTTTGCAGTTCTCTTAATATCCTTGGGCGTATGCCATCTGGTTCCATCGCTTTGTCCACCCTTCAATTTAGTGAACTCCTGCAGGACTCTTGCCTTTGAATGGACTTTTGTCTACCTCTTCACCCCCTTGGCAACTGTTGTACTGCTGTGGCCCTTGCCCTTCCCACTGTTCTTTGAATACTGAATGGAAAGACACAGTGGATGTCTTGGGAGGAAGGCATGGAACTATCATTTCCAAATACCTAAACAGCACATACAAGCAAGCAACATTCGGCATTGACAAATGCTTGTTTTCTTTATCTGTAAAGTGCAGAAAGTGAACAATTTTTGTCCTCTTTCTGTCTACAGGTTTTGGCTGTGGTCCCAAAGTCTGGTGTGACCAACCAGTCTCCAGACTGGGCTTCCATTAGTGCTGCAGCATCTGAGGAAGTTCTCAGTGAAGGAAACTGGCCCCATTTCTGTTCTCTGCTCCCTCACAAAAGCCAACAAATTGCAGGTTGTTGCAGTGGCTCCTGTTTTCCCCCGTTCTCAGCCCTATCCCACAGCACGGCCACCAGCCTTTCCAGCTCTTGGATAGGCACCTCAAGATTGGGTTCCTTGTCAGCAATGTAACATAAATAAGCCTCTGTATCTCTTGTTTTTTGCTAAAACTCCTACACTTTTTCCTCCAGTGTAGCCACTGATGATTTGAATGTAGTGCTTTCTTTCAAGGCTCGTTGCAACATACTTTTGATTTCGAGTGTGTACATCGATAAAGTGCCTTCAGACATTTTCCCGCACTGACAGCCACACTGTCACACATTTGCCACACTGACAGCCGCTGTATTTTTTCTGCAATTATTCCAACCCCACTTTGGATTTTGATTCCAAACTTTCAGGCTGTTACAGCTGATTTTTTAACACAATTTAAGTTCTGGTTGGGCGCATGTCCCGGCAGCCTATGAGATGATCATATAGTTTTGGTACTCTAAAGCCCTCTAGCATAATCCTTCAAAATTCGCTTTTGGTATAGAACCTATCAGCTGATCCAGTGCCAACAGAGCATCTTTCACTGAACACACTGATCTGCCTCCCAACATGGTAACTTCACTTTCTGTGCCACAATCTGCAGGTAAAGTGGTCTTCTTGCTTCTCAAACTGGTCCCACAAGAGGGCGATGGCAGGAAACGATCTGACTTCACAGGCCCTGTCAGAAATAAAAGACATGTTTGCTCAACTTCTAATGCAGATAAATTAACTTGAAATCAGTGCCCAGCAAACAAATGCTGACCTTATCCAAACAGCCCACCACATGAGTACAGTGGAACAGTGGGTGGCTGACACTAAAGACACGATGGAACAGCTCACTACTTACATTTAGGAGCAGGACTGAACTTTTATGACCCTCTAGGAAAAGTAGAAGATCATGAAAACAGAGGTAGATGGAACAATCTCCGCTTCGTGAGCTTTCCTGAAGGCTGTGAAGAAACATCAACTCATTCCTTCAAGCTGCACTACCAGATATCCTTGGGTAGCAATGTTCTGCCAACATTGAAACTCACCACTGCCATAGATCTGTCCCCCCCAAACCAAGAGAATGTCCACGACCCATCCTAGCCCACTTCTTGAGGTTCACAGAGGAGGAGAAGTTCATGAATTGAGCATGGGAAAGGGGAGAATTGTTCTGGGGGGGCAATCAGATAAAGGTCTCCTGCCTGATGGGCTCTCATGGACCTACGGGTCCCATACAATATAATGTACCCAGCAACATTGTGGATTGTAAAAAAATGGGGTGGATTAGCACTTTGACTTACCTGATGCAGCAGAAAACTAAATTTCCCAGGCCTGGATGCAGTCAGATTGGCATAAATATGGAGTGCAAGCCAAGCCAAGGGGGCCCAAATCTCAGCCCATGGACATGGTACCACCTCAAGAAGGATGTTCTACTGCCTACCTGCCATATGGACCTCCTATACCTTGTCTCCCAGGAGACCCAGACCTATGGTACCCATCTCCCAAAAGGCAGAGAAACAAACAGATGGACAATCAAAAAGAGAGCTGAGGCCCCACAGCAGGAGCCAAAACAGAAGCTGCACCTTGACAGTCTCCTCAGAAGTTAACTCACCACTCCTTAATTCCAACCATTTTGCCCATCTGTTGCAGACCCCTCCTGAAGATGATGACACAGCACCTCTCATGTTCATGCAGCAGACTTCTGATCCAGATCTGGTGGTGTGGCCCAAATCTTGGGCTGAAGCGGTAAGCCTGGTGGCCACCATGATGATGCTCCCATCTGGAGAACGCTCCAGCACTGACAGTCCCAGAAGGCACCCTTCAGCTACGGAGCCAAGGAGGATGCAAAGCAGCATTCAACCTTGCAGAACACTGGGGGCAGGATTTTTGAAGTGTGGTGCAGGGCTTGCATGAAGCCCTGTGTCATGACACCTAGGTTTTGGCAGTGTGCCAACCCTGTCTCCACAACTGCACCCAATTCCACAATCTCTGGGGTACAGTTGCAACAATTTTCATGATTTATGGCAGCTTGCACCAAATATCTGGCACAAGCTCCATAAAAATGGCCCTCAGGATTGCCACAAGTTGGACCTGAAAAAGTTGGTCTAACTTGTGGCAATTGCCGCATGGGATGGAAACCCGTTAGATCACTACAAGTCCCATGCACCATATTGTCACTGCACCTGGGGCTTGTGGCAATCTAAGCCTTTTGAAAATCCTGCCATGGGACTCTAAATCCACCCTGATACTGACTTTTTCCTTCTGGTAAAATTTGTACTGCTCAGGGACTGCAGCTTAATTCCCCTCGGTGACGTGGCCTCTTGCATCAGAACCAAACTGGTCCTACTGGGGCACCTCTTCAATTAAGCCAGGCCCAGCCTTAAAGGGGACAACCTCACAGACAGTCTTTTCACCTTTGCTCTCCTCACTGCAAATGAGTATAGACTTCTTTGTTTTAATAGACTTTAAAGTGATTTATGGATGTTTGCCATAGCAAATGGGAGTAGAATCCTTTAGGAGTTGTGAATCAGTCTCCTACCATTCAAACTGCCAAAAAGTGCTGTTTTCCATGAACAAAATCCTTTTATTTCTGTGCTCTGCTTCATCTTCATAACCCTGCCCCTTTTTTTCTCAGTGCTGCAACCTCCAACCATGACATCATGCAAGGGAAACAACGTTTTTAAAGGGTCACTGTCAGTTTTAAGCTGACTCTCTACATTGTTTGCAAATACCTGTATCTAGCATTATAACACGTGTAGAAACATTCTAGTGATTTGATTGGCTGAAAGGAACTCAGAGCCATGTAAACATTGACCCATAATTACATTCCTCAACTATATATAGCCATTCAAGCCCTATAACATAAACATAGAAAACAATCATCACACTCCCACATTCTGACAGGAGTTTCCACTTCAGACCTCTCACTTCACCAGCAGGCAGTAAAAGTGAAACAATATCTACACAGAATGGCACATTATCTTTTTGACCTACCTGCATCACAACAACATTTTTCCAAAAGCTTTTCTCCAGTCTGTACCGCTGTAAACACTACCAAAATAGGAGACCGCACTTTGATTAGGGAGGCAGAACAATCAGCTATTTTACTGTACCCACAATGCCTCATTATGTAAATTAGTATACAAGCTGTTATATTTCTGGGGTCACTACAGACATAGGAGACTACGGGTCAGATTTTCAAAACTTTGCGCCGGGCAAAAAACGTTTGCACAGGTTTAGCGCGGGATTAGCGCGGTCTGCTATATTCAAAAGGCCAAACAGCACAGGCAAACTGCATTAGCGTCGGGCAAAACTATAATGTATGCAAGGGGCAAACTGACATGAATACAGGTGCAATGCTATATTCAGCGACTAGTGCCGCGCTAAGTGGTTTTGCACGACTTAGTGCGACACTTAGCAGATGCAAATTACCGCCAGGAAAAGCTTGTCTTAACCCTGGGCAATCAGCTTCTGCGCAACACTTGCTTTCTTGGCGGTGTTTTGCGTGGGTTTAACGTGGGTTTTGCGCGACCCTAACAAATAAATATGACACATAGATTATGCCAAACATAGAGGAAGCATGCTGCTAACCGATGGCATCACAATGATGCCATCATCTGCCACCAGTCCCAGCCATGCCAGGCAGTAAGTAGTGACCCTACCACCAGTGGACAACATAGCAGTGTGGCCATACAGCACACACCTGCGGACCACACATCTGTCGACACGAAAAGATGCCAGCACACACATGCAGCACTATGGGCATGGAGGATGTTGAGGAGAGCGTGTATGGGTGGCGAGGCTGTGCCACAGACCAGGTGTGGCCACAAGGCTGGGACACATCATGCAGTGCACATGGGCCAGTATTGGGAATACCCCAACACTAGTGTGCCTTTCGGATAATATATGCCCCCCCTGGCCACATACCGCACAGCTGTACAACTGCCACAGCACACTAAACCAGAAATGTACATGTCACTGTGAGCATCCCATGCCACAGGTACAGCATCTGTGGGTCACACAACAGTGTAACAGTAATGTCCACTGTCAGTAAACTCCTGCAGGTTGGGCCTGTCACTGTGTACAGTGCAGTCATCATCACTGCCCTACACACCATAGGCAGTGCTGTGTCCCTCACACTACTGGCCCCCTTGCTACTGTAGTGTCTGCTGAGCACTGTAGCATGCCCTACAGTGTGACAGTTGCATGCAGCACCACCACCACCTGTGCCTATGCTGTCTTGTCCCCTGGGGTACAATATGCTATGCTATGCTGTACTGTTTACATGTAGCCTGCAGCTATCGTCGTGCACTGCCAGACTAACCTACAGGTGGAGCTGCGGTTGGACCTGGTCAGCCCCTGTACTTCCAGACTGACCTACAGGTGGCTCTGTGGGACCCTGCAGTAGCAGCTAGGCAAACTGCATGCAAATCAGGGTATAATGAGATACTAATCCGGTTGTTTGCCGGAGACTACCTAAGTAGGCTCATTTGCATAACACTTTTGAATATGGCACATTCTAGCTCTAGGCAAGCGTGTTTGCACGGGCTAACTAGCAACTCTGCGCTAATGCCGGCGCTAATGTGTTAAGCCGCGGCACTATACGAGGAATAATATACAGTTTTGATCACTGTTCTTTCATATCTGCTGCTTCCTGCAGCTGTACTGAATCCATGCATTTGCTGGCACACACATTAGCCATGTAGTTCGTCTGTACCTGCCCTCACGTTGTTGTGCACTGTGTTGTTGTTGTGGGTTGCACTTCCTGGTTGCTTTATTCAGTGCTGTCTTATTCCCGAGCTATTTTTGTCCTGCACTCCCAGACCAGTTTGCCCGGCTTCCCTAAACTGCGATATTCAGCAGGATTAGCACTGGGCTATTTCCATTTCAATATAGCTTGCTTTGTGCTCCGGGCTAAGTTCGCCCACTGGGCAGTGCTAATTTAGCCCCTGGACAAAGTTTTGAATATCTGGTCCTACATCTCTCAGTCAAGAAATCTTGCCAGCTAGATACTGTATGCACAATGCCTTGTTTTAAAAATAAACATATGAGAGCTTTTATTGTTGAAGCCACTACATAACTATGAGACTGCACCTCACAGTAAGGAAATTGGGAGACAACTTCTTATTGTACCCACAATGCCCTGCTGTCTGCATGTACATATTAGGTTCTATACTGCAGTCACAACCAATATAAGAGTGTGCAGCTTTGAGTAAGGAACATTTAAGTCAACTTTATAATTTACCCAGAATTCCTAGTTGCTGTATGTAAAACAGTGACAGCTTCCCTTGCATGACATCATTCTGGGTGTGTGGCCACACTGAGAAAACTGGAGAACAGCCAGAAACAAAGTGCTGATAAAACACAAGCATGCGTCAATGCTGAATGTTTGCTTGCTAGCATTAGCATTGGAAGTGCAGGAGTTAGACAGATGCAGAATAGGAATGGCAGTGAAATACTGAACTGACGCCAGCCCCGCTCCACCCTGCAGCGATGGACAGGCACTGGGGTGTGCCTTTGGGTCCTCGTCCATAATGTTCACGTCATTTCACCTCACCCTATCCTGCAGACACTGTCAAGTGTCGAGGTGTGCCTTGGGGTGTTTAGGCTTTCCACTCACCCCACTCCATAAGGAAATATGCTGAAATGGGTGCAGTATAGGAGAATGGGGTGAACGTTGGGGCCGAAGAGTCCAAGGCACACTTCAATGCTTGTCACTGGCTGCAGGGTGGGAGTGGGGGTGGAATGGCATGAGCATTACTGTTGACAATCCCAAGTCACACCCCTGATGCCTTTCAGTCCCTACAGAGTAGTGCGTCATGGTGGGAAACCCTAATGCCCTGGGTGTTTCTTGGCATTTTCACTCAAAGGTTTCAATATGGGCTTTTTGTGACCCCACTGCATAAACAGTGACACTATCAGTTCGTTCGCTGAAAGATGATTTTGCACCTTGACTGCGACATTTGGTGCCACAGGTGTGAAAACACATTTCAGGCAGTATGTGAAAAATTACAGTTGTACTGTTCATGAGGAGGTGTAAAAAATGGTAATGTTGAAAATCTGGAGTGAAAATATAAAATAATTGATGACGTCACGAGCATGCATAGAAACTGCACAACGCACACCCGTAATGCAATTATTTTGGGGATTTTTTACACCACATTTTCAATGTAGGCATTTTGGGACCTCCGCTCATGAACAGTGGCACTGTGATTTTCTTAATCTGTCCCGAATGTTGATTTCGGACAGCAACCGTGCCCATTGTGTGCCACAGGTGTGAAAACATGTTTTGGGCAGAATGTGAAAAATGACAGCTGCACTGTTCATAAGGTGGTGTGCAAAAATGACAATGCTGAAAATCTAGAGTAAAAATATAAAACATTGGCAAAGTTACGAGTGTGCGTAGAAACTGCGCAAAGCACACTGGTAACGCAGTCATTTTTTGGAATTTGTTCACCAATCTCTGCAAAGACATAGACAGGATGGAAGCTGTCCAGAGGAGGGCAACTAAAATGGTGCAGGGTCTGCACCGGAGGACATATGAAGAGAGACTTAAGGAGCTTAATATGTATAGCCTCGAGAAAAGGAGGAGAGGGGACATGATAGAAACTTTCAAGTACCTCAAGGAATCCACAAAGTCCAAGAGGGTAGCATCTTTCAAAAAGAAGTGTGCAAGAACAAGAGGCACAATTTGAAGATAGAGGGCAGCTCAGAGGTAATTTAAGGAAGTATTTTTCACAGAGAGGTTGTGGATGCATGGAATGGCCTTCGGAGGAAGGTTGTGGAGTCAAAATCAGTGGTGGAATTCAAGCATGCATGGGATAGTCATAAGGCAATTCTGGGGGTTGGGGGTAGAAAGAAGTAGGCTGCTGGTTAACTAGGATCTGCAGCTTATCCAGTAGGTAGGGAAATGGGCAGACTGGGTGGGCCAAGCGGTCCTTATCTGCCGTCAAATTCTATGTTTCTATATGTTCTATGTTAAATTTGCAACATGGGCTTTTTGGGACCTCTCCTTATGAACACTGTCACTGTGATTTTCTTAATTTGTCCCAAACATTGATTTCGCAGAGCGACAGCGTAATTGAGCGCCACATGTGCGAAAACACATTTCGGGCAGGATGTGAAAAATGACAGCTATACTTTTCATAAGGAGGTGTGGAAAAATGGCAATGTTGAAAAATTTGAGTGAAAATATTAACAAGCATTTGTCAATACCGAATGTTTGCTTGCTGGCATTGGCAATGATAGTGTAGATGTACAGAGCTGTACGTAATAGGAATGGCAGTGAAGTACTGAACTAAAGCCAACCCCACCACCACCCTGCAGAGAGTGACAGGCATTGGGGTGTGCCTTTGGGTTGTCAGGCATAATGGCCATGCCATTTCACCACACCCCACCCTGCAGACACTGACAAGTGTCACGGTGTTCCTTGGGGTCTTTGGTCCTTATGCGCACCCCATTTCATTAGGAAATACGGTGAGATGAGTGCGATATAGGAGAATGGGGTGAACTTTGGGGCTGAAGAGTCTAAGGCATACCTCGATGCCTCTCACTGGCTGCAGGGTGTGGAATGGTATGAGCATTACAGGCAAGAATCCCAAGTCACACCCTGATGCCTGTCATTCTCTACAGGGTTGGCGTTATGGTTGGAAACCCTAATACCTCAGGCATTCGTTGGTATTTTCACTCCAAATTTTCAACATGTTTTTTTTGTGACCCCACCTCATGAACAGGGGGAATATCAGTTTGTTAGCCGAAAGCTACTTATGCACAGCGACTACAGCATTTAGCACCACAGGTGCAAAAACATTCCGAACAGGATGTAAAAAATGACAGCTGTACTGTTCATGGGGAGGTGTAAAAAATGGCAATGTTGCAAATCTGCAGTAAAAATATTTAAAAAATGGTGAAGTCACGGCGTACGCATAGAAACTGTGCAATGCACACCGTAATATAATTAGGTTGGGGATTTTTACAGCAGATTGTCAACTCAGGCATTTTGGTGCCTCCGATCATGAACAGTGTCACTGTGATTTTCTTTATCTGTGCCGAGCGATGATTTCCATGGCGACCACGCGTCTCTGCGCTGAAAGTGTGAAAACACACTTCAGCCATGTTGTGAAAAATGACAGCTATACTGTTCATAGGGAAGTGTGGAAAAATGCCACTGGTGAAAATCTGGACTTAAAATATTACAAAGTCATGAACTTACGAGGGTGCGTGGAAACTGCACAATGCTCACTCGCAACACAGTCATTTTATGGACTTTTGTCACCAAATTTTCAACATAGCCATTTAAGACCTCTTCTCATGAACAGTGTAACTGTGATTTTCTTAATCTGTCCTAAACATTGCTTTACACACCAACAGCACCATTGTAAGCTACATGTCTTGAAAACGACATTTGAGCAACATATGAAAAATGGCAGCTGTACTGTTCATAAAGAAGTGTAATAAAATGGCAATGTTGAAAATCTGGAGTGAAAATATTAAATTTGCAAACTTACGAGCATGCATAGGAACTGCGCAATGCACGCTCGTAAAACAGTCATTTTTAGGATTTTTTCCACCAAATTTTCAACATAGCCATTTTAAGACCTCTGCTCATGAACAGTGTCACTGTGATTTTCTTAATGTGTCCCATACATTGATTTTGCACATCGACTGCGCCATTATCGCTACATGGGCGGAAACACATTTTAGGCAAGATGTGAAAAATGACAGCTGCACTGCTCATAAGGAGGGTAATGGTAAAATAACAGCGTTGAAATCTAGATAAAAATATTGAAAATTTGTGAACTTACTGTAATCACGTAGGAATGGCGACTTAACGCGACTTGTAAAACAATCGTTTTAAATTTCTTCACCAAATTTTCAACATAGCCATTTAAGACCTCTGCTCATGAACAGTGTCACTGTGATTTTCTTAATTGTCCTGTACATTGATTTTGCACACCGACTGCACCATTGTGCGCTACATGGGAGGAAAGACATTTTGGGTGAGATGTGAAAAATGACAGCTGTACTACTCATAAGAAGGTGTGGTAAAATGGCAATGTTGAAAATCTGGAGTGAAAATATTGAACATTCGCGAACTTACGAGCCTACGTAGGAACTGCTCAACGCACGCTCGTGAAACAGTCATCTTTTGGAATTTTTGTACCAAATTTTCAACATGGGGTTTTTGGGACCCCTTCTCATGAATGATGTCACTGTCATAGTGTTATTCAGGCCCGAAGGGTGATTTCACGCAGTGGCTGCAAAATCACCCTTGGGCCCGAATCCGCCATGATAATGACATCATTCATGAAAAGTCAAAACCATGTTGAAATTTAGTGCAAAATTCCAAACTACCTGAATATGCAATAAGTTGAAAAACCCTATCTAGCTTATTATACAGCTTACCGGCATTTCCTCAGTTCACGGTCGGCTTTGAAGAGTGCAGGCGTGTTCCGGTCCACTGAAGATCGTCGCGCTGAGCTCCGGGTAAGTATGGGGTGAGGGTGTGGGGAGGCAGGGTGCGCAGTGGGTGGGTGCGGGTTGTGGGAGTGGGGGTTGGGAGAAGCGGTGGGACCGTTTTGTTGTGGTAAAAAAGACAGCGTGGGATGTTGCCACGCTGGGTGGCTCCCAGCATGGCACAAGGGCAACTGGGGGCTGTGGAGCCGGCGAGTTGGGCACCCTGTCGGCCATATGATCAGTGCCACACTGGGGTGGGCTCCCAGCGTGGCACCCAGTATGGGGGTAAGGACAGTGAAGCGGCGGGGGATTGGGTAGCCCTGTCGGCTATTCTATGAGATTGCCACACTGGGGTGGGCACCCAGCGTGGCATGGAAGCTTTGAAGGTTCAGCACAAGCCGGCCGGGGGATTAGGCACTCCCGTCAGCTATACGTGTGTGTGGGTGGGGGAGGGCAGCATGCAGTACGTGTGTGTTTGTGTGTGTGTGTGTGTGTGTGGGGAGCTGCGCGCGGGCAGGCGATATCTTCGCTGCTCACTGAGCACTCAACTCCCCTTTCAACTGCCACTGCATTTGGAGCTTGTCATAGACAGCTCAGCAGCTAGCTTACAGGGGCCGCGCCTGCCAACACACTGACTGAATTGGAGGAGGAGGTGACACACCTCCGAAATCTCGGATGATGGCACTATGTTTCTTGCACATGCGTGCAAGCAAACATAAAAATTCTTGAAGTTACGAGCGTGCATGGAAAACGGTGCAATGCACACTCGTAACACAGTCATTTCTTGGAATTTTTTCACCAAATCTGCAACATAGACTTTCTGGGAGCCCATCTCATGAACAGTGACACTATAATTTCATTAATTGGTCCTGGAAGGTGATTCCACGCAGTGAGCCAAGATATCCACCTAAGTTGAAACCCCCCATTTATGCCATTACACAGATTACCGGCATTTCTTCAGTTCACGGTCGGCTTTGAAGAGTGCAGACGTATTCCCGCTCCACCGAAGATCGTTGCGCCAGACTTCGGAGGTAAGTATGGAGTGAGGGGGAGGTGTGGGGAGGTGTGGTGCACAGTGGGTGGTTGTGGGTTGGAGGAGGGGACCCGATGGCGATGGACCGTTTTCTGTGTTTCAGGTTATAAAAATAAAAAAATCAAAAAAGCACCGTGGACCACGTCCTGTTTTTACAGGTGTAAGAGTTTGGGAGGTCATGTTAGCCAGTGTGGCACACAATAGGGGTAGGGTGGGGCATGGGGGTGGGAAAATGCTGATGCAATGGGGGGTTAAACATGTCGACAGGAGGATTGGGCACCCCGTCTGCAAGCGTGTCTGTGTTGGTGGGGATGATGCCGATGGGGATTGGGTACCCACTCAGCAGATTGGGAACAGGGCACTGAAGCCAATGGGGATTGGGCCCCCCGTCAGCAAGCATGTCTGTGTTTAGGGGGTATGATGCCAAGGGGGATTGGGCACCCCCCTCGGCAGACAAAACACAGCAAACGGGCACATATTTCAATGAGGACTGGGCTCCCCCATTGGCAGATGAACTGGGGAAGGGGCATGCCAACAGGGGGATTGGGCACCCCCGAAGTCAGCTTGCTAGGGACTGTGAGAGGTGGACGGTGACAGTCACTGCCATGTTTATTGAAATGTTACACCAGGCAGGTCACACCCTGCAATGAGGGGGTTCTCCCTCATTGCAGCATCAAAATAATTTCAAGTTGGTGGCACGCTTGCAGACTACTATCATAGCCAGCATGCTCCTTCATTGGTGACACACAGACAAGCCCTAAAAAGCAGTGGCAGCATTGGCCACAACACTGCCGCACCTCCACAATCTGCTTCTCCAGCAAGCTGCCACAACATGTTTCTTGTGCATGAGCACAAGCAAACATAAAAACGACTATGACAGATTATTTTACAAAACAAATTGCAGCTTTAACATCTGAAGCATGGCTGGGAATGGCATTCTATGTGAATAAGGCATTTGAGGAACTTCCATAAATCACTTTAACTTTCGTAGATACTGTAACACAGCACTGGGCAGAGTTGTGGAAGGGCGTTATTTCCCAGCACGCCTGTTCCATTTTCTCTCTGCTAGGACTACAAAACATGGTGCACACACTACAAGCCCCAGAAGGCATTGCACCACAGCTCCACCTAGCTGATTGCCTGATTAAGAACAGGTGCAGGAGAGTGACTACCTGCATAAAAGAGAAGGCTCAAACAATTGCTCTCTCTCAGTACCTGATTAGGAAACAGGCGTGGAGGGTGGCTGGTGAGCATTTGTAGCAAGAAGGAAAGAAAGAAAGAAAGAATTTTGAAGCGAGTGACTTCCTGGCTTTGACCTTTTGTTTGGCATGCGACTATGAATTGGATCTTGACTTTGGACTGGCTGAAAACCTGACACTGGTAAATGACTTTCGTTTGAAACAAAGACCAAGAGACTCTTTTCTGATTTTGTTTGTTTGCCCCAGGAAATAGCTTAGCTATCTGGGCTATAGACAGGGAACTGAAAACTCACTGTGTAGGTAGCACTCAACAAAGAGTTAGGTATTATTTTCTTTTGTTTGTTTGCATCCTGCATTGTTTTGAATGTACCTCTCTCAGTATTTTTACTACTAAACATATAGTCATAGTGCTGTGTGACCCTGAATATCCTGTGTCGTGGTGCAAAGTGTGCTCATATCCCCGCCTACAAGATCCCAGTGCAACAAAACCCCCCTTACTGTGTTACAGTGGTGGAGAATGCGGGCAAGGTTGTGTGGATAACAACAATACTAACACACTGAAACAGCCATGGAGAACCTACTGCAGCAGCTTGTGCAAGCAAACCTGGCCCAGCAAGCTGCAAACCAACAACAGGCGGAGACCAACAGACTGCTGCTGGAAGAGCAACAGAGGGGACAACAAATGTTGAACTTGGAGCTACAGCGGCTTGCCACAGAGGTGGCAAAAGGGAAGGAAGCCCAACCAGCAGGTGCATCTTCCATTGTAGCTGGACATTTCCTGCAGAAGATGACAGCCAGTGATGATGTGGAAGCCTATCTGAAAACTTTTAAAAGGACTGCAAACAGAGAAGAATGGCCTCAAAGCAAGTGGGCTGGCATTCTGGCCCCCCTTCTTCAGTGGTGATGCACAGAAGGCGTATTATGACCTTGAATCAGAGGACACTGATGACTGTGACAAGTTGAAAAAGGAAATCCTTGCGTGCCTAGGAGTAACAACAGCAGTGAGAGCTCAGCGATTCCACTCATGGACATTTCAACCAGAGAAAACTCTCCGCTCACAGATGTTTGATCTGATCCACTTAGCCCGAAAATGGCTGCAACCTGAAATCCTGCCGTCTACTGCAGTGGTGGAAAGAGTGGTGCTGGATCACTTCACCAGAGGGCTGCCCTATGATTTGAAAAAAAGCATCAGTCAAGGCAACCCTAGCACAGCAGAGGGCCTGGTAGGCCTTGTGGAAAGGTATCACGCTACGGCTGAGCTCTTTAAGACTACCAGACCTGAAAGGATCAGTTCTGATAAGAGAACCCACCAGGAGCAAGACAAGAGAGCCATCCTCTGCACAACACAGCTGGAAGGGAGAGAAGGAGCCAGGGGACCAGATGACTACAGCACTAGCAGAGGGCACCAGAACTTGTTTGAAGTAAAAATGAAAGTGATGGACCGAGATACCAGAACCTGTTTCATATGTGGAGAACCAGGACACATTTCTTGGAAATGTCCTAAGAAAGATGAGCCAATGCAAGCAGAAGCAACCCTGTCCAAACAGTGTAATGTCATCACTGCTCTCCTGGGGAATCATAGTCAGCCTCCTCGCATCAGTCCAGTCCAAATCCAGAACCAGGAAGTGGATGCATTGCTGGACTCCGGCAGTATGGTGACACTAGTCAGCCCCTCTTTAGCACCCATGAGCCAAGTGAGTGACAACAACCCCATTTCCATCACATGCATCCATGGGGACACCAAGACATATCCCACAGCTCACCTTGAAATAAAAACAAAGGAAGATGTGTTTACTGGAACAGTGGGATTGGTGAAGCAGTTGCCTTTCCCTGTGTTGTTGGGACGGGACTGTCCATTCTTCCAAAGACTTTGGAAATGAGAAAAAGACAAAGACAAAGAGGAGGATAAAGACCATGAAGACACAGGCAAAGACAAAGACAAAGATGAAGACAAAGAGGAAAACAAAGACAATGAGGATGACAAAGTGTATACAGTGTCCGACAAACCTGAAAGAAAAAAAAATACGTCTACACCAATGGTACAAGTCTTCGTGGGAGAAGACAATGATGAGGAAGATGGAGGAGCAGATGTCACAGAAGACACTCCAGAGGACTTAGAAGGGGGCAATTTCTTCACACCAACATGCACACAGTACAGAGGAAGATTTGGGACAGCACAACTGGAAGATCCCACACTCTAGCATGCCAGAGGAAATGTGAAAGTGGTGAATGGGAGGCCCTTCAACCCTGACCAGCCCCTCCCCTACCCACACTTTGCTATGAAAAACAACTTGCTGTATCAAGTACACAAAACAGCCAACATACTGACAGAGCAGCTGCTCGTGCCCCAGCCCTTTCGGTGCACTGTAATGCATTTGGCTCATAGCCACCTCTTGGCGGGACACCTGGGAATGGATAAAACAAAAGAGAGACTGCTGAATCGTTTCTTTTGGCCGGGGGTCCACGCTGAGGTGGAACAATATTGTCGCTCCTGTCCAGAGTGCCAGCAGAGAGCTCCACAACCCTCTTTCCGAAATCCATTAGTTCCTCTGCCAATCATCGAAACACCTTTTGAGCAGATTGCCATAGACCTGGTAGGACCCTTGGTGAAGTCTGCGAAAGGGTTTCAGTACATTCTGGTGGTAGTAGGCTATGCTACCAAATACCCTGAAGCCATTCCCCTGCGGAACCCGACAACCAAGAGCATCGCCCGAGAACTAGTGCAGATGTTTTTCCGAGTCGGGATACCCTAGGAAATCCTCACTGACCAAGGAACTTCATGTCCAGAATAATGAAGGATTTGTGCCAGCTCCTCCAAATCAAACAGCTGCGCATGTCTGTGTATCATCCGCAGACAGATGGGCTCGTTGAAAGATTCAATAAAACATTAAAGAGTATGATTAAAAAAAAAACATGGAGACAGATGGACGGAACTGGGACCAGTTGCTGCCATATCTAATGTTTACCATCAAGTGAAGTGCCGCAAGCGTCCACAGGATTTTCCCCATTTGAACTGCTGTATGCCCACAGCCCACAAGGTCTCCTTGACATAACAAAGGAGACAGGGGAGCACCAACCCTGCCCCCACCTAACCAGCATTGAACACGTGGAAGGGATGAGAGAGTGCCTTAATGCCATAATGCCTATCGTGAAGGAACATTTGCAAAAGGCCTAAGAAGCTCAAAGTAGAGCCTACAACCATCCCGTAGCACCCAGAGGGTTTCAGCCCAGTGACAGAGTGATGGTACTTGTCCCCACCTCCGAGTGCAAGTTCCTGCCCACCTGGAGAGGACCCTACGAGGTACTTGAAAAAATAAACCAAGTCAATTACAAGGTAAAACAACCGGGTAGACGAAAGCCTGAACAAATATATCACATCAATTTGTTGAAAAAATGGGTGGACCGTGATGTCTTCTGGATTGAAACAAACCCCTGTCCAGATGAGGAAAACCCCAGAGACGCAGTGACGGTTGGAGACCTGACACCAAGTCAGAAACAAGACATCTTCAAATTCCTTGACAGAAATAAAGATGTGTTCTCTGATCTGCCCGGCAACACTCGACTCGTCACACATGACATTGTGACCCCTCCAGGGAAACGGGTACACCTCAAGCCATATCGTGTACCAGAAGCACGAATTGCGAAAAAGGAAGAGGTTAAAAAGATGTTAGATCTGGGAGTAAGTGAAGAATCTCACAGTGCCTGGTCTAGCCCCATAGTGCTTGTCCCAAAACCCGATGGATCAATCAGGTTCTGCAATGATTTCAGAAAACTGAATGAGATTTCAGCTTTTGATGCATACCCTATGCCAGGAGTAGATGAACTCATCGAAAGATTGGGAACAGCCCGCTTCATTAGCACTCTTGACCTGACGAAAGGCTACTGGCAAGTCCCCTTGACAAAAGCTGCCAGAGAGAAGACTGTGTTTGCTACCCCTGATGGCTTGTATCAATATACAATGCTTCCTTTTGGTTTACATGGAGCCCCTGCCACATTTCAACACCTGATGGACCGTGTGCTGTGACCCCACCAGGAGTATGCTGCTGCTTATTTAGACGATGTCATTATTCACAGTCACACCTGGGACAGCCACTTGAAGAAACTGCAAGCTTTGGCGCAGTCCCTCCGAGAAGCAGGGCTCACAGCCAACCCAAAAAAATGTACCTTAGGGGTGAGTGAAGCACAGTACTTGGGTTATACAATAGGAAGAGGCCTTATAAAGCCACAAGAAAAAAAGTTGCTGCCATTCAAGATTGGCCACAACCGGTCAATAAAAAACAAGTAAGGGCATTTTTGGGACTCACAGGCTATTACAGAAGGTTTATTCAAAACTTTGCTACTGTAGCAGCCCCCTTAGTGACCTCACGCGTAACAGCCAACCTAACATGGTGAAATGGACTCCTGAAGCAGACAAAGCTTTCCATTGCTTGAAACTGGCACTGTGTGCCTCTCCTGTCCTGAATTCCCCTGACTTCTCCAAACCCATGATCGTACAAACTGATGCATCTGACATGGGCCTGGGTGCAGTCCTGTCACAGGACGTTAATGGTGAAGAACACCCGATCATATACTTGAGCCGCAAGCTATTGCAGCGTGAGGGTCACTTTGCCACGCTGGAGAAGGAATGCCTGGCGATCAAATGGGCACTTGAGTCGCTGAAGTATTACCTGCTGGGCCGTAAGTTTTTTCTTTTTGTTACTGATCACGCTCCCCTGACGTGGATGAGACAGGCTAAGGAAAAGAATGCACATGTTACCCGATGGTTTCTGAGTTTACAGCCCTTTGATTTTCAGATTGTTCACCATGCTGGTGCCAAGCATGGGAATACAGATGCTCTTTCCCGGATCCACTCCTTCTTTTCTGCTGCCGCTCAGCCTGAGGGGGCTAAGCTGAGGGGGGAGGTATGTAACACAGCACTGGGCAGAGTTGTGGAAGGGCGTTATCTCCCAGCAGGCCTGTTCCATTTTCTCTCTGCTAGGACTACAAAACATGGTGCACACACTACAAGCCCCAGAAGGCATTGCACCACAGCTCCCCCTAGCTGAGTGCTTGATTAAGAACAGGTGCAGGAGAGTGACTGCCTGCATAAAAGAGAAGGCTCAAACAATTGCTCTCTCTCAGTACCTGATTAGGAAACAGGTGTGGAGGGTGGCTGGTGAGCATTTGTAGCAAGAAGGAAAGAGAGAAAGAGAATTTTGAACCAAGTGATTTCCTGGCTTTGACCTTTTGTTTGGCGTGCGACTACGAATTGGATCTTGACTTTGGACTGGCTGAAAATCTGACACTGGTAAATGACTTTTGTTTGAAACAAAGACCAAGAGACTCTTTTCTGATTTTGTCTGTTTGCCCCAGGAAAAGCTTAGCTATCTGGGCTATAGACAGGGAACTGAAAACTCACTGTGTAGGTAGCACTCAACAAAGAGCTAGGTATTATTTTCTTTTGTTTGTTTGTGTCCTGCATTGTTTTGAATGTACCCCTCTCAGTATTTGTACTACTAAACATATAGTCATAGTGCTGTGTGACCCTGAATATCCTGTGTCGTGGTGCAAAATGTGCTCATATCCCAGCCTACAAGATCCCAGTGCAACACAACCCCCCTTACTGTGTTACAGTACATTTAATGTAAATGCATTGTAATGGTACCACTACACGTAAATGAGAAAGGGGGAGATGGGGAGGTTGAATCTCTCTGGCCACTGATATGGGTATAAGGGCCACATGCTGAGCAGTGATTACTAAGTGCCACAGATTCCCCCTGAGTCTACAATGTCAGTGAATGGTACCTTGTTGTTGGCCCCTCATGACCCCAGAGCCTCTTCCTCCTTATCTAAACCGCGGCAGACAAAAAAGTCCTGTTGAATGGATAAGTATAAGGGGACAATCTGGGTGTCCTTAAGAGGTGGAATATGGCTCCTTGACAGAGCTACACCCTTGCCCTCACCTTACACTCCTACAGGACATACCAGTAGGTCTCACACCCCCCCCCACCACCATGGAAGGGGTTTGGCTCTCATCACAGGGACACCCAGCTGAGCTTCCTCAAGGTACAGCATACATAAGGGGATACCACTCCTGAACTTTTCTTATACCCTTAGCAACAGCACTTGTCCCCTCAAACAGGGTTTTTTCATATTTTCAGTTATCCCACTCCCCAGCAAGATGGTGCTCTGCCATCATAAGCAGTGGGTTGGGTCTGCTACTGAGGGGAGATATATTTTCTGATGAGGGAGGATACCCTCACCATATCTGTGCTCCGTCAGTCCCATACTGTCCAATATGCTGGTGCTGCGAAGCCTTGATGGCGGGGCTCAAGAGGTTTTGACTGGCAGGACCCCACCCACCCTTTTGTTCCCTGCACTTAGCCTTGAGAAGTGCTATGCTGCTGGGGGGACCATATAGTAAACTGAAGGGTAGTTTTACCATGCATTCTTTTGGTTTTCTTTCTGGGTGTTGTTTTCTATTTTTGTTCTTGCTTTATTTAGATGCTTAACTGGGATTTTTATGGTATTGCTGGGGGGACTTGGGCTTGGGCCATTATTACATGTTAATATTGTTCATGAGGATATGAGGATTCTAATGCTGCTAGCATGTATCCTTCACCTAGCAGTAGCAGGGAGGCCCTTAGCTGGAGATAGGAGCTATCAGCATGTGGAATCCTCAGTGCTCTGGTTTACACTACAAGTTGATCCTATAGGTCTTTGCAGTCGACATGGGTCTCCTTCAAGGGTGTCATTGCTGAAATAAGGGCAATAACTTGGAATGCTAGGGGACTGACTTTGCTGATTAAGAGGAAGAAGGTCCTCTCTCACCTCATACATTTATGTGCACCAATAATCTTTTAACAAGAGACAAAACTAAATACAGAGGACGCAAGTAAGCTCAGAAGGGAGTGGGTGAGAGTAGAAGCCCGTAGCGCCACCTCTAAGTGGAATAAGACAGCGGAAATGGAGCTTTCCATTGTCGATTCCTCCGCAGACCGCATCTGCATCAGAGAAACCTGGTTGAGCGATGACGCTGGCACTGTGTTGGGGCATCTGTTCCTCCTGGCTTTTCCATGGTGCATTAGAAACATAGAAACATAGAAGTTGACGGCAGATAAGGACCGCAAGGCCCATCCAGTCTGCCCATTTCTTTTTCTACCTTATAAATGTGCCATCGGCCTTTGCTCTGTCAGTGGCCTATCTATTCATACTCATCTGTATTGCTCCCTTATGCCTATCCCATGCCTGTTTGAAGCACTGCACTGTATTCATAGCCACCACTTCCTGAGGTAGGCCATTTCATGCATCCACCACCCTTTCTGTGAAAAAGAATTTCCTCACATTCCCCCTTAATCGGCCTCCCTATAATCTCATGCTGTGTCCTCTTGTCCTGCTATTTTTCTTATATTTAAACATGTTAGACTCTTTCACCTTGTTAATGCCCTTAAGGTGTTTGAATGTTTCGATCATATCACCTCCCTCCCTCCTTTGCTCAAGGGTATAAATATTGAGCTCCGTTAATCTGTCCTCATATGTTTTCTGATGCAGTCCCTGCACCATTTTGGTTGGCCTTCTCTGGACTGCCTCAGTTTGGTTAATGTCCTCATGAAGGTGTGGCCTCCAGTACTGCATGCAGTACTCCAGATGGGGCCTAACCAGTGTCTTGTAAAGAGGGATTATTACCTCCCTTTTATGACTTTTGATACCCCTACTAATACACCCTAACATCCCCTTAGCCTTACCTACTGCTTTAGAGGTCTGCTTGGATGATTTCAGGTCATCGCTGATGATGATGCCCAAGTCTCTTTCTTCCTTTGTGACTGCCAGCAACTCCCCTCCCAGCCGATAGGTGGCTTTAAGGTTTCTCTTCCCAATGTGCATGATCTTGCACTTCTTTGCATTAAATCCCAGTTGCCACTCTTCTGACCATTTTGCTAGTTCATCCAGATCTCTTCTCATTCTGCCCACCCCATCAGGATCATCTACTCTGTTGCAGATCTTGGTGTCATCTGCAAACAGACAAGCCTTACCCTCTAGTCTATCTACAGTGTCACTAATGAAGATATTGAAGAGGACTGGCCCCAGGACTGATCACTGAGGTACCCCACTTGTGACTTGCATCTCTTCTGACTGTATACCATTTACCACCACTCTCTGTTTTCTGCCCATCAACCAGTTTGCCACCCAGTTGACCAACTTCTGACCCACCCCAAGCCTACCCAGCTTATTTATCGATCTTCTATGTGGAACAGTGTTGAAAGCTTTGCTGAAGTCAAGTGGCTGACATCAACTTGCTCCCCTTGGTCCACCACCTCTGGTTACCCAGTCAAAGAAATTTATGAGATTAGTTTTGACAGGACCTTCCTTTGTAAACCCATGCTGTCTTGGATCCTGTGCCCTATGGATTCCAGGTGTTGCACTATCCTTTCCTTAAGGAATGCCTCCATAATCGTGCCCACTACTGAGGTAAGACTGACTGGTCTGTAATTCCCTGCCTCCTCCCTGCTACCACTCTTGTGGAGCGGAATCACATGAGCCCTTCTCCAGTCTTCTGGGACCTCTCCTGTGCTCAGAGACTCATTAAGCAGTTCTGCTAATGGCTTTGCTAGTTCCACCCTTAGCTCCTTGAGTACCCTGGGATGTATACCATCAGGTCCCATTGCCCGAGGATGGATCACAGAGGGGGCGGGGTGGCCATCTGTTTTAGATCCGGTCCACACAAAGGTAGTGGTGCACACACAAGGAATGTGGTAGGCAGAAATACTTTAAAAATATTTTACTCAAAGCTGTGCTTCTTGAAATAACAAGCTGATGCATACAGTATACAACCTCATCGGTATGGCTCTTTTCCCTAATGCCTCAAGTCTCGTGAGTCTTCAGTCATGATCCCCACTGAAGACTCACGAGAGTCGATGCACTAGCGGAAAGAGCCTCCTGCATTCCTTGTGGGCTGTAGACGTGGGGGGACAGATGGAGGCAGACACCCATAAAATGAACTCAAAATAGCTTTTATTCAGCAAACAGAACTTGATGAAAATAAAGAATCTAACTGTACAGTGACCAAAAAAAAAAAAAAATAGAGATGACTAACATATGCAATCATAAACGTAATTATAGCATTTGACCACTAGGAGGAGCTAGGGTCTGAGGAGGAGGAGTCAGACCATCTGCTGAGCTATAAGATCTGCTCCCTACTCCTTCACTACCAAAGCTCAACTGAGCCCTCTGTACATATGGATGGGTCAGGTGGTGTTATTAAACTCCACCCCCTTTTGAAAAGTTAAACTTTATTTTGTTAAATACACTTTATTATTTACTACCAAGCATCCTATATGCAGATGTGGTTTAATATCTTCCATATTTCAGTACTAGAACCTTATTTAAATTATTCTATGGCATAATATGACTGTTGATGGTGGCTCCCTGCTGTCTTGGCTCCTCCCACATGTATTTAACCCAATATAGATGGAAACACAGAGGCCGGACAGCTCTATAGAAGGCTGGGACAGGAGAGGATCAGGCAGCAACAGGGCCACTCCCAAACTGAAACCTCCAGGAAATACCTAAGTAAAAAATACTAAAAACATCACAGGTACTTTAACATTTCTTTCTAAACATTAATACCTTACTACATTTTCTCTGTAACCCCTAGATGGCGCTATCCCAGGGGCTACTACCCCTGCCTGATTTGCCACTAACAGGTTGAGGGGCCTGGATCCAATGGTGGGTGCCTCCACCCAGAGGTCAGGGTTTGCAATAGTTAAACTTACTTGGTCACAGCCCTCTGGGACACTGCAACCCCCCTTTCTTCCCACTAGTGGCCCACACAATACATCAGAATTACCTTCACAGTATACACTTGCCCCAGGGCTGGTTCAGGCACGGGACCTCCTGTAAAATAAGATACAGTGCAACAATCACAGTACAATACTTTAACATAGACAAATACCTCAGGCAGTATAACTTTGCTGAAACAAGCAGCTCTGCTTTATTTAGGGGGAATATAACAAGGACAGGGGGAAATCAGGTTAATTAGCTTATCACTTTACTATCTACCTATGGCTCTGTGCACAGGCCTATCCCTACCAGTTACTGTCCCTGGGTACCCAAGCCCTAGTGGCTAGTCCAAACCGTGGCAGCTGGTAGGGGCCCTTTCCCACAGAGAAAAGAAAAATTAGTTTAAACAGTCAGCAGTACAGTGATTCCATTTGGATTTATTGTGGCAATTCAACAGGGAGCGACCCTGAATTAGTACTCACGACCTCCAAACAAGATAGGGTCCTTCAATGTCAGCAGGGCTACTCTTGAGCTCCACGAGTCTCCTCACACATTTATATGGCAAAAAGAAAGTACTATACCAGGCAGGCTGCTTCTCTATCCCGATCGCAATTACTGCACAATACCCGGGAGAACACACAGCAGATTCAGTTCCTGACAGACCGAGTGTAATTCGGCAATTTCTCCAGTCTTCTACAGGGTGAGCCTGGTTTCTACTCTTCAGATATCCTTTGATTCTCTTCACAGAACGGATTCAGTCCTAACAAGCAGTTACACAAGCTGCAGACCGGAACTCTGGGCCTTACACACGTTTCCCAACTAAAACTGCACACTGAAAAAACACAGGGCTCCTTCCTTCTTCACTGCCAAAGCTCAACTGAAACTCCAACAGACAAAACCGGGCACTTCCTTTGAGTTCCTCCCAGTTCTTGACTGGATTGGCTGTCACTCACAATAGACTGCTGCTGTTGGTCCAAAAGGCGCGAAGTCTAAGCTACATCTCCCAGAGTCACTGCCCATACAATCCTCTTGTGGCTGGCTCAGATTATGAGTCCAAGTTCTGATCTGGCCAAGGCACCATTTTAGAGCTATAGCTTACTCCCCACACTGATTGGTCCAGTTCAGCAGTTCAAAACCAGAATGGGGAACTAGGCAGACACTGTTCTGACTGCAAAGAAAGCAGGTTAGACAAACTGTAATTTCATTATTACTCTAAATGGTTTCTGGCAAACAGTTACATCTTTCAGATAGGTTCCCTTTGCACTCCTCGTGACTGCAAAAATGGAGTGAATTGACAGCAGCTCGAGTGGTACTCAATCAAAAAAACACACAGTCCCCCATACAAACTAATTATGTCTTAAAGAGACAGTACCAGAGGTTCTAAAAACACTCACTGATAAATGGCTTAAACGCCAAACACCATTCAGGCTTGGAGCATTCAAGCAAGCTCCTGGAAGTCTTTTGGGAACCCCCATTTGCGGGGGTTAACCTTCCTGGCTTGGGAAAGCTTGACGTCCGCGTCAAGCAAGTACCCATAAGTTTCAACTGCAACCATATACATTTGCATTAGGCTCGCATATAATCATCAGTCAATATATCATTTTACCAAGAACACATTTCTGAAACATTGCGATGCGTCACTCTTTACACAGTATTACATACCCGCATTGTACCATAACTCAAGTTATTACCTCTTGTACATGAAACCTGAAGAGGGCCCTTCCTATCAGTTACCTTGGGGCTGGATGGGGCAAGGGCACCATACTAGAGGGCAACACAAGTAACTTGGAGTTAGCACTGACGCTCAGTTTGGCAGCAATGAGCTCAGGGACACATACACTCCTTTATGGACAACATTGAGAGGCAGATCCACTGGCCGCCCAGGGAATCATAACTGAGGTGCACCACAGGCTTTACAGCTCGACCAGTCTTTCTAGGGGAACTGTTACAGTCTCTGCACTCTAAGCCTCATTTTCAGCATTGTCCTCACTTGTCAGGAGTCTCCATGGGGTAGAGGGCTAGAACTTGGGGCACTTTCAGCTCCAGGAGTTACAGTTTCTGAGTCCACAACATTTGGCTCGCATGGAGAGCTTTCGGACACTGGCAGTGGACTGTCAGGGCACTCAAAATACTCTTCTTGTTCTGGTGTAGCACCAGTCTGACCCAATCCATCATTTTCCTCCCCTGAAAGCTCAAACAGTTCAACCATGCACAATGATTCCATTTCATCTGATCTGATGCTCTGCACTTCACTTTCTGGGAGCATTGGCTCCAGGATGAAGCTGGGGCTTGGACAGTCCAGAAGGCCCAGCTTCATCTCCAGTATTGACTAGGGATTGCCCCAAACAATTGACTCAGTTAAGTAAGAAGGATAGTATTCAAAGTCACCCTCACTTTCTTCCGATATGGACTGACAGTCATGCTCAAGTGGGACTTGTGAAGGGGAACACTTTAACTTTGCTTCTGTAGGTGCAGACTTTCTTGATCTTTTCTTGGCAGCAGCTCTAGTCACTGGTCCAGAGGGGGCATCTTCTGGGGGCTCAGACTCAATCAAGATTTGTCCAATGGGCAGTAAATGATTTCTATGCATTGTTTTTACATCTTTTGAATTATTCTCAGGCCTTACTTTGTACACTGGCAGATCATCTAGTTTGCCCACTACAATGTGAGGAAGATGGTGCCATCTGTCAGCAATCTTGTGTTTGCCATGCAGTCCCAGATTTCTTAGCAATACCCGATCTCCCTCCTGGAGTTCCTGTGCTTTCACCTTTTTATCATACCTTTCTTTGTTGGCCAGATTTCTTTTGGCAGCCATGGTTTGAGCCAGTTGGTACGCATGAGTTAGCTGGGCCTTTAACTTTTGCACATACTGTAAATAGTTGTCAGCTTGAACCCCATCAGGAGAGACCCCAAAACACACATCTACCGGTAGTCGAGCTTCTCTTCCAAACATCAGGCGGTAGGGGGGAGAACCCAGTGGCATCACTTTTGGTGCAGTTATAAGCATGTACCAGGGTGCTAATTTGTTGGCTCCATCTAGGCTTGTCCTTTGGGTGCAGGGTGCCTAGCATATCTAGCAAAGTGCGGTTGAAACGTTCAGGCTGTGGGTCCCCTGGGGTGGTAAGGTGGTTCTGGACTTTCGCACTCCCCACAGAGAAAGCATCTCTTTGATCAGACGACTCTCAAAGTCTCTCCCTTGATCAGGATGGATTCTTTGTGGAGCCCCATAGTGAACAAAAAGTTTTCTACAAGTACTTTGGCTACAGTGGATGCTTTCTGGTCTTTGGTGGGAAAGCTTGGGCATATCTCATGAAATGGTCAGTGACCACCAGCACATTACTGATATTTCTTTGATCTGACTCCAAACTCAGAAAATCAATACAGACCAGCTCCATGGGTGCACTGGTGGTTATGTTAACAAGGGGGCAGCCCCTCTGGGCCAAAGCTTTCTCTGTAAGCAGCGACTACAAGTTCAGATGTGTTGCTCCACATCAGCCCCCATCTTAGGCCAATAGAATCTGGATCTCACCAAGTCAAGTGTTCTGTCTATACCAAGGTGCCCCATGTGGTTGTGCAAGGACATCAGTACTGAGTCTCGAAAGGCAGTGGGCAGCACTAGTTGTTGTTTGTCTACTTGTCCCCTCTGTCTACTGTTTCTCTGTATAACAGTTTATTGATCAGTTTCAACTTAGGACCTTCTTTGTATAATAGTGCAGTTCTCAAACCGGGAGCGAATTTGACACATCTTTTCCTGCATAGAGGGCTTCTAAAGCTGCTTTGATCATGGGATGCATGGATTGAGCCCATCATCACTGTCATTGTCCAGCTGAGGCAGTGCACCAATGTCTATTGCAGAAAAGTGGCAATAAGCAGCAGGTATGCAATTCTCAGAGGGTCCAAGCAATCCACCATGCAGTCCACTGCGTCCGTGGACATTTGTTCCTCCCTGTCAAACTTCCGGCGAGATGCCCGAATGTCAGGTTCTGCCAATCAGACCCAATCATTCTGGGAAACAGGCCTCGAGAGAGAGCATCAGCATCTATGTGGTTCAGACCTGCTCGTATTTGAGAGCATAGTCATATGTAGATAATGCAGAAAGCCACCTATGGCCAGTGGGCATCCAACTTAGCTGAGGTCTGCACATAGGTCAAAGGATTATGTCAGTTTTACTAGTATTTTAGCCCCATACAAGTACTCATGGAATTGGTCAACAATAGCCCACTTCAAAGCTAGGAACTCTAACTTATGTACAGGATAGTTCTTTTCGGATGGGGTCAGGCTTCTACTGGCAAAGGCCACTGGTCTCAGGCCATTCTCATGCTCTTGGTACAACACAGCCCCCAACCCTTGCAAGCTAGCATCAGTGTGCAGGATGTAAGGTTTTCTTGGATCGGCATAGGCCAGCACTGGAGCATGGGTAAGTTGATATATGATCTCATGAAAAGCAGTCTCACAATCAGGAGTCCAGCGGGCCCCAAATACTTCACTCGGATGAAAATACACTCTTTCAGTCTTGAGGGACGCTGACTTTTGGTATTTTTTGTGGGTTGGGGGATACCCTTGAGTAAGGTTAAGTAAAGGCGGATCACTCTTGAATAGTCCTTGATGAAAGCTACGATAATAACCACAGAATCCCAGGAATCTTTGCAGTTCTTTTAGATTTTTTGGCTGTGGCCAGGTGGTCAAGGCCTCAACTTTACTTGGGTCGGTCTCTATTCCTCGGTGGATACTATGTGTCCCACATACTTTACTGATGTTTGAAAGAATTGACACTTGTCAATGGACAGTTTAAGGCCAAAGTTCTCCAGTCGGTCCAATACCTTAAATAATCTGCTCTCATGTTCCTTCAGTGAGCTGCCAAACACAATAACATCATCTAGGTATACCAGGCACTCTAGTGTTCATGTCCCCACTGCACGCTCCATCAATCGTTGAAAAGTGGCTGGGGCACCTGAATCCTTGAGGCATCCTCATGAATTCATGAAGCCAAGCGGACAGATAAAGGCTGTCTTCTCACGGTCCTCTGGGGCCATCGGGATCTGGTAGTACCCACTGCGGAGATCCAGCACAGAGAACCACTTGCTCCCTGCTTAGGCAGTCCAAAGCATCCTGAATGCGGGGCATTGTGTACTGATCAGGGATAGTCCGATGGTTTAAGGTGCGATAATCCACGCACATCCTTACTGTCCCATTCTTTTTCCTCACTACCACAATGGGGGAAGCATAAGGGCTTCTGGATTCTTGTATTACACCAGCAGCTAACATCTCTTGCAGATGCCGTCTCACATCATCTATATCAGCAGGTGCCAGGCGTCGAGACCTCTCACGAAATGGTCTTTCGTCATGCAGCCGGATATTGTGCTCAGCTCCTTGCACGCATCCTACGTCCCATTCCTTTAAAGAAAACACCTGGTCTCTCTGGGCAAGCTTCTCACTGATCCTCACTTTCCATTCAGCTGGCAACGGGGAGTCGCCGAAATCAAACAAGTCAGGCGTTACTCTGTCATTCTTCCTCAACTCTTGCTGCTGGGTAGTACTGCAGTGTCTGCACAATGCACATTAGCCAGGATGCAACCTCTATTTACTCGAATGTCTCTTTCAGACACATTATGAACTTGGACCATTACCCTTCTGGCATAAGCATGGGCTCTAGCAGGCAAAATACTAAGCTTGACAGGTCCTCTGGCAATTTTCCATCGCCTGGTGCATCCAACATTAATATTTTATTCTTAACATCCTTTCTGATACGGACCTCTCCCTGTAAGGTACACTGGGCATTTGGCGCCAGGATCAGAGACTCAGGATCCTTCTTCCATACAATTCCGACCGGTTCCTCTGGTTCTATTTTTTCAGCATCTCTCTGTGCCTCATAGGCCTTCTTAATTAAAGCCGGAACTCTTAAAGCTCTACTAGTCTTTGACCCCTGTTTTTCATAACACAACTGTGCCAGCTTTCCGAACATATGAGCATTTGTTCCAATCAACAAAGGGACACCATCATAGAGTCCAGTGGGGAGACACACTAAGGCTAGGGTCTCTACTTGTTCGGCCACTCCAGCCACGAGGTGGGGGAAAGACAGCCAAATTCGGATATACCCGAATAGGGTAGGTCTTCTCACTTAACCCCCATACATGCAGTCCTTCTAATGGTTGTAAGGGTACATCTGACAAATGCTTCTGATACCAATCCTGGAACATAATTGTCACTTGGGAGCCACTGTCTAATACAGCTCTTGTAGACACTCCATTCACCTTTACAGTGGTCTCCATGGAGGGACCCACTATTCTGGACCAGTCTGGAGAGGTGGTAGAGGGGGCCTGGGCAACTGACCTTGCCACAAAAAGACGTGAGTTAGCATTTTTGGTGCCCTCACTGGGATCATTTTGTGCACCTCTTAACCACTGATTTGTTCTCTGAAGCTCTCCTTGTAGTCTATATGCAACTTTGTCAGTGTCTTTTGGAGACCGGCATTCCCTCTTCATGTGCCCATCCTTCCCGCAATTATAGCAAAACATACTTTCTGGAGTATGAGCAGGCCGAGGCGCCACACTGGGAGCCAGGGCGGGGGTACTACTAACTGGAAACCTTGGTGCCATCTCTGTCTGCGGCGTGATAAGCATTTGGAAACATCTTGTCAGTTTCTCCACTTCCATGGTCAAGGAATTGAGTTTGGAGCTGTTATCAGCAGGAGATACATGGGTGGGTACCCCCACCCGCATAGCAGATGCAGTCGGATATAGGTCAGGGCCCGTACTTGCAGGCGTGGCCTTCATAAAGGGACTGTTTTTGAATTCCCGGATCTCTCTCAACAGTTTGCCCCATTGTGGCATATCTTTTCCTTGTCAGAGCACTCATTGACTGTCAACCTCTGCCCTGAACTTCACTTGATGGGTCACCCTCAGTCACTGGGTCATAGCCGCAGCTATTGGTGCAGGTCCTCCCGAGGTCGCTTTTCTCAACTCCTCGAATTTCTCCATTAACTCATCATAGGAGGGTGGGATTCCAGTCAATTTGCCAAGCGTGAATGAAGCAACAGCAGTTCTGAGAAGGGGGCAGACTTAAGGATCCTGTCCAGTCTGGTTCGGTCCAGTTCAATCGCTGGCCAACTACCCTTTCTGAGGCATTCTTGCAACAATTTTTCCAGCCGAGATACATACACAGACAACAGCTCCCCTTGGTACTGTTGTGCATTTCTTACTCTCCACCATAGATCCTCATCAGAATCTGGGCTCCCATACACATTCTCCAAGGCCTCAAGATAGGCCTGTGCAGTCACTTCAGGGTTACTGGCCTGCTTAGCACGGATGGTAGCCAGGGCAGGACCTCGAGGCTCTCACTATCCCTCTTCACTTTTCGACTTCCAGCATTGCCATTCTAGCACTTGGGGCAACATAGTCTATCAGGTCTCCCAGTCATCCTCCCCTTGGGGGTGGGAGGGTGCCAGAGAAGATCCTAAACCTTCGGAAAGAATCGTGACTAATGGCAGGTGCAGAAATAGGAGTCTGCATTGGTTCAGCCACCATTACGGTACTGGAGCGGAGAGGGTGTTGGGGAGGAACACCCCCAGGTGGCAAGAATAGTTTCTTCAAGTCCTCCTCAGTTCCCTTCCCCAGCAACCATTTAGCAAATTCTCCTCAAAGTTTCAGACAGTGGTGGGGCTCATTCCCCCGGTCTTTACTGTACTTAGTTATCACTCTCCAGGCAGTGAGGGCTCCCTCTGGGGTAATGGTCTGTGGCACTTGGAGCTATCTATGGGATCCTTAAACTCTACTAGGGCCAGGAAAGTGTGGGTGAGCAGATTAGCATGCCGACCCACCACCACAGGGTTTTGTAAACCTTCCACCTTGGAAAGTACTCCCTGTACAGTGTCCGTATTGATACCCAGGGGGATGTCCAGGATAAGCATAGCATTTTGGGGGTCAATCTCCTCCCCAGTACACCACTCCACCAGCCGGTGCACAGCCACTTCTGTCGGGGTACCCATTTTTTTTTTTTAACAGTGGTTCGTAAATATGGCCACTAGAGGACACACAATCCCAGTGGTGCCTCCAAGATGTAATCCCTAGATGGCGCTATCCCAGGGGCTACTACCGCTGCCTGATTTGCCACTAACAGGTTGAGGGGCCTGGATCCAATGGCGGGTGCCTCCACCCAGAGGTCAGGGTTTGCAATAGTTAAACTTACTTGGTCACAGCCCTCTGGGAAACTGCAACCCCCCTTTCTTCCCACTAGTAGCCACACAATATATCAGAATTACCTTCACAGTATACACTTACCCCAGGGCTGGTTCAGGCACGGGACCTCCTGTAAAATAAGATACAGTGCAACAATCACAGTACAATACTTTAACATAGACAAATACCTCAGGCAGTATAACTTTGCTGAAACAAGCAGCTCTGCTTTATTTAGGGGAATATAAAAGGACAGGAAATCAGGGTTAATTAGCTTATCACTTTACTATCTACCTATGGCTCTGTGCACAGGCCTATCCCTACCAGTTACTGTCCCTGGGTACCCAAGCTCCTAGTGGCTAGTCCAAACCGTGGCAGCTGGTGGGGCCCCTTTCCCCACAGAGAAAAGAAAAATAGTTTTAAACAGTCAGCAGTACAGTGATTCCATTTGGTTTATTGTGGCAATTCAACAGGGAGCGACCCTGAATTAGTACTCACGACCTCCAAACAAGATAGGGTCCTTCAATGTCAGCAGGGCTACTCTTGAGCTCCACAGTCTCTTCACACATTTATATGGCAAAAGAAAGTACTATACCAGGCAGGCTGCTTCTCTATCCCGATCGCGATTACTGCACAATACCCGGAGAACACAGCAGATTCAGTTCCTGACAGACCGAGTGTAATTCGCACTTTCTCCAGTCTTCTACAGGGTGAGCCTGGTTTCTACTCTTCAGATATCCTTTGATTCTCTTCACAGAACAGATTCAGTCCTAACAAGCAGTTACACAAGCTGCAGACCGAACTCTGGGCCTTACACACGTTCCCGACTAAAACTGCACACTGAAAAACACAGGGCTCCTTCCTTCTTCACTGCCAAAGCTCAACTGAAACTCCAACAGACAAAACCGGCACTTCCTTTGAGTTCCTCCCAGTTCTTGACTGGATTGGCTGTCACTCACAATAGACTGCTGCTGTTGGTCCAAAAGGCGCCAAGTCTAAACTACATCTCCCAGAGTCACTGCCCATACAATCCTCTTGTGGCTGGCTCAGATTATGAGTCCAAGTTCTGATTCGGTCCAAGGCACCATTTTAGAGCTAGCTTACCCCACACTGATTGGTCCAGTTCAGCAGTTCAAAACCAGAATGGGGAACTAGGCAGACACTGTTCTGACTGCAAAGAAAGCAGGTTAGACAAACTGTAATTTCATTATTACTCTAAATGGTTTCTGGCAAACAGTTACATCTTTCAGATAGGTTCCTTTGCACTCCTAGTGACTGCAAAATGGAGTGAATTGACAGCAGCTCGAGTGGTACTCAATCAAAGAAACACACAGTCCCCATACAAACTAATTATGTCTGCAAGCAGACAGCTCTTAAAGAGACAGTACCAGAGGTTCTAAAAACACTCACTGATAAATGGCTTAAACGCCAAACACCATTCAGGCTTGGAGCATTCAAGCAAGCTCCTGGAAGTCTTTTGGGAACCCCCATTTGCAGGGGGGTTACATCTCTCTAAGCATTTTAAATTCAGACTTATTTTTTGTTTCCACGTCTGATATACAGCAGTGTTAAACAATGTTTAAAATGACCTATAACCTAAACACCAGACCAAGGTAAACCTTTTCTGATAGAACATTTATTTTTTAGTTGCTTTCTTTGCTAGGTTTATGTTTTAGTAACCAGAGAACTATTCCTCCGTTGGACTGCAAACAGTAGTAATTCATTCAGTATTTCATTGCCTGAATGCACTAGCTGCAATGCTGAACTTTTCTTTACTAAAAGCCCTGCCTAGCCTGTGCTACCCAAAACGCAGAAAAGACTTCCCCAGTCAGGCAGAAAATGCTCAATTCCTGGCTTTTAACATATTTCTTGGGTTTTGTCTTAGCGAGCGTGACTCACTCGCTCTAGTTCGCAAGTTTGCAGGATCGTGCAGGTAGATAAAAGACGCTCATGCAGGAACGAAATTACTTTGGGAAGGGATTGCAATGGGGGATTCCTGGAATAGCCTGGAAAAGCAGAGGCAGAGAGAGAGCAAGAGAGTCATCTGAGAGGTGGCCTGCCTGTAAGATGGGGGAAAATACAGAAAAAAGAAAAGAGATGGTACAGGAAAAGGGTATGCTGTTGCAACAGACTTTTTTTGACTAACAGAAAGGATATTCCAGGAATACTCCCTACTACATGGGCGCACAGCTACTTTTGAGTATACTGTTCTATTGTATGAGGAAAGCCACCTCATTTGTGGAGCTGCACTGACTGGGCTTAGTTTGCTCACAGCAGGTTCTGTTTGATCCGTGTTGTAGATCCAGCCTGGGACTCGCTGCACTCCCAGTGAGAACATTCAGTTCCTTTGAATGTGTGATGGCCAGTGAGGTGTCACTGGCAGAATCATTCTCATCTACCGGTCTCTGGGCGGTGAGAATGTTTTTCTGCAGGAGCTTGCGGACTTCATCTCTGAACAGATGTTGAATGCTCCCAGGTTATTGTTGCAGGGGGACTTTAATGCCTGGATCAATGATGAAGCCCTGTGTTTTGGACCAGAGCTCCTCCGTATGATGTCATCATTGGACTTGACACAGGCAGTTACCTCCGAAGCACATCAGCAGGGTCACACACTGGATCTGATTTTTCTCACTGGAACTTGACTTTAGCACAGTCAAGGTTGATCCGGTCACTTGGTCAGATCATCACACTGTTGAGTTCCAGTGTGGGGTCCATTGTCTTATTACCCCCTCGGTGGAGATTATCCGGTGCCATCCTAAACATAAACTGGAATCTTCGCAAACTCCAGGAGGCACTGGATATCTCAGGTATGCTGCTAGGCTGTGCACATGGTCCAGAGGTGGCTGCAGAGTTCTATAACACAGTACTTATCACCACCCTGGACTCAATGGCACCTTTACATGTTCACCGTGGTACTGTGCTGAGCTGTGCCGTTGAAGACTAAGGGGCATAAGTTAGAGCATTCCTGTAGAAGATCTGGATCTGTGGAGGACAGATTGGCATTGAGAATTAATTATGTTGAATGCCAATAGGTAATCAACCTGAAAAAGACAGAATTCCTGTCACGGTCGATTGCTACTGTGAAAAATTGACCAGTCCAGCTCTTTTGTACTGTAGATAGAGGGTTAAATCCTCCCTGTCTGCAGTTCACAGGAGCTATTTCCACAGAAAGGTGTGAGGAGTTTGAACATTTCTTTGCTGGCAAGGTGTCAGCCATTAGATTAGGTATTTCTTCTAGCGGCCTGGCTTGGACTTGGGGTGGCCAAACCTATGGTGGCATAGATTGGCCTGCCTGGGATCAGTTTCAATTGGTATCTGAGGCTGAGGTCTTCCGAGTGGTTTTCAGTTTGCATCCCACCAACTGTGAACTGGATCTGGGTCCAACAGGGCTAATTCTCAGCTGTGCTGAGTTCTTAGGTCTAGATTGTGAATAGGTCCTTAAGGCAGGGTATCCTTCCTTCGGTTCTGAGGAAGGCCATAGTCAGGCCCCTAATAAAAAAGTTATCTTTGGACCCTAATGTTCTAGCAATTTACAGGCTGGTCTCTAACCTTCCTTTTTAAGGGGAAGTTATTGAGAAGGTGGTGGGTGAGCAACTGATGGATCACCAGGAGTTTCTTTCAATCTATGAACCTCTAGACTCTGGCTTTAGGCCTCGGCACAGCACTGAGATAACTCTTGTCAGGGTGACTGATCTTCTCTTTGCGAGGGGCTGAGAGCTACACTCAGTCTTAGTGTTCTTGGACCTTTCATTGGTATTTGACACAATGAATCATGGGGTGCTGTTGGATCGCCTGAGGAATTAGGTGGGCCTCACTGGCACAGTTTTGCACTGGTTCAGTTGTTACTTGACTGGGAGGATGCAGGGGGTGGCCCTGGGGAACTTTACCTTGGAGCCATCCATATTGTCCTGTGGTGTTCCTCGAGGGTCGATCCATGTCCCCATTTTATGCTCTGTGTATATGCTGCTGCTAGGGGAGAGCTTAAGACAGTGCAACATGGGTTTTCACTGCTATGCAGATAATACTCAGTTGTACCTGTCTTGTTACCCTGATGACACATCTATGTCTTTGGTGCTGAGCCACTGTTTGGCTGAGATTTCATAGAAACATAGACTTTGATGCAGATAAGAACTGCTTGGTCCACCTAGTCTGACCATTTCCTACTTATTGGATAAGCTGCAGATTCCAGTTACCCAACACCCTACTTCCTCCTACCCCTCACTAAAATTGCCTTATGTCTGTCCCATGCATTCTTGAATTCCTCCACTGTTTTTGACCTCACAACCTCCTCAGAAAGGCGTTTTATGTGTTCACCACCCTCTCTGTGAAAAAGTACTTCCTCACACTGCCCCTTAACCGTCCCCCCTCTGTCTTCAAATTGTGCCCCTTTGTTCTTGTACATCTCTTTTTCTTAAAGATGCTCCCATCTTGGACTTTGATTCCCTTGAGGTACTTGAAAGTTTAGATCATGTCCCCCCTCTCCCTCCTTTCCTCAAGGGTATACATATTAAGCACTTTTAGTCTCTCTTCATATGGCTTCTGTTGCAGACCCTGCACAATTTTAGTTGCCCTCCTCTGGACTGCCTCCATCATGTCTATGTCTATGCGGAGATGGATGTCCTCAAACTGGGTATATCTTAACCCAGGTAAAACAGATGCTATGGTTATTGACCCAGGTCACAGGGGCTTTTCTGGGATGATGGAAATGGCTCTCCCTATATTGGGTGGCCGTTCCCTCATAGCAGCTAGTGCGGTCAGGGACCTGGGGGTCATTCTGGACGACAGACTGTCATTTGAACAGAATGTGTCTTCTGTCATCCAATCTGGCTTCTTTCATCTCCAAAACATTGCCAGGATTCGGAGGAGCCACGTGATGCAGCCAAATGAGTAACAGCTCTCACAGAGTGCTCCCGTTAATCCTGCTCCAAATAATCTTTAAACTAAGGTCCCCCTAAGTTTTTATGCCTACATCTACCTAAAATTCTGCAGAGAGTCTACACAGTGATATCTGGAATTAAAAGGAAAGTTTTTTCAGCATGGAAATGGATGCAAAAATGCAGCCGGCTACTCTGTCACACGCTGCCACCAACACCCAAGAAGGCTAGCAAAAAGAACAAATCTCAGCCTGGTACCACCACACAAGCCACAACAGTACAGGCTGATCAAAACTTGCTCACAGTGGGTTGTTTTTTGGCTGAATTGCAACCTTTTGGGAGGAGCTTTGATCTCTTACTGCTGAATTTAAAACCATGGCCGGGAATCTGGAGGACATTACCAGAAGAATAGGAGATAATGAGGACCAAATTAAATCAGTAGAGAGGAAAGTGGAATGAAAAAAAACAGAAATAGTAGTGACTAAACATCATATGGCCAAACTCAAAGCAAAAGTAGAGGACTTAGAGGGAAGAAGTCGGATAAACAATGCGGTCATTATAGGCCTACCTGAGGAGGAGGAGGAGGATCTGGTGCTCTTTACTCAGAAGCTCATAACTAAATTTGCAGGCCCTTCTCCATTCAGGCCTACTTATGTCATCGAATGTTCTCATCATGCTTTGCGCCCTATGCTTTTCCTGGGTGCACTGCCTCATATGTTGATATTCAGATTTCTCAATTATCAAGAAAAGCAGCATTTCCTAGCTAAAGTGAGAGAATTACAGGAGGTTACATGGGAAGGAGTGAAGCTGCAAGTGGCACAGGACCTACCAGTCACAGTGAGTCAGAGAAGGGCCTCCTTTTATCCCATGGTGACTAAACTAATAGCAGCGGGCATCAATTTCAAGATGGGCTACCCTACAAGGTTCCAAGTGTTTATAGCCAACCATCTATGAGGAAGACCATGGCACAATGGGACTGAGAAAACAAACTAATAAATAAATCTGTGAATGAGATGTGGGAGGCTTTAGTGGAGAAGTTAAAGATGACAGTTCACAAAGGCATACCTAAAATAGAGAAGTATGCAAACAATAAAGGTGCTCCCAGATGGCTAAACCCTAAAATAAAAAAACGAATAAACCAAAAAAATAGATGGTATCATAAAACCCCAAAAAACATAGCATGCAAGTTATAATTAAATACAGAAATCTGGTAAAACAAGCATTTGTCAATGCTGAATGTTGATTGCTTTGCTCCGTTGAGCTCGCTCACTCCCCCTCTGTCAGTCACTTGTTCTGTTTCTGTTGGCGCTGCAGGCTGCGCTTTTGTACTGGGCTCCTGTCTGCACTGGCAAGTTTGTCTGCCCACAAAGAAATCTGCAACTGTCCTGACAGAGCTCCATTGAGGTCACTCAGTCTCCCTCTCTCACGTGCTCATTCTGTTTCTCCTGGAGCTGCAGGCTGCCCTTTTGTACTGGGCTACTGCCTCTGTTGGCGTCTTTGTCTGCCCACAAAGAAATCTGCAGCAGTCCTGACAGAGTTCTGTTGAGTTTGCTCACTCCTCCCCTCTCTCACTCGCTCATTCCATTTCTGCTGGTGCTGCAGGCTGCCCTTTTGTACTGGGTTCCTGCCTGCGTTGCTGCCTTTTTCTGCCCACAAGGAAATCCGCAGCAGTCATGATAGAGCTCAGTTGAGTTTGCTCACTCCCCCTCTCTCAGTCACTCATTCTGTTTTGCCTGCCACTGCAGGCTGCCCTTTTGTACTGGGCCCCTGCCTGAATTGCTGCCTTTTTCTGCCCACAAAGAAATCCGCAGCAGTCTCAATAGAGATCAGTTGAGCTCGGTCACTCCCCCCTCTCACTCACTCACTCAATCTTAATCTTTCCTAAACACTGATTTCCCACAGCGACCATGCTATTCTGCAGCAGGAGTGCAAAAACATATTTAGGCCAGGATGTGAAAAATGGCAGCTGTACTGTTCATAAGTAGGTGTGAAAAAAATGCCAGTGTTGAAAATATGGCGTGAAAAAATTACAAATTTGCAAAGTTACAAGGGTGCATGGAACCAGTTGAATGCATGCTTGTAAAACAGTCATGTTATTGACTTTCTTCACCAAATTTTCAACATAGGGATTTTAGGACCGCTGGTCATGAACAGTGTCACTGTCGTTTTCTTAATCTGTCCCGAACACTGAGTTCCCACAGCAACCGCACTATTCTGCGTGCGAGTGTAAAAACACATTTCGTCCAGAATGTGAAAAATGACAGCTGTACTGTTCATAAGGAGGTGTGAAAAAATGCCAGTGTTGAAATTGGGGCGTGAAAATATTACTGATTTGCAAAGTTACAAGGGTGCGTGGAAGCACTGCTTGCTTGCGCTCGTGTGCAGTCATTTTATGGACTTTCATCACAAAATTTTCAACATAGGCATTTTAGAACCTCTGCTCATGAACAGTGTCACTGTATTTTTCTTAATGTGTCGAATACTGATTTCCCAGCAACTGCAGTATTCTGCGCTGGAAGTGCAAAAATGTATTTCGGCCAGGATGTGAAAAATGACAGTTGTACTGTTCATAAGGAGATGTGGGCATATCTACTCATTGCTTTGTCTCCACTCCACAGACCTTGCTGTAATATAGGATCATGGAGGACCCTGGGTGGGAGGGTGGGCAACTCTAAAGGTCTGGCACAGCTCCATTGAGATCGCTCACTTTCCCTCTCTCACTCGTTCATTCTATTTCTCCCAACACTGCAGGCTGCCCTTTTATACTGGGCTCCTGCTTGCATTGGTGCCTTTTTCTGCCCACAAAGAAATCCACAGCAGTCCCAACACAGCTCTATTGAGTTCACTCACTGCCCCGTCTCACTCACTTGTTCTGTGTCTTCCCTGCACTGCAGGCTGTCCTTTTGTACTGGGCTCCTGCTTGTGTTGGTGCCTTTTTCTGCCCACAAAGAAGTTCACAGCTTCCCCGACAGAGCTCCGTTGAGGTCGCTTGCTCCCCCCTCTCACTGCTCATTCTGTTTCTCCTGGTGCTGCAGGCTGCCCTTTTGTACTGGGCTCCTGCCTCCGCTGGCATGTTTTTCTGCCTACAAAGAAATCTGCAGCAGTCCCAACAGAGCTCCGTTGAGCTCATTCACTCCCCTGTCTCACTTGCTTGTTCTGTGTCTCCCCACGCTGCAGGCTACCCTTTTGTACTGGGCACCTGCGTTGGGGCCTTTTTCTGCCCACAAAGAAATCCGCAGCAGTCTCAGCAGAGCTCACTTGAGCTTGGTCACTCCCCCTTCTCACTTGCTCGATCTTAATCTGTCCCAAACACTGATTTCCCACAGTGACTGTGCTATTCTCCGGCAGGAGTACAAAAACATATTATGGCCAGGATGTGAAAAATGACAGCTGTACTGTTCATAAGGAGGTGTGAAAAAATGCCAGTGTTGAAAATCTGGTGAGGCAATATTACAATTCTGCAAAGTTACAAGGGTGCGTGGAAACTGCGTAAAGCATACTTGTAACACAAGTCATTTGACAGGCTATTGTCACCAAATTTTCAACATAGGCTTTTAAGGACCTCTGTTCATGAACAGTATCACTGTCATTTTCTTAATCTGTTCCGAATACTGATTTCCCACAGCGACCGCACTATTCTGCGCCAGAAGTGCGAAAAGACATTTTGGCCAGGATGGGAAAAATGATAGCTGTACTGTTCATAAGTAGGTGTGGGAAAATGGCAATGTTGAAAATCTGGAGTGAAAATATAATAAATTCCCGAAGCTACGAGTGTGCATGCAAACTGCAGAACGCACGCTCGTAACACAGTCATTTTATGGAGTATCATCACCAAATTTTCAACATAGGCATTTTAGGACCTCTGCTCATGAACAGTGTCACTGTCATTTTCTTAATCTGTCCCAAACACTGATTTCCCACAGCGACCGTGCTATTCTGTGCTGGAAGTGCGAAAACACATTTCAGCCAGGATGTGAAAAATGACAGCTGTACTGTTCACAAGGAGGTGTGAAAAAATGCCAGTGTTGAAAATCTGGCATGACAATATTGCAAATTTGCAATGTTACAAGCGTGCCTAGCAACTGCTCAACGCACATTTGTAAAACAGTCATTTTTGGGATTTTTTCCACCAAATTTGCAACACAGTCTTTTTGACAGCCCACCTCATGAACACCAGCACTGTCATTTCATTAATCAGTCCCGAAAGGTCATTCCATGCAGTGACCGCAAAATCACTTTTCTAGGCTGAATAACATCATGACAGTGGCAGAATTCATGAGGAGGGGTCCCAAAAACCCCATGTTGAAAAGTTGGTGTCATAATTCCAAAAAATGCCTCAGATATGCACCAAAGTTGAAAAAAAAACCCTATTTATGCCATTATACAGTTTACTGGCACTTCCTCAGTTCGCAGTTGGCTTTGAAGAGTGCAGACGTGTTCTCAGTCCACCGAAGATTGTCGCGCCGGACTCTGCAGGTAAATATGGGATGAGGGATGGGTGGGGAGGTGGGATACGCAGTGGGTGGGCGCAGGTTGTGGGAGGGAGCAGGGAGACCGAGAAGGACTGTTTCTTTTTACAGGTTAAAAAACAAACAAACAAACAAAAAAAAACATCGTGGGACTGTTTTTTTTTTTTTTTTTTACAGGCGCATTGGCACGCTGGGATGGGCTCCTAGCATGCCAACTGACTTTTGTTGGGGGGGCTAGCTGTAGCCAATGGGGGGATTGAGCACTCCCATCGGCACAAAAGTGTGGGGGCACAAGAGCTGAATGGGATTGGGTACCCCCTCGGCACAACTGTCGCGGTATTCTTTCTTGTGGGGGAACTTAAGCTGACGGGAGTGGGCTCCCTCATCGGCAACTCAAACTGGGAGGGGGGACATAATGCCGACAGGGAGTGGGCTCCCCGTCAATAACTGGGGACCCCATTGGCAAAACAAGCACAGGTGTGGGGGGCACATGCTGCCAAGGGGATTGGGCACCCCCCCTCAGCACAAGGGCCGAATTAATATTGTTTGTGAACACGGCGGCAAGCCGCCACCATGTTCACAAACACTATTACAGTAGCAATGTTCTGCTCAGCAATGACGGGTCGCTCCCTCATTGCAGCGAATCACTGATGCTGCAATGTCGAGGCAGCCCCTGATTGCTACAGCGAAAATGTTTCAAAATTGTGGCACGCTGGCTGAACTAGTGTCAGCAGCAACGTGCCACCCCATTGGGGAACAGGGGACCAAGCCTCAAAAGGCAGTGGGAGCACTGGCCACAACAGTGCCGCTCCTCCACAACCTGCTTCTGGAGCAAGCTGCCGCAATATGTTTCTTGCGCATATGCGCAATCAACATAAAAAGTAAACCGGGTTATCAAAAAAGGAGAAAAACAATATGAATACAAACTGGCAGTACAAGTAAAAGACAACTATAAGACCTTTTATTCATACATCAACAACAAAAGGAAAACTTCAAATATCATAGGACCCTTTAAAAACAAAGAAGGAGATATGATTAATATAAATAAATCACAAGGACCTGGTTAAATTCATCCAAGGGTACTAAATGAGCTATCCGAGCAAATAGCTGCACCTCTGACTCATATTTCCCAGACTTCTTTGGATACGGGGGAGGTGCCACAGGGATGGAGGGAGGCAATAGTGGTCCCTATTTCAAATAAGCATTTGTCAATGCTGAATGTCTGCTTGCTGGTATTAGCATTGGAAATGTAGGAATTAGACAGATGCAGAGAAGGAACGGCAGTGAAGTATTGAACTTCACACCAACCCCACCTCCAACCTGCAGAGACAGACAGGCATTGGGGTATGCATTTGGGTTGTCTCTCATAACATTCATGCCATTTCACCTCACCCTATCCTGCAGGCACCGACAAGTGTTGAGGTGTGCCTTGGGGTCTTCAGCTTTACAGTCACCCCACTCTTAAGTGAGGAACCCCATGAATGCTGCATGGCATTGGAAAATAGATAAATGTTCAATAGAAGGGTAATTGGCGTTTAGTGGGATGTGATTTAATAAGTGATAATGTATTTATTAAGTATATGTATATTTGTATTTTTTGTATGTCTTGTAAAATTTTCTCCTTATACTGTAACCAGGTTATGCACTTTAGAAGGTGTCCCCTTGAAAATGAGTGTATTTGTGTACTCAGTGGGATTGTTTTACCTTGTTCATTATAAAAGAATAAAATCATTACTACTACACTCCATAGGACATATGCTGAAATGGGTGCAATATAGGAGAATGGGGTGAACTCTGGGGCCGAAGAGTCCAAAGGCACACCCCTGATGCCTGTCAGTCTGTACATGGTGGGACGTTATGGTTAAAAACCCTAACGCCCTGGGACTTTGTTGGTATTTGCACTAAAAATTTTCAACATGGCTTTTTGTGACTCCTACCTCATGAAAGCATTTGGGACCTCTTCTCATGAACAGTGGCACTGTGAGTTTGTCAATGTGTCCCAAACTTTGAGTTCTCACAGCAACTGTGCCATTGTGCGCCAGATGTATGAAAACACAGATCGGGCAGGATGTGAAGAATGACAGCTGCACCATTCATAGGGAGGTGTGAAGAGATGGCAGTGTTGAAAATCGGTAGTGAAACTATTAAAAATGCTAGAACTTCCTAGCGTATGTGGAAACTGCGCAATGCATGTACGTAATACAGTCATTTAGTGGAATTATTTCACCAAATTTTCAACATAGGGATTTTGTGACCTCTGTTCGTGAACACTGTCAGTGTGATTTTCTTAATCTGCCCTGAACATTGATTTCCCACAGCAACCGAGCTATTCTGCGGCAGATGTGTAAACGCAAATTACGGGCAGGATGTAAAAAATGACAGCTGTACTGTTCATAAGGAGGTCTGAAAAAAATTACAATGTTGGAAATCTGGAGTGAAAGTCCTACAAATTTTCGAAGTTATGAGGGTGCATGGAAACTGCATAATGCACGCTTGTAACAGTTATTTTATGGAAGTTTGTCACCAAATTTTCAACTTAGGCATTTTAGGACCTCTGCTCATGAACAGAGTCACTGTGTTTTTACAAACAAACATACGAATCTGCTAGCAGAATAGATCAATCAGTCTATCTAAATTGCCAGAGTGTGCAGCTAGCACCCTAGATTGCAGCTGCCATAGCCTCTTCCCCCTCAGTTCTTCCCCTGCTTGTCCCAGCCCCTGCCCCCTTGACTCTTCCTCTTGCATTATCCCAGTCCTTCTTAAAGCTATTGACTGTCCTACTTGTTAACACTGCCTCTGGAAGTGCATTCCAACTAGACACCACCCTCTCAGTGAAGTAGTGCTTCCTTATTTCCCTCTTGAAATGTCCCCTTCCAACCTTAGTCCATGCCCCCTAGTCTCTCTTACACTCCTCAGTTTAAACACCCCCTCGGTGCTAGGTTTATTTACCCCCCTCAGGTATTTAAATGCTTGAATCATATCCCCCCATCCCTCCTCTCTTCCAGTGTGTACATGTTCAGCTCATTCAGCCTAACTTCATATTCCTTTCCTTTCATCCCCTTTAACAGTTTTGTTGCCCTCTTTTGCACCCCCTCCAGTAACTTTGTCTCTCCTCAGGTATGGCCTCCAGTACTGCACACAGTACTCCAGGTGCAGTCTGACCAATGATCTGTAGAGAGATAGGATCACCCCCATGTGATGCACCCCAGCATCCTGTTTGCCTTCGCTGCTGCTCTCCTACACTGGGTTGAGTTGTTCATGCTCCCAGTTTACCAACACCCCTAGGTCCTTCTCCTCTGTGATCCCCCAACCTCACCCCCCCAACCAATATTCCCTCTTCTGGTTCTTAGGCCCGAAGTGCATCACCTTATACTTGTTTGCATTGAATCCTAGCTGCCACTCCACCGACCATGTCTCTAATTTGGTTAGGTCCCCCTGCAGTTTTTCCCATCCATCCTCTTTGTCCACCACTGCCCCCAATTTGGTATAATCTGTGAACAGACTAACCCTGCTCCCCACTCCGTGTGCTACATCAGAGATTAAGAGCCCAAATAGCACCGGACCCAGCACTGACCCCTGCAGCACCCCGCTTGTCATTGCTCTAGGTGCCAAGAGCTCCCCCCACCACCACTACCACCCTCTTCATCCTCCCCTGTAACCAGGTCTCTATCCATTTAGTCAGATTTTTTCCCACACCCACTGCTGTCACCTTCCCCCCAGTCTCCCATAGGGCACTGTATCAAAGGCCCTACTGAAGTCCAAGTACAGGACATGTATTGCATGGCCCCGTCCAACTCCCTTGTCATCCAGTCATAATACTCTATTAGGATGGTTTGACAAGACCTCCCTGAGATGAATCCGTGTTGCCGCCAATCTTGGAGGTCATTACTCTCTAGGAATGCCACCAGCCTCTGTTTCAGTATCGCCTCCATAAGCTTACCCATTATGGACGTGAGACTGACCATCCAATAATTTTCTGGCTCCTCCCTAGGCCCACTCTTGTGTATGGGCACCACATGGGCCATCATCCAGTCCTGGGGCACACACCCCGTTTCCAGGGAGGTGTTGAACAGATCTGCCGGTAGCTCAGCCAACAGCTCCGCCATCTCCCTCAGCACCCTGGGGTGGATGCCAACGGGACAGGGTGCCTTGCCCACCATTACTGCCCTCAGCCCCTCTAGAAGCCTAGTCCCTGTGATCACTTTGTCTGTCATCTCCTCTCCCTTTCCCCAACCTCCCAGCCCATGCTGGTAGTGGACAATCCCTCTTCTTGGTGAAAACGGAGCAGAAGTACTCATTTAGAATTTCCACTTGCTCCTCCCTCTTTTCCACCCAATCTGCTCCCCGCTTTATCCTCACAATCTGTTACTTGCACTTACTCTTTTCCCTGACATACCTTAAAAAGTCCTTTTCCCCTCCCTTTATGCCCTGTGCTAACCTTAATTCCCTGGAGGCCTTAGATTTTTTCACCCTCCTGGCCATCTCCCTTGACCAACTCTCGTAAGCCTCCTGATCTTCTCCCTTCCCTGTTCTCCTGTACTTCCAGTATGCAGCCCTCTATGCCCTCACCCCTTGCAGCACTTTGCTGCCAACATGGTTTCTTGGCTCTGCTCTTCTTACACCTGGCCCTGGTGCAGGCTACTGTGGCCTTTGTTAGCCCAGTCTTTGACTCCCCACTTTTGTTCTGCATCCATCCCCATGCTATATATATATATATATATATATATATATATATATATATATATATATATATATAATATATCTATTTTTATTTTTGTTTTTGTTGACGGGTAAGTGCACTAGACAAATGCTGCCTATTTTCAGGCACGACCGGGGAGGATTCAGATATGCAATGCTTGTAGACAGATTAAGCTGTTGGTGGTATTTTTTAGTGAATGAGGGAAAATTTGGCCAGGACAACGGGGAAATTCCCCTACTCTGCTTCCTGTGAGCAGGGGGGACCCATTTTCCTGTGGGACCAAGATGGCGGCTCCTATGGATCCAGGAGGAGGAGGATTGCAAGCAGGAAAGGCAGAGGAGAAAGAACAAACATCTGAGCCTTTATTTCCAGAGCTTGAAAAGGATTTACAACCCATGTCTGAGGAAGAAACTGATGTTCCTGGGGCTACTGCTATGGAGGAGGACGTGTCAGAGGATCATTTTGTTGGTGTACCTGAAGGTGAGCAGGTCTCCCAACCTTCGGGTCCAGCTCAGGAGACCAAAACTGTGATAAATATTTTAATGGAAATGGAGACTACTGAGTTTAATAGTGCTTCAGCCTCAGGGAGTACGCCTCATGGATTATTTGCATCAGATGATAACTGGCTTGAAAACATACTTCAGCAAAATAAGGCTCTAAGACACATGGGCAAAGGTGTAGCAGTCAGGAAAACATTACTGGTAACACTGGACTGCAATATTCTTGACTCACAGAATGTAATGTTGGATTCTGAACTTGTCAATGCTGCGGTAAAAATTATACAGGACGAATTAGTGACAGCAGAGAAAAGCAAACTAGCAGCTGAGCGGCAGGTGAGTCAGAACGCTGACGTACCTGCATCAAAGGAGTCCAGCTGCAATGAGTCAGACCTTTCAACAGAGCAAATGACAACAGAAGTACGGCCTGTCTCGACAAATGATGCTGCATTTTTACAGCCTGAGACCTGTGAGGTAGGGAATATTTCTTCTTTACCTACAAAAAGAGACACTTCTATGTATGTAAATACCGTGTAATCTGTACAATATCTGTATAATTCTATGTACATATGAACTTCTTTTTCTTCCTCTCTTTAAAGAGTATTATCTGTATTGCCTTGTAAATACCTGTGTTGACCTGTATATACAATTGTTCATGCTCCACCCAGGTCCATCTTGCAAATGAGCTTCTGCTCAGCGATGAACGCCTGGTTAAATAAAGACTTGATTGATTGATTGAAAAAGAAAAGCTGGTGATGTACAGATTCAAATTTGGGTTTACGGAAAGGAAGAGATACGGACGGCCTTCCAAATCCAGTACGCGAACCTTCATTAACCTCCTTAGAGTGTTCCTTGATGAACAAGGGCTGGAAACAAGGAGAAGCAGGCATCTGGGTCCCCGATCCAGAGCATAGCCCAATTCCTGGCCAATTTACGAATTTAGAGAACAAGAAATCATTAAGTGAAATAAACTCTCAGGTTCGGACAGAAACGGATTGGCATGAAATACATGTCACTGAAAGACAAGGTCAGGATGAACAAACAATACCCCATCATACGGCATCTTCCATTTCAGAGTCAGAAGCTTCAATAGTTAATCTTGTAGAATGGGGGGACATTGTTGAAACTGAACTACAACAACCTAAACAAGTAACAGACTTACAGGGGCAAGCAAAAAAATGCTTGGGAGAACTTTAGGTGAAAAGACACATTTTCTGGACCCCCCCTTTACAACAACGCAATGCAGTGCGTTTGGAATATGTAGGAGGTTTGGAACTGGCACCAGATAGACTATATGTGGGGAATGTGGGGAATGTGGGGAGAATATTATTAAAAAGCTCAATGTTTTTTTTTTTTTTCTAATGAAATACATGCGCTAATTCATGTGTCGGGGTCTGTTCTGTATGATGTAAGTTTTACTGCTCCACAGGGCCTAGATAGTTTTTGGGTCAAGCTAAACTCTCTCAAGTATACAGAATTATGGCTACCTTTAAAAGTTATACCATTAACTAAATCTTCGATCAAAATTGTTACAGTTTTGTTTCGAAATGAGTCTGTGTCAGTACATGATGTTACGTACTGGTTGCAAAGAAAATGTGAAGTATTAGGGAACCCTTCCCCTATTTTTGATGAGGAATGCATTTGGAATGAAGGGTGGACTTTTAAGGTACGTTTATGAAACAATAGTATGGGCCCAGTACATTTACCAAGCAGTGTATTCCTGGGGAATGAAAGAGGTAATTTGTTTTATCCAGGACAACCTAGGGCATGTTTTAAGTGTGGAGCTTATACAATCTGGGATCTGCATGTGATAGACTAAGATGTCATTTTTGTTTGGAATTTGGACATCATAGTTCAGAATGTCAAGCTGAACTAAAATGCAATCTGTTTTGATTCAGGCCACACATATAGAACTTGTCCATGGGCAGCCCATAATCATGCTGATCGAAAGAATCAGGATACTATTATTCAGGAGGCTCAAAAGCGAGAGATGAGTAAAAGGAAAGCTTCATCTCAAGGACCCCCTCCTGCTACCCATTCAGACTCTCCTGCCCCCACCTTCGTCACCTGAAACAGTGTATAAGGAAGCTGAGGATAATGCAGCAGCTGTTTCAGTGGTGTCAGAAAATGTTTCAGAAATACCCTCACAGGCCCAGACGGAAAAAGTACCAATTGCCCCAGAGGTGGGAGACATTGAGATGCCTCCCCCACGTGTTGTTAAAAGTGTGGCAAAAAAAGAAGTTTAAAACAGTCTAAATCAAGATCGAAGGTAGCAAAAGCAAAGTTTTCAGGGGATGAGGACATAACTTTAACTAACAAATGTGAACCTTTATTAAAACGAAAACCAGAGACAGATCAGGGTGGTGATTCAGAGACTTCTTCTCTGGCTCCCCACTCTTCTGACTTGGAGGGGGAAACACAAGAACAAAGAGAAGTAAAGGACAGAAAAACCAGGATTGGATCAAGAGTAAGGAGTACAAGGCTGAGGAAGCCACCATGAGCATTTTGGTTCTCCTTTTTTAGGTGATGGGTACTCCTCAGCTTAGTATAAGTACTATTAATGTTAATAGTATAAAAAATGCAAAGAGAAGACTGATTGCCTTAACTGTATTAAAATATTTAAGTTGTGATGTCTGTCTTATACAAGGCACAAGGTTAAATACAGTTTCCTTAGTAAGGTCAGCCCAACAACTATGGTATTGGGGCCCTTCTTATTTTTCTTTTGGGACTGAGGTGTGTGAAAGTGTAGGTATCTTGTTTAAGGGGGATGGTTTCGAAGTAACACGGCTTGTAGAAATTTAATTGGGAAGGGCATTATTGATGGATTTTACTTTTCAATCAGTGGGGTGGAGATTGATAAATGTGTATGCTCCCCTCACGAAAAAAGAAAGAACAATATTATTTACTGCTATTAAACCATTTTTAATTACAACAAAAAATGTGATGGGGGGATTTCAATTGTGTTATAGATAGCAAAGATTGAGGTACACAGACAAGCAAAATATACTGTGACACAAATTGCCTTCTTAACATACTGACACAATGCAAGTTACAAGACACGTATAGAATAAAGCAAAAGGAAGGCAGGCATACATATTTTAGGGGTAAGCTTTCGACCAGGATTGATTTTATTTTAACAAAATCAAATACTAGAGTTATAAAAGCTTTAACTATTCCCTTAGAAATTTCTGACCATTCAATTCTTTGTTTCCCGTGGTAGTATTAATGGTCCTACTTATGGGCAAGGATATTGGAAATTAAATACTTTAGTATTACAAGAACACCGTTTGAAAGTAGAAATTACTGAATTTCTTAAGGCTAGGATGTCAGTTGCTGTATTAAATGATAATATAAGCACTTGGTGGGAAAATACAAAAAAAGGATTAAGGGAAGTTTTTCAAAAATATTCGACTAAATCAAGACAGAATAAATATAAGCAGTACCTTGCATTGCGTTCTCAGTTGGGTAAATTTTATACAGTTATAAATGAAAAACAGATCAATTTAACGGAGCAGGCAATGCATATTAAAACTGCTATGTCTGATATACAATATTCTAGAGCCACAGCATTATTACACGAGCATAATTATGTTCTCCGGGTAAAACAGAATTTGGAGATGCTTTCAAAAGTTGTTTCAAGAGAGTGTCAGATTGGTTTATGGCTTCACTCACAACAGAAGTTGGGGAAGTAGTAACTGAAGGACCTAGTATTATGAAAACTGTGTTCATTTATCTGACAAATATGTACAAGGAAGCACAGATCGATAAAGAAGTGTTAAAAGAACTTCTATTTAAGTTGGAATTGCCCAAGGTGCCCTCTGAGTATTTTAAAGAACTAATTAAACCTATTTCTGTACAAGAAATTGAGATAATTGGTAATCTTAAAAAAAAAAAAAAAATACTGCTCCAGGAATTGATGGTCTCCCAGCAGAATTTTATGATACCTTTAAGGATTTGGTGGCTCAAATTTTGCTGGTTGTCTTCAACTGGATGTTACGGAATATGGAGGTGGACTTTCACTTTTGTATTGCCATAAAATATTACTTTATAAGCATGGAGATAAATTGAACCTTGATAATTGGAGATCATTAAGCCTATTAAACTCAGATTACAAAATTCTTATGAAAATTCTTCACACTTGGCTATTAAAGTTAACCACATCTGATATCTACAGCTCAAACTTGTACGGTGACTGGACGTTCAATACACCATAACTTATTGTTGATTCGAGAATTGGTTGAGCAGGGGATGGAAGGACAGCTTCGAGGATATACCATGTTATTAGATCAAGAAAAAGCCTTTGATAAGGTCCCACATCTCTTTATCAAACAGGTCCTTACACATTATGGTATTACATATACCTTTGTAAAATGGATATATTTATTATACAGTAATGCTAAGGCAATTCCAATGGTTAATAGACACTTGGGGAATTACATAGCTATCCTTCAGGGAGTAAGACGGGGTGCCCTTTAAGCCCCTTACTATATGTATTTTGTTTAGATCCTATAATAAGGATAATACAGTTGGATTTAGGAATTAGAGGTATTCAACCACAGGGAGGGGGTTTAGAGATTAAAATTACTGCTTATGCAGATGATGTGTGTATTATTGTAGCTAATGAACAATCGGGAGATAGAGCTTTACACATTCTTGGAAAATATTCAATACCGACAGGGGCACAATTAAATAAACAAAAGAGTGTAATTTACCCTTTGAATGATTTGGGACCTTCACAAGAGACCTGGCATAATATTAAGGTTTCTCGTGAACCATTCCAATATTTAGGAATGTGGTTTGGTAGAGGGGACAATAGTATATTAAACTGGACCTCTAAATTGGACTATGCTGATTCAAAAGTTGCCATTTGGAAGTCCTGGACTCAAACAAAAAAGAAAAAAGTAGCTGTAGTTAAAACATTTTTAATACAGATATTTTTATTTTTAAGTGCAGTTTATTTTTTGCCCTGTACTTTAGAGTCATATCTGTTAAATTTAGTGTTTCAGGTAATATGGGAATGCAGATTAAATCCTGTTAAGAGGGAAATTTTATATCAACCCATAGAAAAGGGAGGATTAAATCTTATACATCCTGTTGTATTTCTTTACAGTATTTTTTCGTAAAAATTTACTTGATTTATCAAAACTATGTGTAGCTCTATGGATTCCTTTTGCAGGACACTGACTCAGACCTCTTTATCAAACATGGAAGATACAAGGAACTCTAACAGCTCAGGTCAAAACTAAATGTGTGTTTTTTAGACCTGCACTTGGGAAATTAAAACAGTGGCACTTAAATCAAGAAATATTGACATCCACATCAAATAAAGTGTTATATAATAAAATAATAACTCAAATAGGAGATCCTCAGGTCAAATTTAAAGGAGTTAATTCACAAGTCTATCAAGCAGTTTTGAAAATGTTAAAAGATCTGGGTATCCCTCCAAGGATATGGAACATTACTTGGTTAAGTGCACATGGGCATTTATATGTAAAAGAGAATGCAAAACATAAAAAAAGAGAGGAACAAATGTGTCCAAGATTGAGTTGTATGGTACAGGAAGAATCAATGACCCATTTTTTCATAGAATGCCCTTTTGTGAAAATGACGTGGACGCTACTAGCACAAAGGTGGGGAAACCCCATATGGGGCAAACTTACTTATGCTGAAGTGGTTGGAGGATTTAGTTTAAGAGATCTTGAATTACCAAAAGGTATGATACATTTGCTTGTCTCCTATATCAAGTTTGTGCTGTGGCAAGCAAGATGTAAATTTGTTCTACAACAGATTCACCAGAGTCCAGAGAAAGTTATAAATATTATTGAAGAAGTGAGTAAACATTGTTTTTTTTTTTCAACAATTTTTTAACCCCAGTATATGGAAGATTATTTGGGTAAAGGTCCCTTTTATGAAAGACAAAATTGGGTGAATTACTATTGATTCTGTATAATGATTAACTTATGATGGAATTTGTTTTCTTTGCTTGATTATTTTAATTGTTTTTGGAAGTATTGTGGGAATTTGTGTATCATTTGTTATATATTTTTTCAGATTATGTATTGTTTAGTTTTCTTCAATAAAATTTTCCCCTACTCTTTTCGATAAGTGCCATGGGATCTTTAGCATCCACCTGCACTACCACCAATGCAGGTAGATGGGACCTCGGTTTAACGTCTCATCCAAAAGATGGCACCTCAGAATTGCAGCACCCCTGTCATGCTGTGCTACAGTGTCAGTACTGGGATATTAACCCAAGTGCAAGATGTGGGAACTGAACCCACTGCCCTCTGATCTCCCTGCATCAGAGGAGAGTGTGCTACCTACTGAGCCACTGACACTGCTTATCCTGGAGTCTCCCTCACAGTATTGCTCCCATCCTCCCAAAGTCCACCCTACTAAAGTCCACCACCTTAGTCCCTCTGCCTCCTGCCTCCCTGCCCAGTGCAAGAATGAACCACACTGTTTGGTGGTCTCTACCCGCTAGTGGGTCCTCCACCCTTACCTCCCTCACCACCTCCCCATTTGCCAGTACTAGGTCCAGAGTGCTACCAAGCCTTGTAGGCCCACTTACCAATTGCATCAGAAGGCCATCCTGGAATGCATCAAGGAGCACCTGCTCCCTGGTACTGCTAGTGGCTGGGGTGCTCCAGTCAACCCCTGGTATGTTAAAATCCCCAACTATCACCACACTCCCCCTTCTACAGACTTCCTTATCTGCTCTGCCAACTCCTCACCTAGTTCCCTGGATTGGACTGGTGGTCTGTACACCACTCCCAGCCTCAGCTTTCTGCCCTTGGAGTCCAAGAGTTGTGCCCAAAGCACCTCTGTCCTCTCCTCTCCTCTTCTCCCTTGTCCATTATGCATTTGATTCCCTCCCTCACACACAGTGCAACCTGCCCTTCCAACCCCCTGGTCCCTGCTGTATATCCTGTATCCCAGGATTGCTGAGTCCCAATCATGGTACTCTGTGGCTCAAGTCTCAGTCACTGCAACAGTGTCCATCTTCCTCTCTGAAAGGAGCGCCTGAAGCTCTACAGTTTTGTTCCCCAGGCTTCTTGCATTGACAGAGACCACCTTCCACCCTTACCCCACCTTCTCCTCACTCTTCTCCTTGGCCTGTGTCCCTCCTCCCGGTAGTCTGCACCCTTTCTCCTCGTTATTCTCATTGGGTAGTGGTGCCTTCTGTATTACATTCAGACCACTCTGCCCGCCCCCTCCCAGAGTTACTACGCCTCTGCCTTTACCTATATCTAGGGAGGGTGAGCTCATTAGGTTCCCCTGTCCGGATCTTTCTACCAACCTCAGTCTTTTGACCACCCACCCAGTTTAAATCTACCTTAGTAGAGATATACCCCCCCAATCCCGCCTTTAATACTTCCGTCCCCTCTCTGCTCAAGTGTAGCTTGTCTGCCGTGTACAAGTCACTATTTCCCCAGACCCTACCCCAGTTAGTCACTAACCTATAATTTTTGGTGTGGCACCAATCCCTCAGCCACTCATTGAAGTCCTCGACCCACCCTTCCTCCCCATGCTTGCACATGGTACTGGGAGTACCTCGAGAATGCTACCAACTCCCCATGCTCTCACACTGCCTGCCCAACTCCTAGAACCTCTCCCTCACTAATTCCACAGTCTCCCTCACCAAGTCATTTGTACCCACATGCAACGGTAAATGAGGTTTCTTCCTCCCCCTCACTGCACATTTGAGCAGTGCTTACCCCTCCTGCAGTCAACCCAGAGATAGCTTCAACACAAATATGGCTGTGCCTTCTCCCTTCTGCCCTATCTCTCCCCTTTCAGTATTGAATCCACCAGGACAAGTACCCCCCAGTCCCTAACCCCCTTTCCCTTCTAATGCCCCTTCCACCACCCCAGTATTCGTTCATCCCTACCCCTTACCCCCACCAGCTGCACCCTCTGTGACTTCTGTATCTGCACCCCCTACTTCTGCCTCACTCCTTTTCTCTGCCTTATTCTTCCCATCCCCCTTGAACCCCTTTCCAGCCTGACTACTTCCTACTGGGCTTCCCATGTTGACCTCCCCTCCTCCCCTGCTAATTTCCAACCCCTCTCCTATCACCGTTGTTGTCAATTTAGAGCCCCCATTCCCTTCGACCCCAATAGTGATGCCCCTCCAATCCTTCCCCTTCCCATAGCCTTTTCTCCTTCAGTCACCCTCCATCCTAATTCAGCCCCTCTTCCCTCCTTTCATCCTTGCTATCTCTTCCCTACATGTTGCCATCCCTCTCATGCCCCGCTTTGTCCTCCCCTTCAGTATGTTCCTGCTCCCCAAAGCAGAGGCTCAAATCTATTCCTAGTCGATACCCCTCCTACATCTCTTCCCCTATCTGTTCCCCTCCTACTTGTTCCTCTCCATGCCCCCCCAGTCCCACACTCTGTTCCCTCCCTACCCACAGCCATCTGCTCTCTCTCTCTCTCTCCCCTGGTACTCCTCGTGGTCTCTTCCCCCTCCATTTTTCACCCCTCAGCTACCATACTTTTTGTTCTCAGCCCTCATAGTTTCACTTAGCCCAGTTAGAAATCATATTGCACTCCAAGTATAACTCAACTCAGAGAAATAAACAGAACAACTAAATCTGTATCATTACAGCAATCATAAAAGTATCCAGTCATTGCTTTGTCTCCATCCCAGAGACCCTGCTGTAATACAGGACCACAGAGGACCATGGGCAGGTGGGTGGGCAACTCTAAAGTCCCAACAGAGCTCGGTTGAACTCGCTTACTCCTCCTTGCTCACTCGCACATTCTGTTTCTTCTGGCACTGCAGGCTGCCATTTTGTATTGGGTTTCTGCCTGCGTTGGTGCTTTTTCTGCCCACAAAGAAATCCACAGTAGTCCCAACAGAGCTCTGTTGAGCTCTCTCACTCTCCCTCTCTCTCACTCATTCTATTTCTCTGGGTGCTGCAGGCTTCCCTTTTGTACTGGGCTCCTGCCTGTATTGACATCTTTTTCTGCCCACAGAGAAATCTGCAGCAGCCCCAACAGAGCTCCGTTGAGCTCGCTCACTCACCCTTTCAAACTCTCTCGTTCTGTTTCTCCCAGTGCTGCAGGCTGCCCTTTTGTACTGGGCTTCTTCCTGCATTAGTGCCTTTTTCTGCCCACAAAGAAATCCACAGCAGTCCCGACAGAGTTCCGTTGAGCTCGCTCACTCCCCTTCTCTCACTCGCTCGTTCTGTTTCTCATGTCGCTGCAAACTGCCCTTTTGTACTGGGCTCCTGCCTGTATTGGTGCCTTTTCCTGCCCACAAAAAAATCTGCAGCAGTCCTAGCAGAGCTCCATTGAGCTCGCTCGCTCCCTCTCTCTCACTCGCTTGTTGTTAATCTGTCCCAAACACTGATTTCCCACTGCAACCGCGCTATTCTGTGCCAGAACAGCAAAAACACATTTTGGCCAGGATGTGAAAAATGACAGCTGTACTGTTCATAAGGAGGTATGAAAAAATGCCAGAGTTGAAAATCTGGCATGAAAATATTGCAAATTTGTGAAATTACAAGGGTGCGTGGAAACTTCGCAATGCATGCTTGTAACACAGTCATTTTATTGACTTACATCACCAAATTTTCAACATAGACATTTTAGGACCTCTGCTCATGAACAGTGTCACTGTAATTTTTTTAATCTGTCCCTAAAACTGATTTCCCACAGTGACCATGCTATTCTGCGCCGGAAGTGCGAAAACACATTTCAGCCAGGATATGTAAAATGACAGCTGTACTGTTCATAAGGAGGCATGGAAAAATACCAATGTTGAAAATCTGGAGTGAAAATATTGCAAATTCACGAAGTTGTGAGCATGTATGGAAACTGTGCAACGCACACTCGTAAAACAGCCCTTTTTTGTTTTTTCACCAAATTTGCAGCATAGGCTTTTTGAGAGCCCATCTCATGAACAGTGGCACTGTCATTTCATTAATCAGTCCCAAAAGGTGATTCCGCACAGTGACCACGAAGTCACCTTTTGGGACAGAATAATGCCATGACAGTGACCGAATTCATGAGGCATCCCAATAACTCCATGTTGAAAATGTGGTTCCAAAATTCCCAAAAATGCCTGAGAAATGCACCAAAATTGAAAGAAAAACCTATTTATGCCATTATACAGCTTACCGGCATTTTTTCAGTTTGCAGTCGGCTTTGAAGAGTGCAGATGTGTTCCCGGTCCTCCGAAGATCATTGCACCAGGCTCCAGAGGTAAGTATGGGGTGAGGGGGGTTGTGGGGAGGCAGGGTACGTGAGAGGTAGGCGCTGGGTTGGGGAAGGGGGCAGGAGACCAAAGGAACCATTTTCTTGTTTTACAGGTAAAAAAAAAATTACGCTTGGTCAGTTTTCTTCTTTGTAGGTGTTGTTTGGTACACTGGGGTGGCTCCCAGTGTACCACCTTGCATTTGTGGGGAGGGGACTGAAGCCGAGCAGACTGGGCCCCCTGGCCAGCACAGAAACTGGTGGGGGGTGGCACGATGCTGAGGGGGATTGGGCACCTCCTCAGCACAAAGCAGAAATTGGTGGTGGGGACATTATGCCAATGGATTGTGGGCTCCCCCATTGGCAAATTAAACTGGGAAGGGGGGGACTGAAGCCAACGGGGATTGGGTGCCCCATCGGCAAAGAAAGACTGTTTGGGAGGCACATGATGCTGAGGGGGACTGGCATCCCCTCGGCACACAACAGAAACTTGGGGGTGGGTCATTATGCCAACGGGGACTTGGCTGCCTGTAAGCAAATGAAGGGGGTTAGGGGCATGCCGACAGGGGGAATTGGGCATCCTCCATTGGCTCTGAGGTGGCTGCAAAGAGCTGCCATGTTCCTGGTACTATTACACCAGGTAAGGTACCACCCTGCAACGACCGGTCACTCCCTCATTGCAGCGGAATTGCTGACGCTGCAATGATGAGGCAGCCTTTTCAAAGGCTTTCGATAAACTTCCACACTATGAACTTATAAATACACTCAAAGACTTCAAATTTGGAAATAACATAATAAACTGGATAGAAGCCTGGTTGAGTGAAAGGTGATAGAGGGTGGTGGTACATGGAGAGATGTCAGACTGGACCAGGTTGACTAGTGGAGTGCCTCAGGGCTCAGTGTTGGGCCCATGCCTCTTTAATATTTACATAACATAATTAAAAATTGAAAACCATAACATCTGGGTGACTAAATGTGCAGATGGCTGCAGGATTAGAGCTAGTGCCAATACAAAAGAAGACATTTCAGACATACAAAAAGCCCTGGATAACATTCAAAATTGGACCATAAAAAATAAACTGGAAATAAAAAGTACTAAATGCACAGTTATGCATATAGGGAAAAACAATACTAGATCATCATATGAAATTGGTAACAATGAGCTAAAAGAAACCTCTGAAGAAAGAGACTTGGGGGTTACAATTAGTACAGACCTAAAATTTAGTGCACACCGCAATAAGTTAACAAAAAAAAAACAAACAGATACTAAATTGCATACTGAGACACATAACAAGTAGGGACAGGAGGGTGGTCATGCCCCATTATAGAACCTTGGTGAGGCCCAACCTGGACTGTTGTGCTCAGGTGTGGGCTCCATATAGGAAAGAGGATATCCACAGGCTGGAGGAGATACAGTGCAGAGCAACTAGGGCAGTGAATGGTCTAAAAGGAATGTCCTATCCAGAGAGACTTCAGGAGTTAGATCTATATACCCTGGAGTTTAGAGGGACTAGGGGTGACGTGTATGTTGTTTAGGGCCATGCAAGACAATAAACTCAGGGAGGAACTGGGAGTGGCTTTAAGAAAATCTAAATATGAACCAAGGGGGCATCCCTTCCAACTAGTAACACAAAGATGGAAAACACTACCACGTAAATATTGGTTCAGCCAGGGAGTGGTAGCTGTATGGAACTCACTACCAACTGAAGTGATGACAAGTAAAAATATGGACTTTTTCAAGCACAAATTAGATGAGCTTTTAGTGGGACTAAATAAAGGGACTACTTAAAACTAGATTGGAATATCAGTAATAAAAAAGATGATAAAATTAAATAAAGGGCAAGCACTAAGGACACAAGCCCATCTAGCTTGCATTTACCTATGAAACCTATGAAACTGGACCACCTATGAGGACCCAAAGAGTGCAGAGGATGCCCTGAGAGAGGCCTTACCAAAAGTATTCAAAAATCGCTGAAGGATGTCACACCTTTCTATGAAGGCTTCATAACTTTGGTCTGCTGGAGTTTTATTTTGAGCTTAGAGACTAGTCTCCTGTTCCCAAAGAAGGCCACCATAGCTTTAGTCCAAACACATTGGAGGACAATCCCCATCCCCTCCTGGTTTGGAGTGGCACAGTTCTTCTTGTGAATCTGCCAAGTTGCATGTACGGAGCCATTTTGCATCAAGGCAACACAATTGTCAGCGACCCGTTCTAACTGAACTGTGAGTGATCTTTTTCTTTATTTTGGAAGGGGACTAACTCTGTGGAATATCTGTTTGAGCTCTTTCACTAGCCCTTTATTTTGGGACATTTACAGCTTTTCAACAAAGTTGCCTAGAGCAAGTGACCCAGATTTGCATATAACTAGCACATGTGGAGGAGCACCACACTATGCCTGAACTGCTTTGTTTTTCTCATGGCTAATCCAGAGAGGGAAGCCATTGCTTCTAGTTCAATTGAAAGGGTTGCATAGGAAAATGACATTCTCTTTACCATGAGAGTGACCCCATTTTTTGGAAACTTTACTTCCTGTAGTGTTATTTGGAATTTGGAATGTTTTGTGCTGTTCACCAGCTTGTTATACTTTCCAGTACAGTATGATATCTGGATTTAACATCAAGTTACTGTTTGTTGTTACTGTTTATTGATGAAGTTCATAACTAGTAGCTCTCCCTAAATACATGCTAAGTGTATTACAGTCTGAGTTTGTTTGTGCTATGTGGGGACAACTTTGATATGTGACTCACTGGGAAACAGTTCCCTAACAGCTTTCTGGAAATATTAATCCCAATTCCATTTGGACAGTTTCTCAAGAGGAGCAGTTTACTTTTCACCTAAGGGTGGGGGGGATGCTGTGGATAGGTGTACATCATGTACCATAAACAATTTCTGTTGGTGGGAGAGGGGATTGCGATTATTACAATGTTGCCACTATGTACTTTCTTTACAGGTTCATTTAGGCAAGGGGTAGTCAGGGTCTGTTTTCTTTCTGGGGTCTGTGGCATTTCATGTATCTGGAACTGGAATTTGGGATGTTTTGTGGGGAAAGGGTCACTTTGGTGAGGACTGGTCTGCGAGGATAGGGAAAGAGGGGGGCTTTTGGCATCACTGACTTAGAAGATACGGATTATATAGCTTTAAAAATGGCCATTTGGATACCGTTATTGCACATATAGGCATAGAGGATGGCTAATTATAGGAAAATATTTTCATGGAATATTAGAGGGGCTCGCAATAAAACGAAAAGATACCAAGTCTTAAAGCACATCCAACATTTTAAAGGGGACATTTTGTTTTTACAAGAGACACACTTATTGTAGTCTGAAGCCAATCTATATTCAGGAGACAATATGTTGGGCAAGTCTATTCTGCAGGGAACAGCACACAAAGCAGGGGTGTAGCTATTATGTTATCTAGGCACATCTTTATATGCAAACAATGCATTCGAGATCCAAATAGCCGTTACATACTTCTGACAGGGCTTCTTGGCTGGATAGATCTTGTGTTAGGTTGTGTGTACGGACCTAACGCAGTTACCTCAACCTTTTTATGGAGCTTCTGACTGTCCTTGTACCCTTCACCACACTACATATTATCCTAGGTGGAGATTGGAATTTGCCATTCTCCTCTGATTTAGATAAATCTGTTAAGAGATTGAGTGGCCTCTTTCTAGTGCAGAGGTCAATTCGGGACCTGGTCGACCAAATGGGTCTATGTGACCCTTAGAGAATACTCAACCCAGACTCTAGGGAGTACACATTTTCGTCCAAGGTGCATGGCTCCTCATCAAGAATTGATTTTTTCCTGATCAGCCATACACTTCTACCTGGGGTATTAGAAAGTAAAATAGAGCCTGGGGTTATCTCAGATCACTCTGTAACTTGGCGCCAAATGAATTTCTCCCCCAACTTACCTAAAGAAACAATTTGGAAAATCAATAACCAATTGCTTAAAGACGAGAAGATAGTTGAGCGTATTTCACAAGTGATAGACTAGTATACAGAGGTCAATTTACACTCCACTGGCAGGATGGACATGGAATGGGGAGCTTTAAAATGTGTCATCGGGGGGAACGTATACATTTAGCCTCCACTAGGAAGTGCATAAGAGAGCAAAAGGCACTAGAACTTTTGGCCAGCATACGCAGTCTGGAAGCCCACCTCTCGCCTAACACCACAGAGGAGGACAGATGTAAACTGGTAAGGCTTAGAGACCAATACAGTGATCTATTAAGGGAGAAGGTTGAATTTGATATCTTAAAAATCGGAGCATTGTATATTGATCAGGGAGAAAAGGCAGACAGACTACTTGCCCTTAGGCTTAAAAATCAAGAGGCTTCTAGAATTATTAAAGTTATATGTTCTTTATCAGATGACTCCATTAAGTTACATTCCAAAGATATAACCATGGAGTTTGCATCACACTATCAAGATCTTTATAGCCCAATGCCACACCTCCCTGACAGGTCCACAGTAGATGTGTAGCTCAACTCCGTACCCTTACCATCTTTAGCAGAAGAGCAAAATTCAAGTCTGATAACCCCCTTTTGTGACACTGAAATACAGGCCATTATTAATACCCTACCAGTGGACAAAGCCCCAGGACCTGACGGGTTCTCCCCAACTTTTTCAAGACTTTTGCAGTGTAGTTAGCTCCCTGTCTGTCCAAACTATTCAAATGGATACTGGAAACAGATATTGTTGATAAAAAATTATTAGAAGCCCTAATCCTAGTTATTCATAAACCTGGAAAGGATGCAGAGAAGATTACCAGTTATAGACCAATATCATTGCTCAACTGCGATATAAAATTTTTAGCTAAATTACTTGCCAACAGATTGGCCAGGGTGCTACCCTCTATAATCCAGCATGAACAAGTGGGTTTTATGGCAGGTAGAACCTCATCAGACCACCTGCCCAAATTAGCCAACATTTTCTCTGTGTCCAGGGATTCCCCCACTCCAGCTAGCCTATTATCCCTGGATGCAGAGAAAGCATTTGACAGGGTAGAATGGCAATTTTTATTTCATGCCATGCACAAATCTGGCTTTCCCCCACTATTTATCAAATGGATTACCTCCCTCTACAATAACCCAAGTGCCTGACTGTACTGTAATGGAGTGTTTTCAGCAACCTTTCCACTACATTAGGGCACCAGACAGGGATGCCCACTATCGCCACTCTTGTTCAGTATCTGCTTAGAGCCCCTGCTATCCAAATTAAGAGGAAATCCTAAAATACAAGGTATACTCATAGGGTCCCAGGAACTTAAGCTTTCAGCCTATGCAGACAATATTTTACTGCACTTAGCCCACCCAAAGGAATCATTCCCAGCAGTCCTAGAAACCATCAAGGAATATAGTCTGTTTTCTAACTACAAAATTAACTTAGACAAAACTATAGTATTTCCCCTTAACAATAAATTAATAAGACAAGATGTTATGCATCTAGGGCTTCAGTGGAATCCACATAGCCTGCAGTATTTAGGCATTACCCTATCCAGAAGTGAATCCAAAATGAAAAGGCTTAGCTTAGATGCTGTTCTACAAGTAATCCACCAAGACCTTATCAGGTGGAAAAGCCTCCCAATCTCGCTGTGTGGACGTATCGGCTCAGTCAAAATGAATATATTACTGAGATTTTTTGTGCCCTCTTAACACGCTAAACTCTTGGCTGCCCTTAAAATGGTTTAAAAAGTGCATTCCAGTATCACCGAATTCATCTGGCTGGGTATACCCCCGAGAAGGGCCTACCACAAAATGACTGCTCCCAAAGATCGAGGGGGCTGAGACTGCTGCATTTTGGATTCTACTAATGGGCTAGTCAGGCATGTAAATATTTGTGATGGCTTACCAAATCAGCAGATCTGAACTCCCTCCCGTATGTGCCTATATGGTTAAAACTGGAAAATGAATACATTTTATCAGCAGGTATCTCCCCAGAAGCCCATCCATAACTCTCAACCTTTTGTCTTCCAAATGTGGAACATTGTATCTCAAAATGTGGAACAAATGAGCAAAATGTGGAACACTTAATCAAATCTTTATCTAAGAATCTCAGAACACTGTTAACATGTTTGCATTTATGTTCCGAAAGTCTGTTATTAATTGAATAATATATTTGTTGCATCATTTACTAAAGATTTTTGCTTTCAAATGTTGACACTGAATGTGGGACAAGTCCTCACAATGTGGAACAGGGAGCTTTTGTGAAGTAAAATGAGGAACGTTCCTCGCAATGATGTACAGTTGAGAGGTATGAGCCCATCTACAAATTACACTGAAGAACCTTCCCCACAGTCTAACCAGCTCCCCAATAGCAGTGCCAGTTAGAATACATGCTCAGTTATTTTCCTTCTTAAAGTATAAACATAAGTGGGATATAACCCAGCCTCTTCTAGGGAATCCTAACTTTAAGATTGGCGTTAAAACTATTTTAGCTCAGTGGATCGTTCAACTTAATGGGGCTAAGATTAGAGACCTTCTTTCAGACAGAGTTTGTAGTCCTCTAGAAGACATCATGGGTAAATGCAATGAAAATCGTTGTCAGATACTCAAAGTCCATCAATTGAGACACCTGTTAATCCAGAAAAAAGACTTGTTAACCTGGGGAGACACTATTAGAGACTTTTTTGAATCCTCCTCTCATTTATTGCTAATTTGCCCCATGCAGTATCTAAAACATACATTTCTTTATTTGACAGAGCTTTCTCAGCTCTAGATGGAGCACCCAACTACTGGTCAGCGCACTTCCCTAAGTTTGAAGATACATGGGGTAGTATCTGACAGGACAGCTATAGATATGTTACACAAGATAGGATGAGACTAACACAATTTCAATTTCTGAATAATATGAACTGGACCCCAGCTAAACTATTTAAACTGGGCAGAGCTCCCTCCCCCACCTGTACCAGGTGCCATCAAGAGGATGGAACCCTACTACATATTTTTTGGTAATGCCCACCGATCAAAACCCTATGGGATACCATTAGGAGTAAAGCAGACCCCTTGCTTGGTATTGTAGACCTTTTCATCCCTTAAGTGTGCTTGGTTGGGAATTTTGCAGGTACTGTGGTCTGTCAACGCAGGTATTACATGGCATTGATATCTTTATCCCTTTAGAAACTGGTGCTATGCCATTGGTTGGATACGCACCCAATCACCTATACAGAATGGTTGCAAGAGCTGCTTTTTAATTTAAGAGCTGAACAATTAAAAGCCAGCCAGCAGAGCTCCCCAACTAGGTATATAAAGATCTGGGAGAGAATGCACACTATATACTTGATTCAGTCTGGAGCTATGTCACCTTAAGAGTTTGTCATGCACCGACGTATGTTTGTTTTCATCTTCCATGGTAATTTCTCTCAACTTTCTCTTAGACTTGTTTAGTGCCATTATCACCTGATGCCAAAGAGGGCTGGGTGAGGGTGAGGGAGGGGAGGAGGTGGAGGCTGTCTTGGGAAGGAGGGGAGGGGGAGAAATGAAACTATATATTTTTTATGTACCTCTTTTATGTGTTCATGAGTCACTGTTTCATGTCAAGTGTATTTTGAAAACTAATAAAATGCTTAATTAAAAAATATATATCGCCGTAATCTGGCCGTACTTAGCTCAGGATGACCTGGCAATGATTACCCATGCTTTCATCACCACTAGACTAGACTACTGTAATGTTCTGTACCTAGGGCTGTCTGGAGGTTTGCTGCGCTGACTGCAGCTAGTCCAGAATGCTGCAGCCTGGATGTTGGGTTCTTCACGGAGGGATCACATCACACTGGTCCTGCGCACTCTGCACTGGCTGCCTTTGCATTCGTGCATCACCTTCAAGATTTGCTTGTTGACGTAGAAGGCCCTATGTGGCTTGGGACCAGACTACCTAAAAGAGCTCCTAATCCCATACTACCTTGTCTGCCCTCTCTGCTCCACTGATGCTGGTTTGTTGGCCGTCCCTCCAGCTAGGATCTAGTCATCTGGTGATACAGTCTTTAGAGTGGCAGCCCCTATTTTATGAATTCTTTTTTCTATTACATTCATTTTACCAACATGGCAGAGGCCTTTAAAGCCTCATTGAAAACTTTCTTATTTGACCAATCTTTTAATACGACATAATCCAATTCCATTGTAATGACTATTTAACATGGTCGTGTATTTATGTTGTATATGGCATTTAACTTTATAAAGCACTCAGAGCCCTTGCTGGATTGAGTTCTATAGAAATAAATTTGTCTTGACCTTGCCTTGCCAAATAAAAGGGGAGGGGGGGTCTCCACCCTCTTGCATAAAGCCTTGAAATGGTCTATTTCTTGCACAAAAAGCAATACAGATGGGAAGTACAGTAGATATTGGCAGAAATTATTATGCCATAGGGCCCCTTTATAGCAGCTAATCTATATGGCCCCAATAAAGACGATCCACAGTTGCCACAACTTTTCAGCCATGAAATCGCTAAATTCACCACTCCAGTTTTATTAGGGGGTGGTGTTATTATGACAGTGGAGGCCTATATGGATCATAGTGGGGCCACACATAGTCAGGCATGTCAGACCCTAGCACAATTATTGCAGAAACACAAGCTGGATGATATTTGGTGCCTGCACCATCCCTCCACTCGGGGACTATACATGTTTCTCAGCTGAGCATGCAGCTTCAAGCAGGATTGATATGTGATTCACATCTGCTCGCCTTACCCAGCAGTCACTCAGTTCTCACATACACTCCATAATTATCGCTGATCATTCCGCTTTACAACTCGCCTTACTTTGGACCACTCCACAGGCATGCTCCAAAACCTGGCACATACTGTAGATCCTCTATTACTGCAGGATCATGGGTTTTAGGAATGGACAAAGCAGGAGAAACAACACTATGCTGCCACTAACAGCACAGAGGAAGTCACTAAGGGTGGACTTTGGGAAGCCTACAAAGCCGCCATGCATTTGCCTGATCATTAGTTTTGCTGCCCATAGGCAGAAACAAAGGGGGGGGGGCAAACTATATGCCCTAGAGACCAATCTCGAGGCCCTTGAAGACCAGTATAAGAAAATAGCTAACTCCACAAATGAGATGATTGTCTGCCATTGTAGTATCAGAATTGAACTAAATCAGTTACTCACTTGCAAGGCTGGACTGGCCCTCTTTCGTACCAGACAGGCATACTTGGAGGGAGGGAAGGAGGCAGGTAAGCTTTTAGCCTTTCGTATCTGAAAGCGACTGGCTGAAAAACACATAACTGACCTGTGGGACCACTAATGGACCATCTACACTCAACCCTGAAAAATGAACCCCATTGTACCAGCCTTTTACCAGGCCCTACACACTTCAGTGGCATACGTCTCCACAGAGACCATCTCTGCTTTCCTGTCTCATTTACCCATTCCCACCAAAGCCTCAGATACTGTACTTCAACTGAGTTTGACCTTCCCCTTACTCTTCAGGATGTTCAGAAGGCCATTAAGTTCCTGAATAAAGGGAAATCTCCAGGGGCAGATGCATTTCCAATGGATATTTACCAGCTGGTGAACAAGAATATCAGTCCATTGCTCAGTGATTTTTCAATCCTCCTTGCACTCCGGATACCTTCCTCCATTTCTGCACGAGGCAGTGAGCAAAGTGCTTCCAAAAAAAGACAAGGACAACATACTTCCCACCAATTATAGGCCTATTTCCCTTATAAACATGGATGCCAAAATCTTGGCCAAAATCCTATGTACTCACCTCCATCCGGCACAGGTGGGCCTAATTAAAGGTAGACGGAGTTCAGACCACATGAGCACACTTGTATATATTTCCCATGCTGTACACCAATCCCCTTATCCTGTGGTTGCAATCACAGCTGATTTCAAGAAGGCTTTTGCTTCTGTGGAGTGGGATTACCTCCTTACCACCATGCAGTATATGGACATAGGGCCAACCTTCCTCCAGTGGGTTAAAATATTATATAGTAGCTCTACTGCTAGTATCATCACCAACAGCCTGAAAGCAGAGCCAGGCACATGTCAGGGGTGCCCTCAGTCTCCCCTTCTGTTTGTGATGGCAATTGAACCTCTGGCGATAGCCATCTGGGCTCATCCCTCTCTTCAGGGCATACAGGTAGGGGATCACAACTATCGAACTCTGTTATATGCTGATGATCTCCTGCTCCTACAAGCAGATGGCTCTACACCTCTGGACCCAGTCCTTCACCTACTGTCTCAAGTTTCTGAAATTTCTAGTCTAAAAGTTAAACAGAACAAAACCAAGGTGTTACTGCTTAACAGCCTCTATAATGCTGCCAGTTACACTGCCAGGGGCCTAAAGTGGGCCAAAGAGGGCATCAGCTATCTGGAAGTGCATATTCACCCAACCTTCTGCAGAATGGTCAACCTAAATCTCTCCCCTCTCCTAGACTATGCACGAGTGGAATTAGACCAATGGAAACTCCTTAAGCTCTCCTTCTCCGGCAGGATGGAAGCATTCAAGGTGATCCTGGCACCCAAATTCCTACTCTTGCTTGCACACCTACCCCTGGTCATCCCTTCATCATTTACCAAAATAGATGCTCTCATTGGTGGATTCCTATGGGAGGGCCAAAAACCCCAGTTTAGCAGGGCCGAAGTACATGCCCAATGGAGCAGAGGTGGTTGGGGCTTACGTTGGATTTTTTATTCATTTATGTGTATTCTCATCCCCTGTCTCCCTAAACATGATGTAGTCCACCTCGGGCATTGGCTCCAGTACAGCCTTCCTAGACCCTCACCTCTTGGAGTCAAAACCAGAAAGAACATCCTATTTTCTGTATCGACCTTGCTGCCCCTTTTTCTCCTACTCATTCGTGCAGGCAATGTCGAGCCTAACCCTAGCACCCCTCCTCCATCTTCAAACACTGCCACTAATGACCACCAACAAACCTTAAAAGGTCTGAAGATTGCCCACTTGAATGCCTGGAGCCTGTGATCTAAACTAGCAGAGCTTGAGGTGTGGGTAACACAACATAACCCTGACATAACATTATCCTATGGATCTCAGAGACCTGCCATAAGCCATCCATCAGCCAGCATGAGGTTGCTCTGCAAAGTTACTCCTGCTTTAGGAGAGATCAGAAAGGCAAAAAAGGAGGTGAGGTACTTCTGTATGTCAAGTCTGACATTGTGAACACAGAAATCCCCACCCTGGCTCCTGACCTCTCCTCAGTAGAGTCCCTGTTCCTCACCATAACCATTAGGAACATAAAAAAACTTGTTGGTTGCATATACCTCCCCCAAAGAAGCCCCCATGCCCTCCCCTCCCTCATCACATCCCTTGCAAACCTCCCCCCACATGACCTTGTGATCTGCAGCAACTTCACTCTAGACTGGATAAACCCCAGTATGAATAAGATCCATTGTATCTTGGCTGAGTCCAACCTCACCTAACTTATCACTGAACCAACACGGATAAATATGAAATCAGGCAACCACTCCTTCACTGATTGGGTAGTCACCAACTGTGCCCCCAAGTTCAAGATAGCGGGTGTCCTTCCTGATAGTATCAGTGACCACCCACTGACTTTTTTGCATTTGGTGTAACAATTTCCCTAACCCTCCCACGAAAATTGTTCTAGCCAGGGACATGTCATAGTTCAACAAACAGGCGTTAATAGCCTCCATCTCGGGCACCAACTTGGGACCTATAAACTCCCTGCTAGATATCAATCAGGTCCTAGACTACTTCATAACCACTTTAACCCCCATAGTAAATCATCATGTCCATCTGAAGAAACGGAGATCTAAGGGCCTCAAAGCACTCTGGCTGTCCAAAGAACTAAGGAAACTAATGACCGCTTGAGACGAAGCCTGGCACACCTTCAAAGGCAGTGGCCTCCATATGGATTGGCTAGCCTATAGGTAGCTCAGAAATACCTGTAAAAACACTCTCTGCAAAGCTAAGTGGACCTACTGTATTTTAAATTGTTACAGACCAAGCACCTTAGTAACCACAAGGAATTTTGGAAGCAAATAAACTCCCTCATGAAAGGCAAAATCACTGAAATCCTGAGCTCCCTTAATGCCCAAGGTAACATCCTCTCAGATCCCCTAGCACTCACTGCTGGTTTAAATGAATTCTTCACAGACCTAGACAAGTACACCACACTCTTTAACCTCACACCCTCCCCATCTCCCCCCCCCCCACACACACACAGTGGACATTGGATACCGGCCAGCTTTTCGTCTCAAACTTGCAACCCTAAAGAGGTTCACAGGCTGCTCTCAAACCTAAAACCTGAGAGCTACCTGGGTCATGATATGCTCAAACCTAAATTCATTAAACTTGGTGCCACAGGGCTTGCCGCACCCTTATAGAATCTGCTTAACAGATCCTTTCTCTCTGGAACTGTCCCGGCGAAATGGAAGGTTGCTGTGGTCATCCCAGTCTAGCAAAGAAACAAAAAGTACATTCACTCCAGACTGACTTCAGTAATTCATTTAGAACCTGTCATGGTATTATGCAACAATCTGTGTAGGAATACAAAATAACGGCAGCTTGATAGTCCCAAAAATCACATCAGAAGCCTTGCAGTTCTTTCCAATATGTAGCGTTTTATTCAATATGTACACAGACAATAGTTGCAGAGAACATGCACAGTGAGCTAACTTAGCCCCAGAACTTTAGGTATACACACCCTTCTTCGGGAGGCATGGCAAGGTTTTATTTAACTCTAAAAATTGATTAGCGTTTTACTCATAAAAGTGCTAAAACGTTGTGAAAATGCATAATACTTGCCTCATTGTGTTTAACACACACATCACTTCTAGAAAACCTATATAAATACTTCCTGTACAGTTAGTATTGTCCCAAGAAAAAAACTGCTAATCAATTATTTAAAACCCTGCATGGTCATCCCAATCCACAAAGGTGGTCCTAACATGGTAGTTGAAAACTGTAGACCCATCTCCATTCTTTGCCCACTGCCAAAGATACAGGAGCACATTCTCTACAGCCACCTACAAGATTATTTCGAATCCCATCACCTCCTCTCCACCTACCAGAGTGGGTTCAGGAAGAATCACAGCACCCTCACAGCTATGATAAAGTATCAGCTGACATACTCAGTGCAAAGGACCAAGGTCTTGTCACTGGTGCTGTCTTCATGGACTTCATGAAGGCATTCAACCTGGTCAACCACAACCTCATAATATGAAAGCTTCACTCTCTGGGCCTTGGTCACAGTGCTCTCACACGGCTCCACAGCTACCTCTCCAACCACTCTCAAAGGGTCATGTGGTCAGGGGCCCTTTCAGACTTCAGACCTATAGTGCATGGTGTGCCTCAGGGTTCCATTTTGGGACCACTGTTATTCTCCCTCTTTATTAATGATTTGCCAAACAACTGTGGTGGAGCCTCAGTTCACTCATATTTGGATGAAGCCATCATCTACCGCTCCTCCTCAGACATTGGTTGGATAAACCCAAATCTCTCATCCGACATCCATATTCTCAAGCAATGGTTCTTAGAAAACCATGTAGTCCTCAATATAAAAAAGACCAAAAGTATGCTGTCCCACAACCCTGCCTCCACCCCCCTACTTCAGCATCCTCTCATGATCCAATCTCAGGACGGTAATTCCCTAGAACTCATCCACTCATTCAAGTGCCTGGGTGTTACCCTAGATCCGTTGCTCACCATTGAAACCCATGTCAATTTACTGAGCAAGGCAATCAACCAAAGGCTAGGTCTGTTGTATCATCTCCATTCCCTCCTGTCATCTACCTCGTGTCAAAAAATTGCGATGTCCACACTCCTCCCTCTCCTCTTCTACGGTGCCTCGCTGCTCCCCCCAGCCTGGGCCACCATTCTATCTCACCTCAATCTCAGTGTAGGATGCTTTCACTAGGAGTAGGTCCCTGGCATCACCACTATAATGTCCTCTCATCTCTGGGCTGGGCACCTCTGGAGTCTAAATTCCAGTACACTACCATGTGCCTCATGTTTAAGCTAGTCCACCTTGACACCCCCCCCACGTCTGGACGACCTTATCAAACTTAGGCAGTCCCAGCATACTCTATGGTCTGATGCCTTTCCCCTACTGGTTACTCACAACCAGCAGTTGGCAGGAGACCCTTTGCCTTCTCGGCCATATCCACCTGGAATTCCCTCCCACACGCGATTCTCTCTAGCACCTCTCTCCCACAATTTATACACAATATCTCACGTCACCTCCTTGCCCCCTCTCCTTGTACCTGCTTTCACTGACAGCTTTTCTGCCCCTATGGAAGAACTCCCATTGTTTAAATTAACCCCAGTTCCACTACGTATGACTGTTAGTTAGCATGAACTGCTATATTCAATGTCTTGCACTTTAATTGACTTGATGTTACTTACACTGGTGTAAGACTTCATTTATCCTGATGTAACATTGAACTTGCACCATTGTTGAATTTACCTATGTTAGCACTTGCCCTGTTAGCTGTAGTATTTCTGCTCCTCTGTAACACTTATGTATCTGCTGTCTTGTCCTGGGTCACCCTTGAAAAAGGGACTGTATTGTCTCAGTGGGTATACCCAGCTACCAAAATTCAATAAATAAATACTTTTGTTTACTGGGTAAGTGCAGTGATCCCAGGGACTGTTTTCAGGCACAACCCGGGCCATGAAGATGGCACACAGGTAATACAGTTAGAAAATAAAAAAACACAATATTTTCACAGAAATACAAAGCTGTTACAGAAATAGGACATGGGAAACAAAGTGCTTGTGCAATTACAGCATTCATTACAGAGAAATAGAATCCAACAGAAGAATTTAACAGCAGGAATATTCAGTGCAGCACAACAGGGTTTCAAGAGACTCACAAACAGCATACTTAGGAACTGATGAACCACACCAGGAAGTATGAAGTATAGTTATTTCACCCAGGGGGCTGGTGCATGTGGCAGAGGCCTGTAAGGTCGATTTATAGTGTGTTTTGAAAATTAGGTGTTAGTCAAGAGAGTGAATGTGGGTAGTAGGCTGTTCCATAATCTAGGAGCTGCGGAGGAGAAAGCTTTACTCCCCAGGCAAGTAGAAATCTGTAGGATCACTAAGGCATAAACACTAGAGGCCCAAAGATTTCATGGGCAGTTATTTGGTATGATCAAGGAGGAAAAGGGGGACAGGCCACCACTTCTTATAGCTTCATCTATCGTGCAGCCAAGTATGTAGTTGTCAGCTATTATATGGCCTTCCTGGTAAACCAGACAAAACTATGGTTTACCATAGCAACTCATGGCTACCCACAGTGGCTCCCTATGGAACAGCAACATAAAGGCACACCTCAGGGGCTGGCTTTCCTCTATAAGTCCCTCTCGATCCATAAGATCCATCCCACTCTGATGGCTTCCAGGATTGCCTGGGTGTACCTATCAAAAATATCTCTGGGTGAGCCAGCCCAGTGGCACTGATGGTTGAGGCACTGGATGCCACACCTCTTGCCACACCGATGACTTGGGTTCAGGAATGTGCCTGGGCCATCAGGGGTTTGCTGGGGAGGGAAAGGATTGAGAGTCCTAAGGACTGCTCTCCTTTCCCAGGGAAGGGTTTGGGGCTTCCATAGCTGCGCAGCGGCCCCTGATGGTAATCAGAGGCACTGCAGGAGCAAGGAAGTCAGGGGGGTGAGGTATGGTGGACGTCGGCACGCAGTGCCTGGACGTCATTGCACGTCCATACATCAGGAGAAGAAAATCGGAGGAAATGGCAGTCAGCCTAGCAGCTTGATGGCCAGGCCTGTCACCTAATGGGCCTGTCATGGAATTGTGCTCCGGTATTAGATCCCGGCTGGCGAGAGGGAGTGCGGACCCCTCCACGGGTACGTAGTATGCTAGCCGGATGCGAGTGAGCCTGTGGGCTGGAAAGGGAGAGAGGACGGCGGCTGAATGTAAGCAGGCTGAGCTGTGAGGAGTAGAAACTATGATATAAAAAAAAATATATGGGTGGATGCCAACTCCCATAGTGCAGGCCCCCTAATGAGGCTGTGACACCCTTCATATTGGGGGTATGTCTCTTAACTGGAGTACCTGGCACAGGCTGGGAATTTGGCAAGGGAAAGACCTATTTACTCCAGAGTGCCAACATGTAGAGGCCTTTTTAACTCTGCAAATCAAATATAACATCCCAAAACAAGACTTCTGGAGTTATCCCTAGCTGCTCAGTTTGACTGGTCCAAAACTTGCAAGGCACCAGCAAGATGCCTCAGACCAACAAGTACACCCTCTAAAATTGTACTCGCCCCACTCTTCTCAGAAGGTAGGTGCTCTGTACCAAACATGGAGAGACACTTCCTGATCAATCCCTCTCCGCCAAACTAAAATGGAAAAGGGAGCTCCATATATCCATATCAGATGACGCCAAGACAACTTGCTTAACAAGAGCCCATAAGACTTACTGGGATGGAAGAAGCAGTCTTATCCAAAATAAGACATTGCTTCAATGGTACAGGAACCCTGATGCATTAAGACACATGGGCATATTAGACACTACACACTGGAGATGTTTGAAACCTGACTCATCTTACACATATCCTATGGGCATGCTCTAATTAATCAGAATCCTGGGCAGGGGTCAAATGGATATGTAAACGTTGCTCTTCAGTCATGATTCCTCTAGGCCGTTCTTTGTTTCTGTTAGGCCTCACTGCAGACAGCATACCCAGACATTCTGCAATGGCACAATGGATCATCAAAACCAGTGTTGCAGCAAACAGACTGATCCTTGGCCAGTGAAGGACCACTGAAACACTGACTGTGTCAGAATGGCTGAATGCGGTTGGCCAGCTAGCAGCTCTAGAGAGAATTTCTTATCTTAAAAGCTCCACTATAGATAAATATAGAGCTATATGGGGCAGGTATTTCGCATCACCATGCTGTCATGATGATAAATCACATCACAATACTGGGAGCCACAGCGGATGAGTTCAGACTGAAAAGGCGGCTCTGGTACCGATGTGCCTTTGTAAAATGTTGTAGCCACAGGAAGAATACATGGCACCATCCAGCAGATTAAGTATGGAAGTTTTATTACTCACACATGGATGAATAGCACAAACAAAATGTCAATGCCATGCTCTGTGCTAAAAAACACACACCCTCTCAACAAATGGCTCGACCCATTTGACGCATGTGTACTTCCTCAGGGACACCCTGATCCAGTCTAACACGTTATCTAAATAGTAAAAAGATACAGATCAAATGGTTAGCAGGTTTTCTGATAGGGGATATAACCAGGGTATTCTACAAGAGGCATTGTCTACCATAAGGGAAATGCCAAGATAGTCATTGCTGGAATATAATAGTAGACAAGTACCAAATATGGATCAGATTAGTTTCATCACTTTATATAGGCTAAATCTGACCAACATAAAGGCAATTGTGGAACAAAATTGGCATGTTCTTTCAACCAAACCTGCCTTGAAAAAAGAAGCCAATACTAAGCCCAGAGTTGTATATAAACGTGGGAGAAATCTTTCTGACCATTTGGTCTATTCGCTTCAACCAATTATTAAACCAGCTTCACAGTGGCTTCTGCCCCCACCTAAGGGCTGCTATCAGCAGGGCCATTGTAAATTTTGTGAGGTCATAGCCAAATGTACTAGTGTCTCTACTGCCAATAATACAAACACTTTTGAGATCAGACAGTTTAACTGTTCTTCCCTGGGCATTGTTTATCTTGCCACTCGTACTTGCCAGGTGTTTTACGTAGGCAAAACTACTAGGGCATTGAAATTGAGGGTGGGGGAGCACTTGAGCTACATAAGGTGCCACAATGAAAAGAATACACTGGTTAGGGACCTTATACAAGTAGGCTATGACTGCTCACATAGATTTAATTTTCATGGCATTGAAAAAGTCTCTATGGGAGCTAGGGGTAGGGATCTGGATAATAAGTTTATTGCAGGGAAGCCTTTTGGATTTACTAATTGGGTGGCTTAAAATATCCTGGACTAAATGATAGTTTTGACATCTCTCCCTTCTTAAAAAAGAAATAATTTTTCAACATAATAACAGGGGTAGTTAATACATGTGGGCCCAGATATTCAAAACTTTGCCCCGGGGCTAAATTAGCACTGCCTGGTGTGCTAAATTGGCCCAGACCCAATAACTCGCTATATTCAAAAGGGGTAGCCCCGGTGCTAAACTTTCTGAATAATAATGCTAAGGAAGCCGGGCAAACTGGGTTGGGAGTGCTGTGCAAAAATAGCCTGAGAATAAGACAGCTCTGAATATAGCAACCAGGAAGTGCAAACCACAACAGCATCCCAGTTCACAGCGACGTGAAGGAAGGTAGAGGTGAACTATGTAGCCAATGTGTGTGCCACCAAAGGAGTGGAGCCAGTAAAGCTGCAAGCAGCAGCACATGTGAAATTACATCATGCAAAAATGTACAATAATTCTGAAACATTTGCATGGTGCAAACACATTTGCACAGGTTTAGAGCGGAGCTAAGCCATTTGCCCGGCGCAATCAAGTTTGCCCGGGGCAAAACTTTGCTATATTCAAAAGTGACATGCAAATGAGCCTACTTAGGTAGTCTTTGGGCAGACATCCAGATTAGCATCTCATTATGACCTGATTTGCATGCAGTTTGCCCAGTGCTATTGCAGGGTCCCACAGCTCCACCTGTAGGTCAGTCTGGGAGTACAGGGGGCTGGCTAGATCTGCTCACAACTCCACCTGTAGGTCAGTCTGGCAGTGCATGGTAATAACTACAGGCTACATTTGTACAGTATAGCATATAATATTGTGCCCCAGGGGACTACACAGCACAGGCACAGGTGGTGGTGCTGCATGCAATTGTCAAACTGTAGTACATGCTACAGTGCACAGCAGACACTACAGTAGCAAGGAGCCAGTAGTGTGAGGGACACAGCAATGCCTATGGTGTGTAGGGCAGTGATGACCACTGCACTGTACACAGTAACAGGCCCAACTTGCAGGTGTTTACTGACAATGGACATTACTGTTATGTTGTTTTCTGACCCAGATGCTACACCACTGGTATGGGATGCTCACAGTGACATATACATGGCTGGCTGTGTGTGCTGCGGTGTCTGTACAGATGTGCAGTATGTGACTGGGGGGGCACATACCATCAGACAGGCACAATGGTGTTGGGGTATTCCCAACACTGGCCCATGTGCACTGCATGGCTTGTCCCATCCTTGTGGCCACACCAAGTCTGTGGTGCAGCCTGACCACTTGGACACCCTCTCCTCAACACCCTCTATACCCACAGTGCTGCATGTGTGTGCTGGCATCTGTTGGTGTCCACAGAAGGGTGGTCATAGAAACATAGACTTTGATGACAGATAAGGACCGCTTGGCCCATCTAGTCTGCCCATTTCCCTACCTACAGGATAGGCTGCAGATCCTAGTTAACCAACAGCCTATTTCTTCCTACCCCCCAACAAGAATTGCCTTATGTCTGTCCCATGCATTCTTGAATTCTCCCACAGTTTTAGACCCCATAACCTCCTCAGGAAGGCTGTTCCATGCATCCACTACCCTCTCTGTGAAATAATACTTCATCACATTGCCCCTGAACCGCCCCTCCTTCTATCTTTAAATTGTGTCCCCTTGTTCTTGCACGTCTTTTTCTGAAAGATGCTACCTCTTGGACTTTGTTGATTCCACTGAGGTACTTACAAGTTTCTATCATGTCCCCCCTCCTTCTTTCCTCAAGGGTATACATATTAAGCTCCTTTAGTCTCTTCTCATACGGCTTCTCTTGCAGACCCTGCACCATTTTAGTTACCCTCCTCTGACTACCTCTATCCTGGCTATGTCTCATGGGAGATGGGGTTTCAGAACTGGACACAATACTCCAGATGGGGTCTCACCAACTGTCTGTACAGAGGGATAACAACTTCCTGTTTTCTGCTGCTGATGCCTCTCCTATACATCCCAGTATACCCCCAGCCCTCCCTACTGCCTTCTCACATTGCTTGCTAACCTTAAGGTCATCTGATATGATTACCCCCAGGTCCCTCTCCCTTTTTGTTGTTGTTACTACCTCCCACCCATTGTGTATTCTTCCCCTGGGTTCTTGTTTCCCAGGTGCATTATTTGCCACTTCTTTGCATTGAATCCTAGCTGCCATACTTCTGACCATTCCTCCAACCTTGCCAAGTCCCTTTTCATCCTTTCCATGCCTCCTTGTGTATCAACCCTGTTGCAGATCTTATGTCATCTGCAAAAGGCATATTTTTCCTTCCAGTCCCTCTGCAATGTCACTGATGAAGACATTAAAAAGGACTGGACCAATACTGAACCCTCATGGTACCCCACTAGTAACCCTCTTTCTTCAGAGTGGACTTCATTTACAATTACCTTATGTGTCCTGTTGTGCAGCCAATGTTTTACCCAGGCTACCACCCTGGGACCCACTCCCAGGCTGGTTAATTTGACTATTAATCTTTTGTGTGGGACTGTGTCAAATGCCTTGCTAAAGTCTAGGTAGGCCATGTCCACAGCCCCTCCCTGGTCTACTACTTTGGCCACCCAGTCAAAGAAATCTATTAGATTTGTCTGACATGACCTTCCCACTGTGAACCCATGCTGCCTTGGGTCCTGTGCTCCACTGGCCTCTAGGTACTCAACTGTTCTTTCCTTCAGAAGTGACTCCATCACTTTCCCTACCACAGAGGTCAGACTGACAGGTCTGTAGTTTCCTGCCTCTGTCTTGGACCCACTTTTGTGAAGGGGAATCACATCCACCTTCCTCCAGTCCTCGGGTACCACACCATCCTCCCATGATTTATTAAAAAGAGTAGCCAGTGGTTTCACTAGTTCCTCCTTTAATTTTTTAGAATTTGGGGTGAATTCCATCAGGACCCATTGCTTTGTCCACCTTCAGTTTTAGGAGTTCTTGCAGAACCCTTTCTTCTGTGAAAGGACAGGATCGACCCCCTATCAAGAGTGCTTCTGTTAATTGGATTAGGCACTTCCCCCTCCTCTTTTGTGAATACTGAGCAGAAATATTCGTTCAGTATCCCTGCTTTTTCACTGTCCCCCTCTGCCCACCCACTGTTCATTCTATTCAGCCTCACTATCCCTCCCTTTGTCTTTCTACGCTCACTGATGTACCTATAAAAGGTTTTATCCCCCTTCTTAACTGAGTTGGCTATCTTTTCCTCAGTTTGGGCCTTTGCTATTCTGACTTCCTTCCCAGCTTCCTTCTGCCTTAACTGGTACAACTCTCTGTCCTGCTTCTTCTGTGTTTCCTTATACTTCCGGAATGCTATCTTTTTCTTCCTGACTTTCACAGCCACCTCTTTTGAGAACCATGGTGGCTTTTTCTTTCATTTTGATTTGTTTATTTGCTTCACACAAAGGCTTGTTGCCTCTGTGATGGCAGTTTTGATGATTCCCCATTGTTGCTCCACACCTCCTTCTAGCCTGTTTGCTAGTGCTTTTCTGAGGCACTCTCCCATCTTGCCAAAGTCAGCCCTCCTAAAGTCCAGTACCCTCACTTTTATATGGCTTGACTCTGTAGCTGAGTTTAACGTGAACCACACTGTTTGATGGTCACTTGTCCCCAGATGGCAACCCACTTCTAGATCTGAGATCCTCTCACTGCCCCGTTTGAGAGTACGAGGTCTAAGATTGCTCCCTCACGAGTGGGTTCCAAACTAGCTGTCTAATGCCTGCCACCTGTAGGGCATCAAGAATGGCCCTCCTCTTGGATGTGGCTGCAGCAAATGTGCTCCAGTTAACATCTGGCATATTCAGGTCTCCCATCAACAGTATCTCCCCTTTCTCTGCCATTCTAAGAATGCCTTCTATCTGGTATGTCTGTATGGCTGCACTGCCATGGTGTCCACTGGGAGCCAGGTCACCACTTACTGCCTGGGCCCTGGCACGGCTGGGACTGGTGGCAGATGATGGCATCATAAGGATGCCATCAGTGAGCAGCATGTTTCCTCTGTCTGGCTTATTTCTATGGGTCATACTTACTGGTTAGGGTTGTGCAAAGCCACACAAAAGTCACGCAAAGTTACAAAAAGCCACAAAGTCATGCAAAGTTGGTTTGCCCAGAGTTAAGACTACCTGGGTGGTAATTTGCACTGCGCAAAGTGTTACGCTAAGTTGAGCAAAGACACTTTGCGCAGCACTATTCATTGACTATAGCATTGCACTTCTATTTATGTACACACACCCTCAGTTTGCCCCTTGCATACATTATAATTTTGCCCGGTGCTAATGTAGTTTGTGCACTCTATTTGACCTTTTAAATATAGTGGACCCACACTAATCCGACGCTAATCCTGCACAAATGGTTTGTGCCCAGTGCAAAGTTTTAAATATCTGGCCTATAGTGACTAAATTAGTACTGTGAATTTTAAAAAAAACTTTTTTTATATGTGTCATGCCTAGATATTAACTAGGTTTTATTTTATTGCAATTGCTATACTCAGAATTATGCTTCTTACTTGAATTAAAATTGATTGCTTGTTTTCCTTGTTCTTCTGTTTCACAGCCTTGAAGCACTGAGTGCTCTGACTAGTTGCCATGAATATGAGACCCTTGCTTGGCTGGAATAGATTTCACCCTTTCTTCACTATTTTATGTCATTACAGGACTAACTGGCACTTTATGGGTACTCGGTTCTTTAGATATTTAATATACAATTGATTGAAAATAATGTAGTTTTCCATTAATAATACTATTGTTACTGTTGTCCCCCTTTTTTGCCTTGTTTACTATATTTCTGTTCTGTCACTTTAAAGTGTTTTTATTATTTAAACAACATCTTAGAATGAATCAGGCCATCCCTGAGGAAGCATGCATGTGCAAAACCGGTCAGGCCATTTGTTGAGAGAGTGTGTGTTTTTTAGCACACAGCATGTCACTGAAGTTTGGTTTGTACTATTCATTCATGTGTGAATAATAAAACTCCTATACTTAATCTACTGGATGGTACCATGTATGCTCCCTGTAGCCACAGTGGCTAGCCAGGACTGTCTGCAGGCTAAAATCAGACCCCCTTATGGGAAGGGATAGATCACCAGTTTCAGGTTTATGGATCAAGGTATACTGTACACCCGAGTCATCTAATATGGTTAAATTAAATCCAGCCATGTACAACTAGCACCTCTTAGGATCTTGATATGTCAACATTTTTTAACTACTCAATGTATATCATGACTGTTATATTGTATGTTTCAAAAGTAGAAACAAACACTACTTCCACTCTACACAAAAGAGAATCCAGCACAGCTAGTTTGAGTGCTAACTGCTTATCTATTCCAACAAATGGCAATCCGCAGTTCACAATTTACAACAAGCTCAGGCAGAGCCACTACGAATGCATTAGCTAGATAAGGGTGTTTCATGGGCTTAAACATAAACATTTATTTATTTAAAAAATATCAGATTTGCAAACCTTTGTGTCAGACTCAGTTGCAAAGGCACCTCGTTGAAACTAATACAAAGACAGCACAGTTAAGAAGTCAAAAAACAATGGCTCGGAGAGCAGACTGTTATAACAGTCATTCACTGGATATGCATGGGTAGCAGTAGATAAACAGAATACATAGTTTAGGCACACAGGCACCACATCAAGAAGACCAAAGCAGTTCAAACAATATACTATAGCTAAAGCAGATAGACATCAGGAGTCAAAGAGAAGCCCAGAGTGTTCACATGAAGGCTGTTGCATATATACTAACTGAATCAAAGTACAGTACAGTGAGAAAGGGCATATCTAAGCAATAAAGGATGACATGGTGTGTGGCATGTAATAATGTCACTCCTGGGGTGGGTTGAAGCATGAGGCAATGCCGAGTGCTTCCACCACCCCAGGAGTGACAATATTACAAGATAACACACACCCTGGAGTGCCTTATTGCAATTATACAATGGCTTGTTGTTATATACAGAATAAAAAATACATTTTAAAGGATGTTTTTGTTAGTGCGGAAAAATATTTCTTAAGGGAAAATGCAAGGAATGATCCAAATCCAAAGCTACGGTGATGTTATTGTGTAATAACATCACTGTTTCAGTGGGTCAGCAGCCAGCTCCTTACATTTTTCTTTGCCATTGTATAATTAAAAATAATGCCACCATCTGTATTACAGTTACCTATATGTTTTGCATTTTATTCTATGCACTGTTACAGCAATCAACTCAACAGAACCAGGCCATCATATACATAAAGGTACTGTACCCTAACTGAAAACAGTGCTGACACAACTGTATGCTGTGACCAGACAGAAGATAAACACAATGTTGAGACAAGTTTTTGAAGACATTTGATGCGTTTCATTTTTTTTTTTTTTAGAAACTGATATACAGTTCACACACAAAATTCATATAATATAAAAGTGCATATGTCCAAATGTCAATGTAAATTCGACACATTTCATTACAAGTTGTTCTGCTGAAGGAAGATATTACTATATAAGGCCTAAAAATGGGCATCAGGTAAATGTAAACTGCGGTAGGTGTGTTATTGAGGGTATTGCATAGTTTATCTTTTATTGCTGCTCCAATATTTGCACAAGCTGTGCCCAGTCTAGATTTTACAGCTCTGGCCTGGGTCTGGTGATGTGGGTTTTACCCATACCCCCAATGCATGTGGCTTAGTGGTATACTATACAGATGGCTACAAAGTCTAAGCCATTGAAGGTTGAAGTTTCAGAAAACCATTATGCTAAAAATATCAAGACTCATTCCCTCCCTTACTCCCCAGTCACAATTAATCCTCTGCCAAAGTCATGCTTAAATACTGGTGCCTCTACATCCATGCTACTAAGCTTTTAATGCCAACATGCTTCTCCTGCTGCTGTGACCAATTCAATGTGTGATCTGCTCAACCCTGGCTTTGTAAATGTATTTAATTATTTTTCGAGGGGCTCCTGGTTGTGACCAATATTGAACAAACAAATGAAGTCCAGTGTGCCCCCACCCCAAATGGCCCAAACAGGCCTGTAATGGAGGATTTTTCCATCTTTCATGTCCCAAATAGGAGCTGTTAGTTATCAAACTTTGGCCAAAATGTGAACATGCCAAACCACTGCATCAAAGTGGCCCCAGTCGGTTTGGTCCTGCACTTTAAATAATGTAGAAAGTACCTTGCTGATCTGAGTTAGAGTCCAGCTGTGTCATTCTTTGTTTGCAAAGACAATACTCCAGCTTCCTTGTCTCACATTTATAAAGTGCAGTCTGCTAGGTGTGGCCGGGAGCAAATCACTAGGAAAGTGATCACAGCTTCCCTAATCATAAACCAATTCAATGGGGATCTGCTCAACCCTGGCTTTATAAATGTATTTAATTATTTTAGAGGGCTCCTGGTTGTGACCAATATCAAACAACTGAAGTCCAGTGTGCCTCATCCCCACCCCCGAACTGCCTGCCTGAGAATGAAGTTGGTATATTATTTGGAAACGTGCAAGGCTGGGTCTCTTATTATGCAGTGTCCAGCAAAGATGGTGCTGTCAAATGGCTTCATGAGGTGATGTGAGGTGCCTATGGGAACTTGTCATGTAGAAAGTTCCAGGGACACAGTCGTAAAAACTGGAATTACAGGTTCCAAGGTGTAATTAACTTGGAAGGAATGTTAGAAAGTCAACTCCACTATAAACTGAGCTAGGAAAAAAGTAAATAGGACAAGAAAAAAACAGAATTTTGTTTCTAAAATGAGTTGCTAATTGCAACTGGTATTTTTAACATGTGCAAGTCAACTCCACTTCTCAAACTTAAAATGAAAAATGCACTTCATCATAGACTGTATTTACCAAGTACTGTGCCCATTTTAGTATATAAATGTTTAAGAAATACCTGAAAGCTGTCTATTTTCCATAGAAGGTGAATCCTTAGTAGTTTCAGACACTTAGGGCCAGATATTCAAAGCTTTGCACTGGGCAAAAAAATGTTTGCGTGGGTTTAGCGCAGGATTAGCACAGGTCTGCTACATTCAAAAGGCCAAACAGCGTGCACAAGCCACATTAGTGCCGGGCAAACCATAAGTATATGCAAGGAGCAAAGTGAACATGAATACAGGTGCAATGAGATATTCAGCGACTAGTGCTGCACTAAGGTTTTTATATGAATATGGCAAAGTTTAGTGTGGGGCAAACAGCTTAGCTCTGTGCTAATCCTGCGCAAACGCGTTAGCTCCACGCTAACGGTTCGGGGAATATTATACTGTTTTGCACACTGTACTTTCCCATAGGCTGCTCCCTGCAGCTGTACTGGGTCCACGCATTTGCTGGAACACACATTGGCCACAAAGGTCGCCTCTAGCTACCTTCACATCGCTGTGCTCTGTGTTGCTGTTGTGGTCTGCACTTCCTGGTTGCTATATTCAAAGCTGTCTTATTCCAGGGCTAAGGTTGCTGTGCACTCCCAGCCCAGTTTGCCCGGCCTCATTCCCATGCTCTATTCAGAAGCTGCTTGCCCCGGGCTATTCCTTTTGAATATAGCTTGCTTTGTGCTCCGGGCTACGTTTGCCTACCAGGCAGTGTTAACTTAGCCCAGGGGCAAAGTTTTGAATATCTGGCCCTTAGTCTTTCCCTTTGAGACACCAGGTGACTCTGATAATCATTTGTTCCAAGGGTTTTTAAGTCAGTTTGAAGGCATTAAGTATTTTCTGTTCTCATACTCCTTAAAAAAATGCAGGTATTCCACAGACTTCTTGTGTCTAGGTCCAGCTCCCAAACTAGTGAATCTTATTTCAACATCCACCTCATGCCCCTCCCACATGAATAAAACAAAAGGTGGGCTGGATCTTTAGGAGCTTCTTGGGTGGAAGGGGGTTGGATCTTACTTCCCCCCAAAAAACAATGCTGCCTCCCACTACTCAGGTTCCAGTTCTTGTACCACCCATTTAAGAAAGAAAGTAGTACCCTGCAACCATTGAGTAACATGAAAACGTATTTATTTGAGGGTGGAAAACATTTCTTGGAGGAGGGTAAGGCAGAGGAGACTATTTACACCTTCAGTCAGTTCCTCAGACAGAAAACATGACATCACTCCTTTTGTACATGCAAAACTCCTGTAGGCTCCGCCCACAGTCGTAAAAAGTGCAAAATCCACCTAAGGAAGGCTACGAGTCGAAGCGCAGGGGCCAGCATATCTCTGTCAGTTATCCTTGGTGATTTTGTACTTTATGTAAATTGTGAACTGCAGATTGCCATTTGTTGGAATAAATAACCAGTTAGCACTTAAACTAGCTGTGCTGGATTCTCTTTTATGTTGAATGGAAGCAGCGTTTGTATCTACTTTTGAAACAAGCATTCTATTGTGACAGAGCTGGCGGCCTTGTTATCAGATGCATCCCATCCATTCCCTGTGTGAAAATAAGGTTCTAACATGTTTTAATTGTTATATTGTATGTTTGTTGTGTTGCATTGTTAGTTATTCATTGTGTGTTATACTGTAGTTTGTTGTTCTGAAATGTTTAATAAAAAGATTAACTGAAAAACTATTAAGTCCAGACTGAGCACAATTGGACAAGAAATACCTGAGACATGAACGAATTCTGTGCTGAGTGGCACAGAGCTGTCAGTTCAAGTTGCCATCCCAGTCCACTGTTCACACATGTGCCATCACAAACTAATTTGTGTTTCACAAAATTGTGTTTCCAACATATCTCTTGCCTCTCCTGGGGAGGGTGGGTTAATGATTCCCCAGTGCTAGCAACTCCCAGGGAAGGCTGGGGGTGCAACAGCCATGGGATCACATCAGAGATGAGTAGGAGCATCTGTGGACATCCATGGGAGGGGCACGGGTGCAGGCTCAGCTGAGCATCCTTGCACATTAATGCTCCTTAGCGGGGGGATCACATTCATGAACAAGGAAACCACCCATTGGCTGGGAGGAAGACATCACCTGCCCCCACCTCCAACACCAGACCTTGCCCACTGGATCTCATCTCGCCCTTTACCTCCACTTGAGGAGTATTAGAAGAGTGAGCAGTGAGGAGCGGAAGGTGGCTTTGCTCTGGGGGGCATAGACCGGGGGATTCTCCAGAGGTGTGTTGTGGGTGACGGGAAACAGACAGCTCAGATTGGGAGGGTCTTGGCAGGAGCAGAACAGGCAGGACAACTGATGGGGCCCCAGCCTGCGGTGACAGGAGGGAAAAATAGTTGAAAAAACCAAAAACATACCTCTTGATTGCAGACTACCAACTCATCACTCCCACACCATCTGCAAGTCACAAACTCAACTTATGAAGTGTAAACTATCTCAGTATGCTGCCTTTGGAGATTTAAAATGCTACAGTTTCATGATCTCTAGTCCTGCTCCTCTCCTAAGCCTAAGTATATGTCACATTGCATTACTTAATAAAAGGAAACACTTTAAGCTGTGTTTGTAACTATAATGTTGTAAAAATGCTTATTTTAATACATGATTTCATGTTCTAATCCTTATAATGTTGTACAAATGTTTATTTTATTGATTGTATATTCTAATCCTTGGACTTTCTTTCCTGCAGCCACATATTGCCACTCAAACTCAGGGAAGGAAGCATTTCTTCAGACATGATATGTGTCTGTGTGTGTGTGTGGAGGGGGGGCGGGGGGTTACAAGGTCAATAACCCCCCAAGTGAAAAACATCCAGTAATGGAAATGTTTTTTGTCTTAGTCACTTTTTTCTTTTTTGTATTTCAGCTACTCCAAATGTCGCCTTCTATGTATGTTTTGCAGACTTCCAACACCCTACAAACCAACAAGATCCCATCAAGTATACTAAAGTTCTGTTGAATGATGGAGAAGGTTATGACAGCTCCCTTGGTGTTTTCAAAGCTCCTATCGCTGGAGTTTACTTTTTCACTTACTCTGCACTTGCACAGACAACAACTGCTGCACACAATACTGTGGTGCTGGTAAAAAATGGGCAATTTGTAAATGATATTAGTAGCAACACTGGAAAAGTCGGTTCATTTACTACTACTGCACATGCTGTGCTTCCTCTAAATGTGCTTGATAAAGTTTGGGTTAAATTAACAAGAGGTGCCTTGTATAGTGAGGTGTGTTCCCTAAATTTCCAGGGATTTCTGCTCTATAGGAAATGAAGACAGCATAGTTGCCACTTTTTCCAGAAATTATTTCTATACAGTTTCCCCAACTGCATTGCTCTAAATCATCTTGTTTCAAGCTTGGGTGCCTCTGTTACACTATTACACTGTTTGTCAAGGGCTTTAATATGACCCAATTGTACAAATAAACATGTGCATGACAACTTCAGTAAACATACAGCAAAGCACAGGACTACATTAACATGCTAGTAACATCCGCAGTCCTACATAAAATGCATGCAAACTCATCTTGTATTTCACTAATATTCTTTATTGATATGTCTTATCACATGCAATATTTATGTACATTGGTTTTAAATCTGGTTATATTTCTTACATGCCTGTTTGAGAAGAGAAAAATAAATTTCTGTGTTTGAACCCTACTTCTGCACCTGTGTCATGTTCAGCTCTACATATAACCATTGCAGTGTTCTGCACTGTTTTGTATGTTAATACCATTGTCAAGACAACTCTTACAGTTATAAGAGTGGTCTCACACACATTCATAGGGTATGAAAACTACATTGGTATTAGTTTATAATAACTGGGAAGCGTTTTCTCTCATAGGTAAACCTGGTTATAATTTGCTGTTATAACTTTTTAAATTTATTTTTTTATTTAATTTTTGTTTACCGGGTAAGGTGCACTAGCCAAAAGACTATTTTCAGGCACGACCCAGGAGGGTACAGAGACAAAACTTCCAATAGATACATATTTGTACATAATGCAAGTAACATAATGAAAGTTTGAAGCATTTACAGTGGTAAAATATGACAAGACAATACAGCATTTAAGTTTACCTGTAAGAGACAGCAACCAGGTCATTTTTAAAGTAACTGAGCAGTATGCCAACAGTGAGGGATAAAGTGCTGTGAAGCAAGTAGTGGCCAGGCAGAGTTTGTTGAAAGAGGGGATAGTGAGAAAGGTGGAGAGAGGAAGAGGCAGTAGTTTGGTGGGAATAGATATGGTGGGGTAAGGGTAGTAGCCAAGCTTAGTAAGGTGATAGGGGAGATAGAGAGAAAAGGTGAGAGAGGAAGCAATAGATTGGGGGGGGACTAGATATGGTGAGGTAAGTGCAGGTTGCCTAAAACTGATTTAGCTGGTGAAAGAAGAGGAGGGCTGTGCAGTTAACTTGAAAAAGCACAAACAGAGAAACTCTGATATAAGGGAAAAGTAGAAATGGAAATGAAGATGGTACAAGAAATTAGGAGATGAGATTGAAGAAGTGCTCCTCGTTGGAGTAGACCCCAGGGTCCCAGGGGACAGTCTGAGAGAGGGGTGGGATTAGAGAGTTTGGGCTATGGCAGTTTGAAGCGGGAGCATACACAAGAGGAGATATGATAGTGGTGTAGTTCTCTCTTAAAGGAGATGTGGGATGCATTTTGACAGAGTTACAGGGAGTGTGTTCCAGAAAAGTAGTGCATGACATGCGAAGGCACGATCACCTTTTGAAGTACAATGTCTTGGAATGAGAACAGGGACATGGTCTGTGGAGTGCAAAGCATAGTTGGTTTTGTGGTAGAGAAAGAGACTGGCCAGTCTCTAACTTGTTGGTTATAACAGCACAAAACGCACTGGGTTTCCCTCATGCCACGCATGTGCACACTATTGAACTAGTGCTACCAGAACCACTGGCCATACTGTTATCTATAAACTGCTGGGTAGTGTTTTCAAGGTGAAAAAACACTACTTCAGCAGTTACATAAAACAAAACATGGGGTGATGTGTAAAACTTGAATTTTACACCCATCCTCGGTGTGGGATGCTTTTATAAACCCCACCAGCTTTGCTCTTGGGGTTAATGTAGCATCCCACACCTCAAGTGTGTGTAACATTCTCATTAAACAAACCTCCTCATGTATTATTCTACATATAATTCATCGAGATTGATCAATAATATATTGCAATTTATCAAAACCTGCCCCAAACATGCTGGTTTCCAGGGTAACTGCACATGAGGCACAATTAACAAATTTCATGTGCAGAGGGAATGAGCACTCTAATTGGTGGGAAGAGCTCCCACACTCTGTAATTCTTTACGGAGAAGCCAGTGCCTCAAGGAGAACTCTGAAAAACACATGTGGATGTAATTCAGCTTATATTTCACGTTAGTTCTGTATTTCTCCTCCCCTTTATTTATTACTGAAGTTATATGCATGAAAATGATATTTGCTCTGTGAGAGTGCATCAGCTCTAGTTTTCAAGCATTAAAATGCTTGAAAACTTGAAAGAGGATAAAGTTGGTGGTCTAATCCCAGGTGGGGTGCATATATATTTATTTATAAATTAGTATAAAACTTACTTGTTACATGGATCTGATGGTGTCCATATTATTATATGTAGGAAAGAAAAAAGATCTTTGCAATGGTGGCATAATACAAAAAGTTAGATTGGAATATTAACAGTAAGTGTGGCTCCTTTACATATCTTAGTTTATATAAAAAACATAAAAAAGGTTTTTTTAATTGTACATTACTGTTTTATTAATGTCTAATTATAATGTTTAGAAAACTTACCAGACCACCTGAAGAAAGGGGCTGTATAGCCCTGAAAGGTAGGATGTTTTCAGTATGGATACTGACAACCGAATAAATAAAAATCTACATTTAAACCTATTGGTGAGTGGGTCTGTTACTCCAATCTCTCACAGTTCTATAGTAGTTTTGATTGGTTTGGGGCCTCTCCCACTTGATTTTAATTATGCCTTTTGTTTTTCACTGAAGTTGGCTGGGCTGAGACCACAGCTTTTGTTTGCTATAACTGCAAGGTGAGAAAACACTACCCACTAATTATATAAAACAAAACATGGGAAGGTGTGTAAAACTTGAATGTTACACACACCCTCAGTGTGGGATGCTTTTATAAACCCTTCAAGTTTTACTCTTGGGGTTTATGTAGCATCCCACACCTCAGGTGTGTGTAAAATTCTCATCACACACAACTTTCTATGTATTATTCAACATATTATTCATCAAGATTGATCAATAATATATTACACAGAAACACAGAAATTGTTGGCAGATAAGGATCACTAGGCCCATACAGTCTGCCCGTAAGCCTTGTACTTGAGTAAAACTTCTGACCCTCCCCCTGCTTTGCCTCTATGGTTCCCCTATGCCTATCCCATGCATGCTTAACTCCAGCCACAGTGCTCGCTCCCACCGCTTCCTGTGACAGACTATGCCATGCATCCACTACCCTCTCTGTGAAGAAATACTTCCTCGCATTCCCTCTTAACCTGCCTCCTTCCAATTTCATGTCATGCAATTTAAAAAAAAAACTTCCCCAAACATGCTGGTTTCCAGGGTAACTGCACATGAGGCACAATTCACAAATCTCATGTGCAGAGGGACGGAGCACTCTAATCGGTGTGGAGCACTCCCTTGCTCTGTAAGTCTTTAAGGAGAAGCCAAAACCTACAGGAGAACTCTGAAAAACATACATGGATGTAATCCATCTTACATTTCACATTAGGTCTGTATTTCTCCTTCCCCTTATTTATTACTGAGGTTCTATGCATGAAAACAGTGTATTTGCTCCTTTAGAGTCCATCAGCTCTTACCGCTAACTCATCCACCTGATGTCATAATAATCTGCAGGTGACATCATTTATTTCCATGGCAACAGACAGCGATATCATAACGGAGGATTATGAGTTCAAGAGAAGAACAAGCTGTAGGGGAAGACAGATTTGAAGGAATAAAGATATTGTTTGGGGTAAATTTCCTCTGTAATTAAAAGGGGAAGAAGACATCTGTCAAAGATATAGGAACTACAAGCTGAATTTTGTCTAAATGTTATATGTTTTCCTTCAGCCGTCAGTAACTCTTTAAATATTTAAGCAACAATCACACTCAGTATACATATGTGTTGGTGTCAGTTTATAGTGGCTAGCATAGTGGTGAAAGCAAATTTATTTAAAATATATCAACACACCAAACAACAAAGGATTAGTGCTCAGTAAAATTTTCATATTCTGACAGAAATGAATTCCACAGAATTTAGGAAAATCCCACCTAATTGTGCAGAATTCTGATTCTTCAAAAGCTAAATGTTTTTTTTCTGGATTAGTACTCTGTGGTTTGCATAAACTCTGAAAACAACAAAAAAGCCGCAACAAACAATGGATACACAGGATTAATAAACTGATTGCCAAAAACAATGAAAATCCAGCACTCACCACCGATAAAGATGCCAGGAGGCTAAATATTTCATAAAGAAAGTGCTGCAGTATTTATTAGTTGATTGTGGCAACAAACAAAACACCTTGGGCTCGATTCTCAAAAGTGCTGGATTGCTGCAAGCCCCGATGTGCCAAACAAATGGCAAATCCCCATAACTAATGCACCAAAATCTGGCCAATGGAAAACCATGTACACAAATGCCCACAGTCTGGGAAACAAGATCTTAGACCTGGAGGCAACAAAGACAGAGGCTAAACTGGACATAATAGCCATTAGCAAGACATAGTTCACCAGTAACCACACTTGGGAGACTTCAGTACCCAGCTATGTACTGTTCAGAAGAGATTGAGGTGAAAAGGAGGGGGGGGGGGAGTGGCCTTTTATGACAATGAAAATATCAAAGCTACAGAAATTCAGAATACACATAAGGAGACAGAGTCAAGCTCTGCCCCGATGAAGCAGATCACCTGCGAAGGCACGAGTTCCGACTTGGCTTTGTTGATTAGCAGGCCAAGTTCTAGACAGGTCTTGAGGGCCAGGTTCCTGGACCTCCCCACCTCCAACATGGAGGGACTCACTATGAGTCAATTGTCGAGGTAAGGGTACATTCTGACCCCTCAATGCCGAAGATGGTCTGCCATGACTGCAATGCATTTGGTGAAGACCTGGGGGGGGCGCTGATGACATGTCGAACGGGAGGGTTCTCTCGACCCAGAAGTGGGGAACCTTCAGTGTGATGGATGGATTGCGACATTGAAGAACGCATTCTGATGATCCAAGAAGCAGAACCAAACGTTTTGCTTGACAGATGATATGATCTGGGAAAGAGTTGCCATCTGAAAGGTACGCGACCTGATATACTGGTTCAGGTTGTGCAGATCCAGAATGGGGTGCCAGCCCCACCGCCCATTTTTGGACCAGAAAGTACCTAGAAACTAACCCCGGGTTGATTGGGGAATCTGTCACTTGGGCTACTACCTCCTTGAGGAGGAGTTGGGCTATGTCATCTCTCAGAGCCGACCAAGTGTGAACTGAGACCCTTTCCTCGCATGGGTTGCGGGCTCAGCTTGGCGGGTACTGCTTGAACTCTAGAGGCAGTCCCTGACCAACAACCTCCAACACCTACCTGTTCATGGTAATAGCAGACCAGGCAGAAAGGAAGTGATGAGCCGGACCCCCATGGGAGAACCCAGAGCAGTTGTGATGGGTATGGGGCTGGTCATCCCCATTCCATCACTGAGCAGGCCTGGAAGAGGAGGATGCAGAAGCAGAACCACCTGGACCCTTCCCTCATGGTTTGCATGCAGACTGCATGCTTGTTTTGGGCCGGGGTACCAAGATTGGGCCTGCTGCTGTTGCCCAGGCTGAAACTGGGGCTGTTTGCTCACAGGAGCAGAAGGGTGAAAAGGTTTCTTCTTCTGTTTCTTGGAACCCTGGGATTCATTCTGGGCAGAAGTATCAGAGTTCAACGTGTTACTGGACTTCTCGATACATTCCAGGTGACTGTCCACTCCTGGACTGAACAAGTCGGTACCCAGGAACAGGACATCTGCCAACTTATGCTGGATGTCAGCCGTGAATGTTGAGACCTGCAACCAAGCTCTGCGGAGCATGGCAACTGCAGCTGCAACTGAAAGGGCATAGGAGTCCCCAATGTCCGAGGCCATTTGGAATTGTTATCTGGCAGTAGCCCAGCCCTGGTCCCGGACCTGCTTGACCGTGGTCTGAAGGTCCGCAGGAAGGTGAGGAAGCACCTCACTGAAAGAGCCCAACAGGGCATGGGAGAAATGTGCCATGATTACAGCCAAGCTTGCCTGATGGAGACCCAACAATGAGGCAGCATAGACCTTTCGGGCGGAGTGATCTAGCTTCTTGGATTCTTTGTCCGGTGGTCTATCAGAGTCTCCCGAGTTCCCAACCCACCTGAACACAGACTCAGTCACCACACCCTCAGCTGAGGGATGCTGTGAAATTCCCAAAAGGGAGCCAGTAGGTACCACTCACTTGTGGGCCATCCTGGTGGATGGTGCGGGACAGGAGGCTGGGTGCTGCCAGAGCTCCAGGGATGGGCTGACAATGGCTTCAGCTACTGGAAAGGCCTCGGTCAGGGAATCCCCACTTCTGAGGATGTCAGTTAGGGGTTATTCTTCCCATTTTTCAATGGGCTCCAGCTTCATCCTTGTAGATTTGGAGATGAGGTGGAGGATGCCCATAAAGGAGGTGGGCCCCTCTTTGGAAGAAAGACCCACAGCATCATCATGCCGAGAAAAAGATGTCAAATCTGAGTCCTCAGACTCCGAGAAGTCCGGATACAGCAGTCTGCAGCCGGAGTCACTGAGAATCCGCCGCGGGCGGTTGGGAGTCACAGTGACAGACAGCCTATGCGGGAGGCCTGAAACAGGTTGAGACTCCTTGGGGGAGCCTGCTAGGAAGGATGTTTTGGTGGTGGCTCCACCGGAATAGGTGGAGAGACTGGCTTTGGCAAAGTTGGGAGTGACGTCGCTGGCTTCACGGGTTGGGGGGGGACGAGTGACTCCAGAGTGGTCGATGTCAGCCATTGAGGGTGACAGCCAGGTAATGGCTGGGGTGGAAGGGACAACCTTCAGCGCAGCCAGGACAAGGTGCTGCCACAACATGTCCTCATAGCACCAACGCAACTTCCCTTATCCGAGGAGGATGAGGACGAATGGTGCTGGCACTGCTTCTTAGACTGCCGCTTATGCGACTTCCTCTGCCTTTTGGTTGAGGATGTCCCAGGACTGGATGTCAACCATTGGGGGAATTGACGGAGATGCTCAGGAGAAGGTGGGGAGAACCCCGGTTCCTCTGGGTCAGGGATTACCACTGCCCGGGGCTTCCCAGCTGGCTAGGTAGCCTCATCAGTGAGGTCTGAAAGGACTGGAGTCCTAAATAAGGAGTTGTTGGCCTCCTCGGTCAAGGACGGGTCGAGGATGTTCTTGACTGGATCATCATCCTGCGTTTTGGGCCAGCTGACCTGACGAGGGCACCGTGAGGTCAGCAGCCAATGCCACAACTTTGACCAAAATCGAAAGAGTAGACTCCTGGCACCGAGATCACTCTCTGTCCCAAGAGCAACGTAGATGAGATGTGGCTTCTCTTGATTTCTTAGATTTCTTCTTACGGGATCTGGAGATGTGCGAGCCAGGGCCTTCCCCACAAGTGGGAAGGGATTGGACCAGTTCCTTAAAGGAACCCGAGAAAGAGAAGCCCAGTTTTAGTGGAACAAAAACCGAGGGCGAAGACGAGAGCTCAGCGGCATGAGCCGCCTTTTCTTTGAAGGCCTTCATCTGTTCCAGTTGTTCTGCGGAACCCGTGGCCACAGAGATTGCACAGCAGGCATCCTTCAATTTGACCAGTGGGTGCCGTTTTTCCAGATGTCCGAGCTGCAGATGCATGAGGTGATTATCCAAAATGTTTGGATGACAAGAGTGACATAAGTTGCAGGCCTGAGTATCATGATCGAGACCCAGGCAGTACACACACGTGGCATGTGGGTCAGTTTGAGACATTTTCTGCCCACAGGGACACCTGCAGAACTCGGGCGAGGACTTTGTCCTCCATCGTGGTCGCAACAACAAATTTGTTTGGAGAGATTCGGAGACTCTTGATCAGTAAAACCAAGTTTTGGAGTGCCAGGGCCTACTACACGTGGGAGCGAGAAGGAAGGAAACTGTATCTTCCAGCGGAAAGGAAGATTTGGCATCATGGGGCAGAGCTGAGGATTATATCACCTGGGTGGGTGGGAGGAGCCAGCTTGAAGACCCTCCGGCAAGATCTTAAAGGAGAAGAACATGCCAAATAGTGTGGATGAACAACACATCCATGACCCTAGAACCTGTATTTCTAGGGATGTGGATATATTATTCTTATCCACACTTGTTGGCAGACTCCTAGCAGTTCTCCAGCAGGAGGGAGGCAAGGCACAAACCCCCTACTTAGGGAACAGAGATTGGAGAACTGAGGTCCCAAAACCAGCATCCCGGCGTGACTCTAGGTCGATGTGGTAACGGGTAATGAAGGTGTTTGCTGACTTCCAGGTAGCAGACCTGCAGATATCCTGGATAGGGACATCCCTAGAAGCAACCACCGATGCAGCAATACGGTGGGAAGAATGAGCTCTTATGCCTACAGGAGGCTCCTTGCCCGCCAACCTATAGCAGAAATCAATGCATGATGTTATCCATCTGCTAATCATCCACTCTGCTGCAGGTCTGCCAGGTACAGCTTCAGCATAGGTGACAAACAACTGGTGAACCTCCCCCCGAACTTAAGCCATTCGCTCCTTATAATAAGAGAGCATTCATCTCAGGTCCAAAGTATGGAGCCTGTACTCGGCCTCAGAGGTGTAATTGAGGTAGTACACCAGCAGAGTCAACACCTGGTTCAGGTGAAACTCTGACACCACCTTCTGAAGGAATTTTGGGTGGGGGCACAGGACAACATTGTCCCTGTGGAAGACCAGATAGGCAGACTTGACAGAGCATACCTGTAGCTCCCTAATCCTTCTGGATAACGTGATAGCCACCAAGAAGGCAGTCTTCCACGACAGGCATGACATCTCACACCTGCACATCAGTTTGAATGGCTTGCCCATAAGCTTTGCCAAAACCAACACTAAATCCCACCGAGGTGGTGGTTCACACACTGAAGGGGAAATATGATTGAGGCCTTTAAAAAAATGGCACACCACCTTTTCCTGTGCCACCATCTGCTGACCGGCCCATGCCTGGCAAGCAGAGATGGCTGTCAGGTGCACCTTAAGGGTCATAGACTGAAGACCTCTGGAGAGAGACCAAAGGCAGTTGAGGATGCTAGCCACTGGACAGGATGAAGGGTCCAGGCCCTTGCCCTGACACCAAATGGAGAGTCTCTTCCATTTGATGGCATAGTAGCTCCTGGTTGACAGGGTTGAAAAGGACCCTGTCTCAGTTGTTATGGAGAGTTTGAATGCAGGGATCTGTTCTGTTCTTTCTTTTCTTGTCTTGTCTCTTGTCTGTCTGGTTGCGCAACCAAATTTTCTCATGAGACCTAGGATTTGATCACCACTATAGTCTCACAATTCTTTGCCTCCCTCTGTCTCTGTCTTCCCTTGCTGTTTTTGTCTTTTCCTCCCTTACATATTTGCTGGTATAAAAATATATGCATATCATTATGTGGAAATGTACCTGACATTGGGATCCCTTTGTTTAGAAACTGTATAGTGTTACTATTGAAATGTACATAATTATAGTTTGTGATGACTGCAAAAAGCTATTGGGAACTCAAGAGGATAACCTGAGAGCAGTTTTTAAGCCCCTTTTCAGAAGCTATGGAGAAGGGGCCTCAGTTTTGTGACACACAAAGATTGAAGGAAAACTCAGATGGATCTCTGTTTATTCTGCCTTTGTCAATAGTCATTCTGAAATTTTTTTTTTTTTGTTACTGCTAGTACTAATGCACGCTTTCTGCAAATTCTACAACTGCTCCTTGTTTTTCCAATGCTTCCTGACCTGTGCCTCAACGATAGATGGTGTCAGCCTAAGTGGAACTACACAGTGCATACTCTAAACCAGGAGTTTTGTGCATGACTACTGAACCTAGTACCAGGGAGGCATAGAGAAAGGTATGGATTCTGCAGCAGCAAGTCCAGGAGTGGTTACCAGGAGAATGGCAGAGACAGTAGTCCAAGCTGAGATTGTATAGCCAGCACAAGTTATGGAAAAAGAACAGGTAGTAACAGGACCTGAAAGTCTGATTGCCTCTTTCAAATGGTGGGCTATACAACAAAAAGAGATGGAGGAACGGAGAAGAGAAGAGATGCAGCAGATGAGAGAAGAGATGCAGTTACAGGAGCAGCGATGGCTGGACGCCTTGCAAGCTATCAAAGGCAGAGGACCTAGTACAGATCTAGATGAGCAACAAAACACAAACAACTTAAAAGCCATTAAACTTACAAAGTTGTGTCCCTCAGATGATATCGAGGCATACCTGACAACTTTTGAAAGAGTTGCCACAGCCTGCCAATGGCCAAAGCAGCAATGGACAATCAGACTGGTACCCTGCCTGCCTGACAGGGAAAGCCCAACTTGCCTATAGCAATATGGACACCGCACAGTCAGAAAACTATGACCTGGTGAAAAGCGAAATCCTGAAAAGGTATGACATCTCAGGAGAGACCTGCAGGCAGAGATTTCGATCTCTGAAGTACAACTCAGTTGACAATCCTCGAGAAGCCTTCAGATGATTCAGAGAACTCCAGATAAAATGGCTCCAACCAGAGGGCAAAACAGTCCCACAGATCATCAACACATTTGCCATGGAGCAATTCATCAACATCTGACCTACAGATGTACAGCTTTCGATACTGTTCCACATAGAAGATTGATTAATAAGCTAGGTAGGCTCAGGGTGGGTCAGAAGTTGGTTAACTGGGTGGCAAACTGGTTGACGGGCAGAAAACAGAGAGGGGTGGTAAATGGTATACAGTCAGAAGAGATGTAAGTCACAAGTGGGGTACCTCAGGGATCAGTTCTGGGGCCAGTCCTCTTCAATATCTTCATCAGTGACATTACAGATGGACTGGAGGGTAAGGTTTGTCTGTTTGCAGATGACACCAAGATCTGCAACAGAGCAGATGATCCAGATGGGGTGGGCAGAATGAGAAGAGATTTCAATAAACTGGCGAAATGGTCGGAAGAGTGGCAACTAGGGTTTAACGCAAAGAAGTGCAAGATCATGCACATAGGGAAGAGAAACCCTGAAGCCACCTATAGGCTGGGAGGGGAGTTGCTGGCAATCACAAGAGAAGAAAGAGACTTAGGCATCATCATTACAGATGACCTGAAATCATCCAAGCAGACCACTAAAGCATAGGTAAGGCTAGGGGAATGTTGGGGTGTATTAGAAGGGGTATCACAAGTCATAAGAGGGAGGTAATAATCCCTCTTTACAAGACACTGGTTAGGCCTCATCTGGAGTACTGCGAGCAGTAGTGGAGGCTGCACCTGCACAAGGACATTAACAAAATGGAGGCAGTCCAGAGACGGGCATCCAAAATGGTGCAGGGACTGCATCAGAAAACGTATGAGGACAGATTAAAGGAGCTCAACATGTATACCCTAGAGCAAAGGAGGGAGAGAGGTGATATGATCGAAACATTCAAACACCTTAAAGGCATTAGGAAGGTGAAAGAGTCTAACATCTTTCAATATAAGAAAAATAGCAGTACAGGAGGACACAGCATGAGATTAGATGAAGGCCGATTAAGGGGTAATGTGAGGAAGCTCTTTTTCACAGAAAGGGTGGTGGATGCATGGAACAGCCTATCTCAGGAAGTGGTGGATATGAATACAGTGCAGGGCTTCAAACAGGCATGGAATAGGCAAAAGGGAGCAATACAGATGAGTATGAATAGATAGGCCATTGACAGAGCAAAGGTTGATGGCACATTCATAAGGTAGAAAAACAAATGGGCAGACTGGATGGGCCTTGGGGTGCTTATCTGCCATCAACGTCTATGAGACAGAACTGAGGGTCACCCTGGAAACAGGAAATGGGACAGCCATATGAACTGGGGTGGTCTACAGGCCTCCAGACCAGAGGGAGGACATAGACACACTACTGCTAGAAGATATACAAAACATGACAGCTGAAGGGGAGGTTCTGATAATGGAAGATTTCAACAGGCCAGATATATATTAGTCAATAACAGCAGGACCATCCACCAGAACTAGGCACATAGTGTATTCCCTGCTGTGGAATGGCCTCAAACAATTGGTACAACAACCCACAACAGACAGGGCTATCCTGGATCTAGTACTGACTAATGGGGAAAGGATTACAGATCTCCAGGTAGAAGGTCACCTGGGTGCTAATGATCATCACATGGTATGGTTCAATTTGGCCACTAGAACTAAATCATTCCATTCCAAGGCAAAAATATAAGGCTTCAGAGGAGCTGACTTTGATAAGATGGCCAAGAGAGTTAAGATAGCCCTGGCAAGAACAAATACAAGTGAGGGGGCACAGGCAAAGTGGGCAAGCATTAGAAATGCAATACTTGAAGCAGCATCCCATTGTGTTAGGAAGAAAAGTAAGAGCAAAAGAAGGAGGAAACCACTTTGGTTCTCAAAAACAGTAGCAGAAAAGGTCAGAGTCAAAAGGCTGGCCTTTAGGAAATTTAAGGTAATGCAGCGGGACGAAGATAGGGAGGCAAACCCAACTTCTCTAGGGAAAGAAGGGAAGGCAGTAATGCAGCCAAAGGCCCAAACCGAGGAAACATCTAGCACAAACAATAAAAATAGGAAACAAAACCTTCTATAGATACATTAGTGAAAGGAGAATGTCCAGAGGGGGGGATTGCTAAGATTAAAGGGGATAAGGGGGAGTGTGTGGAAGAGGACCAAGGAAAAGCATCTATCCTAAATAGATACTTCTGCTCAATATTTACTGAGGAGTAGGTAGGCAGCGTCCACAGTTCAACACCATGGACACAGGGGGGGGAGGGAGGTGTGCACAAGTCCCTTCACAAAAGAAAGCATCCTACAAGAGCTCGCTAAGCTTGGGATGGACAAGACAATGGGACCTGATGGTGTACATCCCAGGGTACTAAAGGAGCTAAGAGTGGAACTAGCAGAATCATTAGCAGAACTGTTTAGTGAGTCTCTGAGCACAGGAGAGTTCCCAGAAGACTGGAGAAGGGCTCATGTGATCCCATTCCACAAGAGCGCTAGCAGTGAGGAGGCAGGGAACTACAGACAAGTCAGTCTTACCTCAGTAGTGGGCAAGATTATGGAGGCACTCCTTAAGGAAAGGATACTGCAACACCTGGAATCTATAGGAGCACAGAATTCAAGACAGCATGGGTTTACAAAAAGGAAGGTCCTGTCAAACTAATCTCATAGATTTCTTTGACTTGGTAACCAGAGTGGTGGACCATGGGAGTGCAGTTGATGTCACCTACCTTAACTTCAACAAAGCTTTCGATACTGTTCCACATAGAAGATTAATTAATAAGCTGGGTAGGCTTGGGGTGGGTCAGAAGTTGGTCAACTGGGTGGCAAACTGGTTGGTGGGCAGAAAACAGAGAGTGGTGGTAAACGGTATACAGTCAGAAGAGATGCAAGTCACAAGTGGGGTATCTCAGGGATCAGTCCTAGGGCCAGTCCTCTTCAGTGTCTTCATCAGTGACATTGCAGATGAACTGAAGGGTAAGGTTTACCTGTTTGCAGATGACATCAAGATCTGCAACAGAGCAGATGATCCAGTTGGGTTGGGTAGAATGAGAAGAGATCTGGAAAAACTGGCAAAAAGGTCTAAAGAGTGGCAACTAGGGTTTAATGCAAAGACGTGCAAGATCATGCACATAAGGAAGAGAAACCCTGAAGCCACCTATAGGTTGAGAGGGGAGTTGCTGGCATTCACAAGGGAAGAAGCAGACTTGGGCATCATCATCACAGATGTCCTGAAATCATCCAAGCAGACCACTGAATCAGTAGGTAAGGCTAGAGGGATGTTAGGGTGTATTAGTAGGGGTATCACAAGTTGTAAGAGGGAGGTAATAATCCCTCTTTACAAGACACTAGTTAGGCCCAATCTGGACTACTGCGTACAGTACTGGAGGCCGCACCTGCACAAGGACATTAGCAAAATAGAGGCAATCCAGAGAAGGGCAACCAAAATGATGCAGGGGCTGCATCAGAAAATATATGAGGACAGATTAACGGAGCTCAATATGTATAACCTAGAGCAAAGGAGGGAGAGAGGTGGTATGATCAAAACATTCAAATATCTTAAGGGTATTAACAAGGTAAAAGAGTAACATGTTTCAATATAAGAAAAATAGCAGGACAAGAGGGCACAGCATGAGATTAGAGGGAGGCTGATTAAGGGGTAATAAGGGGAAGCCTTTTTCACAGAAAGGGTGGTGGATGCATGGAATGGCCTACCTCAGGAAGTGGTGGGTATGAATACAGTGCAGGGATTCAAACAGGCATGGGATAGGCATGAGGGAGCAATACAGATGAGTATGAACAACTAGGCCATTGACAGAGTAAAGGCCTATGGCACATTTATAAGGTAGAACAAATGAGCTGACTGGATGGGCCTTGCCATCAACTTCAGTGTTTCTATGTAAATGGGGCTTGAGACATTCCCTGGCCAGCAACTGGGATTCTTGATCCTGTGTGCCACATGGTGCGAGTTAGACCAGCTGTTTCTGATCTAACTTTGTGGACCTTTTTACAGGGTTTGCACCAAATATGTGATGCAAGCCACTGTAAAGGGGGTAAAGTGTCACAAATGCATGCAACCTTTGTGAATCGGGCACGCGCTGCAGCAAAGTGTGCAGAGCAATGCACGGTTTGACACAGGGCTTGTGCAAGCCCTGCATCAACCTTTGAGAATCAGTTCCCTTATGTGTTTCAGGTAACATGATCTTTTGTCATAGGTACGATTTGCATAAATTGCAGATTTGTTTTCCACAACTGAAGAAAAATTATTCCGCAGTTTACCTAAGCCACAGAAGGTTATTCTTTGTTTACCTAGAATGCTTTTTGAAATTCAGTTAGAATTTCGAAAAGTATTTTGGATACGGAACTGAGATTCTGCGTGAATTCTGACGGTGCTGTTCTACAGTTTGCATAGTTCTATGGATTAGCCATGTAATCGTGCAGTGGAAACCCATGCGGTCAAACAGTGCACTGAGAGGACACCCCAAAAGTGCGTGGGTTGAAATAACACTAATATAAATAGACTAACTCCAAACTGTGCACACTGTGTTGACCATGTGAAGTTTTCAACAGCGCAGCTCTTTCTTCGCGATCTTGATGGGATACCTAGTTCTACATATCACAATTGCATTCTTCTGTAAAAATGTACTGTATTTTCTTAAGGAACAGCAATGTAATTCAGTATGCTGATGTGTTTGCATCAGTTTGTGGTGGTAAGCATAGTGTCAAAAGCAAATTTATTAAAACACATCGACCCTCCTCCTCTGGAGCCCATGAAGGATCACATTGTATATGTGTGGAAATAAAACCATCTGAGCAGTCAGCATTCCTCAGGGTCACGTTTACCATGCGTTGATGTGTATTTCCAGGTCCCTGTGTCAGTTTCATGAAGCTGATGTAAGCAATGGCATAAATATTTATTCCATGTATTAACTGATGCCATTTTAGGAAGAAAACCCCCTCTGATGTTGGAAACTTACTCAGTCCCATTAAAGGGAATGTGTACCTGAACATTCCTGCATTCATTTGCTGATCCTCTGCCACCCGTTGTAGCACTTCAAGCCACACAGTACACATTCTGAACATTCCAGTTGTTAAACATTAAAGTTTTAAACAGCTGCGCTCTCACCAATGTTACCTGCCATTTTCAGGATAAAGTCGTCGCACAACAGTCTCTGCTGTCAGGTCTGGTGACGTATATGCCTCACCAGCGTTTGCGCATACTCAGTGTGCTCCCTGTGGTATTCTGACTGCAGCACTGTATATGAGTGTGTAGCTGTAAGCAGGGGTTCAGATATCTCCATTTTTGGAGTATCTGACTTCCAAAGATAAGGCAAAAACTTCCAAAATAAAGGGGGAGAAAGTTATTGACTTCAAGATGTGAAACAAAAAATTAGATGCCTTCCAAAATGGTAGGGGTGGAAGTCAGAAATGAAGGATTTTCCTAAAAGAAATTATATTTTACCACTAGTAGATTATATTAACATCCATGAACTGGTCTATCCTAGAATATTGACTTCCACAAGTAGAATCTTGGAAGTATTTTGACTTCCAAAAAAATTGCAGTGACTTCCAGATTTTGACTCGTGGAAGTTTTAGACTTCTGTTAAAAATAAACTAACTGAACCCCTGGCTGTAAGGGATTTGATGTTTCAAAGCTGGATAACCTCAGAATGCTTGCCATATTGTACTGTTTTTCCCTGCTTAGAAGATAGTTTTCCATTCTGTTCCTTTTTACCGATTTCAGCTGTGGACTGTAATCTCTTTTCTTTACCCTCCTTATGAAAATGGCAAAGTGCATTGCAGGGAAATTAATATGTACAGTGTGGCATGCACCCTTTCCATAGTACCTCCGAATATTGTGCTGCTGGCCATTTATTAATATTATCCTGGTTTTGTCACCATGTTCGATCATTGGTGTATCTCCGTCAGTGCAATACATATTTACAGAGCATTTTCTTTTCAGCCTTTGTTGTGACTGGAAGCCTCGTTTTATATCAGTCTTATTTTCCAGCATTTAAATTTTACTATTGCATGTCACCACGCAACACTCCTTTTCCAATCCAACTTCGTTAATCACTCTTCATCAAGACATGTGGTGCAGACATTGACATGTATTTTTCTATATGGTTATTTATTTCGACAGGCTCCAGGGTAGTACCATGTTTCCCACTAGTAACAGCATGAGTGGAACACAGCAGAACATTGTTCACTTGGGAGCTTAAGCAACAGGTTGGTAGAAAAGAGGTCAGGAGTTATATTTTGTTTTAACTGAAATATTTGAATAGTTTGTAAGTGAAATTAGTTCTATGTGTTAAACATTATTACCTTGAATTTGAACGGTTACTTGGGCTGTGATATTGTAGGTTTGGGGATAGTTGTTTGGCAGGGAAAATTAGAAGGACATTTAAATGTGTTGTTTGCCTGGTGTTAGGGGGAAGGGACATTAGCTGCAATTAACTTGTCTTTAAACAGGAATTACATTGGCTTTCATTGTTCACTTGAGAGCTTAAGCAACAGGTTGGTAGAAAAGAGGTCAGGAGTTATATTTTGTTTTAACTGAAATATTTCAATATTTTGGAAGTGAAATTAGTTCTATGTGTTAAACATTATTACCTTGAATTTGAACGGTTACTTGGGCTGTGATATTGTAGGTTTGGGGATAGTTGTTTGGCAGGGAAAATTAGAAGGACATTTAAATGTGTTGTTTGCAAGGTGTTAGGGGGAAGGGACATTAGCTGCAATTAACTTGTCTTTAAACAGGAATTACCTTGGCTTTCATTGTTCACTTGGGAGCGTAAGCAACAGGTTGGTAGAAAAGAGGTCAGGAGTTATATTTTGTTTTAACTGAAATATTTGAATAGTTTGTAAGTGAAATTAGTTCTATGTGTTAAACATTATTACCTTGAATTTGAACGGTTACTTGGGCTGTGATATTGTAGGTTTGGGGATAGTTGTTTGGCAGGGAAAATTAGAAGGACATTTAAAGGTGTTGTTTGCCTGGTGTTAGGGGGAAGGGACATTAGCTGCAATTAACTTGTCTTTAAACAGGAATTACCTTGGCTTTCATAGTTCACTTGGGAGCTTAAGCAACAGGTTGGTAGAAAAGAGGTCAGGAGATATATTTTGTTTTAACTGGAATATTTGAATAGTTTGTAAGTGAAATTAGTTCTAGGTGTTAAACATTATTACCTTGAATTTGAACGGTTACTTGGGCTGTGATATTGTAGGTTTGGGGATAGTTGTTTGGCAGGGAAAATTAGAAGGACATTTAAATGTGTTGTTTGCCTGGTGTTAGGGGAAGGACATTAGCTGCAATTAACTTGTCTTTAAACAGGAATTACCTTGGCTTTCATTGTTCACTTGGGAGCTTAAGCAACAGGTTGGTAGAAAAGAGGTCAGGAGTTATATTTTGTTTTAACTGAAATATTTGAATAGTTTGTAAGTGAAATTAGTTCTATGTGCTAAACATTATTACCATGAATTTGAACGGTTACTTGGGCTGTGATATTGTAGGTTTGGGGATAGTTGTTTGGCAGGGAAAATTAGAAGGACATTTAAATGTGTTGCTTGCCTGGTGTTAGAGGGAAGGGACATTAGCTGCAATTAACTTGTCTCTAAACAGGAATTACCTTGGCTTTCATTGTTCACTTGCGAGCTTAAGCAACAGGTTGGTAGAAAAGAGGTCTGGAGTTATATTTTGTTTTAACTGAAATATTTGAATAGTTTGTAAGTGAAATTAGTTCTATGTGCTAAACATTATTACCTTGAATTTGAACAGTTACTTGGGCTGTGATATTGTAGGTTTGGGGATAGTTGTTTGGCAGGGAAAATTAGAAGGACATTTAAATGTGTTGTTTGCCTGGTGTTAGGGGGAAGGGACATTAGCTGCAATTAACTTGTCTTTAAACAGGAATTACCTTGGCTTTCATTGTTCACTTGGGAGCTTAAGCAACAGGTTGGTAGAAAAGAGGTCTGGAGTTATATTTTGTTTTAACTGAAATATTTGAATAGTTTGTAAGTGAAATTAGTTCTATGTGTTAAACATTATTACTTTGAATTTGAACGGTTACTTGGGCTGTGATATTGTAGGTTTGGGGATAGTTGTTTGGCAGGGAAAATTAGAAGGACATTTAAATGTGTTGTTTGCCTGGTGTTAGGGGGAAGGGACATTAGCTGCAATTAACTTGTCTTTAAACAGGAATTACCTTGGCTTTCATTGTTCACTTGGGAGCTTAAGCAACAGGTTGGTAGAAAAGAGGTCAGGAGTTATATTTTGTTTTAACTGAAATATTTGAATAGTTTGTAAGTGAAATTAGTTCTATGTGCTAAACATTATTACCTTGAATTTGAACGGTTACTTGGGCTGTGATATTGTAGGTTTGGGGATAGTTGTTTGGCAGGGAAAATTAGAAGGACATTTAAATATGTTGTTTGCCTGGTGTTAGGGGGAAGGGACATTAGCTGCAATTAACTTGTCTTTAAACAGGAATTACCTTGGCTTTCATTGTTCCTTGCGAAGCTTAAGCAACAGGTTGGTAGAAAAGAGGTCTGGAGTTATATTTTGTTTTAACTGAAATATTTGAATAGTTTGTAAGTGAAATTAGTTCTATGTGTTAAACATTATTACTTTGAATTTGAACGGTTACTTGGGCTGTGATATTGTAGGTTTGGTGATAGTTGTTTGGCAGGGAAAATTAGAAGGACATTTAAATGTGTTGTTTGCCTGGTGTTAGGGGGAAGGGACATTAGCTGCAATTAACTTGTCTTTAAACAGGAATTACCTTGGCTTTCATTGTTCACTTGGGAGCTTAAGCAACAGGTTGGTAGAAAAGAGGTCAGGAGTTATATTTTGTTTTAACTGAAATATTTGAATAGTTTGTAAGTGAAATTAGTTCTATGTGTTAAACATTATTACCTTGAATTTGAACGGTTACTTGGGCTGTGATATTGTAGGTTTGGGGATAGTTGTTTGGCAGGGAAAATTAGAAGGACATTTAAATGTGTTGTTTGCCTGGTGTTAGGGGAAGGACATTAGCTGCAATTAACTTGTCTTTAAACAGGAATTACCTTGGCTTTCATTGTTCACTTGGGAGCTTAAGCAACAGGATGGTAGAAAAGAGGTCAGGAGTTATATTTTGTTTTAACTGAAATATTTGAATAGTTTGTAAGTGAAATTAGTTCTATGTGTTAAACATTATTACCTTGAATTTGAACGGTTACTTGGGCTGTGATATTGTAGGTTTGGGGATAGTTGTTTGGCAGGGAAAATTAGAAGGACATTTAAATGTGTTGTTTGCCTGGTGTTAGGGGGAAGGGACATTAGCTGCAATTAACTTGTCTTTAAACAGGAATTACCTTGGCTTTCATTGTTCACTTGGGAGCTTAAGCAACAGGTTGGTAGAAAAGAGGTCAGGATTTATATGTAAGCAATAAGGCATGATGGGGTGTGCATGGAACACATTTTACCGCACGGCCAGGGGCGTAATAAGGCATAAGGCTGAAGGCCGAGTGACTTTAGTCACTAGCCATGCGGTAAAATGTGTTCCACGCACATCCCAGAGTGCCTTATTGCGCTTATAAAATTGGCTCTTTTTAAAATGTTTTACAGTTGGAAAAGCATGTTTATATGTAGAAACAATAGATTTACTTGTGTACATTTATGACAAAATAGTCCTTCCACCCACTACAAATGATGTCATTGATGATGATGTCATTGTATTATTGCCTACTTTCTTCTTCCTATTTTTTCCACATTCAAGATATGGAATGTTTATGATAGAATGTTTACCATGGAATACATGGATTCAAAATTCTGCTCAGTTCCATTGGCAGAATGTTTTTCTGCTAACACTCTGTACGCATAGACAACAAAGGCCTTTGTTACAGCCAGAGCCTCAGTTATCTCTCTGTCAGGACAAGAAGAAACGAGTTCCCTGATGAGCCGTAAAGATAGAAGGGGATTTTCACTGTAAGCAAAGAAACAGTTGTAGTGAAAACTATAAACAATACTTATTGTTTCTAAATTGTTCATGTGTGTAAGGAGAATGTGATAATAAAGGAAACTACAGTTAATAAATTTGTTTTATTTTTATTTAAGGTAGTTTTATTTTAGAGCCCAGATGAAGTTTTTTTTACAGTGTAAAGGTAGCAGCCATGTTTGTGATGGAAGATCAGTTCTGGCTGTAGGGAGCTAACTGAAATGCCTGTGTTCCAAATGCCCATTGATCTGGTTTTCAGACTCTTCACAGTCCTTTTTTTAGCCATGTGTAAACCATATTTTACACATAAATAACAGCCAATCAGATTCCATGATTTTACCCTGCCATTTTATAATTTGTTTTAACTGAAATATTTGAATAGTTTGTAAGTGAAATTAGTTCTATGTGTTAAACATTATTACCTTGAATTTGAACGGTTACTTGGGCTGTGATATTGTAGGTTTGGGGATAGTTGTTTGGCAGGGAAAATTAGAAGGACATTTAAAGGTGTTGTTTGCCTGGTGTTAGGGGGAAGGGACATTAGCTGCAATTAACTTGTCTTTAAACAGGAATTACCTTGGCTTTCATTGTTCACTTGGGAGCTTAAGCAACAGGTTGGTAGAAAAGAGGTCAGCAGTTATATTTTGTTTTAACTGAAATATTTGAATAGTTTGTAAGTGAAATTAGTTCTGTGTGTTAAACATTATTACCTTGAATTTGAACGGTTACTTGGGCTGTGATATTGTAGGTTTGGGGATAGTTGTTTGGCAGGGAAAATTAGAAGGACATTTAAATGTGTTGTTTGCCTGGTGTTAGGGGGAAGGGACATTAGCTGCAATTAACTTGTCTTTAAACAGGAATTACCTTGGCTTTCATTGTTCACTTGGGAGCTTAAGCAACAGGTTGGTAGAAAAGAGGTCAGGAGTTATATTTTGTTTTAACTGAAATATTTGAATAGTTTGTAAGTGAAATTAGTTCTATGTGTTAAACATTATTACCTTGAATTTGAACGGTTACTTGGGCTGTGATATTGTAGGTTTGGGGATAGTTGTTTGGCAGGGAAAATTAGAAGGACATTTAAATGTGTTGTTTGCCTGGTGTTAGGGGGAAGGGACATTAGCTGCAATTAACTTGTCTTTAAACAGGAATTACCTTGGCTTTCATTGTTCACTTGGGAGCTTAAGCAACAGGTTGGTAGAAAAGAGGTCAGGAGTTATATTTTGTTTTAACTGAAATATTTGAATAGTTTGTAAGTGAAATTAGTTCTATGTGTTAAACATTATTACCTTGAATTTGAACGGTTACTTGGGCTGTGATATTGTAGGTTTGGGGATAGTTGTTTGGCAGGGAAAATTAGAAGGACATTTAAAAGTGTTGTTTGCCTGGTGTTAGGGGGAAGGGACATTAGCTGCAATTAACTTGTCTTTAAACAGGAATTACCTTGGCTTTCATTGTTCACTTGGGAGCTTAAGCAACAGGTTGGTAGAAAAGAGGTCAGGAGTTATATTTTGTTTTAACTGAAATATTTGAATAGTTTGTAAGTGAAATTAGTTCTATGTGTTAAACATTATTACCTTGAATTTGAACAGTTACTTGGGCTGTGATATTGTAGGTTTGGGGATAGTTGTTTGGCAGGGAAAATTAGAAGGACATTTAAATGTGTTGTTTGCCTGGTGTTAGGGGGAAGGGACATTAGCTGCAATTAACTTGTCTTTAAACAGGAATTACCTTGGCTTTCATTGTTCACTTGGGAGCTTAAGCAACAGGTTGGTAGAAAAGAGGTCAGGAGTTATATTTTGTTTTAACTGAAATATTTGAATAGTTTGTAAGTGAAATTAGTTCTATGTGTTAAACATTATTACCTTGAATTTGAACGGTTACTTGGGCTGTGATATTGTAGGTATGGGGATAGTTGTTTGGCAGGGAAAATTAGAAGGACATTTAAATGTGTTGTTTGCCTGGTGTTAGGGGGAAGGGACATTAGCTGCAATTAACTTGTCTTTAAACAGGAATTACCTTGGCTTTCATTGTTCACTTGGGAGCTTAAGCAACAGGTTGGTAGAAAAGAGGTCAGGAGTTATATTTTGTTTTAACTGAAATATTTGAATAGTTTGTAAGTGAAATTAGTTATATGTGTTAAACATTATTACCTTGAATTTGAACGGTTACTTGGGCTGTGATATTGTAGGTTTGGGGATAGTTGTTTGGCAGGGAAAATTAGAAGGACATTTAAATGTGTTGTTTGCCTGGTGTTAGGGGAAGGACATTAGCTGCAATTAACTTGTCTTTAAACAGGAATTACCTTGGCTTTCATTGTTCACTTGGGAGCTTAAGCAACAGGTTGGTGAAAAGAGGTCAGGAGTTATATTTTGTTTTAACTGAAATATTTGAATAGTTTGTAAGTGAAATTAGTTCTATGTGTTAAACATTATTACCTTGAATTTGAACGGTTACTTGGGCTGTGATATTGTAGGTTTGGGGATAGTTGTTTGGCAGGGAAAAATTAGAAGGACATTTAAATGTGTTGTTTGCCTGGTGTTAGGGGAAGGACTTCAATTAACTTGTCTTTAAACAGGAATTACCTTGGCTTTCATTGTTCACTTGGGAGCTTAAGCAACAGGTTGGTAGAAAAGAGGTCAGGAGTTATATTTTGTTTTAACTGAAATATTTGAATAGTTTGTAAGTGAAATTAGTTCTATGTGTTAAACATTATTACCTTGAATTTGAACGGTTACTTGGGCTGTGATATTGTAGGTTTGGGATAGTTGTTTGGCAGGGAAAATTAGAAGGACATTTAAATGTGTTGTTTGCCTGGTGTTAGGGGGAAGGGACATTAGCTGCAATTAACTTGTCTTTAAACAGGAATTACCTTGGCTTTCATTGTTCACTTGGGAGCTTAAGCAACAGGTTGGTAGAAAAGAGGTCAGGATTTATATGTAAGCAATAAGGCATGATGGGGTGTGCATGGAACACATTTTACCGCACGGCCAGGGGCGTAATAAGGCATAAGGCTGAAGGCCGAGTGACTTTAGTCACTAGCCATGCGGTAAAATGTGTTCCACGCACATCCCAGAGTGCCTTATTGCGCTTATAAAATTGGCTCTTTTTAAAATGTTTTACAGTTGGGAAAAGCATGTTTATATGTAGAAACAATAGATTTACTTGTGTACATTTATGACAAAATAGTCCTTCCACCCACTACAAATGATGTCATTGATGATGATGTCATTGTATTATTGCCTACTTTCTTCTTCCCATTTTTTTTCCACATTCAAGATATGGAATGTTTATGATAGAATGTTTACCATGGAATACATGGATTCAAAATTCTGCTCAGTTCCATTGGCAGAATGTTTTTCTGCTAACACTCTGTACGCATAGACAACAAAGGCCTTTGTTACAGCCAGAGCCTCAGTTATCTCTCTGTCAGGACAAGAAGAAAGAGTTCCCTGATGAGCCGGTAAAGATAGAAGGGATTTTTCACTGTAAGCAAAGAAACAGTTGTAGTGAAAACTATAAACAATACTTATTGTTTCTAAATTGTTCATGTGTGTAAGGAGAATGTGATAATAAAGGAAACTACAGTTAATAAATTTGTTTTATTTTTTATTTAAGGTAGTTTTATTTTTAGGGCCCAGATGAAGTTTTTTTTTTACAGTGTAAAGGTAGCAGCCATGTTTGTGATGGAAGATCAGTTCTGGCTGTAGGGAGCTAACTGAAATGCCTGTGTTCCAAATGCCCATTGATCTGGTTTTCAGACTCTTCACAGTCCTTTTTTTAGCCATGTGTAAACCATATTTTACACATAAATAACAGCCAATCAGATTCCATGATTTTACCCTGCCATTTTATAATTTGTTTTAACTGAAATATTTGAATAGTTTGTAAGTGAAATTAGTTCTATGTGTTAAACATTATTACCTTGAATTTGAACGGTTACTTGGGCTGTGATATTGTAGGTTTGGGGATAGTTGTTTGGCAGGGAAAATTAGAAGGACATTTAAAGGTGTTGTTTGCCTGGTGTTAGGGGGAAGGGACATTAGCTGCAATTAACTTGTCTTTAAACAGGAATTACCTTGGCTTTCATTGTTCACTTGGGAGCTTAAGCAACAGGTAGGTAGAAAAGAGGTCAGGAGTTATATTTTGTTTTAACTGAAATATTTGAATAGTTTGTAAGTGAAATTAGTTCTGTGTGTTAAACATTATTACCTTGAATTTGAACGGTTACTTGGGCTGTGATATTGTAGGTTTGGGGATAGTTGTTTGGCAGGGAAAATTAGAAGGACATTTAAATGTGTTGTTTGCCTGGTGTTAGGGGGAAGGGACATTAGCTGCAATTAACTTGTCTTTAAACAGGAATTACCTTGGCTTTCATTGTTCACTTGGGAGCTTAAGCAACAGGTTGGTAGAAAAGAGGTCAGGAGTTATATTTTGTTTTAACTGAAATATTTGAATAGTTTGTAAGTGAAATTAGTTCTATGTGTTAAACATTTTTACCTTGAATTTGAACGGTTACTTGGGCTGTGATATTGTAGGTTTGGGGATAGTTGTTTGGCAGGAAAATTAGAAGGACATTTAAATGTGTTGTTTGCCTGGTGTTAGGGGGAAGGGACATTAGCTGCAATTAACTTGTCTTTAAACAGGAATTACCTTGGCTTTCATTGTTCACTTGGGAGCTTAAGCAACAGGTTGGTAGAAAAGAGGTCAGGAGTTATATTTTGTTTTAACTGAAATATTTGAATAGTTTGTAAGTGAAATTAGTTCTATGTGTTAAACATTATTACCTTGAATTTGAACGGTTACTTGGGCTGTGATATTGTAGGTTTGGGGATAGTTGTTTGGCAGGGAAAATTAGAAGGACATTTAAAAGTGTTGTTTGCCTGGTGTTAGGGGGAAGGGACATTAGCTGCAATTAACTTGTCTTTAAACAGGAATTACCTTGGCTTTCATTGTTCACTTGGGAGCTTAAGCAAAAGGTTGGTAGAAAAGAGGTTAGGAGTTATATTTTGTTTTAACTGAAATAGTTGAATAGTTTGTAAGTGAAATTAGTTCTATGTGTTAAACATTATTACCTTGAATTTGAACGGTTGCTTGGGCTGTGATATTGTAGGTTTGGGGATAGTTGTTTGGCAGGAAAATTAGAAGGACATTTAAATGTGTTGTTTGCCTGGTGTTAGGGGGAAGGGACATTAGCTGCAATTAACTTGTCTTAAAAATGAATTACCTTGGCTTTCATTGTTCACTTGGGAGCTTAAGGAACAGGTTGGTAGAAAAGAGGTCAGGAGTTATATTTTGTTTTAACTGAAATATTTGAATAGTTTGTAAGTGAAATTAGTTCTGTGTGTTAAACATTATTACCTTGAATTTGAACGGTTACTTGGGCTGTGATATTGTAGGTATGGGGATAGTTGTTTGGCAGGGAAAATTAGAAGGACATTTAAATGTGTTGTTTGCCTGGTGTTAGGGGAAAGGGACATTAGCTGCAATTAACTTGTCTTTAAACAGGAATTACCTTGGCTTTCATTGTTCACTTGGGAGCTTAAGCAACAGGTTGGTAGAAAAGAGGTCAGGAGTTATATTTTGTTTTAACTGAAATATTTGAATAGTTTGTAAGTGAAATTAGTTCTATGTGTTAAACATTATTACCTTGAATTTGAACGGTTACTTGGGCTGTGATATTGTAGGTTTGGGGATAGTTGTTTGGCAGGGAAAATTAGAAGGACATTTAAATGTGTTGTTTGCCTGGTGTTAGGGGAAAGGGACATTAGCTGCAATTAACTTGTCTTTAAACAGGAATTACCTTGGCTTTCATTGTTCACTTGGGAGCTTAAGCAACAGGTTGGTAGAAAAGAGGTCAGGAGTTATATTTTGTTTTAACTGAAATATTTGAATAGTTTGTAAGTGAAATTAGTTCTATGTGTTAAACATTATTACCTTGAATTTGAACGGTTACTTGGGCTGTGATATTGTAGGTTTGGGGATAGTTGTTTGGCAGGGAAAATTAGAAGGACATTTAAATGTGTTGTTTGCCTGGTGTTAGGGGGAAGGGACATTAGCTGCAATTAACTTGTCTTTAAACAGGAATTACCTTGGCTTTCATTGTTCACTTGGGAGCTTAAGCAACAGGTTGGTAGAAAAGAGGTCAGGAGTTATATTTTGTTTTAACTGAAATATTTGAATAGTTTGTAAGTGAAATTAGTTCTATGTGTTAAACATTATTACCTTGAATTTGAACGGTTACTTGGGCTATGATATTGTAGGTTTGGGGATAGTTGTTTGGCAGGGAAAATTAGAAGGACATTTAAATGTGTTGTTTGCCTGGTGTTAGGGGGAAGGGACATTAGCTGCAATTAACTTGTCTTTAAACAGGAATTACCTTGGCTTTCTTTGTTCACTTGGGAGCTTAAGCAACAGGTTGGTAGAAAAGAGGTCAGGATTTATATGTAAGCAATAAGGCATGATGGGGTGTGCATGGAACACATTTTACCGCACGGCCAGGGGCGCAATAAGGCATAAGGCTGAAGGCTGAGTGACTTCAGTCACTAGAAATTCGGTAAAATGTGTTCCACGCACATCCCAGAGTGCCTTATTGCGCTTATAAAATTGGCTCTTTTTTTAAAATGTTTTACAGTTGGAAAAAGCATGTTTATATGTAGAAACAATAGATTTACTTGTGTACATTTATGACAAAATAGTCCTTCCACCCACTACAAATGATGTCATTGATGATGATGTCATTGTATTATTGCCTACTTTCTTCTTCCCATTTTTTTTTCCACATTCAAGATATGGAATGTTTATGATAGAATGTTTACCATGGAATACATGGATTCAAAATTCTGTTCAGTTCCATTGGCAGAATGTTTTTCTGCTAATACTCTGTACACATAGACAACAAAGGCCTTTGTTACAGCCAGAGCCTCAGTTATCTCTCTGTCAGGACAAGAAGAAACGAGTTCCCTGATGAGCCGGTAAAGATAGAAGGGGGATTTTTCACTTTAAGCAAAGGAACAGTTGTAGTGAAAACTATAAACAATACTTATTGTTTCTAAATTGTTCATGTGTGTAAGGAGAATGTGATAATAAAGAAAACTACAGTTAATAAATTTGTTTTATTTTTTTATTTAAGGTAGTTTTATTTTTAGGGCCCAGATGAAGTTTTTTTTTTTACAGTGGAAAGGTAGCAGCCATGTTTGTGATGGAAGATCAGTTCTGGCTGTAGGGAGCTAACTGAAATGCCTGTGTTCCAAATGCCCATTGATCTGGTTTTCAGACTCTTCACAGTCCTTTTTTTTAGCCATGTGTAAACCATATTTTACACATAAATAACAGCCAATCAGATTCCATGATTTTACCCTGCCATTTTATAATTTGTTTTAACTGAAATATTTGAATAGTTTGTAAGTGAAATTAGTTCTATGTGTTAACCATTATTACCTTGAATTTGAACGGTTACTTGGGCTGTGATATTGTAGGTTTGGGGATAGTTGTTTGGCAGGGAAAATTAGAAGGACATTTAAAGGTGTTGTTTGCCTGGTGTTAGGGGGAAGGGACATTAGCTGCAATTAACTTGTCTTTAAACAGGAATTACCTTGGCTTTCATTGTTCACTTGGGAGCTTAGCAACAGGTAGGTAGAAAAGAGGTCAGGAGTTATATTTTGTTTTAACTGAAATATTTGAATAGTTTGTAAGTGAAATTAGTTCTATGTGTTAAACATTATTACCTTGAATTTGAACTGTTACTTGGGCTGTGATATTGTAGGTTTGGGGATAGTTGTTTGGCAGGGAAAATTAGAAGGACATTTAAATGTGTTGTTTGCCTGGTGTTAGGGGGAAGGGACATTAGCTGCAATTAACTTGTCTTTAAACAGGAATTACCTTGGCTTTCATTGTTCACTTGGGAGCTTAAGCAACAGGTTGGTAGAAAAGAGGTCAGGAGTTATATTTTGTTTTAACTGAAATATTTGAATAGTTTGTAAGTGAAATTAGTTCTATGTGTTAAACATTATTACCTTGAATTTGAACGGTTACTTGGGCTGTGGTATTGTAGATTTGGGGATAGTTGTTTGGCAGGGAAAATTAGAAGGACATTTAAATGTGTTGTTTGCCTGGTGTTAGGGGGAAGGGACATTAGCTGCAATTAACTTGTCTTTAAACAGGAATTACCTTGGCTTTCATTGTTCACTTGGGAGCTTAAGCAACAGGTTGTAGAAAAGAGGTCAGGAGTTATATTTTGTTTTAACTGAAATATTTGAATAGTTTGTAAGTGAAATTAGTTCTATGTGTTAAACATTATTACCTTGAATTTGAACGGTGACTTGGGCTGTGATATTGTAGGTTTGGGGATAGTTGTTTGGCAGGGAAAATTAGAAGGACATTTAAATGTGTTGTTTGCCTGGTGTTAGGGGGAAGGGACATTAGCTGCAATTAACTTGTCTTTAAACAGGAATTACCTTGGCTTTCATTGTTCACTTGGGAGCTTAAGCAACAGGTTGGTAGAAAAGAGGTCAGGAGTTATATTTTGTTTTAACTGAAATATTTGAATAGTTTGTAAGTGAAATTAGTTCTATGTGTTAAACATTATTACCTTGAATTTGAACGGTTACTTGGGCTGTGATATTGTAGGTTTGGGGATAGTTGTTTGGCAGGGAAAATTAGAAGGACATTTAAATGTGTTGTTTGCCTGGTGTTAGGGGGAAGGGACATTAGCTGCAATTAACTTGTCTTTAAACAGGAATTACCTTGGCTTTCATTGTTCACTTGGGAGCTTAAGCAACAGGTTGGTAGAAAAGAGGTCAGGATTTATATGTAAGCAATAAGGCATGATGGGGTGTGCATGGAACACATTTTACCGCACGGCCAGGGGCGTAATAAGGCATAAGGCTGAAGGCCGAGTGACTTTAGTCACTAGCCATGCGGTAAAATGTGTTCCACGCACATCCCAGAGTGCCTTATTGCGCTTATAAAATTGGCTCTTTTTTAAAATGTTTTACAGTTGGAAAAGCATGTTTATATGTAGAAACAATAGATTTACTTGTGTACATTTATGACAAAATAGTCCTTCCACCCACTACAAATGATGTCATTGATGATGATGTCATTGTATTATTGCCTACTTTCTTCTTCCCATTTTTTTTTCCACATTCAAGATATGGAATATTTATGATAGAATGTTTACCATGGAATACATGGATTCAAAATTCTGCTCAGTTCCATTGGCAGAATGTTTTTCTGCTAACACTCTGTACGCATAGACAACAAAGGCCTTTGTTACAGCCAGAGCCTCAGTTATCTCTCTGTCAGGACAAGAAGAAACGAGTTCCCTGATGAGCCGGTAAAGATAGAAGGGGATTTTCACTGTAAGCAAAGAAACAGTTGTAGTGAAAACTATAAACAATACTTATTGTTTCTAATTTGTTCATGTGTGTAAGGAGAATGTGATAATAAAGAAACTACAGTTAATAAATTTGTTTTATTTTTTTATTTAAGGTAGTTTTATTTTTAGGCCCAGATGAAGTTTTTTACAGTGTAAAGGTAGCAGCCATGTTTGTGATGGAAGATCAGTTCTGGCTGTAGGGGGCTAACTGAAATGCCTGTGTTCCAAATGCCCATTGATCTGGATTTCAGACTCTTCACAGTCCTTTTTTTAGCCATGTGTAAACCATATTTTAAACATAAATAACAGCCAATCAGATTCCATGATTTTACCCTGCCATTTTATAATTTGTTTTAACTGAAATAGTTGAATAGTTTGTAAGTGAAATTAGTTCTATGTGTTAAACATTATTACCTTGAATTTGAACGGTTACTTGGGCTGTGATATTGTAGGTTTGGGGATAGTTGTTTGGCAGGGAAAATTAGAAGGACATTTAAAGGTGTTGTTTGCCTGGTGTTAGGGGGAAGGGACATTAGCTGCAATTAACTTGTCTTTAAACAGGAATTACCTTGGCTTTCATTGTTCACTTGGGAGCTTAAGCAACAGGTTGGTAGAAAAGAGGTCAGGAGTTATATTTTGTTTTAACTGAAATATTTGAATAGTTTGTAAGTGAAATTAGTTCTATGTGTTAAACATTATTACCTTGAATTTGAACGGTTACTTGGGCTGTGATATTGTAGGTTTGGGGATAGTTGTTTGGCAGGGAAAATTAGAAGGACATTTAAATGTGTTGTTTGCCTGGTGTTAGGGGGAAGGGACATTAGCTGCAATTAACTTGTCTTTAAACAGGAATTACCTTGGCTTTCATTGTTCACTTGGGAGCTTAAGCAACAGGTTGGTAGAAAAGAGGTCAGGAGTTATATTTTGTTTTAACTGAAATATTTGAATAGTTTGTAAGTGAAATTAGTTCTATGTGTTAAACATTATTACCTTGAATTTGAATTGTTACTTGTGCTGTGATATTGTAGGTTTGGGGATAGTTGTTTGGCAGGGAAAATTAGAAGGACATTTAAATGTGTTGTTTGCCTGGTGTTAGGGGGAAGGGACATTAGCTGCAATTAACTTGTCTTTAAACAGGAATTACCTTGGCTTTCATTGTTCACTTGGGAGCTTAAGCAACAGGTTGGTAGAAAAGAGGTCAGGAGTTATATTTTGTTTAACTGAAATATTTGAATAGTTTGTAAGTGAAATTAGTTCTATGTGTTAAACATTATTACCTTGAATTTGAACGGTTACTTGGGCTGTGATATTGTAGGTTTGGGGATAGTTGTTTGGCAGGGAAAATTAGAAGGACATTTAAATGTGTTGTTTGCCTGGTGTTAGGGGGAAGGGACATTAGCTGCAATTAACTTGTCTTTAAACAGGAATTACCTTGGCTTTCATTGTTCACTTGGGAGCTTAAGCAACAGGTTGGTAGAAAAGAGGTCAGGAGTTATATTTTGTTTTAACTGAAATATTTGAATAGTTTGTAAGTGAAATTAGTTCTATGTGTTAAACATTATTACCTTGAATTTGAACAGTTACTTGGGCTGTGATATTGTAGGTTTGGGGATAGTTGTTTGGCAGGGAAAATTAGAAGGACATTTAAATGTGTTGTTTGCCTGGTGTTAGGGGGAAGGGACATTAGCTGCAATTAACTTGTCTTTAAACAGGAATTACCTTGGCTTTCATTGTTCACTTGGGAGCTTAAGCAACAGGTTGGTAGAAAAGAGGTCAGGATTTATATGTAAGCAATAAGGCATGATGGGTGTGCATGGAACACTTTTACTGCACGGCCAGGGCGTAATAAGGCATAAGGCTGAAGGCCGGTGACTTTAGTCACTAGACATCAGTAAAATGTGTTCCACTTACATCCAAACAACTCTGCGCTATAAAATATGGCTCTTTTTTAAAATGTTTTACAGTTGGGAAAAGCATGTTTATATGTAGAAACAATAGATTTACTTGTGTACATTTAAATAAATAGTCCTTCCACCCTACAAATGATGTCATTGATGATGATGTCATTGTATTATTACCTACTTTCTTCTTCCATTTTTTTCCACATTCAAGATATGGAATGTTTATGATAGAATGTTTACCATGGAATACATGGATTCAAAATTCTGCTCAGTTCCATTGGCAGAATGTTTTTCTGCTAACACTCTGTACGCATAGACAACAAAGGCCTTTGTTACAGCCAGAGCCTCAGTTATCTCTCTGTCAGGACAAGAAGAAAGAGTTCCCTGATGAGCCGGTAAAGATAGAAGGGGGATTTTTCACTGTAAGCAAAGAAACAGTTGTAGTGAAAACTATAAACAATACTTATTGTTTCTAAATTGTTCATGTGTGTAAGGAGAATGTGATAATAAAGGAAACTACAGTTAATAAATTTGTTTTATTTTTTATTTAAGGTAGTTTTATTTTTAGGGCCCAGATGAAGTTTTTTTTTTTACAGTGTAAAGGTAGCAGCCATGTTTGTGATGGAAGATCAGTTCTGGCTGTAGGGGGCTAACTGAAATGCCTGTGTTCCAAATGCCCATTGATCTGGATTTCAGACTCTTCACAGTCCTTTTTTTAGCCATGTGTAAACCATATTTTAAACATAAATAACAGCCAATCAGATTCCATGATTTTACCCTGCCATTTTATAATTTGTTTTAACTGAAATAGTTGAATAGTTTGTAAGTGAAATTAGTTCTATGTGTTAAACATTATTACCTTGAATTTGAACGGTTACTTGGGCTGTGATATTGTAGGTTTGGGGATAGTTGTTTGGCAGGGAAAATTAGAAGGACATTTAAAGGTGTTGTTTGCCTGGTGTTAGGGGGAAGGGACATTAGCTGCAATTAACTTGTCTTTAAACAGGAATTACCTTGGCTTTCATTGTTCACTTGGGAGCTTAAGCAACAGGTTGGTAGAAAAGAGGTCAGGAGTTATATTTTGTTTTAACTGAAATATTTGAATAGTTTGTAAGTGAAATTAGTTCTATGTGTTAAACATTATTACCTTGAATTTGAACGGTTACTTGAGCTGTGATATTGTAGGTTTGGGGATAGTTGTTTGGCAGGGAAAATTAGAAGGACATTTAAATGTGTTGTTTGCCTGGTGTTAGGGGGAAGGGACATTAGCTGCAATTAACTTGTCTTTAAACAGGAATTACCTTGGCTTTCATTGTTCACTTGGGAGCTTAAGCAACAGGTTGGTAGAAAAGAGGTCAGGAGTTATATTTTGTTTTAACTGAAATATTTGAATAGTTTGTAAGTGAAATTAGTTCTATGTGTTAAACATTATTACCTTGAATTTGAACGGTTACTTGGGCTGTGATATTGTAGGTTTGGGGATAGTTGTTTGGCAGGGAAAATTAGAAGGACATTTAAATGTGTTGTTTGCCTGGTGTTAGGGGAAGGGACATTAGCTGCAATTAACTTGTCTTTAAACAGGAATTACCTTGGCTTTCATTGTTCACTTGGGAGCTTAAGCAACAGGTTGTGAAAAAGAGGTCAGGAGTTATATTTTGTTTAACTGAAATATTTGAATAGTTTGTAAGTGAAATTAGTTCTATGTGTTAAACATTATTACCTTGAATTTGAACAGTTACTTGGGCTGTGATATTGTAGGTTTGTAAGTGAAATTAGTTCTATGTGTTAAACATTATTACCTTGAATTTGAACGTTACTTGGCTGTGATATTGTAGGTTTGGGGATAGTTGTTTGGCAGGAAAATTAGAAGGACATTTAAATGTGTTGTTTGCCTGGTGTTAGGGGAAGGACATTAGCTGCAATTAACTTGTCTTTAAACAGGAATTACCTTGGCTTTCATTGTTCACTTGGGAGCTTAAGAACAGGTTGGTAGAAAAGAGGTCAGGAGTTATATTTTGTTTTAACTGAAATATTTGAATAGTTTGTAAGTGAAATTAGTTCTATGTGTTAAACATTATTACCTTGAATTTGAACGGTTACTTGGCTGTGATATTGTAGGTTTGGGGATAGTTGTTTGGCAGGGAAAATTAGAAGGACATTTAAATGTGTTGTTTGCCTGGTGTTAGGGGAAGGACATTAAATGCAATTAACTTGTCTTTAAACAGGAATTACCTTGGCTTTCATTGTTCACTTGGGAGCTTAAGCAACAGGTTGTAGAAAAGAGGTCAGGAGTTATATTTTGTTTTAACTGAAATATTTGAATAGTTTGTAAGTGAAATTAGTTCTATGTGTTAAACATTATTACCTTGAATTTGAACGGTTACTTGGGCTGTGATATTGTAGGTTTGGGGATAGTTGTTTGGCAGGGAAAATTAGAAGGACATTTAAATGTGTTGTTTGCCTGGTGTTAGGGGAAGGGACATTAGCTGCAATTAACTTGTCTTTAAACAGGAATTACCTTGGCTTTCATTGTTCACTTGGGAGCTTAAATCAACAGGTTGGTAGAAAAGAGGTCAGGAGTTATATTTTGTTTTAACTGAAATATTTGAATAGTTTGTAAGTGAAATTAGTTATATGTGTTAAACATTATTACCTTGAATTTGAACTGTTACTTGGGCTGTGGTATTGTAGGTTTGGGGATAGTTGTTTGGCAGGGAAAATTAGAAGGACATTTAAATGTGTTGTTTGCCTGGTGTTAGGGGAAGGACATTAGCTGCAATTAACTTGTCTTTAAACAGGAATTACCTTGGCTTTCATTGTTCACTTGGGAGCTTAAGCAACAGGTTGGTAGAAAAGAGGTCAGGAGTTATATTTTGTTTTAACTGAAATATTTGAATAGTTTGTAAGTGAAATTAGTTCTATGTGTTAAACATTATTACCTTGAATTTGAACGGTTACTTGGGCTGTGATATTGTAGGTTTGGGGATAGTTGTTTGGTAGGGAAAATTAGAAGGACATTTAAATGTGTTGTTTGCCTGGTGTTAGGGGAAGGACATTAGCTGCAATTAACTTGTCTTTAAACAGGAATTACCTTGGCTTTCATTGTTCACTTGGGAGCTTAGCAACAGGTTGGTAGAAAAGAGGTCAGGATTTATATGTAAGCAATAAGGCATGATGGGTGTGCATCGAACACATTTTACCACACGGCCAGGGGCGTAATAAGGCATAAGGCGAGTGACTTTAGCCACTAGCCATGCGGTAAAATGTGTTCCACGCACATCCCAGAGTGCCTTATTGCGCTTTTAAATTGGCACTTTTTTAAAATGTTTTACAGTTGGGAAAAGCATGTTTATATGTAGAAACAATAGATTTACTTGTGTACATTTATGATAAAATAGTGCTTCCACCCACTACAAATGATGTAATTGATGATGATGTCATTGTATCATTGCCTACTTTCTTCTTCCCATTATTTTTTCCACATTCAAGATATGGAATGTTTATGATAGAATGTTTACTATGGAATACATGGATTCAAAATTTGCTCAGTTCCATTGGCAGAATGTTTTTCTGCTAACACCTGTACGCATAGACAACAAAGGCCTTTGTTACAGCCAGAGCCTCAGTTATCTCTCTGTCAGGACAAGAAGAAACGAGTTCCCTGATGGGCCGGTAAAGATAGAAGGGGATTTTCACTGTAAGCAAAGAAACAGTTGTAGTGAAAACTATAAACAATACTTATTGTTTCTAATTTGTTCATGTGTGTAAGGAGAATGTGATAATAAAGGAAACTACAGTTAATAAATTTGTTTATTTTTTATTTAAGGTAGTTTTATTTTAGGGCCCAGATGAAGTTTTTTTTTACAGTGTAAAGGTAGCAGCTATGTTTGTGATGGAAGATCAGTTCTGGCTGTAGGGAGCTAACTGAAATGCCTGTGTTCCAAATGCCCATTGATCTGGTTTTCAGACTCTTCACAGTCCTTTTTAGCCATGTGTAAACCATATTTTACACATAAATAACAGCCAATCAGATTCCATGATTTTACCCTGCCATTTTATAATTTGTTTTAACTGAAATATTTGAATAGTTTGTAAGTGAAATTAGTTCTATGTGTTAAACATTATTACCTTGAATTTGATCGGTTACTTGGGCTGTGATATTGTAGGTTTGGGGATAGTTGTTTGCAGGGAAAATTAGAAGGACATTTAAAGGTGTTGTTTGCCTGGTGTTAGGGGAAGGGACATTAGCTGCAATTAACTTGTCTTTAAACAGGAATTTCCTTGGCTTTCATTGTTCACTTGGGAGCTTAAGCAACAGGTTGGTAGAAAAGAGGTCAGAGTTATATTTTGTTTTAACTGAAATATTTGAATAGTTTGTAAGTGAAATTAGTTCTGTGTGTTAAACATTATTACCTTGAATTTGAACGGTTACTTGGGCTGTGATATTGTAGGTTTGGGATAGTTGTTTGGCAGGGAAAATTAGAAGGACATTTAAATGTGTTGTTTGCCTGGTGTTAGGGGAAGGGACATTAGCTGCAATTAACTTGTCTTTAAACAGGAATTACCTTGGCTTTCATTGTTCACTTGGGAGCTTAAGCAACAGGTTGGTAGAAAAGAGGTCAGGAGTTATATTTTGTTTTAACTGAAATATTTGAATAGTTTGTAAGTGAAATTAGTTCTATGTGTTAAACATTATTACCTTGAATTTGAACGTTACTTGGGCTTGATATTGTAGGTTTGGGGATAGTTGTTTGGCAGGAAAATTAGAAGGACATTTAAATGTGTTGTTTGCCTGGTGTTAGGGGAAGGGACATTAGCTGCAATTAACTTGTCTTTAAACAGGAATTACCTTGGCTTTCATTGTTCACTTGGGAGCTTAAGCAACAGGTTGGTAGAAAAGAGGTCAGAGTTATATTTTGTTTAACTGAAATATTTGAATAGTTTGTAAGTGAAATTAGTTCTATGTGTTAAACATTATTACCTTGAATTTGAACGGTTACTTGGGCTGTGATATTGTAGGTTTGGGGATAGTTGTTTGGCAGGAAAATTAGAAGGACATTTAAAAGTGTTGTTTGCCTGGTGTTAGGGGAAGGACATTAGCTGCAATTAACTTGTCTTTAAACAGGAATTACCTTGGCTTTCATTGTTCACTTGGGAGCTTAAGCAACAGGTTGGTAGAAAAGAGGTCAGGAGTTATATTTTGTTTTAACTGAAATATTTGAATAGTTTGTAAGTGAAATTAGTTCTATGTGTTAAACATTATTACCTTGAATTTGAACGGTTACTTGGGCTGTGATATTGTAGGTTTGGGGATAGTTGTTTGGCAGGGAAAATTAGAAGGACATTTAAATGTGTTGTTTGCCTGGTGTTAGGGGAAGGGACATTAGCTGCAATTAACTTGTCTTTAAACAGGAATTACCTTGGCTTTCATTGTTCACTTGGGAGCTTAAGAACAGGTTGGTAGAAAAGAGGTCAGGAGTTATATTTTGTTTAACTGAAATATTTGAATAGTTTGTAAGTGAAATTAGTTCTATGTGTTAAACATTATTACCTTTGAATTTGAACGTTACTTGGGCTGTGATATTGTAGGTTTGGGGATAGTTGTTTGGCAGGGAAAATTAGAAGGACATTTAAATGTGTTGTTTGCCTGGTGTTAGGGGAAGGGACATTAGCTGCAATTAACTTGTCTTTAAACAGGAATTACCTTGGCTTTCATTGTTCACTTGGGAGCTTAAGCAACAGGTTGGTAGAAAAGAGGTCAGGAGTTATATTTTGTTTTAACTGAAATATTTGAATAGTTTGTAAGTGAAATTAGTTCTATGTGTTAAACATTATTACCTTGAATTTGAACTGTTACTTGGGCTGTGGTATTGTAGGTTTGGGGATAGTTGTTTGGCAGGGAAAATTAGAAGGACATTTAAATGTGTTGTTTGCCTGGTGTTAGGGGAAGGGACATTAGCTGCAATTAACTTGTCTTTAAACAGGAATTACCTTGGCTTTCATTGTTCACTTGGGAGCTTAAGCAACAGGTTGGTAGAAAAGAGGTCAGGAGTTATATTTTGTTTTAACTGAAATATTTGAATAGTTTGTAAGTGAAATTAGTTCTATGTGTTAAACATTATTACCTTGAATTTGAACGGTTACTTGGGCTGTGATATTGTAGGTTTGGGGATAGTTGTTTGGCAGGAAAATTAGAAGGACATTTAAATGTGTTGTTTGCCTGGTGTTAGGGGAAGGACATTAGCTGCAATTAACTTGTCTTTAAACAGGAATTACCTTGGCTTTCATTGTTCACTTGGGAGCTTAAGCAACAGGTTGGTAGAAAAGAGGTCAGGATTTATATGTAAGCAATAAGGCATGATGGGGTGTGCATGGAACACATTTTACCACACGGCCAGGGGCATAATAAGGCATAAGGCGAGTGACTTTAGCCACTAGCCATGCGGTAAAATGTGTTCCACGACATCCCAGAGTGCCTTATTGCGCTTATGAAATTGGCTCTTTTTTAAAATGTTTTACAGTTGGGAAAAGCATGTTTATATGTAGAAACAATAGATTTACTTGTGTACATTTATGATAAAATAGTCCTTCCACCCACTACAAATGATGTAATTGATGATGATGTCATTGTATCATTGCCTACTTTCTTCTTCCCATTATTTTTTCCACATTCAAGATATGGAATGTTTATGATAGAATGTTTACCATGGAATACATGGATTCAAAATTCTGCTCAGTTCCATTGGCAGAATGTTTTTCTGCTAACACTCTGTACGCATAGACAACAAAGGCCTTTGTTACAGCCAGAGCCTCAGTTATCTCTCTGTCAGGACAAGAAGAAACGAGTTCCCTGATGAGCCGGTAAAGATAGAAGGGGATTTTCACTGTAAGCAAAGAAACAGTTGTAGTGAAAACTATAAACAATACTTATTGTTTCTAATTTGTTCATGTGTGTAAGGAGAATGTGATAATAAAGGAAACTACAGTTAATAAATTTGTTTTTTTTTTATTTAAGGTAGTTTTATTTTAGGGCCCAGATGAAGTTTTTTTTACAGTGTAAAGGTAGCAGCCATGTTTGTGATGGAAGATCAGTTCTGGCTGTAGGGGGCTAACTGAAATGCCTGTGTTCCAAATGCCCATTGATCTGGTTTTCAGACTCTTCACAGTCCTTTTTAGCCATGTGTAAACCATATTTTAAACATAAATAACAGCCAATCAGATTCCATGATTTTACCCTGCCATTTTATAATTTGTTTTAACTGAAATATTTGAATAGTTTGTAAGTGAAATTAGTTCTATGTGTTAACATTATTACCTTGAATTTGAACGGTTACTTGGGCTGTGATATTGTAGGTTTGGGGATAGTTGTTTGGCAGGGAAAATTAGAAGGACATTTAAAGGTGTTGTTTGCCTGGTGTTAGGGGAAGGGACTATTAGCTGCAATTAACTTGTCTTTAAACAGGAATTTCCTTGGCTTTCATTGTTCACTTGGGAGCTTAGCAACAGGTTGGTAGAAAAGAGGTCAGGAGTTATATTTTGTTTTAACTGAAATATTTGAATAGTTTGTAAGTGAAATTAGTTCTGTGTGTTAAACATTATTACCTTGAATTTGAACGGTTACTTGGGCTGTGATATTGTAGGTTTGGGGATAGTTGTTTGGCAGGAAAATTAGAAGGACATTTAAATGTGTTGTTTGCCTGGTGTTAGGGGAAGGGACATTAGCTGCAATTAACTTGTCTTTAAACAGGAATTACCTTGGCTTTCATTGTTCACTTGGGAGCTTAAGCAACAGGTTGGTAGAAAAGAGGTCAGGAGTTATATTTTGTTTTAACTGAAATATTTGAATAGTTTGTAAGTGAAATTAGTTCTATGTGTTAAACATTATTACCTTGAATTTGAACGGTTACTTGGGCTGTGATATTGTAGGTTTGGGGATAGTTGTTTGCAGGGAAAATTAGAAGGACATTTAAATGTGTTGTTTGCCTGGTGTTAGGGGAAGGGACATTAGCTGCAATTAACTTGTCTTTAAACAGGAATTACCTTGGCTTTCATTGTTCACTTGGGAGCTTAAGCAACAGGTTGGTAGAAAAGAGGTCAGGAGTTATATTTTGTTTTAACTGAAATATTTGAATAGTTTGTAAGTGAAATTAGTTCTATGTGTTAAACATTATTACCTTGAATTTGAACGGTTACTTGGGCTGTGATATTGTAGGTTTGGGGATAGTTGTTTGGCAGGGAAAATTAGAAGGACATTTAAATGTGTTGTTTGCCTGGTGTTAGGGGAAGGACATTAGCTGCAATTAACTTGTCTTTAAACAGGAATTACCTTGGCTTTCATTGTTCACTTGGGAGCTTAAGCAACAGGTTGGTAGAAAAGAGGTCAGGAGTTATATTTTGTTTTAACTGAAATATTTGAATAGTTTGTAAGTGAAATTAGTTCTATGTGTTAAACATTATTACCTTGAATTTGAACAGTTACTTGGGCTGTGATATTGTAGGTTTGGGGATAGTTGTTTGGCAGGAAAATTAGAAGGACATTTAAATGTGTTGTTTGCCTGGTGTTAGGGGAAGGGACATTAGCTGCAATTAACTTGTCTTTAAACAGGAATTACCTTGGCTTTCATTGTTCACTTGGGAGCTTAAGAACAGGTTGGTAGAAAAGAGGTCAGGAGTTATATTTTGTTTTAACTGAAATATTTGAATAGTTTTGTATGAATTGTGATATTATTGGTACTTGGCGATATAGTATGTTTGGATAGTTGATAGGAAAATTAGAAGGACATTTAAATGTGTTTTTGCCTGGTGTTAGGGGGAAGGGATATTAGCTGCAATTAACTTGTCTTTAAACAGGAATTACCTTGGCTTTCATTGTTCACTTGGGAGCTTAAGCAACAGGTTGGTAGAAAAGAGGTCAGGAGTTATATTTTGTTTTAACTGAAATATTTGAATAGTTTGTAAGTGAAATTAGTTCTATGTGTTAAACATTATTACCTTGAATTTGAACGGTTACTTGGGCTGTGATATTGTAGGTTTGGGGATAGTTGTTTGGCAGGGAAAATTAGAAGGACATTTAAATGTGTTGTTTGCCTGGTGTTAGGGGAAGGGACATTAGCTGCAATTAACTTGTCTTTAAACAGGAATTACCTTGGCTTTCATTGTTCACTTGGGAGCTTAAGCAACAGGTTGGTAGAAAAGAGGTCAGGAGTTATATTTTGTTTTAACTGAAATATTTGAATAGTTTGTAAGTGAAATTAGTTCTATGTGTTAAACATTATTACCTTGAATTTGAACGTTACTTGGCTGTGATATTGTAGGTTTGGGGATAGTTGTTTGAAGGAAAATTAGAAGGACATTTAAATGTGTTGTTTGCCTGGTGTTAGGGGAAGGGACATTAGCTGCAATTAACTTGTCTTTAAACAGGAATTACCTTGGCTTTCATTGTTCACTTGGGAGCTTAAGGAACAGGTTGGTAGAAAAGAGGTCAGGAGTTATATTTTGTTTTAACTGAAATATTTGAATAGTTTGTAAGTGAAATTAGTTCTATGTGTTAAACATTATTACCTTGAATTTGAACGGTTACTTGGGCTGTGATATTGTAGGTTTGGGGATAGTTGTTTGGCAGGGAAAATTAGAAGGACATTTAAATGTGTTGTTTGCCTGGTGTTAGGGGAAGGACATTAAATGCAATTAACTTGTCTTTAAACAGGAATTACCTTGGCTTCATTGTTCACTTGGGAGCTTAAGCAACAGGTTGGTAGAAAAGAGGTCAGGAGTTATATTTTGTTTTAACTGAAATATTTGAATAGTTTGTAAGTGAAATTAGTTCTATGTGTTAAACATTATTACCTTGAATTTGAACGGTTACTTGGGCTGTGATATTGTAGGTTTGGGGATAGTTGTTTGGCAGGGAAAATTAGAAGGACATTTAAATGTGTTGTTTGCCTGGTGTTAGGGGAAGGGACATTAGCTGCAATTAACTTGTCTTTAAACAGGAATTACCTTGGCTTTCATTGTTCACTTGGGAGCTTAACAACAGGTTGGTAGAAAAGAGGTCAGGAGTTATATTTTGTTTTAACTGAAATATTTGAATAGTTTGTAAGTGAAATTAGTTCTATGTGTTAAACATTATTACCTTGAATTTGAACTGTTACTTGGGCTGTGGTATTGTAGGTTTGGGGATAGTTGTTTGGCAGGGAAAATTAGAAGGACATTTAAATGTGTTGTTTGCCTGGTGTTAGGGGAAGGGACATTAGCTGCAATTAACTTGTCTTTAAACAGGAATTACCTTGGCTTTCATTGTTCACTTGGGAGCTTAAGCAACAGGTTGGTAGAAAAGAGGTCAGGAGTTATATTTTGTTTTAACTGAAATATTTGAATAGTTTGTAAGTGAAATTAGTTCTATGTGTTAAACATTATTACCTTGAATTTGAACGTTACTTGGGCTGTGATATTGTAGGTTTGGGATAGTTGTTTGGCAGGGAAAATTAGAAGGACATTTAAATGTGTTGTTTGCCTGGTGTTAGGGGAAGGACATTAGCTGCAATTAACTTGTCTTTAAACAGGAATTACCTTGGCTTTATTTGTTCACTTGGGAGCTTAAGCAACAGGTTGGTAGAAAAGAGGTCAGGATTTATATGTAAGCATAAGCATGATGGGGTGTGCATGGAACACATTTTACCACACGGCCAGGGGCGTAATAAGCATAAGGCTGAAGGCCGAGTGACTTTAGTCACTAGCCATGCGGTAAAATGTGTTCCACGCACATCCCAGAGTGCCTTATTGCGCTTTATAAATTGGCTCTTTTTAAAATGTTTTACAGTTGGGAAAAGCATGTTTATATGTAGAAACAATAGATTTACTTGTGTACATTTATGATAAAATAGTCCTTCCACCCACTACAAATGATGTCATTGATGATGATGTCATTGTATTATTGCCTACTTTCTTCTTCCCATTTTTTTTCCACATTCAAGATATGGAATGTTTATGATAGAATGTTTACATGGAATACATGGATTCAAAATTTGCTCAGTTCCATTGGCAGAATGTTTTTCTGCTAACACTCTGTACGCATAGACAACAAAGGCCTTTGTTACAGCCAGAGCCTCAGTTATCTCTCTGTCAGGACAAGAAGAAAGAGTTCCTGATGAGCCGGTAAAGATAGAAGGGGATTTTCACTGTAAGCAAAGAAACAGTTGTAGTGAAAACTATAAACAATACTTATTGTTTCTAATTTGTTCATGTGTGTAAGGAGAATGTGATAATAAAGGAAACTACAGTTAATAAATTTGTTTTATTTTTTTATTTAAGGTAGTTTTATTTTTAGGCCCTAGATGAAGTTTTTTTTTTACAGTGTAAAGGTAGCAGCCATGTTTGTGATGGAAGATCAGTTCTGGCTGTAGGGGCTAACTGAAATGCCTGTGTTCCAAATGCCCATTGATCTGGTTTTCAGACTCTTCACAGTCCTTTTTAGCCATGTGTAAACCATATTTTAAACATAAATAACAGCCAATCAGATTCCATGATTTTACCCTGCCATTTTATAATTTGTTTTAACTGAAATATTTGAATAGTTTGTAAGTGAAATTAGTTCTATGTGTTAACCATTATTACCTTGAATTTGAACGGTTACTTGGCTGTGATATTGTAGGTTTGGGGATAGTTGTTTGGCAGGGAAAATTAGAAGGACATTTAAAGGTGTTGTTTGCCTGGTGTTAGGGAAGGGACATTAGCTGCAATTAACTTGTCTTTTAAACAGGAATTACCTTGGCTTTCATTGTTCACTTGGGAGCTTAAGCAACAGGTTGGTAGAAAAGAGGTCAGGAGTTATATTTTGTTTTAACTGAAATATTTGAATAGTTTGTAAGTGAAATTAGTTCTGTGTGTTAAACATTATTACCTTGAATTTGAACGGTTACTTGGGCTGTGATATTGTAGGTTTGGGGATAGTTGTTTGGCAGGGAAAATTAGAAGGACATTTAAATGTGTTGTTTGCCTGGTGTTAGGGGAAGGGACATTAGCTGCAATTAACTTGTCTTTAAACAGGAATTACCTTGGCTTTCATTGTTCACTTGGGAGCTTAAGCAACAGGTTGGTAGAAAAGAGGTCAGGAGTTATATTTTGTTTTAACTGAAATATTTGAATAGTTTGTAAGTGAAATTAGTTCTATGTGTTAAACATTATTACCTTGAATTTGAACGGTTACTTGGGCTGTGATATTGTAGGTTTGGGGATAGTTGTTTGGCAGGGAAAATTAGAAGGACATTTAAATGTGTTGTTTGCCTGGTGTTAGGGGAAGGACATTAGCTGCAATTAACTTGTCTTTAAACAGGAATTACCTTGGCTTTCATTGTTCACTTGGGAGCTTAAGCAACAGGTTGGTAGAAAAGAGGTCAGGAGTTATATTTTGTTTTAACTGAAATATTTGAATAGTTTGTAAGTGAAATTAGTTCTATGTGTTAAACATTATTACCTTGAATTTGAACGGTTACTTGGGCTGTGATATTGTAGGTTTGGGGATAGTTGTTTTGCAGGGAAAATTAGAAGGACATTTAAAATGTGTTGTTTGCCTGGTGTTAGGGGAAGGGACATTAGCTGCAATTAACTTGTCTTTAAACAGGAATTACCTTGGCTTTCATTGTTCACTTGGGAGCTTAAGCAACAGGTTGGTAGAAAAGAGGTCAGGAGTTATATTTTGTTTTAACTGAAATATTTGAATAGTTTGTAAGTGAAATTAGTTCTATGTGTTAAACATTATTACCTTGAATTTGAACGGTTACTTGGGCTGTGATATTGTAGGTTTGGGGATAGTTGTTTGGCAGGGAAAATTAGAAGGACATTTAAATGTGTTGTTTGCCTGGTGTTAGGGAAGGGACATTAGCTGCAATTAACTTGTCTTTAAACAGGAATTACCTTGGCTTTCATTGTTCACTTGGAGCTTAAGCAACAGGTTGGTAGAAAAGAGGTCAGGAGTTATATTTTGTTTTAACTGAAATATTTGAATAGTTTGTAAGTGAAATTAGTTCTATGTGTTAAAACATTATTACCTTGAATTTGAACGGTTACTTGGGCTGTGATATTGTAGGTTTGGGGATAGTTGTTTGGCAGGGAAAATTAGAAGGACATTTAAATGTGTTGTTTGCCTGGTGTTAGGGGAAGGGACATTAGCTGCAATTAACTTGTCTTTAAACAGGAATTACCTTGGCTTTCATTGTTCACTTGGGAGCTTAAGCAACAGGTTGGTAGAAAAGAGGTCAGGAGTTATATTTTTTTTAACTGAAATATTTGAATAGTTTGTAAGTGAAATTAGTTCTATGTGTTAAACATTATTACCTTGAATTTGAACGGTTACTTGGGCTGTGATATTGTAGGTTTGGGGATAGTTGTTTGGCAGGGAAAATTAGAAGGACATTTAAATGTGTTGTTTGCCTGGTGTTAGGGGAAGGGACATTAGCTGCAATTAACTTGTCTTTAAACAGGAATTACCTTGGCTTTCATTGTTCACTTGGGAGCTTAAGCAACAGGTTGGTAGAAAAGAGGTCAGGAGTTATATTTTGTTTTAACTGAAATATTTGAATAGTTTGTAAGGAAATTAGTTCTATGTGTTAAACATTATTACCTTGAATTTGAACGGTTACTTGGGCTGTGATATTGTAGGTTTGGGGATAGTTGTTTGGCAGGAAAATTAGAAGGACATTTAAATGTGTTGTTTGCCTGGTGTTAGGGGAAGGGACATTAGCTGCAATTAACTTGTCTTTAAACAGGAATTACCTTGGCTTTCATTGTTCACTTGGGAGCTTAAGCAACAGGTTGGTAGAAAAGAGGTCAGGAGTTATATTTTGTTTTAACTGAAATATTTGAATAGTTTGTAAGTGAAATTAGTTCTATGTGTTAAACATTATTACCTTGAATTTGAACGGTTACTTGGGCTGTGATATTGTAGGTTTGGGGATAGTTGTTTGGCAGGAAAATTAGAAGGACATTTAAATGTGTTGTTTGCCTGTGTTAGGGGAAGGGACATTAGCTGCAATTAACTTGTCTTTAAACAGGAATTACCTTGGCTTTCATTGTTCACTTGGGAGCTTAAGCAACAGGTTGGTAGAAAAGAGGTCAGGAGTTATATTTTGTTTTAACTGAAATATTTGAATAGTTTGTAAGTGAAATTAGTTCTATGTGTTAAACATTATTACCTTGAATTTGAACGGTTACTTGGCTGTGATATTGTAGGTTTGGGGATAGTTGTTTGGCAGGGAAAATTAGAAGGACATTTAAATGTGTTGTTTGCCTGGTGTTAGGGGAAGGGACATTAGCTGCAATTAACTTGTCTTTAAACAGGAATTACCTTGGCTTTCATTGTTCACTTGGGAGCTTAAGCAACAGGTTGGTAGAAAAGAGGTCAGAGTTATATTTTGTTTTAACTGAAATATTTGAATAGTTTGTAAGTGAAATTAGTTCTATGTGTTAAACATTATTACCTTGAATTTGAACGGTTACTTGGGCTGTGATATTGTAGGTTTGGGGATAGTTGTTTACAGAGAAAATTAGAAGGACATTTAAATGTGTTGTTTGCCTGGTGTTAGGGGAAGGGACATTAGCTGCAATTAACTTGTCTTTAAACAGGAATTACCTTGGCTTTCATTGTTCACTTGGGAGCTTAGCAACAGGTTGGTAGAAAAGAGGTCAGGAGTTATATTTTGTTTTAACTGAAATATTTGAATAGTTTGTAAGTGAAATTAGTTCTATGTGTTAAACATTATTACCTTGAATTTGAACGTTACTTGGGCTGTGATATTGTAGGTTTGGGGATAGTTGTTTGGCAGGAAAATTAGAAGGACATTTAAATGTGTTGTTTGCCTGGTGTTAGGGGGAAGGGACATTAGCTGCAATTAACTTGTCTTTAAACAGGAATTACCTTGGTTTATTGTTCACTTGGGAGCTTAAGCAACAGGTTGGTAGAAAAGAGGTCAGGAGTTATATTTTGTTTTAACTGAAATATTTGAATAGTTTGTAAGTGAAATTAGTTCTATGTGTTAAACATTATTACCTTGAATTTGAACGGTTACTTGGGCTGTGATATTGTAGGTTTGGGGATAGTTGTTTGGCAGGAAAATTAGAAGGACATTTAAATGTGTTGTTTGCCTGGTGTTAGGGGAAGGGACATTAGCTGCAATTAACTTGTCTTTAAACAGGAATTACCTTGGCTTTCATTGTTCACTTGGGAGCTTAGCAACAGGTTGGTAGAAAAGAGGTCAGGAGTTATATTTTGTTTTAACTGAAATATTTGAATAGTTTGTAAGTGAAATTAGTTCTATGTGTTAAACATTATTACCTTGAATTTGAACGGTTACTTGGGCTGTGATATTGTAGGTTTGGGGATAGTTGTTTGGAGGGAAAATTAGAAGGACATTTAAATGTGTTGTTTGCCTGGTGTTAGGGGAAGGACATTAGCTGCAATTAACTTGTCTTTAAACAGGAATTACCTTGGCTTTCATTGTTCACTTGGGAGCTTAAGCAACAGGTGGTAGAAAAGAGGTCAGGAGTTATATTTTGTTTTAACTGAAATATTTGAATAGTTTGTAAGTGAAATTAGTTCTATGTGTTAAACATTATTACCTTGAATTTGAACGGTTACTTGGGCTGTGATATTGTAGGTTTGGGGATAGTTGTTTGGCAGGGAAAATTAGAAGGACATTTAAATGTGTTGTTTGCCTGGTGTTAGGGGAAGGGACATTAGCTGCAATTAACTTGTCTTTAAACAGGAATTACCTTGGCTTTCATTGTTCACTTGGGAGCTTAAGCAACAGGTTGGTAGAAAAGAGGTCAGGATTATATGTAAGCAATAAGGCATGATGGGGTGTGCACGGAACACATTTTACCACACGGCCAGGGGCGTAATAAGGCATAAGGCAAGTGACTTTAGTCACTAGCCATGCGGTAAAATGTGTTCCACGCATATCCCAGAGTGCCTTATTGCGCTTATAAATTGGCTCTTTTTTAAAATGTTTTACAGTTGGGAAAAGCATGTTTATATGTAGAAACAATAGATTTACTTGTGTACATTTATGATAAAATAGTCCTTCCACCCACTACAAATGATGTCATTGATGATGATGTCATTGTATTATTGCCTACTTTCTTCTTCCCATTTTTTTTCCACATTCAAGATATGGAATGTTTATGATAGAATGTTTACATGGAATACATGGATTCAAAATTCTGCTCAGTTCCATTGGCAGAATGTTTTTCTGCTAACACTCTGTACGCATAGACAACAAAGGCCTTTGTTACAGCCAGAGCCTCAGTTATCTCTCTGTCAGGACAAGAAGAAACGAGTTCCCTGATGAGCCGGTAAAGATAGAAGGGGATTTTTCACTGTAAGCAAAGAAACAGTTGTAGTGAAAACTATAAACAATACTTATTGTTTCTAATTTGTTCATGTGTGTAAGGAGAATGTGATAATAAAGGAAACTACAGTTAATAAATTTGTTTTATTTTTTTATTTAAGGTAGTTTTATTTTTAGGCCCAGATGAAGTTTTTTTTTTACAGTGTAAAGGTAGCAGCCATGTTTGTGATGGAAGATCAGTTCTGGCTGTAGGGAGAACTGAAATGCCTGTGTTCCAAATGCCCATTGATCTGGTTTTCAGACTCTTCACAGTCCTTTTTTAGCCATGTGTAAACCATATTTTACACATAAATAACAGCCAATCAGATTCCATGATTTTACCCTGCCATTTTATAATTTGTTTTAACTGAAATATTTGAATAGTTTGTAAGTGAAATTAGTTCTATGTGTTAAACATTATTACCTTGAATTTGAACGGTTACTTGGGCTGTGATATTGTAGGTTTGGGGATAGTTGTTTGGCAGGGAAAATTAGAAGGACATTTAAAGGTGTTGTTTGCCTGGTGTTAGGGGAAGGGACATTAGCTGCAATTAACTTGTCTTTAAACAGGAATTTCCTTGGCTTTCATTGTTCACTTGGGAGCTTGCAACAGGTTGGTAGAAAAGAGGTCAGGAGTTATATTTTGTTTTAACTGAAATATTTGAATAGTTTGTAAGTGAAATTAGTTCTGTGTGTTAAACATTATTACCTTGAATTTGAACGGTTACTTGGGCTGTGATATTGTAGGTTTGGGGATAGTTGTTTGGCAGGAAAATTAGAAGGACATTTAAATGTGTTGTTTGCCTGGTGTTAGGGGAAGGACATTAGCTGCAATTAACTTGTCTTTAAACAGGAATTACCTTGGCTTTCATTGTTCACTTGGGAGCTTAAGCAACAGGTTGGTAGAAAAGAGGTCAGGAGTTATATTTTGTTTTAACTGAAATATTTGAATAGTTTGTAAGTGAAATTAGTTCTATGTGTTAAACATTATTACCTTTGAATTTGAACGGTTACTTGGGCTGTGATATTGTAGGTTTGGGGATAGTTGTTTGCAGGGAAAATTAGAAGGACATTTAAATGTGTTGTTTGCCTGGTGTTAGGGGAAGGGACATTAGCTGCAATTAACTTGTCTTTAAACAGGAATTACCTTGGTTTCATTGTTCACTTGGGAGCTTAAGCAACAGGTTGGTAGAAAAGAGGTCAGAGTTATATTTTGTTTTAACTGAAATATTTGAATAGTTTGTAAGTGAAATTAGTTCTATGTGTTAAACATTATTACCTTGAATTTGAACGGTTACTTGGGCTGTGATATTGTAGGTTTGGGGATAGTTGTTTGGCAGGGAAAATTAGAAGGACATTTAAATGTGTTGTTTGCCTGGTGTTAGGGGAAGGACATTAGCTGCAATTAACTTGTCTTTAAACAGGAATTACCTTGGCTTTCATTGTTCACTTGGGAGCTTAAGCAACAGGTTGGTAGAAAAGAGGTCAGGAGTTATATTTTGTTTTAACTGAAATATTTGAATAGTTTGTAAGTGAAATTAGTTCTATGTGTTAAACATTATTACCTTGAATTTGAACAGTTACTTGGGCTGTGATATTGTAGGTTTGGGGATAGTTGTTTGGCAGGGAAAATTAGAAGGACATTTAAATGTGTTGTTTGCCTGGTGTTAGGGGAAGGGACATTAGCTGCAATTAACTTGTCTTTAAACAGGAATTACCTTGGCTTTCATTGTTCACTTGGGAGCTTAGCAACAGGTTGGTAGAAAAGAGGTCAGGAGTTATTTTTGTTTTAACTGAAATATTTGAATAGTTTGTAAGTGAAATTAGTTCTATGTGTTAAACATTATTACCTTGAATTTGAATGGTTACTTGGGCTGTGATATTGTAGGTTTGGGGATAGTTGTTTGGCAGGGAAAATTAGAAGGACATTTAAATGTGTTGTTTGCCTGGTGTTAGGGGAAGGGACATTAGCTGCAATTAACTTGTCTTTAAACAGGAATTACCTTGGCTTTCATTGTTCACTTGGGAGCTTAAGCAACAGGTTGGTAGAAAAGAGGTCAGAGTTATATTTTGTTTTAACTGAAATATTTGAATAGTTTGTAAGTGAAATTAGTTCTATGTGTTAAACATTATTACCTTGAATTTGAACGGTTACTTGGGCTTTGATATTGTAGGTTTGGGGATAGTTGTTTGGCAGGAAAATTAGAAGGACATTTAAATGTGTTGTTTGCCTGGTGTTAGGGGAAGGGACATTAAATGCAATTAACTTGTTTTAAACAGGAATTACCTTGGCTTTCATTGTTCACTTGGGGAGCGTAGCAACAGGTTGGTAGAAAAGAGGTCAGGAGTTATATTTTGTTTTAACTGAAATATTTGAATAGTTTGTAAGTGAAATTAGTTCTATGTGTTAAACATTATTACCTTGAATTTGAACGGTTACTTGGGCTGTGATATTGTAGGTTTGGGGATAGTTGTTTGGCAGGGAAAATTAGAAGGACATTTAAATGTGTTGTTTGCCTGGTGTTAGATGGAAGGGACATTAGCTGCAATTAACTTGTCTTTAAACAGGAATTACCTTGGCTTTCATTGTTCACTTGGGAGCTAAATCAACAGGTTGGTAGAAAAGAGGTCAGGAGTTATATTTTGTTTTAACTGAAATATTTGAATAGTTTGTAAGTGAAATTAGTTATATGTGTTAAACATTATTACCTTGAATTTGAACTGTTACTTGGGCTGTGGTATTGTAGGTTTGGGGATAGTTGTTTGGCAGGGAAATTAGAAGGACATTTAAATGTGTTGTTTGCCTGGTGTTAGGGGAAGGACATTAGCTGCAATTAACTTGTCTTTAAACAGGAATTACCTTGGCTTTCATTGTTCACTTGGGAGCTTAAGCAACAGGTTGGTAGAAAAGAGGTCAGAGTTATATTTTTGTTTTAACTGAAATATTTGAATAGTTTGTAAGTGAAATTAGTTCTATGTGTTAAACATTATTACCTTGAATTTGAACGGTTACTTGGGCTGTGATATTGTAGGTTTGGGATAGTTGTTTGGCAGGGAAAATTAGAAGGACATTTAAATGTGTTGTTTGCCTGGTGTTAGGGAAGGACATTAGCTGCAATTAACTTGTCTTTAAACAGGAATTACCTTGGCTTTCATTGTTCACTTGGGAGCTTAAGCAACAGGTTGGTAGAAAAGAGTCAGGATTTATATGTAGCAATAAGCATGATGGGTGGTATGGAACACATTTTACCACACGGCCAGGGGCATAATAAGGCATAAGGTCGAGTGACTTTAGCCACTAGCCATGCGGTAAAATGTGTTCCACGCACATCCCAGAGTGCCTTATTGCGCTTTATAAATTGGCTCTTTTTTAAAATGTTTTACAGTTGGGAAAAGCATGTTTATATGTAGAAACAATAGATTTACTTGTGTACATTTATGATAAAATAGTGCTTCCACCCACTACAAATGATGTCATTGATGATGATGTCATTGTATTATTGCCTACTTTCTTCTTCCCATTATTTTTCCACATTCAAGATATGGAATGTTTATGATAGAATGTTTACCATGGAATACATGGATTCAAAATTCTGCTCAGTTCCATTGGCAGAATGTTTTTCTGCTAACACTCTGTACGCATAGACAACAAAGGCCTTTGTTACAGCCAGAGCCTCAGTTATCTCTCTGTCAGGACAAGAAGAAAAGAGTTCCCTGATGAGCCGGTAAAGATAGAAGGGGATTTTCACTGTAAGCAAAGAAACAGTTGTAGTGAAAACTATAAACAATACTTATTGTTTCTAATTTGTTCATGTGTGTAAGGAGAATGTGATAATAAAGGAAACTACAGTTAATAAATTTGTTTTATTTTTATTTAAGGTAGTTTTATTTTTAGGGCCCAGATGAAGTTTTTTTTTTACAGTGTAAAGGTAGCAGCCATGTTTGTGATGGAAGATCAGTTCTGGCTGTAGGGGCTAACTGAAATGCCTGTGTTCCAAATGCCCATTGATCTGGTTTCAGACTCTTCACAGTCCTTTTTTAGCCATGTGTAAACCATATTTTACACATAAATAACAGCCAATCAGATTCCATGATTTTACCCTGCCATTTTATAATTTGTTTTAACTGAAATATTTGAATAGTTTGTAAGTGAAATTAGTTCTATGTGTTAAACATTATTACCTTGAATTTGAACGGTTACTTGGGCTGTGATATTGTAGGTTTTGGGGATAGTTGTTTGGCAGGGAAAATTAGAAGGACATTTAAAGGTGTTGTTTGCCTGGTGTTAGGGGAAGGACATTAGCTGCAATTAACTTGTCTTTAAACAGGAATTACCTTGGCTTTCATTGTTCACTTGGGAGCTTAAGCAACAGGTTGGTGAAAAGAGGTCAGGAGTTATATTTTGTTTTAACTGAAATATTTGAATAGTTTGTAAGTGAAATTAGTTCTGTGTGTTAAACATTATTACCTTGAATTTGAACGGTTACTTGGGCTGTGATATTGTAGGTTTGAGGATAGTTGTTTGGCAGGGAAAATTAGAGGACATTTAAATGTGTTGTTTGCCTGGTGTTAGGGGAAGGGACATTAGCTGCAATTAACTTGTCTTTAAACAGGAATTACCTTGGCTTTCATTGTTCACTTGGGGAGCTTAAGCAACAGGTTGGTAGAAAAGAGGTCAGGATTTATATGTAAGCAATAAGGCATGATGGGGTGTGCATGGAACACATTTTACCACGGACGTAATAAGGCATAAGGCTGAAGGTCAGAGTGACTTTAGCCACTAGTCATGCGGTAAAATGTGTTCCACGACATCCCAGAGTGCCTTATTGCGCTTTATAAAATTGGCTCCTTTTTAAATGTTTTACAGTTGGGAAAGCATGTTTATATGTAGAAACAATAGATTTACTTGTGTACATTTATGATAAAATAGTCCTTCCACCCACTACAAATGATGTCATTGATGATGATGTCATTGTATTATTGCCTACTTTCTTCTTCCCATTTTTTTCCACATTCAAGATATGGAATGTTTATGATAGAATGTTTACCATGGAATACATGGATTCAAAATTCTGCTCAGTTCCATTGGCAGAATGTTTTCTGCTAACACTTGTACGCATAGACAACAAAGGCCTTTGTTACAGCCAGAGCCTCAGTTATCTCTCTGTCAGGACAAGAAGAAAAGAGTTCCCTGATGAGCAGGTAAAGATAAAAGGGGATTTTCACTGTAAGCAAAGAAACAGTTGTAGTGAAAACTATAAACAATACTTATTGTTTCTAATTTGTTCATGTGTGTAAGGAGAATGTGATAATCAAGGAAACTACAGTTAATAAATGTGTTTTATTTTTATTTAAGGTAGTTTTATTTTTAGGCCCAGATGAAGTTTTTTTACAGTGTAAAGGTAGCAGCCATGTTTGTGGTGGAAGATCAGTTCTGGCTGCAGGGGCTAACTGAAATGCCTGTGTTCCAAATGCCCATTGATCTGGTTTCCAGACTCTTCACAGTCCTTTTTAGCCATGTGTAAACCATATTTTACACATAAATAACAGCCAATCAGATTCCATGATTTTACCCTGCCATTTTATAATTTGTTTTAACTGAAATATTTGAATAGTTTGTAAGTGAAATTAGTTCTATGTGTTAAACATTATTACCTTGAATTTGAACGGTTACTTGGGCTGTGATATTGTAGGTTTGGGGATAGTTGTTTGGCAGGGAAAATTAGAAGGACATTTAAATGTGTTGTTTGCCTGGTGTTGGGGAAGGGACATTAGCTGCAATTAACTTGTCTTTAAACAGGAATTAGCTTGGCTTTCATTGTTCACTTGAGAGCTTAAGCAACAGGTTGGTAGAAAAGAGGTCAGGAGTTATATTTTGTTTTAACTGAAATATTTGAATAGTTTGTAAGTGAAATTAGTTCTATGTGTTAAACATTATTACCTTGAATTTGAATGGTTACTTGGGCTGTGATATTGTAGGTTTGGGGATAGTTGTTTGGCAGGGAAAATTAGAAGGACATTTAAATGTGTTGTTTGCCTGGTGTTAGGGAAGGGACATTAGCTGTAATTAACTTGTCTTTAAACAGGAATTACCTTGGCTTTCATTGTTCACTTTGGAGCTTAAGCAACAGGTTGGTAGAAAAGAGGTCAGGAGTTTATATGTAAGCAATAAGGCATGATGGGGTGTGCATGGAACACATTTTACTCGGCCATAGCGGAATAAGGCATAAGGTCAAGGTCGAGTGACTTTAGCCACTAGGCATGCGGTAAAATGTGTTCCACGACATCCCAGAGTGCCTTATTGCGCTTATAAAAATTGGCTCTTTTTTAAAATGTTTTACAGTTGGGAAAAGCATGTTTATATGTAGAAACAATAGATTTACTTGTGTACATTTATGATAAAATAGTCCTTCAACCCCTACAAATGATGTCATTGATGATGATGTCATTGTATTATTGCCTACTTTCTTCTTCCATTTTTTTTCCACATTCAAGATATGGGATGTTTATGATAGAATGTTTACCATGGAATACATGGATTCAAAATTCTGCTCAGTTCCATTGGCAGAATGTTTTTCTGCTAACACTCTGTACGCATAGACAACAAAGGCCTTTGTTACAGCCAGAGCCTCAGTTATCTCTCTGTCAGGACAAGAAGAAAAGAGTTCCCTGATGAGCAGGTAAAGATAAAGGGGATTTTCACTGTAAGCAAAGAAACAGTTGTAGTGAAAACTATAAACAATACTTATTGTTTCTAATTTGTTCATGTGTGTAAGGAGAATGTGATAATCAAGGAAACTACAGTTAATAAATGTGTTTTATTTTTTATTTAAGGTAGTTTTATTTTAGGCCCAGATGAAGTTTTTTACAGTGTAAAGGTAGCAGCCATGTTTGTGGTGGAAGATCAGTTCTGGCTGTAGGGGCTAACTGAAATGCCTGTGTTCCAAATGCCCATTGATCTGGTTTCAGACTCTTCACAGTCCTTTTTTAGCCATGTGTAAACCATATTTTACACATAAATAACAGCCAATCAGATTCCATGATTTTATCCCTGCCATTTTATAATTTGTTTTAACTGAAATATTTGAATAGTTTGTAAGTGAAATTAGTTCTATGTGTTAAACATTATTACCTTGAATTTGAACAGTTACTTGGGCTGTGATATTGTAGGTTTGGGGATAGTTGTTTGGCAGGGAAAATTAGAAGGACATTTAAATGTGTTGTTTGCCTGGTGTTGGGGAAGGACATTAGCTGCAATTAACTTGTCTTTAAACAGGAATTACCTTGGCTTTCATTGTTCACTTGGGAGCTTAAACAACAGGTTGGTAGAAAAGAGGTCAGCAGTTATATTTTGTTTTAACTGAAATATTTGAATAGTTTGTAAGTGAAATTAGTTCTATGTGTTAAACATTATTACCTTGAATTTGAATGGTTACTTGGGCTGTGATATTGTAGGTTTGGGGATAGTTGTTTGGTAGGGAAAATTAGAAGGTCATTTAAATGTGTTGTTTGCCTGGTGTTAGGGGAAAGGACATTAGCTGCAATTAACTTGTCTTTAAACAGGAATTACCTTGGCTTTCATTGTTCACTTTGGAGCTGAAGCAACAGTTTGGTAGAAAAGAGGTCAGGATTTATATGTAAGCAATAAGGCATGATGGGTGTGCATGGAACACATTTTACCACACGGCCAGGGGCGTAATAAGGCATAAGGCCGAAGGTCGGTGACTTTAGCCACTAGGCATGCGGAAAATGTGTTCCACACATCCCAAGTGTCTTATTGCACTTTATAAAATTGGCTCCTTTTTTAAAATGTTTTACAGTTGGGAAAAGCATGTTTATATGTAGAAACAATAGATTTACTTGTGTACATTCATGATAAAATAGTCCTTCAACCCAGTACAAATGATGTCATTGATGATGATGTCATTGTATTATTGCCTACTTTCTTCTTCCATTTTTTTCCACATTCAAGATATGGGATGTTTATGATAGAATGTTTACCATGGAATACATGGATTCAAAATTCTGCTCAGTTCCATTGGCAGAATGTTTTTCTGCTAACACTCTGTACGCATAGACAACAAAGGCCTTTGTTACAGCCAGAGCCTCAGTTATCTCTCTGTCAGGACAAGAAGAAAAGAGTTCCCTGATGAGCAGGTAAAGATAAAGGGGATTTTCACTGTAAGCAAAGAAACAGTTGTAGGAAAACTATAAACAATACTTATTGTTTCTAATTTGTTCATGTGTGTAGGAGAATGTGATAATCAAGGAAACTACAGTTAATAAATGTGTTTTATTTTTATTTAAGGTAGTTTTATTTTTAGGGCCCAGATGAAGTTTTTTTTACAGTGTAAAGGTAGCAGCCATGTTTGTGGTGGAAGATCAGTTCTGGCTGTAGGGGCTAACTGAAATGCCTGTGTTCCAAATGCCCATTGATCTGGTTTCCAGACTCTTCACAGTCCTTTTTTAGCCATGTAAACCATATTTTACACATAAATAACAACCAATCAGATTCCATGATTTTATCCTGCCATTTTATAATTTGTTTTAACTGAAATATTTGAATAGTTTGTAAGTGAAATTAGTTCTATGTGTTAAACATTATTACCTTGAATTTGAACGGTTACTTGGGCTGTGATATTGTAGGTTTGGGGATAGTTGTTTGGCAGGAAAATTAGATGGACATTTAAATGTGTTGTTTGCCTGGTGTTGGGGAAGGGACATTAGCTGCAATTAACTTGTCTTTAAACAGGAATTACCTTGGCTTTCATTGTTCACTTGGGAGCTTAAACAACAGGTTGGTAGAAAAGAGGTCAGCAGTTATATTTTGTTTTAACTGAAATATTTGAATAGTTTGTAAGTGAAATTAGTTCTATGTGTTAAACATTATTACCTTGAATTTGAATGGTTACTTGGGCTGTGATATTGTAGGTTTGGGGATAGTTGTTTGGTAGGGAAAATTAGAAGGTCATTTAAATGTGTTGTTTGCCTGGTGTTAGGGGAAGGGACATTAGCTGCAATTAACTTGTCTTTAAACAGGAATTACCTTGGCTTTCATTGTTCACTTTGGAGCTGAAGCAACAGGTTGGTAGAAAAGAGGTCAGGAGTTATATGTAAGCAATAAGGCATGATGGGGTGTGCATGGAACACATTTTACCACATGGCCAGGGGCGTAATAAGGCATAAGGCCGAAGGTCGGTGACTTTAGCCACTAGGCATGCAGTAAAATGTGTTCACACATCTCAGAGTGCTTATTAGCTCTAAATTGGCTCCTTTTTTAAAATGTTTTACAGTTGGGAAAAGCATTTTTATATGTAGAAACAATAGATTTACTTGTGTACATTTATGATAAAATAGTCCTTCCACCCACTACAAATGATGTCATTGATGATGATGTCATTGTATTATTGCCTACTTTCTTCTTCCCATTTTTTTTCCACATTCAAGATATGGAATGTTTATGATAGAATGTTTACCATGGAATACATGGATTCAAAATTCTGCTCAGTTCCATTGGCAGAATGTTTTTCTGCTAACACTCTGTACGCATAGACAACAAAGGCCTTTGTTACAGCCAGAGCCTCAGTTATCTCTCTGTCAGGACAAGAAGAAAGAGTTCCCTGATGAGCAGGTAAAGATAAAAGGGGATTTTCACTGTAAGCAAAGAAACAGTTGTAGTGAAAACTATAAACAATACTTATTGTTTCTAATTTGTTCATGTGTGTAAGGAGAATGTGATAATCAAGGAAATTACAGTTAATAAATGTGTTTTATTTTTATTTAAGGTAGTTTTATTTTTAGGGCCCAGATGAAGTTTTTTTACAGTGTAAAGGTAGCAGCCATGTTTGTGGTGGAAGATCAGTTCTGGCTGTGGGGGCTAACTGAAATGCCTGTGTTCCAAATGCCCATTGATCTGGTTTCCAGACTCTTCACAGTCCTTTTTTTAGCCATGTGTAAACCATATTTTACACATAAATAACAGCCAATCAGATTCCATGATTTTACCCTGCCATTTTATAATTTGTTTTAACTGAAATATTTGAATAGTTTGTAAGTGAAATTAGTTCTATGTGTTAAACATTATTACCTTGAATTTGAACGGTTACTTGGGCTGTGATATTGTAGGTTTGGGGATAGTTGTTTGGCAGGGAAAATTAGAAGGACATTTAATGTGTTGTTTGCCTGGTGTTGGGGAAGGGACATTAGCTGCAATTAACTTGTCTTTAAACAGGAATTACCTTGGCTTTCATTGTTCACTTGGGAGCTTAAGCAACAGGTTGTTAGAAAAGAGGTCAGGAGTTATATTTTGTTTTAACTAAAATATTTGAATAGTTTGTAAGTGAAATTAGTTCTATGTGTTAAACATTATTACCTTGAATTTGACAGTTACTTGGCTGTGATATTGTAGGTTTGGGGATAGTTGTTTGGCAGGGAAAATTAGAAGGACATTTAAATGTGTTGTTTGCCTGGTGTTAGGGGAAGGGACATTAGCTGCAATTAACTTGTCTTTAAACAGGAATTACCTTGGCTTTCATTGTTCACTTGGGAGCTTAAGCAACAGGTTGGTAGAAAAGAGGTCAGGAGTTATATTTTGTTTTAACTGAAATATTTGAATAGTTTGTAAGTGAAATTAGTTCTATGTGTTAAACATTATTACCTTGAATTTGAACGGTTACTTGGGCTGTGATATTGTAGGTTTGGGGATAGTTGTTTGGCAGGGAAAATTAGAAGGACATTTAAATGTGTTGTTTGCCTGGTGTTAGGGGAAGGACATTAGCTGCAATTAACTTGTCTTTAAACCGGAATTACCTTGGCTTTCATTGTTCACTTGGGAGCTTAAGCAACAGGTTGGTAGAAAAGAGGTCAGGAGTTATATTTTGTTTAACTGAAATATTTGAATAGTTTGTAAGTGAAATTAGTTCTATGTGTTAAACATTATTACCTTGAATTTGAACAGTTACTTGGGCTGTGATATTGTAGGTTTAGGGATAGTTGTTTGGCAGGAAAATTAGAAGGACATTTAAATGTGTTGTTTGCCTGGTGTTAGGGGAAGGGACATTAGCTGCAATTAACTTGTCTTTAAACAGGAATTACCTTGGCTTTCATTGTTCACTTGGGAGCTTAAGCAACAGGTTGGTAGAAAAGAGGTCAGGAGTTATATTTTGTTTTAACTGAAATATTTGAATAGTTTGTAAGTGAAATTAGTTCTATGTGTTAAACATTATTACCTTGAATTTGAACGTTACTTGGGCTGTGATATTGTAGGTTTGGGGATAGTTGTTTGGCAGGGAAAATTAGAAGGACATTTAAATGTGTTGTTTGCCTGGTGTTAGGGGAAGGACATTAGCTGCAATTAACTTGTCTTTAAACAGGAATTACCTTGGCTTTCATTGTTCACTTGGGAGCTTAAGCAACAGGTTGGTAGAAAAGAGGTCAGGAGTTATATTTTGTTTTAACTGAAATATTTGAATAGTTTGTAAGTGAAATTAGTTCTATGTGTTAAACATTATTACCTTGAATTTGAACAGTTACTTGGGCTGTGATATTGTAGGTTTGGGGATAGTTGTTTGGCAGGGAAAATTAGAAGGACATTTAAATCTGTTGTTTGCCTGGTGTTTGGTAAGAGCCTCCCTCCTCACCCTGTTTTGTAGGCTTTCTTAAATACTGAAAAGCCACTGGGGGTTGGGATTGAAGGGCTGAGTATTTCTGTTTGGGACTGAAATTTGAAGCAACTGGAGTTGGTGGGCCTGTGACATCATACGGTACCTGGTGTCTGCTTACACACACTGTTAGTGGGACCAAACACATACTGGACTTTATGTGTTTGTGTGACTTGGGAACTTTGTTGGTGGGGTTGAAATTGGGTTTGTAAATAACTACAGTCAGTATAGAGAGAAACTGTACTCAGGGAAAGGGACTGAGAAAAGGGGTGTGCTATTATAAACAGAGGGGATAATCAGGGTGGCCATATTCCACCATGGCAGGCATCTTCGGAAGGGTTGTAGGCTGCACTGGCTGTGGGATGGCAATAATTCTAAATTGAGCCTGGAGAGGAGGCTGCCCACTCTGTAGACAGCTATCTTGTATCAGGAGTGAGGTATATTGGTTAAGGAGTAAGCTGTGGGAGCTGGGGGGTGTCCAAGGATAAGGGGTGTGGATATGGGCAGAAGAAGGGTGGGGCTGAGGGAGGCTGGGGCAACGCCTGAAATTACAGGGAATTATGCTACAGCAAGCAGAAGGGGGGTATTAGGGACAGAGGACCCTTAGATAGGAAGTTGATGCTAAGGGGAAAACATACAGGGTGAACATTCTGAATTCAAAGAGACTGGAGGGGAAGAGTCAGGAGGGCTGTTGAGGAAGCCTAAAACAGCAGACTGTGGGAAGGGAGCTCCTAAGGTGAACAGTGCAAGAGAGGAAGAAGAGGGTCAGTTTAGAGATGCAGTCAGGGAAACTGGTTACTTGATGGAGGCTGACATAGAGTGTCACAATAAATTTGAGATACTAAGCATCCTAGAGGGGAGAAAGGGGTTGGTGGAAATGAGAAACTTATTCAGAGGCCGGGAGGGTCAGATACCCATAGGGCATCACAGACCATCTATGGAAAGGATAGACATGGTCCCAGAGGAAGGGAAACATATATGTTAAGCAAATGGGGAGATGCAACATATTCAGACATGAGGAGGACAGCATGATTGGAAGAAACTGGAGACAAGGAGGTGGGAGAGGAGCCCTCCTTCAGCAGGGAGGTCAGTACCAAGGATGGGGCCCTAGCTAAAGGGACCCACAGAGAGCCTCTGGAGACAGGGGTACTATTACAAGGGGGGATGGTGGTGGGGGAAGGGCAAACCATCAGGGTCAGGATAAATGGTTCAGATAAGAGAGGGTTAAAAGGACACCTATTCAGAGGGGTTTGAGTTAAGTGGGCAAAATAGCAAGGGAGGCAGAAAGGGAGGGTGACAAGGTGGTCTCTAATAAGGCAGGAAGACTCCCATGAAATTGCGATCATGAATAAAGTGGGGAGGGGGCTGAGAGGGCATAGTGGAGATAACCATAAGGATGATGGTGGTGTTAAGGTTCTGTTACTGGGAGACTCGATGATTAAGGGTATCCATTGGGAGGGACAGGGGTGGATGCCATAGCCAGGTGAAGGTAGTGAGTATCTCTGGGCTGACAGTGCACAGAGCAAAGTTCATGTGTATGAAATGGTTAGGGATTGTGGAGGAAACCAGATTTCCTGTGCATTTGGGAACTAATGATCTAGAGGAAATAGCATTTGAAATCCAAGCAAGGTTCCAAGAACTTGCCAGAGTCTGTCGGGATAATGGATGCAACATTTCCTTTGGAGATATTGCTAGTACCAAAGGCCTCAGTGGAGAAAAAATGAAGCTCACAGAGGTTATGACTGGCTTAGGAAGTGGGGTGAAGAGAATGGGTTGGGGTGTTAGGGAACTGGAATGGAGTTTGGGAGGATAAGGGACTATATGCCAAGGACAGGTTTCATCTTGCCCCATTAGGGAAGGAAGTCCTTAAACAGGGATGGCTGACTACATACAAGAAAGGTGGGGTTTAAACTTGTAAGGGGGAAGGGATAAGGGAGGGCTGACTAGAAGCCTCCTCCAGATGAGGGAGTAGCCTTCAAGCCCAAGGGGGGGAGGAAACAGACTGGAGGTGGAGGTTTCAGGAGGAGCAGGGGAGGATGGAAGTATAAGGAATCTGGGTGGGGTTCGACAAGGAGGATCAGGGATAAGGGGTGGAGGTTAGTGTTAGTAAATGCCAGGAGCTTGGGAAACAAGTTGCCAGAGTTCCAGGCCATGCTGTTCAAGGGGAGGGGTGGATGTGGCGGCAGTCACGGAAACGTAGCCAACAAAACCATGACTGGGACCTAAATGTGCATGGGAGTACACTATGCTTAGGAAGGATAGAAAGGAGGGCAGAGGGGTGGAGTGGCTATGTTCATTAGAGATGACATAGAAATGCTATGGTAGAAGAGGCAGAGGGAAACGTGGAGGCCTTATGGGTCACCTTACGATCCCCAGCAGGAGATAAGGTCAAGCTGGAGTAGCATATAGGCCCCCGGGATGAGTGATGTTCTAGAGGATGGTTTGCTGGACATCATTGCCCAGTGTGGTCCAAAAGGGAAGGAGTGGTGTTGATGGGGACCTTAATATGCCAGGTACAAACTGGGGAACCATGTCCTCTAAGGTGGCCAAGGAGCAGAGGCTGCTGGATGGCTTCCAGGATGTGTTCTTAACACAGCATGTGATGGAGCCCACAAGGGAGGGGATGTCCTGGATGTGGTTCTGGCAGATGGGGATCTGGTAAGGGACATGGTTGTACAGGATCCCCTGACTGGGAGTGACCACAATACTGTCTGGTTTCAAATAAGCATTGGGGAGTGGGGGTGAGATCTAGGACACTGGCAGTGGACTTCAGGGGCAGACTTTATGGGCATGGGAAATATTCTCAAGGATCACTTGAAGGGGATTACCTCAACGACAAGTGTGGAAAGGAGATGGGAGGTCATAAACGGGACTTCATGAGGCAGTCAGGATCTGCTTAAGTTGAATGCAGGGAGCAAGGTCATAAACCTTGCTGGTGGTCCAGTGAGGTCCAGGTAGCAGTCAGAGAAAAGAAGGCGGCTTACAAAAATATAAAACAACAAGAGGATAGGGATAAGGAAATGTACCAGCTTGCATCTAGAAAAGTCACCCGTATGGTGAGGGAGCAAAGTCCAGTAAAGAGCAACGCTGGCACAGGGATACATGGAGGGAAAAGGTTCTTCCGGTACATTGGGGAGCGGAGAAAACTAAGGGCCATCTCAGCAGATTGAGATCAGAAGGAGGGTGGGTGGAAGAGAGAGGATCAGGCAGAGGTATTTAGCAGTACTTTGCCTCTGTGTTTACTAGGAGGGGATGGGATATCTACAAAGCAAGGCACAAAGGGGATAGAAGCGGCAGGGAGTGGGATCAGGGAGCAACAGAAATGGAGCAAAATGGAGGAAAGGTACCCCAGGGTGTCACATCTGGATAAGGATAAAAGACCAGTAAGGCGGAGGGGACGGATGATGCCATCCCGCCAAAGGGTGTGGTTTGCCCTCAAGGCCCTAAAGAAAGACAAATCTCCTGGGCCGGATGGCATTCATCCGAGTACTATGGGAATTGGCGGACATACTGGCTGCACCTGGCGGAGCTTTTCAGCAGGTCACTTGAGACAGGGAGGGTACCTAGGGATTGGCGAGAGGTACATGTGGTACCAATCCATAAAGGAGGGTCGAGGGAAGTACCAGGTAACTATAGACCCATCAGTTTAACTCGGTGGTGGGAAAATTAATGGAGTATACTAAAGGAACGATTGGGGGTTTACTTGGAGGAGGTGGGAGGTCTGGATAGTCGGCAGCATGGGTTTGTGCCAGGTAGATCATGTCAAACCAACCTTGTGGAGTTCTATGAATGGGTAACATCAGAACTGGACAGGGGTAAGCCTGTGGATGTATTATTCTTGGACTTCAGCAAGGCGTTTGACTCTGTCCCCACAATGGTCTGGTGGAGAAACTGATGGGGTTAGGAGTAGGCCCTTTGATGGTCAGATGGATTGAAACTGGATAGCTGGACGCACTCAGAGAGTAGTGGTCTGTGGGAGCTCTCGAACCCTACAGAGGTTGGTAGTAGGGTACCACAGGGCTCGGTCCTGGGTCCAATCCTGTTTAATGCATACATATCGGACATCAGGGATGGTCTAGGGTGTGAAATGAGTCTCTTTGCGGATGACTCCAAGATGGGAGCAGTAGTTGAGGGAGAAGAGGAGGTTGGCCCTGCAAGGACCTGGACACCCTGGAAAGCCAACACATACGGAAATTACTAACATCGCCAAGTGCAAGGTGTTGCATCTGGCCGGGAAACCCTAAACACAGGTACACCCTGGGAGGAGGCGCTGGAAGCCTCAATAGGGAAAAAGACCTAGGGGTCATGGTGGATACATGTATGAATAACTCTGAGCAGTGCAGGAGAGCAGCTAGCAAGGCAAACAGGATGTTGGGATGCATCGTGAGGGGATCACCTCTAGGAGCAAGGAAGTGATTCTGCCGCTGTACAATGGACTGGTTAGACCACACCTTGAGTACTGTGTACAGTACTGGAGACCACACTTGAAGAGGGACATACAGCTCCTGGAGAGGGTACAGAGGAGGGCAACAGAGATGATACGAGGCTAGGGATTTGACTTACGAGGACAGACTTGAGGAGCTCTGCCTGTTTTCATTGGAGGAGGAGAGACAGGGGACATGATTGAGGTCTTCAAGTACCTCTAGGGAATAAATAGGTAAACATGGAGGGATCTTTAGATTAAAGCAGCGAGGCATCACCAGAGGGCATGGTTTGAAGTTGGAAGGTGGAAGGTGAGGGGAAAAGAGGAGGAGGTTTTCACTGAGAGGGTGGTGGACCCTTGGAATGCTCTGCCTGGTGAGCTGGTTCAGAGATCTACAGTGGAGGGCTTTAAGAGAGGGTGGGACAGACACAGAAAGTGGATGTATCAGATGATGACCTGTCCGGGGGTGGGGATGGATGATAGGGGTTTCTGGAGCACAAGGGATGGAGGGTCTCGCACCCAACTAAGGATCTAGGTTCGAGCAGACTCGATAGACCATAAGGCCTAATCTGCTGGCAAATAGTATGTTAGTATGTTAGTATTGTTCTCTGTTTGTACTTCTAACAACATATAGCAGGCTGCCTCATATACAAGCTGTCCAGGACATGTACCTCACCTAAAGCGCCCTCCCCATATTTTGCATACTTGTGGTTGTTCGACCTACTATAGTTCCCTATAGTTGTAGTGACTCAGTAATGTGAACTTATCAGCCTGCAGCCATGTTATACCTACTGCTATTATAAATGTGTCGCTTATTAATTATTTATATATTATAGTTATTTATTATTTTATTTATGTCTTTCATTCCATCTGTGATACTCTTCTCATGAAAACTGTATTTTGGACTTGAGTACTCTCTCTCCCTCTCATCTCTTGATAGCACAAGTCACTGATGTAGCTGTAGTCTGCCACTGTGTCCTGTGCACAGAGAACACAGAGAGAGAGACAGCAGGATAACTTTATTTCAGACCTCATTGACTGCAAAATTTCTGTTTGCCACATTAGTCTTTGTGTCTCCATTCTAGATAGCATAAATGAAACATGTATTCTACTTTCCGTCCTGTGCCCTTGAGGGGTTGTGGAGCAGTGGATAATTCCTTGTCCCAGCACCCAGATGGGCCCATGTCTGACAGCATACTGTATACATGGAAGGTATTGTGAGTTGGTAAGGGTCCCAGATTCTGAAATTTCCCCGAAGCCCCAAATGGTCCTTGAGTGGGTGTTTGATCACTGAATAATTCTAGTGGCCCAGCACCAGCCGTGTCCCAGGTGTGCCATCATACTGTGTTCAGGTAGGGGCATCGAGTTGGTAATGATCACATAATTCCTGTCAAGGGTCATGCTTCCTGCCATGTGTAGACACACACACACACTCAGCACACACTCACACACGCCCATGTTTACTATATTTATGAGCTAATTGACTGTAAAATTTGTCTTGGCCACATCTCTCTCTCCCCTGGTAGACTGCACAGGTCAAAGCTGTATTCTTCCTTCCTACACATTGTGCACACAGACACACACACACACACATATGCATATATGCAAAGATGAAGTTTGTCATGTCATGGATGATTTGATTTGTGTCTGTCCCACAGTAGTGTATCTATGTGTTTCTCCTATCTTGATGGCCCAAATCAGACTTGTATTCTGCCATTTAGCCCTATGTATATTTACAGACACAAACACTGATGATAAGATTCAATTTAACGTTTATTTTTTGACTGGGCAATGTGCCTGTGGCCCCCTCACCCATTGTCTGTCTCTTTCACCGCTGCATGTCATAATTAAAAGTTTTATTTTTCCATCATGCCCTTGGACCGTACACACCTACACTGTGGACATGAAAATAAAACATATTAGTCTTGTTCATGGTCTGTGGGGAATAATTTCTGTTTGTCCCAGAAGGAGTGTCTATCCCCTCTGCATGACTGAAGTCAAAGATCGATCTTACCACCCTGCCATTTCCATGTACACACCTACACTGAGGACAAGAAAATAATACAGTCACTGTAAAATGTCTATTCTTTCCAAACCACAGTCAATCACTGTCTCTCTCTCTCTCTCTCTCCTCTCTCTGATTGTGGACTGCAGTGGCCCACTGGACAATATTGCCGCACAATGGTATGGCAATTATGACTGTGCTTGTTGCTGTTGTCATGCATACTGACTGCACGTATCTGAGTACATAAAAGTCAGAGTACCTGAAAATCTTTAAATGCATGGGCAACATGACCATGGTAATATGTGCATAGCAACCTTTGAGGCCATGATTATATGACTGTCCCTATCAAGTACAATATGCATGCATGAGTTATGGTGTGAATGGACTTCTGTAATGCTGGCTACCTTGATGTGGTAAGAGGCTTATCACAATGTATCCTCGACATTGTGTAACTAAAAGCCAGCCAACTTTTGTATGATTGCTAGTATGCAATTTACACATCATTCAATCTTTCAAATCTATGAGGAACATTAGTTTAGTCCATATGTTTCACTTCAATGTTGTTGAATCTTTGTGTTTCCGTTCCCAAATTTTTTATCGTGGTTGGATTATCCGTTTATTCAAACTGTATGACCCCCCGCACACTGTGTGCACTTTGCTGATGCATGGACACAACACTGTTCTTTGCCCCATCCAAATACATTGCACCCTCCCACCTATGCTAGTCTACGTGCTTCCACCAACTGCTAACAGAAGTAGGGTGGTCCATGACCAACATGGCAGCGGATAGGTGCATTTTGACTCAATGATCCTGCATTCCATGCAATATTCTTTTGTGCCTCCTCTGTACAGCCTATACCCTGTCTATGTCATTACAGAGATGGTGCCTCCATAAGTGGACACATTATTTGAGGTTGGCCTTCAACGTCAATTTATAGTGTGGTAACAGTACTGCATTGTTTAGGCTAGTGATATCCCTACCTATGAATTTAAGCACGGTAATAGTTTTCCGCTGTGTCTTATCACAGTGTCATGTTAAGCAAAATAATTACACTCACATCCCTTTCCTGTTTTCTGGTTGCCAATACCTCCACTCCCAGTGGCTACACGCCCCTGTTTCCATTTCTGCCAACTTCCTGATTTTGCATTACTTTTTCCATTGAAGCACATTTTTAAACTCTTCATCAGTCTTCCAGCTTTTTCATATCATTCCTCTTTTTAAACACACCACCCTCCTGTGTTTGCTGTGGTGCTGAGTTCTTTGTCATCCGTGAACAAACATATGCCATGATATTCAAAAGTCTGACGTACACCTGAGGGACATGCAGCACCGAGTTTAACTAAAGTGGCTACCTCTAAATGCCATCCCTTATTTTCGCACACTGTTCCTTTACTTAGCTCAGTTCCCCAATCACTGCCATGGCTTCCTGATTCATGGTCCCATTTTCTAACTATAAACAGCCATGAATTCCAGGACCCTCATGTTACAGTGTTTGATTATGGCACAGTTGTTGTATTTCACTCCGCAAAATGAGCAGTGGTCCACTAGTGTTGGCACACTGTGACTTAAGCAGCAATGTCCCTGTTTGTCAGCAATAGGCTAATAATGCGCCACACCCAATAAGTGGGTACCTTCACTAGTTTGCTGACAAATACCCCTTCATAGTGAGTCCAGGATATCCAGACTTTTAAATGTTGCTGTAGCTATAATGCTCCAGTACAGGTGCAATAGAGTAAAGTCCACCACCATCAATAACTACCAATTGCTTTCCATTCTATGGGTTACTTTCAGCATATTTGTGGAAACAATAAATGTGCACACTACTGTCTCTGTCAAATAAAGGTCATTATAAAATGGGCTTAAAAATGCAGAATGCTGATTGGCTAAAACCTAGTTTTAGCGTGTCATATCAGCATATATTGTTGGGCACTAATTCTCCCAAGCTGACCACACCACAAAAAATATCACTCTCCAACACCATCCTCTCTGAAAAATGACCTGCAGCTCCATGCCATGCTAACCAGATGTCCAACCACTGTACACACTTACCCCTAACCTACAAACCACTCCCTCTGTAGCACTGTCCTCACCCAAGGCAATTCCAAGAGAATCTCACACATTATTTTTTTACTTGAAAACTCAGTCTTACCTTTTATTTCTTCCTTCCTGAGCTTCCTTCATAGCCGACCAAACCGACTAGCAAAGCTCAGTAAAGCGGCAGCACGGCATTCATAGAAGCACACAGCAATAAATTACACACTGGCATTCAGGTCTACCTTCAAAGCAAAAAGCAGCACTTGCGGCAGCTAACCCCAAAACATGTAATTCTTTTAAAACTTTTGCTTTTTACTGAGTAGCAGTTCCTTATCGTCTCCAGCTGTAGTAAAAAACAGCAAATCGATACTGCAAGCGTGCATAAGCGCCAGCGGCTTTCCAAATCAAAGCCCATGCCCATACTGCTCCTCCATAACTAAACACATCCATATCCATGGTGTTCAGTTTCCCACCCTTTACAAATGATTACTTTTCAATCTTCCCAGTTTTAATTTTAATATCCCTGATTCACAGACCTGGAAACAAAACTCTATGGTGGCGCTGAGGGACACACTCGGTCCCAGTAATGCCAACCACAAAATAAAACATAAAGCCCAAACTGTTGTAACAACAAAAATAAAATGACACAAACTAAATCCTACCTTTGGGGGCACAACACAAAAGGACACCTGTCTCTTCTACTATATTAATAAAAAATCTGCATTGCAAACCATTAAGAGGGACTATTTTTCATGTTTTCAAATCATAATCTTATTTTTTTATGAACACATATCCATTTTTATCAGCTTCTTTACCAATAGCCCATTTAATAAGCGCAATAACACAGTCCGAGTGTGGTTACGTGCTGATAAGAGCATGCCCAGGGCATAGGCACTGGCGCCAAGCGCCTGTGCCTTAGTACACCCTGGGTGTGCTCTTATCAGCACGTACCACCCTCATCGGTGTTATTGCTTGCCTGCATCAGATGCATAATCACCTTTACTGATGATCTGTAATGACCTGTAACACTCACGCTGTGCAAAACATAAGCAGAAATTCCTGAAAAATGATCGAATGCATATATATTGTGTCTCACTGTAGGACACTGTATGTTCTACTGCGTTGGTACAAGTCAGTGTCGATGCCACTGTAAATTTACTTGGTACTTAAGAACTAACTAAGAAGTGTACCAATATATATGATTATCCATGCAATACTTCTTTCTAACTTTTCAGGAGTATGACCTCTAACTCATATGACACCATAGATGACTTAGAACAGGAAATTGAGGTCCTGGGACTTAAGTCATACATATTTGAGCTCAAGTATGTGCCTAATGGCCTAGATGGAAAGCTGTGAGCAACACACAGGGTGCAGGTAGTTCACAGGCAGATGATATCAGCAATCACCTTGTCGATCTCACTTAGTGTGAGTGTGGAACTGTCATATTATGCCTACTGCCACTGAATACTTCTGATGTGCAGAGTGGGACATCGTAGGGAGTACATGGAAAATATTCAGTGTGTAACACAGCTCCCTGACTTCCCCATTATCACTCATCATGCTGCTCTTGAAATGGCTTATGTTGCCTTTCACCTTTATAAATGACTGGCCAGCAGAGCACCATCAATGCTGAATAATAGGTTAGTATGTATAGTGCTAACAACAACATAACATTCCTTGTTGTCTGTACATGACTTATATTAACTAATGTCACCTCAATGTGTCTCTGTCCCTGCAGCCAGTACCACCTAATGGCTTACCGACGATTTATGTGCTGGTCCTATAGAGGAGAAAGGTTAGGAAGGGTCAGTGATGAATCGCACCATTCTGTGTAGTAAATGCCATATGTTCCTATACCCTTCTGAATCAGGTGAATATGTGGGATTTCAGGAGTGTCAATATACAGTGCAGGAATTCTAGATAGCAAATACAAAATGATACTGTGCATAGAGAAGGCAAGACAATACAGATGTTGTTTATACATTCATTGTACATTAAATGTTTATGTCAACTCACCACATGCTAAGCTCAGGTAACGTGTTATACACTGCATGCTAAATGCAGACATGGGTTACAACTGATTATTAGATAATAAGTGATCACTCATATAATCAACAATTATATTATTTAAACATTTCAAACAACTGCACTTGTGTGTAATATTTCAGCATATATGTACCTTCTACAATCAAAGGCTACAGACTAAGTTATGTTATTGACAGACTTACAACCTCTAAATGAGCATACATGGCGGTATTTGAAATGTGTACTACAGTCAAAAGAGTGACTTCAGTGTATCTGACTGATGTAGCTTGATTTCTGTAATAGGTAAAACAATGGGACATTTTTCTGTACTTTATCTTCATTTACAAGATTTCATGCACACGTGCATATGTGCCTGTTAAGACACAATACACTCTGTTACACATGATTTGATGGAATGCTTGTCAGTTGTTGTCCAACACCACATGTTGACTGCATTTTGTAACACATGATTCAATCAATTTTCTGTTAAACACATTCCCGAATTCATTCAGTAAGCAATAACCTACTACAGGGTGTGCTTTCATTGGGGATTAACGACAGGGTGCGCTTGTGAGCCACTCACTCACAGGCAGACTGTATTCACCGAACCCAGGTGTGCATTAAGTAAGCAATGACATGACAGGGTGTGGGTATTGGGGATTAGTCAACACCCTGGGTGCATTGTGAAGCACAAGGGTGCCGCATGAATGCCCTCACAGCCGGGTGTTGATTAACCTCAATACCCACCACCCTGTCATAATTCTAGGTAGTTATACAGTTTACCCACAAACAAAATCTGATGTGGGCTGGCACTGTAGTGGCCAGTAGTCCAAACAAACACGCGTCAATGCAAGTAACATGCCGACTGCACTCGACCACCAACATCCTCAACACACAAGTCACATCACAGGGTGCACATTAGCACATCATGATGATAAAGGGAAGGATAAGAGGAAAGCATTTTGGACATACAGGACATCAAACAGGGCATAGTGCTAAGAGGAGTATGTGATGAAATCCACAGAAGTTAGTAGAATGGCAATGGCAGCTAAGGTGGCTAGGGAACAGAGGTTGGCGCAAGGAATCAAAGTAGGGAAAAGGATTTCTTCAGATACATCATGGAGAAGTGGAAGAGCAAGGATAAAATTATTAGGATCACTAAAGGCAGTGTGTGTGGTGGTAGAAAAGGGTATGAGCAGGCAGAAATACTCAATGAGTAATTATGTTCAGTATTCCACAGGGAGAGAGATGGGCCGTGCATGTGGGGAAGGGTGGTGTGGGATGGTTGAGGGAGAAATCACGGATGGGAAATCAAGTTGGAAAGGGTGAAGGAGGGCCTTAAGACCATGAGTGTAGACAAGGTGGATTGGCCAGATGGAGTTCAGCATAGGGTGCTGGGAGAGTTGGCAGAGGTCGAGTGGGGCAATGGGCGGACGGTGCAACACCTCTCTGAATTTGGTGATTGTGCACAGGGATTGGAGGGTGCTGAGTGCGGTTGTTTAGCATTTTCAGTGACGACATCACAGTAGGGATCAAAAGCAAAATTAGTCTCTTCACAGCCGACACCAAGGTCTGTGCTGAGGTGGATGTGGTAGAGGCTGCACAGTATCTCAGAATGATTTGCCTAAACTGTGGGAATAGTCTCATACTTAGCAGCTTGGATTTAATGCCAAGAACTGAAAAGTGATGCATTTATGAGCCAAGAACACAGGATACAGTTACTGGTTATGTATTGTCCAGTTATTCAAATCCAAGGAGGAAAAGGATCTGGGGGTTGTGATAACTGGTGAAATGAATCACTCGGCACAGTGCAGGAAAGGCGGCGGCAAAGATAAAGTGGATGGTAGGGTGCATAGCAAAGGTATCACTTTTCGGATTTGGGAGGTCATCTGGCCACCTAGACAGGTCCCTGGTGAGGCCACACTTGAGCACTGCGTGCAATTCTGGGGTCCATACTCAAAAAGTGACATCAAAGTACTGTAGCGAGTACAGTTGGGAAACAAAAATGATCCTGGATTTGTGGAATTGACCAAATGGACATACTGTAAATGTGCATGTTTTTAACTTACTCTTTCGACAAGTGTTTCAAATGGTTCAGGGTATCTTTATAAGAATCACCAAACAAGCTGTTGATGTCCTAAAAAAAAAAAAAATTACAAACATGGTAATTTCATTGATTGCACATGTTCGATTGGTGGTTCACAAATGCAATACAGATGTCTTTCTATGCAACTAAACAAATAGAAAATGACAGGTGATACATTTATTTTTTATCATGTCATATTTTCTGCCCTTTCACCAGCAGCCCCCATCTGACTGACCCCCAGCCCTGTTCCTCAGAATTACAGGGGTTACTTATGCCCAGCCGAGAGTGGTGCCTGGGGGAATCGATCACCATCTTGCCACTGGCGATATTTCCTGTCCTCCGTTTTCACCCAAGGCCCGGAAGTGGAATGCGCATGCGTGTGGAGGCACGTTAGTCCCATGGCCCCAGTAACAGCCCTTTCCTCCCACCCCATTGGCCTAGCTCTGGCTCCTCTCCTGCCCATGCAGTCCCCAGCCTCCACCAGGTGGCAGCCATCAGCTGAGAGGAGCCGTCCCACCTCTTCAGAAAGGACAGCATGCCTGTTAGCAGCTCCATCCAGTTCCACCCCCATTGCTGCCCTCTGATGGCCTGGGCTGGTTCCCGAACCTGGGTCACCGGCATGATGTAGGTAAGGCATCCACGCTCTTAGCCCTCAGTGCCACTGGGCTGGCCAGGTAATACTTTTATGTTAGTCAGGTATCATGGTTTTCAAGTTCGTACATATATCAATTTTACATACTAACATACAGTACTAAGATGCCAGCACAGTAGGCATAATGGTCTATGAGTCTGCTGGAAAATCAGCACCCGGCCAGTACATCGTTGCTGCCCTCCGTGCCTCCACCATAAATCCCCCAGACCACATCGACCATCGGTTACACCTCCAGATCTGACATTAATCAGTTTAACCTTCCCTTACACCAGTCCCAGACCCTCTTGAATCCCTCCACTGTATTAACAGCCACCAGTTCCACAGGCAGTGTGTTCCAAGTGTCCACCACTCTCTTGGTGAAGTAATGTCTCCTAGTCTCCCCCTGAGCCAACCAGCATCATGGAAATGCCCCTGGTGTCCCCTCCTTCCTCAGCAGGAACAACCTATTTGGGCTGACCCTATTTACTTGCTTTAGATATTTAAAGACCTTTATCATAACCCCTCTGCCCCTCCTGTCCTAAAAGTCTCTCCTCATAGAATGTTTCCACAGACCCTGCATCATCTTGGCGTCCCTCCTCTGGATACTATCCAGTAGTGCAATTTCCTTTTTCAAGTATGGATGCCAAAAATGCACTCAGCACTCTATCAGAGTAGTGTAACCAGGCAGTTATACAAAGACAGAGCTCCTCCTCCTCCTGTCTGCTTGAGGTTATCCCCCTGGTGATGCACCCAAGCATTTTATTTGCTTTACCACAGCACTCCTACTGTGCCCAGGTTGTTCATTTGGCATCCACAACCACCACAAGATCCTTTCCCTTCCAAAACCAGCAGTTTCTCCACATCCAAAAGTACTCATGAGCTGGGTTTAATCCTGAGGCACCCACCCCGTCTGAAGGAATAGTTAAAAGTTCCACCAGAGGTGCAGCAAGGACATCCAGCATCTGCTTTAGCACCCTGGGATGAAGCACATCCGGACCAGGTGCCTTATCCATTTTCAGGGACTGGAGGGCTTCCCTCACCCTACCAACATTAATTTCAACATCTGTGACCTGCCCTCATTCTCATTCCTAGCCTCCCCCAAGATGTTGACCCTCCATCCTCTCTAGAAGACAGAGGTAAAGTATCCTTTAAGTACCTCCCTGATTCCCGACTTCCTTGCTAACTAACTCCCTCAACTTAGTCTGCTAATCTGCCCCTTCACTTTTTTCTTCCCTGATGTACCTATAGAACCCTTTTTCCCGCTTCTGATCCCCTGTGCCACCCTTTCTCTGTCCTTGCCTTGGCCGATCTCACAACCCTGGTTACCTTTTGGATGTCATATCATACTCACCCCTGTCCACAACCCCACGCGAGCACTTGTATCATCTAAAACAGCTCTTTTCTTCCTCACCACCTCCTGGACCACCGTGGTCCACTGGCTCAACTTTCTGGCTCTACCAGACTTGCGGAGACCTTCCACACAGGCCTTGTTAGCTTCAGAAGCCCTCTTTTATAATGTCCCCTGCTCTCTGTATCCATGTCCAGTTTTATCCCTCCAAATGCCCTTGAGGATCACCTCCATATCCTTAAAGTCTACACCCTAAAGTCAACCACCACCTTTTTGGTGTGATTTTCACCTCCCCATGTCTAAAGAAAACCAAACCATGGCATGATCACTCCCCAACAGTGGGTCCCCTACTACTAGGTTCCTAACTAGATCATGAGTCCGACAGGAAAACATCCAGGATTCAACCATCCCTCATCGGGTCAGCCATCAGCTGACAAAAGAATTCAGCCTGGAAGACATCCAGCTGGCACTGCTCCCTAGTTGATGAGGATGCCATAGTTCTCCATTCCACCCCTGGCATGTTAAGGTCACCCAGCAGCATGGTTCTACCTCCCCGGCCACAGTGGTCCATGAGATTACGCCACCAGGCCTTCCTCAAGTTCTTCCACCTGGAGGCGGCCTGTAAACCACCCAAGATTTACCCTCCACCTCAGGCTCCTGCAAAGGTAACCCATAACATTGCTACATTTCGTTCCACCACTACCACTCTGCATATATCGATGCCGTTCCTAATGATGTGTGCCCCACCCTCCCCTGCCCACAGCCTTGTCCTTCATGAACACGCGTACCCCCATCCGGGTGAGGTCCCAATAATGCTGAGGAGTGCCAAGGAGTGGAGTGGATTTATTTATTTAATTATTTATTTTATCAATAGCTAATCAGAAGTCAGAGTAAGTACACAAGTAGCAATAAAATCTAAGCAGTTCATTGTGTCTCTGTGAAAACTGAACAACAGACATTATCATAGAAACTCATAAATCTGTCTGACTGCCAGAAAGGACACAAATGGCAAATCGAGACTGCCCAATTCCCCCACCCCGCATGAGATAAGGGGGCACGTCCTCAGCCTTCTGCACCACAGTGCCCTGTATATATGTTTAAATGGAGATTTATATGTCTGTAGAGCTGACATGCAGAGAATGATGGTCAGAACCTTTTTAAACTATCAACTTGCCACATGTGTTGCCCTTTCAACCCCAGACTTTACGGTGGCTTGTGGTGTAAAACAAGGTTGGAACAGAGTCAGGTTTCAGTTTCTTGACTGGTTTCTGGTTCATAAGCTCACTGCAGATCATGCTCAAAGCAATCTAGAGTGAAATGCTCTGAGCAAACCACCTTGTGCCTGCCAAACACAAAATTCTTAATGTTGTATCCGGTGCCAGTGTTATGTAACCATTGAGATCCCCTACTACTGTCAGACGCTTCTTGATGGATTTGGTATAGTATGAAAGTTCACACCGTGCCCTTTCCAACCTTGTTTTACACCCCGTGCCTGACACTCTGGCATTGTTATTCTTCGGATCCCAACTGTAGAAACAGAAAAGGAAACTATCAGTATTATTGACCGACAATATTACATTTGACTACATACACTGAGCACATGAATATAATAAGTAAGCCGACTTTGCCTGACAAGAGACATGGTTAGTTCAGGCTGGTGGGGCACTTTACCTAAAGGAAGACAATTACCAAGTTTTAGTTAAGTATCCTGTGAGAAGGGACTAAGACTGTTGGGTCTATAGAGAACTTGTAGCAGGGCATGCAGCAGAGGGTGATACTTGGAGGCAAGCTCTCACCACACAGTGCAGTAAGCGTACTGCATGACTGTGGTTGGTGGTGAACAATTTCAATGTATGTAACATATTTTGAGCATACGAGTAAAAGGTGTAAGGAGCAATAGCAAATGTTAGCAGATAACAGTAAGATCTGTGCAGATGTTGATAGTGAGGATGGTGGGCAAGATACTGCAAGAGGATTTTGTGACACTGAGTGCTGGCCAGCCACATGGCAGGTGTTGTTCAATGATGAAAAAAGGAAATAGCTGCACGTGGGTGATAAGAAACAAAATAACAGTGACCAGTTCAGGGAGTACTGTTTGCCACTTCCGATGATGATAAAGATGGATGAGTGCTGGTGAATAAATTTCTGAAAGGGCTTTGTCACAGGCATTCACCCTAGTTACCATTTTCCATAGGTTGTGGTATCTCCACCATGCCCATGCAGCCCACTAACCCATGCAGGGTAACCAATGGTACCAGAGAAGAACAGCAACACCCACCACCCACACACATGTTGGCACCAGGCACAGGCCACAGTCTGCAATGGCCATCACAACCCATGAACAAGATGGCACGGGCAAAAGGTAACACTAGATTATCCCACCACCACAGTGGTACCCACTGTACACGGACACTAGACCCATTCACCCCTTCACAGCTACAGTGGCCAATAGTATCCTCACCACCCACGGTCCCAATAACTAATGCCACGCACCACCACTGATGGTCACTGGCACCACACCCCCCACACACACACACACACGTGCACTCAATACAACAGCCAGATGAAATGTTCCAGTACCCATGCCCACAAATTGGTCCTCACCCCCGTGGAACCAACTGCAACCCCCACACTGTTCATGCACATCGCTGCCACAGCCCTGGATGGACAGAAACACAGCCATCATTACTCCTCCTCTGCCACTGGTTGTCTGATGGCTTCTAGTTGAGCCACTGTAAATAGGCAGCACAATGATGGCCGTATTCTGACTGCTGGTGGGCAAGGAGGTGTGATGAGGGCTGTGGTACTGGGCATCCTGGGAAGGCACGACATGCAGGTTTGGTGAAAGGAAGGTCATGTTGTTGGTCCAGTGGGGTGGGGCACTGAAGAACAATGGGGGCAGGAGTACCAGGCATGGGGTACTGTTTCGGGTCACGGTGTGATTGAGGCATGCAGTTTTACACCAGAAAGGTGGACATGGCACCATTGCATGACTGTGGTGTGTAGATCCAGTGTGTGCTGAGGGTGTATTTGCAAACCTGCCATCAGGGTGTGGGCAAACAGGTGGTGGTGGGTGCATTCTGTAATGTAGCAGATGCGCACCCTATGCAGTGACTTATCAGTCCACCTGGCAGGCATGCCCATTATGGAGCATCCAATGCTGGGTGAACCGCTGGTTGAAGGGCATTGCTGCACATGTACATGTGAGCGAAGGTGGTATTCATGCACCAGGACCAGTGGCTATGAGCGTAATTGCTCTGCTCCTGGACACTGGCCAGGCACCACATTGGATGACAGTCTGTGTCCACAACCACTCACCCATACAACCTGCATATTCCTTTGTGCCATGGTACCAGCTGGTGATTACCTGCGGTGCGTGAGCATAGTCGGCTCCTCTGGTGTGTACTTTTCCATCATTTGTGCATAGTGTGCACAGTGCTTACAACAGCATAGTATGTCATAACATTACACAAATGGTACCACACACTGCTATATACACAGAACAAAAAACAGACCACCCATGTCACCACATGTCACAGTATGCAATGTGGCACGTAAAATACTGTGAACATTGAATATATAACTGAAATAACAGATGTTCACAGTAAAGCTTATTCTTGTGCTTCACCCATGTCAATGTCATTCTTACCAATTGACGGCTTTAGTCAGACTTTGTTATGGAAACGTTCAGCACAAGGCAGTGCTGCATATGGATGCGTCTCTGAAAATGCTAGCTGTAACAAAAGTAAAGAACTAACATTAGGTAAACTCATCTCACATTTAGATTCCTGTAGGAACAAAAAGGGGCATATGTGTCGTGACATCCAAATGTTCATTATTCGCCAAATTAAATATTTGCAAACTATTTGGTTGATCATGCCTACATAACAGTCTGGTTTCATAACCGCATTTCATACCAACAAGCAACAGTGCATGTGTCATTATGACATCTCACATGGCAAAGCAGCAAGTTGTGCGGACAACCGACCCTATGTAAATGTATGTAGTGCCATATGATCCTTCAAAATAAATGTCATGGTGATATACTAACAACCCAAACAGAATCTTTATGTACTGCAGCTACATAACATAACACGCATAAACAGTATATTCAATGCATGCACGCAGCTCCCAGAAGCATGCCAAAGGTGAAGTCCACAGCTGGCACACACTGTTCTCAGCTGGAAACAAGCCACAGGAAACAGAATGTACAGATTAAAGCAAGTGTGACACTGTTTGATGCCAGCCATACATTGGCACTGAACTAACAGCAAAAGCTTAGAGTTTTGCTAATGAGGCAATCAAATAGCCAGATAATTTTACACAGTGCTCTTTGATTGTGCCATGGGAACACATGGAAATATGTCACACAATGTTTTACAAAGGATCGAATAAGTAAGATGAAACATTGCCTATGTACTGTGGTCAGGCCTTTACGGAATTCCACAGCTGTGTGTACTTCAGTAATGGGGTAAGCTCTGTTCAGGAGGGAGGGTGAGAGTCAAGGTGGAGGGATGGCCATATACATCATGTCAGATATAAAGGCAGTGGAGAAATGGGTACATAGACTTGGACTGCGCTCATACCAGCAGCTGCTTCAAGCAGCAGTAGATACATCCTGGAGAAAGGGTAAACAGCACAGTACCTGAGGAATCAGGCCTTGAGCCACTGTTTAATGTCTTCATTAGTGACTTTGCAGTGCAAATGCACTGAAAAGTCTACCTTTTGTAGATGAAGGTGATGATGGAACAGTTAACTACAAGCGCTTCTGAGCCCCTACTGCCCCTTCAGACTGCTCCACACAACCAATGAGGATTGCCAGAAATTCCCAGGGTATGTTTGAAGACTTTGGGAGCTCGGGTTTTTGCCTTTGCAGCTCCCTCCATGTGGAATTCTCTACCTCATCAGGTATGAGAGTGCCAGACAGTGGAGAGCTTTAAACTGCTTCAAAACATTTTGTTTGCATGTGCTTTTCCTGATTTTTAGTATGTATAATCTATATTTTAATTGTTCTAATTATTCGTGAATTGTTTGCTCTTAGAAATATAATGACTGTACAGCTTTGATTGTCACCGATACTCAGCTCAATAAATAAACTTATTATTATTATTGTTATTATTAAGAGTACAAGATGGTCCAAAGTGTGACCAGTAAGGTTATATTCAAAGAAGTGCAAAATAATGAACCTGGAAAAACAAACCCAGACGACATCTTCCGTGGGGTGAGGGTGGGGGTGGGGTGAGGAGGTGTTCACTATCAGTAAGGAAGAAAGTCACCTTGGGGTTATCATTTTGGAAGACATAAGGTGTCTGTGCAGAGTACAAAAAGCTGAATGAAGGTCCAGTGGGATGATGGAGTGCATGGGCAGAGGTATCAGTGCAGAAGGCTGTTGGTGGTGATGCCACTGTACAAAACATCTGTGAGGCCTCAGAGTACTGTGTTCAATTGTGGATGCCACACTTCATAAGGATATTCACTGGCTGGAGTCATAACAGAAGGGTGATGAACATGGTACAGTGATTCATAAGACTAAATGAGAAAAGACAGTAAAGTACCTCAATATGTACTCGCTGGAGAGATGACTGATCGTGAGGACATGATAAAACATTCAAGTACCTCAAGGTCATTACAAGGTGCAGTTAGGGGTGTGACAGATTCAGTAAAGGAGATGTACAAGACAGAGGGAGGCATGATATCCAATTGGAAGGTGTCAGGCCGATGGGACATATGCTGATGTTTTTCTTCACAGAGAGTTTGTTGGGAGCATGGAATAGACTTGACATATGATGTGGTGGGGGCAAGGACACTTGAGGGTTGTAAACAAACATTTGACATGCATAATTTTACCTCAGAGGTCTGAAGGATGAGTGAAAAGCAATTGACCAGTTTGGGTCACAGTCAACAAACTAGTGTAGGGGATACAGGCAGACTGGATTGTCCTTGCTGTCCTTGTACAGGAAAACAGAATAATTTATTGTTTAATTAGTATTTCGGAAAGACCTTTGAGCGTGAGCTTTTTACAAAGGTTCCACAATTTGTCTTCAACAGCAAACAATGTTGTACAGGAAAGCAAAGTAAAATCAGCCTAGAAATATAGAAATTGTCAGCAGATAAGTACCACTAGGCCCATCCAGTCTGGCCTAAACCCTACAGTAGTTTGTTTCACTGACCATACCTAGTCAATGGCTTTACCCCTCCTTCCCACCACCATTGGACCATTTGCCTGTGCCATGCATGTTTAAAGCCATCCACTGTGTTATCCACCACCACCTCATGTGAAGTGTATTCACATCCACTGCCCTCTTGGTGAATAAACACTTCCTGTCATTTACCCTCAGCCTCCCACCTTCAAATTTCATCTCATGCCCCTTGTTCTTATACATCACTTATATCAGAAGATGTCTCCCACTTGCACCTTGTTTATGCCCAACAGTTTCATCTGGTTCAAGGTCAGTTGGCATTCATCTGTATCCCCTCCCAGGTCATGCCTGAAAATAGGCAGGATTTGTCTAGTGCACTTACCTGGTCTACAAAAACTAAATAAATAAATAAACTTGAATGTTTCTGTCATGTACCCCCTATCCCTACTCTCCTCCACTGAGTACATATTGAGGTCTTTTAGTCTCTACTCATGTTTTTGGTGCAATACTTGGTCCATTTAGTCACCCTTCTCTGGACTGCCTCAACCCTGCTAATGTCCTTAGTAAGAGTGCGGCCTCCAGAACTGCACACAGTACTCAGGTGAGGCCTCAGTAGCGTTTTTGTACAATGACACAGCCACCTCACGCCTTCTACTAGTGATACCTCTGCCTATGCACACCAGCATGCGGTCCTCCCTGAAGCCTTTGTACTCTAGACACCTTTAGATTGTCAAAAATAATAACCCAAAGGTCATTTTCTTCCTTGGTGATAGTCAACAACTACACACCCCTCCTGTAGCTCTCCCCAGGGTTCCCTCTTCACAGGTGCATTATTTTGCACCTCTTGAATTGAACCTTGGTTGCCACACTTCAGACCATTTTTCAAGCTTCTCCCAGTCATCCTCATTCTCTTTACTTCATCAGGTGTATCCACCCTGTTGCAGATCTTGGTGTCATCTGCAAACAGGCAGACCATTTCCTTCAGTCGTAATGCAATGTCACTAAGGAAGACATTAAACAGGACTGGTACAAGGACTGATCACTGAGGTACCATGTTGGTCACCTCCTTGTCACCTGATAATACCCCATTACCACCACCCTCTGCTTCCTGTCTGACAATTCCTAAGCAGTTTACCACCATGTGCACCATGCCCAGACTACTCGCTTTGTTGACCAGCCTTTTGTGTGGCATGGTGTCGAAGGCTTTGCTGAAATTGAGGTATGCAACATTCACTGCCCACCACAGATTTACTTCCTTCATAACCCAATCCAAGAAGTCTATCAGATTTGCTTGACATGATCTTCAAGCTGTGAATACATGTTGCCTCTGATCCTGGGACACCATGGTCTCCAGGTGTCTCCATGATCTTGCACACTACTGAGGTGAGGTGAGGTGGAGTTACAAGAAACACTACCAAATCAGTCTTGGAGCACTGAAATGACTGCCATTAATTTAAACACTTTATTAATATATGTCAATAGATAACGAAGTGTGGGAAAATGTACTTATGCAATTTATGCATGTACTGCAATGACACAAGGTACAAGATCGATTTGCAGTAACCATCTATTCAGTCAAAATAACTGTTTTCATCTGCAGGGTATTCTCATGTCAGTGCACCAAGTCAACACTGTTATGCAGATATATGTGTCATGCAGGCACGAAATTAGTAGTACTAATGCATGGCATGGCATGTGTAAAATAAAATATATACATATGGGTACAGTAAAACAGGTGCATGGACAAAATGGACCAACATACACTCATTACATCACTTACTGTTCAATCTTCAATTCAATTCAATTTAAGTTTATTGTTGAAAAAATAAAATTGTCATCACAATTACAAATCTTTAGATACAAAATTGCAAAGTCATTTAATACACAATAATATTTCTACGTATATTTAGTCCTAATATTTGTGCAACATTATAGATTTCAAATATTCCCAACTCCTGAATTATATTAAAATTATTTCAGTTGTTTAAGGTCATTTCATATTTGACTTCAAGTGTGTTTCCAATGCATTCCTTTTCCCATTCCAGATGTCCATAAATATCATTCATTAGTCCTTGTACTTTCACTATCTAATTTCCTTCTATTGAACTTTCCCTTTTTCTATGTGTATAATATGTATTTTTTCTTTCAATTGTGCTGCACATTCTTGCTATGTTTTTCAAATGATATACATTATTATTTTCATGAGATAATTAAACTGGTATTTTGATTCCATGTCTAAATTCATCAAGATGTTACTCAGTAATGTATTTCTTTCATATGTGTATAAGGGACAATGTACTAATAAATGTAATGGAGTATCTCACCCAAACCACTAGCACAAACATTGAGGTTGCCAAGCCATATGTTTTCTTCAGTTTTTGGCTTTCTACGTAGCTGAATCTGAATTTAGTATAAGCCTTTCTATTCTTTGGGTTTCTTATTTTTAGAAGATAGTCTTGCATTCCATATAATCTGTTTACATTTTGGGCTAACCAAGAACTTGATTTATAATTTCTTGCTACACCTCTTTCTTTGTGGATATATAAATATATATATATATATATATATATATATATATATATATATATATATATATTCTCTCTAGTTTTAATCTTAACTTTAATTTCCCATGGGAGGTCTTGACACTCTCTGTCAAACAATGAGACCATATGGCTTGATAATTTCTTCAAGAGTGTGTATGTGCTTGGGTATGATTGTCCATTTTGTCCATTGATCATTGTTTCCCTATTTAAATGCATGGTAATCTATTTTCTTGCATGTTATACACCTTTATCCAGTATGAGCAGAGTCTCTGTTTGATGCTACTCTTGACTGGCAGCTGTCCAAGTTCCTGTCTGATCATTCTTGAAGGCGCACCCTTTGAAGACCTAAAATTTGTCTGTAGAACTTGTTCAGCATGATTTCTAAACCTTCTGATCTAGCGTGTCCCCAATTTTCAGCACCATAAAGGATCTGACTCTTATTTTTGCCCTTAATACCCTTATTGGACCTTTTACTGAATGACCACCATATTTATGTGTGAATCTGATTATTGACGGGATCAATCTATTATTCTTAAGGGTTGTAGAAGCTAGATGTTCCCTCCATTTTAAGTTATAATTGAAGGTTATTCCTAAATAACAGAATTTGTTAACCTGTTCAATGTCTTGGTTATTGCATTTAAGGTGCACATCTTGCCGCTTCTCAATAAATGTTTGTTAATTATCATATTTTTGTTTTGTCAATATTTATCTCCAAACATAACTTTCTGCATTCTTCATTAAATTTGTTGATACTTCTCTTTATTCCCAGATAACCTCTAGAGATTAGTACATCATCGTCTTATATCACTTACTGTCATATAGTGACATATATGAAAAGTTAGTATTTCTCTCGTGTGACAATAGAAAAGCATTACATGACTTTTGAAGCATGTGCTATGAAAACAGTGTGACCAGAATAATTGCTCAGTATAGTACTTCCTGACTTAGTCAGGCAGATGCTAAAAACATGCAGATGGCTACAAGTTCATCTATGAATCATATTTGTTATCATTGCAGTGCATAACATTACATAATAAAAGGGAAATACATAAATGTCCAATTACACAGAAAGTAATGAATCTGTATAGACACACAGGCAGTCTGTGGACAATGACTCGATGGGGAAAAGCAGCAGTTAGGACATGCAGCAACAGAAGTAAAATACCACGCTACTGTTGGCAAGAATTTCATTTACTAAACGCTGTCAATGAAGAGACATGAACAAAATAGTGATATAAAATTAATAGAAGGATATGGTGGCATTTCATTGAAAAATAATGACAGGACACCAGGTTTGACAGCAACAGTTTACAGGTGGCACAGAGCATGCAAGCGGTCACTGTCAATATTGCAAACATAAGAAACAAATACAATGCCCACAAATTAATCAACATTTGATTAACACAGTATAATGCTGGAAAGTAATACCTCACAGGAACAAGAAGGCTATGCTACACAGACATAGGTTTTACCATGCTTTTACTACTTTACACAGCAACTGCTACTGCACACGTCTACCAATGTATTACAGTATTACACCCACTGTACAGTGGTGAGGCACACATAGAAACATAGAGTTGATGGCAGATAGGACCACAAGGCCCATCCAGTCTGCCCATTTCTTTTCTACCTTATGAATGTGCCATCGGCCTTTGCTCTACCATGGCCTATTGATTCATACTCATCTGTATTGCTCCCTTATGCCTATCTCATGCCTGTTTGAAGCCCTGCATTATATTCATATCTACCACTTCCTGAGGTAGACCGCTTCCATGCATCCACCACCCTTTCTGTGAAAAGAACTTCCTCACATTACCCCTTAATCGTACACCCACACACAAGTCATCATGTTTGCCTGGTGCGACTATGTGGAGGTGAAAGGGTGTGACAATGAATTTCTGCAGCACAAATGTTTTATTTAAAGAAAAATTATTTTGTGGGCAGTGAGACTCCAATTTACCAATCAGTAAGTCTTAAACTCTGGAAGCTATAAGATGCTTGTAATTCACTGCTTGAGTACACATTCCCTTTAAATGACAAGCTATGTTTTCTGTCCTGGAATTGAACCATTATGATCTGGCAGGCCAGCTAAGGCTGGTTAATCAGGCTGCGTTCCCCATTCTGCATTATATAGAGGATAATGTATGGGCTACTATCAACAACAAGTGTGCAGCCACTGAGAGGCTATGGCAACCATTTAAACCTCAAGAGTGAAGCTCAAGAGGTTTTGGTCACTATGGCTACCTTGAGATGGCTACAAATGTGTGTTGTTGCTAGTGGACCATGCATTGTCTTTTATAGTGTATGGTGCACTCACAATAGTTAAATGAGTCTCTTTTTGTTTAAATAGAGCTGTAAAGTCCTTACTTTTGTATTTATTTTTTCACCACTGCTCTCTTCTTGGTCTAGCTCTCTCTGCGTGGCCATTCAGCTGAAAGCCAAATTACCTATGTGCGCATGTGCAAACATTTACAAGTTGTTGTGCTGCACTAGCTATGTAGCTTGTCAGCACAACTATTTGAGGATCGATTTCCATCCTCAACAATGTTCCACCATATACTATACAGCTCTTATATACACTATGACAAATAAAAATTATCTGTTAGATTCAATGTAAAGAAAATGCTTTGGTTAGATTTGCACTGAGTGCCACATTTAAAATAAATCACAATGTGCTTTTAAAATCTTTACATTGGCTGATGAAAAGTGCTGCAAGTGGAACTTCAGAAACTGCAAACAACCGCAGTAACTGTCAAACCCTTGAACTCTCTCCCTGGCAAGCTGAATCAGCTGCGGAGAATGTACACAGCAGCATCAAAGCAAGCCACTGCCCCACAATTTGTCAAGCTGCACCAGAAAATGTCGAACTCCGCAGCCTTCTTGTGAAAAGGTACCACGGCAGCTCTAACAGTGTTCCCAAATCTAATTCAAAGAAAACGTCAGACACAATCTAGGGTACTGCTCAGAATGGCATATACAGGCAAAATAAGGCTTGGCCTACAGTAGCCCCCAGTGCAAGTACTGTGATTGTCTCTGGTGCGAAAGCAAATACTGGCCCCACTACCTCTACAGTTCACTTATCAGAATTGTCTCTAACTTCTGTCATTAATGTTGCAAAAGACACGGCATCCCTCAGTGAGAACCTGTCGCAACTTACAATTCCCTTTGGAAACAGGGCAATGGTCACCTGAGCATGCCCTGGAGGATCTAGAGGTGAATCCAAACAGCAGGTGGTAAGTGGATCCCTGACCCATATGATAGTAAAATTCAACAATATGCACAAGTACTTGAATCTGGGGCTATAAGAACTGCTACAACTGTTAATTCAGCAGAAGTGACAAATGTTGTACTACCACAAACTGTAGTAGAAACTGAACTTATAAATGACCCTATCCCTGCACATTCTGTCGCAGATGGAAAGCAAGTCTCTACTCCTACTTTACCAGTGGAGCAGGACAAGAAAACTACTCAACAGAGCAAACCACATATGTCCTGCCAGACTCGGGCCCAAGGAATATACACTGCAGGATCCTGCTAGAAGAGCTTGGTTGCAATCTTTGTTTAGACTTTTGAACTTGTTTCAATGCAAGGGAACCAGCCCCTGCGTAATACTGTCTGTCTCATATATATAAAGGGGACTAGAAAATCCTCCTGACAGACTCTAGTCAGCAAAAATGTACATTCTTTTGAAATTTTGCTCTTATTCATATTGGTAATGCAAACTACGATATTAGCTTTAAGAATGTTACTGGGCTAGATAGATTTTGGGCACAATATCAGGTCCTAAAAGACACCCCATTATGGATCCCCTTCTATGTAGTCCCTCTCACAAAATCAGCAGTTAAGAATGTCACTGTTATGTTCCATAATGAAAGGGTTACTGTAGAAGACATTCTGTTCTGGTTAAAGTAAAGATGTAAGATACTTGACATACCCTCCCCATTCTGGATAGCAAACAGATTTGGAATGGGGGACGGAAAATTAACGCCAAACTATTTTCCACTAACAATGGTCCTGTATATCTTCCCAGCAGTTTTTTCTGGGGAAAGATCGGGCGATTATTCTATGCTGGACAGCCACGATCATGTTGCAAATGTGGAGCTGGGACCCATCTTAGTTTAACATGTGTTACACCTATTGTAGCCACTGCTTAGACTATGGGCATGTTTCAGCTAATTGCCTGAGCATTTACAAATGCAATCTATGTGAAAAACAGGTCATGCCTATGAAGATGTCCATGGGCTTTACATAACCATGAAGATTGTCCCTCTCATGAAGGACTTATTGCGGAGCACAACAGATGCAGGCTAAATGGGTTGCAGAACAGATACCCCCAGGAGGGATCCCCAGAACAAACTAGACCCCAAGACTCTGACAATGCACCTATGCTGACGGAACCCTCTCCTGACTACTTAGCCCAAGTGATTGAAAACATCCTGGATATACAACCCAGCACTAGTGCTAAATACTGTTCCCTCACATAGCCCTCCCTTCGACAGACAGTGATTAAACAGGAACATGCCCCCCATACCACTGTTTTAAGGTGGTTGGGCTAAGAAAAAGAACCAGGCAAGGAAGTCCCCAGCACCCTCTACTCAACTGGTAAGAAAGGAAAGGAGAAGGTGCACTCAACCTGGAAGACAAAGAACAAGTATCTAGCCTTATTGAAGGTTAGGCAATGGGGAGAATCAGAGGATGAGGATTCAGAAACATCCTCCATAGCTTCTTCCACAACTGACATTATATCTGATACAGAGGACGGGGGTATCCCCATAGCCAAACATATCAGAAGGAGGAAACAATCAAACACTCCTAGGTACCGAAGTAGACTCACCACACATTCTAATGGGCTCCTTAACTGTCACTGTCCTTAATGTTAACAGCATTACAAGCCATAAAAAGAGAATGGTGACACTGCATGCTATACAGGAAGGAACAGTGACATAATTTGCCTTCAGGACACCAGGTTAAAACTAACCAAGAATTACATCATGCTGCACAAATGTGGGCTAAAAGCTCCACCTAATGGTCCTTAGGAGAAGACACCTGTCATGGTATTGGTGTACTATTTACAAAACCTGTGCTGTAGATATCCAGGCTGGTAGACATACACCCAGGTAAGGCCATTTCCTAGACGTTAACTTCTCACAGAAAAGGTTTCATCTGATTTCTATATATGCCCCTCAAACTAAGGCACACAGGGTTGCTTGGTTTAGACATACCTGCATAAATCACATATGATTATCTAGGCAGGAGACTACAATTGTGGGTTAAAGCATGAAGACAGAAGGCTCAAAACAGATAAACTTTTTATAACTCTTTGGCATTGCAGAACATTGTTTCTACAGCTGGATTGGTAGATGTATACAGGACTAAATTCCCAACAGGTGGAAATATATATTTTAGGGGCCCATCTCCACCAGGATAGACTTTATGTTCCTATCCCTACTCTGCCGATACAGAACCTCTATATGCGAGTCTGGGAATTTCACTGACCATAATTCCATCACAGTTAGTTTGCAATGGGATAAGTCATCCAGATGCAAAAGAATACTTGGAGTTAAACAGTACACTTTTAGAACAAGAAGTCATTCAAAAGCATGGAGACAAGAATGGCAAGCAAGGTTATCTGTTGTAGAACTGTATGACGACTTGTCACTGGTGGGAACACACAAAACAAGCATGGCAAACTTTTTTCAAAACAAGACTAGGATTACCACCACGAAAGAACATTTATGCTATCTTAGTCTCAGGTGACAATTATAGAAACTGATATCAAAATCAGAATCAGACCAAATGAATTATAGTTCACAAATCAAAGTTATAAAACAACAAATGACAAATATTCAATATAACAGGGCCAAGTCCCTGGAACAATAACTTAGATTTGGTGCCCAGATGTCAAAAGGATGCTTTGACCCATATAAGAAATGTAAAGACCGTATGGGGCATAGAATCTTGACGGAATTAAGAATAGAAAGTGGACAAACAGTTACCACACCTATGGGATATTGAATCTTGTGGAACAATATGTAAAACTACATTTTGTTCCACCCTACAGACTGAGTGGGATCCTCAGTTTTAGCAAACTTAAATCTTCCACAAGTCACCACACAAGAATCACAAAACTGGCACAAGATATTTTGAAGATGAAGTATTACAAGTAATAAGTCATTAAAAACAGGTACAGCCCCAGGTATGGATGGCATAGGTTCAAAGCTGTATAAAACATTTCAAACAGAACTATCCCTAGCTCTGGCTATTCTTTATGATCATATGTTACAAGCGGTCACATTATCTGACTCCAGGAATCAGGCCATATTGATATTACTCTATAAAAAGCGTCTCATGATAACTTAAAAATTGGAGGCCATTAAGCCTATTAAACACAGATTTAAAAATATTAAATAAAATTTTGTTTCATAGACTCTTCCAATTAGCAGATAAGTTAATTAGTCCCTACCAGACATCGCAATTCCCCACAAATACCAGCAGAACAATCTCATATTATTAAGAGAAATATTTCATAGGAGAAACCAGAATGAAATTCAATGGTATGTTTTGGGTCTAGACCAGGAGAAAACTTTTGATAAGGTGGCTCATGCTTTTTATTCTCAGTATTACAAACTTATGGAGTACGGATATTTTGTAAATTGGATTAAAGGCAAGTACAATAATGCAGCTTTGATACCAAATGTAAATGGGTGGTTAGGATGACAACTAGTACCACACAGAGGTGTTAGACAAGGCTGTCCACCATGCCCCTTTGTTATGCAGCTTTTGGTATAGACATACTTCTCAGACACATAGCAGCCACTCCTAGCATACAAGGCATTTCTTCCACCATTAGTCATGCTCCAATCAAAACATGAGCATACGAGAGGATATAGTTTTGACCCTGGCACCAACTACCTGTGAAATGACCTTGACAAATGTATTAAGTACCTTTTCAGGAATATCTGGGTCCCAGATAAATCATGATAAAAGTAAAGGGGTACCACATGATATAACCCCTTTACCTGCAGGTAATTTGCTCATACATATCACAGTGGCAAATGTCATGACCCCATAAAAATATTAGGAATTGAATTTGGCTCTGGAGACATGAGCACCAAAATAGGAAGCAGGACTACAGAGAGCTAATAGATTAGTTTCCATGGAAAGGGCAATAAATCTCTAAGAAAAAAAAAGTGTTGTTGATCAAAACACTGTTAATACCTATTTGTTTTGCATATAAGTTGTTTCCTCCTCCACATGCATTAGTTACCACACTATACAGAGTTTTTTTTCAAACTTTGTGGGGCAACAGGCTAACCCCATGAAACTGTAATTTATGGATAGGAAACTATAAGAAGGTGGTGTAAATATGATTAACCCAGTAAGATTGTTTTGTAAAATTTTTGTTTCTTATAATTTTGGAACAGCTTTCCAGCCAGCTAATAAACTTTGTAAGCCTTTTGTACTAGCATGGCTAACACCCAGCCTAGAGCCCTGGAGGAGTAAAAACAACAGATTATTAAACAGTGTTCCTCCTGCCACAGTATGGATTAGAGTAGTCAAAGCATATTATCATGTGGGGCTTACAATCTTTCAGCTACAGACATTAGAAAGGAAGGTCTTGTACAGTATAATGGCAGGGAGTAGCCCCGGGTATGTGGGGAAGAGCTCCTCCCCACAGCCTATTTAAGCTCCTCCGCTGCTTAAGCGAGTCACACTTTCTGCCGTGCTGCTGCTGGTTCGTGGTTGCTTGCTCCCCGGCTCCTGTTTTCAGGGTTTCTCTTCCTCCATTTGTCTCTGTTCCCCTCTCTCGTGCTCCTGTTTTCTGGGTTTCTCTTCCTCCATTTGTCTTTGTTCCCCCTTCTCCCTGTTACCCTTTGTTGTTTTCTTTCCCTTTCTTTAGGGTTGTCTTCCTGAGGCTGCTTCTTGACCACCTCTGCATCCTGCTCCTTGCCACTGTCAGCTCACCTGTTCTCATTCCTTGCTACTACTTTTCTTTCTCCCAGCGACTACGTTCCATGCCGCTGCTCAGTTCAGCATTTCCGTGAGCCGCTCCTACGTGGACTACTGTGCCCTCCTTACCGAGCCTCCTCTCCTGCTTTGGCCTGCAGCGTCCTGACCTTGATTGCTCCTAGCTTTCCAGTGCTCTCTCCTGCTCCACCTCCGACTGCTGGCCATTGACAGGACCGTCATTCGGCATCATCTTTCTGGGTTACTCCTCAATGACATCATAGCCTGATACGTGGCGGCTACGGCTTCCTCTAATTTGTTCAGCTGCTCATTTCACCTCGCATGGAGCCAGCGGGGATCAGCTCTGGAGCCATCTGGCACCTCGCAATCATGCCTTACCTCATACCTCTCAACTGTCCCTGATTTCAGGGATGTCCTGATTGGCCTCAAACTTTTCCTCTGTCCCTAATAAAACATTTGTGTTTTTCTAACAGAACAATGGGGATTACAACACAAACTAATGTCAGCATTAAAGTCACAGACTTGTTGTTCAAAACCTGCATCTTCTCACAAACTCCTTTATTTCTCAGCTTTCTGAGTGAATAGTACCAGTTTTAAGATGTCCCTGATTTGGGGTCTAAGTCCCTGATTATTTTTGTTTCTGCCTTGTCCCTGATTCATATGGCCAGAGGTTGAGAAGATGCCTTACCTGATTACCCTCATAGGTATATTGCTCAATTTCTTCTTTGGCATTCACTTTGCATCCTCCTGGGAAACCAGCTAGCCGTTACATTTTTAATATGCCCAGCTGGCCAATATGGTAACCTTCGGTTTGGATACATTTCTTTGCTACTTTAGTTACTCTGCACTGTTGCATTGACCATGCCTGTTTATTGGATATCCACTCAGCTATAGCCTGCCATGGTTTACGGAACCTCTAGTACATTTTAACAAGTGCTAGTTATTCCTATGGGAGTTCTACTGTGGCATTGTTCCTCTGTTACTGCTGCCCTCATATGTATGCCTCCATATATTCTATGCTTACGGCATTGGTTCAAGATTATACTACCATCTATTACACCAATTACAATCTATTCCCTACTGTGTTGCTACTCTTTCTGCATTCCATGTGGCTGGGCAGTACCATTATCTTATCTACTACTTATCCACGCCCTGCATCATTCCATGGGGCCGAAGATTCTGCACTCGCCACTAATAAATTCTGCATTGCATGCAGCCAGACATTGCTAATACTCTATCTGCCACTTCTCTGCCACCTGCCTCACCCGTGGGTCGGTGGTGCACCTCATCGCCTTGAAGTCCTGTGCCCTGCGCTCAGAGGTGTCATTCACCTTTATTATTCCCTCATTTGTCTACTTCTATGGCCTGCCTCACCTTCGGGCAAGGGGGTTTCTTATCCTCCTCCACACTTACATCACCCAGCTTGGTTTGGAGTTCACACTCTGCTATGCATCTGCCTGCAGTCGTGTCTACCAACCTAGGAGTTCCTTTACTATGGATTCTCATCTGATTGTTCACCGTTCATCTTCCATTATTCAGATTTTCTGCTTGGCCATTTCAGTCCTCTGCATTCCTATGCTACTACTCCTACCAGGACTTATTTGAGCTTATCCAGAAGACGCACTTCCCTTTGTGCCCTATGGCATTGGACCTCGAAGACATGCCTTTGTCCATCCAGCTGGGAGCATTTCTGACTGCTTCCTACTTCTACCTGCCTTGCCCTTTGGGCTGGGAGGTTTACCTACTGCTCACATGCTTCTATGATTTGCCTTCGCCCTTCGGGCTGGGAACATTGCCTACTACTTGCTTGCTTGATGACCTGCCTTCGCCCATTGGGCTGACCTACTCATCATACTCATCTGCTGCTCTGACCTGCCTCGCCCATCGGGCTGGGAGGTTTACCTACTTCTGCCCTTCTTCTGCCTCCTCTGCTGGGGCCTGGAGATTCACACATGCTACTAAATGCCTGCCTGTTGGTTCAGACAGCCAGAAGCTCCTTCCCTTGGATTCGCATATGGCCGTTTCTTGATCATCTGTTCTTGGATGCTTGCCCTGCCGCTTCTGTATGACATTTCTGATGCTTCCCTTTCCAAGATGCTTAGTTGAGCTTCTCTTGCAGAACTTCCTTATTCTGGTTGTGTTTTACCACTTCTTGGACCCTGTGATGCTACTCCATTGACTACACCTTCCGTTCTTCCATCTGGGACTTGTGCTCGACTATTCAAGTTTGTCAAGTTATTGCTGCCTCAGACATCGACTACCTGCAGTTTGGATGTTGTTCCTCTCATCCAGTTGCCATAGCTCTGCCTCGGTCTTCCATGCGATCCCTGCCTTCCTTGATCTGTATACATCAGTCCTCAGCATCATTACATTCTCTAAGTCTACCTTACAGCTGCAATACTACTATGCTCCAAGATGATTCCGGATCGTCTCATGGAGGCTGTCTGCCACACTTATTCTATTAGCTGACCTTCGTAGGTATAGCTGCGTTCATGTTACCTAGAGCTACTCACCTTTCTCTACCTCTCCAGCTGATGGATTGCTGCACATCTCATCGAGGTCTCTCTACCATGCTCAAATTCTGCCAGCGGACATTCCTGGATCTGGCTGTGCCTTACATACTGGAATCAGCCACCTCTCTCCTACCTCACCAGCTTTCTGTTCAGCTATGCTTTCTTCAGGGGCTGGTTGCCACGTCCTGTTTCTTCTCCTTTGCCTACGTTGGTGCATCCTGCTCCTACTGCCTCGCTTCAATTGCCAGTCCAACTGACTTATTTTCTTTGGGCTCACCTAATTCTACTACCTGGATGCTTCACAACATTGCACCAGTGTCTCTGATTATCTATACAGCATGTCATTATCCCAGCTCAACTCTACAGTCATTGCTTCATATCAATTCCTAAAGATTATTTCTTATCAGAACTGGATTCATCACTCGATAGCCTGGCCTCAAGCCTTCTCTCATTCCTCGTACTATACAAGCCCTACTATTAGAAACCTGGAAGTCGTACTACTTCTATTTTCATCCTGCCTCATTGATGTCAAATCTTGGATGCAACTATCTGCTGGTGTCCTGTATTGAGTTTGTCAGTCATCAACTTCATATCCACCATTATTCAATTCCATGGATTATGCCCTCTATCAATTGAAGTACGGAAGATGATTCTTCAATATATCTACTCTCCATCATTCTGAATTATCTGTATTATCGGACTCAGACTTTATTAGAAGGAAAGACATTTACAATTCAGTTTTTCTCAAGTTCTGTTCATCTGGATTGAATTCTACAAATTAGAATTCAGATTTAGCTGATTAAATTAGTTTAATTAGGATCTCTCTCCTTTAGTATGCCCAGAAGGACGGGCAGGTCAGTAGCCATGGGTCCTCAGAGGTTTCCCCAAGGAGGTTTTCCTCTCCTGAGTGCTACTGGTCACACTCTCGGAGTTGGAGGAGGTGATTGTCTATTCCTATCATTAAGTTATTTGCACGACTTCTTCAGCATTCAGTTACTGAACAATCGTTGATATTTATTCTTTTTGGGGCTTTCATAATTCTAAACCAAGCTTTCTTCATACAGGTGGGATACAGAGAAAGGCCAAAACCTTCAAAATTATCAAATGACTCTATTCAAGCATCCAATTATCTAAGCACAATACATTCTATACTATTACATGCTGAACATTGTCCTCTATACTGACCTCTGTATCCAACAACCATATTCATCATTCGACTATATGTTACATAAGCACTGAGCTATGAACACACATAATTGCAGGAGTAGCCCAGGATTATGTGGGGAAAACTCCTCCCACAGCCTATTTAAATGAAGCAGCTGACTCTTGCGCTGCTTAGAGCGAGTCACACTCACCCACCATCCTCCCGACACCTCCCTCGCTCTGCGGCACTCTTATCCCACTGGGAGCTTTCATAATTCTAACAAGCTTCCTTCCTACAGGTGGGATACAGAGAAAGGCCAAAACCTTCAAAATTATCAAACGACTCTATTTAAGCATCCAAGTACCTAAGCACAATACAGTCTATACTATTACATGCTGAACATTGTCCTCTATACTGGCCTCTGTATCCAACAACCATATTCATCATTCAACTATATGTTACATAAGCACTGAGCTATAAACCACATAATACCATTCTACAGGCAGAAAGGACTGCAGATATTTCCTTCCCATAATGCCCACTGACTAAACAGTCTTTTGTGTTGAAGCAATTAACAAACCCAACACTACCAGCTTTTGTTTGGGATATGGTGCAGTTAGGAAATTATGGTAGACTGGGGGTAAAAGCAATAATAAACACAAACAACTAACAGACAGATATTGTCCCAGAGACAACTGCACACAAACACTAGAAACACAAGAACATCTTTTATAGACTGTACATACATTAAAGCATTCTGGATTTTTTAGCTCAAGAGTAGAATGAACCTTTATATGCTTCTTTAACATATTCTGGCTATTACATGGTGCTGTACTTGGTGGGTGGTGCGGTATAATCCAGACACCCTGTATGTAATTTGCAATACTTAGATATCACATCTAGCAGGCCAGGTGCTTTTGGGTGACACAATAGAGGAATGTATCCTATGACGAACTGTATAGGAATGTGCAGCTTTCATATGAACTATACTGAAAAAATATGTTGCACAATATTCATATGAAAAAATTAAGCACTTATGGATTCATTGTGAAAAACTGATAATTGGGTAATGGTGCAAATGTTTGTTTACTATCACTTTGAGTATGTTTTGTTTTTCCAGGGATATTGTATTTAGAATGATTTGAGATTTTATGTGCATCATATTTTTGTTGTTGTTATGGTTTGTAGTCCTTTTACAATAAAATTCCCTATTCTTGCAGTAGGGGAACCTTGCCATTTTCCAAGATGGCCAATTCTGGAAGAGATGGTGAGGAGGGAGCTGTGGCAGAGATCCTGATCTTCGTCCCTCCCACTGATTTGAGTGAGATTGAGTTGCTGATGGATACTGAGCTCAATGAAAGTAATGACAGCCTTGAGCATATGGAGGATGGCCTGCAAGGAACTGATACTGCACTGGTGGATACACAATTGTGCATGGAGGAGCAAAAATTAAGAGAAACCTTGGTGGAAAAAGGAAAGACTGCTAGATATGGTAGCAGAAGAGGAGGCTAGATTTGACAGACAGAGAGAGCACTTCTGTCAGTTGCAGCAGATCAAACAAGCCACAGGCGTGTCATCTAGGGAGCTGACAGACACAGAACTGACAGCTGTGGTGGAAAAGCAGAAAAGACATGCAGTAAGAAAACACTGAGCATAAGGAAACCTGCCACCTTAAAAACTGTGGTCCTGAGCAAAAGATGTCTGATGCACCTTGGTCCCCTAGAGAGCCCTGAAAGACGTGGGGTGGACACACAATGGAAAAGTGACTGGTGCTTGATGAGATCAACCCAACTGTGCAGTGCTAAAACAAAGAAATACTATAACAAGTGGAGAAGGACAAATTTTATTCAAAGAGTTAAAGTAATGCTGCAGAGTCGATTGCAAGCACGGTGACTGCTGAAATTGCAAATGGTGCACAAAACAAATAGCTTACTGCCAGAGTGGGCAATTACCTCTTGCTGGAGAGCTGAACACTTCTGATTAATGTTGGGAACATGACTGTGCTGCTGGCAAGCAGAAAGCAATGGGCTACATGCAAAATAATAGTACAGTCAATGTTGACAATGGCCCCACACACACATATGCTTCTTCCCCTAGGGCTGGCCCTTCAAGAGTAAACAACGTGGAACATGAGCTACAAGATTGTTTCCAGCAGAACAAGAACAGGCTACTAATCATTCTAGGCATATTCCTACTTTGAAAAAAAAATGGCAGCCACAGTGGAACACGGAACACTCTGCCGTGTCCCATACTCTACTGCACATGGCTACCACTAGTGCATGCATATTGTAATGTGGTGGACATCTTAGTCACAGTGGAGTGTGCTATGCTCTCCCATGACCGCCATTTGTTTTTATTTAAAATTATGCATATCCCCACCCAAAACTCCCTCTCAGCAACCGCCACCTCACCCCCCAGAAACATAACAGATACAATGGGGTACCCACTCCCTCAGTGTTGTACTCACACTTTTCTTAATTATGTCTACTCCTACACCCACCCTCCCTCTCAGCACCCACCCCACCCCCCACCACCAGAAACATAAGAGTGATACTGAGGGTGCCCAATCCCCAGTGTCCTGATCCCCAGAAAAATAAGAGTGACACTGGGGTACCCAATCCCCAAGTATCCTGATCAGGACTTCTTCCCTCATATTCCCCATCCAACCCTCCTCCTCACTGACCAATCCCCAAAACAGAAGAGTAACACTAGGAGGTGCCCAGTACCCCAGTGTCATGATCCGTAATCCTTGCTCTTTTTTTTTTTTTAAATAAAACCCTGTAACAAAAAAATAAGTCCATTGATGTCTTTTGCTGCCATTAGAACCCCCACCTGACCCTCCCACCAACACCCACCACACACACACCCCAAGCCCTTACTTACAATTGGGAGTACAATGCCCTAATCCTTTCTGGACCTAGACACACGTCTTCACTCTTCAAAACTGGACCACAAACTGAAGAAAGATGTATGCAGTTCTATGTATTTCAATGGGGTTTTGAAATCTGAGGCATAACTTGAGCATTTCTGAATATTTGTTGCCCAAACTTTCAGCATGCCTTCTTTGGGACCCTACCTCATGAACAATTGAACTGTCGTTAAGGCAGATCTGCCCTGTAATGTGATTTCCACGGTCCCTGTGTGAAATCACCTTTTGGGCAGGTGTTGAACTTTCTCTGCCCTTGTTTATGAGATGGGGTCATAAGAAGGCTATGTTGAAAATTTGGTGTGAAAATATTAAAGACAACAAAGTTATGAGCCTACGTTTAGTTTTGTAATGCAGGCTCGTAACTTTAGTAATTTACAATATTTTTCCTCCAAATTCACAACATAGCCATATCTTTACAGCACCTCACCAGTGTGACAGATGTAATTTTTCAAATCCTGGCCAAGATTATTTTTTACATCCTGAAATGTGAATTCGTGATCCCTGCGTGAAATCGCATTTCGGGCAGGAGTTGGAAATTTTCTCTGCCCTTGTTCATAAGGCAGAGTAGTACGAATGCTATGTCAAAAATTTGGTATAAAAATAATCAAAAACAATAAATTATGAGCCTATGTAGAATTTTGTGAATGCAGGCTCGTGATATTGGTAATTTCCTATATTTACCCCAAATTTACAATATAGCCATATCTTTACAGCACCTCATTAATGTGACAGTTGTCATTTTCAGATCCTGGCCAAAATGTTTTTACATCCAAAAGTTGATTTCATGGTCCCGCATATAAATCACCTTTTGGCCAGGAGTTGAAAATTTTCTCTGCCATTGTTCTTGAGGTGGGGTTATAAGAAGGCTATGTTCTCAATTTGGTGTAAAAATATTTAAAACAAAAAGAGTTATCAGGCTATGCTGAATTTTGCAGACGAGGCTTGAAAGTTTTGTAATATTCAATATTTGTAACCCAAATTTTCAGCATATCCATTTCTTTACAGCACCTCACAAATGTGACAGCTGATGTTTTCAACTCCTGCCCAAAATTTGTATTTGCATCCCAAACGTTGATTTTGCAGTACCTGGGTGTAATCTCCTTCCTGCCAGGATTTGAACATTTGCTCTGCCCTTCTTTATGATGCAGGGTCATAACAAGGCTATGTTGAAAAATTGGTGCACTAATATTAGTAAAACAGCAAATTTAGGAGACTACATTACATTTTGCTAATGAAGACTTGTAACTTTGGTCATTTATTTATTTCACTTTGGTAACCCGGTAGGCCCTGGAACTAATGATGGGAAAACCAGTTTGGCCAAAATAAGAACTGACCCAGACATGCCGAAGTGTTCATAAACTAACAGCTTCCGAACACTTTCAGCTGTTTGGATCACTTCAGATGGCCATTGTATCACAGGAACTGCAGCATGAGAGGTGCCAGAGCAGGAGGAACCCACAGGAGGGAACAAAGACAAGACTCTGGTTCCTCATTGGATGGGTGAACTGTCCATCTTTTAAGGTGGCACCTGATTGGGTTGCACTCTAGCAACCCACGTGATATATCTTAGACCTATGCAGAGGAATTGGGACAGAGAAGGAACAGCAGCTTTGTAGGCTGCTCCATGCTGTGGATTCTGTGTGCTATGCAACTTGTGTTTTAATTATCTTAGACTTTTGCCCCTTGGGCAACAGAGGAAGAAAAAATCAACTCTAAAAACTGAAAAAGAATTTAACTTTTTATGTATAAAAGGTACTAAACAAAACAAATGAATTAAACTTGGGAAGTTGGGGGTGTGGAGTAGAGGACTCAGGAGGGGCTGAGATGAGGAGGGTGAGGAGTCGGGATTGGGGTGGGAGTAGTTATATTATTGAAAAGACATGTGGAGGTGAGGAGGAACTTGGAGGAGACAGGGGAACTTGTTGTGAGAAAGAACTTGAAAACAGACTAGAGTGCAGACAAGAAAGAAGAGAACAAGAGATTGAAGAGAGACTTCACCATTAAGTCCAGAGCCAGACTGTGTGTTTTTTTTGGGGTAGCAGTCTAGCAGTGGAAGTGAAGTCTGTTGAACTGTGCCAGTGTGCCACTTAACCATACCACTCCAAGTTAGTCTTCTTGTATGTCCAATTGCCCCCAATAACAACATGTCAGCTCTCTCAGTTTTCCGCTTGTGCTCACTCAGTCACTTCAGTGGGGGTTCTATTTTTATTCAATAAAATCTGTGTGTGTGTGTGAGATTCTGTGTAAAATAAAAATATGCCAGGCCAGCCAATCATCAGTGCACCAGTGCCACTTGTTTCATACTGTGTGACCCCCAAGAAATCAGTTATCTGTCATCTTCCTCCTGTGCTCACTCAGTGGGGTATAAGCTTTGGCCCAGTGGGAAGGGTATTCCATCACATCACATGGAATAAATTAAAAAATCCTTGAAGGAAAAAGTACTGTGTCAGAGGGGATTAGGCCAGGCAGGGTCCCTGAATCTGTGCGGGTAGCAGCAGAGCCTGCAGTATCACCCTTAGTGTATGTGGTGTGTAAAATAATTCTGTGTGTGTGTGAAATAAAGTCTGCCAGATAGTCATCAGTGCACCAGTGCCACTTGTTGCATACTGTGTGACCCCCTCCCAAGAAGTCAGTCATCTGTCATTTTCCTCCCTGTGCTTCCTCAGTGGGGTATAAGCTTTGGATCGGTGGGCAGAGCATTCCATCACAACATGTGGAATGAATAAAAGAATCCTTGAAGGGAAAAAGTATTGTGTCAGAGAGCGTTAGGCCAGGCATTGTCCCTGAATCTGTGTGGGTAGCAGCAGTACCTGCAGCATTGCTCTTAGCATAGGTAGTATGTGAAATAAGTGTGTGTGTGTGTGTGTGTGTGTGTGAATAAAATCAAGACAGTGGTCAGTGCACCAGTGCCACTTGTTGCATACTGTGTGACCCACCCCAAGAAATCAGTCATCTGTTATCTTCCTCCCTGTGCTCACTCAGTGGGGTATAAGCTATGGCTCAGTGGGCAGGACATTCAGTCATATCACATGAAATGAATAAAAAAATCCTTGAAGAGAAAAGTACTGTGCCAGAGAGGATTAGGCTAGGCAGGGTCCCAGAATCTGTATGGGTAGCAGCAGTGACTGCAGCATCACCCTTAGCTTAGGTGGTATGTAAAATAATTCTGTGTGTGTGTGTGTATGAAATAAAATCTGCCAGACAGTCATCAGTGCACCAGTGCCACTTGTTGCATACTGTGTGACCCCCAAGAAGTCAGTCATCTGTCATCTTCCTCCTGTGCTCACTCAGTGGGTTACAATCTTTGGCTCAGTGGGCAAGGCATTCCATCACATCACATGGAATAAAAAATCCTTGAAGGGAAAAAGTACTGTGTCAGAGAGGGTTAGGCCAGGCAGGGTCCCTGAATCTGTATTGGTAGCAGCAGTGACCCCAGCATCACCCTTAGCTTAGGTGGTGTAAATAATTCTGTGTGTGAAATAAAATCTGCCAGTCATCAGTGCACCAGTGCACCAGTGCCACTTGTTGCATACTGTGTGACCCCCAAGAAGTCAGTCATCTGACATCTGCCTCCTTGTGCTCATTCAGTGGGGTATAAGCTTCGGCTCAGTGGGCAGGGCATTCTGTCACATCATGTGGAATAAATAAAAAAATCCTTGAAGGGATAAAGTACTGTGTCGGGGGATTAGACTAGGCAGGGTCCTGAATCTGTATGGGTAGCAACAGCGACTGCAACATCGCCCTTAGCATAGGTGGTGTGTGAAATAATTGTGTGTGTGTGTGTGTGTGTGTGTGTGTGTGTGTGTGTGTAATAAAATCTGCCAGATAATCATCAGTGCACCAGTGCCACTTGTTGCATACTGTGTCCCCCCAAGAAGTCAGTCCTTTGTCATCTTCCTCCCTGTGCTTGCTCAGTGGGTAAAAGCTTTGGCTCAGTGGGCAGGGCATTCCATCACATCACATGAAATAAAAAAAAATAATAATAACCACTTTTTACCTTGAAAAGTGACAGAGTGGCAATATGAGTACCCAGAAAACAGTAAAGAAAAAGCTGGTTGCAAAGGAAGTAATAAACGCAAAATATGTTTATTCAAGAGCCCAGAAAGAAGTGGTCCAAAAAGTAAAGTAGAACAACAACAACAACAAGCACCACAGTCTGTTGAAGGAGCTGAACTAAATGCTACTAGTATCCATGTGCAGGCTAACTCTCACACTACTGAAAACCCAACAAGGATTGGTGGACTGTCTATGTTAGAAGGGCTCAGGAGTACAGCCAACAAAGTGTCGAAAAACAGTGGCAATAACAAGTTGTCTGAGAAAAAAGTGCAAAACAAAGAGTATTCCAACTGTACATAAAGTTAAAGCACTTACAGGTACAACTCGCAGTGGAGTTGTTTGATTTGCAACACATGCATATCAAATAACTGAGTCTGTGACTGCAAATGCTAGCTATGCTGAATCTGATAATTTTGATGGTGACAACCATGGTCATGGTGAGACTGATGGTGATGAGCTTGTGACTTTACCTTTATCAGTGTAGGGCAACTAAGATGATCCAGGGGCTGGAAGGCAAAACCTATGAGGACAAGCTGACTGAGTTAAATATCTACACCCTGGAGGAGAGGAGGGATTGAGGGATATGATTGAGACCTTCAGATATTTGAAGGGATTAATAAAATGGGCACAGAAGGAGTATTTAAGCTGTGGAGAGGAAGGACACCAGAGGGCATGGTCTCAGGCTGGAGGGTGGAAGATATCAGAGTGAGATGAGGAGGCATTTTTCACAGAGAGGGTGGTGGAGAAATGGAACACTCTACCTGAGGAGGTGGTATCCTGTAGACAGTGGGCAGTTTTAAAAGGGCATGGGACAGGGTGTGAGGGGTAAAGGTGAGAGAAGGAGGAGAGGAGGGTGAGACAGCTGCAATACAAGGGTGCTAGCTGCACATTCGAGCAGACTAACTTGATAGACTGTAAGGCCTGTTTCTGCTGGCAGATTCATATGTCCATATGTATGCTTGTATTTATTTACAAACTAGAGGTCTGGTCTGTGACTTTTGTCATCACAGTCACATTATCATTCTTTTCTAAACAGTCATTTTTAGTAAATGTGCCTTAACCATATTGATTTCAGTTCTGGTAGACTACTTCTGGTTTTCCTGATTGTAGTAGGTGGGGATAGTAGTAGTTTTGAAGCGGTAGCTGGTTGACTGTCTCTCTCTGACTGGCTGCCCTCTGCTCTGGCCTAGGGCTGCTTTGTGTTCCTGTTCCCTCTTCATCACTTAACTGTCTAAAACACATCTGGTGCCTGCCTGTACCTAATGAGAAATAGAAATCACTACTGTTAATAATATAACTTATACACAATATTAGTATTATTTTCTTAAATGTAAGAAAACAGAAGAGTGATTAGAGAGCATTCTGTACTACTAAACAGTGGTTTAATTGTTTTGTTTTCTACATATAAGTTGATTAAAAGCAGTTTAAAATGATTTTAACATACTGTTACCATAAAACAATGAAGGTCATAAAGGTTCAGATGAGGATCCAAACCTTGTTTTGCTTATCAGAACCACAGAACCTTTGAGGTTCTCGCATCCTTAACTGGAACCAGAGGTCCCTTTTTCAGGGGTGACCCAGAATTAGTTACATGTAGGTAGAGCAGATATCATAACAAGTGGTACAGAAGGAGAATACAGTTGAGAGGTAAATTCATAACAGCGACAATCAATAAACAGTTGTTATTTACAGCAGGTTACATTCATACAGTGGAGACAAGCAGGGCTGAGCAACTTCATAGGGTAGGGCTAGACTAAGTGTTTGGGGAAGTTGAGTGCAGTAGAGGGTTAGGGAGTTAAGTGCTAGAACTACTTGCAACAACTAGCAGGTATATTGGTCCTGCACATAGAGGTGTGTTTTCAGACCCTTAGAAAAGTGGCTAAGGAACCAGCTGTATGAGGTTGTCTGGTAGGGTATAGAACACAGAAACATAGAAACATAGAATTTGATGGCAGATGAGGACTGCTTGGCCCACCTAGTCTGCCCATTTCCTATCTAATGGATAAGCTGCAGATCCTAGTTAACCAACAACCTACTTCCTCCTACCCCCACTAGAATTGCCTTATGTCTGTCCCATGGATTCTTGAATTCCCCACTGTTTTTGACTCTCGACCTCCTCAGGAAGGCTGTTCCATGTATCCACAACCCTCTCTGTGAAGAAATACTTCCTCACATTACCTCTGCGCCGTCACCCCTCTATCTTCAAATTGTGCCCTTGTGTTTTGCACATCTCTTTTCTGAAAGATGCTACCCTCTTTGACTTTGTTGAGTCCCTTGAGGTATTTGAAAGTTTCTATCATGTCCCCCTTCCTCGAGGCTATACATCTTTAGTTCCTTTAGTCTTTCTTCATATGTCTTCTGATGCAGACCCTGCATCATTTTGTTGCCCTCCTCTGGACAGCCTCTGCCCTGTCTATGTTTTTATGGATATGGGGTCTCCAGAACAGTCCACTCCAGATGTGGTCTTACCAACTGTCTGTGCAGAGGCCAACAACTTCCTCTTTTCTACTGGTGATGCCTCTCCCTGTGCATCCCGGTATCCCCCACCCTCCTTACTTCCTTCTCACATTGCTGGCCCACCTTTAGGTCATCTGATATGACTACTCCCAGGTCCCTTTCCATTTTGTTGTCAGTATCTCACCCCCATTGTGTACTCTTCCCTGGGTTTTGTTTCCCAGGTGCATTACTTGCACTTCTTTGCATTGAATCTAAGCTGCCATACATTTGACCATTCCTCCAACCTTGCCAAGTCCCTTTTCATCCTTTCCACCCCACCTTGTGTATCCACCCTGTAGCAGATCTTTGTGTCATCTACAAAGAGACATACTTTCCCTTCCAGTCCCTCTGCAATGTCACTTATAAAGACATTAAAAGGATCGGCCCCAGTACTGAACCCTGCGGTACCCCACTAGTAACCCTCCTTTCTTCACTGTGGACTCCATTTACTATTACCCGCTGTGTCCTATTGTCCAACCAGAGTTTTACCCAGGCTACCACCCTAGGACCCACTCCCAGGCTGACTAATTTGTTTATTAATCTTTTGTGCAGGACTGTGTCAAATGCCTTGCTAAAGTCTAGGTAGGCCATATACACAGCCCTCCCTGGTCTACTGCTTTGGTCACCCAGTCAAAGAAATCAATTAGATTTGTCTGACATGACCTTACCGCTGTGAATCCATGCTGTCTTAGGTCCTCAGCCCCACTGGCCTCTAGGTACTCAACAATTCTTTCCTTCAGAAGTGATTCCATCATTTTCCCTACCACTGAGGTCAAACTGACAGGTCTGTAGTTTCCTGCCTCTGTCTTGCTCCCACTTTTGTGAAGGGAATCACATCCACTCCTCCTCCAGTCCTCAGGTACCACCCCATCCTCCCATGATTTATTAAAAGGGTAGTCAGTGGTGTTACTAGTTCTTCTCTTAGTTCTTTTAAAATTCTGGGGTGAATCCCATCAGGCCCCATTGCTTTATCCACCTTCAGTTTTAAAGAGTTCTTTCAGAACCCTTTCTTCTGTGAAAGGACTAATATCAACCCCACTATCCAGAGTGCTTCTATTGACCGGATTAGGTATTTCCCCTGCTTTTCCACTGTGAATACTGAGCAGAAGTATTCATTCAGCGTCCCTGCTTTTTCACTGTCGCTCTCTTCCCAACACCTTCCTCTTTGTTCAGCCTCAGTATCCTGCCTTAGTCTTTCTTTGCTCCCTAATGTACCTATAAAGGTTTTATCCCCTTCTTACCCGAGGTTGGCTATCTTTTCCTCGGTTTGGGCCTTTGCTATTCTGACTGCCTTACCCGCTTCCTTCTGCTTTAACTGGTACAGTTCTCAGTCCTGCTCCTTCTGTGTTTCCTTATACTTCCAGAATGCTATCTTTTTCCCTTACTTTCCTCGCCACTTCTTTTGAGAGCCATAGAGTTTTTTTCCTTTGTTTTGATTTGTTTATTTGCTTCACACAAAGACTTGCTGCCTCTGTAATGGCGGTTTTGATGTTCCCATTGTTGCTCCACCCCACCTTCTTGCCTGTTTGCTAGTGCTTTCTGAGACACTCTCCCATTTTGTCAAAATCAGCCCTCCTGAAGTCCAGTGCCTTCACTTTGTGTGGCTTGACTCTACAGCTAAGTTTATTGTGAACCACACTGTTTGGTGGTCGCTTGTTCCCAGATGGCTATCCACGTCAAGATCAGAGATCCTCTCTCCATCCCCATTTGAGAGTACCAGGTCTAAGATTGCTCTCTCCGAGTGAGTTCCAAAACTAGCTGTCTGAGGCATGCCCCTGTAGGGCATCGAGAATGGCCCTGCTCTTGGATGTGGCTGCAGCATAGGTGCTCCAGTCAACATCTGGCATATTCCGTCCCCATCAGCAATATCTCCCTTTCCATGCCATCCCAAGGATGCCTTCTATCATTTCCTTGTCCATTTCTCCCCTGAGATGGGGGTCTGTACAACCCTGTACGGATTGTGGAGCCATTTCAGTCTCCAGGGTGACCCACAGTGCCTCCTCTCCTCCCTGTTTACCCTTTAGTTCTGTTGCTTTTATCCTTCCCTTACATAGAGAGTACTCCTCCTCCTCTTCTTCCCTCCCTGTCCCTCCTGTAGATTGTGTACCCTGGTATGTTGACATCCCAGTCATGGTTCTCTGTATACCATGTTTCTGTGACTGCCACAATATCCAGGCATCCCTCTTCCATCAAGGCCACCGTTTCAGGGAGCTTTTACCTAGATTACAGGCATTGGTACTCATTACCCTCCATTTTTATGGCTTTATTTTCTTTTGCCCCATCCCTGTCCCTACTACCTTTGTCTTTTCTCCATTTACCCCTGCCTTCTCCCTATCGACTGCTCTATTTTGGTGTTTACCTCACTAATTACCCTGATTTTTGGGGGCTAGGATTTCCTTCTCCTCTTCAGTGCCTCCCCTTGGCTAGTTTAAATGCTTGCCACTGAAGCATTTAAACCTATCACCTAGGATCCTGGTTCCCCTCAGGATAGAGGCAGACCATCGTGCCTGTATAGGCCTGCATCCTCCAGGTGGAGCCCCAGTCCCCAATGAAGCCAAATCCCTGAGCTCTGCACCAGCTTTCAACCAGTCATTGCATCCCATGGTGTGGAGTGCCCTAGCCTCACCCATGCCATAGACAGGTAGCACTTCTGAGAAAGTTACCATGTGTGCTACTTGTCTAAGACCCTCCCAACTCCACAAACTCCTGTTGCACTGCTCTGATTCTTCTCAGCCAGGTCATTCATCCCTAGGTGGATAATGACATCCAGCTCCCTCCCCTTGCCACTGCTCCCATGATCCTGAGGATTCATTTCCTGTCCCTCTAAGCTTTGGCGCTGGGCAGGCACCTTACCTTCCTTTCCCTCCTCCCCCAGTTCTACCCCTAACAATTGAGTCCCCACCAAGAGTTGTTTCCTTCCTGTGGGGTCCTGGGCCACCCTCCTGTGGGTCTCCATTCAGAGGTTCCCAGCATTCTCCTTGGTCTCCACTGCAGGTGCCTCCATAGAGGAGCCATTCTTCACCAGAGTGGTGAATGAATTGTGAGAGGCACAACTGAGGGATGCACCCTGTTCCACCACCCTCACCCTCCCTGAGCCCACTGTGGTCCAACCACTCCTCTTTCTTGGCAACCTGTGAGGTAGTGGTGGTGGCCTGGGTGGGGAACAGGTTTCCCAAATCCTTGCCAGGTCAGCATGGAGACGACAACCTCCTCCCTCAGACCAGAGGTGCCTGCAAATGGGCAGCAATGCAGTTTCAGAATGTCTCCCGGAAGATTGCTGCTCCACAGCCAGTGCATTGCACCACTCCCCACATGTCTATATCCCTTCCAGTTACAGATGCTTTTTGTTTTTGTTCCTGTTTTAGTGTATGCAAGCTTGGAGTGTCTCTACCCCCTATTCAGTGTGCTGTGCCTTTAGGATATGAACAGGTGTATGTTGTTAGCAGTTTGAGGAAGTGATGTCAGAGCCCCTGCTATAAAGGAAGTTATGCGCTTGGAGCAGGTGGGGTGAGGGAAGGGTGGGTGGAGTAAACCTATGCTGTCCAGAAACAATCACCTACAACTCTTACCTCCTCCCGGGAGTGCCTTCCTTTCTTTCAGACACCTATTTCACAAAGGCTTAGTAACAGGTCTAGTCACAACTGACTGCAAATATCTCCCAGCTACAGTTCCTCCCAGGCAAATTAAAGTTAAAACTAAGAAAAGTCCACCCCAAAACAGAATCAATACTAGTTACTTACACAGGTCCAAAAAGTAATAATTCAGTTCAGTGTAGTCTAGAAAATAACCTCCTTGATTCAAAGAAGCTGTGGCTGCTTTCTCACTCTCCCTGTCTTCAATGTGATAAGGAGACTGCAACACCTCTGAGACAAAAAAAACTTTTCAGCAAAAAGAAATAAACACAATAGGGCAAACAGTAATTTTGCTTAGCCTAATGATAAAAATTCACACAAATTTAAGCACCACCTGTAATAATTTCACAGAAGATATACCCTGTAAGAAACACTTTGCTACAGAGAAAAATAAAGCAGTAACGGAAGATATACCTTGCAAAGGTAATTTGAATCAGAAGATTACAGCAGTAATCTGTTAGCACACACCTGTAGGCACACACCTTGTAATAATGCAACAGAAGGTATACCCAGCAACAGCAATGTGAATCAGAGAAAAATAAAGCAATAAAATGTTATCAACAAACAGTAACAATCCCTGTGAGTAATGAAATAAAAACAACACACAGTAAATCTGCTTAGCTAAAAGTCTTAATCCTTTCTCTTACTCTGGTAAAGTTCTTAGTTCTGTCCTTTCAAGCAAGCTAGAAGGAAAGAGCTCAGGTGAAGCTAGGTGCCTTGACCAGTGAACCTAGCTTCCTAGTATTCCAGAGTTTAGGAGCTGAATGTGCAAAGGATTTACTTCCAAGTGCTGTTTAAGTCCTGGGTACCTCAAGTAATGTCTTCTCAGAAGTGTGGAGTGTTCTGCAGGAGTGCTTGGGGATGAGGAGGCCTCAAGGCTTGAGGGAGTGGATCTGTTGATTAGTTTGTATGCTAGCAGTTAGTAGGGAGTACTGGAGCCTACTTAGGCAGAGAGGGCTAGTTTAAGGAGGCCAACACATCGCAGTGGTGTGTCCTAGGAGAGGACATTGCAGTGAAATGTCCTATTTTATAGTATAGCAGCTCCAACCTATGAGCTTCAGCTTTTCCTATGGACTGGAGGATGGGAGCAGCATAAGTAACTTTAGGCAGTAGGATACTTTTGCAATTGCAGGTCTAGATTCAGGTGTGAGTCATTTGTTTAGCCAAAATCAGAGACCCAGTTTCTGGTGGATAGCGGAGTTGTTTGATCCACCTGGGCATTGTACATGAAGCCTTGGTTGAGTATTACCCCAAGGTATTTGACCAAATCCACTGACTACCTCGATCTTACTCCCCGCTGACATGGTGATAGGGAGGTGGTTTCTATCAGTACCAAGATGTCTGTGGCCAAACAAGATAACTTTGATCTTTTGACATTTACTGTAGTACTTAAACTAGTTGCCAGTAACCATTGTTCCAGGCATAGGAAGTCCTAGTTCAGCTGGGTGCTGAGCATCAGGGAGTCTCCAGAGCTCTTATAGAGGACGGCTTCATCCATGTATAGTAAGAGTTGGCTGCTCCTACAGTTGTTGCCAAGATCATTAATGAAAACTGCAAATAAGAGGGGTCCTAAGATTGAGCCCGGATACACTGTCTGAGATAGGTAGGCAGGTAGAAGAGACGCCCATCTGATGACTTGGGTTCTGTTGGATAGGTAGTGGTGTACCACGCCAACAAGTGTGCATCGAGTTGAAGGTCTGTGAGCTTTTTGATGAGTAGTTATGATTAACCAAGTCAAAAGCCTTGGTTAAGTCTATGAAGATTGCCCCAGTGGGGGTACCATTGTCCAGCTCCTGTAGTACACTAGCAGTAAAATCTGATTAATGCAGTGTCAGTGCCATGGTAGGGCCTTGAACCCATGCTGCAGAGTGGAAATACAGTGTTGCATTTCCAGGTAGACCTTTAACTGATTGTACGCTAGTCTTTCTTGCACCTTGGCCAAAATACAGAGGCAAGAGTTGGGCCTATAGTTTTCTATTGGTTCCTGGGACCACCTTTGTGAACAGGAACTACTATCACCTCTTTCCATTTTCATAGAAACATAGAAACATAGAATTTGACAGCAGATAAGGACCACTTGGCCCAACCAGTCTGCCCATTTTCCTACCTGATGGATAAGCTGCAGATCCTAGTTAACCAGCAGCCTACTTCTTCTAACCCCAACCCCTAGAATTGCCTTATGACTGTCCCATGCATGCTTGAATTCCACCACTGTTTGTGACACAACTCCTCCTGGAAGGCCGTCCATACATCCACCACCCTCTCTGTGAAAAAATACTTCTTAATTACCTCTGAGCTGCCCCTTCTATCTTCAAATTGTGCCCTTGTTCTTGCACACTCTTTTTGAAAGATGCTACCCTCTTGGACTTTGTTGATTCCCTTGAGGTACTGAAAGTTTCTATCATGTCCCCTCCTCTCCCTTCCTCGAGGCTATACATATTAAGCTCCTTAAGTCTCTCTTCATAAGTCTTCCAGTGCAGACCCTGCACCATTTTAGTGCCCTCCTCTGGACAGCTTCCATCCTGTCTATATCTTTGGAGATTTGCCCAGCCAGGAAATATTTGTTGACTAACATTGTGATTGGAGATGCTATGGCGTGGGCAGCTGCCATCAGTAGTCTAGGCTCCAGCTTGTCAGGGCCCGCAGAGCCACTCAATTTTATTTTTCTGAGCCGAGCTAGTACCTTGATCTTGGTAACTAGTCTGAGGTGAAATTTAGGGGGCAGGGGGCCAGATTCCTTAGGTCTGGGGGAGGTGGATGGTTGGACCCATTTTGCATTTATCTGTGTTTTGAATTATTGGTTGAAGGGGTTGGTGGCCAGTCTGGGGGTCACTGAGTGTCTAGCCATCATGAGTGATCGACTACTTGTGGATCAGGGATCTCCTTGATAAGGGTGTTTACCTGGGCCCAAAATGTCTTGGGATCAGCCAGATTGTGCTGTTGTAGGTCTCTGATGTATTGAAATTTGGCAGCCTTAGTGCACTTACAGGAATTTTGGAGCTCCCTGAATCTGACCCAGTCCACCTACTGGCTAGACTTTTATACTGACCCCAAGCCTTGCCTCTCTGCACCATTCACTTCTTTAGATGTGGAGTTATCCACTTGTAGCATTGACCTCGACTCCAGGCTTCTTGACTGGGGTGTGTTTTTGATATGGACAGAATATTGTTTACACAGTACTCAAGAGCAGTGTCCATGCTGGAGAGTGAGCAGATATGAGTCAAGTCAATGAACTCAGCCCAGCAGCAGAAGAGACTGAATTCTGGGATTGCCAGAGCCTGTAAGAGGTAAAGTGTCCTGCACTACAGCCTGACTTTGATCCTCCCCAACCAACCTCCCCTATCCTCCAGCACCCCAGCTTCCACCTGCGCGAGGATTTCCACCGGAAGCCAGACCCATCCTAGTCAAAGCTTTAAATGGCAACAGTCCTGGCAGTGACTCACTGGACCCCAGTATCCTCAGGCTGGTGCTAGATGAAGTCCTTGCCCCACTCACCAGCCTAATTAACCAGTCACTCTGCCTGGGACAATTTCCCACAGCGTGGAAAACAGCCATTATCACACCAATTCACAAAGCGGGCAACAGGTCATCGCCAACAACTACCGCCAATTCCATCCTTCCCCCATCTCTAAAGCCCTGAGAAAGTGGTGGCCATTCAAATCACTGATTATCTGGCTAAGCATAACATTCTATGCCCAGAGCAACATGGCTTCCATGCTGGTCACAGTACCAGCACTGCCCTAATTGAATTCCTCCAACTTCCTACACTCCTCCTTGGATACCAGCTCCCTAGCTGGTGCAGTGTTCATAGACCTCAAAGGCCTTCGACACCGCCTCCCATCCACTTCTGCTGAATGCACTCTGTCACACTGGTCTCTCGGCTGGCCCCTTAGCATGGTGCACAAGCTATCTTGACGCCGATCGCAGTGTAAAATCAATAGCACACTCTCCGATACCTGTCCCATTCACTCTGGGGTCCCCAAGGCTCCATCCTGGGCCCCTCTCTTCTCGCCTATCTGAACTCCCGCCCAGTGCATGCCCTGGCAAAATTCTACTGTATGCAGATGACGCTGTCCTTTTGCCACCCACCGCAATCCTGCCTCCCTCCAGGACACCCTACAGCAGTCTTTCAACAGTGCTGAAGCCTGGTTTAAGGAGCGAGACTCATATCAATCTTAAAAGACCAAAGCTATGCTCTTTCCCACCCCAAAACAAAGCTAGCAACCACCCACCCAATATCCTTCCAAGTACCAATCAGTCTCTGGAACAAGTCTGCTCCTACAAATACCTTTGGGGTTACCTTCGACTCAGCCCTCACATTTCACAACCACATCGATGCCCCAACATCCGCTACTAACATACTGACTGGGCATTCTCTTCCATCATAGAACCTGCCTTCCCCAAATGCTCCTCCGGCTCGCTGTTACATCATCCGCTCTGTCCCTTTGTAGACTATGGCCTACCAGTGTATGGTGCTGCCGACACCACTGCACTCAAAAATTCACTTAACCCTGAACAAAGCCTGCAGATTGATTACTGGTGCCCCAGGCTCACTCACACCTGTCAGCTGTATGTTGAGGCCAAATTGCTTACCCTGGATGAACGGCTCCAATATCAAACCTGTCTCTCACAAAACCCTACTGGGCTCTCCTCCTGGGGTAACAGCATCCATCCACCAGAGCCTCCCACTATTGCAACACGTGTCTTCCAACAAGACCACTCTAATGGTCCCCAGATCAAGAACCAGCCATGGCCAGAGGTCCTCTGCTATAGAGCCCCAACCTGGTTTAACTCTCCTGCCCCATCTCCAATGCCACCACCATCTCTAAGTTCAAAACCACCTTCAAACCACATCATCAACACTCATAACTGCTCCTGTCTCTGAAAGTAGCTCCACCTCTACTTTGACACCGCCCGGGCGGCTCTCCACCTAGCCATCCCCACCACCACTTCCCTGTACACTGTGCCTATGTTTAACCTGGCCAGTACCAGCTGTTTCAGTGTTTACCTACTAGATTGCTCACTATTGATACCAACTTGTGTAACACCTGTTCTCAACTTACATGTACCCTGTAACCCAAATGTATTTGTCTGACCACAGTGTGACATGGCGCCTGTTGAACGCCTATTGTTTTGCAAACCTATGCTATGTAACCAAAACACAATGTATGTCTTTATGTGACGTATACTTTGGAACGAGCCTCTGGCTCAAAGGTTGTAAACTGATTTTACAAATAAATAAATAAATAAATAAATAAATAAATGTCCTTGAGGGAGGCCTAGAAGGATTCAGATCAGATGTTTGAGAAGTCATGAGCTGCAAACATTCTGGGAGACACTTTAGGGGGCTTATTCTTCCATGTGCAGGAGACCAGGGAGTGGTTACTAAGGGCATCTGAAAACATGCTTGCAGCTTTTATTCTGTCAGGATGGGAGACAAGGACCCTGTCAAGCAAGGAGTGGTTGCCAGTTTTACAGTTGTGCCATGTTGGTCCACTGATGACCTGGGGTAGTCAAGCATCAAGCAGGTGTGTTTGAACCTGGATCAGAGTCCAGGGACCAGCTGAGACTGAAATCTCCTAGGATGATTATCTCAAGGTGATTATGTGCTGCAAGCTTACTGGTGACGGCTTCGAGGGTAGGCTTAGCTGCCCTGGGAGTATGATATGTGCCCACTGTGAGGGATTTTCTATTACCAAGGGTTATAGTTATGAACAGTGATTCACAGTCGCCATTGTCCAGGGAGGGGAGATTGGCTAAGGAGGTGCATAGGTAGCCCTAGTATAGATTAGGATGCCCCTCCTTTTTATCTAATCTATCTTTTCTGAAGACTTCATATCCAGGAAGCTCTAGTTCATGTGCAATATTTTGCACCACTTTCCTCACCTGCAGCCCTATCAGCTCTGGCCAGAGTTTGTTTCCTTGGGAGGGACAGAGGTACCCTTGTTTTACCAGGGTCAATCCAAATCATGTTTTTATGTTCCCATGCGCACTTCAGTAACACCTGTGATAATTTACATTGTAGTCATTGCTTAGAGTGTCGGCACCAAGCTAAGGATTGCAAAGAGATATTTAGGTGCAGTTTATGTGAAAAGCAAGGGCATTCATATGCAAGGCACCCATGGGCCTCCCATAATAGGGGAGAAGGTCTTCTCAAGAGACCATTGTAAATAAAGCTCAACAAAAGGAGCAGCTCAGGCTTCAGAGTGATAATTTGCATCTCAGAATACAAAAGGACAGAGGATACTCCAGAATCTTCTGTTGTAAATTTTAATCCTCCTGTGCAGATGTCCAGTACTAACATGACACAGGCAACTCCTGAACTGACTCTTGAAACTTTAACAGCTAGAGGAAGATTCTGCTACCTAACCAGGGAATTACATACAGAGAGATGTGAAGATAAAGTTTTAGAGGATGTTGGAAGTACAGGAACCAATGAGGCAGACATAGTACATCCTCCCTCAGTACAACCCCCACAACAGGAGGAGTTTAGTAGTGATGGCAAAGGCAAAAAGAAAAGACTTACAGGAGGGGACAAAATAAAACATAGCAAATAAAAGAAAAGTGACACTTCCTTCCTCCTTCCATCCCTAAGCAAAATATATACAGTGCACAAGTTACAGAGAGAAAATGGGTGACTCAGAAGCAACATCCTTGACTTTTTCCCTACAGGATTTAGCTTCAAATCATGAGGATTCCTAATTGAGGCTTCAGCATCCAAAAGAATTAAATAGAAAATTAAGCCCAGGAAAAATGAAGTAACACGTTAGGTATCTGGCATTATTTTTCTATCTCCTTATTCTGGATACTTTTGTACTATTCACATTTAAGGTTACAACTTCCAAAGGTTACAAAACATATATCTACATTTGCCAGTTTGTAGACTACAGAATACACTTTACAATAATTTTAATATTATAATGGCCGTTTGTCAATGAACGTAGGCACTGTCGATCAGCAAGAATCTCGCTAGTCAACCAGTGCCCATTTATCTACTGCCAAATGGCCATTATAATATTAAAAATGATTGTAAAAGTGTCGCCAATAGATTATAATGAAGCGCCCCCGCGCCTCCTGTGAGCACGTCAGGAATTTGCTGGCTTAGGGTGGCGCCGGGGTGGATCTTAGAACCGAAGTGCCTGCTGCCCAAGTAAAGAGGATTTTACGAGGGATATTAATAAAATATGAGTGCATATTTTGGGGCAACTATACATAAAAAGCATTTCTGGGAGGCAAGGCACCGAACTATGTGGTGCATGGGCTAACGTGGTACGGCTCTTTAACAAGCATGAGGACAATGTCACCCCTAGTGGGAAGACAGTAAAAGGATTTGGGAAATTGTTTTTCAAAAATACACAGGAAAAGGGCAAATAGAGATTATTTGCATTTGTAGTACCTCCACTTACAGGTCTAGCTCAAAAATTACTATCTGGGCAGAATTGGAGAAGACATATTATAGTGCACAAATTGCTATAATTCAGACAGATATGAGACAGTTGCAATATGACAAAGCACAAGCACTTGATCAAGAAATGCAGTTTGGAACTGAGAATGCAAAACAAACATTTGATCCTTTCAGAGACTGTCATTCCAGGGTAGAACATAGATCTATGCAAGTAGTTAATACTAAGAATGGAAAAGCTGTGTAATCAAAAGGAAATCCTGGTAAATTGTAAACTTAAATGAATAGTATAAAAGGTTACAAAATGTATCCATACAGTTGCCAGTTTGCAGACCTACAGGAGCCAAGTAATATTATTACAAGACACTAGAATAAAAACATCACATGAAATTGTGCATGCTACTAGACCATAAGCAAAAGGCCCTATTGTTTGGTCAGTTGGCAAGACTGATGTGATATGGTTGGGATACTTTTAAATGACCCTCTATTAAAGTAACATGTCTGATAGGTATACACTCAGGAAGGGCTATGCTTCTGTATATTTCATACCTAAATGCATGTTTAAGAATAACTGTGACCTACTTTGCACACATACCAAGGCCTCTTAGCATAGTTTTGCTTAAAGAAATTTAGCCTTATTTGCATGTTTCTTGCATAGAGATTTTTTTTGGGGGCTTTAATTGTGGTTTGGCCAAAACTGATAGGGGTCAGCAAACTGATGGGTTATTCAGTGATTCCAACTGCCTAAAAATATAATTAGCATGGTGAATCTTTTAGATGCTTATAGAAGCAAAAATCCTGTAGGAGGTAATACTTTATTTTAGAGGGACCTATTCTGCTAGGGATAGATTACCTGATTGTGTCTAAAGTGGTTTCTGTTCTAGAAGCACAAACTTAAGAGTCAGGAAGTGTCTGACCACAAAGCTGTAGCATGCACAACAAACTCTAGCCGATATGGCTGTGGAGAGCTTTTGGGATGCTTTTACCCATTATTTCTAATGAATTTGCTCAATGCAGATCTGCTGAGAGGCAGTTTCAATGTAGTCTTCCTTTTACACATTTTACAATGTACTTTCCTAGAATATGCCTGCTGATTGCTATATATTATTTATTTTATTTATTTATTGAAATAGTTCACCAGGAGGGTACACTGAGCAACAAGCTGCTTGTCTCACGGTGTGACTTGGGGAGGGGTTACATAGGGTTGTGAAGGATGGTCAGTTATACAATAGTATGTGGGTAGTACAAACAATACAACATTGTAAGATTATGCAGCAGTTGGAACACAAGGTATTGTACAATAAACAGTAGCGGAACATTAGGTAAATTACAATACATGTCCAAAATGTACAAAAGAACATATAAACATACAAAACAGTAATAAAGTTACAGAAACATTTATAGTGCATGAGTGTACCAGGAGCAGACTGGAGGTAGATGAAGTGCTGTTGGAGTAAAAGGATGGGATAGAGTGTGCACAAGGATGACCCAGAAGGGCAGGTGGAGAAGAGGGGAGAGGCAAGAACTGAATATGAGGAGAGGGGTAGCTATTTCTTGATTCCCCTTCGGATGTTGAAAACCCTGCTGGGGGGTTAGGTAGGAAGGCAGAAACTAGGGATAGGTATTAAGGAGAGTTAAAGCAGGAACAGCTGAGGGAGAGGTAATTGTGTAGGGCGAAGTAAGGGAGTAGCTGGAGGAGGAGTGTCATATTTCAGAGGGAAGGGAATTCCAGATTTTAGGAAGCAATGGGCAAACCAGTCTGACCGATGAGGACTGAGTGGTGGAGACCTCACAAGGTGCGGCATCATTTGATCTGAGAGAGTGGATGGGGGAGGTGGAGGAGAGAGAAGATGAGAGATAGGAGGGAGCACTCCAAACCAAACTTTAGAGGTTAGTTTGGCACAGTGTGGTGCGCCTGTGAGACAATGGAAGGAAGGTAAGAGAGTGATAGAGTCTCATAGTGGTGGGAACGGAAGAGGAGTCGAGAGCAAAGCAGAAGAAAGAGTTAAAGAGAGTGTCCAACTTGGTCAGAGAAGATTTGGGAGCAGCACCATAGACTATGTCACAGTAGTCAAAGATGGGAGTATCATTTTCTGAATAATTTCATGCCTCTAGTCAGTGGAATGCAACTATGATTCCTGTACAGAGCACCAAGTTTCAGGTGCAGTTTCTTAAGGATGGCATCGATATGCACAGAGAAGTTGAGGTGCTGGTCCAGCCAAGCCCCAGATATCTAAATAAGGAGGTGTCCTGCAGGATGGTCCCATCAAGGGTGTGGAAGGTGGTAGGGCCAGGAGCCTAGAGAGAGTTTCTGCCTGGTGCCAAAGGTCATTGAGACTGTCTTCTTGGCATTTAGAAACACGGGTGAGAAGCAAACCAGAGCTGAACTTGGTTGAAGCTTAATTAGCCTGGATAGTTCACAGAAGAAATGGCATCTTATTTTCGGTGGTGAATCACTAGCAGTAGGATGCTGGAATGTGTCATACACAGGTACATGATGTCTGCAGGCACAACATCCAGTGGCCATACACCTCAGGCACTTGCATGTGGATCCATCGTCCTGGTGCTGTTGCACTACTCAGTGTGGGTGAAAGCCGATGTGCACTGACTCACACAGGTCCTGAACAGGCATGTTACAGCTGACCTATTTGTTTGTAAAACTGGGGAACTACAAATGCACTATTCATAGCCTGGATCATACACTACAAATGCCATTGCTGGATACTGCACCCCATGGCACCCAGGATACCTCAGCAGTCTGGAGGGTGGCATGTCACACAGGGAATGGGAAGAGTGTATGACAGCAGAAAGATACAGCATTGATAAGGCATGCATTGGAGGTATGTCAGTTCCTCTTACAGTTTCCCAGGGACATACACACAGCTGTGTACACTGGGAGTCCGCAACTTGTGTAGAGCCCCGATGGTGGTATAGCCACTTGGGTCATTCTGGAGTGAAGGTCCCCAGCCTGGGTCCAGTGCAACCAGTGGCTGGCTGTGGCAGGGCATGGAGGGCAGTGCCAGTCTTCACAACAGCTTGGGTATGGGGGAGTGGGGTGTCTACGATCAAGGGAGTGGTGGGAGTCCTCTATGCTATGGATATGGACCATGGTTCTCTGGTGTGATTGGGTCTAGGGGACCCTACATTAAGGAGCACTTCAGAGATGAAGTTGGATCAAGCCGGGATTGGGGGTACTTTTAGTCCACCAGGGCTGCCAGGTTGCTGTGCACCTGGGTGCACTTCCATGGCCCACCTGTGGGTGGCTGGCCAGCTTAGGTCAGCTATTCATGGCCTAGCTGTGGGCTGCACTGTTCTGGGCTGTGAAGGGTGAATTTCCCACTGAGTATGCCGCAGCATGGCATATGCATGGGAACACACCCTTGACTTGCACGGCATACTATTTGTGTGCACGCTGGCCCATTCCCTTGAGGCAGATGCATCCTACATGTTTGAATATCATGCTATGGTGCATTGTTGGAGTTGCGGCACATCTCACATTTCTATCGGATGTGCTATGCATCTTCTTTGACTATGGGGCCCTGGACTAGGTTACCCTGAAGAAATACATTATCAAAATGAAAAAATCATGACCCCACTAAAAACAAGATATTGCATCTAATCTGGGAAAGCCTGAGTAAATACAGTGCAGAAATGTGTAAATGAAGATCCCTATGACAATGAGATGTAGCACCTCCCCGCTTATCCAGGATACAAAATATAGGATAAGAAATAAGTTAAAGGAAATCTACTCTAAACTGAACTTTACTGTGGTCACTGACATAAATAAACAGTTTCTTTATTGTAACAGTCATACAGGAGTCTGGTGTGCATATTTTATGGGACACATACAAACAGAGGTAAGAAAGAATACATGCCTCTGCTGGTACTTGAACCCAGGCTGCCGGAATACTGTTGTAATTGCACCAACCAGCTGCACCACTGAGACAACTGGAACCTGGGCCATCCCTGAGCACATTACTCTTTCTCAAATGCACAACCCAATGGCAACACAAATATTTACTTGAAACAATCACACAGGAAAGTGTGTGCATATTTTATGGGACACATACAAACAGAGGTGAGAAAGAATAAGTGCCTCAGCTGGGACTTGAACCCAGGCCACCTGACAGTATTGTTGCCATGAAGATGGTGTGTGGTGTGTGTGTGTGTGTGTATGTGTGTACAAAATATAAGATAAGAAATATTTAAAGAAAATCTACTGTAAACTGAATTCACTGTGTTCATTGATATAAACGTTTTTATAACATATTAGAATGCAATATTTATTTTGAATGTATGCGCCATGAGGGTGGTGTGTATAGAGTGTGTGTGTGTGTGTGTTGTTGAAGCTCAATATATTTTTTCCCAAAACGATAGTAGTAAAATGGCTTCTTATTGATACATATTTAGTCTAAGCAGTTCACTGAAGACCTAGCATATGTCTGAGACTGCTCATCAGATAGTGTCTTTAGAGGTAAAAAACCCAATGTAAATCATGGATTTGTTGGGGAAAGGATGACATTTATAAGGTATGAATCTTTCTTGAAAGACAATAGGTTCCAAGTTAAACTTTTAGAAAGAAGCTGTTTAAATGCTTAGTATTTAAATGTGCAAATCTCCAGTTTCATAGGCAACAAATATTTAACGAGCTGTTTCAGTTTTCTAATGGCATCTGATAAGCAGCCTGGAGTTATGTCTCCAACATTCGTAACAGAAAGAAGGAATATTTTATTTAAGTTGGAATTGAAGGATACATTGAAAAGTTTAAAACATGTGTTCCAAGATACTCCATTTCAAGCTACAGCTAGGAAGAGAGCTGTAGGCTCCAGAGGTTAAAAACGTGTAAATCATAGACTTGCTGGGGTAAGGGTGACATTTATGAAGTATGACTCTTTCTTGAAAGACAATACATTCCAAATTAAACTAATATTAAGAAGCTGTTTAAATGCTTATTATTTAAATGTGCAAATCTCCAGTTTCATAGGCAACCAATATTTAACAAATATTTAACAAGTTGTTTCAGTTTCCTAATGGCATCTTATAAGCAGCTTAGAGTTATATCTCCAACATTCTTAGCAGAAAGAAGGAATATTTTATTTCAGTTGTCATGGAAGAATACATAGAAATGTCCAAAACATGTGCCCATGAAACTCCATTTCAAGCTACAGATAACAAATGGCTGCAGGCTCCGCCAGAGCCATAATCAATTGGGAGTGGTCCCTTGCATGGGAAAGGGCCATGGAGATTGAATAATAAGATATTGCAAAACAAAGATTGAATAATAAGATATTACAAAATCATGATCTTGTTAGAAAAGTGGGAAGAGTTGTGGGAAACCAGAATATCAGTTAACAAGTACATAGGGCAATATACTCCTCTGGTGTGTGAACATTAAAAAAGATTTTAGAATTTTTTTTTTAAATACACGGGAAAAAGGCAAATAATGCAGAGCTGCAACAAATGGCAGCCGCAGTGGTTTGTCTGGGGCCATCCTCCCCTGGACCAGGAAGGAGGAGGAAGGGGATGATAAGGTGGTCCCAGGGGATTCGGATAAAGGGAGGACTGGTCAGGGGACCACCAGAGACCGCCTACTTGGGAAGGGGTCCCATCCTGTAGGGACAGAGAGAGGAGGAATTTATTGGGACAGTGCCAACTGTCCATCCTCTTCCTCTGCCCCTTCAAGGATCAAGACATCTGGGACAGCAGGCAGGACATCAAGGTAAGGGTCTAGTAGGCCTAGGGGCTATCCTGCAGGCCTAGGGTACTCAGCCCAGGGCTTGTGGTGGGTCAGGGCCAGGAGGAGAGAGAGGGCTGTCCTTGACCAAGGGCCTGGCTAGGTGTAACCCCTGTTACCCGGGTTACTAGAATCCCAGTAAGACCTAGTGGTAGGCAGGAAGGCAGCTTGTGAAACTCCAGTTAAATGGGTTTCACACTGTCTCACTCTGTTCTCAGTCTCAGCTGAGACTGAGAGATGACATCACCAGTAGAACTTGCAGCTGCATAGCCACATTGGAATCTGCAGCAAAGGGAGTTAGATAGAATGTTGGGAGTTTTCAAAGTCAGAGAGTCTGCAGTTTGGCTTGAAGGAGTGAAGTTGTACTCAAGTAGTGGAGACCGCTGTTTTCGAGTCTCAGTGCCCCTTCTCCGGGGGAATGTAAAGATTCCCAGCAGATTCCTGGGCAATCCCCTAATTCTACTAAGTGGAAGAAAAGCTGCCTGTTTAGTCCAGGATTTATTTTGGAAGATGGAAGATTTGTGAGACGCCTGTGGGGTACCTGCAACTTAAGGGTGAGTGTCTGCTCTGGCTAAAAGGGCAAATTGTTTTCTTAACCCTGGGACCTGTGGAAAATCTAGGGATTGAACTACATATTGGGAAGCCTAGAGAAATGGGCCAAGCAGGTAAAAGTAGTGTCAAATCCCAGAGTTTTGTGAGATGCTAATAATATGTAGAGGAGATGTGACAGATGTCTACCCTTAATCTACATTTAGAAGTTCAGCAAAGGAATGGTTCAGTTTTCCAGGAAATGGCCAGGTATGGGCTGTGGAGCTGGAGGTGGGTGGCCCCCATCTTTAGTGACCAGGTCCACCTCTATGGATTTCTTCTGTGGTTTCTACTTTGCCTCAGGCACTTGGCCAGTGATGGGGAAGTACCAGACGTGGATTGTGAAGGAAAATTTCTAGGAGTCGCAGACTCTAGTGTGTGTGTGGGAAGCCACGACAGGATAATTGGTTCATTCTTCCAATGGACCATGAATGGGATAATTGGTTCATTCTTCCAATGGACCGTGGATCAAGTGGCCGGCGGGAGCCAGGCCTGTGGGGAAAACCCAAGTGTGTACAAGTCGGCTGTGTACCCAAAGCTGCGCAAGTCCGGCTGTGTGCCTGTGGGTCAGAGCCTGAGGGCTGGAAATGGTGATAAAGTGTTCTGTAGTCTCTAATCTGCATTACCAGGAAATGTAGCCCGTGGGGGTCCGTCTATGCTTTGTTTGTTCAGCTAGTATGTGAATAAAAGCCACACTGAAGAATCCCATTCCTGGTTCTGGACATTACAGTTATTGCTTCCTGTGTTCGGATTTACTTGGGTGCCCCTGTGCAGAGTAGCCAAACCTAGGTCCCCCTGTGCTGAGTAACCTCATCCTCCCCAACCCAGTCCCCACCAGGTACTGCTGTCAGCTTCAACAGCATGCCACCTGTCGCTTTGGCAAAAAAGGCAGGGGTGAGGGGTTACATAGGCATGCTGGAATAAATAATAAAAATGAAAAAAAAATTAAATACAAGGAATATCCTAGCAGGCTGGGGCTAGGGTCTTTTGACAGTATTGGTCTGGACCCAGGGGTGGGAAGGTAGTATAGGGCAGGTGCCCTTCCTCAACCCCTATGGCTGGCTAATCAAAAAAAAACAACTTAATAATACTGCTTTGTTCAGGGCTGTTTCCTGGATGAAAAATGCTGGGGCACTAGGAGGCTGGTTCCTACCTTCTCTCACTGCTCTGGGAATGGATCTCCTGTTGGTTCTCTCTGCACAAGATCCAGTCTGCGCACCAGTCCTTGAGGCACATGGGGTGATCCGTGGCTGGTGTGCTTCTCTGGCGGTCGAGGTGGGGAGGTCACTGGGTGAGCACTGGCTGCTGCGCGACACTTGACTGATGGCCTGAGCCCTGGGCCAGCTCCTCTGCCCTCCTCAAACTTGCCAGCAGGCCGGGGAGATCTAGCATACAGGTGGCGTTTCAAGATAATGGCTGGGCTGAGCTAGCCTGAGTACTAGTCTGATTGCTTTTATTTGTTTTACCTGGTTTTTCATTGTTTTATGTATTGCTTTTATTATAGACTAGTTAGGGCTGAAGAAGTGAACTAGATTAGGATGCAAGACATTTTATTTATCTTAAGTCTGTAGTTTTTGGTTGTGGTCTTTCTCTCGGTCCCCGCTCATGTCCCAATTCCTTTTGATTTTGTGTACAAGTGTCGGGCTCCTTTACTGCCAAGGTGTGATAGGCTGCAGTGCCGGCTGTAGAGTCAGGGAGCTGCTTGAGTTTGAGCAACTTCGGGATGAGACGAGGAGGAGTTGTTGCCTGCTTCAGCAGTGCTGTTTCCTTCTTTTCTGTTGGGAGTTTTGATGGCTATTGCTCACTGCTTATCATTCACCTGACTGCAGTGTGGCAGGCTGTGAAGTCGGGAGTAGTAAGGTGAACTTGCCCTCCCTTGGCTGGATACCTCTCTTGTGGCTTCTTTGGAACAGCTTTGATTAGGGACCTGGAGTTCAACCTAGGAACTGGGATTGTGACCGGAGGGAGATTTGGAGTTTTGAAGAAACCAAAGCTGTGGGACTGCTCAATCCACTAATTGGACATTTGCAGTACAGGGGGTTCATTGATTTGTGCTGGGAGTCCCGTCAAATTTCGCTGTGGTGTAGGGGACCTGAGCTGTGGACTGGCAGGGAACTGACTGGTGGGCTCAGGATCCTCGTTGGTTTCCCAGGGGTCTGCTGTTTGGTGAACCCCAGTGGTGGTTCCTTCTGCCGGAGCGAATATTTTTGGCTCGAGCCGTGCACATAGGTCTCTCCTGTGCTTGCTCATGGTGGATGTCAGCCTGAAGGCATGGTTTGGTGATGGATATCTGTGTTTGAAGATCTACATACACTGTTAGACTTTTTTTCTCTTAAATTCTGGTGGCCTGGATTTTGCTAATAACTTTATAAGCAGTGAGGGTGCTTATATTTCCAGTGCTGTTCAAGCAGTGAGAGGCCTTGGACATCTTCAACCATCTCCACTTTTGCACTCAAACTTGTCTCATTTAAAGCTTGTCTGCCTAATTGTTTTGACTTTGAGTATACATTCTCCTTATGCTCCTGGGGAGTGAGAGACCTTGGGGCTAAGGGTTGTTTTGTCTTGTCCTCCTAGGGGACTAAGTAATTTTAGGACTGAAGGACTCAAAGTCTAGGTTTTAATTTTATTGTTATTTGTTGGGTACGGGAGTGTGTTATTTATGGTTAAATATTTTATTATTTAGATAAGTTAATATTGGGATTGTATTATTATTTATTTGTATTGTTTTTGATATTTATTTAATTGTGTTCTTTGGGCTACTGAATGCCTGGGATGCTGATGGCTACAGTCGTGCACTATTAGTCCTTTGCTCTTCATGCCCTCCATCCTTTCTCTCCTCCTCCTCTTCAGTTTGACACCTATTTATGGTGCAGGGTGTTTGGATGCATGAGGAGTTGGAAAAGGGCGAGGGGTGCGAACAGTGGAGGGTGGAGTGAGGGATGTCATCACATCAGGGTAGTAGGATTCAGGAGACGCCTGGGGCTAAATGGAACCCAGAGCGTGGGGCTCCATGTTTGATTTCTATACCCAAGGACACTATTGAATATGGTAGGCAGATGGTTCGGGCGTGCTCGAGAGGTTCATTCAACTGGCGGTAGTTATGGAATGCCAGGTCTCATAGAAAACAAGACCGCAATTATTGCGTGCTCTGTTGAAACGTAGACCTGGCTTGTATCATGAGACCTGGCTGGATGAAAATTCTAGCCCATTTTGGAGGCTTTAACTCCAGCCGGTATTCGTGATACACTGCCCGAGATAGGACCGTGGGGGGTGGGGGTTTGTGGTCTGTTTCAAGACTGAACTAAACTTCTTGAGTGTACTAGTTGAAGAGGCAGAGTCATTAGAGTGTATCGTCATGGCAGGTGGAGGTTGTCAGACTGCCCTCATCTATCGCCCACCTGGTGATGAGAAGCATTTCTTCAGGAAGTGGCAGACTTCGTCATCAACATGACTTTGGAGTCACACAGACTGATGGTTCTGGGTGACTTTAATGCCTGGGTCGATGATGAACTCTCACATTTGGACAGCACTTCTCCTCCAGTTAATGACATCTCTGGGCCTCACACAGGTGGTTACCACTGCCACTCACAAACACGGTCACTCCCTTGACCTGGTTTTCCTCCTAGAGATCGAGGCCTCCAATTCGGGTGGAACCTGTTTGTGGTCTGATCATTACACCGTGGGGTTTAGTTTAGCACCCCCAGTAGGCCTCCTGTGGAGATGGTCAGGTACCCGCCTTTTACGACATAAGTTCTCAGAGCCCATTCATGCACTTGACCTATCGTCCTCTCTGTGGCAAGCAGTGACCCAGAGACCCTCATGTTGGCTTATAATAAGGCCATCTTGGGGCTTTGGATGTGATTGCTCCAGTCCGTGTTCATCCTCTTTCCTTCACCCTCGATCCCCATGGTTTGATGGGGTTTTGAGGGAGATGCGTGACAAGGACGAAGGTTAGAAACGCCGCTGGCGGAAATTGCCCTTGATGCTGACCGCCTTAGATTAATAGACCATTATCAAGTTTATCAATCCACAATCACCCGTAAGAAGACAGAGTTCCTGTCCAGGGAGATTGTGGCAGCTCAGAACAGACCAGCTCAGCTACTCCATACTGTGGACAGACTGTGCAACCCAGCCTGTCTCCAGGTTCGGAAAGTGTTTTCACAAACAGAGTGTGATGACCTTGCTTGTTTCTTTGCTGATAAGGTGGCCGACATCAGGGCAGGGTTCCAACCAGCGTTGGAGCCCTGGGTGTTGCTTGTGATCAGCATGAGGTCACTGTCCCTCGGTTTTCCTGGAGTACCTTCAGCTGCCCTGACTTTATGGATGTCATGCGGATCATCCAAGATGTGCACCCCATGCTGTAGTTTGATCCTGGACCGACCTCCCTGATATTGGGATGTCTTGATGTTATCGGTCTGGTCCTAGCGTGATAGTTTGGTGCTCCTTGGAATCTGTGGAGTTTCCTAACTCTCTGAAAGTGGTGGCAGTGATACCACTCTTGAAGAAAGCTACTTTGGACCCAAACTGCTACACCAACTACAGGTCGATCTCGAACCTCCCTTTTTAGGAAGGTTATTGAGAAAGTAGTGGCAGCACAACTGGAGGACCATTTAACCATCCATGACATCTATGAACTGCTCCAGTCCGGTTTTTGAAGAGACATAGCACCGAGACAGTGCTGGTTCGGGTGCTCAATGATCTCCTGATGGTGAGGATTGGAAGAACTGCTCCATCTTGGTTCTTCTGGATCAATCATCAGCATTTGACACCGTGGACCATGGGTTGTTACTTAGCCGTCTGAGGTACATCTGTGGAATAACTGGATCTGTCCTCAGGTGGTTTACATCTTTCCTCACCAGAAGAACTCAGAGAGTGGTATCTGGAATGTTTTCTTCAGATCCCATGTCTCTGTCTTGTGGAGTTCCTCAGGGTTCGGTTTTGTCAACCATGTTGGTTCGCGATGTACATGCTACCCGTCGGAGACATTGTAAGAAGGTATGGACTGAAGTTTCATTGTTATGTTGATGATACCCAGCTCTACCTGTCTTTGCACCTGACCAGGGTAGTGCTTTCTCGGTCTTTAACAACTGTTTCAAAGAAATCCAGGAGTGGATGGATATGAGCTGGCTGAAGCTGAACTTGGGTAAGACTGAGGTGATGGTTGTGGAACCTGGTCACTGGACAGGAGGTCTGGGTAGTGGGTCTCCCTCTGGACTTGTTCTCGGGGAGTGTAACCTGGAGGTGATTTTTGGTGAAGGGCTGACCCTGCAATTGCAGGTGTCAGCTATCATCAAATCTTCCTTTTATCATCTTAGGAATCTCTCCGGATTAAACATCTGGTTCCGTCCAGCGACCTTCCTGTTTTGATTCATGCCTTGTGTCCTCTCACTTAGATTACTGCATCCCTATACCTAGGGCTTTCAGGGTGGAAACCGCTGCCTGCAGCTGGTGTGGAACGCAGCAGCCCGGCTTTTGACGGAACATCTCGATCAAGTCACATTACGCTGGTGCTGCACGATCTGCACTGGCTGCCTGTTCAGTGGTGGATCACCTTTAAAGTTGGCTTGCTGACTTTTAAGGCCCTACATGGACTGGGCCTGGACTATCTGAAAAGCCCTGGTCCCTACTGCCCTGGGCGATCGCCTAGCTGGTGAGGGGTTGCTAGAGATACTTCAGGTGCGCTTTGAAATCTTCGGAGCCAGCTCTTTTATGTTCATGACTCCTACATTATGGAATTTCTACCCCATCGGTTACGGAGTGCACGACTGTGGAAAGTTTTAAATCAGCCTTAAAGACATATTTATGGTACCAGGCCTATGGAAGTGATTGATTAGCTGATTTGTACTAGTATGTTGATGTTGTCTGGTTTTAAATGTTTTACTTGATTTGTTTGATCTTATTTGCACGTCGCCTTGGTTTTGAAAGGTGCCTTAAAATAAAGATATTATTATTATTATTGCTTGAGGAAGGGATGTGGCACTGGGAAGGAGCAGGAAAATCCTAGCCCCCAAATAATCATGGTAGTAAGTGCAGCAAACACCAACATAGAGGTGTCGATAGGGAGAAGAGCAGGGTAATGGAGAAAGTGACAAAGGCAAGAAGGACAGGGATGGGGCAAAAGGGAGTAAGGCCATCAGGAAATGGAGGGTAATGAGTACCAATGCCCGTAGTCTGGGCAACAAGCTCCCTGAGCTGATGGCCTTAATGGAAGAGGGATGCATGGATATAGAGCAGTCACAGAGACATGGTACACAGAGAACCATGACTGGGATGTTAACATAGGGTACATAACCCACAGGAGAGACAGGCAGGGGAGAAGAGGGGAGGAGTAGCTCTCATGTAAAGGAAGGGATAAAAGCAACTGAACAAAAGAGTAAACAGGAGAGAGGAGGCACTGTGGGTCACCTTGAGACTGGAAAGGGCACCACAATCCGCACAGGGGTTGTGTACAGACCCCATGTCAGGGGAAGGAATGGACAAGGATATGATAGAAGGCATTCTTAGAATGGCAGAGAAAGGGAGATACTGTTGATGGGAGACCTGAATATGCCAGATGTTAACTGGAGCACATTTGCTGCAGCCACATCCAAGAGCAGGGCCATTCTTGATGCCCTACAGGTGGCAGGCATTAGACAGCTAGTTTCAGAACCCACTCGGTGAGGGAGCAATCTTAGACCTCAGCTCTCAAACGGGGGCAGTGAGAGGATCTCAGATCTAGAAGTGGGTTGCCATCTGGGGACAAGTGACCATCAAAAGTGTGGTTCACGTTAAACTCAGCTACAGAGTCAAGCCATACAAAAGTGAAGGTACTGGACTTTAGGAGGGCTGACTTTGGCAAGATGGGAGAGTGCCTCAGAAAAGCACCTAGCAAACAGGCTAGAAGGAGGTGTGGAGCAACAATGGGGAATTATCAAACTGCCATCACAGAGGCAACAGCCTTGTGTGAAGCAAATAAACAAATCAAATGAAAGAAAAAGCCACTATGGTTCTCAAAAGAGGTGGCTGTGAAAGTCAGGAAGAAAAAGATAGCATTCTGGAAGTATAAGGAAACACAGAAGGAGCAGGACAGAGAGCTGTACCAGTTAAGGCAGAAGGAAGCAGGGAGGGAAGTCAGAATAGCAAAGGCCCAAACTGAGGAAAAGATAGCCAACTCAGTTAAGAAGGGGATAAAACCTTTTATAGGTACATCAGGCGTAGAAAGACAAAGGGAGGATAGTGAGGCTGAATAGAATGAACGGTGGGTGGGCAGAGGGGACAGTGAAAGCAGGAATACTGAACGAATATTTCTGCTCAGTATTCACAAAAGAGGAGGGAAGTGCCTAATCCAATTAACAGAAGCACTCTTGATAGGGCGGTCGATCCCAGTCCTTTCACAGAAGAAAGGGTTCTGCAAGAACTCCTAAAACTGAAGGTGGACAAAGCAATGGGTCCTGATGGAATTCACCCCAGAATTCTAAAAGAATTAAGGGAGGAACTAGTGAAACCACTGGCTACTCATTTTAATAAATCATGGGAGGATGGTGTGGTACCCGAGGACTGGAGGAAGGCGGATGTGATTCCCCTTCACAAAAGTGGGACCAAGACAGAGGCAGGAAACTACAGACCTGTCAGTCTGACCTCTGTGGTAGGGAAAGTGATGGAGTCACTTCTGAAGGAAAGAACAGTTGAGTACCTAGAGGCCAGTGGAGCACAGGACCCAAGGCAGCATGGATTCACAGCGAAAGGTCATGTCAGACGAATCTAATAGATTTCTTTGACTGGGTGACCAAAGTAGTAGACCAGGGAGGGGCTGTGGACATGGCCTACCTAGACTTTAGCAAGGCATTTGACACAGTCCCACACAAAAGATTAATAGTCAAATTAACCAGCCTGGGAGTGGGACCCAGGGTGGTAGCCTGGGTAAAACATTGGCTGGACAACAGGACACAGAAGGTAATTGTAAATGGAGTCCACTCTGAAGAAAGGGGGTTACTAGTGGGGTACCGTGAGGGTTCAGTATTGGGTCCAGTCCTTTTAATGTCTTCATCAGTGACATTGCAGAGGGACTGGAAGGAAAAGTATGCCTTTTGCAGATGACACAAAGATCTGCAACAGGGTTGATACACAAGGAGGCGTGGAAAGGATGAAAAGGGACTTGGCAAGGTTGGAGGAATGGTCAGAAGTATGGCAGCTAGGATTCAATGCAAAGAAGTGCAAAATAATGCACCTGGGAAACAAGAACCCAGGGAAGAATACACAATGGGTGGAGAGGTAGTAACAACAACAAAAAGGAAAGGGACCTGGGGGTAATCATATCAGATGACCTTAAGGTTAGCAAGCAATGTGAGAAGGCAGTAGGGAGGGCTGGGGTATACTGGGATGTATAGGGAGGGCATCATCAGCAGAAAACAGGAAGTTGTTATCCTCTGTACAGACAGTTGGTGAGACCCCATCTGGAGTACTGTGTCCAGTTCTGGAGACCCCACCTCCAAGGCACATAGACAGGATAGAGGCAGTCCAGAGGAGGGCAACTAAAATGGTGCAGGGTCTGCAAGAGAAGCTGTATGAGGAGAGACTAAAGGAGCTTAATATGTATACCCTTGAGGAAAGAAGGAGAGGGGAACATGATAGAAACTTTTAAGTACCTCAGTGGAATCAACAAAGTCCAAGAGGGTAGCATCTTTCAGAAAAAGAGACTTGCAAGAACAAGGGACACAATTTAAAGATAGAAGGAGGGCGGTTCAGGGGCAATGTGAGGAAGTATTATTTCACAGAGAGGGTAGTGGATGCATGGAGCAGCCTTCCTGAGGAGGTTGTGGGGTCTAAAACTGTGGGAGAATTCAAGAATGCATGGGACAGACATAAGGCAATTCTTGTGGGGTAGGAAGAAATAGGCTGTTGGTTAACCAGGATCTGCAGCCTATCCTGTAGGTAGAGAAATGGGCAGACTAGATGGGCCTAGCGGTCCTTATCTGCCACAAAGTCTATGTTTCTATGGGTTCGAATCTGGGCTTCTGATGGCAACCAATGTTTCCAGCCGGCCTCCGGGAGCCGAGGGATACTCCAAAGGCACAGTGGCTCTTGGGGATGGTGCCATGCTTGGGCTGGTGGATGGAGGTCTCTGGGAGCATAGGAGAAGGCCACAAGTGGGGCTGGCAACTGTGGGTGGCACCGAACCAGGGCCAGCTATCTTTGGCCTCAGACCCCCACCCATGGTGTCAAGGGCTCCTCCTCAGGTAGTCACATGGCTTGTGGGGCAGGGGGTACAGTGGTCTCCTCTGTCCAGGGGTTGCGTGAGCCCTGTTGTTCTCATGTTGCTCTCATGAGAGCATGGTGGCCATCTTGGCTGGGTCTTTCCTCCTCAGCTAGCCTCATGGCAGGCTTCATGAGCCTGTCCCAAATCTCGCCGCTTCCCACGAGAGTTGGGGTGGTCATCTTTCCTGGGTCTGCCACTGGCAGCCCACAGCCAGGAGCCCTACAGCGAGAAAACATGGCATGGCTAGTGGGGGGGAGCCACAACCTTGAAGAGGACAGAATTGTGGGGAAGGTGATAGAAGCTTCTCTCATACAATCCTAGGGGCAGACAGAATTTTCTGCACATTTCCAAGGGTGGATATACATGCTTATGTGTAGATACATATTTATATATATAAGTAGATAGATGGGAATGTGTGTATATATATATATAGAAATATAAAAAATATATATACTTATATAATAAAATATACATAATAATACTTGTCATAATAAGGAAGAGACATGTAGAATCCAGTTTCATTGGGCTCCTTCCTGGCCTCCCGGTGGGTCCCCAGAGCAGAGCGGCAGTGTGGAGCTTACAGCCTGGTGGGGGCATTGAGGGAGAGGGGCTGGGCAGGTTAAGGGGACACGCTTCTCCTTGGTTCCATCCTTGCCAGGACCCAGGATGGTTTGGGGACGTGGGAGAGGCTGTTGCTGCTAATGTTCATCAGTTTCGGGGAGTGGTGGTTAACTTAGCGGAAGGCAGACCCCTCCTGGGTTCTCTGCAGTCTTGACCTGAGGTGCTTCAGTGCCATGCATGTCTGGTCAGGAGATATGGCCAAGGTGCGTGCCAGGGATGGCTCCCTCCCTAAAACATCTCCTATGGCTACTCCTGGTGACCCTAGCACTATCAGGTGACATCGATAAACCCTGGCCCACCTTGCCAAACGGCCCCTGCTGCTCTGGGCGGATGGTGGTCAAAGGGCTGAAAAAGCCCATCTCAATATTGTAGCATCCTGCCCAACCTGGCGGAACTACTGGCTTGGGTCACCCACCACACCCCTGACATCCTGGGAATAACAGAAACCTGGCTTAAACCCACCATACCAAACTCTGCATGTGTCCTCCTGGGCTATGACCTCCTCAGGCTTGATTGCCCAGGAAAAAGGGGGGTTGGCATCTTGGTCTATTATAAAAGCCATCTTAACTTGTCAGTGCTACCCTGTCCACAATCCGTGCAGTCCCTTGTGAGTTCCTGCACATGGTGCTGTTGCTAGGATGACCAAAAGATACATGTTGTATTCACCTACAATCCCCAAGGGCAGCCTGGAGGCTGTCCGTCCTCCTGGATACTGTAGGTGCTGTGACCTGACATAATGAACTTATTATTCTAGGTGATCTCAACCTAAACTGGCTTGGTTGCAAGCTAAAGCATATGAACCACTCCTTGCTGGTCTCTCCCTGTCATAACTGATTAAGGATCCTACTAGATGCCCACCCAATGGTGGAGGGAGCTCTCTCCTGGACTGGGTCATGACAAATCGACCAGAGAGGATCAGCTCATTGGACATCCTCTCTGACTCCATCTTGGACCACTCCCCATATGCAGGGTGTGGAAGATTCCTTCTCTGAAAATCCCCATATAATTATCCAGGTCGAGACTACTCAAGGTTTGATCTTGGCTCCTACCATGCTGATCTCCAGCAGGCTGACTGGTCAGCAGCATGGAACACAGGACTCCTCATCAGTAGCCAGTCACTTCTTCACTGCATTCAGGGTGCTGCAGGATAAACATGCCCCCTCATCAGATGAGGGTCGGGGCTTGGCGACCAAAGTGGCTGCAGGGCAGTCTACTAACCCTTATGAAGTACAGAGATAAGTGCTGGGCAAATTCAAGCCCATGACGGAACAGGCCATATTTCTGCAGTACAGGATGCTCAGAAATCAGTGTAAGAAGGCTATTAGGGTGGCCAAAGGGAATTTTGCAAGTCTCTGTTGCTGCGCACAGCTAGGGACCCCAGGAGGTTCTGCTGGAGAAACATTAAGAATATAGTCAGTGGGACCCGGCGGTGAGACCTAGGATATGATCATCTATGGTGCCAGTTGCAACAACTCCTGACCATTGCAAATGCATTCAACCAATACTTCTCGGACCTATCTACCTTTATCTCGTCACTTCCCCATGGGGAGAGGGAGAAGGTGAAAAATGGGCCGCACCATCCTCATCTTACCGCCCTTCTTTTTTAAGGTGGTGGCGGTGCAAGAGGTTCAGAGACTGCTCTTGGGTCTCTCCCACTTCTTGAGTGCTGGACATGATGGATTGGGCCGAAACTTCAGAGTCTTGGTGCCAGTGAGATTGCCCCATGGTAACCCATATCTTCAATCTGTCCCTGTCGTCAGGTGTCATTCGGAAGTATGGAAAGTAGCCAGGGTGGTCCCAATACTTAAACAAGAAACCCCAAACTCATAGAAAACAACGCGTCCAATATCCATACTGTCAGCGGTCAGCAAACTTCTGAGAAGGTCGTGGCAGGGCAACCCTCGGAGTACTTGCAGTCTCATGACCTGTTGACCCCTGAGCAGCATGGCTTTAGGAAAGGGCACAGCACAACTTCTGCCCTTGTCACGGTCTCATCTTGGAACAGAGTGGCTATGGACCAAGGCAAACTCTCTGGAGCCATCTTTATAGATCTCTCAAGACCTTTGATCTTGTTGATCACACCATGCTCTCCACCCAGCTCAGCTCCTATGGTCTATCACCTGAGGTGCTCAACTGGTTTTCCAACTATCTAAGTGGCAGACAGCAACTTGTTAAGTATGGGAAGGAGTTCTCGGACACTATCCCTGTTACCATGGGTGTCCCACAAGGCTCCATCTTGGGGCCCCTGCTATTCTCCATATTAGTGAACAAACTCCCAGCTGCTGCTATCCACTGCAAGCCTATCCTTTATGCAGATGACCTAGTCATCCTGACTCACTCCCTGAGATAGGGGTCATAAATCACTACCTGAGCAAGGACTTGAGGAACATCCAATCCTGGATATTGTCACATAAGTTGGTTCTAAATCTCAGGAAAACCCAGGCCATGCTCTTTGGGTCTCAGGCCAAGATTAAAGCCGCCCATACTGCAGTATGTATTTCTGGTGTCGACGGGTCAAGATCCCAGTTACTGACAACTTTAAATATCTTGGGGTGACACTGGACCCACAGCTTGACCTTGGCCGCCACATTCAGAATACTTGCAAGACTGTAAACTGCAAACTGGGTCTGGCATACAGTGCAAAAGTAATCTTACTCCTGCAGCTCGGATTGCACTTGCCAGTGGGGTGCTCCTACCCTCACTCTGCTATGGGCTTCTCTTGTTTGCCTGCTCATCCAAAGTCCACCTCACTAGGTGGTCCACTGCCCTACAATAATGTCTGCTGCTTGCGCTGGCTGCCCCATCTACTCACCATTGTGACCTCTATAGAGCTAAATTGGCTCTCACCTGCTAACCACGTAGAATCGTCCTTAGGGTGTTTCACGGAAAGGTCCATGGCACTGACACCCCTCCAGGGCTTGCAAAATTTCTTGTCCCGTCTGTCTCCTCCTCCTACTCCCTCAGGTCCCAGGGACAGGCCCTCCTCAAGACACAGCTACATGGACTCAAATGGGTGGGCAGGACTTTGCTGCATTGCTCCCAGACTGTGGAACTCCTTCCCTGCCCAGGTCCGTGCCATGCACTCACAGATGTGTCTCGTTCCTCACTATGGAACCATCTCAAACTTGCCTCAGCCTGTGGCTGCCCCAAACCCCATGAATTGATCCATCACAGCACTCCTCTGCTCTGAAGCTACTCCTGGACAAAAGACCAGACTCAAGAGGTTGCTAAGCTGTATATAGTGTCACATCTAAAGGATTTCGATACTGTGCCCCTGGAACTGCTCTTGGCTTCCATAAGGTGTTTATGTTGTTATGTTAATACTGTATAATCTATGCCTTACCACGCTCGTCACGCTGTGTTGAATCTGTAACATTACTGCTCTTATCTCCCACAAGGTGTTTATTTTTGTTATGTTAATACTGTATAATCTATGCCTTACCATATTTCATGCTGTGTTGAATCTGTATCCTCCATGAACTGTAACATGTCTAATTTGTACAATGTCGTGTATGTACTAAATCTATTATTCCTGTACTCTCCCGGGTGGGTACCTGAAAATAGGCAATTGTCTTGTCTAGTGTACCTACCTGGTTAACAAAAGCTAAATAAATAAATAACTTATGTAGCTATTCTCTGGGGATGGGGGCTTCTGGCATGTTGCAGATAAGAGGCCAGCTGTCAGAGGAAGCCATTAGTAAGCCACAGAGGCTTGGAGTCACAGCTGTGGGACATGTACCGAAGAAGGGCAGCATGGCTGGAGGTCTGCCTTGATGGACTAGGGCCCTTCAGCATCAGTGGAGGCAAGGGTGCCATCAAGAAACGCCCGGCCAGAGGGCGGGCAGTGCTGCCAGTGAAGGTGCCTAGGACACAGGAAGCAGGTAAGTGAGGTGATAGGGCAGGTGGCTTCTCAGATAGTGATGCACTTCAGGTGCTAGGCATAGCCCTAGGGGGTGGGGACAGGGATCTAGGTGAACCCAAGCGAACAGGCGGTGAAGAGGCCGAGGTGCTGGTCGTAACCTCATCCAAGGGATTGTGAGACCCCCTTGAAGAGGGGTTGAGCAGGGATACTCTGGAGTAGTCTCCAGCAGGGGGTTGAGTCAGAAGCTGGACAAGCTCCTGGACCTGATGATGGTGGTGGTGGTGGACAAGGCGGGGTTGAGGTCCAGCACGGAACCAGTAACCACCTCTGCGCCTCCGCCACTGAGCCCCCTATGTGGGATAGACAAGCAGCTGTGGTCCCACCTTACAATAAGGCTAGGCAGCAAATTAGGAATCGGGAGTATGTGGACATGTTCTCTTCTCAACAGGCCAGTGGAAGGGATGAGAAGAAGAAGGAAAAGGGTGAGGAAGCTGAAAGAAAGCCTCAAGATGCCATGCACCTTCGACAACTGGATCGCAGCCTCCCCATTTTCATGGGCACAATCCTTCAGACAGACAGGGAGTAGGGTCTGTGGCTGTTTATCTATCAGAACCAGATTACTCTCATGCACGGAGAAAAAGGGGCATTGCATGGCTGAAGTATGATGAAGAGTTCAGGAGGAGGCGCCAGGGAAGACGGCACCATGGGGTGGGTATGGTGACATGACCTCCTGGTGGATGTCATGCATGGGGGGAGTTGTGCACACTGATAGTAGCTTGCCACTGAGGCCATCCCCTGCTATAAAGGCAGAGGAAGAGGGCTGTCCCATCTGCAAGCGTGCTATTCCTACAATCAATCCAAGTGCAGTCGGGTGTCATGCCATTTCTGGCACATTTGCATGGTCCTGCATCCCTTCATCCCTCTGTACCTCCCAGAAGCCCCGAGGCGGTTCCAGCGGATGGTCTGGAAGCCAGGGAAGTCATAGGGCACACACCTGCCAGCATCAGCAAGGGTAGACATGATTAGAACTAGAGGATTTTTCCCTGGTTGGGGTGCCCTGTCACCATGACATCGCCTGCCTATGTCCAGGCACTCCGGATGTTTGTATGGCAGCTTGGGGGGTAGGGATCAATTAGGGACAGGGGGCTGACTCTTTCTGGGGGTTGCTCATGAAAAAAAAAAGGTAACAGTGGGGTTTGAGGGACACTACACCTGTCAGGGGAGCCTGGGGGAACAATGTGCATTGCCTACTGTAATGATGGATAACTAGGTTGGTATGGCCTGACATATACCTAGGGTAACACACTACTTGTGGGTTCGGGCACAGCAGGGCTGGCCAGAGGATTGGTCCATTCCGGCTGAGCAGTTGTGCACATATTTCATGCAGTCCAGAAAATGGAGATATGCCTGGGGTGGTGGTCAGGCGGTTTGCTGGCCTGTCTTGGTTCTCCAGGGCTCTGGGAGTCACCGACAGCACTAAGGTTTTAAATGTAAAGGTGCTGGAAGAGTAGGGAGGCCATTGGTTTCCCAGCAAGACATGAGGTGCCCCATCACTCCGGCACTCTTGGAGAGTGGATGGGGAGCTCTCCCAAGGGCTGCTGGACTCGATTGAGGTGAAGTTGTTCAACGATGTTTCTGCTGGCCTTTGTGGGGCCTTCAGGGTGTTGAAGCTGACACAGCCTAACCGGTTTCGGAGGCTGTTGGGTTGGGCCTAGGGACATTGTCACAACTGAGGGGTGTGTCGGTGCGGCTTCAGAGGAGTAAGACTGACCAGAGGTGGAAGGGTTGCTGGTGCCTGGTGCAGGCTCCACCAGGGGCACCCTGGAGGGTCCAGAAAAGAATGCAACCTTAGGCAGCGGGAATCCAAAAAAAGGTTATTTTTTCCAACACATAGATGGTAGACCTGTCATGGCAAACCAGTTTAGAGCAGTCCTGACACGGGCATGACAGGAGGTGGGCCTGGATCCTAGGGAGTTTGGTCTGATGGGCTAATACAGGCGCTTAGGGTGTTGGAGTTCCCAGGAAGTCTTGAGGTATGTGTGTCTACACTTGCAATAATGGTTTTCTGTTTCTTCCAGGGTCCCCGGAATCAATGGTCTGATTTGGATTTGTGGTCAGGCCTCTGTACAGCAAGCAGCAGCAACAGTAGCGGCTGGAAAGGGGAGTCCACTACAGTCCAAGAGTTGGTCTCTGGCCCAGATCCAATGGTTGGGATTTGAAGAAATGCACTGGGAAGACCTGATCCCCTGCTTCATGTGGAGGAGAGGCTCCAGCAGGTCCCGGAGATATTGGTGGTCCATCTTGGGGAGGACCTGGGGTGTCGGAAGACGGTGGATTTGTTGCTGGCCATGAGGTAGGCCCTTCAAACCATTAGGGACTGGTGGCCACAGACTGTTCTCATTTGGTACCAGCTGATCTAGAGGCCTAGATAGCTGGGGAGAGGTGGTGGCCCTCTCAGCAAAGCTTGCATCCGGGTCAATCAGGAGATGAGGAAGTTATATGGTCAGGAGGGGACTGTGATAATACATAGTCAGATTCAGGCCACTGGTCAGTTCTTGGTGGCCTAGATGGGACCTTGGCCAAGCGGGGGTTGTGGTGGTGGTTAGGAGCACTGGTTGAGGTCCTGAAGGAAGAGGGTTAGCAAGCAGCTTGGGGGTCGGACATAGTCCATCTTGTGGTGTCTCGGGAGGATCACTAGGAGATAGCATAGGGAATGGGGGATGTGATGAGCCAAATTCTTCTGAAGGGCTGTGACCTCTGGTTTGGCATGGAGGTGGACCAAGCAACCAGACCCATGGGAGGGTCACGGTCCGCCTGTAGCAGAAATATCTATACTGCGAAACAGCACTTGATGGGGGCGGCCATAGCCTGGCCCATTACTACCAAAAGGGGTAGTTCATCCTCCCTGGGCACTCGCTGCTAGTAATGCTAGTATATTATTCAATAAACGCATGGCTGCAGCAATTTCCTCCAAGACTTGTGCCAGTGTGTTTCTTTCCGGAAAGGGGGTATGGAGGGCTACCAGATAATGCAGAGGCTGCAACAAATGGCAGCAGCCGTGGTTTGTCTGGAGCCATCCTCCCTGAACCGGGAAGGAGGAGGAAGGTGGGATGGTAGAGGTGGTCCCAAGGAGATTCAGATCAGGGAGGATTGGTCAGGAACCACCAGGGACTGCCCATTTGGGAATGGGGTCACATCCTGTAGGGAAGGAGAGGAGGAATTTATTGGGACAGTGCCAGCTGTCCATCCTCTTTCTCCTCTGCCCTTCAAGGATCACCACCTGCCCACCCTCGTAAAAGCAGGGTAGTGGGGGTCAGGGAGCTAGGGCCCCTCTTTTGACCCAGTAGGGTGACTACACTAGGGGTCGGGGAGTGGCTTTTTCTGGTTTCCCTCTATCAGGGTTTTTCCAGGTTTGTCACCTCCTCCAAAGGGAGCTACACTGAGGTAAGCAGTGGGAGAATTTAAATAGGTGAGAATAAATAGTTAGGGATGGTTAATGCTATATGTACCATGATCATGGTGGCATCTCGGGAGGATCACTAAGAGATGGCATAGTGGAAAGGGGATGTGATAAGACGAATTCTTCTGAAGGGCTCATGACATCTTCTGGCTTGACATGGAGGCAGACCAAGCAACCAGACCCAGGGAGGGGTCACAGTCCGCCTGCAGCAGGTATATCTATACTACAAGGAAATGGCACCTGATGGGGGCAGCTGTGTAGCCTTGGCCATGACCAAAGGGGAAGTTGATCCTCCCCAGTGTGCTTGCTGCTAGTAATGCTAATATATTATTTAATAAATGCATGGCTCGGCCATTTCCTCAAGACTTGTGTCAGTGTGTTTCTTTCTTGGAAAGGGGGGTATGGAGGGCTACCAGACAAAGACTATTTGCATTTGCAGTGTCTCTGCTTACAGGCCTAGCTCCAAAAATACTTTCTGTGGCAGAATTGGAGAAGATAGATTATGGTGTACAAATTGCTATAATTCAGACAGACATGAGACAGTTGCAGTATGACACAGCACAAACACTTTATCAAGAAATGCAGTTTGAAACTGAGAATACAAAACAGACATTTGATCCTTTCAGAGACTGTCATTCCAGAGTAGAACATAGATCTATGCAAGTAGTTAGCACTAAGAATGGTAAAGCTGTGTGCACTGAAAAGGAAATCCTGGAACCCATAACGACGTTTGTTAAAGATACATGTAGTACAAAATCAGTTCCAAAAATTGACCCTACTTTTTTTTTTTACAACTTAATATAACTGATTTACTAGAAAAAGATAAGGATGTATTAGTGGCCCTATAACTCTAGGAGACGTTAAAAAAGTATCTTGTCTTGGAAGAATAACATTCCATCAGGTATAGACAGACTTAACTTGGAATTGATAAGCAATTTTGGGCAAAATTAGCACCTATGTTGGTGGAAGCATATAATTATTGTTTATAAATGGGTGCATTCCCTGTCTCCATGATGAAAGCCATTCTAATATACCTTTATAAAACAAGCATTTGTCAATGCGAGATGTTTGCTTGCTTATGTTGTTGTTTAGGTATTTGGAAGTGAAAGTACCATGCCTAAGAACTGTCAGCGAGGGGAAGCTCATGCTGCCTGACCGTAGCTATTTTCACTTTTTCCCCTTTAGGGGTGCGGGTGAGCAATGGCTTACTCGCAGGTGTGCCAACGTCTGCCACACGCTCACTCCCTTTACTTACATCGTCTAGTAGCACCCCTGGTCGTCACCAAGGGTTGCTACAGAGTGGTGGGTCCCTGGATCCCGCAGGATAGGAGAGGAGTCCTCCGGATGCTCAATCCTATCCCTCCCTGCCGACCCTTGCGACCTGGGCTCGTGTCCAGACCGGTCACCAGCATGGCCGCGAGGTGCTGGCGTCCCAGCGCCCTCAACCCTCAGCGCCAGTGGGCTGGAAAGCTGTATACTCCCTCCCTTCCTGCTGCAGTGTACCCTGTTCCCCGCATACAAGTCACTATTCCTCCCAGAACCTACCCCAGTTAGTCACTAACCCATAATGTGGTGTAGACCAATCCCTCAGCCACTCAAACTCCTCAAGCCTACCTTCCTCTCCATGCTTGCACATGATACCAGCAGTACCTCCAAGAATGCCACCGACTTCCCATCCCCTAACATTGCCTGCCAAACTACTCGAACCTCCCCTCACTACTTCCACAGTGTCCCCTCAAGTTGTTTGTACTCACATGGAACAGTAAATGAGTTTCTTCCTCCCCTCGCTGCATGTTTGAGCAGTGCCTGCCCTGCCCTCCTGCAGTCAACCTTGGGACAGCTTCAACCCAAATATTGCTGTGCCTTTCCCCTTTCTGCCCCATCTCACCCATTTTAGTATAGAATCCCCCAGGATGAGTACCCCCGTCCCTTACCCCTTTCCGTCGAGCACCCTTTCCACTACCCCAGTATTCGTGTTCTTCCTGCCCTTACCCTGCCAGCTGTACCCTCTGTGACTTCTGTATCTGTACCCCTACTTCAACCTCACCCGTTTTGTCTGCCTTATTCCTCCCATTGCCCTTGAACCCCTTCCCAGCCTGATTACTTTCTACTGGGCTCCCCATCCTCCTCCTCCTCCCTGCTGATTTCCAACCCCTCTCCTATCCCGCTGTTGTCGATTTAGAGCCCCATTCCCTTCTACCCGATAGTGATGCCCCTCCATCCTTGACCGTTCCCATAGCCTTCTCTCCTCCAGTCACCACCTCCTTCCTTACTAGTCCCCTTCTACTCTTTCATCCTTGCTATCTCTTCCCCTAACTGTTGCTATCCTCTCATGCCCTGCTTGTCCTCCCCTTCAATATGTTCCTGCTCCCTCTCTTTCCCATAACAGAGGTTCAAATCTATTTCTAGTTGATACCCTCCTACATCTCTTCCCTATCGATTACTCCCCTACTTGTTTCCTCCATGCCACCCCTAGTCCCTCCCTGCCCACAGCCATCTGCTCTGTTCCTGGTACTCCTTGTGGTTTCTTCCTCCCTCCCCATCAGGAGGCCCCTACCTCGGACACCCTCCCTTCTCCTGTCTTTTCTGTTAGTGCCTCTGATACTGGGGTCGGTTTCACTCCCTAGTTGTTCTTCCTCGTCCCCCTTTGCCATCCCCTATTCCCCCAGGATGCCTACCATACTCATCTGCCCTGCCACTTAGACTCCTCCTAACCTCCACAGTTCCTCCCTCAAACTAGTCAGTCATCTACAGACCATACACCCCATCCTCCAAGCCCAGTTCAGGATAATGGCGGACCCACACCCTGTACAGCCCACCACCCTTGCAAAGATACCCACCCTAATGACAGTGGCAGCTGCCCCATTTTGCCCCCATCTTATGTTATGGGCTCTTACTCCCAGGTTCTGTGCCCTACAACAACTGTTAGGGTCCTATTTACTCAAATTCATGTTCCTCCCACACTAGTCCCCTACTGCCCCCTTGCTGGCCGGGTTAATTCAATCTCAAATCTCATCCATTAGATACTGTATTACTGTAGCAATCCTAAAGCCTTCTTGTCCATTTTCACCCCTCAGCTACCATACTTTTGTTCTCAGCTCTCATATAGTTTCACTTAGCCCAGTTAGAAATCCTATTGCACTCCAAGTATTACTCAGCTCAGAAATAAACAGAACAAATAAATATGTATTATTACAGCAATCATAACAGTATAGCTCAGTACTTAGCTCAGTTAGAAAATAAACAGAACTGAATCTGTATTATTACAGCAATCCTAAAAGTATCCAATCATTCCTTTGTCTCCACTCCAGAGACCCTGTAATATAGGATCACAGAAGACCCTGGGAGGAGGGTGGGCAACTCTAAAGTCCCAGCAGAGCTTCACTGAGCTTGCTCCTACCCCTCTCTCACTTGCTCATTCTGTTTTTCCAGCGCTGCAGGCTGCTGCCCTTTTGTACTGGGCTCCTGCTGCGTTAGCACCTTTCTGCCCACAAAGAAATTCGCAGCAGTCCTGAAGGAGCCGATTAAGCTTGCTCAATCCCCATCTCTCACTTGCTCGCTCTGTTTCTCCCAGAGCTGCAGGCTGCCCTTTGTACTGAGCTCCTGCCTGCATTGGCACCTTTTCTGCCCACAAGATGTTCACAACTGTCCTGACAGAGCTCCGTTGAGCTTGCTTGCTCCCCTCTCTCACTCACTCCTTCTATTTCTCCCAGTGCAGCAGGCTGCCTTTTGTACTGGGCTCCTGCCTGCATTGGCACCTTTTTCTGCCCACAAAATCTGCAGCAGTTCCGACAGAGCTCCGTTGAGCTCGCTCACTCACCTCTCTCACTTTCGCTCGTTCTGTTTCTCCTACTGCTGCAGGCTGCCCTTTTGTACAGGGCTCCTGCCTGTGTTAGCGCCTTTATCTGCCCACAAAAATCATGGCAATCCCGACAGAGCTCCAGCTGAGCTCACTCATTCCTCCTCTCACAATTGCTTGTTCCATTTCTCCTAGCGCTGCAGGCTGCTCCTTGTACTAGGCCTCGCCCGCTGACGCCTTTTTCTGCCCACAAAGAAATCCGCAGCAGTCCCGACAGAGCTCCGCTGAGCTTGCTCACTCCCTCCCTCACTTGCTCATTCTGTTTCTCCGGCACTGAAGGCTGCACTTTGTACTGGGGCCCTGCCTGCACTGATGCCTTTTCTGGCCACAAAGAAATCTGCAGCAGTTCCGACGCATAGCTCCGTTGAGCTTGCTCACTCCCTCCCTCTCGTTCATTCTGTTTCTCCGGTGCTGCAGGCTGCCCTTTATACTGGAGTCCTGCCTGCATTGGCACCTTTTTCTGCCCACAAAGAAATACGCAACAGTCCCAACAGAGCTCCATTGAGCTCACTCACTCCCCTTTCTCCTCGCTCATTCTGTTTCTCCCGCACTGCAGGCTACACTTTTGTACTGGGCTCCTGCCTGCATTGGCACCTTTTCTGCCCACAAAAGAAATCCGCAGGAGTCCTGGCCAGACTCAGTTGAGCTCGTTCACTCCCCCCTCTCCTCGCTTCGTTCTTAATCTGTCCCAAACACTGATTTCCCACAGCAACCGCTATTCTGCGCCAGAAGTGCAAAACATATTTCAGCCAGGATGTGAAAATGACATCCTTACTGTCATAAGGAAGTGTTGAAAAAATGACAGTGTTGAAAATGTGGCGTGAAAATATTGCTAAATTTGCAAAATTACAAGGGCGTGGAAACAGTGCAACGCATGCTTGTAACACAGTCATTTTATGGATTAGTCACCAGATTTTCAACATAGGCATTTTAGGACCTCTGCTCATGAACCGTGTCACTGTCATTTTCTTAATCTGTCCTGAACACTGATTTCCCAGCAACAGCTATTCTGCACCGGAGTGCAAAAACACCTTTCAGCCAGGATGTGATAAATGACAGCTATACTATTCATAAGGAGGTGTGAAGAAATGAATGTTGAAAATCTGTGAAAATATTGCAAATTCATGAAGTTACTGAGCATGAGTAGCAACCGCGAATGCACGCCTTAAGACAGTCACTTGATGGACTATCATAACCAAATTTTCAACATAGGTGTTTTAGGACCTCTGCTCATGAACAGTGTCACTGTCATTTTCTTAATCTGTCCCAAACACTGATTTCCCACAGCGACGCGCTATTCTGCACCGGAAGTGTGGAAACACTTTCAGCCAGGATGTGATAAATGACAGATGTACTGTTCATAAGGAGGTGTGAAGAAATGGCAATGTTAAAATCTGGTGGGAAAATATTCCAAATTCATGATTCTGAGGTGTGCGTAGCAACTACTTAATACATACTCGTAAGACAGTCATTTTGGATTTTTCCGCAGAATTTAACATAGGCTTTTGAGAGAACCCACCTCATGAAAACTGGAACTGTCGTTTTATTTCTCAGTCCTGAAAGGTGATTCTCTGCGCAGTGATGGTAAATCACCTTTCAGGACAGAATAACGCTATGACAGTAGCTGAATTCATGAGGAGTGGTCTCAATAGCCCATGTTGAAAATTTGGTGCCCAAATTCCCAAAAATGCCTGACATATGCACTAAAGTTGAAAAACCTATTTATGCCATTATACAGCTTACCGGCATTTCTTAGGTTTGCTGTCGCTTTGAAGAGTGCAGACGTGTTCCCAGTCCACCAAAGATCATTGTGCCAGGTTCCGGAGGTAAGTGTGGGTGGGGGTGGAGAGGCAGGGTGCACAGAGGTGGATGCGGGTTGGGGAGGAGTAGGACAGACCACGAGGACTGTTTTCTATTTTGGGCACCCCTCAGCAGAAGACAACTTTTTGGGGGACATTATGCTGATGGGGAGGGCCCCTTCGACAAATGAAACTGGGATGGGCACTGAAGCCAATGGGGATTGGGCCCCTAATCAGGCACACAAAGACTGTTTTGGGGGCACATGCTGCCGAGGGGATTGGCACCCCCATGGCAGTTTGGCTGGATAATATTGTTTGTGAACATGGTGGCACTTGCCGCCGTGTTCACAACAATATTACACTAGGTAACGTTCACCCTCATTGCACCGGAATGGCTGCGCTGCAATGGCGAGATGGCCTGATTGCAGTTTCCAAGGTGGTGGCACGCTGGCTGAACTAGTGTCAGCAGCAGGTGCCACCCCATTGGGGAACGTGGGCCAAGCCTCCAAAGGCAGGGGGCACTGACCACAACAGTGCCACACCTCCACAACCTATTCTGCAGCATGCTGCACAAAATGTTTCTTGCGCATGCGCGCAAGCAACATAAAAGTAACAAAGGCAGACTTAAGTAACACAGACTATAAGATCTTAACTAAAAGTTTAACAGATAGGCTTGCTTGAGTACTTGAGTAGCAGAAAATCTTGCAAGCCCTTGTCAAACATGTTCAATCAGAAATAGGAGCATACAAGATAATTTAATAGCATTAAGAGAGTGTTTGTGAGAGGCACAGCAGATTCTTTAGATGGATACATCCTTCACATTGATCAGGAAAAAGTTTTAGACTATGGTTGTGTGAAATGCTGACTTTCCAATGGAGTGGAATTCACAGAATTTCAGAAAATTCTGCTGATTCGATCAGTTGTGGAATTTCAACATCCTGCATGCAAAATGTTTTTGTGGATTAACAATCCACAGTTCAGATAAACCGTGGGTTATTTTTCCGTAATCCATGAAAATTATTCCACAGTTTACATGATCTGCTGAAAATTATTCCACAGTTTACACAGAAATGCTTTCAAAATTCCACTGAACTTAAAAGAAATTATTTTGGAAGCAGAATTGCCATTCATAGCAATTTTGACTGCAATTTCACATTCCACATCCCTACTTTTGACAGCACAGCACATGAATATGTATTTCAGCACTTATGGTCTTTAATATACCAAGTAAGTTTATAGACTGGATAGGTTGTTTATATAAGAAAGCAGTACTTATTCCAAATATAAATGGTTAGTTAGGATATTAGACTGAGTTCAGAAGGGAGTTTATCAGGGTGCCCTTTAAGCCTTCTGTTCTACATATTTAGTTTAGACCCATTACAAATCTGGGGTACAAAATTCTAATAATCACAAACAAATCAGTGAATAATAACTGCCCTAAACAAGTAGCAATGTTTTGGAAACTCAACAGCATCTGTTTTTCGAATGTCCCTTTGTGCAAAAATGTTGGGAATATTCGCACACAAATGGCAGTAACCTTTGTTTAAAACAATTAAATAACAAGAACTGGTACTAAGTATATTTGAAATCAGATGGAAACAGTATAACAAAATACTCTTCAAGTATATGTGCTGTATTAAAATATTACAAGGTACAGGGTGGGAGCAAAGTTGGTGGGCTGGGTGGTGAGCTAGCTACAGGGAGACAGCAGTGAGTGGTGATGGTGGGGGCTATCATCCTCAAAGGTGGTGATGAGTGGAGTTCCACAGGGCCTGGTGTTGGGACCAGTGCTGTTTGGGATATTCATTGCAGACATTTCAGTGAGCATCAGGAGCAAAATCAGTCTGTTTGCTGATGACACCAAGATGTGAGCAGTGGTTGATAACCTAGGGAGTTGACAAGGGCATAGGAGGATCTGGATAATCTGAGTCCTGGTTGGACACCTTGCAGCTGAATTCAATGCCACAAAATGCAAGGTGCTGCACTTTGGGTTAAAACCGAGGAGCTACCATCTGGGAGGTGAGCAGTTGGAGGTGACAGAGGAGGAGAAGGATCTGGGGATGCTCATTACGGGGGCAATGAACAACTCAGCACAATGTAGAAAGGTGTCTTCAAAGGTCAAAAGGATGCTGTGTTGTATTGCTAGGGAATATCCTCAAGGAGGGGAGGTGATTCTGCCTTTGTACTGATCACTGGTTAGGTCACACCTGGTGTACTGCATGTAGTTCTGGTGCCCATACCTGAAAAGGGATGTTAAGTTACTGGAGGGTGCAATGCAGGGTGACAAAAATGATTGAAGGGCTGGGGACTTACCATATGAGAGTAGGCTGAAAGAACTGAACATGTACTCACTGGAGGAGAGGAGGAGAGGGAGATGATAAAACCTTTAAGTACATGACAGGTATAAACAAAACGTGTATGGGGCTTTTCAAACTAAGGGAGGGAGGGACACCTGAGGCCATGGTATGAGGTTTGAGGGGAAGGTTCAGGAGGAGATGAGAAGACACTTTTTACCAAGAGGGTGGTGGCTGGGTGGAATCGCTGCCAGCAGAGGTGGTATCCAGTAGAACAGGGGGGCTTCAAGAGGGTGGGTCAGAGTAAGAGGGAGGGTCAAGGGAGGGGCAGCTGGAAAATAAGGGCTGCTAGCTGCACAACTGAGCAGACATGGTAGACTGTAAGACCTTTTTCTGCTGGCAAATTTCATATGTTCATATGTTCATATTATATGGCAGGTCAGGTTCTAATGGGTACTACAACAGAAGTATGTGTCATATTTAGAAATAAGGAGAAATGTTGAAATAGTACTACAAAAAGTATATATGCAAGACGGTAAAAAGTTTTCTAAACATCGGGTGGTATGATTTTGGAAAAACAGTCCTTCCTTTTTACAAGTAAATTGATCTATAGCACATTCTCTGTCATGACAGTAGAGATACATTTCTGATGAAATAGAGAATTAGCAGGTTTATTTTGTATTTCCTTTTGTATGTATTTTATGTGAAGCTAGGAGAATTGTATGATGTGTACAAGTTTCTGTGTTGTTTTCTTTATTTTCATTAAAAGAAATCCCCTACTCTTGCAAAAAGTGCCTTGGGTTCTTTTACTTCAGCTGGACACCCACCTGAGATGGGTAGAAGGTGTCACCAGCTCACCCTAGGCATGGCGGATCCTCTACTCACAGGAGACCCCCCATGAACCCTGTGACTTTGACTGTCAAGAAGGAGCTTCCTCTCTTTCTATCAAGAGCCTTTATTTCTAAAATTTGGTAGTTAGTAGTCGAGCGGTCCTACTAAAATGAGGCATCAGTCTGACAAAAGCTTTTCCCTTACAATGTAAACCACACAAATTAGACCCAGGCAGAGTTGATAAGAAAATCATAAAAGTTTACTTGAAGAAGAAAATACAAAATATTCTGCACAGTTTAGGGTATTGGGTTGCAGACAACAATGTTAAAAAGCATTTGTCAATGCCGAATGTTTGCTTGCTGGCATTGGCAGTGGTAGTGTAGAAGTTACAGAGCTGCGTAATAGTAATGGCAGTGAAGTGTTGAACAGAAGCCAACCCCTACCACCCTGCAGAGAGTGACAGGCATTGGGGTGTGCCTTTGGGTGCGTCAGGCATAACGCCACGCCATTTCAGTACACACCACCCTGCAGACACTGGCAAGTGTCACAGTGTTCCTTGGGTCTTTGGTCCTTATGCACCCCATTCCATTAGGAAATACAGTGAGATGGGTGCAATATAGGAGAATGGGGTGAACTTTGGGGCGAAGAGTCCAAGGCATACCTCGATGCTTCTCACTGGCTGCAGGGTGTGGAATGGTATGAGCATTACAGGCAAGAATCCCAAGTCACACCCTGATGCCTGTCATTCTCTACAGGGCTGGGCGTTATGGTTGGAAACCCTAATACCTCAGGCATTCGTTGGTATTTTCACTCCAAATGTTCAACATGGTTTTTGTGACCCCACCTCATGAACAGGGGAATATCAGTTTCTTAGCCGAAAGCTGCTTATGCACAGCGACTACGCATTTAGCACCACAGGTGCAAAACATTCAAACAGGATGTAAAAATGACAGCTGTACTGTTCATGGGGAGGTGTAAAAATGGCAATGTTGCAAATCTGCAGTAAAAATATTTAAAAAATGGTGAAGTCACTGCGTACATAGAAACTGTGCAGCACACCCGTAATATAATTAGGTTGGGGATTTTTACAGCAGATTGTCAACTCAGGCATTTTGGTGCCTCCAATCATGAACAGTGTCACTGTGATTTTCTTTATCTGTCCCGAACAATAATTTCCCGGCGACCACGCGTCTCTGCGCTGAAAGTGTGAAAACACACTTCGGCCATGTTATGAAAATGACAGCTGTACTGTAAATAAGGCAGTGTGGAAAAATGCCACTGGTGAAAATCTGGACTTAAAATATTACGAAGTCATGAACTTACGAGGTGCGTGGAAACTGCGCAATGCTCACTAATAACACAGTCATTTATGGACTTTTGTCACCAAATTTTCAACATAGCCATTTTAAGACCTCTGCTCATGAACAGTGTAACTGTGATTTTCTTACTCTGTCCCAAACATTGCTTCGCACACAACAGCACCATTATGCGCTTCATGCGAAAACACATTTTAAGAGCATATAAAAATAGCAGCTGCACTGTTCATAGGAAGTGTAATAAAATGGCAATGTTGAAAATCTAGATGAAAAATATTAAATTTGCAAACTTATGAGCATGCATATTAGGAACTGTATAGCCGCTTTCGTAAAACAGTCATTTTTAGGAATGTTTTAGCCAAATTTTCAACATAGCCATTTTAAGATCTCTGCTCATGAACAGTGTCACTGTGATTTTCTAATATGTCCCATACACTGATTTACGCATCGGCCTAGCCATTGTATGCGCTACATGGAAACACATTTTGGGCAAGATGTGAAAAATGACAGCTGTACTGCTCATAAGGAGGTGTGGTAAAATAGCAATGTTGAAATCTGGTGAAAATATTGAAATTCATGAACTTCACGATGCGTGAGAACTGCAGCAGCTCGTAAAACAGTCATTTTTGGAATTTTTCACCAAATTTTCAACATAGCCATTTAAGACCTCTGCTCATGAACAGTGTCACTGTGATTTTCTTAATTTGTCCCGTACATTGATTTAGCACACCGACTCGCCATTGTGCGCTTCCCATGAAAGCGGAAACATGTTTTGGGTGAGATGTGAAAAATGACAGCTATACTACTCATAAGAAGGTGTGGTAAAATGGCAATGTTGAAAATCTGGAGTGAAAATTTGAGAAAATTTGCGAACTTAGGAGGCGTGTACTGGAACTGCGCCAATCTGCGCTAAGTAAAACAGTAGTTTTGAAATTTTTCCACCAAATTTTCAAAATAAACTCTTGAGAACCCACCTTATGAACACTGGCAGTGTCATTTCATTAATCGGTCCAGAAGGTGATTTCGGCGCGGTGACTGCGAATTACCCTTCGGAGGACGAACATCATGACAGTGACATTATTCATGAAGGAGGTCCCAAAAACCCCATGTTGAAAATTTGGTAAAATTCCAAAAAATGTCTGAGATATGCAACAAGTTGAAAACCCCTATCTAGCCCATTATACAGCTTACCGGCATTTCCTCAGTTCGCGGTGGCTTTGAAGAGTGCAGACTTGTTCCGGTCCACGAAGATCGTCGCGCTGAGATCGGAGGTAAATATGGGTGGGGGTGTGGGGAGGCAGGAGTGCGCAGTGGGTGGGTGCGGGTTGTGGGAGGGGCCAGGAGACTACGTGGGACTGTTTTTTCTTTACGGTGTTCTTTTGTTTCCAATGACGACACGGGACGTTTGCCACATGGGGTGGGCTCCCAGCATGGAACAAGGATGTTTGGGGGCGTTCAGCCCGACGGAGGATTGGGCAACCCGTCACCCAAAGCATTGATTGACATGCTGGGGTGGGCTCAAGCGTGGCACCATACTCGGGGTGAGGACAGTGGAGCCGGCGGGGGTTGGGCACCCAGCATGGCATTTGGAAAGCTTTGGGCGGGGCGGGGCGCAGCACAGCCGGCGGAGGTTGGCACCCGTCGGCTATGCGCGGCAGTGTGTGCGCAAAGGGGAGGGGCGCGCACGCCTGCGTGTGTGTGGTGGGGAGCTGGCATGAGCAAGCGGTATCTTATCGCTGCTCACTGAAGCGTAGCTCCCTTTGAACTGTATGCCACTGCATTTTGGAGCTTGTCATAGACAGCTCCAGCATGCATTAGCTTAGGGCGCGCTGCCAACACACTGACTGAATTGGAAGAGGGGTGACCCACCTCTGAAATCTGTGATGATGGCACTATGTTTCTTGCACATGCGTGCAAGCAAACATAACAAACATAATAAATGTATCTTAATTTTTGAAGACCGGGTTTTTTTTTTTTTTGCGTGCATATGGCGTATGAATGAGGGATCCACTCACTGTAGATCAAGGGAGGATGTGAAATGGTGCAGGTACATGGGGGTGAACAAAGTGGTAGACAGTAAGCCCTACCAGAGCTTCAGGCTGATGTAGCACAGCTGGACTAAGGCAGGGAGGATGTGAAATGGTACAGGTACATGGGGGAGGTGAACAAAGTGGTAGACAGTAAGCCGTACCTGAGCTTCAGGCTGATGTTGCACAGCTGGACTAAGGCACAAGCACCCACGGCAAGTTCTTATAGTCCCCATTTATATGTCCATTTATGTTCTTACAGCGCTGATTGCCTAACTGAGCCAAGATGTAAAACAGATACTAAAATGTCAGGTTTATTTCAGGTGACCATGTTCTTATAGTCCCCATTTATATGTCCGTTTATGTTCTTACAGCATTGATTGCCTAACTGAGCCAAGATGTAAAACAGATACTAAAATGTCAGGTTTATTTCAGGTGACCAGGATCGTAGTGGGGATAGGGACAAGTGAAACAATGTCCTGAGAATGTGCTTAAACTTATTAACCGTTGCTGTGCAGGGTGATACGGTCCAGAATACCTATACGTTCAAATTCTGTTTGCAGCCTAAAGGTGCTTAGGTGGATTGGCATTTACATTACTCAGCGGCAAATCTTTTCATACTTTTGTGATCATCGGTTAAGATGTAACCATTAACTGATGACAGACACTTGGGGACATGAAACTGTGCTACCAGCAAAGTTGCATTTGCAAAGTCCTGAATATGTATCTGTTGGTAATGAAATGAAAACTGTCAGCTGATAACATTCAGCCACTGTCCATTGCACAGAATAGACATCTCACTGATAGATCTGGAGCAAGGGACATGCATTTACCAATAACACCACTACAGCTCAGACACTGAAGAAAGAAGTTCATGCATTTTTCATGGCTGTTAACTTTTCAGCATTTTAAAACAGTTACTTAGCATCTGCACTAAGATGTTACATGTAGCTGAACTGAATTTTGACACCAGAATCCCTACGATCAACATTTGTCAGCAAAAGTGAATTGAAAAATCAATAGATGTACAAAATGGTAAGTGACATGAGTCAATAACAACATATCTGCACGTAATACTTGGCTTAAAATTTGAGCACCACCATATTCCACCACAGCGTCAAACAGGGATGCCATTTATAATTCAGCTAATGTCAAGCAGTTTCGAGCCATAAAAAGAATTCCTGTATCAGTATGGTGGCACAGCAGGATCAGAAATTATGAAATAAAATGCAACAACACCCGTCGGCCATATGTTGTTGCAGGTGGAGGAGTGCATGAGCACCCAGGGTGGAGCTGTTAGCGACTTCAGATTCAGCCAGAGAAAGGGTGGATTAAGCTTGTGAGCTACGGTTGAATTTGTGTTTTCTTTTTCTATACCTGGTTTTCGCTATTTTGTTGAGGGCACATGTCCAACCCTAAGATGTTTAGGGTCGAAGGTGATGTGACTTCATTGAGCATCTGATTTGAGAAAGAGCTGTGTGATTCTATCTAAATGCCAGCTCACGGCAATTCAGAGAAAGAAAAATATTTTGAAGCTGCATTACCAGACTAAGTGTGCAATTTAGTGAATTACCACACAGGGTGTGTATATGACAGCACTAAAAGGCGCATTAAAGTGCTTCAGTCATGAAAACCTCCCCACTGGCTGCTGCTGAAATGCATAGCAGTATGTTCTCCTTTGTGCATTCTGGCTGTTCTTTGCTTCAGCTGCAGGTAGTACATGCGCTCAAGTTCGTTTGCATAGGTTTTAGCATGGGAGTTCACATTGACAGAGTCTAGTAAGAGAAAACGCTTGGAATTACACATACAACGAAGTCTGAGTTTTCACATCAAATGCTGAGGTTTTTTTTTCTGGAGGATTAGAATCCATGGAGTCCATGAAGGTGTGCTTTGGAAGCTGGCGTGTGTAAGGACTGTTAGGCACCCACACATTTTGGTGGTCCTGCTGTGGCAGGAACAGTTTATTAAAGTAATGATGTGTGGCTTGTCTCTCTAAGCTAGACAAGACTACACCATCCTATCAGGTAACCGACACAGTTGATCTGTGTGTGTGTGTGTGGGGGGGGAGGAGCTGCTCACTGAAGCATAGCTCTCCTTTCAACTGTATGCCACTGCATTTTCAACTGCTGTCACAGACAGCTCCAGCAGTGATTGGAGAACTGTGACCCGCCTGCAAATACACTGACTGAATTGGAAGATGCTGACACACCTCTGAAAACTCAGATGATGGCACTATGTTTCTTGCACATGCGTGCAAGCAAACATAAAAATGTGGAAGTAAACAATAAACCTACACACTATGAATACTACAAGTTTCTACCTTATTGATAGTTGGAGTCCAAGGTATGAAAAGTCCCATCTGCCAGAAAATTTCCGTTTCTGAAGAGTTCTCAAAAGTTCAGCAAGATGATGTCAGTCTGAATTTTCTTCATTAGCAAACTTCAGGGTTTTCAGAGAAAGTTCCTTTCCCAAAAGTGTTTCTCTCTTCTTCAGTGAGGCAAAGTTCTCTCACTATCAGTAGTTCTTTTCCAGCAAACTACCCAAAGCTAATCCTTGGCAAAATTATACCAAAAGCAAGACTCTTAACTGTGTGTTTCCTCTTATACAGCCAGTGATTTCACTCCAGTCTACCCTTCCAATTGGAGGATACATTTATTTTACAAAATTCAGCAGTTACATTTTTGTTTTGTACCAGATTCAGTAGTTCACCTTTTTTCCTGCAGGTGTCTCTCTTGCTCCAGCCTAGCCCTCTAGAGTATCAAATACCCTTATTTCCTTTAATATATTTTGTCTTTGTTCTCCTGGCCAGCCCCTGCTGAGACACTTACTGAAATAGATAATAGATAATAAAGATCTAGCCACACCCACTTACAAGCTGCTAGAAGCTTCCACAACTGCAACAGAAACAAATAGAGGTCCAGCCCTAGTCAGCCCTGCAGCCCAAAGCTCCTGAAATCAAACACAAGATCAGTGAAATTAAGAAAATCTCAGAAATACTTACAGCAGCTGAAAATCCAGCCACACCAACTTACAAGCTGCTAGAAGCATCCACAGCTGCAGCCAAAGTAAACAGAGACCCAGCCCTAGTCAGCCCAGCAGCCTGCAAGCTGAAACATATGTACTTTGGGCCTGCCAGCCCCCTCCAGACACACACATATAATTACCAGTACTGACAATATTTAGGTAGATGAACAGCATGTGTACATTGGTTCTGCTCCCCTCCCCACATACACACACACTCAGTTACTGGCAATGACAATATTTAAGCAGATCAGCAACATGTGTACTTTGGCTCTGCTCACCCCTGCAACACTCACACACACACACACTTACTGGCAATGACAATATTTAAGCAGATCAGCAGCATGTGCACTTTGGTTCTGATCTGCCCCCGACACACACACACACACACACACACCCACACACCAAATTACTGGCAGTGAGAATCCTTAGCTAGCAACTCACTACAGGTGACATTCTCACAAGGAGAATGTCGTGGGAAAGTGCACAACAAGAACAGCATGAGTCCAAACAGCTACAGGGTGCTCAATGCCGCATGATGGACATAGCGTGTGACCCTGTAGCTGTTTCTGGGAAGGAGGTAAGAGGTCTGCTGGAAGAGGTCCGTCAAGCAGCTGCTGTGGCTAAGGGAGTAGAGCAATTGGCACTGGAGGGCAATGAGGCTGACTGTGGACCAGGGTTCTATTCCGGTCCCAGAGCCGATAAACACTTTCATTTTTTGTCTTGTGGTGCTCCCACCAACTTTCGCCCTCTCAGAGGAGGATATTTTAGATGGGGGGTTGGGAGGCTAACCCCATAATAGGATGTATGGGGGTGGGGCCCTGCTCAGGAAAGAAAGATATTTGTTTTTCAGGTGGCTACTGTTTAGACAGTGCAGTATAGTGCCACACTGTTTTGACATGCATTATGACCCCGTGCCATTTGATTTGTAGAAACATAGATACTTTCAACTGATAATGGTTCTTGTGGCCCATCCAGTCTGCCTACAACCTTCCTAGCAGTGAAATGTATCCTTGCTCCATGTATACCCTGCTCTATATGTACCCTGACATGATCACAGTAATGGAGAGGCCTGGGTGGTTTAGGTTTGTACCAAAGTTGTGCTAGAATTGCAAAGAGGTCTGGCACAGGGTTCTTCTGCTCCACCCTCTCAGGGAAGGTGGAGGATATTACTAATTGGCTGGTCATATGTGCTGTCCCTATCTTTTGAAAGGAGATAATTCTCAGGATCCTCAGTCTAACAATGGCAGTGCTGAGAAATGGAATAATAGATAGGAAATAATCACTAACACACTCCATCGAGGGATTCTAGTGGCATCATAAACCACAAGAGTAAAGCTGAAGGGTTTGTGATGTCGCAAAAATCAAAGATGGAATGCAACTCTAGTTACTGCTCGTTTCCTGTCTGTTATGTTTTGTAATATATGGATCACTCCAAACATTTCAATCAGGCCTTTGGTTTCCATTCCACATAGAAGACTGGTGAACAAGCTGGGCAGCCTGGGGTGGGGTGCATGTGGTAAACTTGTGTAACCCCCTGCAAATGGGGTTCCCAAAAGACTTCCAGGAGCTTGCTTGAATGCTCCAAGCCTGAATGGTGTTTGGCGTTTAAGCCATTTATCAGTGAGTGATTTTAGAGCCTCTGGTACTGTCTCTTTAAGAGCTGTCTGCTTGCAGACATAATTAGTTTGTATGGGGGACTGTGTGCTTCTTTGTGAGTACCACTCGAGCTGCTGCCAATTTACTCCATTTTTGCAGTCACTAGAGTGCAAAGGGAACCTATCTGAAAGATGTAACTGTTTGCCAGAAATCATTTAGAGTAATAATGAAAATACAGTTTGTCTAACCTGCTTTCTTTGCAGTCAGAACTGTGTTTGCCTAGTTCCCCATTCTAGTTTTGAACTGCTGAACTGGACCAATCAGTGTGGGTTAAGGTAGCTCTAAAATGGTGCCTTGGACGAATCAGAACCTGGACTCGTAATCTGAGCCAGCCACAAGAGGATTGTATGGGCAGTGACTCTGTGAGATGTAGTTTGGACTTGGCCTTTTGGACCAACAGGGGCAGTCTATTGTGAGTGACAGCCAATCCAGCCAAGAACTGGGAGGAACTCAAAGGAAGTTCCGGTTTTGTCTGCTGGAGTTTCAGTTGAGCTCTGGCAGTGAAGAGGAAGGAGCCCTGTGCTTTTCAGTGTGCAGTTTTAGTCGGGAAGCGTGTGAAGGCCCAGAGTTCCGGTCTGCAGCTTGTGTAACTGCTTGTTAGGACTGAATCCGTCCTGTGAAGAGAATCAAAGGATATCTGAAGAGTAGAAACCAGGCTCACCCTGTAGAAGACTGGAGAAATTGCTGAATTGCACTCGTCTGTCAGGAACTGAAACTGCTGTGTGTTCTCCCGGTATTGTGCAGTAATTGCGATCGGGATAGAAGCAGCCTGCCTGGTATAGTACTTTCTTTTACCATATAAATGTGTGAGGAGGGTTGTGCAGCTCAAGTGAATCCTGCTGCCATTAAAGGACTTTTGCCTGTGACTGTTTACCATATAAATGTGTGAGGAGGCTTGTGTAGCTCGAATGAATCCTGCTGCCATTAAAGGACTTTTGCCTGTTGCAGTTTGCCATATAAATGTGTAGGAGTCGTGGAGCTCAAGAGTAGCCCTGCTGACATTGAAGGACCCTATCTTGTTTGGAGGTCGTGAGATACTAATTCAGGGTCGCTCCCTGTTGAATTGCCACATTGAATCCAAATGGAATTACTGTACTGCTGACTGTTTAATTTTCTTTTCTCTGTGTGAAAGGGCCCCTACCAGCTGCCACGGTTTGGACTAGCCACTAGGGCTTGGGTACCCAGGGACAGTAACTGGTAGGGATAGGCCTGTGCACAGAGCCATAGGTAGATGAGTAAAGTGATAAGCTAATTAACCTGATTCCCCTGTCCTTGTTATATTCCCTAAATAAATCAGAGCTGCTTGTTTCAGCAAAGTTATACTGCCTGAGGTATTTGTCTATGTTAAAGTATTGTACTGTGATTGTTGCACTGTATCTTATTTTACAGGAGGTCCCAGTGCCTGAACCAGTCCTGGGGGTAAGTGTATACTGTGAAGGTAATTCTGATATATTGTGTGGGCCACTAGTGGGAAGAAAGGGGGTTGCAGTGTCCCAGAGGGCTGTGACCAAGTTAGTTTAACTATTGCAAACCCTGACCTCTGGGTGGAGGCACCTACCATCGGATCAGGCCCCTCAACCTGTTGGTGGCAAATCAGGCAGGGGTAGTAGCCCCAGGGATAGCGCCTTCTAGGGGTTACATCTTGGAGGCTCACCGCTGGGATTGTGTGTCCTCTAGTGGCCATATTTACAACCACTATTAAGAAAAAATGGGTACCCCGACAGAAGTGGCTGTGCACCAGCTGGTGGAGTGGTGTACTGGGAGGAGATCGACCCCAAAATGCTATGCTTATCCTGGACATCCCCTGGGTATCAATATGGACACTGTACAGGAGTACTTTCAAGGTGGAAGGTTTACAAAACCCTGTGGTGGTGGGTCGACATGCTAATCTGCTCACCCACACTTTCCTGGCCCTAGTAGAGTTTAAGGATCCCATAGATAGCTCCAAAATGCCACAGACCATTACCCCAGAGGAGTCCTCACTGCCTGGAAGAGTGATAACTAAGGACAGTAAAGACCTGGGGAATGAGCCCCCACCACTGTCTGAAACTTTTGAGGAGAAATTTGCTAAATGGTTGCTGGGGAAGGGATCCTGTGGAGGACTTGAAGAAACTATTCTTGCCACCTGGGGTGTTCCTCCCCAACACCCTCTCCCGCTCCAGTACCCGTAATGGTGGCTGAACCAATGCAGACTCCTATTTCTGCACCTGCCATTAGTCACGACTCTTACGAACGTTGAGGATCTTCTCTGGCACCCTCCCACCCCCAGGGCAGGATGACTGGGAGACCTGGATGAACTATGTTGCCCCAAGTGCTAGAATGGCAATGCTCGGAGGCCGAAAAGCAAAAGGGTTAGTGAGAGCCTCGAGGTCCTGCCCTGGCTACCATCCGTGCTAAGCAGACCCAGTAACCCTGAAGTGACTGCACAGGCCTATCTTGAGGCCTTGGAGAATGTATGGGAGCCCAGATTCTGATGAGGACCTATGGTGGAGTAAGAAATGCACAACAGTACCAAGGAGTTGTTGTCTGTGTATGTATGTATCTCGGCTGGAAAAATTGTTGCAGAATGCCTCAGAAAGGGTAGTTGCCAGCAATTGAACTGGACCGAACAAGGCTGGACAGGATCCTTAAGTCTGCCCCTTCTCAGAACTGCTGTTGCTTCAGTTCGCCTGGCAAATCGACTGGAATCCCCACTCCTCATGATGAGTTAATGAGAGAATTCGAGGAGTTGAGAAAAGCGACCTGGAGGACCTGCACCAAGAGCTGCGGCTATGACCCGAGTGACTGAGGGTGACCCATCAAGTGAAGTTCAGGGACAGAGGTTGGCAGTCAATGAGGTGCTCTGACAAGGAAAAAGATATGCCACAATGGGGCGAACTGTTGAGAGATCGAGGAATTCAAAACAGTCCCTTTATGAAGGCCACGCCTGCAAGTACGGGCCCTGACCTATATCCGACTGCATCTGCTATGGGGTGGGGGTACCCACCATGTATCTCCTGCTGATAACAGCTCCAAACTCAATTCCTTGATCATGGAAGTGGAGAAACTGACGAGATGTCTCCAAATGCTTATCACACGCAGACAGAGATGGCACCCAGGTTTCCAGTTAGTAGTACCCCGCCCTGGCTCCCAGTGTGGCGCCTCGCCAGCTCAAACTCCAGAAAGTATGTTTTGCTATAACTGTGGGAAGGATGGGCACATGAAGAGGAATGCTGGTCCCAAAAGACACTGACAAAGCTGCATATAGGCTACAAGGAGAGCTTGGAGAACAAATCAGTGGTTAAGAGGTGCACAAAATGATCCCAGTGAGGCACCAAAATGCTAACTCATGTCCTTTTGTGGCAAGGTCAGTTGCTCAGGCCACGCTACGCCTCTCAGACTGGTCCAGAATAGTGGGTCCCTCCATGGAGACCACTGTAAAGGTGAATGGAGTGTCTACAAGAGCTGTGATTAGACAGTGGCTCCCAAGTGACAATTATGTTCCAGGATTGGTATCAGAAGCATTTGTCAGATGTACCCTTACAACCATTAGGAGGACTGCATGTATGGGGTTAAGTGAGAAGGCCTACCCCTATTCCGGGTATATCCGAATTTGACTGTCTTTCCCCACCTCCGTGGCTGGGTGGCGAACAAGTAGAGACCCTAGCCTTAGTGTGTCCCCCACTGGACTGTATGATGGTGTCCCTTTGTTGATTGGAACAAATGCTCATATGTTAGGAAGGCTGGCACAGTTATATTATGAAAAACAGGGTCAAAGACTAGTAGAGCTTTAAGAGTTCGGCTTTAATTAAGAAGGCCCATGAGGCACAGAGATGCTGAAAAATAGAACCAGAGGAACCGGTTGGAATTATATGGAAGAAGGATCCTGAGTCTCTGATCCTGGCGCCAAATGCCCAGTGTACCTTACAGGGAGAGGTCCGTATCAGAAAGGATGTTAAGAATAAAATATTAATGTTGGATGCACCAAGCGATGTAAAATTGCCAGAGGGACTGCTGGTCAAGCCTAGTATTTTGCCCACTAGAGCCCATGCTTATGCCAGAAGGGTAATGGTCCAAGTTCATAATGTGTCTGAAAGAGAGACATTGAGTAAATAGAGGTTGCATCCTGGCTAATGTGCATTGTGCAGACACTGCAGTGCTACCAGCAGCAAGAGTTCAAGGAAGAATGACAGAATCGCCACAACTTGTTTGATTTGCGACTCCCGCTGCCAGCTGAATGGAAAGTGAGGATCAGTGAGAAGCTTGCCCAGAGAGACCAGGTGTTTTCTTTAAAGGAATGGGACATAGGATCGTGCAAGGGGCTGAGCACAATATCCGGCTGCATGGCGAAAGACCATTGTGAGGTCTCGACGCCTGGCACCTGCTGACATAGATGATGTGGGCGGCATCTGCAAGAGATGTTAGCTGCTGGTGTAATACAAGAATCCAGAAGCCCTTATGCTTCCCCATTGTAGTAGTGAGGAAAAGAATGGGACAGTAAGGATGTCGTGGATTATAGCACCTTAAACCGCGGACTATCCTGATCAGTACACAATGCCCGCATTCAGGATGCTTTGGACTGCCTAAGCGGAGCAAGTGGTTCTCTGTGTTGGATCTCCATGTGGGTACTACCCGATCCCGATGGCCCCAGAGGACCGTGAGAAGACAGCCTTTATCTGTCCGCTTGGCTTCTATGAATTCATGAGGATGCCTCAAGGTTTCAGGTGCCCAACCACTTTTCAATGATTGATGGAGCGTGCAGTGGGGGACATGAACTTACTAGAGTGCCTGGTATACCTAGATGATGTTATTGTGTTTGGCAGCTCACTGGAGGAACATGAGAGCAGATTATTTAAGGTATTGTACTGACTGGAGGACTTTGGCCTTAAACTGTCCATTGATAAGTGTCAATTCTTTCAAACATCAGTAAAGTATGTGGGACACATAGTATCCACCGAGGAATAGAGACCGACCCAAGTAAAGTTGAGGCCTTGACCACCTGGCCACAGCCCAAAATCTAAAACTGCAAAGATTCCTGGGATTCTGTGGTTATTATCGGCGTTTCATCAAGGACTATTCAAGGTGATCCGCCCTTTACTTAACCTTACTCAAGGTATCCCCCAACCCACAAAAATACCAAAAGTCAGCGTCCCTCAAGACTGAAAGAGTGTATTTTCGTCCGAGTGAAGTATTTGGGGCCGCTGGACTCCTGATTGTGAGACGGCTTTTCAGAGATCATATATCAACTTACCCATGCTCCAGTGCTGGCCTATGCCGATCAAGAAAACCTTATGTCCTGCACACTGATGCTAGCTTGCAAGGGTTGGGGCTGTGTTGTACCAAGAGCACAAGAATGGCCTGAGACCAGTGGCCTTTGCCAGTGAAGCCTGACCCCATCCGAAAAGAACTATCCTGTACATAAATTTGGTTCCTAGCTTTGAAGTGGGCTATTGTTGACCAATTCCATGAGTACTTGTATGGGGCTAAAATACTAGTAAAACTGACAATAATCCTTTGACCTATGTGCAGACCTCAGCTAAGTTGGATGCCACTGGCCATAGGTGGCTTTCTGCATTATCTACATACGACTATGCTCTCGAATACCAAGCAGGTCTGAACCACATAGATGCTGATGCTCTCTCCCGGATGCCTGTTTCCCAGAATGATTGGGTCAGATTGGCAGAACCTGACATTCGGTACTCTGCGGAAGTTTGACAGGGAGGAACAAATGTCCACGGACGCAGTGGACTGCATGGTGGATTGCTTGGGACCCTCTGAGAATTGCATACCTGCTGCTTATTGCTACTTTTCTGCAATAGACATTGGTGCACTGCCTCAGCTGGACAATGACAGTATGTGGGCTCAATCCCGTGATCCCATGATCAAATCAGCTTTAGAAGCCCTCTATGCAGGAAAAGATGTGTCCAAATTACGCTCCACTGATTTGAGAACTGCACTGTTATACAAAGAAGGTCCTAAGTTGAAACTGATCAATAAACTGTTGTACAGAGAAACAGTAGACAGAGGGGACAAGTAGACAAACAACAACTAGTGCTGCCCACTGCCTTTTGAGACTCAGTACTGAGGTCCTTGTACAGCCACATGGGGCACCTTGGTATAGACAGAACACTTGACTTGGTGAGATCCAGATTCTATTGGCCTAAGATGGGGGCTGATGTGGAGCAACACATTCGAACTTGTAGTCGCTGCTTACAGAGAAAGCTTTGCCCCAGAGGGCTGCCCCTTGTTAACATCACCACCAGTGCACCCATGGAGCTGGTCTGTATTGATTTTCTGAGTTTGGAGTCAGATCAAAGAAATATCAGTAATGTGCTGGTGGTCACTGACCATTTCACGAGATATGCCCAAGCTTTCCTACCAAAGACCAGAAAGCATCCACTGTGGCCAAAGTACTTGTAGAAAACTTTTGTGTTACTATGGGGCTCCACAAAGAATCCATTCTGATCAAGGAGACTTTGAGAGTCGTCTGATCAAAGAGATGCTTTCTCTGTGGGGAGTGCAAAAGTCCAGAACCACTCCTTACCACCCCCAGGGGACCCACAGCCTGAACGTTTCAACTGCACTTTGCTAGATATGCTAGGCACCCTACACCCAAAGGACAAGCCTAGATGGAGCCAACAAATTAGCACCCTGGTACATGCTTATAACTGCACCAAAAGTGATGCCACTGGTTCTCCCCTACCGCCTGATGTTTGGAAGAGAAGCTCAACTGCCGGTAGATGTGTGTTTTGGGGTCTCTCCTGATGGGGTTCAAGCTGACAACTATTTGCAGTATGTGCAAAGTTAAAGGCCCAGCTAACTCATGTACCAACTGGCTCAAACCATGGCTGCCAAAAGAAATCTGGCCAACAAAGAAAGGTATGATAAAAGGTGAAAGCACAGGAACTCCAGGAGGGAGATCGGGTATTGCTAAGAAATCTGGGACTGCATGGCAAACACAAGATTGCTGACAGGTGGCACCATCTCCCTCACATTGTAGTGGGCAAGCTAGATGATCTGCCAGTGTACAAAGTAAGGCCTGAGAATAATTCAAAGATGTAAAAACAATGCATAGAAATCATTTACTGCCCATTGGACAAATCTTGATTGAGTCTGAACCCCAGAAGATGCCCCCTCTGGACCAGTGACTAGAGCTGCTGCTAAGAAAAGATCAAGAAAGTCTGCACCTACAGAATCAGAGTTAAGTGTTCCCTCCACAAGTCCCAGTTGAGCATGACTGTCAGTCCATATCAGAAGAAAGTGAGAGTGACTTTGAATACTATCCTTCTTACGAACTGAGTCAATTGTTTGGGGCAATCCCTAGTCAATACTGGAGACGAAGCTGGGCCTTCTGGACTGTCTAAGCCCCCAGCTTCGTCCCTGGAGCCAATGCTCCCAGAAAGTGAAGTGCAAAGCATCAGATCAGATGAAATGGAATCATTGTGCATGGTTGAACTGTTTGAGCTTTCAGGGAGGAAAATGATGGATTGGGGCAGACTGGTGATACGCCAGAACAAGAAGAGTATTTTGAGTGCCCTGACAGTCCACTGCCAGTGTCCAAAGCTCTCCATGTGAGCCGAATGTTGTGGACTCAGAAACTGTAACTCCTGGAGCTGAAAGTGCCCCAAGTTCTAGCCTCTCTACCCCCATGGAGACTCCTGACAAGTGAGGACAATGCTGAAAATGAGGCTCAGAGTGCAGAGACTGTAACAGTTCCCCTAGAAAGACTGGTTGAGCTGTAAAGCCTGTGGTGCACCTCAGTTATGATTCACTTGGGAGGCCTGTGGACTTGCCTCTCAATGTTGTCCATAAAGGAGTGTATGTGTCCTCGAGCTCATTGCCCAAACTGAGCATCAGTGCTAACTCCAAGTTACTTGTGTTGCCCTCTAAGTATGGTGCCCTTGCCCGTCCAGCCCCAAGGTAACTGATAGGGAAGTGCCCTCTCTTCAGGTTTCATGTACAAGAGGTAATAACTTGAGTTATGGTACAATGTGTGTGTAATACTATGTAAAAGTGATGTACTGCAATGTTTCAGAAATGTGTTCTTGGTAAAATGATATACTGACTGATGATTACATGTGTGAGCCTAATGCAAATGTATATGGTTGCAGTTAAAACTTATGGGTACTTGCTTGACGAAGGACGTCAAGCTTTCCCAGGCTAGGAAGGGTGTAACCCCCTGCAAATGGGGGTTCCTAAAAGACTTCCAGGAGCTTTCTTGAATGCTCCAAGCCTGAATGGTGTTTGGCGTTTAAGCCATTTATCAGTAGTGTTTTTAGAGCCTCTGGTACTGTCTCTTTAAGAGCTGTCTGCTTGCAGACATAATTTGTTGTATGGGGACTGTGTGCTTCTCTGCTTGAGTACCACTCGAGCTGCTGCCAATTTACTCCATTTTTGCAGTCACTAGGAGTGCAAGGGAACCTATCTGAAAGATGTAACTGTTTGCCAGAAATCATTTAGAGTAATAATGAAAATACAGTTTGTCTAACCTGCTTTCTTTGCAGTCAGAACTGTGTTTGCCTAGTTCCCATTCTAGTTTTGAACTGCTGAACTGGACCAATCAGTGTGGGTTAAGGTAGCTCTAAAATGGTGCCTTGGACGAATCAGAACTTGGACTCATAATCTGAGCCAGCCACAAGAGGATTGTCTGGGCAGTGACTCTGGGAGATGTAGTTTGGACTTGGCGCCTTTTGGACCAACAGGGGCAGTCTATTGTGAGTGACAGCCAATCCAGCCAAGAACTGGGAGGAACTCAAAGGAAGTACCCGGTTTTGTCTGCTGGAGTTTCAGTTGAGCTCTGGCAGTGAAGAGGGAAGGAGCCCTGTGCTTTTTCAGTGTGCAGTTTTAGTCGGAAGCGTGTGTGAAGGCCCAGAGTTCCGGTCTGCAGCTTGTGTAACTGCTTGTTAGGACTGAATCCGTCCTGTGAAGAGAATCAAAGGATATCTGAAGAGTAGAAACCGGCTCACCCTGTAGAAGACTGGAGAAATTGCTGAATTGCACTCGGTCTGTCAGGAACTGAAACTGCTGTGTGTTCTCCCAGGTATTGTGCAGTAATTGCGATCGGATAGAGAAGCAGCCTGCCTGGTATAGTACTTTCTTTTACCATATAAATGTGTGAGGAGGCTTGTGTAGCTCAAGTGAATCCTGCTGCCATTAAAGGACTTTTGCCTGTGACTGTTTACCATATAAATGTGTGAGGAGGCTTGTGTGCTCGAGTGAATCCTGCTGCCATTAAAGGACTTTTGCCTGTTGCAGTTTGCCATATAAATGTGTGAGGAGTCTCGTGGAGCTCAAGAGTAGCCCTGCTGACATTGAAGGACCCTATCTTGTTTGGAGGTCGTGAGTACTAATTCAGGGTCGCTCCCTGTTGAATTGCCACATTGAATCCAAATGGAATTACTGTACTGCTGACTGTTTAACTAATTTTTCTTTTCTCTGTGTGAAAGGGCCCTACCAGCTGCCACGGTTGGACTAGCCACTGGGGCTTGGGTACCCAGGGACAGTAACTGGTAGGGATAGGCCTGTGCACAGAGCCATGAGTAGATGAGTAAAGTGATAAGCTAATTAACCTGATTCCCCCTGTCCTTGTTATATTCCCTAAATAAATCAGAGCTGCTTGTTTCAGCAAAGTTATACTGCCTGAGGTATTTGTCTATGTTAAAGTATTGTACTGTGATTGTTGCACTGTATCTTATTTTACAGGAGGTCCAGTGCCTGAACCAGTCCTGGGGGTAAGTGTATACTGTGAAGGTAATTCTGATATATTGTGTGGGCCACTAGTGGGAAGAAAGAGGGGTTGCAGTGTCCCAGAGGGCTGTGACCAAGTTAGTTTAACTATTGCAAACCCTGACCTCTGGGTGGAGGCACCCGCCATCGGATCAGGCCCCTCAACCTGTTAGTGGCAAATCAGGCAGGGGTAGTAGCCCTGGGATAGCACCTTCTAGGGGTTACACTTGGTTAGGAACTGGTTGAAGAGAGGAAGGCAGAGGATCATGGACTTCCAGTGAGCACACCAACCTAATGGCTGCTTGAGTTGAGAGCTCTGACCGGCATCTTAACAATAAGCAGCAATCTACCTCCTAAAAGCATCATCCTGCCACCAAAGATGAAGATTTCAGATTATCTGATGTCAACCCATCAGAAAAATAAAGAAAACTGATGGGACCATCCAGAAAGCAACATAAAATAGCGGAATCCTCCCAATCAAATGCGGCCTGCTCCAGTGCTGCATCTCCAGTGAAGTACACTGGAGTTAAGTACAACAGATGAACCAGACTGCACCATCACATCTAAACAACTCTGTGCTACACTACAAATGCATGCAACTTTGCAAAGGTTGGAAACAAAGGTGATGGCGGACCGTCGGGACATAGATGTTTTAACTAAAAACTGGAACTATGGAACAGTGCTTGGTGGAGTACACAACTACCACAGGCGTGCATAACTCAGCCTTGCTAGACCTTCCCATAGGGGAGCAGATCTTAAACCAACACCTGGAAGTTCTGCAAAACTGTAACTGGAGAAACAATATCCGTATACACAGAATTCCAGAAGGTACAGAGTCCATTAATATGACCTCCTTTATCAACTCATTCCTCCATGAGATCTTGAATTTACCAACTGTTAAAGAATTAAACATAATATGGGCACACCGCTCACTGGTCCTACACCCTAAAGACCCAAAGCAAAACCCTGTTCTATAGTTATAGCACTTCTGCATTCCTTCAGGAAGCACAAGGAATCGTAGAAGGAGCAGGACAGAGAACTGTATCAGTTAAAGCAAAGGAGGCTGGGAAGGCAGTCAGACAGCAAAGGCCCAAACCAAGAAAAGATAGCCAACTCAGTTAAGAAGGGGATAAAACCTTTTATAGGTACATCAGGAATGAAGGAAGACCAAGGGAGGGATAGTGAGGCTTAATAAAGGGGAGGGAGGGTGGACAGAGGGAGACTCGAAAAAGCAGAGACACTAAACAAATATTTTTGCTCAGTATTTACAAATGAAGAGGGAGGTACATAAAACAAACAGTAGAAACACTCTGGATACAGAAGTTGATACCAGCCCATTTACAGAAAAAAGGTTCTGAAAGAACTCTTAAAACTGAAGGTGGACAAAACAATGGGCCTGATGGATTCATCCCAGAATTCTAAAAGAACTAAGGTAGAACTAGTGACACCACTGACTACACTTTTAACAAATCATGGGAGGATGGGGTGGTACCCGAGGACTGAGGAGGGCAGATGTGATTCCCCTTCACAAAAGTGAGAACAAGGCAAAGCAGGAAACTACAGACCTGTTAGTTTAACCTCAGTGATAGGGAAAATGATGGAATCACTTCTGAAGGAAAGAATTGTCGAGTATCTAGAGGCCAGAGGACACAGGACTCTAGGCAGCATGGATTCACAGCGGAAGGTCATGCCAGATGAATCTGATAGATTTCTTTGACTGGGTGACCAAAGTAGTAGATCAGGGAGGGCTGTGGACATGGCCTACCTAGACTTTAGCAAGGCATTTGACACAGTCCACAAAAGATTAATATACAAGTTAGCCAGCCTGGGAGTGGGTCCCAAGATGACAGCCTGGGTAAAAGATTGGCTGGAGAATAGGACACAGAGAGTAATAGTAAATGGAGTCCACTCAGAAGAAAGGAGGGTTACTAGTGGGGTACCGCAGAGGTTCAGTATTAGGACCGGTCCTCTTCAATGTCTTTATAAGCGACATTGCAGAAGGACTGAAGGAAAGTATGTCTCTTTGCAGATGACACAAAGATCTGCAACAGAGTTGATGCACAGGGTGTGGTGGAAAGGATGAGAAGGGACTTGGTAAGGTTAGAGGAATGGTCAAATGTATGGCAGCTTAGATTCAAATGCTAAGAAGTGCAAGGTAATGCACCTGGGAAACAAAACCCAGGGAAGAGTACACAATGGGGTGAGATACTAACAACAACAAAAATGGAAAGGGACCTGGGGGTAGTCATATCAGATGACCTAAAGGTGGGCAAGCAATGTGAGAGGGCAGCAAGGAGGGCTGGGGGATACTGGGATGCATAGGGAGAGGCATCACCAGTAGAAAACAGGAGGTTATTATCCCTCTGTACAGACAGCTGGTGAGACCCCATCTGAGTACTGTGTGCAGTTCTGGAGACCTAATCTCTGCAAAAGACATAGACAGGATGGAAGCTGTCAGAGGAGGCAATAAAATGGTGCAGGGTCTGCACGGAAGACATATGAAGAGAGACGAAAGGAGCTTAATATGTATAGCCTCGAGGAAAGGAGGCGAGGGGGACACGATAGAAACGTTCAAGTACCTCAAGGGAATCAACAAAGTCCAAGAGGGTAGCATCTTTCAAAAAGGGTGTGCAAGAACAAGAGGGCACAATTTGAAGATGGGGGTGGGGTGGCTCAGAGGTAATTTAAGAAGTATTTTTCACAGAGAGGTTGTGGATGCATGGAATGGCCTTCGGAGCAGGTTGTGGAGTCAAAATCAGTGGTGGAATTCAAGCATGCATGGGACAGTCATAAGGCAATTCTAGGGGTGGGGGTAGGAAGAAGTAGGCTGCTGGTTAACTAGGATCTGCAGTTTATCAGTAGGTAGGGAAATGGGCAGACTGGGTGGGCAAGCAGTCCTTATCTGCCGTCAAATTCTATGTTTCTATGTTTCTGGACTTTCGGTAAAGGAGCACATGTTAAAAACAGCATGGGCCGGAAAGAAATACATTTTGGGGACATTAGACCTTTTGATCAGGACTACACGCTCCAGTTAAACACCGTCACAGACAAGTCCTTGCAGTGATTAAGCTGTTACACCAGAAAGGGTATAAAGCCTTCACAGAATACCCGGCCAAGTTAAAAGGCGACAACGAACAGGGTCCACGAAGATTCCAGGATCTAGGGAAGGGGAAAGAGAAGGAACATTGCTTAACCAGGAGTAGCACACTAAGCTGATGCTTGTTTCCAGATGACCTGGGAGCACAAGGAAGTTAAGAGGCTTGCTCATGATCACACAGTATGTGCCTAGGCAGCTGTGGGATTCAAACCCAGATCTCAGATCTGCAGCTCAAAGCCTTAACCTACTGCACTATACTGCCATCAGTCTAGAAGCAGCTGAACTTTTCTTGCTTTAAATAGGCCTCCGACTGCCACAGGACTCAGCTAACTTGCAGCACTCCCTATTTGGGCTGGTCATGGCAGATCTCCAGACCAAGTGAGGAGTGGAGCAGATGATCTGGACACTTCTGGTCTCTGGGACTCGGTCTGCTCCCAGGGTAACTATTACAGTGCCTTAAACTGGACCAGTCTTACAGAGCATAGAAACTTGCATATACTGTACTTAACCCATCAACACTTAAAAGAAGACCCCACCCTATTTGAATGACTTGTTTAAAATCCGTATACCAAACTAGGTTTACGATCAGCACAAAATCTGGAATTGGAAATTTCAAAAACTAGAACAGCAAAAGGAATTCTTCATTAAAAGTCAGTGGGCCCAAACTTTGGAATGGGCTACCAGACTATCTGAGAACAAAAATAATTGCCCCATGGAATGTGATTAAAATGTCAGAGTCCTATTCAACCAACTAATAGCGGTTGGAGCTAAAGTTTGCACTTTTATGGTCACTCTCCACAACCTATTATTATTATTGCCATTTCTCAGTCATTTTGCACAAGAAGCATAGTTATTGCTAGGACTTTGCATTTTAAAACAAAAGAAAGAAAAATTTGTCATTTGTGTCATGGTTTGTTAATAGACAAGTTATATGTGTGTGTGTGACATAGTTTTATTTTATAAGATATGGATTTTACTGAGTTATATGTACTTATGAAAGTGTTTTGTGTGTTATGGACCCCATTGTAAATGAGTCTAACCACTCAAAGCGATATCCTTTTGCTTGTACTTGTAAGGAATAAACTTTTCAACAACAATGCCACGGATTGAGGAGTGTCGGCAATGGCCTCGACTGGTCTCCAGGCTGAAGATACCCGGAGACACCTGGCAGTTCCTCAAATGCAGCACCATCATGAACAGTTGGATCTGCTGGTGGTTGTGATAATATCATTGGAGCCCTGAGTTGAATTTGGAATGTTTCCTGATGGACTGCCACAGATGGAACATTTACCTAAGTTTACATGGTGGTAGCCACTTGTCTGTACACTGTTGGACTTTAAGATGCTGTGGATACTGTGAGATAGGGGATCGGGGCACCACCTTGGTGTCGGGGTAGGGGTGGCAGAGGGTTTGGGGCCCTATCCTCTGCCTGGGCGGTGTGGCACTTGTGATGTAGACCAGCAGGACTGCTGGGCCTTTGGGAGAACACATATTGACCTGTGTTTTTTAGCTTTGGCCAGATTGGAGAACAGATTCCAAGGTCGGGCATGGACCTTTCCTCTGGTGGCCTCCACTAGTAGTTCCCCAGTGCTATCTTCCTTCCTGTTCTTATTCTTTGGCTTGGATGTACCCAGGTTGACAGACTTGGGAACAGATTCCTGTTCACCACTAGTGGTGGGTTTGCTCCTTGAAATATGTATATAAGCAAGCGAACAGTAAGCTAAGATAGCCAGCTTGGTGGGCCTGTGAGGTCCATCACTGGTGGAGACAATTTCTTTATAATCAAGATCTGGGGGTGCACCGGGGGAGAATGTGGTGGCAACTCACTCCCTCTTCTACTTTTGCAGTCTGGTGGCTCAGATCTGGCCAGTAACCATAATATCAAGTCACCACGATACATAAATTAACTGATGTGCCCCCTATTGTGCCTCTGGGAGTCTTGCTGGGTCTGCAGGCGCTGCTGTGCCGAGGGAGGGTCTGGACCCCTCTCGCTGCCTCCACTGGGGGCTTTGGGCGCCTGTCTCAGTTCCCTCTGAAGAAAATTCTATTGGGAGATTTACTGTGTTTCCCTTTTTTCCCGTTCCTCCCTTGCTTGAGACCCGATTTGGGTCCCAGATGCCTAGTCGAAGGTGTTTCATTGCTCAGTACCTATTTCCCTATGCTTACTTACAAGAGACAGTTTGGTGCACTGAATTCTCCCTTCACCCCTGTGGTGTTTACTCCTAGGGTTATTGTGCCGGGACCCTCACCAGATTGGGGACCAAATGGATGTTGGTCCCTCCCACACCCCAATGGTCACGTTCGCTAGTGGATGTGGACAAGGTGAAACACACCTTTAACTTCATAAGAAGACTTTTTCACATTGTTCTACTGTTTTGAAGTTCTTAGAGATTACTCAACTAAGTGTTAGTCATGTTTGAAAGATTTTACACACTTTTCAGGCGCATTCTCCCTTTCCTCTAATACAGTTTTTGCTCTCTTTTCATATCACTTAAATATGGTTGATCTCCATATTGTCATGTACAATGTGAGGGGCATTAATAATCCCGTGAAATGGGCCAGAATCCTAGGAGACCTCCAATGTCAGAGGCCACGGTGGCCTTCCTTCAGGAAACCCACCTGACAGCAGATGAATACCTTAAATTACAAAGGTCCTGGGTGGGGAAGACTATGCCTCAGATTAGAGGCCCACCCACACTGTGGGGAGTAGCAATTCTGGTGCAGTGCAATGCACCCGTAGTGGTGTCACAGATGGTGACAGACCCGGAGGGTAGGTTTGTCATTATCCAGAGGAATATTGGTGGAATAAGTGTGTCCTAGTTAATCTCTACACCCCAAATGAGGAGAGTTCATGACTCCTCTTTTTAGAAAAAGTGTTGAAAGAGTGTGAAGTGGATGCTAACAGTATGGTGGTGATTGGGAGGGATTTCAATGATGTTATGAATCCTGTTTGGGATCGCTGGGGTGGGAACCAGGGAACATCCTGAACAGGAAACTTCTCTCAGGGTTAAGCTAGGAGCTGGGTTTGGTAGAAGGTAGCGGTTTCTTCACCCATGGGGAAAGATTATATGTAGTACTCTCCACACCATGGAGGCTATTCCAGAATAGACTACTTCTTGGTATCAACAAATTGGATCTCCAAATTGTTTAAGTGGTAAATTAGGAATATTGCACTTTCAGATCATGCCCCAGTATCCCTGCAGCTAGCCACGACCACACTGCCATCTGAGTCTTGCTGGAGGCTAAATGTTAGTTGCTTACAAAGGAAGATTTTAAAAATTTAGTGCTTAAAACTACCCAGTCTTTTGTTCAGGATATTGGGACACTCTGAAATGCTGCCTTAGAGGGAGATAATCAAGTACTCAGCTCGGCTGAAAACAGAAAAGGTAAAGAGACTTACACTAGAGGATCAGATAGCTCAGTTGGAATCTCGTCATTGAGTGAATCCAGACAAACAGACCAAACTGGAACTGGAACAAAAATAGAGGAACTAAATCAATTGCAAGATATCCAAATAGAGGACAGTTATGTTATACTAGACAGAAATGTTTTATGTATGGTAACAAGGCAGGACACCTTCTTCCGTGGCAGCTACAGAAGGAGATGGCCAGTAGAACTGTGGTCCATCTTCGGGAGAAGGGAAGTATAACTTCTACCACATGTCCAGTGACGATCGTTCGACAATTTGCCAAGTTTTATGCTAATTTATATGACTCCCTCTCCCTGGGAACCATGTCACCAAAGTGCAGCAATACCTAGAGAATCTCCCCTGCCAGCTTTAGATGTTGACACCCAGAAGCACAGGATGCCCCATCACTATAGAAGAAGTGCGTGCCAAGATTAAGCAGTTGAAAATGGGAAAGCCCCTGAGCTGGACGGATTTTCGTCTGAATTTTACAAACAGTTCCACCCCAGGTCAGTGACTTACTGGTAGCAACATGTAATGAGATCTTAGAGGGTTCGGGTGGGGTCCCCTCCTCTTGGAGCAGGTCCCCCACCTTGGAACCTAGCACAATTTCAGGTTATCCTGAAACCTGAAACAAATCCTGAACTTTGTGGTTCTTACCACCCCATTTCCCTCCTACCAGCTGACATAAAATTTTCACCAGTATACTTGCAGATCATCTCCAACTCTATATTTCTACCTTGGTACACCGGATCAAGCGGGTTTCATTTTAAACAGGTTCCTCCAGGATAATATCCGGAGGTTTCTTAATATCATTTTGCCCAACATCCTCTAAGTAATTTCAAGTAGCAATCAGCATGGATGCGAAAAGGCTTTTGACAAGGTGGACTGGGCTTTATAGCCACCACCCTGACTAAATTTGGTTTAGGGCTCTCTGCCATAAACCTGAAGAGCAGTTAAAGTTAATGGATTCCTATCAGGCCATTTCCAGCTGAAGAGAGGAACCAGACATGGCTGTCCCCATCTCCTTACTTTTGCCCTGTCCCTAGAATCTTTGGCGGTTTCTATTTGTAATAATTTGAACATTAAGAGGGTGATGGCAGGCGGGTCGAACAGAAGGTGGATTCTACACAGGCGACTCCCTCTTTTTTTTTGAGTAAGCCTTGAGCCTCTCTTCCATAATTGTTGGAGGATCTCCAGGAGTTTGGAGATCCAGCTGGTTTCAAAATTAATCTCACCAAGTCAGAAGCAATGATCCTTGAGTGGTACTCCCCACAGAATTTTAAAGATACTTTCCCCTTTCATGGGCAAAACAGAATACCTTCAGATACCGTGGTATTCAGGTATCAGCTGACCGTTCCTATTTATTTAAGAACAACTATCTTAAATTATATAGCACAATACAAGCGAACTTAGCCCGCTGGACCCTTTGCCTCTGACTCTATATGGCCATGTACAAATGGTAAAAATTAATGTCCTTCCTAGACTGCTTTTTGTTTCAGACCCTGCCCATCCCTATTGCAACTATTTTTGGAATAAATTAAACAGTGATACACCACACTTCATTTGGGCAGGCAAGAAACCCTGTTTTCCATCAGAATTCTTAGGGCATCCTGGAAGGAGGGTGGCTTGTGGCTCCCCACCTATAGCACTACTACCTGGCAGCACAGGGTGCCCAGCTGTGCCGTGGGCAAAACTTTGAAATTTTATACACTCAGCTGATGCATTACAAAGCATATGCAGAGATCAAATGCAGCTGGAATCCTTTTTGTGATGCCATCAAGCTCAGGGATAAGTTTAGGAACATATCAGTTTTGTACATGATTGCATTCCCTCCAAACTCCTTCCCATTAGCAGAGATCAGGGAAGATGGGATAGGAAAACAGACCGGCAATCTCACTACAGCAATGATCATGGAGGCTCAGAAGGCAGGCAGGTCACCTCATCTCCCAACTGGAAGGTATTAACCCATTTTTCGAACTTCCACAATAACAAGCCGCTTTCATCCCAACCTGATGACGGCCTGTTGGAAGCAGTTCAGGTAATATAGGGCACCCATTACCTATATTTTGGAGCTGCCCAAAGTTGGAGGACTTTTGGCACCATATCCACAGATAGCTTCAAACTCTGACAGGGATATCCTCCTTCATCTTTACAGAGCTGGTCCTGGGTTTTCCTGCCCAGTTACCAAGAAAGAATCGGGCAGTAAGGTTAGGGAATATCCTTAGGTAGGGACTCCTAAATGCATAACAGCAAAATGGTTGTCACAACCCTCCTGAGGAGTGAATCAGTGACTGTCCAGGGTGGCGGAGTTGGAACACATGGAAAGGTATCATATACACTACAGCTAGAACTAGAAGTTCTTGGACATCTGCACCCATGGCATGAAAGAATGGTGGAGCACAATATGATGGCCATCCCTTAGGCAGGTCACACTCCGGGGGATCAGTAGATGAACCCAGGCCCTTAGGAAATTCAACACATGGGCCCCAGATAGGTAGATAGGTAGAAAAGAAATGGGCAGACTGGATGGGCCTTGCGGTCCTTATCTGCCATCAATTTCAATGTTTCTGTGTAACATTCTGTCTCATAATACTATTAATGTAATGTCAGGATTGTAGTATCATGACTTTCTGATGCCAGAGTGATGGCATTATGAGTTTCTGATGTCACTGATTCCTATGGGAAAAAGTGACCACCCATACATACAGTACTTAACACCCCTGTAGGCATGTGTTCTCCACACCAGCAATGTCAGTAACATGTCCCCACCACACAGTAATTCTAATAGCCTCCATGTGGCATCTGTTATTGACTCCCCTTCCCTCCACTTATTCTAACACTAGTAGTGCAAATAATAACACAGCTGTGTGGCACCTGTCCACACCACCAGCTCCAGTTATAGAAACATAGAAACATTGAAGATGACGGCAGATAAGGACTGCAAGGCCCATCCAGTCTGCCCATTTCTTTTCTACTTTATACAATAAATGTGCCATCGGCCTTTGCTTTGTCAATGGCCTATCTATTCATACTCATCTGTATTGCTCCCTTATGCCCATCCATGCCTGTTTGAAGCCCTGCACTGTATTCATATCCACCACTTCCTGAGGTAGGCCGTTCCATGCATCCACCACCCTTTCTGTGAAAAGAACTTCCTCATTACCTCTTAATCGGCCTCCTCTAATCTCAAGTTGTGTCATCTTGTCCTGCTATTTTCTTATATTGAAACATGTTAGACTCTTTCACCCTGTTAATGCCCTTAAGGTGTTTGAATGTTTCAATCATATCACCTCTCTTCTTCCTTTGCTCTAGGGTATACATATTAAGCTCCGTTAATCTGTCTTCATATGTTTTCCGATGCAGTCCCTGCACCATTTGGTTGCCCTTCTCTGGACTGCCTCAAATTGGTTAATGTCCTTGTGAAGGTGTGGCCTCCAGTACTGCATGCAGTACTCCAGATGGGGCCTAACCAGTGTCTTGTAAAGAGGATTATTACCTTCCCCTTCTGACTTGTGATACCCATAATGCACCCTAACATCCTGCTAGCCTTACCTACTGCTTTAGTGGTCTGCTTGGATGATTTCAGATGATCGGTGATGATGATGATGCCCAAGTCTCTTTCTTCCTTTGTGACTGCTAGCAACTCCTCCCAGCCTATAGGTGGCTTCAGGGTTTCTCTTCCCTATGTGCATGATCTTGACTTCTTTTGCATTAAACCCCAGTTGCCACTCTTCCAACCATTTTGCTAGTTTATCCAGATCTCTTCTCATTCTACCCACCCCATCTGGATCATCTACTCTGTTGCGGATCTTGGTGTCATCTGCAAACAGAGAACCTCACCTCAGTCCATCTGCAATGTCACTGATGATATTGAAGAGGACTGGCCTGAACACTGATCCTGAGGTACCCCACTTGTGACCTGCATCTCTTCTGACTGTATATGGTTTACCACCACTCTCTGTTTCTGCCGTCAACCAGTTTGCCACCCAGTTGACCAACTTATGGCCTACCCAGCCTATTTATCAATCTTCTATGTGGAACAGTATCAAAAGCTTTGCTGAAGTCAAGGTAGGTGACATCAACTGCTCCCCTTGGTTCACCACTCTGGTTACCCAGTCAAAGAAATCTATGAGATTAGTTTGACAGGACCTTCCTTTGTAAACCTTTTGTAAACCCATGCTGTCTTGGATCCTGTGCTCCTATGGATTCCAGGTGTTGCACTATCCTTTCCTTGAAGTGCCTCCATAATCTTGCCCACTACTGAGATAAGACTGACTGGTCTGTAGTCCCCTGCCTCCTCTATGATACCACTCTTGTGGAGTGGGATCAAATGAAACCCTTCTCCAGTCTTCTGGGACCTCTCCTGTGCTCAGAGACTAACTAAACAGTTCTGATAATGGCTCTGCTAGTTCCATCCTTAGCTCCTTTAGTACCCTGGGATGTATGCCATCAGGTCCCATTGCCTTGTCCACCCTGAGCTTATTGAGCTCTTGTAGGACTCTTTCTTTTGTGAAGGAACTAGTGCTCACATCCCTCCCCTGTGTCCATGGTGCAGAGCTGTGGGCCCTGCCTAACTTCTCATCAGTAAATACTAAACAGAAGTATCTATTTAGGATAGATGCTTTTACAGAGTCCTCCTCCTCCACACTCCCCTTATCTCCTTTGATCTTAGCAATACCCACTCTGGACTTTCTCCTTTCACTAATGTATCTATAGAAAGTCTTGCCACCTTCTTTTACTGTCTGTGCTAGTGTTTCCTTGGTTTGGGCCTTTGCCTGCCTTGCATATTCCCTTATATTTCTAAAGGCCAACCTTTTGGCTCTGACCTTTTCTGCTACTGTTTTTGAGAACCAAAGTGGTTTCCTTCTTCTTTGCACTTCCTTTTCTCTCTAACACAATGGGATGCTGCTTCAAGTACTGCATCCTTAATGCTCCCACTTTGCCTGTACCCCTTACCTGTATTTCTTTTTGCCAGGGCTAGCTTAACTCTGTTGGCCATCTTATGAAAGTCAGCTCCTCTGAAGTCCCTTATTTTTGCCTTGGAATAGGATGATTTAGTTGTAGTGGCCAAATTGTACCACACCATGTGATGGTCACTAGCCCTCAGGTGACCTTCTACCTGGAGATCTGTGATCCTTTCCATGTTAGTCAGTACTAGATCTAGGATAGCCCTGTCTCTTGTGGGTTGTTGTACCAGTTGTTTGAGGCCTTCCCCATGCAGGGAATCCACCATGTGTCTAGTTCTTGCAGATGTTCCTGCTGGTATTGACCAATCTGTATCTGGCATGTTGAAGTCTCGCTCCTCTCTGCCAAACCCCCCCATAACACTAACAGTCATTATGTGGTTCTTGTTGTAGCTGCCAGCTCCTTCAAACACCAGATCATATTAATTAACATGGCTGTGCACTGCTTCTTTTCATGTCACCTGTGCTCCAAACCTCCACACACACCTGTACTAGTAACAGCAACTGTACATTACTTATACAGCCCACCTCCACCACTCATTCTAACTCCAGCAGTAGTGCTAATCTTCATGCCACTTTCTGCTCCTCATGAGCTCAACAACAGCACAACAAAAGCTTATGCAAGCAACCATAATGGAATTGGCCAGTGGTTGTCTTAGGTTACAACCGCTACTTAAAGGGACACTGTCAACTCTTTTGCATCATTTTATTTCCAGGTGAAACCCCATATTTTATGATTGCTTACCATTTCTAAAATTCACTGATGTTGCTGTTTTTAATCCTTCATTTCTTACTGGAACTGATGTAACCCCTAGAAGGCGCTATCCAGGGCTACTACCCTGCCTGATTTGCCACTAACAGGTTGAGGGGCCTGGATCCAATGGCGGGTGCCTCCACCCAGGGTCAGGGTTTGCAATAGTTAAACTTACTTGGTCACAGCCCTCTGGGACACTGCAACCCTTCTTCCCACTAGTGGCCCACACAATATATCAGAATTACCTTCACATTATACATTTACCCCAGGGGTGGTTCAGAGCACTGGGACCTCCTGTAAAATAAGATACAGTGCAACAATCACAGTACAATACTTTAACATAGACAAATACCTCAGGCAGTATAACTTTGCTGAAACAAAGCGGCTCTGATTTATTTAGGGGGATATAACAAGGACAGAAATCAGGTTAATTAGCTTATCCTTTACTATCTACCTATGGCTCTGTGCAGGCCTATCCCTACCAGTTACTGTCCCTGGGTACCCAAGCCCTAGTGGAGTCAAACCCGTGGCAGCTGGTAGGGGCCTTTCACACAGTGAAAGAAAATTAGCTTAAACAGTCAGCAGTACAGTGATTCCATTTAGATTTAATGTGGCAATTCAACAGGGCGACCCTGAATTAGTACTCACGACCTCCAAACAAGATAGGGTCCTTCAACGTCAGCAGGGCTACTTTTGAGCTCCACGAGACTCTTCACACATTTATATGATAAAAAAGAAAGTACTATACCAGGCAGGCTGCTTCTCTATCCGATTGCAATTACTGCACAATACCGGGAGAACACACAGCAGATTCAGTTCCTGACAGACCGAGTGCAATTCAACAATTTCTCCAGTCTTCTACAGGGTGAGCCTGGTTTCTACTCTTCAGAGATCCTTTGATTCTTTTCACAGGATGGATTCAGTCCTAACAAGCAGTTACACAAGCTGCAGACTGGAACTCTGGGCCTTACATGTTTTTTGACTGAAACTGTGCACTGAAGGAGCACAGGGTTTCTTTCCCTTCACTGCCAAAGCTAAAACTGAAACTCCAACAGACAAAACCGGGCACTTCCTTTGAGTTCCTCCCAGTTCTTGACTGGATTGGCTGTCCTCACATACACTGCTGCTGTTGGTCCAAAAGGCGCAGAAGTCTAAACTACATCTCCCAGAGTCACTGCCCTACAATCCTCTTGTGGCTGGCTCAGATTATGAGTCAAGTTCTGATTCGTCAAGGCACCATTTAGAGCTAGCTTACCCCACACTGATTGGTCCAGTTCAGCAGTTCAAAACCAGAATGGGGAACTAGGCAGACACAGTTCTGACTGCAAAGAAAGCAGGTTAGACAAACTGTAATTTCATTATTACTGTAAATGATTTCTGGCAAACAGTTACATCTTTCAGATAGGTTCCCTTTGCACTCCTAGTGACTGCAAAAATGGAGTGAATTGGCAGCAGCTCGAGTGGTACTCAAACAGAGAAGCACACAGTCCCCATACAAACTAATTATGTCTTCAAGCAGACAGCTCTTAAAGAGACAGTACCAGAGGTTCTAAAATACTCACTGATAAATGGCTTAAACACCATTCAGGCTTGGAGCATTCAAGCAAGCTCCTGGAAGTCTTTTAGGAACCCCCATTTGCAGGGGTTACACCCTTCCTGGCCTGGGAAAGCTTGGCGTCTCGTCAAGCAAGTACCCCATAAGTTTCAACTGCAACCATATACATTTGCATTAGGCTCGCACATGTAATCATCAGTCAATATATCATTTTACCAAGAACACATTTCTGAAACATTGCAGATCGTCACTCTTTACACAGTATTACATACACATTGTACCATAACTCAAGTTATTACCTCTTGTACATGAAACCTGAAAAGAGGGGCCCTTCCCTATCAGTTACCTTGGGGCTGGACGGGCAAGGCACCATACTAGAGGCAACACAAGTAACTTGGAGTTAGCACTGACGCTCAGTTTGGGCAATGAGCTCGGGGACACATACACTCCTTTATGGACAACATTGAGAGGCAAGTCCACAGGCCTCCCAAGTGAATCATAACTGAGGTGCACCACAGGCTTTACAGCTCGACCAGTCTTTCTAGGGGAACTGTTACAGTCTCTGCACTCTGAGCCTCATTTTCAGCATTGTCCTCACTTGTCAGGGGGTCTCCATGGGGTAGAGAGGCTAGTACTTGGGGCACTTTCAGCTCCAGGGTTACAGTTTCTGAGTCCACAACATTTGGCTCGCATGGAAGCTTTCGGACACTGGCAGTGGACTGTCAGGGCACTCAAAATACTCTTCTGGTTCTGGTGTATCACCAGTCTGCCCCAATCCATCATTTTCTTCCCTGAAAGCTCAAACAGTTCAACCATGCACAATGATTCCATTTCATCTGATCTGATGCTTGCACTTCACTTTCTGGGAGCACTGGCTCCAGGGATGAAGCTGGGGCTTAGACAGTCAGAAGGCCCATCTTCGTCTCCGGTATTGACTAGGGATTGCCCAGAAACAATTGACTCAGTTCGTAAGAAGGATAGTATTCAAAGTCACTCTACTTTCTTCTGATATGGACTGACAGTCATGCTCAATTGGGACTTGTGCAGGGGAACACTTTAACTCTGCTTCTGTAGTGCAGACTTCCTTGATCTTTTCTTAGCAGCAGCTCTAGTCACTGGTCCAGAGGGGCATCTTCTGGGGCTCAGACTCAATCAGGATTTGTCCAATGGGCAGTAAATGATTTCTATGCATTGTTTTACATCTTTTGAATTGTTCTCAGGCCTTACTTTGTACACTGGCAGATCATCTAGTTTGCCCACTACAATGTGAGGGAGATGGTGCCATCTGTCAGCAATCTTGTGTTTGCCATGCAGTCCCAGATTTCTTAGCAATACCGATCTCCCTCCTGGAGTTCCTGTGCTTTCATCTTTTTATCATACCTTTCTTTGTTGGCCAGATTTCTTTTGGCAGCCATGGTTTGAGCCAGTTGAGTACATGAGTTAGCTGGGCCTTTAACTTTTACACGTACTGTAAATAGTTGTCAGCTTGAACCCCATCGGAGAGACCCCAAAACACACATCTACGGTAGTGAGCTTCTCTTCCAAACATCAGGCGGTAGGGGAGAACCCAGTGGCATCACTTTTGGTGCAGTTATAAGCATGTACCAGGGTGCTAATTTGTTGGCTCCATCTAGTCTTGTCCTTTGGGTGCAGGGTACCTAGCATATCTAGCAAAGTGCGGTTGAAACGTTCAGGCTGTGGGTCCCCTGGGGTGGTAGGCGTGGTTCTGGACTTTCTCACTCCCCACAGAAAGCATCTCTTTGATCAGGCGACTCTCAAAGTCTCTCCCTTGATCAGAATGGATTCTTTGTGGAGCCCATAGTGAACAAAAAGTTTTCTACAAGTACTTTGGCTACAGTGGATGCTTTCTGGTCTTTGGTGGGAAAGCTTGGGCATATCTCGTGAAATGGTCAGTGACCACCAGCACATTACTGATATTTCTTTGATCTGACTCCAAACTCAGAAAATCAATACAGACCAGCTCCATGGGTGCACTGGTGGTTATGTTAACAAGGGGCAGCCCTCTGGGGCAAACTTTCCTCTGTGGCTTAGCGACTACAAGTTCGAATGTGTTGCTCCATCAGTCCCCATCTTAGGCCAATAGAATCTGTATCTCACCAAGTCAAGTGTTCTGTCTATACCAAGGTGCCCCATGTGGTTGTGCAAGGACATCAGTACTGAGTCTCGAAAGGCAGTGGGCAGCACTAGTTGTTGTTTGTCTACTTGTCCCCTCTGTCTACTGTTTCTCTGTATAACAGTTTATTGATCAGTTTCAACTTAGGACCTTCTTTGTATAATAGTGCAGTTCTCAAATCCGTGGGCGTAATTTGGACACATCTTTTCCTGCATAGAGGGCTTCTAAAGCTGCTTTGATCATGGGATCGTGGGATTGAGCCGCACGAATACTGTCATTGTCCAGCTGAGGCAGTGCACCAATGTCTATTGCAGAAAAGTGGCAATAAGCAGCAGGTATGCAATTCTCAGAGGGTCCCAAGCAATCCACCATGCAGTCCACTGCGTCCGTGGACATTTCTTCCTCCCTGTCAAACTTCGGCAGAGTGTCCGAATGTCAGGTTCTGCCAATCGGACCCAATCATTCTGAGGAACAGGCCTCCGGAGAGAGCATCAGCATCTATGTGGTTCAGACCTGCTCGGTATTCGAGCATAGTCATATGTAGATAATGCAGAAAGCCACCTGTGGCCAGTGGCATCAACTTAGCTGAGGTCTGCACATAGGTCAAAGGATTATTGTCAGTTTTACTAGTATTTTAGCCCCATACAAGTACTCATGGAATTGGTCAACAATAGCCCACTTCAAAGCTAGGAACTCTAACTTATGTACAGGATAGTTCTTTTCGGATGGGGTCAGGCTTCTACTGGCAAAGGCTACTGGTCTCAGGCCATTCTCGTGCTCTTGGTACAATACAGCCCCAACCCTTGCAAGCTAGCATCAGTGTGCAGGACGAAGGTTTTCTTGGATCGGCATAGGCCAGCACTGGAGCATGGGTAAGTTGATATATGATCTCATGAAAAGCAGTCTCACAATCAAGTCCAGCAGCCCCAAATACTTCACTCGGATGAAAATACACTCTTTCAGTCTTGAGGGGCTGACTTTTGGTATTTTTGTGGGTTGGGGATACCCTTGAGTAAGGTTAAGTAAAGAGGCGGATCACTCTTGAATAGTCCTTGATGAAACGCCGATAATAACCACAGAATCCCAGGAATCTTTGCAGTTCTTTTAAATTTTGGGCTGTGGCCAGGTGGTCAAGGCCTCAACTTTACTTGGGTGGTCTCTATTCCTCGGTGGATACTATGTCCCCATACTTTACTGATGTTTGAAAGAATTGACACTTATCAATGGACAGTTTAAGGCCAAAGTCCTCCAGTCGGTCCAATACCTTAAATAATCTGCTCTCATGTTCCTCCAGTGAGCTGCCAAACACAATAACATCATCTAGGTATACCAGGCACTCTAGTAAGTTCATGTCCCCACTGCACGCTCCATCAATCATTGAAAAGTGGCTGGGGCACCTGAAATCCCTTGAGGCATCCTCATGAATTCATAGAAGCCAAGCGGACAGATAAAGGCTGTCTTCTCCACGGTCCTCTGGGGCCATCGGGATCTGGTAGTACCCACTTGGAGATCCAGCACAGAGAACCACTTGCTCCCGTTTAGGCAGTCAAAGCATCCTGAATGCGGGCATTGTGTACTGATCAGGGATAGTCCGCGGTTTAAGGTGCGATAATCACGCACATCCTTACTGTCCCATTCTTTTCCTCACTACCACAATGGGGGAAGCATAAGGGCTTCTGGATTCTTGTATTACACCAGCAGCTAACATCTCTTGCAGATGCCGTCTCACATCATCTATATCAGCAGGTGCCAGGCGTCGAGACCTCTCATGAAATGGTCTTCGTCATGCAGCGGATATTGTGCTCAGCTCCTTGCCGCATCCCACGTCCCATTCCTTTAAAGAAAACACCTGGTCTCTCTGGGCAAGCTTCTCACTGATCCTCCTTTCCATTCAGCTGGCACGAGTCACGAAATCAAACAAGTCAGGCATTACTCTGTCATTCTTCCTCGAACTCTTGCTGCTGGGTAGTACTGCAGTGTCTGCACAATGCACATTAGCCAGGATGCAACCTCTATTTACTCGAATGTCTCTTTCAGACACATTATGAACTTGGACCATTACTCTTCTGGCATAAGCATGTGCTCTAGCGGGCAAAATACTAAGCGACCAGCAGTCCCTCTGGCAATTTTCCATCACCTGGTGCATCCAACATTAATATTTTATTCTTAACATCCTTTCTAATCTGGACCTCTCCCTGTAAGGTACACTGGGCATTTGGCGCCAGGATCGAGACTCAGGATCCTTCTTCCATACAATTCCGACTGGTTCCTCTGGTTCTATTTTTTCAGCATCTCTCTGTGCCTCATAGGCCTTCTTAATTAAAGCTGGAACTCTTAAAGCTGTACTAGTTTTTGACCCTGTTTTCATAACACAACTTTGCCAGCCTTCCGAACATATGAGCATTTGTTCCAATCAACAAAGGGACACCATCATACAGTCCAGTGGGGGACACACTAAGGCTAGAGTCTCTACTTGTTCGGCCACTCCAGCCACGGAGGTGGGAAAGACAACCAAATTCGGATATACCGGAATAGGGGTAGGCCTTCTCACTTAACCCCCATACATGCAGTCCTTCTAATGGTTGTAAGGGTATGTCTGACAAATGCTTCTGATACCAATCCTGGAACATAATTGTCACTTAGGAGCCACTGTCTAATACAGCTCTTGTAGACACTCCATTCACCTTTACAGTGGTCTCCATGGAGGACCCACTATTCTGGACCAGTCTGGAGAGCGATAGTGGGGCCTGGGCAGCTGACCTTGCCACAAAAGGGCGTGAGTTAGCATTTTGGTGCCCTCACTGGGATCATTGTGCACCTCTTAACCACTGATTTGTTTCGAAGCTCTCCTTGTAGCCTATATGCAACTTTGTCAGTGTCTTTTGGGGACCGGCATTCCCTCTTCATGTGCCCATCCTTCCACTAATTATAGCAAAACATACTTTCTGGAGTTTGAGCAGGCGAGGCGCCACACTGGGAGCGGGAGGCGGGGTACTAACTGGAAACCTTGGTGCCATCTCTGTCTGCAGCGTGATAAGCATTTGGAGACATCTTGTCAGTTTCTCCACTACCATGGTCAAGGAATTGAGTTTGGAGCTGTTATCAGCAGGAGATACATGGTGGGTACCCCACCTCCATAGCAGATGCAGTCGGATATAGGTCAGGGCCCGTACTTGCAGGCGTGGCCTTCATAAAGGACTGTTTTTGAATTCCTGGATCTTTCTCAACAGTTCGCCCCATTGTGGCATATCTTTTCCTTGTCAGAGCACTCATTGACTGTCAACCTCTGCCCTGAACTTCACTTGATGGGTCACCCTCAGTTACTCGGGTCATAGCCGCAGCTATTGGTGCAGGTCCCTCCCGAGTCGCCTTTTCTCAACTCCTCGAATTTCTCTCATTAACTCATCATAGGAGGTAGGGATTCCAGTCGATTTGCCAGGCGTAACTGAAGCAACTAGCAGTTTTGAGAGGGGCAGACTTAAGGATCCTGTCAGTCTGGTTCGGGTCCAGTTCAATGCTGCAAACTACCCTTTCTGAGGCATTCTTGCAACAATTTTTCCAGCCGAGATACATACACAGACAACAACTCCTTGGTACTGTTGTGCATTTCTTACTCTCCACCATAGATCCTCATCAGAATCTGGGCTCCCATACACATTCTCCAAAGCCTCAAGATAGGCCTGTGCAGTCACTTCAGGGTTACTGGCCCGTTTGCTACGGATGGTAACCAGGGCAGGACCTCGAGGCTCTCACTAACTCCTCTTTCGCTTTTGGCTTCCGAGCATTGCCATTCTAGCACTTGGGGGCAACATAGTCTATCCAGGTCTCCCAGTCATCCTCCCTTGGGGGTGGGGAGGGTGCCAGAGAGATCCTAAACCTTGGTAAGAGTCGTGACTAATGACAGGTGCAGAAATAGGAGTCTGCATTGGTTCAGCCACCATTACGGGTACTGGGCGGAGAGGGTGTTGGGGAGGAACACCCCAGTTGGCAAGAATAGTTTCTTCAAGTCCTCCACAGTTTTCCCTTCTCCCAGCAAACATTTGTAAATTTCTCCTCAAAGTTTCAGATAGTGGTGGGGCTCATTCCCCCAGGTCTTTACTGTCCTAGTTATCACTCTCCAAGCAGTGAGGGCTCCCTCTGGGGTAATGGTCTGTGGCACTTTGGAGCTATCTATGGGATCCTTAAACTCTACTAGGGCCAGGAAAGTGTGGGTGAGCAGATTAGCATGCCGACCCACCACCACAGGGTTTGTAAATCTTCCACCTTGGAAAGTACTCCTGTACAGTGTCCGTATTGATACCCAGGGGATGTCCAGGATAAGCATAGCATTTTGGGGTCAATCTCCTCCCCAGTACACCACTCCACCAGCCGGTGCACAGCCACTTCTGTCGGGTTACCCATTTTTTTTTTTTTTTAACAGTGGTTCGTAAATATGGCCACTAGGACACACAATCCCAGCGGTGAGCCTCAAGATGTAACCCCTAGATGGCGCTATCCCAGGGGCTACTACCCTGCCTGATTTGCCACTAACAGGTTGAGGGCCTGGATCCAATGGCGGTGCCTCCACCCAGAGGTCAGGGTTTGCAATAGTTAAACTTACTTGGTCACAGCCCTCTGGGACACTGCAACCCCTTTCTTCCCACTAGTGGCCCACACAATATATCAAATTACCTTGACAGTATACATTTACCCCAGGGTGGTTCAGGCACTGGGACCTCCTGTAAAATAAGATACAGTGCAACAATCACAGTACAATACTTTACATAGACAAATACCTCAGGCAGTATAACTTTGCTGAAACAAGCAGCTCTGATTTATTTAGGGGATATAACAAGGACAGGGAAATCAGGTTAATTAGCTTATCACTTTACTATCTACCTATGGCTCTGTGCACAGGCCTATCCCTACCAGTTACTGTCCCTGGGTGCCCAAGCCTAGTGGCTAGTCCAAACCGTGGCAGCTGGTAGGGGCCCTTTCACACAGTGAAAAGAAAAATTAGCTTAAACAGTCAACAGTACAGTGATTCCATTTAGATTTAATGTGGCAATTCAACAGGGAGCGACCCTGAATTAGTACTCACGACCTCCAAACAAGATAGGGTCCTTCAACGTCAGCAGGGCTACTTTTGAGCTCCACGAGACTCTTCACACATTTATATGATAAAAAAAAGTACTATACCAGGCAGGCTGCTTCTCTATCCCGATAGCAATTACTGCACAATACCGGGAGAACACACAGCAGATTCAGTTCCTGACAGACCGAGTACAATTCAACAATTTCTCCAGTCTTCTACAGGGTGAGCCTGGTTTCTACTCTTCAGAGATCCTTTGATTCTTTTCACAGGACAGATTCAGTCCTAACAAGCAGTTACACAAGCTGCAGACTGGAACTCTGGGCCTTACACACGTTTTTGACTGAAACTGTGCACTGAAGGAGCACAGGGTTTCTTTCCCTTCACTGCCAAAGCTAAAAACTGAAACTCCAACAGACAAAACGGGCACTTCCTTTGAGTTCCTCCCAGTTCTTGACTGGATTGGCTGTCACTCACAATACACTGCTGCTGTTGGTCCAAAAGGCGCAGAAGTCTAAACTACATCTCCCAGAGTCACTGCCCACACAATCCTCTTGTGGCTGGCTCAGATTATGAGTCAAGTTCTGATTGGTCCAAGGCACCATTTTAGAGCTAGCTTACCCCACACTGATTGGTCCAGTTCAGCAGTTCAAAACCAGAATGGGGAACTAGGCAGACACAGTTCTGACTGCAAAGAAAGCAGGTTAGACAAACTGTAATTTCATTATTACTGTAAATGATTTATGGCAAACAGTTACATCTTTCAGATAGGTTCCTTTGCACTCTAGTGACTGCAAAATGGAGTGAATTGGCAGCAGCTCAGTGGTACTCAAACAGAGAAGCACACAGTCCCCATACAAACTAATTATGTCTGCAAGCAGACAGCTCTTAAAGAACAGTACCAGAGGTTCTAAAACACTCACTGATAAATGGCTTAAACACCATTCAGGCTTGGAGCATTCAAGCAAGCTCCTGGAAGTCTTTTGGGAACCCCATTTGCAGGGGTTACACTGAAATCTACCATTCTTTCATACTTCCTGAACATTAGGCACCACCAAACAGTGTAGCCATTCATCATTTAATAGTCTCATCTCCTCCCACTGCATCATGAGTGGCTAGACTGTGTTGGGGATGTTCCTAGGTACAAGAAAGATGAAGCTGGAGTTGATCAAGGACTATAAACAAACACTTTTATTCTGTGGGAATACCAGTGTAGTGAGTCTTTTTTCACTTTTAAAGGGGAAAAAAAGTGAATCCAAATTTGGGCTTACCTGGAGTTCTCTGGATGCCTGGATGACACATTCAACCTCCGACCCCTATAACAGTAGTAAGTGGGGACCAGCAGGACAGTTGAGTCCTTCATCAGGAGCCCTGGTGGGATGTGGACCAGGGTTCCTCAGTGAGTCTTCACAGCTGTCCGCACATCACCCTGTCCTCTGGCCCTTCTTAGTGTCTTCTGGGATGAGGCAAGGGGCAGAAAGAAACAGACACAGTATAACTGTTCTTTGGGCCCAAGAGCCTAAGCAGGGCAGGGGAGCAAGAGCAGGAGCATAGCAGCATGTTGGGCAGCTGTGTATGCACAGTGTAGCATGCCAAGCTGGAGCTCTGAAAGTGAGGTGGGTCCTGTGCCTGCTGCAACTTTCAATCCCGGCTCCAGGGCAGGATGTGGAGCCAGGATCCAAGGTAACCACGTGATTGGACCCCTTCTCTAGAGTGTTCTCAGCCCCAGGACAGTCAGCAGGGTTGAGAAAGAAAAAGAACACTGCACATGTGCACCAGGCAGGAGGGCATCACAGACAGCTGCCTCCCAAATACAAGCACCTGACAGCAAAGTGGGCTAAATATCCTGAGTAATAAACACATCTCTGGTCCCAGGACGGAAGTGGGGCCAGGGCAGCTGAAAGCAGAACTGGGGACTTTCAAATAAGCAGCAGTCAGCTGCCAAAGTTGGGACAATACTGTAAACAAAGATCTCAGACCCCATGAGTGCACAGACTGCAAAGTACCACATGAAGGAATTCTGGGTTGGGACCAGCTGTGGCTGTGAATTTTGGTCGATTAGCAGCCAGCTTATGCCACAGACGGTTTGTCTGGGAACAAGCCTAATGAATCAGGTATCAAGTTTCAGCCCAGATAACAGGGACTGTGTCAAGAGATTATGGGTGGTTCAGGCAGACAGCCAAGCTTAACAGTGTCAGCGTATGGACTGGTGTGCCTCTGTCTGCAACTACTGGAGTTTGCCAGACTGGAAGTGATGGATCCCAGTTAAAGTGACGGTGTGAAGAAAAGAAGTTTTACCCAAAATCACAGTTTGAAGGCAAGTTGGAGTTGTGGTTTTCATGACCTACCACAGACTTTTCTCCCCTGGAAAAACAGTTCCTACAGCGTATCCAGTCCAAGAAAAAGCACCTGCCTTATTTCAGGTCACAAGCCTCAGAGAGACAGTGACAGAGAGAGAGAGGGGAGGGAGAGGTGAAGTAAAGAGAAGCCACCAGCAAGCCTGGGAAGCCTGCATCCCAGTCACGAGCAATTGCATCCAGTCAGCCTGTCCTAGCAACCTGTACCAGCGGTATTGACTGAGGCATCAAAACTGTGAATAAACTCTAGAGTTCAACCCTGCAACTAGGGAGAAAGTTGTGCCAAGAATTGATGGAGTAGTCCTGTGCAGGGATGTGCCAGTGTGAGAGACCCTGGCAGAAGGCCTATGGAGGCTAGCCAGCCACACATCTCAGTGGATTACAAATAGGGGCTCCTTTTCACTTGTTTAACTGGTTTAAAGTTTGTGTTCAGCAACAGTTGTGTTTGAAACAGCATGTTTTACCTGCAACAGTTTAAGCTTGCCAAAGAGTTCCACCCTTCTAGTAGCATCAACATCTATAATGTGGTATCCACTGCAACTTAAAGAGAGCTCCCACCATGGCCTTGGGGCAAATTAAGCTTTTGTGTGCTCACTGTTAGGGTTTGGGGACTGCCAGGGGTGGGCAGATTTTGTGCGGTAAGTGCTGCTTGTTTTGCTGCCTGCATACAGTAATACTATTTTGACTGCTTAGAGTATGGAGTTACTGCTACCAGCAATGCTTCCATTTTACCTCACTGCCTCTTGTTCTTTCCATACCCCTCTCTTTAAATAAATAATTTATCTGAATTGCATTTTATGATTTGGGGATCGTTATTGCTTACTGTGTCACTTGTTTTGGGTGCGGGTCTGTGTGGGCAGTTTATACTCTTTTTCCTGGGGGTGGAGTGATAGCCTGTGTGTCAGCAGCCATGTACCCCATATTGCCACCCCAGAGGGCACTGCCAACCACAATAAGTCAGTGTTCCCAGTGTAGCATATCTTCTGGTAAAACAGGCTGGCCTCCTTGGGATGGGAGGAGGTGAACCCCAAGGGCCCAGGATGATCAGCTGCTAAAAAGGATCAGAATCAAACTACCAGCTATATCAGTAATCTTTACAGAAAGTAACCAAACATAACATATTTTCTTATTATGATATAAAAATTAATAGTAATGTGATTATAAAGCAATAACAACAACTATTTGACTAATACTACAATATTAGTTGGGTCACCCCTGAAAAAGGGACTGTTAGGTCTCAGTGGGCCTACCGGTCACCAAAACTTAAATAAAATAAAATGAGAACAAAATACAAAAAAATAACTTCAAGTACAGTAACTATGTTATTGCAGGATATGAATGGGTATTGGTTCATAAATAATGCACCTATATTTCTAAAATAAATCAAGAAGTTAATATAGTATGCAAATAGTTATTCAAGGTCAAAAAAACATGTTATAACCTAGGTTAAAAAGAGCACTGTTCATTTAACAATACTATCATTGGTCTTCAACAATTTAATTTAAAAGGTTGCCATAGTTTCCTGAAAACTTCAGATTCCTTTTATGAGCTCTCCCATTTGCTGCACATATGCTCTATGAAATTGCAATTCTTCTACTATGGTCTTAGAATCTGTTTTCAAATTCATTAAAATTACTTTTTGAGACTCAGAGGCACTAGCTGTAGTCAGGATTTTAGGTGCCTATGTGTTTGTGGAACCTTGGAATAGCTGTTTAAGATCCAGAATTCAGGATGAAGTGGCAGATTAATTTTCATTATATTTATACAACTCTCCCTTACATATTCCAGGCTGTTACAGTTACTGTTTGGACAGCCCCAAAGCATTTGTGATAAAGATGCGTGGAGATGGTTACATCTCCAGCAGGGTCCATTCTGGAGAAGACCCATATTCTATAATCTTGTGGGACTGTATTGTATAGAAAGTGGTGTTTCCAAGATGTCTCTTGGCTAATCAAGAGTGTTGTTCAAGACAGCTTTACATTCAAGAACTGTGAAGTAAAGCTGAGCAGTTCTGGAACACAAAGGTGTCTCGAGATGATACTCTTGATTAGACAGAGACATCTCAGCAACACATTCACTCTATTAAGTGTTTGCCCCCAGCTGTGTCTGAGACTGACATGCTGCAAGCTGTGTCTGCTACTCCATGCTTCTGTTTCAGCGACATCACAGAACTTCCACATATGGATAGTGTGACAGGTCTGAGGTGAGCACAACTGTCCAGTAGAGCCCTGATGCCGTATGCCAGAAAGTGAGACCGCAGTTGGGAATGTAGTTTTCTGGTGAATGTCATCAGATGCTGTCTGCCCATGTCCTGCAATACTAGAATTGCCATGGGTGATGCAAAATCATCTTGCATCATTGGGGAAGGTTGTTCAACGTCAGCGTGAAGTCACTTAGCTCCTTCTCCTCTGGCAATGCTGGCATCTGTTTTAAATATGTTTTGCTAAAGAAATGTTTATTTTATTAATACTGACATCCAGAGCTATAAATAAGTTCCACTTATTAGATTATAAAATTTCTTTTTCCCCAACCCCATCATGCATTTCATGGGCAGACGTAACCTGTGTGGAGATTAGATAATATTTTCCTACCAGAGGGTCGTGATAGTAATCATAGTTGGTTGGACATCTTGTCAATCAAATGGCAGCATCATAGGGTGGCAAGCAGAGAGGAAATATAAAAAACATTTAAAATTAGATTATAAGGTATTTAGAGTGAAAGTCAAAGCATTTTCATGTAAAATGGTTCCTTGTGCAGAACTAGTGTTTTGTAATAGGTCATACAGATTCAGTCGAATGTTGCGAGCTGTGCAGTTGCACATAGCTGAACTCATTATCAATGAATTTGAAAATGGGCGCCTCTCTAAAGTTTGAACTTTAATCGGACAAATGTAGTCTGATAGCTCACAAAAGAAATAGAATTTTATTTAATCGGGATGTACTCATGTCTGGAAATAGAAAAGAAAGTAACAGCTATATGTATTGGTCTCGGGTAACTTCAGTGAGGAGTGGCGGTCAGTTTGCTTCTGGTCTGTAAGGGGAGAAAAAGGAAGCTGAGTGAAGATCAAGGAATGGATCATTGCCCTACCACTCATTACAAAAATATCACTGCCAAGTACGTTTGCTGACACCCTGTGGCGAAAAACTGGTAGGATTGAATCTAACTCTTCTCTTCTTCTTAAAGGGAATCACCGTCACACTGTCCAGAACGATCTCATAGATAATATCATACTGTATTATTAAAACAATAAAAATGGCTAATGGAGGTGGAGAGAATGTGATAGAAATGATGCCAGAAATTAGCCACATGAAAAGACCCTCCCCAGCTCAGAATGTGACCCTAGACAGCCAGATATGGCTCACACTGATTGCAAAATAGGCAGTTAATTTCCCTGTCACAGTGGCCCACTTTGAAATAATGATGCAGAAATTTGCAGTGATGAAATTAACTTTGGGCAACATGGCAGAAGACATGAAATCTTTTAAAACTGATTTTGCTGTTCAAAAGGAGACTTACAGATGCAGAAGGAAGAATAAGTAATGTTGAAGGCGTAGCTGTTAAAGAACAGACAGCAAGAGTTCAGAACAGTAGGAAAATTAAGGCACTGAAAGAGAGGTTAGAAAAGCGGAAAGTAGAAATAGAAAAAATAACTTGAGAGGATTTTTGGGTTAAAGGAAGGCACTGAAGGCCAGACCCAACTGAATTCTCTAACATACTTTTCTTGAGCATTGCTGGCCACCTCCTGATAGCAAAAATATATGACTGAATGAGCACATTACTCACTAAAACCTAAACCCGGGTACTAACATACTAACATACTATTTGCCAGCAGATTAGGCCTTACAGGTCTCGAGTCTGCGAACTTTAGATCATAGTTGGGTGCGAGACCCTCCATCCCTTGTGCTCCAGAAACCGTATCATCTATCCCCACCCCTGGGACAGGACATCATCTGATACATCCACTTTCTGTGTCTGTCCCATCCTCTCTTGAAGCCCTCAATGTGGATCTCTGAACTAGCTCACCAGGCAGTGCATTCCAAGGGTCCACCACCCTGTCAGTGAAAACCTCCTCCTTCTTTATTCTGAAGCTCTTCGATTTCCAATAGAAAGTACGCATTCAAAGAGCTCTCAGAAACACAACAATAATTTCATTTGAAAGATGCAACATTAAAGTCTTTAAGGATCTTCCTCCAGAAACCATCAAAAAAGGGATGCGATTTACCCCATTAGAAGAGACTCCAAGAAGCAGGTTTAAAATATGGCTTGTTTTCCCTACTAGACTTAGGATCTGGGCTCAGAATGGAATTAAGCAATATAATGGTATGGAGGCTGCTAAAAGGGACTCAGAGCAGACTTCCCTAAGCTATTTGATGACTTTGACTTCCAGGGTTAATTGGATACAGTGCAGAATAAAGAGGTTTAAGTGACCAAAATGTTTTAATTAGTAAGTTGGGGGTTGGTGAGGAGCAGGGCAGAATCTGGATTGGCCATCATTTAACCCTTTTTCACTCTATTTTACATCTTATACAACTAATTTTTTGAAAACATGTATATTGTTGGGTACTTACTCCAGCCTGTTTTGGGGAGCTCAGTAACATACAGAAGATTGAAAGTTAAACCATAAGCTAACTGACACCAGGTGGGAATGTGTTGAGACCAGGTCAATATTTGTAGTGCCGCTGACATGGTGTAATTTAGCGCAAACTCCCATACAAATAACAGGAATACATCTTTGGTCAGCAGCGTAGAACAAACTTAATGCCAAGCTATAAAATGCTCAAATTACTAATTTCTAACTATATCAGAGAACCATCATTAGCCTAATTGGGGTTCTTTCTTAATAAATGGTCTATATTAGTGAGACCTGCTCGTGGGTTAAAGAGGAGGTGTTCATGGGCTATTTAGCTTGTTCTCTATACTAAATGCTGCTATGCTAAGTTGTGTGACATGAATGGATGGGAGAGATTTTGCATTGCCAGAAAACTGTTAAAGATCATGTGCAAAGATAACACAGATTTTTATTGGTATTGCCTTACGTGACTTTAAATAAGTCCATTTCGCAGTCCCTATGTTCATTTTGGTGCCTGTTTTGTTTTTAATCCAAAAATTGAGTTATAAATCCTAACGATCGACATCACACATTTGTTTATTTTTCACATTTGCTCTTCACGGAACATCATCGTCATGCTGCGAAGACATCATTAGGAGATTCAGCCACTTACCGTGAAGCAGCACCTCCAGTATTTTGGTGGCATTTTTGACATTACTGAAGTATCTGGTGCTGTAATTTTGTTGTGGTGTCACTTGCGGTATCATCTGATGAAGAAACACCTGAGCTTGAGCGTTGTTCTGTCGTACTTCAATGAATTTACAGCCCTTCTGTTTTTGAGCCTGTGGCATCTCAATCTGTGAACACTGCTGCTGCCACATATGCTTATAGGCAGCTCATTAGCAGTGATGGTCGACAGCTCTGTGGTGACGATCAATGACTGGTAATAGCCCACTCACGTTACCTGATGTTACTATTTAGTAAATGTCTCTGCATTTATGTGTGTCAGGTTAAGTAAAGTGTCAGTTAAATCGATTGTGTGCCTTGGTCTGTGTGTGTATTGGCTGCATGCTGCATACATGGGGGGAGGGGCTGTGTAATTATGGCTTATGAAGTGATATTGAACACCTGTGTATTTGTCTTTCTGAGACTTTCTTTTGTGTTACTGTCATTGCCAGTATCCCCAATGTTGCCGTACTGCATCTGACAATCTGTGTCTGTATCTGTGGTGATACCTGGCTATCACATTTCTTTTACTAGCACTTTTTCTATACAGTCAGTAGCCTTACATGTTTCAGTGGGTACTTGCAACTGTTATCAAGGCTGTGCTCACGACTTAGCAACAATGTCCCCAGGAAGGTAATCCTCCACTGTTGTCCTCTACTTTGCAATATGTAAGTAAAATTGCTTCTTTTCTCCAGCGATATCAATGCATGTCAATGGCAACATTTCTCCTAAATGACTCAATGTCTTTTCCAAAGTAAAAGGATTACTGTTAATCTGGCAGCCTGCAATTTTTTCATATTATATTTATTGAAATCAGTTTGTAGCCATACATTTTATCACCATGCTCTCATACTCCATGCCATGGTAGTGATTTTAATGATATGTTATCCTTTGTACAAGATCTGTGTTACTGTTTGCACCCATAACACTCTTTCTGGTGAAGTTCAGTTCAGTATATCAACTGAGTTAGCATACTGTTACCCATCCTATGTTATTCTTTGCAACACCTCCCATCTGACGTGGTATACTTTTAAACTTAACTGAAGAGTGCCCAGAAAGGGAGTTTAGTAAGCTCACCACCCCGTTATGGGTAAAGCAGTAGGGAAGGGGCACCCAGGAGGGGATGAGGCGGGACAATAATGAAGATTAGGAGACAGGCTGTTGGGTGGTCTCACCAATGCAAGAAGCCAGGGAATAAAGCAGTAGACATTTAGGGCTCTCATGGAGGTGGAGAGGGTGGATAGTGTGGCCATCACGAACGCGTGCAACCCAGTACCAGGACTGGGATATGATGATCCCGGGTTTAGGATATTCAAAAAGGATAGAGAGCTAAGGAGAGGGGAGGGTAGTGCTCTATCTAAGGGAAGGGATAAAGTGCATAAGGGAGGTAGGGAGGCAGAAGCCATATGGATCCAGTTCAAAATGTAAGGAACAGGGCTGATGCTGGGGTGATGTAAAGGACACCAGCACAGGATAGTGATCTGGATATGGAATTAGCTGATAAAATAAAAACAGTATGCAGGAAAGGGAGCACAGTGGTGATGGGGACTTCAACCTCTCATGGGCGGAGTAGGGCACCCCATCCACTGCATGTGCAAGTGAGTTTGGTCCTGTTAAAGTCATTTCAATATAGCTTCTAACACAGCTGGTCCAGGGTCTGACTCAGTTAGATAGGACTCTGGAGCTTGTACTATATTAACGGGAAGCTGTAAGGAATCTTGAGGTGGAGGAACCACTAGCTGGGAGTGGGCAGTATTCAGTGTCATTCACGCTCAACATGGGAGGGAAACAGGGCACAGGCACAAGGATGATTGAGTTTGAGGGCAGACTTTAAGAAGATGGGGAAATCTTGTGCAGGCACCAGGCAGGCATGCTAGCACACATGGATGCAGACCAGAAATGGGTCAATTATAAAGGTAGGGCTGGTGGAGGCTGAAGAGTCTTGCACTAGGAAGAGAAGTAAGAAGGAAGGGCAATAAACCCATTTGGCTAACACAGGAGGTCACGGATGGGGTGAGGGCCAAGAGGGCAGTGTTTTGAAAGTACAGGAGCTCGGGATGGTGAAAGATAGGGATATGTGTATGGAGAGTCCAGGAGGTTACCACACTGGTCAGGGTGGACAAAGCATCCAATGAGCTGAGACTGGCGCAGGGCATCAGAAGTTGGGAAAATACTTCTTCTGTTACACTGGAGAAAGAAGGAGGACCAAGGATAAGTTGGTGAGGATTAAGAAGGATGGTGGGTGGGTGGAGAAAGGGGCAGAGCAGGCAGAGGCACTGAATGACTATTTCTTCTCTGTTTCATGCAGGAGAGGAGGGCAGATATCTCAGGTGAGGGAGGCATGGGTAAGGGTGATGGGTGCAACAGATATAGGGATTGTGGAGAACAGGGTACTCAAAGGTTTGAGGGCATTAAGGTGGACAAAGCACCTGGACCAGATGGCATTCACCTAGTGTGGTAAGGAGTTGTCAGAGGTCATGGCGGGTCCACTGGCTGACCTGTTCAATACCTCCCTGGATGCAGGATGTGTACCACAGGACTGGAGCATGGCCACGTGGTGCCCATCCACAAAAGTGGGACAAATGATGAACCAGGGAACTATAGGCCAGTGAGACTCACATCAATTGTGGGTAAGCTAATGGAGACTATCCTAAAGGAGGCTGGTGATTTTCTTGTAGGAAAATGGTCTCCAGGATAGTCAGCATCACAGGCTTGTCTCATGCAGATCCTGTCAGACAAAACTGGTGAGTACTATGACTGTGTGACACTGAAACTGGAGAATGTCCATGCAGTGGATGTCCTGTATTTGGACTTCAGCCAGGCCTTTGATTCAGTGCCACATGTGAGGGTGCGTGGAAGTTTGAATATGGGGGACATATCTTGAATCCAGTGGAGCACGGACTGAGGCAGCATGGATTCACAGTGGGAAGATCTTGTCAAACAAATCTGAAATATTTAATTGACTGGGTGACCAGGAAAGTAGATCAGGAGGGGCAGTGGATGTGGCCTACCTAGATTTCAGCAAGGCCTTTGACACTGTCCCACATAGAGATTAGTAAACTCCAGGATAGGGCTAACCAATGTTCTATACAAGGGCAACAGAACCTCCCTCTTCCTACTGCTTATATTTCTAAATATATTGCCCATAATTTGATTAACTTTTTATTGACTCTCTGTTATGATGTTCAAAATCCAGGTCATTGGAGATAATTACCCCAGGTCTTTCTTACTGGTTATGACACTTAAAGACCTTATTATTTAGTATATATTCTGTTCTGGGTTATTGTGTCCAAAATGAATCACACTACACTTATTTTCATTAAAGGATAATCTGTGTTGAATTCCACTGTTGTAAATAATTCAAATACTACTGTAACTGTTGAATGGACTCAACGTTATTGACTATAGCTCCCACCTTTGTATCATCAGCATATTTACGTATCCACACTCCAGCTGAACCTTGCATGCCAGAGGTGAAGGCGGAAAGAGAGTTGGGCCCAAGACTGATCCTCTGGCACACCACTAGTCACAACACCCCCTCAGAAAAAAACCCTCTTATTCATACTCTTTGTAGTCTGTTTGAAAACCATAATTTAATCCATTTCATAAGGCCAGCGTCTACCCCATGTCTCTTAATACTCCAATAACCTTAGGTGAGAAGAGAGTCAGAAGCCCTGCTGTAATCCAAATACACCACGCTACAGGAAACCCCTCATCCAGTGCCCTGCTAACAGGCTCAAAAGTCCAGGAGGTTTGTGACACCTGATCTCCCAAGGCAAAATCCATGCTGGGTTACATCCAAGATATCTAAACTTCATAAGTCATCAGTCACAAACCGTCTAATAAACCCCTCAAGTAGTTTATCAACCTGAGACATTATGCTTATAGGTTGGTGATTCCCAACATGTGACTTATTCCTTTTTGTAAATACTGGAGTGATATGTGCACTTTTCAATCATGCACAACTTCCCCAAGGTCAGTGATCTGTTAAATAACAGAGTGAGTGGACCAGATAGTTCTTCTGCCAGTTTACTCAGGAGCATTGAATATATTTCATCAGGACCTCAAGACTTACTCATATCTAAACTTATCAATCTCTTTAAATATCAGCCCTTGTGATTTCAAATTCCTTGCATTCCTTACCATTGTTATTATTAAATATACCATTATCCATCCTGTTTTGGTACACTGATAAAAATAATCATTAGTTATTTGCCATATCCACCTCATTGTCAATAATAGACTCCCGTCAGTAATATTGTTTAAATACTTATTTCCAGTCCTAAGACTCCCAATATAATTGTAAAACTGCTTCCCACTGTCTTTTGCACATGCTACTGCCTGTTCTGCCTTTGATTTTGCCCTTTTATAGCCATCTTACATTTCTTGACTAAAGTAGTGTATTTGTCAGCTTTTACAGCAGTAGGACATCTTTGAATTTCTTCAAGCGAGGGGTATACTGCTAATGAAGATTCCATTAACAGGTTAGAGAAGATTTCAGCATTACACCCTAAGCAACTACAGTATATTTTAGATAAACTGGACAATCTAATGAATTGAGGAAGACACACTAACGCTAGGATAGTTGGTCTTCCAGAAGGGTTGAAGGTAATGATATGGTGGTTTTCAACAACACTTTTTCATTGCACTGTTACAACAAGAACCGGGTCAGTAGCTGCTCGAAACAGAGTGAGCTCACAGATCATTAGTACCCAAACCCCAACCAGGTTCCAAGCCCCGTCCTCTTATTGCTTTTTTCTTGTAATTCAGTTAAGGAAAACATACTGAGAATGGCCAGGGAGAAAAAAACTTTAATATAGTGTATGGTGAGGGCTTGCTCTGCATAGAAATTAATCATAGCTGAAACGTTGTTGTACTACAGTTCATAGGTCATAAACTGGTACTACCCTGCTGTGGTACAGCAACATCTCAACTGTTTTTGAAGTCCATGAGCCACAGTTAAACTCAGACAACAGAAATGGCAGGATCAACTAGATAGACATTTGTGGTGGTGATGGCACAATCACACAAACCGTGACTCAACAACTCCTGTAGATGCAGGATTAACCAGATACAAAAAAACAAAACAATCAGGATGGACCAGATATAGTGAAAAAATACACCACAAGATCAACCAGGTATTTTAAATTATTCACAAAATCAGATAGAGTTCCTCACAGTAACAATCCTCCTGCATAGTGAAATACATCTGCCATGTTTTCTTAAACTCCTCCCCAATGCAGCAGACAACCGATGAAAGCCTATGCTATAGACATAGGGACATCTAGTTTCTAATTACCACACCACTGACCTTAGAAACCAGCCTAAAATTCTGGAATCAGACGCAGCAGCAAAACTTTTTTTTCTAATAAAAAAGATCAAAAGTTTTATATTATCCTTAGGGGCACCATACACTAAATAATACTGGATGTGTGACTGTATGCACAACTACTGTGGTCTGACAATTCAGGGTTCTGATTCCCACTGACCTCTCAAGCTTCATTTCTGAGGTCAGAGGAATCTGAACCCCTCTGTTAACAAGAATACACTGGTTGTGCATAGTTGCCCATCAGTATGCTCTATATGGAGTGGGAGAAATGTCCCTGTTTCAAGATTTCTGGTCTGAACATATGAGCAAAAGAAGGAATTCTATGAACTGAGACAGCCATTAAAACAAAAAGGGGTGAAGTATACAGTGAGATACCATGCTGCATTGGTAATTTTTTTTACTCAGGTTCTGTTCTCTAATGTTTAGATCCCCAACAGGCTTGGGAAGTTTTGAACTGTGTTACTTGAAAGAAACTGAGACAATCAACAGAGATCTTCAAATGACCCCATATTCTGAACATGCACATGCTTTCACACGGAACACTGGATGTAATAGGAGCCAGCCTATAAAGGGGTCTGACAGTGTTAATGTCAATACCAACTATGCTAAAATCCAGTGGTATCCAGTAATCAGAAAGACAATACCTCCTATCAGTCCCCAGTGTATGCCTCTACTTTGAAGCCTCAGTCCCAGAATAGGCAGCTATCCAGAAAAAGCAAGCCACCTGCCTGTGGTTCCTGGTATACAGAGTTTGTATTTAAAAATCTGAGAAACGCTCCAGGAGTCACAGTAGGAAAATAAATCCTCATCAAGTGCAGGTTCCATGCAAAGACCCCCACCTCCCAATCCGATCCCAGTTCACCCTCCAGAAGAAATGTCACACTGAGTTAAAGGAGTAGTACACCCAGAATTTGCAAAAACATATGTTGTGCACAGTGTTTTGATTTGTGTGTGTAGTCCTAGTACTGTATATTCTTCCCTTTATCTGCTAGTAGGAGTTTTTCCTGAATTACCCTGCTAGTTTTATAGTAGTTTTATGAGCCCTGGGGATCTCCATCTCAGCATGGCTTATTGCTCTTCTTGTTCATACAATGTCTCTATTTCATGTGACAGTGATGTAGCCAGGATCATATATTCAGCACGCATCTTTAGAATCAGTTCACAAAAACAGAACTGTGTACCTTTCCTTATCAAGGGAGCACATTTACAGTTTAGCAAATACTGTACTTGAGTGGGTTGTTCTGTAAGAAAACAGCTACTTAAGCAAGCAATAAGACACAGTGAAGTGTGGGTTATCTCCTGATAAGAACACACCCAGGTGCATTGTTAGGCATGAGGTGCTTGTGCTGAGTGCCTTATGCACCTGGGCGTGTCTTATCAGGAGATAACTCACACCTCGAGTGTCTTATTGCGCTTATAAATGGGTGCCCTTGTAAAAAGTTCATTTAAAAAATGCTTATAAAAAGTGCACATAAAGATTTTAAAAATGATATCACTGATAAAAACAAAAAGTAATCCTTGTCATTCACTGCATTTTAATGGAAAATTGGCTATCTTTGATTAAAATTATGTAGTGAGCTATAATGTGTGACTGTTCCTCATATTCACTCTACTCCTCCACACACACACACACACCCACACAATTCTTTAGAGGATGCTTTTTGTTTTTTTTATGGGCAAGTAAACAAGTTTTACTTACAGGTGCGGTAGCAAAGGTGTCCATAGCGAGCCCCTATTCAGTGCTGTTTTGATAGTGCTTCCGACTCTCATTTTTAGCTGCTCATTGTAATATTGGATTAAAAGCTGAAATGTGTTAATGGAATGCATGAAAAGACACACAGACACACAGTTGTCTATAAGAGTCACTGGAGGAGCAGATCTAAATGTAAATGCCGAGTGAGTTTTGTGGTTGGAGAACTAGAGCGACGTGTGCCTCACTAGCCACCATATTTTGCACTTGTGACACAGCTCTTTCAAGGATCGTGGTTTTGGCTGCTTGCATAACCTGGTATATTTATCTGCTTATTATTTTAAGAAGGAGTCTGACAATATTTTATTTTACAATGGCTGACGGGTTTCGGCATGATCTGAAAGCAGCGTTGGTGGCTGCACCGCAGCTGAACTGTCCCTTGGATTGGCGCTGGTTTCTAAAATGAAGAGGTGACAGTTTTAGATATTTAAAATGAGTGATAGAAAGAGTTTTGTTTATGGGCTAAGTAAGATGTTCAGTGTAAAGTGGGTGTACTTGAACAGTGTGTTGGGGGTTGTCCAGCTCAGCTTGCAGTTTGAGGGCTCCAGTTTGGTTAGTAGTTTTGAGGCTCCAGCTCGGCTAGCGGTTTTGGGAACTGATATCTGTCATGTGATGAGTTCTGAGTGGCTGAAGAGGTGCCAGTTGGCAAAATATCTGCTGATAAGGACACGCCAAATATACCTCTCAGCCAATCAGGACCCAGAGAATTCCCAACCCATTTTATAACAAGCCTTAATTTAGTATTTTTGTATTCTATGTGTGTGTCAGGTCTAGCCAGCAGCAGTAAGTGTTTTGGTTTTAAAATGTTTAACTTCATCATATTGCACACAGCCATAAAAAGCACAGAATTCACCCCAGATCATCAATGCTATAATAAAAGAGCCCACAACGGATAGTAGGGGCAAGCATTTGTCTGTGGGCACTTCACCTGAGTGACACCTGGGCAGGTGGGGAGCAGTAAGGTGCCAGCCCGTGAAGAGGTGGAAAGGGAGTAGGAAGGCAGGTGTTCCCAGGGGAGGGCTGGCAGAGGCTAAGGAGGGAGGAGCAACACCCTATGTAAGACTGGTGCTAGATGGGCATTCCACTTCTGTTACTCTCTCCCTCAGAAGAAAGGGATCCCTCAGGAACTACATCAGGAACAGGATCAGCTCTGGGCGCCAGCAGTATCACTAAATAGACTAGGAGGTAAGAAAAGGGGCTTTGTGGAAGGCTGAGGGCTGCAGTATCTTGCTTGTTCCCTGGGCACTGGGTATTTAGGTCTGCAATATCTTGCTTTCTCTTAGGGTGCCATGTGTTGTGGTCTGGCTGGCAAGACATTGAAAAAAAAAGCATCTAAGATCATCAGAGCTACAATTAGTAAAGACTCTAGCTGTTTTCTTACAGAATAACCCAATCAGTTAGCTGTCAAGTACACTATTTGCTAAACTGTAAATGTAGCAATTTCGCTTGCTGGATAAGGAAAGTTACACAGTTATGCTATTGTGAAGTGGTTCTAAAGCAGTGCTTGCTGAATCCATGTTCGGCTACATCACTGTCACATGGTACAGGAGGCACTGTAGGAACAAGAACAGCAATAAACCATGCTGAGATGAGGTCCCCAGGGCTCATAAAACTACCTTAAAACTAGAAGGCTAATTTAGGAAAAATTCTAATTGCAGACAAAGGAAAGAACACACTAGGACTACACACACAAATCAAAACACTGCAGAACATATGTTTTTGCAAATTCTGGGTGTACTACTCTTTAATGAGAGATGTTCAGACTAGTTAAAAACTTTTGTTTTTTCTTTGAATTGCATCATTTCCTGTAACTGGCTGAAATAGGGCAGCTCTCATTGTAAAGTACTATGGCACCCTGCCTGAAACTGATAATCTTTTTTTTTAAGTTGTTATTCCTTTTTCTCTTTTCACCTAAGAGTTTTGGCAGTGTTTTTAACTTTATCATTGGACACTTTTCTTTTACAGAATAGACAGTGTGTCCCTAGATATCTCCAGCTGGAGATTGTTTCAGCACAGACAGAGGTTTGATCCTGGCATGGAATAAGTTATGCCACAGTTCAACACAGAAGTTCCTGAAACCTGTCACTGTGGTGATTCTCTCACGTTAAAGACAGCTGATCTATTCAAGCAGAACTCTATGCTTATGACATGAAATGATACCAACTTTGTGCTTAATCTATGTATCTTGAATATAAATGAATACAAATGCCTGATAACTGTTCTTTTAAATTTAATGGTAGTGTATAGATAAGGGCTCACAGCACTGCATATCAAAGGTGGCTAAAAATTAATGGGAAACCAGATAATACTTAAAATTATTAATTAAACTACAAAAACAATTAGTGTAGATTTAATTTTTTGTTATGTGCAAAATATTTTGTTTGAACCCTAGCAGTATTCAGCCAGCAATCAGCTTGGTCTTTCTCTAATGATATGAATTATTTTGAACACAGTGTGCATATCTTATTGTAATGAGTTAGCGCTCCTGTTGCTTTTATTTATTACATTTAATTTGGAGCCATACTGCGTGATATCGCAATGAAAAGGAAAAAAGGGGATACGACATAACTGTGACAGGTTTCATGAACTTCTCTGTGTTGAACTGTGGCATAACTTATTCCCAAACATCCTTAGCCAGGCTCGACCCATATTCAACTCCTTCTGCCAGTTCGCCTTGGACCGATCTCCCAACACCCACCACTGCATTCCTCTACCAGTCCCTTGACCTCCCATCACTCCAAAGCTGGTGACTGCTTCACTGTGCTAGAAGTACTACTAAGTTCTCGTCACCACGTTGCCCTCCCTACCTATCAACATCTCTAACACTGATCCCCACCTACCTACGATCTCAGAAACACTGACTCCAGGCTCCTTCACATTCCCCACAGATCCACCAGATCAGGTCAGGTAGCTTTCAGTTTCAGACTGCCCAAATTATGGAACTCACTGGCAGCCGACATCAGACTCACTACAAGTACTCCCCCAAAATGCCCTCCTCAAAGCGCATTTTGCTACCAACTCACATGCTTTCCCCATCGCTGAATTCCTGCTCAACTCTTATCAGCTATTCTGGGCTCCATTTCTAAATCAGTACCATATGCCACTGAATTCTTCCTCTGCTGCTGTAGATGCGCTCGCCTACCCATATAGTATGTAATCTAATCACACTATGTAATTGTTGTAATTTCTTCCATGTTACTACATCACTGCCTGAAATACTCTTCATTTTGTATAAACCATTATGCATCTCAGTTACTGCACCCATCCTACTGGGCCACTGTTTGTTATCTACTAATTATGTACAGTATGTACTGTTTTTGTCTTATGTACTGCACTCTTGTAACCCCTTACCCCAGGGCGCATCTGGAATCGAGCAGTGCTCTGCTCAGTATGCCTTCCTGGTAAATCTCTTAAATAAATAAATATAAATAAATAAAACTTTGGTGCGTTCTCATGGGTACAGGGATTGGATGGCTTGGGAAACTACTAGAAGTTTAACCTCTTAGCATACAGTCTAACAAGAGCAAGAATAAGCTTATATGGAAGGACTCTAACCTCGTATGGTCACACTGTTCATTCCAGACTCAGAGCATAATCATAGCATAACTTTAGTGAACTCTGGACTCAAATTTTATTCTCAGAATGCCTGCTAATTTTTGTTCACATTGTCCCCTATGCATGAAGGGTGGAATGGCTAAGTGCCACATATCTGCAGTGTGGAGCTACTCTGCAACCATTCACCCCCATGTGGGATGCACTAACTGGGGCTCGCAGTCCCTAGCCACCTGATCCCCTGGCTGCGTGGACAGCAACCCACGGGGGTGGTGGAGGGTGTTCCGCATTACATGCCATCCTCTATGGTGCATAGTGCCATACATTGGGGAGGATAGGAGGGTGCTGGTTATGCCAACAGAGACCCTACTGTAACCTGCACACCCCATGGACTACAGCTGCAGCAGCAAGGGAATGACAAGCCATGCCAGCCCAGACCACTAGGTGGATGGGAGAGCAGAGGCCAGAGAAATGACTGTGCGACCCCATGAATGTGCCCTGGGGCATGGATCCACACCCTGATGTGAACCAGACAGCAATGCCCTGCCAGCACTGAACATCCCCTCCCCACATACCTGCCACAGACCCATTTGTGTCATCACCCCTGCCCCCAAAACACGGAACTGCCCCCGACCCCATAGGTGCCATGGCCCCAAGGATGCCCACAAACCATTAATGCCAGGCATACCGGCCCCTTCCCTACTGTCCAGTGGAATCAGTGGCTTAGGATAGCCAATGGCACAGCCCTCTTCACACCTCCATGGCTGCAGGCCATCCAAGTGATGCTGAGGCACTGCATGTTATGGGATGCACTCCCAACATCACATGTGCAGCCAGCAACCATGAAGGTGTGGAGGAGGGCTGTCCCACTGGCCATCCCAAGCCACAGATTCTACTGAATGGTACAGGGATGGGGAGAGAGAGTGTGTCAGTATGCCTGGTGCTAACAGGGTGTGGGCATCCTTGGGGGGATGGTGGCTATGGGGTCAAGAGCAAGTCTGTGTTTGTGGGGGGCACTAGCACTAATGGGGCTGGGACAGTCATGTGTGTGTTGCGGAGGTTTATCCCTTTCAAGGATTGGGCAGGCATGTGTTGGGGTGGAGGGCTGCTTGTGCCATATGGCAGCTGGGCATGGATGTGCAGGGGGTCCACACCTGGGGTTGTGCCCTCACTGTATGGTGGGTCATGGGTCCATTCAATGGACTGCTGGCCAGGAGGAATGACCACACAGGTCTGGGTGCCCTCATGTGCTATTCACACACCCGGATCAAGCCTGCCCACATAAGGGATCAACTCTGTGACCCAGTATGGACATCTGACTGGATGCCCAGCTCAGTCCATGATTCTACCTGACCATCCTGCATGGACCTGCATGCCAGGGTGTGCCCATGGACAGGTGGAGGCCATTGGTGAATATGGCCTGTGTGCAGCTGTCTGCAGGTGCAGAGCTATGTGGGCAGGATATGCACCCGCACATAATTCCTGCCTGTTGTGCATAGGTCCCATTATACCTAACTGCATGGTTTCCCAGGTGTTTGTTTTCCTCTTTTTCATCCCCTCAGACCTTAGTTGCTTTGGCATATTGATACAATTAGACAGTTACTGTTATTACTCCTCCTTGGCTTGTTTTAACAGAATTTACATTTATCCTATTGTATGGAGAGTTAACAACTGTTTGTTTTGAGGAACTCACTAAGTTTAGAGAGGATTTTTCTGACTGTCACCTTGGTTAAAAAATTTTTTCAACCTTTTCTTCAGGTGTTTTTCAGCTATTTCACTCATAGGACTGATTTGATTTGGTTTGCTTACTTATTCATTTCAGTACTTACTTGTTTGTCACTACTTATTATTCAATTGGTTATTATCTGGTTAGTATTTATTAGGTGAGTTTAGTTGATCATTAATTACAAGTTATGGGTTTATTTTATATTACTGAATAGTCGATGCTATTTTTGATATCTAATTCCTTTGGTGAACCCATTTTGCTAATTCATGTCTCCCAAGATCACAGTTTAGAGCTGTGTGGAATATAAAATTTCACCCATAGTATGTCTGTGGAATGACTATTCCAATTCCATGGAATTGTACAGAATTTTCACAAAGATTTTGTGAATTTTGCCAAATGTTAAATTTCTGTTATTTCACAATAATGTTAAATGGACAGGTCCAAATAACACCAAATGTGGAATGTGAACAGTAGCTAATGGCTTAGAAAAGTGTACCAAATGTTAAAGGTGTAGGTTGAAACAGGGCAGAATTATGGGTAGCTAAACATTTAATCAAAATAACATTTTCAGTTACTGTATTTTGGGATAGTTGTAAAATTTCTTGTCCAAATTTTTCAGCAATGTCAATAATTAGAAAGCATCTTGCATGGGTATATGACCACATTTTAAATCTCAAGCTTCAATGGAGCTGAGTTATAGGTAGCCAAACATTTTGCCAAAATTTGATTTCTGTAATTTTAGAATACTTTTGATAGTATTTACTGAAATGTTATACAATTTGACAGGTAAACAGAATATCACTACATTTGTATATGTACATAGATTCAGATTTCTAGCTTCAAATGGGACTGAGTTATAGCCTACCAAACATGTTGCCAACATTTAAATTTAAGTTTTCCCTCTAACATTAAAACAACATATCCAAATTTAACCAGAGTTGAAACATTTAAACTACTATGCTGCATGGTCATTTCTGAAACAGTTCATATTTGCAACTTTTAATGGGATTGAATTAAAAGTAGTCAAACGTTCACAACATTTGAAAATTAAATTTTGCAAGACTATAACTACAAACTTATAAACCCTGAAACTGTAAAACTAGAGAATGCAATATCATTAAATTTGATGGGTTCTTAGACATTGAAAGGAGATTGTGTGTGCCAATTTTATTGATTGCTTGCTGCCAGAAACTGCAAAATAACATCTGTACTTAAAGTCAGATCCCATGAGTCTTTGTGAAAATTGTAGAATTTCATGAAATAAATTCCATAAAACTGGAATTTGCTAATTTCACTCAGTCTTATCTGGGGTATTCTAATAAAAGGGGTATGAGGCAGGCAGTGCAGGCAGTACCTGGTTCAAGAGTTAGATGCATAATTTCACCAAGAAATGGACAGCAGAGCTGGGTAGCACAACAGTGGTAGACCCTCAGGTTGATTCAAGGAAGTACAGTGTGTCAACAATTCCATCCTGAATGCAGAATATTTAAGGATCATATCCAGTAAATATATGATCCAGAGAGCCTGATGTACATACAAGGCTGGGACTTAGAGGTTCTCAAAAAGAGGGAAGACAATATCTGGAGCAGCAGGAATGAAGAATTCTGGCTGTTCCAACAAGGTAGGTAGATAGAAAAGGAGTGGGTGACTCACATTTTAAGGAAGTTTGTCACTGTAAAGAACAAAAAGAGGATATCAGTGGGATTGGTAGTTTTACTGAGTCAATCTGGCTATGCTAAAAGAGAAGGGGAATAGTGCAGAGAGGAACAGCAGGACTGCAAAAAGCTCAGCCCAGCTTATCAAATGAAGTAGTGATATGTGCAACATTAATGTTAAATTCCACAAAAAGAATTCTGGATGCTTCATCTATATGCTACCATAAATATGTGAGAAAATGTTACCAACAATTTGTTTCTACTGTAAATTTAAAACAGCTAAACAAATTTATCCAGTTGTGTTAGACACCAGGAGACACTCACTATGGATATGCATGTCAAATGTTAAGTCAATGCCTACAAGAGCAGAGAAGTTACAGACATCCACATTATTGTGTTTTCACATTTTGAAAATATTTACTTAGTAAAGTGTTGAACCCTATAACTTAAAACTGTCTAATCCAATTCTCTCCATATTTAGATCATTCTATAAGCATTACAAAAGGTTATTCATGCTAATTTACACATGTCTAGCTCCAAAGGTGTCTGAGTTATATGAAGATAAAATTTGTTTCATGAAATTTCACACAAAAAATAAAATGACAAATTTTGAGCATGTATAATTTTGAGACAATGCATCATATTGCCATGAAATCTGTCACATTGTTAGAACATCTATCATCAAGAAACCATGCCAAATTTAAGATCTCTGACCAAATAGATGCCTGAGGTATATGTAGATAAAATGCTCATGGCATTTCACAAAAACAAAATGACAGACTGAACACCTATCATTTTAAAACTATGCATCAGAATTTCAAGCTATTTGGCACATTATTGGCTCTCCACCCAAAGAGTGAACATGTTCAATGTCAGATCTCTTATTGTAAATGACATTCAACTTATGACCAAATTACTAAATTGTAAACATTCCTCAAAATTCCAACAAAATTCCATGAATGTTCACTGAATTTTACAAAATGTCATATAAATTCCACAAATTTGAATTTTCCCATTCCGCACAACTCTTAAGTATAATATATAGGGCCAGAAATTAAAAACTTTGCACTGGGCAAAAACCATTTTGCAGGTTTAGCGGGATTAATGTGGGTCTGCTATATTCAAAAGGCCAAATAGTGTGGGCAAACTGCATTAGCACCGGCAAAATCATAATGTATACAAGAGGCAAACTGACATGAATACAGGCGCAATGCTATATTCAGTGATTAGCGCTCATAAAAGTAGTTTAGGCAACTTAGCACTACACTTAGCGGTGCATTACCGCCCAAGAAAAGCTTGTCTTAACCCTGGGCAATCAGCCGTGACGACACTCATGGCTTTGCGCAGTGTTTCCAGCGGGTTTTGAGTGACTCTAACAAATAAATATGACACATAGACAAAGCAAAACATAGAAGAAGCATGCTGCTAACTGATGGCATCACAATGATGCCATCATCTGCCACTAGTCCCAACCATGCCAGACAGTAGTGGTGACCCTGCCACCAGTGGACAGCATGGCAGTGTGTCCATACAGCACACACCTGCGGATCACACCTCTGTGGACACCAACAGATGCCAGCACACATGCAGCACTGTGGGCATGGAGGATGTTGAGGGAGAGGTATGGGTGGCCAGGCTGTGCCACAGACCAGGTATGGCCACAAGGCTGGGACACATCATGCAGTGCACATGGGCCAGTATTGGGCATACCCCAACACCAGTGTGCCTTTCTGATAATATATGCTCCCCTCGGCCACATACCGCACAGCCGTACAACTGCCACAGCACAAAAACGGACATGTATAAGTCACTGTGAGCATCCCATGCAAGAGGTGCTGCATCTGTGGGTCACACAACAGTGTAACAGTAATGTCCACTGTCAGTAAACACCTGCAGGTTGGGCCTCTCACTGTGTATAGTGCAGTCATCATACTGCCCTACACACCATAGGCACTTGCTTGTACACACTACTGGCCCCTTGCTGCTTAGTTTCTGCTGTGCACTGTAACATGACCTACAGTGTGACAGTTGCATGCAGCACCACCACCATCTGTGCCTATGCTGTGTTGTCCCAGTACAGCCTGCGGGCAGCAACACGTATGGAAGTAGTGTTCAAAACTGTATAATATTCCTCAAGCTGTTTGTGCAGCGCTACACACATTGCGATGGAGTTTAGCGCGGGCTAAAACCATTAGCCACGCGCAAACAGCATGCAAATCAGGGCATAATGAGATGCTAATCTAGATGTTTGCCCAGAGACTACGTAAAGTAGGCTCATTTGCATGTCACTTTGAATATGGCAAAGTTTAGCTGGGCAAACGTGTTTGCACTGGGCTAACGGTTTATCCCTTGCCGCTAAACCCACGCAAACATGTTAGCACTGGCGCAAACAGTTCGGGAATATTTTACAGTTCTGAACACTGTACTTTCACATACGCTGATAAGTGCTGGGGAGGGGATACAAAGGAGGGAGCAGTAAATATTACAATTACATTACATTAATGAGTGACTACAAAGAATGCAGTGCACTCCCTCAGTTTGGAGACAGGTTGTAATGATTAAAAAACTAACAACTTAAATTAGAACATGTACAGGTGCGTTACATAGACACAGTCAAATGTGCACTTCACAGAGCAGGTTAAACATTACAGATAAAACAGAAACAAAACAAGCTTGGGCTTTATTATAACACTTGGATTACAGTGATAAAAATAAACACAGCACACAAAGTGCTAGGTTATACACTGCCATGACAGACACTTAGGGCCAGATATTCAAAACTTTGCTCAGGGGCTAAATTAGCACTGCCAGCGAAGCGAGATTAGCCAGACACAAGAAAACTATATTCAAAAGGAATAGCCCAGGGCAAACAGCCTCTGAATATAGTATGGAATAAGGCCAGGCAAACTGGTCTGGGAGTGCAGGGCAAATGTATCCCTATAATAATACAGCTTTGAATATAGCAACAGAAAGTCAGACCACAACAGCAACACAGTTTACAGTGATGTGAAGGTAGGTAGAGGCGACCTATGTGGCCAATGTGTAGTCCAGTATATCGCTGGACCCAGTACAGCTGCAGGGAGCAGCCTATGGGAAAGTACAGTGTGCAAAACAGTATAATATTCCCCGAACTGTTTGCGTGGAGCTAACGCATTTGCGTGGGATTAGCAGCGAGCTAAGCTGTTTGCCCAGTGCTAAACTTTGCCATATTCAAAAGTGACCTACAAATGAGCCTACTTTAGTAGTCTCTGGGCAAACAGCCACATTAGCATCTCATTTTGCCCTGATTTGCATGCAGTTTGCCCAGCGTTACTGCAGGGTCCCACAGCTCCACCTGCAGGTCAGTCTGGAAGTACAGAGGCTGGCCAGGTCCAACCACAGCGCCACCTGTAGGTCAGTCAGGCAGTGCATGATGATAACTACAGTACAGCATAGCATAGCATATTGTTCCCTCGGGGACAACACAGCACAGGCACAGGTGGTGGTGGTGCTGCATGCAACCATCACACTGTAGGTCATGCTTCAGTGCACAGCAGACACTATAGTAGCAAGGGGCTGGTAGTGTGAGGACACAGCAATGCCTATGGTATGTAGGGCAGTGATGACCAGTGTACTGTACACAGTGACAGGCCTAGCTTGCAGGTGATTACTGACAGTGGACAGTACTGTTACACTGTTGTGTGATCCACAGATGCTGCACCTGTGGCATGGGATGCTCACAGTGACATACATGGCCAGCTGTGTGTGCTGTGGCATCTGTACAGTTGTGCGATATGTGGCTGGGGGCATGTAAGATCCAACAGACACACAGGTGGTGGGTATTCCACTACTGGCCCATGTGCACTGCATGATGTGTCCCAGCCTTATGGCCACACCTGGGCTGTGGTGAGGTCTGGCCACCTGCACCCTCCTCTCAATGGCCACCATGCCACAGTGCTGCATGTGTGCTAGCATCTGTTGGTCACCACAGATGTATGGTCTGCAGGTGTGTGCTGTATGGCCACACTACCATGATGTCCCCTGTGGGCCAGATCACCCTTACTGTCTGTGCTTGGCTGGGACTGGTGGAGCTGTTGGCATCATGGTGGTGCCATCAGTGAGCAGCATGTGTCCTCCATGTCTGGCATTTTCTAAGTGTCATATTCATATGTTAGGGTCATGCCAAGCTACTTAAATGCACATAAACACTGCAAAGCAACAATGTCATGCAATGCTGTTTGCCCAGGGTTAAGACCATCTTTTCTGGGTGGTAGATTGTACCACCAAAGGTCACGCTAAGTTGAAGCAACACCTTAGAGCGGGCGCTTAGTCACTGAATATCTCATAGCGCCTGTATTCATGTTCACTTTGCCCCTTGCACATAATTATGGTTTGTCCGGTGCTAATGCAGTTTGTGCACGCTATTTGGCCTTTTAAATATGGCAGACCCATGCTAATCCCACACTAAACCTGCGCAAATGGTTTGTGCATCATGCAAAGCTTTGAATATCTGGGCCCAGGTCTGTAAAGTTCATATCCAACAAATTTAGACTGAAGCCGAACAGCCACAGGGGTAGAGGTGTGAGCTAGTAGAAAGAGTGGGAGGGAGAAAAGTCAGCCAAAGGCCTTACATAGAAACATAGAAGTTGCTGGCAGATAAGGACCACAAGACCCATCCAGTCTGCCCATTTTCTCTACCTTATGAATGTGCCATAGACCTGTACTCTGTCAATGGCCTATCTATTCATATTCATCTGTATTGCTCCCTTATGCCTATCCCATGTCTGTTTGAAGCCCTGCACTTTATTCATATCCACCACTTCCTTCATCCCTTTGGGATGCTAAGAACCCATAAGGGACAGGGAATTGACCTGAGGTAAGGGGTTGATTGAGGAGGAGGAGGAGAATTAGGTTCAGTTGCTAGAGGGAGCTATGTGTTGGCGGAGGAGGAGGGACAGGGAGCAAGGAGATTGAGAAGAGCTGACTTCTAATGACAGCATCTCCAGATACTTGGGAACTGATATGAGGAGGTGGCTCGACCTGACATGGTGCACCAGGGTGGAGGGCAAGAGCCCCATAGGTTGGACAGTGGAAAGAATATTATGATAGGTTTCAGTCACTAGGGATGTAATCCATGACCTATCATAAAACAAGGGGTGAGCTTTGTTATGTATACAATGCACAAAGTAATGGTATCCTATGTGAATCTGCAGGATTGTGTAGAAAGCTATCATCAGGGATAGAAACAAGGGCCCATGCATTACAACTGCAGGGTGAGAGGTATAATACCACTAAAATAGAAAGATGGTTCAACCAATGGGTGGTGAATATATGGAATGCACTTCCCACATAGGTGGTAAGTGCCGATAGTTTGACAACCTTTAAACATTGACTGACCACTATATGGGAATAAAACATGGGATTATGTCCATCGATATGTGGCAAGCCCATATATGGCCTCATGCAGCTAAGGACCTGAAACCCACACCTAAGAACCTATGGAGTTACAAAGGGTGTAAAGGGGGTGGGAGTGGGACTGAGATGAGGGATTGCAAGTAGGGTGGGCAGAGAGTCAGGCCAGTACTTTCTAATTAAAGCAGTGCTGTGAGCAAGATGTCTGGCACTGAGGAGAGGAATGAAAGCGGAATGTAGAGGTCACAGTGGTGAGTCTCGGGTGTACAGTGGTGAGCTGCCGCAAAAGGAGCTAAAAGAGTGTCCAGTTGGAATAGCGTGGACTTGGTGGCAGAGTTGTAGACTATATTTCCAAAGTCAAATATTGGGAGGATCATCTTTTGGACAATCTCTCTCCGGCTTGTAGTGGAAGGCAGCTGCGATGTCTGTACAGAGCACCTAGTTTGGGTAATAACATTTTATGGATGGCATTCACATGTACCACAAAGTAGAGGTTCTTGTTGAGCCACATCCTGTGGTATTTGAAAGAGGAGACATCTTCCAGTACAGAACCATTGAGGGTATGAAATGTGGGGTTGCATCAAACCTGGAGAGCTATTGCCTGGTGCCAAAGGTCATGGAAACTGTTTTTGGCATTTAGGGAATGTTGATTTAAGCAAAACTAGCTGGACTTTGTTGAAGTGCAGCTGGAGGCTGATCGCCACCTCTGTGAGGGAACTACCAGAGGTAAATAATACGGTATTGTCTGTGTACATGTGAATACTAGCAATGAGCATGTGTCAGGTAGGTCATTCAGGAATATAGAGAATAATATTAGACCAAGTACTGAGCCTAGGGGGACACCCGTGTTGATTGGGAGAGGGTGAGGAGAGGAGTTGCTAACCCTGAGAGATTGAGACCTTCCCACAGGTGGGACAGAAACCAGCTGGTGGTGGATGCGGAGAAGCCGGCTGCAGTCAGCTTGCTGAGCAGAATGGAATGGGCAACAGTGTTGAAGGCTTTGGCCAGATCGACAAAGATGGCAGAAGTGATGTCCCTGATCCATGCCTGAGAGAATAGAGTTAGTGAGCTGAAGTAGGAGGTGGTGGTGGAGTGGGCCTTGTGGAACCCAGACTGGAAGGGGGTGAAAAGGAGGAAGAGTCAAGGAAAGTGAAGAGTTGCACCAGTCAGATGCCTTGAAGCTTAGACAGGACTGGAAGCAGTGATACAGGGCAAAAGTTGCCGGGTTGGAGGGTCACCACCTTTGGAAGGGGAGCAACATTGGTGACCTTCCAGGCATTGGGAGCGACAGCAAGTGAGAAGGACAGATTCAAGAAAGTAGCCAGATAGTGGGCTATAGCGTAAGCTGAGGGGTGAAGCAGCTTGGGGTCTAGCCCATGAGGGCCTTTGCCCTATGAGGATTTAGGGCTAGTAATTCTCACAGGGTGTCATCAGGAAGACAGGTTTAAAGGAAAAGCATGAAGAGGAAGGGATCTGAGCTGAAGAAGCTTGGGAAGTAGGGGGTAAGGAAGCAAGGGGAAAGAGGCACAGGTGGTGAAGCAGTTGATAAATTCAGTCACCACGGAGGGAGGAGTCAGAAACAGTGCAGGAGAGTTGGGCGGGAGAGAATAGAGCATGAACAACCTTCCAGAATTCCGATGGATTGTTAGCTTTTCATGAAAGGAGTAGTTGAAATACTCTGCTTTGGCAAGGCAGATAGCCCTGGTGCAGGCTTTGCAGAGGGAGCTACTTGTAGATCCATGAGGGTTCCAGAAGCTTTAAACACTGCCCATGCCTGGTCTCGAGCATGCTGACATGCTAGCAGCTTGGCAGTGACCCAGGGCAGGTGATCGCCATGGGTCCTTTTCTTGTCTTTTAAGAGGAGCATGATGGTCCCAGGCATTCAGAAATTGGGAGCTGAAGTAGCTCAGGGCTGTGTCCACTAAGGAAGCAGTGGCAATGGGTTACCAGTCGGTACTGGTGAGGTCATTATGGAAGGTGGACAGGTCAATGGAATCTAAGGAGTGAAGACTGAGAATAACTGGAGGAGATTTTATTTGATGAATTTTCCACTCACAGTAAACCATATGGTGATCACTAAGCACGTCTGAAGTATATCTGAAGTGATGACTTGGTGTGGGTGAAACATTCACACTTAGTCTAGTAGGGTATGTTTACCTGATTTGTGATTTAAATACGTAGGCTCTTTGATGAGTTGATTTAGGTTTAGGGACTAGATTTGATTGCAGATTTTGGACTGGGTGCTGACAACCAATTAATGTTGAAGTCCCCTAATATGTAGAGTTCTCCAGAGGCGGCAAGGGTAGTGAGAGAAGCGGGAGGTCAGTGATAAAGGATGGGAAACAGACAGGAAGGCTGGGCAGAAGTAGACTCCCCACAAAGATGGGAAGGGAGCAGAGTAGGGATAGTTTTACTAACAAATATTTGTAGGCAGAGGGGAGCAGAAGAATCAGCATTTATATAGCGCTTTTCAGACACAGTATCCCAAAGTGCTATACAAGCAATGCTAGACTGGTAGTGAAGTGACTGAATGTGTGGTGCCACATCGCACATCATCACCCACACACTGCCTGGATAATTGCATGAATCGGTTTATGGAAGGGGAATGTTGGCCAGGACACCAGGAATGCTTCCTGCTCTTTTGCAAAGAGTGCCCTGGGTTCTTTACTTCCACCTGGACAACATCAGTATGGGCAGAAGGGACCTCGGTTTAATGTCTCATCTGAAGGACAGCACACCCCAGCAGTACAGCACCCCAACTACTGCACTCAGATGCCAGCAATTTTAGGTGCAAGTTCAATCCGTGTGGGACGAGAACCCACGACCTTCTGGTCCAGAGGCAGATGTGCTACCAACTGAGCCCACACTGACACCTCACAGAGCACTGGATAGAGGTGGAACATACATAGCCATAGCCACTCCCCAGAAGCACCAAGTTTTTGTCAGCAGACACAATGCTGACCTCCTCCGCAGCGATGGCACAATACCGACGCAGGTATTATGCCACCTGTTCTATGGGTGTTTTCTGTGGGGGGCTGTGCCCCATACCCTCCGGACTTTAAGATTTCAACCCAGGTTGGAGTTGGTCTGGGAAGGGCGGAACACTGGAGTAGCGAACATGGAAAAGAACCATTACCGCGGAATGTTGCTGTAATGGTCTTTTTCCTGTTTCGCCATCAGGGTGTCACTGTAAAGGGTGCACCGCGACCCCCACCCCAGATGATCTGTCCTGCTGGAAGATGGAGTACCCAGGGATGGAAATGGCAGAGTCAGGGATTTTCAAACTGAGCAAGATTCTGTGATGATGAGAACAGAGTGTTTTATATCAGACATAAGGGTTGAAGAAGGTCAGTTTTGGGAGAAGGATTCTTATATTCAGATGGACTATACCTAGCCCTTTTAGCAAATTAGAGGATGGAGTGGGAAGCAGTCCGGGGTTGGATTCAATGTCACCTGCTGTGAGGAGCAGCATTACTATATGCAATCCGTTGAGGGTGGCCAGCCATTTCCTAGACAGGGATGGTAGGCCAGAGGAGCCGGGTGGGCAGATTAGTGGTGTTGTGTAATTTGATTTATATGCTCAGAGGGATGCCAAGTGTGTACCTGGTGAGAGGGAGGATGGAGGCATCTGGATGCCGGGATAGTGGAGAAGGGGGAAGCAGGAGGATGGGAGAGTTGGGGAGGAGGAGGGGGCAAGGGATAGAAGTTAGAGGGTTCACTGGAAGGGAGGGGGAGAGCGTCGGGGTGAGTAGAAGGGATGGCAGGCAAGGATAAGGAGGATCATGGTGCAGATGACTGGTAAGAAGTAGAAGCCTGTTGTACTGTTGCACAAGAATGTAGAGAGTTGGGGCCCAGCTGCCAGGTGTTCCAAGGCTGATATATTGGGGTAGACCTAGGGAAGTTTATTGGAAACTAAAACTTAGACTAATTGTTACCACTGGGATGGCCCAGTGGTTAGGGTGTCTGACTTTGATGCAGAGGATCGTGGGTTCGAGACCAGGTATATCAGACTGGCAGGGGTACATGGAAATTAGGTAGATATGGAGTGGAATAGAGAGGGCTGTGGCAGGGTAGGAGAAACTACTACTATGATAGGGGTGCTTTATATTGGGAAGAAGTGAAGGAGTGAGTGGAGAAACAGCAACTCCTAGTGGCTGTAGGGTATAACCTGCAGCAGGGAAATTGGGGAGATAGTGCTAGAGCAGGGGTCAAGTGACTAGTCACATGACCTGAGGTACCAATAAAGGAGAGCTCCACCCAGGATGGTAGGGTGGGGCAGTAGCAGTGACAGGCTTTCACAGTCCAGTGTAACCCCTGTAAATGGGGGTTCAAAAGTCTTCCAGGAGCTTGCTTGAATGCTCCAAGCCTGAATGGTGTCGGCATTTAAGCCGCTTTATCTGTGAGTGCTTTTAGAGCCTCTGGTACTGTCTCTTTAAGAGCTGTCTGCTTGCAGCATAATTAGTTTCTATGGGGGACTGTGTGTTTCTCTGCTTGAGTCCCACTTGAGTCTGCTGCCAAATCGGCCCGCTTCTGCCGCCGCTAAGTGGGCAGAGTGAGCACTTTTCAAAGATGTAACTGTTTGCCAGAAATCATTTAGAGTAATAACAAAAATGCAGTTTGTCTAACCTGCTTTTCTTTGCAGTCAGAACTGTGTTTGCCTAGCCCTCCATTCTGGTTTCGAACTGCTGAACTGGACCAATCAGTGTGGAGGGACCTTTGAAATGGAGCCTGCTGCTGGCAAATCAGAACTTGGACCTCTTTGTGGAGCCAGCCACCCACGTACTGTATGGCCAATGCCTCTGGAATTGTAGTTTGCACTTCAGCACCTTTTGCACCAACAGGGGAGTCTGATTGTGAGTGACAGCCAAACCAGCCAACTGAACTGGGAGGAACTCAAAGGAAATGCCCGCCTGTCTACTGGAAAGATCAGATGAGGTGAATCAGTGAAGAGAAAAGGAGCTATGTGCTTCTGCAGTGTATAGTTTTAGCACGGTAAGCATGGAGGTCTGAGTTTCAGTCTGCAGCCTGTGCAAGCACCTGTTCAGACTGAATCTGACCTGTGAAGAAAATCAAGGAGATCTGAAGAGTAGAAACCAGGCTCAAGTAGAAGACTGGAGAAATTGCTGAATCGCGCTTAGTCTGTCAGGAACTGAATCTGCTGTGTTCTCCTGGGTATTGTGCAGTAATTGCGATCAGGATCGAGAAGCAGCCTGCCTGGTATAGTACTTTCCTTTACATATAAATGTGAGTAGTGCTTGTGGGGAATCGCTTCAAATCCCCTGTACAGTGAATTGAGTGCATGAAGCTGGAAGTAAACCCCAACTTAATCCAGACTACATCCATTTGCTCTAAACTGCAGTGGGTCCAGTCTCAAGGACCTTGTCCACATGGTCTGCTCCTCCTGGCAATCCAGGACAATCTGCCTTCCATCCAGTTCCCAGCATTGGGTTTTAGAGTACAAAGCAGGGTAGCTCCCCGCCATCTGTTTATCGAATTGCAAGTGTGTCATCTAATTGTTGCTTTTTTCATTTCTTCACGAACTGAGTCCTCCGCCCAGATTACAATTGGGTATTGTGCAAGTGTTTTTTCCATCACAGGGCCCAAACCAGCTGCACCAATCCTGGCTAGCACCCCATCCTGGGTACCTAGTGAAAGTGACAATTTGGGGCTCTGAATATGCGCACATTACAGTGATTATTAATGTGTTGAACCTAATTAACCTGATTTCCCTTCCTTGTCACAACTCCTTAAATAAATCAGATCTGTTGGTTTTCAGCAAAGTTACACTGACTGAGGTATTCGTTTATGTTACAGTATTGTACTGTGGTTTTGCACTGTATCATCTTGTTTTACAGGGAGTTCCCAGAGTCCAGTCGACAAAGCCAGTCCTGGGGTAAGTGTACATTGTGAAGATATTCTTAATGCATTGTGTGGGCCACTAATGGAAGAAAAGGGGGTTACAGTGTCCCAGAGGGCTGTGACCAAGTTAGTTTAACTACTGCAAACCCTGATCTCTGGGTGGCCCAGCATTGGTCCTAGACCCCAACCTGTTAGTAGTTGCAGGCAGGGTAGTAGCCTCTGGGATAGTACCACCGAGGGGTTGGCATCTTGGAGGCACCGCTGGGATTGTGTGTCCTCTAGTGGCCATATTTACAACCACTGTAAAAAATAAAGAAAATAAATAGGTACCCCAACAGAAGTGGCTGTGCACCAGTTGGTGGAGTGGTGCACTGGGGAGGAGATCGACCCCCAAAATGCTATGCTTATCCTGGACATCCCACTGGGTATCAATACGACACTGTACAGGGAGTACTTTCCAAGGCGGAGGGTTTTACAAAACCCTGTGGTGGTGGGTCGACATGCTAATCTGCTCATCCACACTTTCCTGGCCCTAGTAGAGTTTAAGGATCCCATAGATAGCTCCAAAGTGCCACAGACTATTACCCCAGAGGGAGCCCTCACTGCCTGGAGAGTGATAACCAAGGACAGTAAGACCTGGGGGAATGAGCCCCCACTATCTGAAACTTTGAGGAGAAATTTGCTAAATGGCTGCTGGGGAAGGAAAGCTGTGGAGGACTTGAAGAAACTATTCTTGCCACCTGGGGTGTTCTCCCCAACACCCTCTCCTGCTCCAGTACCTGTTATGGTGGCTGAACCAATGCAGACTCTTATTTCTGCACCTGCTATTAGTCACGACACTTACCGAAGGTTGAGGATCTTGTCTGGCACCTCCCACCCCAGGGGAGGATGATTGGGACACCTGGATAGATTGTGTTGCCCCCGATACCTGAATGGCAGTGTGTGGAGGCTGAGAAGCGAGGGTCCTGCCCTAGAGGCCATTAAACTTTTGAGGTCCACAAATCCTGATGCATCTGCCCAGAAGTACCTATCTGTGCTTGAAGGCAATTTCGAAGCATTGAGTCAGGAGAGAGCCTGATGTGGAAATTTCAAGGTACAAAACAGTGGCCAGGGAAAGTCTCTGCATATGTTACTCATCTGGAGAGAGCTCTACAGAAGGCTTACGAAAAGGTGGGGTAGCAGCCAGTGACTTAAACCGTGTGAGGTTGGAGTACCTACTACAGCATGCAAAGCATTCTAAATTGCAGCTTCTTCCAATTAAGGCTCCCAGACAGAAGGGTAACCCACCGGACTATTGTGGCTTAATAAAATAACTTTGGGAGGTTGAAGATGAGGAGGGATTCTAATTTGGGGTGAGTGCAGCCCAAGTGATCACAGCATTGGAAGGTCCTTGGGAAGTGGGGACCAATGAGGGTGTGCCACCATGGGGTGAACTGCTGAGAGAGATCAGGGAATTCAAAAACAGTCCCTTTATGAAGGCTGCGCCTGCAAGTACAGGCCCCAACCTATATCCTACCATCTGCTTTGGGGTGGGGTACCCACCCAGGCATCTCCTGCTGACAACAGCTCCAAACTCGATGCCTTGACCATGGAAGTGGGGAAATTGACTGAGATGCCTCCAAATGCTTATCATGCGCGAGACAGAGATGGCACGATAGGTGTCCAGTTAGTGGTACCCATCCTGGCTCCCAGTGTGGCGCCTCAGCCAGCTCAAACCCAGAAAGTATGTTTTGCTATAATTGTGGGAAGGATGGGCACAAGAAGAGAGAATGCAGGTCCCCAAAGACAGACAAAGTTGTATATAGGCTACAAGGAGAGCTTCGAGGACAAATCAGTGGTTGAGAGGTACGCAAAATGATCGCAGTGAGGATCCAAAAATGGTAACTCACGTCCCTTTGTGGCAAGGTCAGTTGTCCAGGCCCCTGCTGCTGCCTCTCCAGACTGGTCCTGAATAGTGGGTCCTCCATGGAGACCACTGTAAAAGTAAATGGAGTGTCTACAAGAGCTGTACTAGACAGTGGCCCCAAGTGACAATTATGTTCCAAGACTGGTATCAGAAGCACTTGTCTGATGTACCCTTACAACCGTTGGAGGGGCTGCATGTCTGGGGTTAAGTGAGAAGACCTACCCTACTCTGGATATATCCAAATTTGGTTGCCTTTTCCCACCTCCATGGCTGGGGTGGCAGAGCAAGTAGAGACCTTGGCCTTAGTGTGTCCCCCTACTGGACTGTATGATGGGGTTCCTTTACTAATTGGGACTAATGCACATATGTTTAGATGGTTGGCACAGTTGTGTTATGAAAAACAGGGGTCAAGGACCAGTACAGCTTTAAGAATTCCAGCCTTGATCAAGACGGCCTATGAGGCACAGAGAGATGCTGAAAAGTAGAACCAGAAGAACTGGTTGAATTGTCAGGAAGAAGGATCCTGAGTCTCTGATCCTGGGACCAAATGACCAGTGTACCTTACAGGAGAGGTCCATATCAGAAAGGATGTCAAGAATAAAATATTAATGTTGGATGCACCAGGCGATGGAAAATTGCTGGAGGGACTGCTGGTCAAGCCTAGTATTTTGCCTGCTAGAGCCCATGCTTATGCCAGAAGGGTAATGGTTCAAGTTCATAATGTGTCTGACAGAGAGATTCGAGTAAATAGAGGTTGCACCCTGGCTAATGTGCATTGTGCAGACACTGCGGTACTACCCAGTGGCAAGAGTTCGGGGAAGAATGACAGAGTAACACCTGACTTGTTTGATTTCGGTGACTTCCGTTGCCAGCTGAATGGAAAGTGAGGATCAGTGAGAAGCTTGCCCAGAGAGACCAGGTGTTTTCTTTAAAGGAATGGGACATAGGATGTGTGCAAGGAGCTGAGCACCATATCCAGCTGCAGATGATGAAAGGCCATTTCGTGAGAGTCTGACGCCTGGCACCTGGTGATATAGATGATGTGAGACCGCATCTGCAAGAGGTGCTAGCTGCTGGTGTAATACAAGAATCCAGAAGCCTCTGCTTCCCCATTGTGGTAGTGGAGAAAAGAATGGGACAGTAAGAATGTGCGTGGATTATCGTCACTTTAAACCGTGGACTATCCCTGATCAGTACACAATGCCCCCACATTCAGGATGCTTTGACTGCCTAAATGGGAGCAAGTGGTTCTCTGTGCTGGATCTCTGCAGTGGGTACTACCAGATTCCGATGGCCCCAGAGGACCGTGAGAAGACAGCCTTATCTGTCCGCATGGCTTCTATGAATTCATGAGGATGCTTCAAGGGATTTCAGGTGCCCCAGCCACTTTTCAATGATTGATGGAGCGTGCAGTGGGGGACATGAACTTACTAGAGTGCCTGGTATACCTAGATGATGTTATTGTGTTTGGCAGCTCACTGGAGGAACATGAGAGCAGATCATTCAAGGTATTGGACCCGACTGGAAGACTTTGGCTTAATTTGTCCATTGATAAGTGTCAATTCTTTCAAACATCAGTAAAGTGTGGGACACATAGTATCCACTGAGGCAATAGAGACTGACCCAAGCAAAGTTGAGGCCTTGACCACCTGGCCACAGCCCAAAAATCTAAAAAGAACTGCAAAGATTCTTGGGATTCTGTGGTTATTATCGGCGCGTCAAGGACTATTCAAGACTGATCCGCCTTTACTTAACCTGACTCCAAGGGTATCCCCAACCCACAAAAATACAAAAGTCAGCGCCCTCGAGACTGAAAGAGTGTATTTTCATCCAAGTAAGTATTTGGGGCCTGCTGGACCCTGATTATGAGACTGCTTTTCATGAGATCATATATCAACTTACCCACGCTCCCATGTTGGCTCTATGCCAATCCAACAAAACCTTATGTCCTGCACACTGATGCTAGCTTGCAAGGGTTGGGGCTGTGTTGTATCAGGAGAACGAGAATGGCCTGAGACCAGTGGCCTTTGCCAGCAGAAGCCTGACCCTTCCGAAAAGAACTATCCTGTACACAAGTTAGAGTTTCTAGCTTTGAAGTGGGCCATTGTTGATCAATCCACAGTACTTGTATGGGGCTAAGATAATAGTAAAACTGACAATAATCCTTTGACCTATATGCAGACTTCAGCTAAGTTGGATGCCACTGGCCATAGGTGGCTTTCTGCATGATCTACATATGACTATGTTGTTGAATACAAAGCAGGCCTGAACCACATAGATGCTGATGCTCTCTCCCGAGGCCTGTTCCCAGAATGACTGGGTCAGACTGTCAGAACCTGATATTCATGCACTCTGCCAGAAGTTTGACAGGGAGGAACAAATGTCCACTGACACAGTGGACTGTATGGTGGATTGTTTGGGACCTTCTGAGAATTGCATACCTGCTGCTTATTGCCACTTTTCTGCAATAGACATTGTGCACTGCCTCAGCTGGAAAATGACGGTATTCGTGGCTCAATCCCGAGATCCCATGATCAAATCAGTTTTAGAAGCCCTCTATGCCAGAAAGATGTGTCCAAATTCGTCCCACTGATTTGAGAACTGCATTATTATGCAAAGAAGGTCCAAGTTGAAACTGATCAATAGACTGTTATACAGGGAAACAGTAGACAGAGGGGACAAGTAGACAAACAACAACTAGTGCTGCCCACTGCTTTCGAGACTCAGTGCTGAGGTCCTTACACAACCACACGGGCATCTTGGTATAGACAGAACACTTGACTTGGTGAAATCCAGATTCTACTGGCCTAAGATGGGGCTGATGTGAGCAACACATTGAACTTGTAGTCGCTGCTTACAGAGGAAAGCTTGCCTAAGAGGGCTGCCCCTTGTTAACATCACAACCAGTGCACCTATGGAGCTGGCCTGTGTTGATTTTCTGAGTTTGGAGTCAGATCAGAGAAATATTAGTATTGTGCTGGTGGTCACTGACCATTTTACAGATATGCCCAAGCTTTCCCATCAAGGATCAGAAGGCATCCACTGTGGCAAAAGTACTTGTAGAAAACTTTTTGTTCACTATGGGCTCCACAAAGAATCCATTCTGATCAAGGGAGAGACTTTGAGAGTCATCTGATCAGAGAGATGCTTTCTCTGTGGGGAGTGTGAAAGTCTAGAACCACCCTTACCTCCCCAGGAGGACCCACAGCCTGAACATTTCAACCGCACACCTTGCTAGATATGCTAGGCACCCTCCACCCAAAGGACAAGCCAAGATGGAGTCAACAAATTAGCACCCTGGTACATGCCTACAACTGCACCAAAAGTGATGCCACTTGGTTTTCTCCTACCGCCTGATGTTTGGAAGAGAAGCTCGACTGCCGGGTAGATGTGTGCTTTGGGGTCTCTCCTGATGGGGTTCAAGCTGACAACTATTTACAGTATGTGCAAAAGTTAAAGGCCCAGCTAAATCATGCATACCAACTGGCTCAAACCATGGCTGCCAAAAGAAATCTGGCCAACAAAGAAAGGTATGATAAAAGGTGAAAGCACAGGAACTCCAGGAGGGAGATCGGGTATTGCTAAGAAATCTGGGACTGCATGGCAAACACAAGATTGCTGACAGATGACACCATCTCCTCACATTGTAGTGGGCAAACTAGATGATCTGCCTGTGTACAAAGTAAGGCCTGAGAATAATTCAAAAGATGTTAAACAATGCATAGAAATCATTTACTGCCCACTGGACAAATCTTGACTGAGTCTGAGCCCCAGAAAATGCCCCTCTGGACCAGTGACTAGAGCTGCTGCTAAGAAAACAATCAAGAAAGTCTGCACCCACAGAAGCTGAGTTAAAGTGTTCCCTCCACAAGTCCCAGTTGAATATGACTGTCAGTCCATGTCAGAGGAAAGTGAGTGTGGTTTTGAATACTACCCTTCTTACTGAACTGAGTCAGTTGTTTCTGGGCAATCCCCTAGTCAGTCTTGGAGATGAAGCTGGACCTTCTGGCCTGTCTAAGCTCCCAGCTTTGTCCCTGTAGCCAATGCTCCCAGAAAATGAAGTGCAAAGCATTAAGTCAGAAGATAAGGAATCATTGTGTATGGCTGAACTGTCTGAGCTTTCAGAGGAGGAAAATGTTGACTGGAATAGACTGGTGACATACCAGAACAAGAAGAGTGTGTTGAGTGCCCTGATAATTCACTGTCCATGTCAGAAAGCTCTCCATGTGAGCCAAGTGCTGTGGGCTCAGGGATTGTAACTCCTGAAGCTGAAAGTGCCCCAAGTTCTAGCCTCTCACCCCAATGGAGACTCCCTGACAAGTGAGGACAATGCTGAACATGAGGCTCAGTGTGCAGAGACTGTAACAGTTCCTCTAGAAAGACTGGTCGAGCTGTAAAGCCTGTGGTGCACCTCAGTTATGATTCCCTGGGAGACCTGTGGACTTGCCTCTCAATGTTGTCCATAAAGGAGTGTATGTGTCCCGAGCTCATTGCCCAAACTGAACAGCAGTGCTAACTCCAAGTTACTTGTGTTGCCTTCAGGTATGGTGCCCCTGCCTATCCAGCCTCAAGGTAGCTGATAGGAAGGGCCCTCTCTTCAGGTTTCATGTACAAGAGGTACAACCTGAGTTATGGTACAATGTGTGTGTAATACTGTGTAAAGAGTGACGTACTGTAAAGTTTCAGAAATGTGTTCCTGGTAAAGTGATATATTGACTGATGAGTACATGTATAAGCCTAATGTGATACTGATGAAAATGTATTATGGTTGATTGAAACTTATGGGGGTACTTGCTTGATGTGGATGCCAAGCTTTCCCAGGCCAGGAAGAGTGTAACCTTCCTGCAAATGGGGTTCCCAAAATGTCTTCCAGGAGCTTGCTTGAATGCTCCAAGCCTGAATGGTGTTTGGCATTTAAGCCGCTTATCTATGAGTGCTTTAGAGCCTCTGGTACTGTCTCTTTAAGAGCTGTCTGCTTGCAGGCATAATTAGTTTCTATTGGGGGACTGTGTGTTTCCCTGCTTGAGTCCCACTCGAGCTGCTGCCAAACGCTCCATTTCTGCCGTCGCTTAAGTGGGCAGGTAGAGCACTTTCCAAAGATGTAACTGTTTGCCAGAAATCATTTAGAGTAATAACAAAATATAGTTTGTCTAACCTGCTTTTCTTTGCAGTCAGAACTGTGTTTGCCTAGCCTCCATTCTGGTTTTGAACTGCTGAACTGGACCAGTCAGTGGGGGACCTTTGAAATGGAGCCTGCTGCTGGCAAATCAGAACTTGGACTCTCATTGTGGAGCCAGCCACCTATGTACTGTATGGCCAATGCCTCTGGGAATTGTAGTTTGGACTTTGGCACCTTTCTGACCAACAGGGAGTCTGATTGTGAGTGACAGCCAAACCAGCCAACTGAACTGGGAGGAACTCAAGGAAATGCCCGGCTCTGTCTACTGGAAAGATCAGATGAGGTGAGACAATGAAGAGAAAAGGAGCTATGTGCTTCTGCAGTGTATAGTTTTAACGCGATGAGCGTGTAAGGCCCTGAGTTTGGGTCTGCAGCCTGTGCAAGTGCCTGTTCAGACTGAATCCAACCTGTGAAGAGAATCAAGGAGATCTGAAGAGTAGAAACCAGGCTCACCCTGTAGAAGACTGGAGACATTGCTGAATCGCTCGGCCTGTCAGGAACTGAATCTACTGTGTGTTCTCTGGGGTATTGTGCAGTAATTGCGATCAGGATCGAGAACGGCCTACCTGGTATAGTACTTTCCTTTTACATATAAATGGAGTAGTGCTTGTGGGGAATCGCGTTTCAAATCCCTGTACAGTGAATTGAGTGCATGAAGCTGGAAGTAAACCCCATCTTAATCCAGACTACATCCATTTGCTCTAAACTGCAGTGGGGTCCAGTCACAAGGACCTTGTCCACATGGTCTGCTCCTCCTGGCAATCCAGGACAATCTGCCTTCCATCCAGTTCCCAGCATTGAGTTTGTGAGTACAAAGCAGGTATCTCCTGCCATCTGTTTATCGAATTGCAAGTGTGTCATCTAATTGTTGCTTTTTCATTTCTTCACGAACTGAGCTCTCCGCCCGGATTACAATTGGGTATTGTGCAAGTGTTTTTCCATCACAGGGCCTCAACCAGCTGCATTGATCCTGGCTAGCCCCCAATCCTGGGTACCTAGTGAAAGTGACAATTTGGGGCTCTGAATATGCACATTACAGTGATTATTAATGTGTTTAACCTAATTAACCTGATTCCCCTTCCTTGTCACAACTCCTTAAATAAATCAGATCTGTTGGTTTTCAGCAAAGTTACACTGACTGAGGTATTCGCTATGTTAAAGTATTGTACTGTGGTTTTTGCACTGTATCATCTTGTTTTACAGGGGGTCCCAGAGTCCAGTCGACAGAGCCAGTCCTGGGGTAGGTGTACATTGTGAAGATATTCCTAATGCATTACGTGGGCCACTAGTGGGAAGAAAGGGGTTACAGTGTCCCAGAGGGCTGTGACCAAGTTAAACTACTGCAAATCCTGACCTCTGGGTGGAGGCACCCGCCATTGGACCTAAGGGCCCTCAACCTGCTAGTAGTTAAGCAGGCAGGGGTAGTAGTCCTGGGATAGCACCACCGAGGGGTTACACTAGGATATTCAGAGGCTCTACCTGTCACTGCTGAAGGCAGCTTCCTGGTTCTGCTATTGCTCCAAGTGGGGAGGGGAGGGAATGAAGCAGCCTGGGTAGACAGATGCAAAAGGATATAATGGTAAGAGGCTTAAAGGACATACGAACAAAAGAGACAAAGGGAGAGGGGTCACAGTGGGAGACTGAGACTGCTAGGGGGCTACTGTGCATGCACAGTGCAGCTGAGATGAACAGCAGTGAGGAGACCACCCACGGAGTGCCCAAATGAACAAATACAGATTAAATTAGAGGTACACTTGAACTGCAAATACCTACTATGCTCCACAGATCAGTCCCACTAACAGTTAAAGTACAGTTTCCAACCGCTAAAACATACCTACAGTGCATGACGAGGGTTAGGCAGATGGAGAATCAATCAGTACACCTTTGCTGACTGAAATTAAAAACTACTTTTAGCCACAGTCTAGGATATTCAGAGACTCTACCTGTTGCTGCTGAAGGCTGCTTCCTGGCCACACTGTTGCTCCCGAGGTGTGGGAGGGGGAGTGAATGAAGCAGCCTGTTGCTGCTTAGGGTCACAGCCCGCCATGCACACAGCAGAGAAGTACTTTACATCCTTACTACATTCTTAGATCATTGACATAATGCATGTATGTTCCATTAGTGCACTCTGTGGCTAAAAAGGACAAAACTACATTACACAGTTCTAAAATGGCAGTTACCACCTGTGCATAAATCAGGAATACCACTGAGTTCTCTGAGTGACAAATAATTGTTTAACAATAGCAGGATGGAAACCATTATTTAAAACAGAAGTTGTGTTGTATATAAGAAAATAAGGGAACGTCCATGCTCTGAACCACACCATAAACTAACAGTAACAGTTGTAAACCATTTATTTTACATTGTTATTTGATCTGAAGAAAGATGACTCTGGCCTCCTGCTGAATCTGCACCAGTTGCAATGGATGGCCCATTCGGATGCGTATTGTGATTGGTGTTCAGTCAGTAGGGTGGGTCAGAACCATCTTTTCTTCAGATCCAGAGAAAATATCAAAGGTAAAAATAAACTGAGTCACGTGATGCAGTGCTCTTGCTAGCTGCGCCTATCTGCTCTGCATAAACCCTGTCCATATACCTCCTTTGGGACCACCTCTGCTATTTTGGCATTTTTAAAGGTACTAGCTATTGACCGAAACTTCGTGGAAGGTGGTGGGTATTCAGATGGAAGAAGAAATGCCAAAAGCAGCAGCGAAACACACACCCCCGCAACCCCTGAAAAGGCCCGAAGAAGCCTCAGGCCTCGCAGTCGAGCCAGCTCAGCTCAATTACCCGGGCAGTGAGGGGGAAGACCTGCTGACTGTGGCTAAGTTTCAAGAATTTAGGCCTTTAAGGCTGAAATGGGAGAAATGGCTACTGAAATACAAAAATATCACCTCCGCCCTGGAAGACCTGAATAGAAAGGTATAGGATAGAGAAGCACAAGTCAGATCGCTGGAAATCGCCTGATAGGCTTGATCCTGAGTTGGTCAATTAAGGCAGCACCTGCCAGTCTTGAATCAAAAGTTGAAGACCCGAGGGCAGAAGTCAGAGGAACAAAGTGGTGGTGATCGGCCTACCTGAAAACGTAAGAGGGAAACGACAGTTAAGTTCTTTCAAAATTTGTTGAGAAGATAGCTAGGCCTTTCTATGGTCATTGCTATAACATTGAAAGGCGCACTGAGCTCTCCGGCCTTTACCTCAGCAAGGGCACCTCCTTGTATTTTATGGCCAAATTCCTAAATTTTCAGGAGAAACAAATTTTCCTGCAGAAGGTCAGGGAAACTAAAAGCCTGCAATGGGAGGGGTTGACATAAAATCACCCAGGACCTGCCGCTTCGGTTCGGCAAAGAAGAGCCGCCTTTTCACCCCTCGTGTCGAAGATTATTGGGCGTGGTATTAAATTTAAAATGGTATTCCTGCTGTGCTACGTGTATATATTTCGAGTCCTGGAAAAGTTTGATGACCCGGACAAGGCCTTAGCTGCACTTCAGCTCGCATACTCTCTCTTCAAAATCAAATAGGGGTTTATCTTCCTCGTATATTTGTTCCTGTGTTAAAAGGAATGGCCTTTAAAGTTTCTCCCAGGAATTTGTATTGTTTGTCCTGACGTAGTATTGGTTTGGGTAGGTTGTGCTCCTAATCTGGGCCCGAAAGGATGCGGGCTTAATCTCCGGTGATCCCCGGACAATAGTGATCCTACTAAAGTCGCAGTTCCTGCTGAGGTTGACCTACCACATCTCACTAAGTTGCCTGACTTTGCTTCATATTGTAGTGAGATGATATTTTCTCTGGGCTGTTTATTCGCACATGAGCCTCGTGTGCAGCGGTCCAGGAATTTGAATGTGCTCCCCATTTCTCCTCGACGGAGGTGTGGTTGCCAGCGGCATAGTCTGGTGGACTCTGGGTGACCCTAAGGAAAATCGGTAAACACGAAGTAATGGCACCTGTTAACATTCCAGAAAGTGGATCGGGAGTCGACTGGCACCATAGCTGACTGTTGTTCATTATTGGGACTATAGTTTTCGGGAAGGGACTCATGAGTGATGCTGGTAGGGGGACGGATACTGCTTTTGGTCTGGTCACTAGAGCCTTGCCCTATTCTTACACTGTATCCAGGGGAACATAGGAATCTGTGCTAACTAGCAAAAGATACTTTTCAGAATGTAGTGCCATATTGTAACTTAGGAAAATGGGTACTTGGCGCCTCAAGGTCATTTTGGTTTAATTATGTTCTGGTGAAGGATGTTGGGGCTAATTATGCCCTCCTTTTCTGTTTTTGAGATATCTCAACAAGTGTTTAATTTTGACGGCTTGGGACATCTGGATAGGAAATGTATTGCTGCTGGGTGTTTTTCACATAGGGGAAAATTAAAGATGGGCATTACTTTTATTGAAGGTGTGGACGGGGGCAGGGAGGAGAGGATACAGTGATGCAAGCTGTCATCAAGGACCGTGTGGATGTGGGAGGGGAGGCGGATAATGGGGGTCAAGGTTGTGTGGAAATATGTTACTTATGGGGGCTATCAGGGTGGGATAAATTGCAGGGTGGGAGCACAAGTCCTCAATACTGATGATATGGAGCACCGATTAAAGGAGCATACCATGGTTTGATCTAGAGATGCAGGACAATGGCTTTGTGCGGACGCTTAAAGTTGTAACTTGGAACATAAAGGAGCATGCCAGAAAGCTAAACAGTACAGCATATTAAAGCATTTGGAAGTATTAAAAGCAGATATTGCGCTTTTACAGGAGACGACTTGCTTCAAACCGAATGCAATTCCATGAGGTGTCTGCAAATGGGGTCAGTTTTTCCTCACAAGGTAGCACGAGAGCAGAGGTGTTATGGTGCTCATACGTAGGTCTGTCCCTTTACTGTTCTTCAGGTTATTCAGGATGATGAAGGTAGATATGTTCTTGTGAGGGGCAGGTTACAAAATACGGAAATACTCCTTGGTCTATTTATGGCCCCAATTCTGAATCCCAAGGGTTTTTTTGTTAAACTTCTGGAAACTCTAACCCCATTTGTACATATCCCCATGATTCTAGGAGGAGATCTAAACCTTGTGTTAGATCCTTTGATGGACAGAACCAGGAGAAATATTGGCCTTTTCCCCAGCTCAGCGTGCCCTAGGAGAACTGCTGGACCAGATTGGTCTAGTGGATGTATGGAGAGTGGTTCACCCAAAGGCTAGGGAATATACGTTTACTTCCTCAGTTCACGGTTCAGCATCCTGCATAGATTACCTATTATTCTCTCGCACTCTCCTTCCTGGGGTGCTGGAATCTGAAATTATGCCGACCTTCCGATCATGCAGCTGTGGTGATGTTAATCTCCTTTCCTCTCTTCCTAAGAGGGCAGTAGGTGGAGAATTAATAATCAGATACTACGTAGCCCCAAAACAGTGGAGTTTATTTCAGTACAGATAGAAGAATTTTAGCTAATAATTTAGAAGATAACGTTAGTCCTGATATTGTTTGGGGAGCGTTTAAAGCCTTTATAAGAGGTATATTAATTGGACTGGCATCCAAAAGGAAGAGGGAGAGGATACAAATTCTGTCCGAGTTGCTGAAACGAATAAGAAGTAGAGAATCTACATTGACTTCACAGTCTGCTTGAGGACGAGAAGCTAGAGTTTGTTAGGCTGGGGATCTCTACTTAAAACTGCTCGGGAACAAGCGGAGTTGGTATTAATTAAGACCAAGGCTAATTACATTGATCAAGGTGAAAAGAGTTACGCTCCTTGCTAGGAGAATCAAACAACTGGAATCATCCCGTATAATTCCAGAGATTCAATCCAAAATAGATGGCCAAGTAAAACCTTGCCTGGGGAGATAGTGCAGGAATTTAGATGTTACTTTGCATCCCTGTACAGTAAAATGGATAATTCCCCTACTGAGAAAGAGATTCTCACCTTTAGAAGACTTGATCTCCTTCGTTGTCTGAGTCCCAACGGACACAGCTAACGCCTGATATCACCCAGAATGAGATTGAGACGATCATTCAGAGTCTCCCACTGGATAAAACCCAGGGCCGGATGGGTTCTCGCCTAATTTCTATAAACGTTTTCTAAATTATTATCCCTTTACTTTAGGTTATTTAAACATATTTTATGTCATCAAGTACAGGATCAATCCTTGTTTGAAGCACTCATTGTTTTAATTCCCAAGCAAGATAAACCTCCTGAACAACCATCTAGTTATAGACCTGTATCCCTGCTTAATTATGATATTAAAATTTTGGCCAAATTGTTGCGGAACGTGTAAATCGGGTACTGCCCGGACTTATTGGCCCAGAACAAGTCGGTTTTATGAAGGACAGGTCTTCTACCGATCACTTGAGAACCTTGGCCCATGCCCTTTCGGGTGTCTGAAGGCAGTGGTACCGCCATGGCCCTGTTGCTTTGACGCTGAAAAGGCTTCGATAGGGTCCATTGGGGTTCCTTTCAACTACCATGGGGAAGTTTGGGTTTCCTGATTCTTTTCTGAACTGGATAGGTTCCCTTTATTCAAACCCTACAGCAAGAGTAAGCTGTAATGGAGCCACTTCGGACCCCTTCAATCTTTATGTAGGTACTAGGCAAGGATGTCCTTTGTCCCTCTCCTTTTAATTTATACCTCAACCCCTTATCAGGACAATAGTGCATAAGCAAGAAATTTCTGTATTAGAATCCTAGACTATACTGTGAAAATTACGGCATCATGAGATGACCTTTTGATTTATGTTTCTAACCGAGGTGTCTATTCCAGCTCTTCTGGATGTTATTCGGTATTCAGTAAATTGGCCAATTACAGATTAAATCTAGATAAATCAGTTGTATTTCCTCAACAAAAATATTTTTAAGCAGGAAATTACTGAACTGGGTTTGTCCTGGAAATCAGATTCTATAAAATATCTCGGTCTGAATTTGACAAGGAGTAGGACTAAAATATTTCAGTTAAATTTAGATCCTTTGGTAAGTACCTTTGAGCTAGATCTAGAAAGATGGGCAAGACTTCCAATTTCATTATGGGGTGGATTAATTTAGTTAAAATGAACGCCTTCCCAGATTGTTTTACCCTCTCAGTATGTTGAATATCTGGATATCACTTTCATGGTTTAGAAAATTACATAATATTATAGCTAATTTGTATGGGGCTACAAGAAATCTCGTATGGCCTACCATAGGTCACGCCTCCCAAGTCATTGGGGGGTTAAGGCTCACATTTTGCCTTGTACTTCTGGGCAGCTCACGCCTGCAAATACCTGAGGTGGATGAAGGGTGCAGAAGGTTTAATGCAGCATTTTATACGCCTCTATGGTTACAAATTGAACTGGCTTTAATTCGGGAGTATGGGTTGAAGCCTGAAGCCCTTCTTTATCTCACTCTGAAACTATTGCCTCCCCAGCTCGTAATTCCCCAATTGGGATCTCTGTGAGAGCCCATTCCCAGCTTTGTAGTTTTCTCAAATATGATCACCACAGTGACTGGGTGCAGCCAATTTGGGGTAACCAGCGTTTCCTAATAGATAATAAATTTCTCAACCGGAATGGTTGCCCCTACCTACTGCATGTTGTCTGAAAGATTTTCTTACGCCGATGGAGAGATACTCTCCTCCTCTGAGATCCTGAATAAATTTGGGATGCCCACCACGGCAGTTTTTAAAGTATATCAGCTCAGACACCTTCTGATTAGTAAGGTGGGTAAGGGACACGGAGCCCTAGGGTGGATTTTTATGATGCATTAGGGCCGTTGGCAGGCCTAGCACATGCAATTTCCAAAATATATTTAGTGTTATTTGAATGTATTCTCAAAATCCGGTTCAAGGTACATATTGGGCCTCATTGTTTCCCAATACTGTACTCAACTGGAAGCCTTATGGATGAACTGTCACAGACTCTTTTACAAGATCGATTAAGACTGATGCAGTTCAAAATTCTTCATAATATTTACTACTCCCCACAAAAGCTGGCTAGATTAAAATTGTCACAAATTCTACATGTTACAGGTGTCAAGCCGGGTAGGGGACTTGATGCATATTTTTGGAGTTGTCAAGGTAACCGCTGTGGGCAGAAATTAAAACCAGAATAAACCCACTACTGGGACTAGAGGACCTCTTCACTCCTGAAATATGTTTGCTGGGAGATGTTTCTCATATTCCGTTAAGAGTAGGAGGTTCCACATAGTTCTGATTGCTGCCACGTTAAAGAAAATTGTTCTCAGACACTGGAAGGACTCCATCGTGCTCAGTTACACTGAATGGCTGGAGGAATTACTAGCCAGTTTGAGGGTTGAGAGAATGATAGCTATCCTCCAGAATCAGTTTCCAAGATTTGACAAGATCTGGGGTCCCTTTTATGCTATTTATTCTCTATAGTAGAGTGTAGATTATCTCCTGTATGATGGTATGCTACCTTATTGGACTTGTGCTGGGAGGTTTATTGGGTGGGAAGGGTAGGGAGTGGGTGGGGGGTTTAGGGTATGTTACAGGAATGCATTATTTTACGTATTGCTATAAGTGTGTATGTATTCCTACATGTCTGCATTTAATGTTGCTGGATTGAATCCTGTAACTATAAATGTAATAAAACTTAATGAAAAAAAAAAAAAAGGTAAAGATAAACTATTGAAGCAATAATGACCAAGAAGCCTGTCATTTCTGAGGAACTGATGACTCACCTTCCTCCAGCCGGTCATTAATCTAAGGAACTGATCAGCTTCAAGGTTGCAATTACAAATATGTCTAATTGCAATACAGTAACAACTTCTGATTTTACAGTTAATTTTACTTACTGTTTCTGTTTTAGCAGTGTGGCGTGAGCCATGCAACACAAGTATGTTGATGTTACGTGCCTCATAATGTCAGTTAGCAGCTGGATCAGTCACGTCTAAGCAATAAGGACCAATCCAGTAGCTAATCAGGTGCCTCACTAGGCTCATGAATATTTAATTAGACATATAATTTGGCTTAATTATTTTAGTTTAATAGAAAATAGCAGTGCCCTTTCTTTAAGAGCAACATGAGCTTCTGCTTGTAAAAAACCCATCTCATATGAGAACAAGCATTTGTCAATGCCAATGTTTGCTTGCTGATATTGACATTGGTAGTGTAGGAGTTAGAGAGCTGCATAATAGGAATGACAGTGAAGTATTGAACTGAAGCCAACCCCACCACCACCCTGCAGAGACTGACAGGCATTGAGGTGTGCCTTTGGGGCGCCAGGCATAACGGCCACGCCATTTCACCACACTCCTACCCTGCAGACACTGACAGTGTCACGGTGTGCCTGGGGTCTTTGGCCTTATGCTCACCCCATTCCATCAGGAAATACAGTGAGATGTGTGCTGTATAGGAGAATGGGGTGAACTTTGGGGCTGAAGAGTCCAAGGCACACCTCATGCCTCTCTACTGGCTGCAGGTGTGGAATGGTATGAGCATTACAGGTGAGAATCCCAAGTCATACCCTGATGCCTGTCAATCTCTACAGGGTGGGGCGTGCTATGGTCAGAAACCCTAATGTCTCAGGCATTCATCGGCATTTTCACTCCAAATTTTCAACATGGGTTTTGTGACCCCACCTTATGAACAGTGGCAATATCAGTTCGTTAGCAAAAGCTGATTTTGCACAGCGACTACGCCATTTGGCACCACAGGTATGAAAACACATTTCGAACAGGATGTGAAAATGACAGCTGTACTGTTCATAGGGAGGTGGAAAAATGGCAATGTTGAAAATCTGCAGTGAAAATATTAAAAAAACTGGTGAAGTCACGGCGTGTGTAGAAACTGGGCAACGCACCCATAATGCAATTAGTTTGGGATGTTTTACAGCAGATTGTCAACACAGGCGTTTTGGAACCTCCACTCATGAACAGTGTCACTGTGATTTTCTTAATCTGTCCTGAACAGTGATTTCCCACAGCAGCCACGCATTTCTCGCTGGAAGTGCAAAACACATTTTAGCCATGGTGTGAAAATGACAGCTGTACTGTTCATAAGGAAGTGTGGAAAAATGCCAGTGGTGAAAATCTGGACTGAAAATATTAGAAGTCCATGAGCGTGACAGTGCATGGAACCTGCGCAATGGTCACTCACCAAATGTGTAACACAGCCATTGTAACACCCCTGCTCATGACCAGCGTCACTTTTCTTAATCAGTTTTCTTATTCTGTCCTGAACATTGATTTCACACCGACTGCGCCATTGTTGCGCTACATGTGGAAACATGTTTTGGGCCAGATGTGAAAAATGACAGCTGTACTGCTCATAAGGAGGTGTGGTAAAATGGCAATGTTGAAAATCTGGAGTGAAAATAGTGAACATTCACGAATGTATGAAAGGCAACAGGAACAGGCAAGATGTTCGTAAAACAGTCATTTTGGGGAACTTTTCACCAAATTTTAACATAGCCATTTTAAAAATTCTGCTCATGAACAGTGTCACTGTGATTTTCTTAATGTGTCCCGAACATTGATTTCACACACCAACTGCACCATTGTATGCTTACATGTGAAACACATTTTGGGTGAAATGTGAAAATGACAGCTGTACTGCTCATAAGGAGGTGTGGTAAAATGACAATGTTGAAAATCTGGAGTGAAAATATTGAAAATCTGTGAACGTTGGAACAGCGTAACACATGCTCGTAACACAGCCATTTTATGGAGTATCGTCACCAAATTTTCAACATAGACATTTTAGGACCTCTGCTCATGAACAGTGCCACTGTCAGCTTCTTAATCTGTGCAGAACACTGATTTCCCACACCACAGCTATTCCGCCTGCAAGTGCAAAACACATTTCATCCAGGGTGTGAAAATGACAGCTGTACTGTTCACAAGGAGGTCTGAAAAATAGCCACTGTTGAAAATCTGGGTGAAAATATTGCAAATTCGCAGCGTTATGCAGTGTGTAGCAACTCCGCAATGCAGCTATTAAAACAGTCATTTTGGATTTTTCCACCAAATTTGCAACATAGGCTTTGAGAGCCCACCTCATGAACACTGGCACTGTCATTTTGTTAATCGGTCCTGAAAGGTGATTCCGCACAGTGACCGCATAAAATCAACTTCGGGGCGAGTAACCCCATGACAGTGAAAGAATTCATGAAGATGGGTCCCAAAACCCCAATGTTGAAAATTTGGTGGCAAAATTCCAAACAATGCCTGAGATATGCATTAAAGTTGAAAAACTTTACTTAATAAATTATACAGCTTACCGGCATTTCCTCACTTAGCTGTCGGCTTTGAAGAGTGCAGGCGTGTTCCTGGTCCACTGAAGATTGTTGCGCTGGACTCTGGAGGTAAGTATGCGGTGTAGGGAGGTATGGGGAGGCAGGGTGCGCAGTGGGTGAGTGCGGGTTCAGGTGGGGGCGGGAGACCGCCGAGGACAGTTTCCTTTTACAGGGGTAAAAAGAAAAAGACTTCGCTGGACTGTTTTTATTTACAGGGCATGTGGCATGCTGGGGTGGGCTCCCAGCATGCCACTGAAATCTTCTTTTGGGGGCAGCTGTAGCTGATGGGGATTGGGTACACAGCTTAATCTGGTTCAAGGTCAGTTGGCATTCATCTGTATCCCCGGTCGTGCCTGAAAATAGGCAGAATTTGTCTAGTGCACTTACCCAGTCAACAAAAACTAAATAAAACTAAATAAATAAAAATACCTCCATCAGCAGACAGTAAAGCGAAGTTGCATTATATCGATGGGGAGTGGGCTCCCGTCGGCATATAAACATGGTGGGGGTAATATTGTTTGTGAACACGGTGGCAAGCTTCTGCCATGTTCACAAACAATATCAGGGTTCCTACATCCCGCCCTGCAATGACAGGTTGCTCACTCATTGCAGCGGGATGGCTGACACTGCAATGACGAGGCGGCCCCTGATTGCAGCGGTAAATTGTCACAAGTTGGTGGCAACGCTCCAAACTATTGTCACTGGCTGTGTCCCCATTATTGGTGGACATCACACATGCCCCAAAATGCAGTGCCACTATTGGCCTCAACAGTGCCGCACCTCCAGAACCTACTTGGCACCAAGCTGCTGCAATATATTTCTTGGCTGCTGCATAAGCAAACATAAAATGACTTGCAAGTGTTGTTCTCTTTAAAAACTGAAGTCCTGTCTTTGAAATGCTGATATTTTATTATATTATTTATCAAATTTAGAGAACCAAGGATGAGGGTTATTTTGGCTCTCCTTTTGTCACTGGATGTATGCAGAGAATCTCTGCAGAGACAGGTATATAATATAAATGGTTATAGGGACAGTCAGATGTTTCTTATAGGTGAATGAATGTCTCCATTTTGTTTCTAGGGTTAGAGAACTGTGAACAGTAATACATTCAAAGGACTAGAAATGCCAAAATAGCAGACAGAAAATGATATAAATGTTTACAGCTACAGTGGGCGGGCAGCTGTCTTGCTGTAGCTCTGAAAATGGGATTCCAAAGCACAAATCTGGGTTGCAGAAAATGCTTCCACAACTCCAAATCACTCCCTCCCCTCCTCGGATCACAAAATAAAGGACTTGTCTTGTTCTGGGCTGAGTTCTGGTTTAGCCAGCACAAAAGGAAACAGCTGAACTCAGGCTGTAAACTGATTAGTGCAGTGCCTTCTCAGATTACTTTCAGTGGGTTCATAGCTGTACTGTTGCTGCTGCCAGGTTTGCTCCTTGTACAGGAAAAACAAACCTTTTAAGTTTATACTTTTCTAATTGCCTCAGCCAGTGTATCCTAATTCAGACAGTGACTGTATCCACTGACCTCAAATGAAACATGCACCTTCTTTCTAGTAACTAATACTATAAACAGACAGTGATCCTATCGGAGGTTAACCCTTTAAGGAACAATCTAAGTCTTACTGGACTGAATGATAAACACAGCTCCAACTGCATTCCTCAAACAGCTGCGTGTGAGTGTGTGTGTCTGTATGCATCTGTGTGTGTTCTGGAGGGTTCCTTTATGTTAACCCTTTTAGGACATAAACATGATAACTTAGTTGACTTTTTGGTCAACTAAATATTATTCCAGCCTCTTTAAATGTTGACATTTTCTGCTGCACGGCTTTCAGTTTGATGCAAAAATACCACACTGCAGTCTAAGAATACAGTTGTGTAATGCCCCAAAGGTGGTCATTACAGAAAAATAAAATGAAATTAAATAAACGCAGAATTCACAGGAGCTAGAGTACCTGCTGCAGGGTTAGGCAGCAGGGTACTGTCTGAAGGGCCCCTAGACATAAAATCAACTTCCCTACTCACACAAAACACTGTAAATAATAGAAAAAGTGCACCTGTGTACTTACAGCTGGTCAAAAGATAGATTTTGTAAGCATTCCATGTCATAATGGCTTGGATGGAACGCTGTGCTGAGCAGCTCATGCACAGCATTCCAATCCAGCCATTCTAGAACAGGCAGGTTTAACTTTCAAATACAATTCCACAGTTAGTCAGTTGATCCTGGGCAGTGGTTGAGGAGACAGGACACAGAAGTCAAGGGACAGTTTAGGGCTTACCTTGTGTTGAAGCCGTCCCTCTGGGCTTGCTGTGGTCCTGTGCTGCCTCCCTGCCTGAAGACTCCTTGTTTTGCAGTCCAGCGGTGCCATCAGGCACCAGAAGAACGACGACGTTTACCACGGGTTTAGGGCTTAGAAGCCCTCGGTTTTATTATTTGGCCCGAGTGTTTTAAATAGTTTAAGTTCAGTCCCATGCGTGCGAGAAGTGCCGCATCGTCGAATCCTTCGCGCCGTGAGGCCCCTAGTCATCCCCAGCTGCCTGTTGAGTTCCCTCCACTGCCAGCTCACCTCCTGCCTCCTGTGACCGCAGCAACCTCCTTCCAGCTCACAAGAGTGGTGAGTCGGGGCAGCACGTGGTGCTGACTGCCTGTGTCAAGGGGACTCTGTTTGAAGTGTAAAAGCACATTAGGCGCTTAGAGGAAGCGGCCGGCGCCAGAGGGGCATCAGGTCACTAGGACCCGCAATTTTAATATTTAAAAGGGAGGTGGGCTAGCGGCGCCCGAGGAGGCCGAAAGCAAAGGCCTTTATCGTGGCCTATAAATATTCATAAGGGAGGCGGAACTCAGGCGGGTTTCAGTCACTAAATGACAGCAGGCACTGGGAGCCTGGAAATTTAAAAGACAACGCCATTTAAAGGGCGAGCTCAAGCTAACAATAAGGCTTCAGGCCGAGGTAAAGAGTAGACGTGGGCCCAAAGGTAAAGCCAGCCTAGTGGTACTAAGGGAGGCCCGGCCTGGCGGAATGAGGCAGGCTCAAGCTAACGTGGGGCTTCAGGCCAGGTAATGGTAGGGCATTAGGCCGAGTGAAAGCCTGGTCTAAAGGGAGGCCCGCCAGCAGCATAGGGCAAGCCAGTCTAGTGGTACCAAGGGAGGCCCCTGCCCAGCGGAATAGGGCAAGCCAGCCTAGTGGTACTAAAGGGAGGCCCTAGCCACAACGTACAGTAAGGGATCCTATCCCAGAATACCCTACCTATAGAAACAGGGGTTCATTTGAGACTGTTCTATTTGCCTATACTGTGAAATTACTGTGATTACTGTACTGCTTATGCTGAACTATTGCCCTAAGTACCTGAACTATTGTCCAAGTACCTGAACTATTGGTCCAAGTACCTGAACTATTGCTCTATCACCTGGACATTGGCCCTTATCAGTAACAATTACCCTGAAGTTATAATTTGCCCTCCTCCGCAAATTATTGTACTATTCCACAGTTCTTTGGGCATTCTTCAGTTATATGTTTACTACTGTCGAAGACAGTCTCAATCTTCTACCACACTGAAGTCTCATAGTGTGGTCTGTAACCTACATGCTCAGAATCAGTCTCTACTCAGAAGAAGACATCCTTCCAGCATTCTTCACTCCAGGAAGATCATCCATCAACTCATCCCATCTGTTTGTGTCATCTGCCAAAGTTGAAGTCCGTCATCAGTCGTACCAGTCGCACCGTTGTTTTCTTGCTTTCACAGCTTGAAAGTACGTCATGGCTTATCACGACAACCCGTGCCAGTGTCGCTCCGTATGGTTCCTGTTCCAGATGTCCGAGTTGGTCGCCCTCTACAGAAGAGAGAGGCTCATCTTGGAGAACCTGTTCTGTGCCCCTACCTGGTCATTTGCGAAAGTCGAGTCCGTCGAGCCCAGTCCGGGACGTGTCCGCCGTTTCTTTGTTTGTGTTGGTTCCTGATCCGAGGATTGCAGAGTCAACCATCATCTCTTCAGATTCTTATGGTTCCTGGTCCTGTCAGAGTTCCTTCCGAATCCAGCTGGCCCTTAGAGTGCTGCAGCATCAGTCGGATCGTGGTAGTCCTCCATTGGATTTATCGCCACGCAGATCTTGGTCTTTCTTCATCCCTGGCAACCCTAGAAGTGGGTTTTGGCTGAGGAACCTCTTGCTTCAGTGTGTGTTATTTCAGGAACCAGTTGCTTTGGTTCTACATTCCGGCAGCCTCGGAGAGAGTGGGCTTTGCCGAAGATATATGGTCTGTTTACAAACCTCTCACCACCCCAGTGGCCTTATCTAGGTCCTTGCTGGGAATTGAGATTAGGGTTCTACAGTTCTGTTTTATTCCCTTGCAGCTACCAATGAAGAATGACAGTGCACGAAGACACGGATCTCTGGACTCTTGTAAAATCCGGACTCTTTTGTAGATGTGTGATGCTGATCACCCTAATGTAATGCTGAGTAGCCCATGTAACTGAATTCTGGTTTAGAGTATAGAAGTACAGTATAAACTAGTATTAGAGTATAGAAGTACAGTATAAACTAGTATTAGAATAAGAGTGGCAGTAAGCCTAAAGTTTATGCTTGTAGTGGTAACCATAAAGGTGGTAGATCGAAAGTATTTCAGTATATCCCTGTTATAATTGCCCTATTGTTAATCGGGCATCCCCTACTCCTTCCTGTGACTGTGTCTGTCTACCCCTTGGTACCAAATAAACGCCCACCCTGCGGGCATCAAAATACTAAGTTGACTCCTGCCTCTCCTTGTCCGGATAGCAGTTATCCTATCCGAAAATAATTTGGACCTTTGATGCCTCGCTCATCTCTTTTCACCACCTTACAGTAGGCGCACTCTCACTTCAACAGAGCACCACATACCTCTAAATTTATTGGCGTGAGCAGGATAGAGATAATTTATCCGAGGAGTCCAAAGTTGGAGTGGCTTAGTAGGAAGTACCAATGGAGCCAGGAGGAAGTAGTGAATTGTCGGAGGAGACCGAGATGGACTTAGAGGGGTATCCCACCATCTCCCCTAACCATGCCATACTACTTTGGGCGCCATGGCTTCCACAGTTTTCGGAGAGAAAGATGGAGACGGAACCAGCAACCGAATTCCGTTCGAAAATGCAAGCCATGTTCTGGTTGTATCAAATCCCAGAGCCACAAAAGTTGAAATTTTGATCGGACAATTGAAGGGAGCTGCCCACCGTGAAGTGGAATCATGGCTGAGTGGAGCAAAAGCCACAGCAGACCAGATACTCCAGAGGTTGCAGCAGATTTTCGATGCTAGGACCGTGTCCGACCTCAAGATAAAGTTCTTTTCACGTACCCAGAAGTCTCAAGAGACCTGAGAGAGTTTGCATTGAGTCTACAAGAGCTGTTAAGAGCAATAGAGAGAGTAGATGCGGCAGAGGTCCGGGATGCAGACAGAGTTCTAGTCGAGAAATTTGTGGAAGGAGTACAGCGAGGCCTTGAAAAAGGAACTACGGATGTTGCATTTGCAGAACCCTGAAGTTGGCTTTCTGGATTTTAAAGAAAGCCATCCGAATATTTGGTTCAGGGCATCCTACAGAGGAACCTCTAGCATATCCCCAAATCTCTATGGGAACTCAATGTCTGACCTACACTCACAAGGGTTGGAAAGAAGATCATTTTTGGCAATTAGGCCTCCAACCAGAAGTGTCCTTACGAAGACGAGAGTCAGGAAGAAGCTGTTGCATCCCGAGCCGGCATTCCGAACATGATCATATACCTGACCCAAGGTCACAGACCCCAATATGCTCTGTACAGATGGGTGCTCAACACCATTCAGAGCTGCGGAACAGATTGCTATGCTGACCAACCAGATGGCAGAAATGCATAAAGAGATGCAGAGTTGGAAGGCTGGGTGGAAGAGCAGAAAAGCTTCGGTCCACCGAGGAAGAGAGGAAGCATGATCGAATGAACCACTCGAGGAGGAGTTAAGGAAGACACTCCACAGATCGATTTGATGGCCAAGGAAGGCCCATATGTCACCGGTGCGGTGTGAGTGGTCATGTCGAATGGAGATGTGGTCAGCAAGTCAATACCATCTTAAGTTTAGCGGGACTTCTTAGGAGATGAGACCGACCCCGAAATAGCCGAGCCGGTCCAGCAGTCCCGCTAGAACAGTCGTGTTTTGTTGGCGACATTTCGCAGTTCCAGTTAAGGTCGATGGCATCGAGCTAATGGCACTATTGGACACTGGATCGGAAGTCACCATCCTGCAAGGAAGAGAATTCCGAGGTACTGGACGCCCAATGATCTGAAGCCACCTCCTAGATCTTGGGTAAAGTTGATCATAAGCAATGGGGATGAAGTCCCATATTTAGGTTACCTTGAAGCTGATGTACAGCTAGGGATGACGTTCAACATAGCACAGGCATCATTGTGAGCGACATTGAGTGATCAGCTACCACCACTCATTCTGGGATGAGCGTTCTACAGAATTGTTTGGCAAACTAGTGAGCATCTTCCAGCAGCAAGCCAAACACGTGCCTCGAGTGGAGAAGCATGCCCTGCAACAGACCATACACTATTTGCAATGCCACCAAAGATTCACCAATGCCAAGGGTGAAATCGGTAAGGTACAGGTGACGGATGCTAGACCTGTAACCTTAAAGCCGACACGAAACAACTTTGTGGTGCAAAGCAAAGGTGGGCCGAGGTCAAGACTATGGCGCCCTAGTAGAACCCTACCCATTGAATAAGGAAGAGCCCATAATAGTGGCTAGAAGCTTGGCCACTGTGATCCGGTGGGATACCAGTCCGAGTGCTGAATTACGGACTCATGGCGTACAGCTGTGCGGAACCAGCCGGTTGCAGATCCACACAGTATGTTTGCAGGATATCGTTGAAGCTGGAGAAGAAATGGAGAAAGTGGCAGAAGATGGGATGGAAAGTGACCAGAGACCAGAGTGGACCAAGGAGATCAAAGTTGGCAATGCAAAGACCAGCATGAAGCAAAAGCTGATGTTTTGGAGGTGGTTTGCACGGAAAGAAGCTTTCAGCCAACACCCCTTGGATTTTGGGTCAACTCATGGGGTACAACTTCATCAGTACCCATGGACATCCACCTATCTGAGAGAGATTTAGGCCGATTCCACCAGCTATGTACCAGCAGGTCAAAGAGATGATCAAGGAGATGAAAGAGGCAAATGTGATAAGAGAAAGTCACAGCCCTTGGGCAGCGCAATTGTTCTGGTCAAGAAGAAGGATGGTAGATCTGATTCTGTGTGGATTACTGAAAGTTGAATGCCATCACTCACAAAGCGCATACCCTCTGCCTAGGATTGAGGATTCCCTCATGGCTCTTCAGTCAGCAGCCGTATTCTCCACTCTAGATCTGACCAGCGGATACTGGCAGGTTCCTATGCCCCTAGGATCAGGAGAAGACAGCTTTCATTACTTCCATGGGTTTATTTGAATTCACTAGGATGCCTTTTGGCTTGTGTAATGCCCTGGAACTTTCCAAGGCTAGTGGAACATTGTCTGGGGCGAAATTTTGACACCCTGCTGTTGTATTTGGACGATATTATTGTATATTCCAAAACGCATGAAGATCATCTGTGCCACCTGGATGAAGTATTCCAAAAGTTTATCAGTATGGGCTGAAAATTAAACCATCCAAATGTCACCTGCTGCAGACCAAAGTAAGTTACCTGGGACATGTAGTCTCCATCAGATGGAGTGAGAGCCAGAAAGATAGAAGCTGTTAAGAAATGGCCTGTTCCTACCACCATAAGAGGTCCAGAAATTCTTGGGATTTGTTGGATACTACGAAGGTTTATTAAGAATTTCTCAAAGATTGCTGTGCCCTTGCACGAACTCCTGAGAGGATTAGCAGAAGGTAGAGTCCCGAAGAATCGCCTGGTTACATGGGGTACTGAGCAACAAGAGGCTTTCGATCAACAAAAGACAATACTTCTGGAAGCTCCCATCTTGGCGTACCCAGAATATGTGAAACCATTTCTATAATATACAGCGCCAGCAACAGAGGATTGGATGCGGTACTGCACAAGAACAAAATGGTGTGGAAAGGGTAATAGCTATGCTAGTAGAGGATTAAGAGGCTCAGAGTGGAACGCGCCTGCTATAGCTCTTTAAATTGGAGTTTTGGCGCTAGTCTGGGCCATCACTGAAAAATTTAGACAATATTTGGCTGCCACCCCTTTCACAGTCTTCACAGACAATAATCCGTTAGCCACCTGAATACTGCAAAGCTAGAAGCCCTCGAGCAAAGGTGGGCTCTTGACTCAAAATTACAGATTTTCCATCAAGTATCGCTCAGGTAAATCGAATGTGAATGCCGATGCCTTGTCCTGGATGCCTGAACATGGAGAGGTGAAATAGATGACACCCGCTGGAAAATATTGAAATGCCACCTTTCCTACAGGTACCAGCTGAGATTGTGCAGGCATGCTGTCTACTTGCTCCTGAGGTTAAAGAGGAAGATCAACCGGAAGCAGATGACATGATTGCTAATCAAAAGAACCTATGGGCGAAACTACAAAGCCAAGACCCCATAGTGCGCCAAGTGAAAGATCTAGTTGTGCAACAGAAGCGCATGAACAGAAAGAAAGAAGGAAATTGACCACAGAGATGATGAAACTGTGGAGGCACAGGACTCACTTGACAATAGAAGATGATCGCCTGGTGAAGAAAAGTAGAGATCCCACCACCCACACGAGATAACTCAAATCGTGGTTCAAAGACCAGTGCTTCAGTAGTGTTGGAAGCATACCATGACAACTCAGGACATTTCGGTCACAAGAAAGCGAAGCTATCATCAGAAGGCGATTCTATTGGGTAGAATTGCGTAATGATATAGCAAAATGGTGTGAGGAATGTCAAGCATGCAACAAAAGCGCAAGGAAAAGGGGAATCAGAGCTCCTCTCCATCCAATAGTCAGTAGCGCACCATTGGAACTAGTTGCTCTTGATCACTTGAAACTGGATCCTAGTTCAAATGGACACGTTTACATCCTCACTATGGTGGATCACTTTTCCAAGTTCGTAGTTGCAAGTGCAGTGAAAGATCAATCTGCTCGAACTACTGCTGAAACCTTTATGAGATGTTTTTGCGACCTTATGGATACCCACTGAAATCCTAACAGATCAAGGAGCGTCGTTCGAATCTCAACTCTTTCATGAACTGTGTGCTCTATATGGGACTCATAAGTTAAAGACTACTGCTTACCACTCCCAAGGAAATGGACTTTGTGAAAGAACAAACCAAATTCTCTTAGAAATGTTGCGAGCTCTACCAGAATATAAACGTCCTTTCTGGCCAGCTTTACTCCCTGAACTCACATATCTGTACAATAATCTGATTCATTGCCCCACAGGTTATACCCTGCACTATTTGATGTGTGGACGACATGGAAGGCTTCCAATGGACTTAGTATTGGAAGTGCCACCAGAAGAAGTTAAAGGTAAGAAGCCAGTGACAAATTGGGTCCAAGAACATAATGAACGGTTACAAGAAGCCAGAAGAATTGTTGGAAAACACATGGAACAAGCACGGCAGAAGCAGAAAACCAACTATGATATCAAGGCCAAAGCTACACCTTTACTTATTGGAGAAAGGGTAATGTTGAAAAAGACCCAGAAATGCAGTAAACTTTCTTCAAAGTGGAATCAGAACCTTATTACTTCATCAAGATACCTTACCCTGAACTGCTGGTCTACAAGATCAAACAAGAATTTGGACATGGCACCAAAATTGTCCACCATAAAATTACTCAAAGCTTGCACTTTCAGAGACACTGTGATTGTTAAAGAACAGGACAGTCCCTACGCTGAAAGAGAGGCAGGAGTCCACCAAAGACAAAATATGGAAACCAGAATCACCAACAAATTGGTGTACAGAACCTTGGACTCGTACATATGCATTCCCTTGACCGTTCGAACTGTGTATCAGTACTAGCTCCAGAAATACGGTTTCCTGGAAGGAGAATGTAATGTTCCAGAACCTATTGACTTCCAACCCGCAGATCTCAAAGATCGAATGCAGGTATCCTCCTAGAAGGTATATCACAGAAGCTTCTCAACTCATACCTTGGTGCAACAAGTAGATCCAATTCAAGTAATTTCCCAGACACAGTCACTTTAGGGTAAATCTTTAAAGCAAAAATTTACAGTACAGTAGGCGTTTAAGAATATTTTAGAGATTTTAAGAGTGTTTTATTAACGTAAGACTTCATAAAGTATTAAGTAAGATTTTCATAGAGTATTAAGTAAGATTTTAGAAGTTGATAAGATGATAGATTTTATAGAATGTTAAGGGAATACATAGGGACATGTATTTTAGGCGGGCCGAATCTGTAATGCCCCAAAGGTGGTCATTACAGAAAAATTAAATAAAATTAAATAAATGCAGAATTCACAGGAGCTTAGAGTACCTGCTGCAGGGTAGGCAGCAGGGTACTGTCTGAAGGGCCCCTAGACATAAAAGTCAACCTCCCTACTCACACAAACACTGTAAATAATAGAAAAAGTGCACCTGTGCATTTACAGCTAGTCAAAGATAGATTTTGTAAGCATTCCATGTCATAATGGCTTGGATGGAGCAGCTGTGCTGAGTGGCTCGTGCACAGCATTCCAATCCAGCCATTCTAGAACAGGCAGGTTTAACTTTCAAATACAATTCCACAGTTAGTCAGTTGATCCTGGGCAGTGGTTGAGGAGACAGGACACAGAAGTCAAGGGACAGTTTAGGGCTTACCTTGTGTTGAAGCTGTCCCTCTGGGCTTGCTGTGGTCTGTGCTGCCTCCTGCCTGAAGACTCCTTGTTTTCAGTCCAGCGGTGCCATCGGGCACCAGAAGAAAAGTGACCGGCTGTTTACGCGGGTTTAGGGCTTAAAGCCCTCGGTTTTATTATTTGGCCCCAGTGTTTTAAATAGTTTAAGTTCGGTCCCACGCGGTGACGAAGGCGCGCATCGTCGAATCCTTTTGGCCTTCGGAGGCCCCTAGTAGATCCCCAGCTGCCTGTTGAGTTCCCTCCCACTGCCAGCTCACCTCCCGCCTCCTGTGACCGCAGCAACCTCCTTCCAGCTCGTAGGAGTGGTGAGTCGGCGGCAGCGTGTGGTGCTGACTGCCTGTGTCAAAGGGGACTCTGTTTGAAGTGTAAAAGTGAATTAGGTGCTTAGAGGGCGGCTGGCGCCGCAGGGGCATCGGGTCACTAGGACCCGATTTTAATATTTAAAAGGGAGTAGGGTTAGCACGCGGGAGGGGTTCAGCAAGGCCTTTATCATGCCTATAAATATTCATAAGGGGGCAGAACTCAGGCGGGGTTTCAGTCACTAAATGACAGCAGGCACTGGGAGCCTGGAAATTTAAAGGGCAACGCCATTTAACAGGGCAGGCTCAAGCTAATGTGGGGCTTCAGGCCCGAGTAAAGGTAAGGGTAGTAGGCCCAAGGTAAAGCCAGCCTAGTGGTACTAAAGGGAGGCCCGGCCTAGCAGAATAGGGCAGGCTCAAGCTAATGTAGGGCTTCAGGCCGAGGTAATGGTGAGGGCATTAGGCCGGTAAAGCCTGGTCTAAAGGGAGGCCCGGCCTAGCAGACTAGGGCAAGCCAGCCTAGTGGTACTAAAGGGAGGCCCCGCCTAGCGGAATAGGGCAAGCCAGCCTAGTGGTACTAAAGGGAGGCCCTAGCCACAACGTACAGTAAGGGATCCTATCCCAGAATACCCTACCTATAGAAACAGGGGTTCATTTGAGACTGTTCTATTTGCCTATACTGTGAAATTACTGTGATTACTGTACTGCTTATGCCGAACTATTGCCCTAAGTACCTGAACTATTGCCCTAAGTACCTGAACTATTGGTCCAAGTACCTGAACTATTGCCTAAGTACCTGAACTATTGTCCGAGGTACCTGAACTATTCCCTAAGTACCCTGAACTATTGCCCTAAGTAACTGAACTATTGTCCGAAGTACCTGAACTATTGCCTAAGTACCTGAACTATTGTCTGAGGTACCTGAACTATTGCCCTAAGTACCTGAACTATTGTCCAAGTACCTGAACTATTATCCAAGTACCTGAACTATTGGTCCAAGTACCTGAACTATTGCTCTAAGCACCTGGACATTGGCCCTTATCAGTAACAATTACCCTGAAGTTATAATTTGCCCTCCTCTGGCAAATTATTGTACTATCCACAGTTCTTTGGGCATTCTTCAGTTATATATTTACTACTGTCTGAAGACAGTCTCAATCTTCTACCACACTGCAGTCTCATAGTGTGGTCTGTAACACTCACGTGCTCAGAATCAGTCTCTACTCAGAAGAAGACATCCTTCCAGCATTCTTCACTCCAAGAAGATCATCCATCAGCTCATCCGTCTGTTTGTGTAGTCTGCGAAGTCGAAGTCCGTCGTCAGTCGTACCAATCGCACCTAGTCGCTTTCTTGTTTTCACAGCTTGAAAGTACGTCCGCCGAAACACATCACGACAGCCGTGCCAGTGTCGTTCCGTATGGTTCCTGTTCCAGATGTCCCAAAGTTGGTTGCCCTCTACAGAAGAGAGAGAGCTCATCTTGGAGAACCTGTTTGCGCCCCCACCTGGTGCGTTCACGAGAAAGTCGAGTCCGTCGAAGCCCAGTCCAGGATGCGTCCGCCCGTTTCTTTGTTTTGTGTTAGTTCCTGATCCGAGGATTGCAGAGTCAACCATCATCTCTTCAGATTCTTATGGTTCCTGGTCCTGTCAGAGTTCCTTCCGAGTCCAGCTGGCCCTTGAGTGCTGCAGCATCAGTTGGATCATGGTAGTCCTCCATTGGATTTATCGCACGCAGATCTTGGTCTTTCTTCATCCTTGGCAACCCTAGAAGTGGGTTTTGGCGAGGAACCTCTTGCTTCAGTGTGTGTTATTTCAGGAGCCAGTTGCTTTGGTTCTACATTCCGGCAGCCTCGGAGAGAGTGGGCTTTGCGAAGATATATGGTCTGTTTACCAAACCTCTCACCACCCCAGTGGCCTTATCTAGGTCCTTGCTGGGAATTGAGATTAGGGTTCTACAGTTCTGTTTTATTCCCTTGCAGCTACCAATGAAGAAACGGTGTTGCAGGCGCGGATCTCTGGACTCTTGTAAAATCGGACTCTTTTGTAGATGTGTGATGCTGATCACCCTAATGTAATGCTGAGTAGCCCATGTAACTGAATTCTGGTTTAGGGTATAGAAGTACAGTATAAACTAGTATTAGAGTATAGAAGTACAGTACAAACTAGTATTAGAATAAGAGTGGCAGTAAGCCTAAAGTTTATGCTTGTAGTGGTAACCATAAAAGTGGTAGATCGAAAGTATTTCAGTATATCCCTGTTATAATTGCCCTATTGTTAATGGGCATCCCTACTCCTTCCTGTGACTGTGTCTGTCTACTCCTTGGTACCAAATAAACGCCCACCCTACGGACATCAAAATACTAAGTTGACTCCTGCCTCTCCTTGTTAGGATAGCAGTTATCCTATCAAAATAATTCGGACCTTTGGTGCCTCGCTCATCTCTTTCCACCACCTTAGAGTAGGCGCACTCTCACCTTAAACAGAGCACCACAGTTGGTAAATTGGAAATATTTACAAGGTGGAACTCTCATGACTTTATTCTTTTGTTAGTAATGATCCAGACCTGTAACATGAAGTGAGTGCCTTTCTTATTACTGCTGTGGGTAGAGCCTGCAGCCATCTTGTTGTAGCTGGAAAAATTAGATACTAAGCATAAATTTCAGGAGTTTTCAGTGTATCCTTCCACAACTGCAAATTAGTATGCCAGCTGAATGAAATACTCCCTTCTCTGTGTTGAGTAGACCAGTTCCAACACATTTTTTCAGCTTGTTTGTCTCTCTTGTCATGCCTGCTTTAAGTGACCTGACAGCTAGCATCTTGGAATAGGCACAAAGGCAAGTTACTTACACCACTTCTTTGAAGTAGTTAAACTGTCTGCAACAGTGCAATTAGAAACTCTTTTTTTTGCACACTAGTGTCAAAAAGCCTTGTGAATAACCAGCTATTGGGGGGCATAGCCAGAGATATACCAGGCATTTGTAAACAGAAACATCAGAAGTCTATCTGACTTGCTTCAATACAGGATTTAGTATATTCACTTGCTGGCTTGTTATTTGTATTTATTGAAATGTGATTTGCTTGTCTTTGGAACCTAAATAATTTACTGACATAATTTCCAACAGAGGACATAGCAAGTTTATAGAGAAATAACTCCAGAGGAGTTTTAAACTACCTTTTTGTTTAGGCAAGAGGACCGTGAAGCAAGCTGAGCAGCTCTGTCTGCCTCAACCAGAGTGAAATGTAAAAACATAGAAGTCGACAGCAGATAAGGACCACAAGGCCCATCCAGTCTGCCTATTTTTCTACCTTATGAATATACCATGAGCCTTTACTCTGTCAATGGCCTATCTATTCATACTCATCTGTATTGCTCCTTATGCCTATCCCATGCCTGTTTGAAGCCCTGCACTGTATTCATATCCACCACTTCCTGAGGTAGGCTGTTCCATACATCCACTACCCTTTCTGTGAAAAGAACTTCCTCACATTACCCCTTTATCAGCCTCCCTCTAATCTCATGCTGTGTCCTCTTGTCCTGCTATTTTTCTTATATTGAAACATGTTAGACTCTTTCACCTTGTAAATGCCCTTAAGATGTTTGAATGTTTTGATCTTATCACCTCTCTCCCTCCTTTGCTCTAGGATATACATGATGAGCTCCGTTAATCTGTCCTCATAACGTTTTCTGATGCAGTCCCTGTGCCATTTTGGTTGCCCTTCTCTGGACTGCCTCCATTTTGTTTATGCCCTTGTGCAGGCGGCGCCTTCAGCGCTGCATGAAGTACTCAGATGAGTCTAACCAGCGTCTTGCAAGAGGGATTGTTACCTCCCTCTTATGACTTGGATACCCTTACTAATACACCCCAACATCCCTATAGCCTTGCCTACTGCTTTAGTGGTCTGATTGGATGATTTCAGGTCATCAGTGATGATGATGCCCAAGTCTCTTTCTTCCCTTGTGAGTGCCAGTAACTCCCCTCCCTCCCAACCTATAGGTAGCTTCAGGGTTTTTCTTCCCTATGTGCATGATCTTGCACTTCTTGCATTAAACCCCAGTTGCCACTCTTCTGACCATTTTGTCAGTTTTCCAGATCATGATCATGAGTGAGATGATCTCTTGTTAACCTCTGAAGACATCCCTTGCAGCACCTGTTAACAAGTCATTCAACTTGCCTTGAGTGATTTATGAAAAGTTTTCAGTCTATTTTCTTTTGTCTGATTTAAAGGTACATTTAGTGCTGGGCCTCCTCCACTTCTGCTTCATGTATAACTCTATTTTTACATTCTAAGCATGAAATGACAACTGTATGCAGGATAAGAGGGCCTCGGCTCTGGTTGCTGATTAGCTGAAATCCTTTAAATGATTTATAATATTAGTAGTATTTTTTTTATTTATAAGCTCATTTGAGATGCTATATCTCTTTATTTTTTTAAGTTCTCTTTATGCCTAGCCTTCTGGCTAGGACACCTTCCTCCTGCTGCCAGTGTCTCCTCCTGTCCTTGAGGCTCCCTTTTCATGATCCACTGAGATACCACGAGCCACATGCAACACAACATTTCATTGCCCACTCAACCTGCTCCTTGATGCTGCATCTGACTTCAGCACCCTGGCAGATTCCTCCCACACTTTCCAGCCACCACACAGGAGGCAAAGCCTGGGAGTGCTTCCAGTGGTCATGAAAAGGAGTCCAAGATGGATGTGGGGACAGGCAGGCCTTCATATGACCAACTACTGTTCATTTCCTCTTTTTGTTCCCTCCCTAGAAGCAGCCATAAATCACACACAGACATGTACCCATACAGCAGAGAATCATGCTGACATCGGTCACATCCCACCTTCCCTTGCTGTAGCTGCTTCATCCATGCTACAATCCATCCTTCAGTAGGTGGCAGCCAACATAGAAACATAGAAACATAGAATTTGATGGCAGATAAGGACCGCTTGCCCACCCAATCTGCCCATTTCCCTACCTAATGGATAAGCTGCAGATCCTAGTTAACCAGCAGCCTACTTCTTCCTACCCCCACCCCTAGAATTGCCTTATGACTGTCCCATGCATGCTTGATTCCACCACTGTTTTTGACTCCACTACCTCCTCCGGAGGCCATTCCATGCATTCACAATCCTCTCTGTGAAAAATACTTTCTTCAATTACTTCTGAGCCACACCCCTCTATCTTCAAATTGTGCCCCTTGTTCTTGCACACCTCTTTTTTTTGAAAGATGCTACCCTCTTGGACTTTGTTGATTCCTTGAGGTACTTGAAAGTTTCTATCATGTCCCCTCTCCCTCCTTTCTTGAGACTATACATATTAAGCTCCTTAAGTCTCTCTTCATATGTCTTCCAGTGCAGACCCTGCACCATTTTAGTTGCCCTCCTCTGGACAGCTTCCATCCTGTCTATGTCTTTGCGGAGATTGGGTCTCCAGAACTGCATGCAGTACTCCAGATGGGGTCTGACCAGCTGTCTGTACAGAGGGATAACAACTTCCTGTTTTCTACTGGCGATGCCTCTCCTATGCATCCCAGTATCCCCCCAACCCTCCTTGCTGCCCTCTTACATTGCTTGCCCACCTTTAGGTCATCTGATATGACTACCCCCGGTCCCTTTCCATTTTTTGTTGTTAGTATCTCACCCCAAGTGGTGGATCCAGCATGCCTCCCCACTGAAGGAGAAGAGCTGTCTATGGGATGCTCCAACCTCCTTCTTTCAGCCAGCCCCTGATGACCAGAGTTCATTCCTGAACTTGGGACACTGGCATCACAAGCAGTAGTGCTACCACTGTGCCAACAGGCTGCAGCAACATTTCTTTTTATAGTGGAGGCCTGCTGTCAACCCATTTTACCTCTGGGTAGAATGATGCACAGGAAGTTACATGACACACATATGACCACCACGAGTGGTGAGTGGCTGTGATGGGATTTAAACCTGGGATCTCCTCATTAACTCTTTAGTGCCCTCTCAAAACAACACTACCATCCAAGCATTTTTCCCATAACAGGAGTTGAACCTCTCTGTTGTTGAGGTAAAACCAGGAATCCTAACTACTCGCAGTCTCATTGTGCATCTATTGAAGAAGAGGTGATTCACTGAATTCCTTCATTGCCTAAGGCAAAATTGAAATGCTCAGACTGAGATCTGTTTACAAATCCAGGTTCAGCATTGTTTCCCATAATAAACTTGATGAATCATATGTTAAATATTACAACAGTAGTTATAAATAGTGATATGTAGAACCTCTCTGAAGAAAACTGAGCTACCCTGAATGCACACTGCTTGGTTTTCAGGAGACCTGAACCAAATCTTTTTATTTATTTATTTATTTGAGAAGCTTGGATTACAACCTTTGAACCACAGGTTCTTTTGCAAAGGTTCCACATTAGGATACAGACAAGAAGGTTGCATATGCAAGGAAAACTATGTTGCTAAACAATGGCGGAAGTGCGGCAGTTTTCATGTTGAGGCACATCTTAAAATACAAAATGGTGTTACAAACAACAGCAGGGTAACCAGCAGGATACAAGTTCGTGGGTGCAACATTATGTAGATAGCAAGGTGACACAAGAGGAGATGCAGTCAGAATTTGACTTTGTCAGAGATAAGTGCAAATGAGGGGAATTGAGGGCTACGACGTGGTAGGGGAGAGGGGGTAGGTGGAGGAGAGAGGAAAGAGTGGAGGAGGAGAGAACCTGGAATAAGGTTAATGGAGGATAAGGAGAGAGGAAAGGTGGGAAAGTAAATGGAGGGATGGGGAGGGAGGTGGGAAGAAGAGGGAGAGAAGTGGAGAAAGGGGGCAGGAAGGAGAGGAGATGAGCAATAGGGGCTTTTAGGATAAAGGAGGACAGCAATTAGGGCTGGCAGAAATTTGGGGACATATTTATGGGTATAAAAGGGTGGGTGGCGTGTGAGAGAGGAGGAGGGGAGTCAGATGAGGTAGAAAGAATGCATGAGCTGGATTGCACAGTCGCAATGACTTAGTGTAAGGAAGTGCTGCCAAAGTTTTAGTTTAAAAGCACTTAGTTTAGGTTCAGCAATGATTTTGGGGGACAGTTAAGCAGGTGGGTGCTCTATACATGAAAGTATGTTGTGCTTGGGAGGTCCCAAAAAGGGACATGGTAAGTGGGGTTCTCAGAACTAGTTCGTCAAAGATTGAACCCTCCTCGACATACCCTCCTCAACTGTCCCTGATTTTCAGGGACGCCCTGATTTTGCCTCAAAAATTTTACTCTGTCCCTCCTAAAAATTGTGTTTCTGTGACCAAACAGTGGAGGTTGGAAGCACAAAATAGTGTCAAACATTAAAGCTAAAGAGTTGTTCTTCCTTAGAAAAGGCATTTTGCACTAAGCCCCATATTCTACCAGCTTCCTGAGTGGATATCACCAAGTTTTAAGATATGTCCCTGATTTTGGTCCTTTGTCCCTGATTTTTAAGCCTTGTCCCTGATTTATGAGGCAGGAGGTTGAGAGGTATGCTCCTCGAACCCTGGTGTTCGAGTTCTAACTTAGAACTCGAACACTAAAATTCTAAAGGGGTTGAATCTGAGTCCCAGCGTGTGTGTGGAGAGGAGGACAGAGGAGGCACATCCCAGCAGGCAGCCCTGAAGGGGGGTAGGGGTATGTGTGGGAACTGGAGGAGGCATGTCCCAGGCAGCAGCAGGCAAGTGGCAGCCCGATGTGGTGGGGGATGCATCAGCAGCAGTGTTGTTGGGGGGTTGAGCAGAACTTGCCATTGCCATCCGTGAGTTGTTGTTTTACGCTGCGATGTACTTCGTCACGTGCGCTCAAGTGAAGTCATCCTCCTCACCACCTGACCAATACTATGTGGTCAGGTGAGGGTCGAATAAGCTACCTGAACCGCGGGATCTGTGGGGGTATTTATAGGCAGATGCAAGCCGAGACAGGCGCCATTGCTGAGGATTTCGGAGGCAGCAGCAGCCTACTTAACTGAAGCATGAAGGTTAGCGTATCGCCACTCTACTACCGCAGCCAGGCATTCTCTTGCCCGATACTATACTTATAGGCCAGGGCCCAGGTCGGTGTGGTGCAATCGACTGCAGCGAGCACTTACTAGTTGCTGCAGTGCTATTTAAAAATTCCATCATCCATTTTCCTGTGAGACCGAGAGCGAGAAAGGCTGAAAAAAGGCTCAGTAAATTAGCGGTCGGGTGGGAGTGGGACTAGGGGAGGTTCAGGTGGAGGATTAATCAAGAATTGGGAAGGGATTGGGGAATAGGGAGGGTTCGAGACCGAGATCAATCAATATCAGGACTCAGGAGAGAGAATAAAAAAATAAAAGAAGAACCTTTGTGAAATGTGATTGTGATTATTTGAAACTGCAGCACTGCACAGTGGTGCACACTCAGCAACTGCCAGCAACAAGCATATAACAAGGGGGCAGAAAAAGGCAAATAAATCTGTACCCTACCCAGTGTGTGTTACAGAGAGAAGCCCAGTGGCCAGTTGTGTGGTGGCATTAACTTTACATGACAGAAACATAGAAATATAATTCTCATTCCCTGGGTTATGTATGTGACTCCGTCTCCTGTGGTCAGCCATCATCCTGCTGCTGTGTGCCCCTTAGCGGCACTGTACCTACCAGTGTGTGTTACAGAGAGAAGCCCAGTGGCCAGTTGTGTGGTGGCATTAACCTTACATGACAGAAGCATAGAAATATAATTCTCATTCCCTGAGTTGTGTGTTGGTTATGTATGTGACTCCGTCTTCTGTGGTCAGCCCATCCCACCCTGCTGCCCTGGCCATACTGCACTATTACCCTACCCAGTGTGTGTTACAGAGAGAAGCCCTGTGGCCAGTTTGTGGTGGCATTAACCTTACAAGACAGAAATGTAGAAATATAATTTTCATTCCCTGGGTTGCGTATGAGCTCTGTCTCCTGTGGTCAGCCCATCACCCTGCTGCTGTGCCCCTTGACTGCACTGTACCCTACCAGTGTGTGTTACAGAGAGAAGCCCAGTGGCCAATTGTGTGGTGGCATTAACCTTACATGACAGAAGCATAGAAATATAATTCTCATTCCCTGAGTTGTGTGTTGGTTATGTATGTGACTCCGTCTCCTGTGGTCAGCCCATCACCCTGCTGCTGTGTGCCCTTGACTGCACTGTACCCTACCCAGTGTGTGTTACAGAGAGAAGCCCAGTGGCCAGTTGTGTGGTGGCATTAACCTTACATGACAGAAATGTAGAAATATAATTCTCATTCCCTGGGTTGCGTATGTGACTCCGTCTCCTGTGTCAGCCCATCACCCTGCTGCTGTGCGCCCCTTGAGCTGCTATGTGTATGCCTATGCCCAGCGCCCAATCATTCTGTAAGTCTTGAACCTGGGATCCTTTAGTTGCAAACCGTCATATTCTTTAATTACTTTCAGTCTACTGCATCACAGTGTCGCACAACCAAAATAAAATGTTGGAGTTGTAGCCAGCGATCACAGATCACATTGCTTTCTTACACAGGAATTGTTTGGGTGTGGGTGTGTTCACTAGTATACTGGTAGTACTAGTACTGTCTGTTATGGCTGACACCAACATAGATGAAGCATCTGGTGATGGTGTTGGAGTAGAGTGTTAGTGGTAGTGGTAATCCTGGTGCTAGCAGAAATAACCAAAATGCTTCATGTGATAAAATTCAAGAAACAGCAAAAGAGCAACAGTGAAGTGTGGTAAAGGGGCCTTTTAAGAAAACCTGTACAGCTGCTGGGGTCACACGGAGAGGCACCATAAAGTATGCCATTCATGCTGTTAAGGTCCCTGTGACTAGCAGCAATAATGCAAGTGACAGTGAGTCCTCTCTGACTCAGACAGTAGCTCTTTGTCTCAGTCCGACACTGTTGTGTCTCGCTTCGAATCATTACTTCCTCAACAAAGTGAAATGAGCAAGTCTGCTGACAATGAATCAGGTAGTGCACTTGCAAATACATCCAGCACTGTTGACAATGAAAAGGACATATCCATTGAATCCACCACTTCTGTGTTGGCCAGCAATGAAAATCCATCAGAGTCTTCTGCCACTCTTCTAGCACCAAGGAGCATGTACGGGTTCTGTTAGGACAGGTGAAAGACACAGAACAGTCTTTAGCTATCTTCCTAGCACTCAAACAAAATCTGTCACATCTGAGGTGTGGAATTATTTCTCTGTCAGTAAAACTGATTCATGCAGAGCAATTTGTTCCTGTGTAAACAGAGTGTAAGAAATCGTGTTAAAGTTGTGTCATGCCTTGGCTTTTCACAAGCTCTTACGCGCCATCTGAAAAAGCATTCAGTTTGCTTGATCATCCAAAACCCATGTCCTCCATCTTCCAGACCGCGTGAGAAGGATCAGGAATCTGAAATGGATCCTGAATTGTCTGAGCTTGATGCGGGCAGAACCACTGCCAGCCCTAGGATCACTGTTACCACCAATGCCAGCACCATTAGTACCAGTTGCACATCTAGTGATGGCACTGAATGTATAAGTCCTAGTCCACCATCTCGCGTCCATCTGCCCATCAAGCACGGTGTATAATAAACCAGCAGGGACATGTTGTAAACAGCTAACACTGTCTCAGGCATCTGAAGGAAGAATACCTTTACTAGAAATCATCCAAAGACCCTTCATCTTAATCACCGAATTGGTGAACTGTTAGCGGAGCCCTTCTCCACACTTTTGGTAGATCATGAGGATTTTAGGGAGCTCATGACATTAGCAAACCTCGTTACAATGTTCCTCATCAGGTACTTTTCTATGTTGAAATCCCAAACATTTATCAGGCTTTAAAGCGACAGTGATGCTTGCACTTAAAACTGCGGAGGGTGGGGTTATTCATGTCACAACAGATATGTGGACCAGCACTCAAAACATAGATTACATGTCCCTTACCACTCATTGGGTCACGTTTTCTTGTGCTTCTTCAAAAACAAAGACTCCCCAAAAGATGGCGCTGCTGCATATAAAAAGTTTGGGCAAAGTCATACTGCTGCAAACATCTTGCAGGAACTAAATGACCTCCTTGATGAATGGGTTTATTCTCACGGTCTAAAATGTGCTTCATAGTAAGTGGCAATGGAGCCAACATCTTGAAAGCAGTACAGGTTGGAGGATTTCTGCATGCTTATACTTTGCACACTTGCTTACACTTAATTGTCACGGGATTTCTCAGCAATGAAACACAAGTGGATGGTATGATTGCTGTTTGCAAAAAATTGTGACTCACTTTTCACATTCAACCAAGGCTATCTCGGACATTGTCAAACTGCAAAAAACACAAGCTGCCCCAGCAAAAGCTGATTCAAAATGTTTCCACTCGTTAGAACTCACGCTTTATATTGCAGCGCTCTTGGAGCAAAAGCAAGCTGTACATGGTATTGCTCCAGTTACATTATTGGAGATGGCATTATGCTGTCTGTGCTACAGTGGAAATTAATGGAACAGTGTGCTGCATCCTAGCTCCTTTTGAGACAGCTACAAGGGACATGTCATCTGAAGGCGCATCTGTGAGTCAGGTTATCCCACTCATAATGCTCATTTCACATCATCTGAGTGTTCTACAAATAGAAAAGACAGATCTGAGCGCAGACAACATGTTGTCTGTATCATGGGAATCTAGTAAAGAGAATGAGCGGCTTCAAAACCAATGACAAATTAGTTGCAATGACGAAATCAAAACACTACATCCTTGCAACTCTCTTAGATCCCAGGTTCAAGGCTATACATCTTCCAAAAACAGATGATCTGGAGCAGTACAAATGTCTGTTGCTAGATGAGCTGCAGCACTCACAGAGTCAAACACAGACACGCACAGTACCCTCAGGTTGTCTTCACCACAACATGCAGGTTCATCTTCACAAGGGATACAGAACTGGAAAAGTCACCAAACATTAACAGTAGTTGTTCCACAACTGCCACTTCTTCAACCCTTAGTAGCAAGCTAAATCTGTGGCAAAACCTTTCCCAAATTGCTGCCATACCAGCTTCTGCTGATTCCTCTTCTGGCGGTCTCTGTCCATCATGGTAGACAGTTACCTGCAAGAACTGCCTATTCCTATTGATGCATGCCCTTTTGAATACTGGAGATCAAAAAGTCAATTTGAACAGACCTGTATGATGAAGCCTGTAAATATCTTGGTTGTCCTGCAACAAGTGTCTCTTCAGAAGCATGTTTAGTACAGCTGGCAATATTGTGACAGACACCAGAAATAGGTTGCTGCCAGAAAATGTACACACGTTAACTTTTATTAAAAGTTAATGTCAAGATTTTATATCCCTACAAGAGTATACAAACTGATCCTGAAGTGATTGATGTTGTGGATGTTGATGGTGATGACAACTCAGATGGTGGTGGCTGGTAAATACTGTGTGGCACAGAGTCTCTCTGCACCAAAAGGAAACTTTTACAGACTGTGATGACTTTGGTTGTCTCTCTCCTTTCTCGATCTACTACCTTGGACTATACCCCAAAACTTTCACCATTTCATGGCAAACTGCTTTGTAGCTAGGGTCTAAACTAAAGTCAACAAGTTTTATATACAGGGCAATTTTAACATCAGTGGGAACAGGCCCAAATCTGGCATAAAGGGACACTGTCACATCAATCCTTTCTGTATCATATTATTTATAGTTAAAGTGAAAACATATTTTGGATTTACCTTCTGTGACTTTGTGGGGCATCAGTATGGGCTGGGACCGGGCGGTCTATTTTTCAATTTTAAAGAGGACAAAATAATGAGTTCTAATTGGTAGCTGTTTATTATTTTTTCAATTACAGAAATGTTAGCCATAAACCAAAAATGGATGCTAGTACATGGGTGAGGGTTGTGGGCTGGTTTCAACATGGGTGTAAGGGTGCTATGGTGCTACTGCACAGATGAGGGTGGTGGAAGAAAAGTGGAATGGGTGATGGGGTGAAAGGTGAGTGTTGTTTTAGTCCTTTCATTTACAGATTCGTGATCGGCTGGGGATGGTGAGGAAAAAATGATGACAGACCGAACCTACTGTACAGATAATATATATATATATATATATATATATATATATATATTCTTATTAAATACATTGCAAACTGCTGCCACCTAGCACAATTGTCATGTCCCTTTAAAAAAGAATAAAGGAATCAGAAATAAAAGAAAATCTGCATCAGAAGTTTTCACAGAATGTGACCTATCATAAAGTGTTTTTGCTTTACAAGTAGTGATAATTTGATACATAATGGGGTTGACAGGCGCTGTCCCTTAAACATCACATGCCAACTGCTGCAGCTACATTAAATGTTCCTTAAGTTAGTATGTGGTGAGAAACCACTTTTTATTTATGTGACTGAAATACAGATTTTATTGAAGTATCAGCTGCAAAATGCATCATCTTAGAAAGTTGTATGTATTACTTCAATTTGCCAACAAAAATGTTGGTATATGTATGCATTATCTTAGAAAATTGCATGCATTTTTGCCAGCAACAATGACTGGCATATTTTTTATTCAAATGTCTTGACTGACTACGTTATGACATAATATGTTTTGCAACAGTTCCACATGCTGCTGCTGTAGTACTTGCTTGACTTTGTTATAAAAGCTTTCTTTTAAACATAGCTACTTTTGATTTACTCATTTAAAACAGAAAGCAGCAAATAGCTGAGATTAGGTAATATCAGTTATTTTTCTCATAATTCATGACGATGAGTATATATAACTGAGTACATAAATGGCTAATGTGCCTCTTTCTTTCACTAAGGAACTATGATGCAGCTGCAGCAGGAAAACTTTAACATACAGGTGGGTGGGTGGGCCTGTTACATATTAAGTTGCTGGCTTTATGCAAACAGAAGAAACCATAGATAAACCTAGTTGTATTCCTATCAATGTCACAAATGATAATTTCTCTCCCCTTATATTGAACAGTTTTTCCTTTACATGTATTTTATTACTATCTTCATTACTGGCAGCACAATAAAAAAATAGGGTTAGAGTTCTAAAAAGTTCTAAAAGATTAGAACCCTAGAACTTTTCAAAGTTCTAGACTAGAACTAGAACCCAGAACTTCAGAGGGTTCTGACAACCCTAATGGTAAGAGGTTTGGATGAACACAGCGTGCTGTGTTTTTGTGATGGTAAGAGTAGGGTTTCTGTACAGGGGCCATAAGGCCTAGACTAATTTTTTTATGATTAGGCCTGTGTGATATGAGACCCTTACCTTGAGAGGGAGCCAACAAGTCCTTTCGTATAGCTCACTGGTGTGGGTCCTTCTATCAGACCCAGAGACAAGTCTGCAGGTCTTGTTGAGGGCGAGTGTGATATGCTTAAGAGAGGTATCTGAGGCTGATCTGTAGAAAGTTATGCCATAATCTACTAGAGAAAGGACTGAGCTGGTGACCGCCAGTCACAGGGCTTCATTGGTCATGTGGTGGCAGAAAGATAGAGGATCCCAATCCTGGAATTGATAACCTTGGTTAGTAGATTGATGTGGAGGTGTAGGAGAGAGAATAGTCGAGAGTTATGCCAAGGTATTTGCATGATTGAACCTGTTCCAGGGTTGGCTAAGGTCATTACAGATTGTTAATTCGGCAGCTCTGTGCATATTGTGCTGGTTTGAAAGACCATGACCTTGTTTTTTGTAATTCATGAGCAGCTTGTGTTGCTCAAACCAGGTCTTAACTGCGCTGAAGTTGGTCTGCAAGTCGGCCGATAGTGAGAGAGGATTCAGGCTACGAGTAAAGAGGACTGCGTCATCAGTAGAGGACCATATTGATATTGCAGGCAGAGGGAAGATTATTGGTAAATAAACTAAAGAATAGGGGCCAAGAATGAGCCCTGCAGAACACCAGACCGAATGGGAAAGCTGTTTAAAAGGTATTGCAGATTTTGACTTTCTGGTATGGCCAGCTAGGTAGCGTTCAAACCATTTAGAGACTTCAGTGGAGAGCCCAAGGGAGGAGTGAGTGGAGCAGGGTGAGTGGTTCACTGTATCAAAGGCCTTAGTTAGGTCAATGTACAGTGACCCAACTAAGTGGCCATCGTCCAGTGCCTTGTGCATATAGTTAGTATAGGCAAGCAGGGGCCATGGTACTAATGACTTTCTAAAACCATGTTGCTAAGAGCATTGCAGGTAATATTTTGCTAGTATTCCGTAAGCTGATACGGCAACAATGCGTTCAAGGGCTTTGGAGAGGGTGGGAGGATGGATATGGGCGGTGGTTATTACATAATGTCCTGTCACCACTTTTGTGGACCAGGGTGACAATGGTTGCTTTCAAAGGCTAGGTAATTGTCTGAGAGTGAAGGAGAGATTGAAGATACTGGTGAGAGGAGCTAAGACTACATCTAGAGCATGGTGAAGAAGTTTGGACACTGGGTCCAAGGCTGCCGACAAGAATAGCATTGGCTAGAAGCACACAGAAAAAACAGTGCTGAGTTTTCTTTTGTGGGAGGCTCTGCCCTGTACCCCCGATGCAGGGGCTTTGCACCCTTTAATAGGATTCTCACTCTGAGGGGAGTGGATCCTGGGAAAGTTAAAGATGGTGGGGCCGTGGAATACTGGTTCCATGGCCCCATGTAAACAAAACAAAGTGCCAATATGTTAAAAATGTTGGAGACCAAGATTAGAACCCTGGTCTCCACTGCTACTACAAGCTGCTCTGTGCCCTAGCCCTCTACACCGTGGGAGCAGCTCAGCCAAGCTCCTGGATTCTGCTGTCCTTGTCCATGTAGCGGTACCATGGACAGTGATCAGTGGAGCGCATACAACTGGTGCTGTAAATCTTTGCTTGCTGTCCCTGGTAGCGCTCATGGACTAGTGCTCCCTTGACTGGTGTTATTAATGTAGCGCTATTCTGACCGTGTACTGAAGTTTGAGATCCAGGTTATCTTCACTGAACCTGGACTTGCCAAGTCTCTAAGTAGGTATTTTTTATTCAGAGAGTTACACGCCTAAAGTAGAAGGGAAGGATAGCTAGGGAGGTTGTAGCTGAGCAGCCACATGGGCAGGGTTGGGGTGTCGAAGAAATCGGGCTGGAGTATACCACCTAGGTCTATGAGAGCTTTATTAAATGTGTCCACTATAAGTTTGTGGTCCTGCGTATTTACACAGTTTACCTGTAGCAGTGAATGGGAAGCTTGACTAAGCTTGCTCATGAGGTCCTTTAGCGTCTCCCAGAACTTGTGGCTGCTACCCAAGAACTTGTGAATTCCCACTTAAAGTAATCTCTTTTAACCTTACTGATTTCATATGTACATTGATTTCTGGCAGCTCTGTAGTGCTGAATGTCACTGGGTTTCCTGAAGCCTTTGCTTGGTTCCATAAATTTCTCTTTGCCTCATTAGGTTTATTAAGGGGTGGAGATCCATGGGTTGGACAGGCCATTGATCTTTTTTTTTATGGAGGCGGGGCAAAGAGATCGTAAACCTTGTTAAACTGGGTGATAAAGTATGAGGGCATCATCCACATTTCTGAAGTGGCTGAAGGGGACCAGTCACACTGGGAAAGGTGGGATTTAAAAGGTTAAGAGTACTTTTTGATGACCTATGATAAGCAGTTTTAGCAGGTGGTTTGCTGACTTTGTTGGACCAACAGCAGGACTGGGGGAGTGGTCGCTCAGAGTCGGGAAGAACCCACATATTAGAAATTCTGTCTGGATGCGTGGTGAGACTGAGGTCCAATAGGGAGTTAATTCTAGAGTTATAATAATAATATTAAACTTTATTTTTAAGTGCCTTTCAAAATATCAAGACACTGTACAAGAATTAAAACATAATTTCATAAACAACAAATACAATAATAAATAAAATAACAGATCCATGCAACTATACATCACTGAAAGGCCTGATACCAGAAAAGTTTTAAACACATGTTTAAATCCCCAACAGCTGCACACTCCAGAAGCTGATGGGGTAGAGAATTCAGAGGTAGGGGCCACAAATATAAATGCGGGCCCCAGAAGACTTCAAAGTCACCCTCAGAATCTCCAGCAACCCCTTGTCAGCCGAACGGAACTGCCACACAGGGCTGAAGGAAACAAGAAGCTCTTTCAAGTAGTCAGGATGAATTCTATGAGGGGCTTTATAAGTCAGTAAACCAACTTTAAGGTGATCCACCACTGAATCGGCAGCCAGTGCAGATCGCGCAGCACCGGGGTAATATGGGAGGAATGGGAAATCCCCATCAACAATTGTGCTGCAGCATTCTGCACTAGCTGCAGACAGTCAGATATCAACCTAGGAAGCCCTAAGTATAGGGAGTTGCAGTAGTCAAGGCGCGAGGTCACAAAGGCGTGGACCAACGTGAGCAGATCCCCGGATGGAACATGGTGCTTGATCCTGGCGATGTTCCTAAGATGATAAAAGGCAGACCTGATGACTGCCGACACCTGGAAGTGTAGGTCAGCCATCATCAAGCACCACCCCAGGTTTCACACCCATTCAGAGTAAGAATCTGGGGCCCCCAGATAAAGTCAGAGGTCTGACCAGCCCTCAACCCCTCTATCCGGCACCCGAATCCACAACCATCACCTCAGTTTTTCCCGCATTCAACTTAACCAGCTCGAAGTTCATCCAATTCTGGATTTCAGTGAGGCAGTTGTTAAAATCGAGAGAGCACTATCCTGGTCGGGTGCAAAAGACAGGTAGAGCTGGGTATCATCAACATAGCAGTGTAACCTCAGCCCATATCATCTTACAATGTCTCGAGGGCAGCATATACACTGTAAACAACATGGAGACAGCACGAGCCCTGAGGAACCCCACATGACAGAGAGTGGGTCTGAGGAAATATTTCAGACACAACTCTCTGCGTTCTGCCAGTGAGAAATATGTAAACCACCTGATGACCGTGCATGTCAGGCCACAGATGAACCTCAGGCACTCAAGCAGCACCCCATGGTCCACGGTGTCAAAGGCTGAGAGAGATCAAAAAGTACCAGAATGGAATGGTTCTCCAATCTCTCGCCATCAGGAGATCATTGAGCACCTGAACAAGTGCAGTCTCGATACTATGCCTCTTTCAAAAACCAGACTGGAGAGGTTCATAGATATTATGGATGGTCAAGTGGTTCTCCAGCTGTATTGCCACTACTTTCTCAATAACCTTCCTATAAAGGGAAGGTTAGAGATAGTCTGTAGTTTGCCAAACGTCTGGGTCCAAGAAGCTTTCTTCAGGAGGGGTGTTACCACTGCCTCCTTCAGGAGCTAGGAAACTCACCCAAATCCAAGGAGTCAGGACCGGGCTGATAATATCACAACAACCCATGATCAGGAAGCTGGGCCGGATGCAAACTACAGCACATAGGGTGCATACCCTGGACAATCCGCGATGACATCCATGAACTCCAGCAGGTCAAAGGTACTCCAGGAAACACGAGGTGTAGTGACTGAGCACTGACCAACAGCATGCCCACAGGTGAGTCGAAGGATCTCTGACCTGATGCCGACCACCTTATTACTTAAAAATCGAGCAAGCTCGCCGCACTCCATTTTAGAAAAAGAACTACGAACTGCAGACAGGCTGGGTTGCTCAACCTGTCCACAGTTGGAAGAGTTGAGCTGGTCAATTCTGAGTAGCAGCAATCTCCCGGACAGGAATTCTGCCTTCTTACAGAAGATCGCTGATTGGAAGGCCTGATAATGCTCTACCAATCTAAGGCAGTCGGCCTCCAGCTCGGATTTCCACCAGTGCCACTCTAACCTTGTCCTAGTCGCCCCAACTCCTCAAAGACCCATCAAACCAAGGGGCCCGAGGTGAAGTGGGAGAGGATGAACATGGACAGAAGAAATCAAGTCCAGGGCTGTGGAGATGGTCTTATTATAGGCCAAGACCAAGGTCTCTGGATTCAAGCTGGCCAGAGGAAACTCTGAGAGGTCAATCACCGCCACTAGGCCTTCAGGGCTCACATCCTGTAAAGGGCAGTAACTGACCATCTCCACAGGGCAGGCCACGAAGGGGTGTGCAAAGTTGAACCTCCCAGTGTAGTGATCGGACCAACCGACAGGTTCCACCCACAAGTTGGAGGCCTCAAGCCCAGGAGGAACACAAAATCCAAGGAGTGACCATGATTATGGGTAGCAGAGGTAACAATCTGTGTGAGGCCCAGAGATGTCATCAACTGGAGGAAGTGCTGTCCAAAAGGCGAGAGCTCATCTTGACCCAGGCATTGAAGTCACCCAGAACCATCAATCTGGGCGACCCAGCGCCATGTCAATGACGAAGTCCGCCACTTCCTGTAGAATTGCTTTTCGTCCCGGGTGGCAGTAGGAAACCTATTCTACAACCCACACCTGCTACCACAGTACACTCAAAGATTCAGCCTCCTCTACTGGTGCACTTGCGAGGCCAACTCAGTCTTGAAACAGACCACTACACCCCCCATGGTCCAATCTCGGCGGTGTATCACCAGTACCCAGCTGGAATGCTGATGTCTAACAAAGGGCCAGCATTTTCATCTAATTTTTTATTTATTTTATTTAGTTTTTGCTAACTAGGTAAATGCACTAGACAAATCCTGCTTATTTTCAGGCATGACTGGGGAGGATACAGATGAGCGCCAACTGACTTTGAACCAGATTAAGCAGTTGGTGGTATTTTTAGTGAATGAGGAAAATTTGGCCAGGACACTGGGAAATTCCCTACTCTCCTGTGGGGGAAGCGCTGTACTGCGAGGCATCTCACTTCACTGCTGGACTCGATAGTGATTCGGATGGCTGGGGCTGGAGAAGCCAAGAGTGCGGCTCAAGGAGTTATGATGTCACCAGTCAGGGATCCGCTGTGGAGGTTGTTGAATGCACCTTCGGTGGTTGTGCAGATTGCTCCAAGACAGCGGTCCCTCACCGAAAGAAAAGACGATACCAGCGAGCAGCTCAGTCTCGAGCAAAACAGAAATGCCTGGAAGCAGAATTGCTCCAGCTAGCAGTAATTGAATTCTGAACAAAATCGGCAGGCTGAGGACAGGAAAAAGAAGTGATCAGAGAACTCACCAGGTACAGCAGTTTCAGAAGGCCACTCGAAAATCCTTTCAGCCGATGAGAGGTCAGGCGCCCCATTCAGCAGTCGATTCGCCGCCTAGGAGAGACTGGAGTATCGAAGCAGCGGAATCTTGGTCACCTGACAAGGCCCTCTTGGCGCGGTATGGATTCGATTTCAGGCGGCCATTGGAGGCCCGACTCTGAGCAGCCTACATCAGGACATAAATCACCAACTCAGATAAGTAATCCTCCTATTATTGCTACTGGGGAATTATGGAATCAAGCGTTGCTTCTTCTGGAGCTATGTCTGCCCCAGGGGAAAGTCAGGGGTCATGTACTGAAGAACCTTCTGTAAACCTGATATAATCCTTAATTTGGACCCTACATCAGTACCGAACAGGAAACCTGTTAAGCCAACCTATGCTAGTCACTTTCAACACCCAGTAGAATTAGCTAAACAGAGGAACGCGATCCACCTTGATATGTGGCCCTCGTGAAATTCCCCTGATAGATTCTACCTGGGAAAATTCTGCTCAAAAAAAAAATGGGTTTCTCACCCTCAGAGGTGTATGCTTTGATCCATGTGCAGGGGGTTTCGTTTGATATCAGTTTTGTACTCCAGCACTGTTGGAGACCTTCTGTGTCGCTATATCAATTTAAAACGAATCCCCTTTGGTCTGAATTTATTGTCCTACCCTTATCAAGCAACCCTTTAGGGTAATTATTGTTCATTGGCTAGAGCAATAGTTCTCAGACTTTGTCACAGTGAGCCTCCCCAAATCCATGGAAAAGATTTTGAGCCTCCCCAAAAACTGAAATAATCTTGGGCCTCCCCAAAGAAAATAACATGCTGTACTTTGCGCAGTACACCATGACTAAACTGAAACCCCTTTGAGTACTTGGCTCACATTCAGTTCTTTGTCTTATACTGATGTGGAACCTTTGAAAAAGAGCTCCTGTGCTCAAAAGCATTATCTGAACAACAAAGAAATAAAATAAATAAATGTCACCCCCACAGGCCAACCTACTTGCTCCAGCTATTTTTATTCTTGAACTATTGTTACCCTTGTTGCAGTACCTTCATGGGTCAGACTACTTTCTCTGTTTGCTGTCTATACAAAATAACCTTCCTACATACTTTGCCTGTCCCTGTCCTTCTCTGCTCCTAAGCAACTTCTCAGGAATTATTTTGTTCCTTCCTGCTATTGCTCTTAGCACTTCTATGTTTAACCCTTGTATTTGGGCTGTTCTGCCTTCAGGCTACAAATTGATCAATTACCACCACTCATTATTAGTTTATTGTTCATATTTGTTTGCACTATTGTTCACTGTGTATTTCTTGATTGTTTTGCAGTTACTATTTGAAATGTATTCCTCCCTACCCTTCCCTAGTACACCTGAAATGAGCCTTAGCTCATTCCACCTTCCATGTCACCTATTAGTAAATAAATACATAAGATTTACCTACTATTATCCTCTTTCAGTTTGCTTCACCTCTTCACAAAAATATATAAAACTCAAAATTTAAATAAGTACTTTTCAGACTTGCTTGAGCCTCCCTGAACAGGTTGGGGCCTCCCAGGAGGCTGGCCTCACCATTTGAGAACCACTAGGCTAGAAAACGATGTGACATTCAGGGAATCATATGCCCATTATGGATGCAGCAGGCTTTTGGAATGGAGGATGGAAATTCCATATTAAATTAAATCATACTGAACATGACTTACTGCACCTCCCAAACTGCTTCTTTATTGGAAGAGATAAAGGGTTTCTCTTCTATCCTGGACAGCCTAGGGTTTGCTTCAAGTGTGGATCTTCAAAACATATTAGCACTTCCTGTGATGTCTTGAAATGCACATATTGTGGAGAACTGGGTCACCCAGTGCTCACTGTTCCAACAGCCCAAATGTAACCTCTCACGATGGCCTGGGCCATACTTTTGAATTGCTCCTCAGTGGCAAAAAATACAGAGGAGGCTGATTTTGGAGTCCAAGATCACTACATACATCTGGCTGTACGACAGGGCCAGGTTCCCCTCGGAGAACAGTTTCCCCAACTCTAGGGACAAATGCCCAAGCCACTAAAAGATGGGTGTCAGTAAACCCCTCAGGTCAAGACCCTGACACTCAGGTACCAGTACATGAACCCCTCCCCTTGCAGGTATCTGCTCAAGCAGGCACCCATTGTCAGCGACACTCCCACTGAACCCCTTAGTACTTCCTTCTGGAAGGGATGACTTTACCCTGGTTTTGGGAAAAAGGAAACCTACTAAAACAAGATCAAAACCTAAGAAAAGTGACTCAGCAGTACCCCTGAAACCCAGAACGTGTATACTGTATTAATAGATGATCCTATGGACCTGGACACTGGGACAATACCGGCAGAAGGGTTACCCCAGGTTACCACCAGGGATATGACACCTGAACAAACCGATCATGCGACCCATAGCAACAAAAGCGGACAAGTAACCAGAGCCTCTAGTAAAGTGACATGAAAATCTTTGGCATATCTCTCTGGTTAACACTTTATGGATCCGTTTCACTTTCATGTAGCTTCTTTGAATGTGAATAGCATTCAATCCCTCCACGAAACAGCGCAGTACTTATGCTTACTTTTACAAAGCAATCTTGATTGTGTATTTTTCAAGATGTGCGTTTGCATTCCTTGGAGGAAAGGCTGTGGCCACAAAGAGTGGATATGGGGACAGCTTTTGGTCACAGGAGATTCTTTGTGCTCAGGGGTGAGAATTTGTTTTCTCCTCCAAAATTAAAGTTATACATCACCTAGAGTTGCAGAAAGGCAGAGCTTTATTACTGGATATAAAATGGGAACATCGATTTATTTGTCTCCTTAATATCTATGCCCCTCAGCTTAAACAAGATCGGCAAATCTTTTTCGATCTCTTTCCCATATTGGTGACCACTCATTTAGTGATATTGGGGGTGATTTTAATGTTACTTTGCCCTCTCAAATCTCAGCTCCCAAAGGGAAGAAAACTTACTGTGACGCTCAGTGCCTAGCTCAACTTCTGAGAGGCGTGGGGTTTGTGGATGCTTTGGTTCTCTCCCTTGTACTAGTCGTTGTACTTACTTTTGTGGTCCCCGAGCCTCTCGATCGATTATTTCTTTGTTTCCTCCTCGGTTAATATAAAATCAGTGGCTTTGCAGAATGTAGCTACATCAGATCATGACTTCTATCTCTTGTACTAGGTGATCTCCCGGAGGAGTGGTGGGGGCCAGGGACATGGAAGTTAAATAGTATGCTTTTATGTATCCCCCTGTTAAAGAAGCTTTTCTGCCATATTACAGGCACGAAAATCAGTTTTCTTCTTATATTCTGACAGTAATGTTTGGTGGGAAGACACAAAAGGAGATTAAATCATTTTTTGCACTATGGGCGCATTAATGGGAGATTTGACAGGATGAGCTTTGCTATTTAAAAGATAGTATTTCTTTCTGAACATCTTTGCAGCCTAATTTGGGAAGGAGGACCTTCAGAGAATTACAGAATTAAAAGCTGAACTGGCTCATAAACAACTAGAGGCCATAAAGCTTCTGGAACATAAACAAAATATAGCACCAGTGGGAAGTCAAAAGATACTTTGCCTTTTGATTCTATGCAACTCCTCCAGGATCACCGCAACATGGAGTACCTCATTACCTCTTCAGGAGGTCAGGTTGTGGATAATATGGGTATTCTGGGGGAATATCGGAGTATTTTACTCGTGTATTTACTAGTCAGGCTTTACCAGTTAGGGAGATGAAGAATTGGCTGGCTAATAGGAGTCTTCCTCAATCTTCCATCGGAAATGGGGCTCTTTAACTTCATCTGTTAAGCAAGGGAATTGAAGGATGTCATATGGTCACTAAAATCTGGAATTACACGAGTCGGATGGGTTCCGCATGAACTTTATAAGGATATTTGGTAGTTTTGGGTCCAGGAATTAGGAATATGTTTTAATAATTGCCTACTGCTACGACTACCTGAAAGTATGCTGGAGGGACTCAATCTTAATTTTAAAGGAGGATGTTGGGAGATTTAAAAATTGGAGACCTATATCAATCCTTAACACAGATTATAAAATATTAATGAAGATTTTGTGTAACAGGGTGGCGAGTGTCATAGATACTATTATACACCCCTCTCAATTTAGTGGCATTCAACAAAATGGATCCAAGATGCTCTTATTCTCATACGAGAAATTTTACATAAATGTACTACACAAGAATTATTTGGACATTTGGCTTGCTTAGATCAATCACAGGCTTTTGACCAAGTCGAATATGTGTGTTGTGGGAGATTTAAAGATTTGTAGTTTTCCACCTACTTTTATAAACTGGCTTCAGACTTGCTATAAAGTTATCTCATGCCAAGTATAAATGGTTGGGTGGGTACAGTTCCACTACATAGAGGAGTAAGACAGGGTGCCCTCTCACCCCTTCTGTACATCTTATCTCTGGATCCATTGTTACATGCCCTATATGGGACAGAATCAATAACTGAGGTTGAGGTAGGGTCAGAGGATAGTCAGATTGTTGCTTTAGCATTTGCCGATGATTTGGGGCTTTTTGGCTGATAGATCCTCTGCGGTGGCAGCTAAATCAATCCTACATGAATTTTCAGTTTTACTGGGCCTAAAATAAATTCATTGAAAAGTGGCATTTTATCCTTAGGGTATGATCGGGTGATGTAGCATCAATTTGGGGAATACCTGTGGATAGGTCCTATAGAAAAATCTTAGGTATATATTTTGGAGGAAAGACCCACAAAAATATAATTGGGAACTGCTTTTGACTATGGCCAGGGAGAAAGTAGCTAGGTGGAATAAATGGCAGATGTCTAAAAGCCAGCGTATATATTTAATTAAGATCTACCTATATGCGCATTTTCTGTTTCTGGCAGCTGTTTCCCTCACCCAGTGTCCCTGGAAACATCAGTATGTAGTGTTTTCTTCCAATGTCTGTGGGGAGTAGATTAAACACAGTTAAAAGAGGTACTACCTATCTGCCTATAAAGGAGGGAGGCCTGGGTATGGTAAACCAGTTGTCTTTTTCTATGTTACCTTTATGTACTATAATTTGTTGCCTTTTGAAAAATTATATTAAAATCTGGACCCTTGGATTACAGATGAACTTGGGCCATAATAACCAATTGGGACCCCTCAACCTTTCTCCCTCGCCAAACCGGGTGACACACTTATCAAACCATTTTATTGGGGTTATTGGTAAATTGAAGGTATGGAAGACTGTGAAAAGTTTTCTTGGTGCATCTTCCAGGAAAGTCCTTTATAGTTGGATAATGGGATCCTCTTTTATATTTCTCCCTGGTATTCGAGTGTTACCGGCTGTACACAATCAGCAATTCATTCCTTTCTATCCAGTAAAGACTTTCACATTATATGAGAGACTTTGTTTGGCTCTGTGCATGTAAGAAATTGGGTGTTCGAGGTAATTTGAAGCATAAAGAACTCACTGAATGAACTTGTCCCAGAGGAATGAATGCACAGGGCTGGTTGAGACATTCTCGCATTTCTTGCTAGAATGCCCTTTGCTTGTCCTTTTGGGAAGTTTTCCATAGGAAATGGCCCTTGAACCCCTTTCACAACAGTTCCCCAAATTTGGACTGAAAGAGTGCTTCCAGGAGCAAGGGTTAAGTTTGACACGGTAACTATTCGGATTTTGATGAGTTTATTAGTTATCAACTATGGCTGGCTAGGTGTGGTTGGTCCTTAAGCGACTGTTACCAGGTGAACAGGTTTTCCTTTTATTACAGAAAGCTGTGTTGCACTGGCAGGCTGTGGAGCAAGTAAAGTCCTCCCTGAACTTTATAAATTATGGTGGAGAAATATGTCCTGGTTGGACACGGGTTGATGTTGGATTGTTTATGGAAGCTCTTAGGTTTGGAGAATCACAAGCACCCATTGGGATGTGTTTTTCTGCTTCAGATGTTAGCTACACAAATGGGGGGTGTGTTTTGGTTTAGTTCTGATGATATCTTTGAATAACCTACTGGGGTTTCCTTTTTCCTTTTTTTCTTTAGCATAATTAATTTAGCGTGATGTAACACTTTTATATTTATGTTTTGCGTTTACATATTGAATACATTATTCTTCAATTTTTTTTTTTCAGTGGGAGGGTTTACATAGAAACATAGAAACATAGAGGCTGACAGCAGATAAGGACATAAAGGCCCATCCAGTCTGCCTATTTCTTTTCTACCTTATAAATGTGCCATCAGCCTTGCTCTGTCAGTGGCCTATCAATTCATACTCATCTGTATTGCTCTTTTGTTTATAGTTTTGGGACTTTATCAATGGAGTTTGTATTGAAAGTATGATGTAATGCTTATTTCTGCTTCCTTTTGTGTTTGTATCATGATTTATGTGCTGTAACACTTAATGTATGTCTTTTACTTTCAAGTTATAATAAAATATTCCCCTCTTGCCAGAAGGGGACTGCTGGCTAGTGCATTGGTCACTTTGAACTGAGCAAGTGGAGGAGATGGATGCACCTGAAGCAGCAGAGCAGGCTGCTATTCTAAGGTCTGATACTATGGACTCTGAGGGTTTTGATGCTCCAAGTGTGGATATGGATTTGGTAAATTTCACTTCTGCCTCTGGGACAAGGTCTGAAACCAGCGATCTACCGCAGAATCAGAAGGTTCTTATTTCATCTGAAAATCTTCAGGATGAGACTTTTAAAGATTCGGCTACTTTGCAGCAACAACTTCATGAGGAAGAAGCTCGCTTTCAATTGAGGCAAAGTGAACTGAAAGCTGCTATTGTGGCAGCGGATCAGCGCTCCTCGTCTGAGCAGAATAATTTGCAAACTGTGCAAAAGGCTGCCTCAGATGCTGATGTGGCAGCTCTTCAGACGACTCCTTTGCAGAAGATTGCAGCTGCTGCGGATGAAGTGCAATTACCAACCAGGATGCTTCTGCAGGCTCCTACTCCTTCTTAGCAAGTACAGGGCAATCGCCCTTGTTTGTCTTTAAGGAAATTTTTTAATGATTCTGCGAGAACCTCATCAGGACTGGCTATCTCGGTACAGTGTTACCTGACCCTGGACAAAACCCAGACATTCATGTATCAAAATGGCAGAATTAGCAGCTGATGAGAGCCAGTGGTCTGTAGATCGCGCTTTGCAAGCGGCGGTTGGGAGAAAGCAGCACAGGCTCTTGGGTATCAGGTCCTTCTGACATTTCTGTTTCTCCCAGCAAAATCCACCTCTGCTAGGCAGGACTGCCCTCCCTCAGAGACTAATAGACCTAAAGACTGGGGATCTGAAATGGACATTCCTCTCCTTTACATGTGCCAGACGGCTTAGAACTTATGCAGAATCCTGTGCTACCTGTTTTGCAGAGTGGTGAATCTAGACTTTGTGGGCCTGATTCCTCTATTGTTTCAGAACTTCTACCTTCTGAGGGACAAACTGCAAATGTTTTACAAGGACAATCTAAATCCACTAAATCCTTTGCTTCCTTATTTAGAGCTCCAGTGTTCCTGCTAAATGCCATAATGCAATTAGGTTGATTTACAAAGGGTTTAGAAGTTTTCCTGACCGTAAACATGTTGCCAGAAATCTGTTTATGGGGTTCATGTACTTTACCCCAGCTGAAGTTTATGCTTTAATACATGTTTCAGGAGAACCTGTCCTCGATTCTAGCTTTAAACAAGGTAGTGGTCTACAGAGTTCTGGTCTCAATATCAACTTTTAAAACACTTGTTTTATGGGTCCCTTTGAGGCAGTTCCCTGACTAAACCGTTACATCGATATGATCACAGTGTTATTTAGAAACAAGGGGTGAGTGTCACAGATCTTGTATATTGGCTTAAACAAAGGTGTACATTGCAAGGTAATCCAGAGCCCGTTTTTGATGATGATCATATTTGGAATGGAGGGTGGAAAATACAAGTTGTTTTGAACACTTCTGATACTGGGCTGGTTCATTTACCCAATAGCTTTTTCCTGGGCAAAGATAGAGGGTTTTGTTCTATGCAGGCCAACCCAAGGCCTGTTATCAGTGTGGAGCCACTGGTCACTTAAGCAGTATGTGTGATCAACTAAAATGTACTACCTGTAATGAGCTAGGTCATAGTGCAGCAATATGTATGAATGACCAGGTTTGTAATTTGTGTGGGGAAAAGGTCACACTATCATTCTTGTCCCTCAGCTGCTCACAATCAGGAGAGCAAGCTGATTGGGATGAGCAGAGAGTGTCTGTAGCTCTAACTCCAGCATGCCCAGGCTCAGCGTCGACCTCTAGGCCCCAAGATAGCCTGCTGATAAATTTGCAGCTGTCACTCCTGCTCCTGAAAGCCCTGCTGCTGCTCACTATCTGCTATGCCTCCACCTGGAAATATAATTATAAACACTGTCTCTATGGTTCCACAGAAGGAGGCTAATGCATCTGCAGTGGTAAAAACTATTGTTATTGAGGCTGTGTCAGCTCACTTAGAGCATCTAAGATGCTCCCACAACCCCTTATTCAGATTAAACCCTCCAGATGTCGGCAAAACTGGGTATAACCAGCAGCTAAAATGCCTAAACGTCTGAAATTTCTATTAAAAACAGATTTGCCTCTCTGCCTGTAGAAGGAGAAATTTCTGGAAATGAATCTGAAGGGTCTTCTATCATTTCCTCATTACTGGATCAGGGTTCTGGGTTGGAAGAACCCTCCCTAGACACAGTGCCCCTCCCTCTGGAACAAGAACAGGGAAAACTAAGCATGTTAGGACCACAAGAGCCTCTTCTAAAAAGCCTCCATGAATAGAATCATGCTTAAGGTTTTATCACTTACCCTTTATAAAACTAATGCCTTCTTTACATGTTTATTCTATTAATGTTAATAGCATTAAGAGTTTATGGAAAAGCAAGCTGTATTTTCCCATTTAAGATCCTTTTCAACTGGTGTTCTTTTCCTGCAAGATACTAGGTTACACACCATTTCTGAATTAAAACAGGCCATCAAGCTTTGGCATTCGGGGCCTTCTTTCTGGTCATTGGGAGATGAAACTTGCTCAGGGGTTGCCATCTTATTTAAAAATGTAGATGTTTATGTTATTAAACTAATTGATTTGATTCCAGGTCGGGCCTTGATACTAAATGTCAAGCTATATATTGTATTGCTCTGGTTCATCAATATTTATGCTGGTCAAACAAGGGTGGTAAGGATTGAACTGTTCCAGGCTATCCAGCCCAATCTATACTCTGCACATCATATTATTCTGGGGGTGACTTTAACTGTAGGTTGAAAATAAGGGATGGGGTAGGAATACTGTTACTGATAAAGTGGTTTGTGACATGACCTTTCTTTCCACTATGATACATAATGCAAATTTGAGGGATGCTTACTTTGAGACAGTTGGGAAAGCTGACCCCACCTTTTATAAAGCACCTCAGTCACAAGGATTGACTATTTTTGTTTCTCCCTTTTACAAATTTCTAAAGCAAAAACCTTGATAGCAGAGTTCTCAGACCATAAAATATTATATTTAATGTTGGATGGATCACATACACCTCCTAATGGGCGGGTTATTGAAGTTAAATGCTTTACTTTTGGCTAAGGAAAATATTCAGTCAAAATCTGGTATATTTTATTCAAGCCAAGAAATCTGTATTTGATTTGTATACGGACCCTAGCATTTGGTGGGAAGACACCATCAGGGATTTGACAGTTTTTAAAATCATATGGAAAGGTAGTCCGGATAAGGAATATGGGACTTATCTTAACCACAGGTCACAAGTTCAAAACTGTTATCTTTAGCTTCTACGATGAAACATGATTTTACAGTGCAGATTCAAAATATTAAGCAGCAAATGGTAGAATACCATTTACTACAGGAACAACATTTGCAATATCAGCAGTCATATTGTACTCAGGGTAAAAGGTTACATTTGCCCTTATGAAGGACATGCTAGGAATTCCAACAGAACAATGAATAGTTTATTTGATAAGGATGGAATGTTATGTACTGATCCTGGACAAATTCTTAATATTATAACACAATATACAACTCAATCCTTTACGCTCCCCCAAGTTCACACTGAAACATTGGAAACATATCTTGACTCAGTTTCTACAGTTAAGCACACTGAACAATTATTAACACCTTTAATTGCTGATGTTATGCCACAAGAGGTAGAGAGAGCACTTATGGCATTAGGGAATAATAAAGCACCAGGTGGAGATGGACTAACTGGAGAATTGTATAAGTTTATAGGACAATATATTTTGACAGACTTAGCTGCAGCCTTTACGGCAATCCTTTCATCTGGATCCCTTCTCTGCTTATGACAGGGGTATTCTGATACATATATTTAAACTAAAAAGGAGATAGGCAATATATAGATCACTGGAGGCCCATATCTTTGCTAAATACAGACTTTAAACTTTTAGCTAAAATTCTGAACAACCTTGTTATTGGTAGAAACACAAATTCTATCCCCAGCACAGGCATGTGCCATACCAGTAGAATATCACGCCCATCTAATTTTGTTAAGGGAGATTTTTGAGCATAGTTTTAGGCATAAAGCAGATGGCTTAGTACTGTCACTAGATCAAAGGCAAGCCTTTGACTCAGTTAGCTACACCTTCCTATGGGAAGTTTTGAAAAATATGGTTTGCCACCACAATTTATTAGTTGGGTTTATGCTTATATAAAACAGCTACAGTCACTCCTCTGGTTAGAGGTTGGAAAGGACCTATGCTGACAGTAAGGAGAGGAGTGCGCCAGGGGTGCCACTTAGCCCATTGTTATATGCTTTTGCATTGACCCTTTACTATAGCTCCTCAACAGTTCAGTACTTTTAAAGCCTATTATAGTGGCTTCAGCCCCTATGTTATAAAGCTTTAGCTTATGCAGATGACCTCTGCATTTTAGTAGCTGACAAGGTTTCTATTCAGGAAGCCTTGGGTATATGTACAACTTATAATTCAAATTCTGGTACCAGTTTGAATTTAGACAAATGTATAGGCACACAGCTTGGCTCACGTGTTCCTCCTATTACGGAAGTGGTTGGTATTAACTTCTCAGCTACTCAATTGAAAATTCTGGGGATTATTTATGGCCAGGGGATATGTGTCTTTCAAACTGGGAACCTTGTTTGCTTCATGGTAAAGCTCTAGTAGCTAAATGGAATAATGGAAATTAAGCAAGCGGAAAAGGATACATTTAATTAAAACATTCCTATCCCAGTATTTCTATATATAAGTTATGTATTCCTCCACCTTGTCAACTAGTAACTGTAACTTATAGTCTCGTTTTTCAAGCTGTATGGGGCAGTAGTTTAAATCCGTTAAAGAGGAATATTGTGTACCTACCAATAAAGCAGGGAGGGTTGAGGATGGTAAATCGATTTTATTTTTATAGTATTTTTATATATGCAAACTTTAGACCTTTATTAATTTTTTGATACAACTTGGATGCCTGTGTTTGAGCAATTGTGGTCTGGGTTTAGACAATGGGATAGAGGAACTGGGTGTTTTGCATAGATCTCTCAATATACCACCTTATATTAGGGAAGCGTTTGCTTATTTCAAATGTTGGAAAATTGCCAAGCCATCTTGTAATCTCAAAACAAAGGAAAGAGTTCTATAACTGGGTGTTGCTGACTCAATTTCACGGAACTGGAAACTTTTCAAGATGTCCCCTACCATACAGAGTCAGTATTAGGTTTGTTAAATACTCTCAGGATTCCAGATAAATTTAAAGATTTTCATCGGCTGAGCTGTCATGATAGGATTAACATTAAAGCTAATCAAAAACACAAACAACTGATTGAGTGTTTATGTGTTAGACCTGGATGTATTCAACAACTAGAAACAACTGAACACCTTTTTGACCTGCGTTATATTAAATCCTTTTGACCTCTATTGGCAACTGTCTGGAATGCTCCATGGTTTCAGTTTATTACTATGGATGCTGTAATGTGGGGTAAATATATAGGGGTGGAACATTATTGGCATACTGAAACTCTACACAATATATTATTAGTAGTTAAATGGTAAATTTGGAATAGTAGATGTTTATTCTCATTACAGCAGAAACGTTTATCTCATGAAGAGCATGTTGGTAGAATTACTAGGAATTAAAAATTCAATATTATGAGGACTCTAGGCTCCTACATTCTAGAACTTTGTGTGCAGTTTGGAAAAATATGCCACGGATAATAGATTCTGATGTACCTGTCACTTAAAAATGATGGGTGTTAGGTATCATGATTTATAATAAAATTGTAGTAGGGTTTGGATGAAACTGCATTCAAAATAATGTATTATATGTTTTCTAGGAAAATTTTTGCCTTATTTTTCCATTTATATTATGTGTTTGAATGATGATTATTTTTCCTTATTGTTTATAAGTACTTATCTTTTGCTGTAATGCTGTTCTTTTATGCTCCTCTTAATTTTTGTATTGTGTTTTTGTTGATTTCTTTTCAATAAACTCCCCCTACTCTTTTCGATAAGTGCCATGGGATCTTTAACATCCACCTGAACTACCACCAATCCAGGCAGATGGGACCTCAGTTTAACGTCTCATCTGAAGAGACGGCACCTCAGAAGTGCAGCACCCTCTCATGCTGCACTACAGTGTCAGTACTGGGATATTAACCCAAGTGCCAGATGTGGGAACTGAACCCACAGCTCTCTGATCTCCGGCCTCAGAGGTGAGTGTGCTACCTACTGAGCCACTGACACTACAATCTAGCCAGATCTCAGTGATGCATGCCAGATCAGTTGTTCTAACAAGATCTGCAATAATTGCAGTCTTGTTGTTAATAGAATTGGCATTGCATAGCACCGCTCGAGCTGGATGGGTTTCGAGAGCCGCCCGACTGCGCCCACACAAAGTGAAGTGCCCTTGGGTATGGGGTCTAGACATGGAACACCACGTTCCTGGCTCCATTTGCCCAGGGCATCTTCTAGACCTAACAACTCGAATGTGAGAGATCCAGCTCATTAGTCCTCTGATGTCCACACCCCACCCCCTCCACGCACAATACCCAGTGCTCGACAGTGCTAGTAGATAGAAAACATCAGAGGTGGGGGAATGGGCGAAGAGACGGAGAGCAGAGGATGAATAGCACATGACCGGGGAGGGTCTACACATTCCTCAGATTAACCAACAGTCAAAAGCACAAATTCCTCACCAACCAAACTCAAAATAAGTAATAAAATAGATAAAAACCAAAACAAAACAAAACTTAAAACTTTCCCACACTACAAGATAGCTTCACTAGAACAATCACTCTTACCCATTTACAATAAATCAATAAATACCCCCACCCCAAGCAACATAAATACCCCCACCCCAAGCAACAAACTAAAAATGGAGCAGTATGGCGCAGTGGTTTAAGGCTCTGAGCTGCAAATCTGGAGACCTGGGTTTGAACTCAGAGCCCCTAGGTGCATACTGTGTGACTCTGAGCAGTCACTTAACTTCCTTGTGCTCCCAGGTTGCACCTGCAAATGCTTTCAGCTTAGTGTGTCTCACCTGGTAAAATAATTGGTAAAAAATAACTTAAACAACAGCAGCAAGTGGATAAGTGTCTTGCATAAACTCTCCAACAATAAATTTTAAATTAATAACAACCAGGAAAATAATGAGTCTTGTAGGGAGCTCTCACCACCACCTAATGGTGAATTGAATTTAGACCAGAAACATGGTCCTCTCACTGCCACATTTAAAACAGATTATGTAGTACATGTTTACTATCAGAAAAGGATCTCTCACAGACTGTCCAGAAATATGGAAGTAAAAACTCCTTCATGTCTAACTAAAAATCCACAAAGACAAAGCCCCAGGCAGTAGGTCAAAGTGAAAATTCATACTTCGAATCAAAGTTCCCAGCAAAGGTCCAAGCAAACAGTTTTCTTGCAGACTTCAGACTCCAAGCAGGAGGGAAAGAGTCAGACAATGCAGCACAGATTAAACAGGCTTATTAAATAAAGCCATGATCTTCAGAGTCAGGAAAAGAAAGGTGGGGGAACAAGCCATACAGACCCCAGAGCTACCGGGCCATCTGTGCTGTCCACTGACCACAGGGCAGACTAGCCTCTCACCACCCAGCCCCAACCCTCTGATAGGAGCTCAAGGCAGGGTCCAGGAAACCCCAAGGTCCACAGAGGCGAGCCACAAACAACCCCGAAACCCCCCAACAAAGTCCAGGCCACAATTCGCACAACCTCAGCTACAATGCAGTCGAGGCTGAAGGAAAAAAGTCGCAAACCTCTTCGCACCTCCAGAACTATAGCTGTTTGAAGAATCCCAAATATCCAAAGCCAACATCCAAGAGTCCTTGTAACTCCAAAACAGGTTCGATCCACAATGATTAAAATTCTCAAGGCAATGATACGCAACAATTAAGTACAATTAAAATAAAACTCCAAGCTCCAACTATCTCTTAGTGGCTTAAGTTGAAAACAACCACAGGGGATGTAAAACTGCCACTAAACACCCAGTGTGGTGAAAGCCAGCAAAATTGATCAGAGCTTGGAGAGTAGTGAGAATAGCAAAAATAGCATCTCGGTAGTATGAGCTCAGTGTAAAAGCCACTAGACTTACTAAATATCCATACCTAGGTTAAATCATATGGGTGCAGCTACCATTTGGGCGATGCCAAAGGAAGCAAAGGCATCTTTAAACAGGGCTGCATCAGGGGCATTCCAGTTTATATTCAGATCACCCATGATGATTATCTCAGTTTGTTTTGGGAGGGATTTGAGGAAGTCAGTGATCAATTTGAGGCGGTGTCAGATCCTGGGATGTAAACTGAGCACAGAGAGATTTCCTGTGCTGCCCCAGTAGAACTTTATAGTGAGAAGCTATGAGTTACTGCATGGGGTAGCCTGTGGAGGTGTATATTTTAGGTTGCCTCTGGATAGGTATCACACCGCCTGCCCCGCTTACACAACCTATCTAGCCTGTGCAGGTTGTAGCCAGGCAAAGAGACAGTGAATCAGGCACCCTATTGGAGAACCAGGTTTTGTTTACAGCAAGTATATCAGGGTTACGTTGTGCCATCCAGGCTTGAAGTTCAGCCAGTTTGGGTAGCAAACCCCTGATGTTGATGGTGGCCAGGGGTTAGGAGATTGTTCTTGTGGTGTGGTGGGGTTGAGATGTGTTGAGCTCCGGCCAAGATTGGGGTGAACATTACCCTAGAGGAGAAGGAGGAGCAGGGCAAGCCTGGTGAGATATTGCTTAAGCAGTTTAAATAAGAGGGTGTGTATGCCTGGAGGAACTGGCAGGTTCATAGCAGTGGTTTGAGACCACCAGCAGGTTAAACAGAGGGTCCATGGAGTAGGGTCTGTGCCAGGCTAAGGTGGTAATAGGAGCGCTAAGTGAAGGGGCCACAGAGGGCATTGAGTGTTGAGTAAGGGTGGACATGAAAAGTTTGATTCATCAAGGTAGAAGTGGGGGGTAGTACAGGTATTTGTGTGGAGTGGTATGAATGTGAGGCAGGCGGTAAGTGGTTGCGAACTAGGATTGGTAGGGAGGTGGCATGTAGATAAGAGTAGCAGGAGCTAAAATGTAAGGGGTTCCATAGCAGGTGAGGGGCAAAAGTTAGGGTCAAGAACAGTTTGGTGTGAGTATACAAGGATGCGGGAGGGTAATTGTAGTCAGTAAAGCGTGAGTGGTTTAAGGCTCTGAGCTACAAATCTGAGACCTGGGTTTGAATCCCACAGCCCTACTTGCATACTGTGTGACCCTTAAGAAAGTCACTTAACTTCTTTGTGCCCCAGGTCGCACCTGAATCAAGCTTGACTTAGTGTGCCTCTCCTGGTTAAACAAGTTCCCCTTTCCCTTTCACTAATTGTTGGGGACAAATATAGTGCAGTGCAAAACTTTGTTAAGGAGATGAGAGCAGGGAACAGATCTAGAGCAGTGCAGAGATGTAGATTACCTTGGTTAAGGAGATGAGAACAGGGAACAGATCTAGAGTAGCGTAAAGACTTAGATTGTGGGAGAGTGGGAGTAGGGCAGCACTAATTAGAAACCAAGTGAAGGATACAAGTAGAGGAGGGGATAGATCTTGCCAGGTCAGGTTTCATTGCATTTATTTTTATATGTCCCCAACCTCAGCTTGAATGCCTGTCATGTGACAGGCTTAGAAGGCTGAGGAGAGGAGAGGAGAAAGGGTGCCAGGGGACTATATATGAATGTGACTGTGACCTAGATACATGGGTGCTAGAACATGGGAAAAGTTGGGCTGCTGAAGTTCAAAAGGGCATAGGGTAAAAGGTAATGTTTGCAAGCAAAAGGACACTTTGAATGATTATGGGGCAAAAGTGGGAAGCTGTAGCACCCTGCACCCATATTTTATGGCACCTATGCCTCGATACCATTCCAACTCAATAAACAGTAGGGAAAGAGATGAATTTTCTGGTTGTTGCCATTCACTTGAAGCAGCACTCAGCAGCCAAAGCAAGAAGAAGAAAGAGCGGGAGCTGGGGACAGATGGATAGGAGGAGAAAAAGTTTGTATTTTTAACTAAAAAGAAAAAAGAGAAAACTTACAAAATAGAAAAGAAAAGATAACAAAACACTGACTAGAGGCAACTGTGTATATTGGGGTGCAGAGGCCAGAATGCTTACAGGCTGCAGATTTGCAGAACAAAATTAAAGAGTTTGAGAAAAATAATGATTATGAAAGCAAACTGAGAACAGTAAAGAAGACTAGAGAAAAAGAAAAGAAAGACTATGTCACAGAGACTGTGTATCGAGGCACACACTTTCTAGCATGTAGAAAGTGCAGAACAGAAGAGAATTTGAAGAGGAACATTTAAAAGTAAAAAGAAAAAGGGAAAAAAGAAGAGAGAGAGGGGATGACTGCTCGAACTAGAGGCTGTGTTGTCAGTGTGCAAGCAAGTGCACAGCACAAACAATAGTACTGTCTTTTCAGTACAGTGCACAACTGCAGAAAATAAAATTAGAAAAAAAATTTTTAACAAGAAAATGTTTACAGAAAGTAAGAAAAGGCTTTAAACAGGAAAAGAAAATAGATTGTACCATTTACAGAAAAGACCTAAGAAAAGAAAAAAGTTGACATTTTACTTTACAACAGAGACTGTGTGTGTGTGTATGCACACTGTGTGCGTGTATGTTTGAGTGGGCGGGGTGAATCCTGTTTTGGGAGTAGGGACAGCACTTTGGCAGTTGCACTGTTGCCCTGTCTGCAGCATCGCTAGCCATTTCCACATATGCAGTCATTTTTTATGTTTGCTTGCATGCATGTGCAAGAAACATAGTGCCATCATCCGAGTTTTTCGGAGGTGTGGCAGCCCTCTTCAATTCAAGCAGTGTGTGTTTGCAGGCAGCGGCCGCAGTTCTCCAATGCCTGCTCGGGCTGTCTATGTCTATGACAGCTCCAAAATGCAGTGGAGTACAGTTGAAGGGGAGCTACGCTGGTGAGCAGCGATAAGATGTCGCCTGCTCATCTTTTCCTACACACACACACCACCGCATGCATACTGCGTGCTGCCCCCCACGCACACACTGTATGGCAGGGGTGCCCAATCCCCGTCGGCTGTGCTCGCCCCCCAAAAGCCTTCCATATGCCATGCTGGGTGCCCACCCCAGTGGCAACTCATCGTATAGCTGACGGGGTGCCCAATCCCAATCGGCTCCCTGTCCCCCGAGTGCACAGGGTGCCCTCTGGGGAGCCCACCCCAGCATGGCAACAGATGTTATGGCCGATGGGGTGCCCAATCCCCCATTGGCTCCCCCCCAACCAGCTGTCCTTGTGCCACGTAGGAGCCCACCCCAGCGTGGCAAGCGTCCCCGCGTCGTCATTTAAAAGAAAAAAAACCTGCAAATAAAAACTGTCCTTGGCTTCTCCCTGCCCCCTCCCACAACCTGCACCACTGCACACCCTGCCTCCCCACCCCCTCACCCCTACTTACCTCCGGACCTCGCGAAGATCTTGATGGACCAGGAACACGTCTGCACTCTTCAAAGCTGACCGTGAACTGAGGAAATGCCGGTAAGCTGTATAATGGGATAGATAGGGTTTTCAACTTTGCTGCATATCTCAGGCATTTTTGGAATTTTGCACCAAATTTTCAACATGGGGTTTTGGGACCCCTGCTCATGAATGCTGTCTCTGTCATGGCGTTATTCAGGCCCAAAGGGTGATTTCACAGTCACTCGCGAAATCACCTTTTGGAACCGATTAATGAAGCGAAAGCTGCCAGTGTTCCAGGGTGGGCTCTCAAAGCCTATTTTGAAGGTGGTGGGACATTCAAAAATGTTTCTGGCGTGTGTTGCGCAGTTCCTCGCACACTCATAAGTTGTGAATTTTCAATATTTTCACTCCAGATTTTCAACATTGCCATTTTACCACACCTTCTTATGAGTAGTACAGCTGGCATTTTTCACATCTCACCCAAAATGTGCTTCCGCCCATGTAGCTCACAATGGCGCAGTCGATTGTCTTGAAATCAATGTATGGGACAAATTAAAAAATCACAGTGACACTGTTCATGTGCAGAGGTCTTAAAATGGCTATGTTGAAAATTGGTGAAAATATTCCTAAAATGACTGTTTACAGCGTGCGTTCGCAGTTCCGCCGCTTTGTAGGATCGCAATACTAATATTTTCCTCAGATTTTCAACATTGCCATTTACCACACCTCCTTATGAGCAGTATAGCTGTCATTTTCAGATCTTGCCCAAAATGTGTTTCCGCCCATATAGCGCACAATGGTGCAGTCGGTGTCTGAAAGCAATGTTTGGGACGAAGAGAAAATTACAGTGGTGCTGTTCATGAGCAGAGGTCTTAAAATGACTATGTTGAAAATTTGGTCACAAACTTCTAAAATGACTGTTTCACTGATGGTTACGCAGTTCCACATGATACAGCTGCCATTTTTCATGTACGCCCAAAATGTGTTTTTGCACATGTGGCGCACAATGGTGCAGTCGGTCTGCAAAGCAATGTTTGGGACAGAGTAAGAAAATCACAGTTACACTGTTCATGAGCAGAGGTCTTAAAATGGCTATGTTGAAAATTTGGTGAAAAAATCCCTAAAATGACTGTTTCACGGCGTGCGTTGCGCAGTTCCTCGCATGCTCGTAAGTTTCGCGAATTTTCAATATTTTCAATCCAGATTTCCAACATTGCCATTTTATTACACTTCCTTATGAGCAGTACAGCAGTCATTGTCATCATTGCCCAAAACATGTTTCCGCCCATGTAGCGCACAATGGCGCTGATCGGTGTCTTGAAATCAATGTATGGGACACATTAAGAAAATCACAGTGACACTGTTCATGAGCAGAGGTCTAAAATAGCTATGTTGAAAATTTGGTGACAAAAGTCCATAAAATGACTGTGTTACGAGTGAGCATTGCGCAGTTTCCACGCACCCTCGTAAGTTCATGACTTTGTAATATTTTCAGTCCAGATTTTCACCAGTGGCATTTTTCCACACTTCCTTATGAACAGTACAGCTGTCATTTTCACAACATGTCTGAAATGTGTTTCACACTTTCAGCGCGAGATCTTGATGCGTTGTGGGAAATCATTGTTCGGGACAGGTAAAGAAAATCACACTGACACTGTTCATGATCAGAGGTCCCAAAATGTCTGTGTTGACAATCTGCTATAAAAAAATCCCCAAACTAATTACATTACAGATTGTGCGTTGCACAGTTTCTATCTGCCTAGACTTCACCAGTTTTTTAAATATTTTACTGCACATTTGCAACATTGCCATTTTTACACCTCCCCATGAACAGTACAGCTGATATTTTTACATCCTGTTCAGAATGTTTTTGCACCTGTGGTGCTAAATGCCGTAATCGCTGTGCATAAGCAGCTTTCGGCTAACAAACTGATATTGCAACTGTTCATGAGGTGGGGTCACAAAAAACCATGTTGAAAATTTGGGTGAAAATACCAATGAATGCCTGAGGTATTAGGGTTTCCAACCATAACGCCCAACCCTGTAGAGAATGACAGGCATCAGGGTGTGACTTGGGATTCTTGCCTGTAATGCTCATACCATTCCACACTCTGCAGCCAGTGAGAGGAATCGAGGTATACGTGGATTTTTGGCCCCAAAGTTCACCCCATTCTCTATGCTGCACCCATCTCACCGTGTTCCTGATGGAATGGAGTGCGCATAAGGGCCAAAGACCCCAAGGCACACTGTGACACTTGTCAGTGTCTGCAGGGTGGGGTGTGGTGAAATGGCGAGGCCGTTATGCCTGATGACCCAAAGGCACACCGAATGCCTGTCACTTTCTGCAGGGTGGTGGTGGGGTTGGCTTCAGTTCAATACTTCACTGCCATTCCTATTCGCAGCTCTGTAACTTCTACACTACCACTGCCAATGCCAGCAAGCAAGCATTCGGCATTGACAAATGCTTGTTGTTTTGCGCCGTCCAATAAAAATAAATTGCAAAAGCAGAATCAGTGAAGGCTTGCATCATATGTGAACCTTTTTTGGGGAAGGATATCCCTTCAGGAGTTACATAGTAGCCCCATCTTTAGCATCGCCAACCATTTCCACGTAAGTACAGGACCATTTTTGTTTTGTGTACTTTAGTAAACAAACAAACAAACAAACAAAAATACTGTGAAATCAGACTTGGTAAAGGATTGTTTCAAGTGTGAAACCTTTTGGGGATAAGGACAGCCCTTTGGCAGTTACATGGTAGCCCCTGTCTTCAGCATCATCAGTCATTTCCCATACAAGCACAGGACCATCTTTGTTTTGTGCAGGTCAATAAAAACAAACTGTGAAAGCAGAGCCATTAAAGGTTTGTGTCACATGTACATTTTGGAGGGAGGGGCAGCCTTTTGGCAGTTGCGTAGTAGCCTCCTGTCTACAGTGTCACCAACCATTTCCTGTGCAAGTATAAGGCCATTTTGTTTTATGCAGTCCATTAAAAATAAATTGTGAAAGCAGAGCAGGTTAAGGCTTGCATCACAGGTGAAGCCTTTTGGGATGGGGAGGGACACACCTTTGCAGTTGCATAGTAGCCCCAACGTTTAGTCTTTCTATTGTTACCCAGTTGTTACCTTGTCTTAAGACATGCACTCATTGTTGCCACCTATTTTCCCAAGGTGACTGAGGAATAGAGATGGGAGAACCTCAAATGGTTCTGAGGTTCTAAAAGGTTTTGATAAGGAAACAAAGGTTCAGATCCTTATCCGAACCTTATCCAAATCTTTTATACCCTTTATTGTTTATGGTAATTGTATGATAAAACAAGCATTTGTCAATGCCGAATGTTGCTTGCTTGTACATGCTGTTTAGGTATTTGAAGAGCGGGAGGGCAGGCCACAGCAGTACAGCAGTTGCCAAGGGGTGAAGAGGTGGACAATAGTCCATTCAAAGGCAAAAGAGTCCTGCAGGAGCTCACTAAATTGAAGGTGTACAAAGCGATGGAACCAGATGGCATATGCCCAAGGATATTAAGAGAACTGCGAGGGAGACAGCAGTACCTCTGGCAGCCATGTTCACTGAGTCATTCAACATGAGTGAATTGGAGGAGGGCACATGGTCCCTCTACACAAATGCAGCAGCAGGGAGGTGGCAGGGAACAATAGGCCATTCAGCCTCACCTCAGTAGTGAGGAAGATCATGGAGGCATTGCTTAAAGAAAGGATAGTGGGGCATCTAGAAGCCATCGGTGCCCAGGACCATAGACAACATGGATTCAGAGTGGGGACATGTCAGACAAATCTGGTTGATTTCTTTGACTGGGTGACAAAGGAAGTGAATCAGGGTGGGAAAGTGGACAACACTTACCTTGATTTCAGCAAAGCCTTTGACACCATCCACATAGGAGGCTGATAAACTAGCTGGGTAGGCTGGGCATGGGGGAAAGGGTGGTAAACTGGGTTAGAAACTGGCTAACAGACAGAAGGCAGAGAGTGGTGGTAAATGGGGTGCAGTCTAGGGAGAGGGGTGACCAGTGGGGTGCTACAGGGATCGGTCCTGGGGCCAGTCCTGTTCAGTGTCTTCATTAGTAACATTGCAGAATGGCTGAAGAATTTTTGCCAAATTTTCAACATAGCCATTTTAAGACCTCTGCTCATGAACAGTGTCACTGTGATTTTCTTAATCTGTCCCAAACATTGATTGCGCACTGACTGCGCCATTGTGCGCTTCATGCACAGAAACACATTTTGGGGACATGTGAAAAATGACAGCTGTACTGCTCATAAGGGTGTGGTAAAATGGTAATGTTGAAAATCTGGGCCTAAATATAAAAAATTTGCGGAACTTACGGCGTGGGTAGGAACTGCAACGCACGCTCGTAAAAACAATCATTTTAGGAATTTTTTCACCAGATTTTCAACATAGCCATTTTAAGACCTCTGCTCATGAACAGTGTCACTGTGATTTTCTTAACGTGTCCCATACTTGATTTCGCACACCAAATGTGCCATTGTGCGCCTACATGGCTGAGAAACACGCTTTGAGTGAGATGTGAAAAATGACAGCTATACTGCTCATAAGAAGGTGTGGTAAAATGACAATGTTGAAAATCTGGAGTGAAAATATTGAAAATTCATGAACTTACGAGCGTGCATAGGAACTGTACAGCACACGCTCATCAAACAGTCATTTTAGAATTTTTCACCAAATTTTCAACCTAGACTTTTTGAGGCCCACCTTATGAACACTGGCAGTGTCATTTCATTAATTGGTCCCGAAGGTGATTTCACCTAGTGACCGTGAAATCACCCTTCGAGCCCGATTAACGCCATGACAGTGCAAGAATTCATGAGGAGGGGTCCTAAAACCATGTTGAAAATTTGGGCCCCAAATTCCCAAGAATGCCTGAGATATGCAACATAGTTGAAAAACCCTATTTATTCCATTATACAGCTTACGGCATTTCCTCAGTTTGCAGTCGGCTTTGAAGAATTGCAAGCGTGTTCCCGATCCACCGAAGACGTCACACCGAGCTCCAGAGAGGTAAGTATGGGGTGAGGAGGTGTGGGGAAGCAGGGTTCGCAGTGGGTGGTGCAGGTTGTGGGGGCAGGAGACTCGAGGACCGTTTTTGTTTACTGTTGTTTTTATTAAGACAATGCAGGATGTTTGCCACGCTGGGTGGGCTCCCAGCATGGCAACTGGAAAAAGCTGTTTGGGGGCTGGGCCGACAGGGGATTGGGCACCCCGTGGCCATAACAAGCTTTGCCATGCTGGGGTGGGCTCCCAGCGTGGCACCTGGAAAAAGCTTTGTGGGGGGCATGCAGCTGTGGAGCGGCGGGGATTGGGCTTCCGTTGGCTGCAACAACTGACCACCTGGAGTGGGCTCCCAGCGTGGCACCTGGAAAACTTTTTGGGCGTGCAGCTGTGGAGCGAGGCGGGGGATGGGCACCCCATCGGCTATAACAGTTTTTCCATGCTGGAGTGGGCTCCCGCGTAGCACCTGGACAGCTTTGTGGGGGCATGGAGCTGACAGGGATTGGGCACCCCGTCGGCCATACAGTGTGCGTGGGGGCGCATCAGCATGCAGTATGCATGCTTGCATGTGTGTGGTGGGGGGAGGCTCTGCTCACTGAAGCGGAGCTCTCCCTTTCAACTGTCGACCACTGCATTTTCAACTGCTGTCATAGACAGCTGCAGCAGTGGGGAACTGGGGCGCGCCTGCAAACACACTGACTGAATTGGAAGGCCGGGTGCCACACCTCCGAAAACTCGGATGATGGCACTATGTTTCTTGCATAGGTGCAAGCAACATAAATCATTTAAAACTGCTTTTAATCAACATACTGTATCTGTAGAAAACACAATTAAACCGCTGTTTAGTAGTAATAAACAGCATAATTAGTGAAATGAGATGAGAAGTAGTGAATGATGTGACTGTGGATGAGCTTACTGGAAGTGCCAGTGCTATAATATGTACAACTGCCACCGACCTCTAAGATGATGATGATGATGCTTTTGTTCAAAGGCAGGCAAGTCACAGAAATCTGACCAGCCCTTATAGCTTAGTAGTTAAAGCACCAGTGTGAACCATGAAACTCTGATAGCTACCCACCACATACTGTATGTGGGATTGTTTTGTCAAAAGGCAGGTAACTCTCAGAATTCTCTCTAATCACTCATGTTTCTGACATTTAAAAAGTAATATTAATACTGTGTATAAGTTATTAAGAGTAGTGATTTCTATTTCTCAGCAGACACAGAGCATCACTGTGAATATCTCATAGTTAAGTAATGAAGAAGAAGCCAGGAACACAAAATAGCATCAGGCCAGAGCAGAGGGCAGCCAGTCAGAAAGAGTCAGTCAGAGAGAGCCAGTCAGCCAGCTACCACTTCAAGACTGCTACTAGCCCCGCCTACTACAATCAGGGAAAACCAGAAGTAGTGTCCCAGCACTGAGATCAATATGGTTAAGACACATTTACCAAAAATTACTGCTTAGAAAAGAATGATCCAGAAGCAAATGATTTGATACCTTTTATTTGCCAACATAGATGTAATAAAAGAACAAAGTGCTTTAGCTTGGACCAACAAGTCCTTCCTTGGAAGCTTAATGACGGTAATGACCACCAAACTTAGCCAACCCAATTATTAGGAGTAAACTTTCTCCAGAACAGAATATCATGACACTAAATGGTATCGACCCTGCAATCAATGCAATTGTAAGACCTGTGAGCTCATTTCCATTTCGGACTGTGTGGCTACATCACAAAGCAGACAATTCAAGGTACAGGGAATTATACATGTGCATCACGGCATGTTGTTTATTTCATTCAATGCAAGAGATGTCCACAAACAGGTTATGTTGGAGAGACAAGACAACCGCTCCACACTAGGATGAACTGGCACAGACATAATGTTATTCTGAAGATGACTGAAAACCAGTGGGGCCACACTTCTCTCATCCTGACCACTCAATCTCAGATATGACAGTAATGGTCTTAAAAGGAAATCTCAAAAGTACACAACAGAGGCAGGCTTTTGAGATCAAACTTATTTTACTTCTCAATATGGTAGAAGATAGCATGAACACAGATTTGGGGTTTATGGCACATTATAGGATTTAACATCTACAGACCTTTTCTTCATATGATAGACATATTATAGGACTTCAACATCTCCATATGTGTGTGTGTGTGTGTGTGTGTGTGTGTGTGTGTGCGTGTGTGTGTGTGTGTGTGTTGGGGTTATGTCAGCGTAGTGGGTGTGGGGTTGCTGTTACATTGAGGTGGCTTCTATTCAGTTACATGGAGTTACAGTGTGTTATGACTCTTAGTTCACACACATAATGAATTAATTCCTTCTTACTATTTATCTTTCCGGGAGGGTGGCGTTAATTCCATTGGGTCTTATTCAGATTCCTAGCCTGTTACTGTACATACAGTAGTTTTATTATATACTGTCACATTTATGAACTCTGAACATATTGGAGTGCTGGATCTCATTTTCATGGGGTCCTTGATAGATCAAATTACATTGGGCTAATATTGTAGTGATTTGTGGAAATGAAGGTGCGTTAGGACTCTTGTCTTACATACATACTGTACATTTATTTCTAGGTACCTTACCCTGGGGAGGGTAGAAGTTTTATTTCATCATGGTTCTAGTCAGAATCCTTGGACTGTTACTGCACAGATAGTAGTACAGTATGGTTATATAGTATCACTTTTTGAAATCTGTACATATTAGGATACATGATCCCTTTTACTTGGAATTTATTTATTCATTGAAATGTTTCACCAGGAAAGGCACACTGAACAACAAGTTGCTCATCTCACGGTGCGTCCTGGGGAAGGGGAACAAGGGATGATACATACATTTACCTACTACATACAATTAATATAAACAAAATATTAGTTCATTTATACAGTGATGAACAATACATACTAAACATTACAATACATTTCTGAGGTTACAGATGGTAATGTGCAAGTGCTGTAGAGGAACTAGTTGTCAACAACCTCTATGGAGCTGAAAGTGCTACCTTCTTAAAGCCAGCTTGGTCAGGCCAGGTACAAAAGTGCAAATTACTGGCAAGCAGGGGTTGGGATAAGTGAGGGAACAGTGAGCGAGATTAGACACAGGTACAGTTCACAGAGAGGAAATTATGTAGGCACAAGACATGGAGTGGGAGGAGGATGAGAGTTGGATCTGGGGAGGCAGGGCATTCCATAGTTTCAGGAGCTGATGTGAGAAAGCTAGATGGCCTACGGTAATTGACTGATGAGGGGCTACCAATAGGCAGGAGTCATAGGATCTGAGGGAGTGGTCTGGTTGGGGAGGTTAGTAAGAGAAGAGCTAAGATATGGGGAGCATACCGAACCAAAATTTAGAGATGAATTTAGCACAATGGAAGTGACAATGATTCCCTAGAGAGGAAGAGCCAAGGAGTGGTAAAGGCTACAGTGATGAGTAAGAGAGGAGGAGTCAAAAGCAAAATGGCAGAATGAGTTAAAAAGGTATCCAATCTAGTTAGGGAAGACTTGGGAGTGGCACTATAGAATACATCACAGTAATCAAAGATAGGTAGGATCATCTTCTGGACGAGTTTGCGCCTGGCCAGTAGTGGGAGGCAGCTATGGTCCCTGTATAATGCACCTAGCTTGGGTGCAGTTTCTTCAGGATTGTGTCCACATGCCCAGAGAAGCTGAGGTGTTGGTCAAGCCAAACTCCCAAGTACCTAAAGATGCTTTGTCCTCAAGGACTGTCCCATCAAGGGTATGGAAAAAGGGCAGGAGGGTAGTCTGGCAAGTCTCTGCCTAGTGCCAAAGTTCATTGAGATTGTTTTTGAATTGAGGAAGAGTTGATGGGAGGCGGAACCAGAGCTGGACTTTGCTGAAGTCATGCTGGAGGCTAGTTTCAACATCAACAGGGGACTGGCCTGAAGTGAAGAGGACTGTGTTGTCAGCGTATATATGTACTGAGGGTGGATGAACGGCTATGGGAGATCATTTAAAAATACAGACAATAGAATGGGGCAATACAGACCCTAAGGTACACCAGTGTTGATGGGGAGTGGGGAAGATATAGTGTCTGCTATCCTGACTGCCTCGGTCTGACCTACTAGGTAGGCTTTGAACCAGTTAATGGCAGAGTCTGTTAGGTCAACTGAGGAGGTGAGGTAAGTAGAAGGGTGTGGGAAACAGTGTGAAAGCCTTTGCTGGGTTGACAAAATTGCAGAGGCGATTTGGCCTGAGTCCATCCCTGAGAGGATCAGTGAGGTAGTAGTGGAGTGATTCTTCTGGAATCCAGATTGGAATGGGGTGAAAAATTAGTATCTGATAAGTATGTGAGAGTTATGAGAGAACCAGATGTTCTTGGAGCTTAGCGAGGGTAGGAAGGAGAAAGCAGGGGTGACAGTTAGTGGGAGCAAAAGGATCACCACCCTTGGACAGAGAGACAATGGCATGCTTCCAGACAGAAGGATAGTGGTCATAAGCGAAGGAAAGGTTGAGGAGGTCAGTGAGAGGAGCAGAGATAGCTGGAGCAGATATAAATAACAATGTAGGGTCCAGCCCATCAAGTGAGCTGCTTTTAGAAGGGTTTAGGGCATACAGAGCATGTAAGGCATCAGAGGATGAGATTTTAGAGAAGGAGAAGGATCTGGTTGAGGGGAAGGCTGTGCGAAGGGGGTCAATGCGAGAGGACATAGGTAGGGAGGATAAGAGAGCAGAGGCACAGGAGGTGAAGTATGAGTTAAAAGCAGAGGCTACAGTATGGTGATCTATAACTTGTGTTGTTAATATTAAGGAGGCGGGGTGGGGAGAGTGAATGGATTACCTTCCAGAATTTAGAGGGATTATTAACGTTGGACTGGAAGGTAGAGCAGAAGCAGTCTGCTTTAGCTAGTCAGTGGCTTTTGTGTATTCATTTCATAGCATGTGGTAGCTATTGTAGTCTTAAGAGTCAGGGAGGCTTTACACATTTTCAAGCCTGATCCTGGGCATAAAGACATGCCAGTAGTTCAGGGGTGATCCAAGGTAGGTGATTATCCCTAACCTGGAGCGCCACAGTGGGGCATGTTTGTTCCAGATCACCAGGAACTTGCTGTGAAAGAACCCATAGGCAGTATCTATAGAATTAGACAAGGCTATTAGATCCCATATAGTGTGGGACAGGTCTTGAAGGAGGGATCTAGGTTTAGTGATTTGTATGAAGAGAATAGTAGAGTTTATGAGGGGCCTTTAGCCTATGTATTTTACGAACCATGAAAGTCATATGGCGGTCACTTAGGGCATCTAGTAGAATACCAGATTTACTAATCCTATGAGGGTGGGGACGAGGGCCCAATTGATAAGGGACTGATTTCTAGTTTTATGGTTCATACATATGTGTTCAAGTATGAGTGCAGATAAGTTTAGAGCATGTAGGTTTTTGAGTTTTATTAAAGGATGGTGATAGCCAGTTATGATTGACATCACTCATTATATAAGTTTCACCTGCAGGAGTAAGAGAGACTATGTTACTTATTAGATCGGTGATAACGGGAGGGGGGCAGGGCAGCAAGCAATAGGCACCAGCAATATAGATAGGAATGAAGAAAGGGAGGATAGTTTTAGCATAAGTGCCTCATATGATTTCAGAACTGAAGTAGTCAGGATACTAGTAAAATGTATGGCTGAGGAGACATAGATGGCCACACTGCCACCCCTAATGGATCTATCTTGGCGGGCAATAGTGTACCCAGGGACAGAGAGTGAAGGGTCACCTATCTTGCTATTTAACCATGTTTCAGAGAATAATTATGTCAGGGGCAAGAGAGACAGTTAGTGGCTGGAGTAGAGTCTATTTAGGGGCAAGACTATGTATATTTAGGTGAAGGATTTTTAGGTCATGCGGAAAGGCAAAGGGTGGTAGAAGGGTTGGGACCACATTTGCAGCTACAGGTGCAGGGATGGCCATAGGGCTAGGCCCAGGATTAGGGTTGATATCACCAGCTGACAAGGCAGGGTGTAATGATTAAGAAGTGGAGTTTAGTATTTCTGTACCAGGGCAGCGATCTAGGTGAGGTAGAGGAAGGGAGGATAGTGAGAGGAGAAAGTTGAAATTTTAGTAAGCAAAGTAGGGAGAAATAGGCTGGCATAGGTAGAAGGGATGCACTGGGCAGGAAGAGGTTGCACTACCAAGTAACAAGGACCTGTGGAAGGGTCCCCACATAATTAGAGTGAGGGAGGCGAAGCACAATGGGGCAGGAGGGGTCTGGCCCCATGGTGGAAGAAGTCAGTGTGAGAGTGAGGAGATAGAGGCAGAGTACCAGGAGGATGGTAGGAAGTGAGGTAGAAGAGACAGAAGACATAGTCATTCAAGTGACCAGCAAGAAGGTATGAAAAACACAGAATGAGTTACTAAGGCAACCAGCAGTGAGGCTAGGGTTCATAGAATAGATGGTAAAGAAGAAATATAGAAAGCAGGTCCAGTAAAAGGGGGACTCAGACTTATGTAAATTAGCGGAGAAGCTACTTACAAGAAAAAGCTTAATAGCTACTACTTCGTCCTTAGATTTGTTAAAAAATAAGCTGGAAAGGGAACAAATTAGGACGACCTTACTACTGTTTATATGTTCTTCAGACTGGGTGAAGCTACTAGGCTTGTAAAATCAGTTAATGGGGGAGAAGAAGAAAATTACTAATAGCAGCTTGGCGCTCTATTTATTATTTTTTCTACAAATGACAGCCTATAAGAAGGTGTATAGGGAGAATATCACTGATCCACGAGTGAGCAGGGTGAGGGTTGGGTTGTAATTGGCTAAGATCAGAGCAGTGGGCAGAGCAGACAAATGCTACAAGAGGATTTAAAGATTGGTGGGGCGGGAAAAGAAAAACAGGTTTAAATTAAGAGCGAGAGGGTCAAGTCTGGTGCTGAAACCAAAAGAATACAGCTGATCTTGTTTAGGAGAATGGTGTATCAGTGGAGCCAATCAGCAATCCCCTAGAGTTGTAGGCATCCAATCAATGCAAAGCAGCAAGCTGGTGCCTAGGTTGAACTCTCCAGCTCTGAGGACCCTACCTTGATGTCAGGATTTCAGTGGCAGGCTGAGAAGCGGGCAGTGGCGTTGAGAAGAGCCCCACCACGGAGAGAGAGCTCCACTAAGGCTCACAGCTCATGACAAGGTTAATCCTTTGGCTAACAATTGCAGTGATTGATGTGAATGATGGTGCATTAGGACTTGTGTGTGTGTGTGTGTGTGTGTGTGTGTGTGTGTGTGTGTGTGTGTGTGGTGTGGAGAGTGAGAGAATTTATTTCCTATGATTTCTTATTCAGATTCCTTAGTTATTTTCAGTACATCAAGTTGTTATATTATACACTGAGAATTTATTGAAATCTGTACATATCAGGCTGCATGGTCTTAATTTCTTGGTGGTCCTTGACCAGCAGTTTTTGTTTTGCACTTATACTGCCAATTTATATTATCATTTATAAACTCCTGTTACTACGCTATAGACCTTAAGGTCTATGGGGCATAATAAGTAGTTTGAGAGTATAGTTGGGTAATGGTTCCAGCTATGTTTTACATTCCATATAGTGTGAAACTATTGCTCACTCTAGGTAAACTTTACTGTTTACTCTTTCTATGCCATATATAGATACTTTTGTAGTTCTAGTTTGTGGGCTTGTTTTTAACTAACAATTTTAGCATGTCTTTAATTGGGTGGGTTTTGTATTTCAGTAACTGCATTCTTATACACACTGTGACACTCATAAATGGGTGTAGGAGCTTTCTGCTTGAGTAGTTGTTATCTTATTCTGAAAGTATCTCTAAGTCATTTTAATTTATGTGCAGTGTACTCCTGCTTGTTGTTATGCCTAAGCACATCTGACCTTTAAGCCCTTTCAGCTGACGGTGAACTAGTACTATTCAGCTTCTCTGACATTTTCTTTTGTTATTTTTAAATTAGTATTTTGAACCAAATGTGATTTTTTTCTGTTTATTTTCTGCAAGATTTGGGTGTTAAAAGTATGGGATTTTCTTAATAACTGTCATTAAGCTTCCAATGAAGTACTTGGTCTGAAAGCTAAAGCACTTTGTTCTTTTGTTACATCTATGTTGGTCCTATAAAAGGTATCAAATCATTTGCTTCTGGATCTGTTCTTACAAGGACCAATATGGCAAAGACTAAATCTGTATGTTAGAAAAGAATGATGTAACCCCTACAAATGGGGTTCCTAAAGGCCTTTCCGGGGCTTGCCTGAGTGCTTCCTGCCTAACTGGTGTTGGTAAGGCCGCTCAAGTGTGGGCGCTGAGAGTGCTTTTTAGAGCCTCTAGTACTGTCTCTTTAAGAGCTGCCTGCCTGCTTGCAGGCTTTATTAGTTTGTGTGGGGGACAGTGGGTTTACTGCTCGAATCCCACTCGGGGAATATTTGGATTGCTCTGTTTCTGCAGTCGCTAAGAGGCAGAGGAGCTGGGTTGGAAGATGTAACTGTTTGCTGGAAAATATGTAGTAGCATTGCAAAATGTAGTTTGTTTAACCTGCCTTATTTGCAGCCAGGACTCTGTGTGTTCAACCCTCCATTTTGGACCCGAACTGACATGATGGACCAATTGGGGAAAGGGGGCTTTAAATGGAGACTGCTGGAGCCAATTAGAGTTTGACTCCTCTGGGAGCCTGCCTGAAGGGAGTATATGGCAGGTGCTCCTGGGAAGTGCAGTTTGGACCCTGGTGCCTTTTTGCACCAATAGAGGGCATATGGGGTGACTAACAAACCAAAGCAGCCAACCGGAACCCTGTGGAGGAGAGGAAACTGCCTGCAACTGTCCTGGAGGGGCTGAGTCATTGGTGATTGTGAAGGTAGAAGGAGCTCTGGCTCCTGCGCTGTGGAAGTCTTTGCATGGGAAGTGCATGTGGCAGGCCAAGAAGTTGGGCAACAGCATTGCCAGAAGGAGCGGACAAGATCCGTGGAGGAGTGCAGGCAGAGGAGGCTGTATGTTTACAGCTACCTACCAGGCTCACCCTTGTAGAGGACTGGAGAATCTGTTTCAATCGCACTCGGTCTGTCAGGACAAGTGAAGCTGCGCTGTTTGGCCCGGTGTTTGCAGTGAAAGCGATCGGGAGTATACAGCAGCTGCCTGGTATGGTACCCTCTGCTCTTCATATAAATGTGTGGAGAAGTGTTTGAATTCCAGGCTCGGTCCTGCGAGTGGGTGGAGGCGATCTTTCTGCTGGAGTCATGAGTTCTAAATCAGGGTAGCTCCTGTCAGATGTTCATAGTGAGGGCAAGATTTGTCTGGCTGCTTTACTGGCTACACGAACTGAGCCTGCTGGCTCTACTTAATCCTCTTAGGAATCAAATGCTTGTTTTCAAGTCAGGCCCCAACCAAGCTGCACCGAGAGGCTAGCCTTCTATTGCCCGGTACCCAGAGACAGTGACTTACAGGTTTGGCCTGTATACAGTGCCCTAGGTATATATATATATATTAGAGTGGTAAGCTAATCAACCTGATCTCCCGTCCTTGATAGTTTCCCCATAATAAACCAGATTTGTTGTTGCAAGGTACACTGTTTGAACTGCGTGTTTGTGCTACCCTTGTGCATGGGTTTTGTGTAACTGCACCTATTTTACAGGGGGTCCTCAGCACCAAGTTGGCCATCCATCCTCGTAAGTGTGAGTCAAAACGATGGTGTGGGAATCACTGGGAGCCACTAGTGGAAGAAAGGAGGTTGCAGTGACCCAGAGGGCTGTGACCAGGTCATATTTGACTGTTCCAACCCCGACCTCTGGGTGGAGGCACCCGCCGTTGGACATAGGCCCCTCAACCTGTCAGTAATCAGCCAGGCAGGGGTAGTAGCCCTTGGGGATTGCGCCACCAGGGGTTACAGTGAGAAAGTGAATGTGATGACGACAAGTCCCAGACCAGATTGCTAGTTCGTTAATAATCTCCTCCTGAGTCTGATTTTTACAGCTGTGGGCTAAGCTCGACAGATGTCATGCCATCATCAGATTTGTATAAGAGCACTGTGGAAGCATGTAACCTGACCACTGTCGGATGTGCTGTCACAGTGCTCTGGCATAGTTTCCAATGATTCTGTTTATGCAGCCCTTCCTCTGTAGGCCAGATTAACACACTCCTTCCCAATGCACTACTTTTCCTTTTGCAGTTGCAGAAGTGACGCCATGTCCAACATGGCAGTGCTGGACATATAATGCGTGAGCATCATGCATACATTGTCATGTCAGCGCTGCCATTGTTGCACACGGCTGACTCCGGGACAAACGGCGCAAGCACAAGTATCACGTATGTGCAGTACTGTAATCGCTACAGTATTAGTTATGGCTGACTCCAGTGCAGTGAGAGCACCGCATGTTCTTTTCAATGCCTTTGCCACTCCTAAAAGCTCTCCACAGCCGTATCGGCTCAGACCAGAACTTGCTATTTTAAAAGGACATATTAAATTGGCATTCAGCACTGAATGGAATGAGCTTTCTGGTTCTCAGAATGATGTTGTCAGGTACTCTGACTACACTCATGGATAAACATTTCAGAAGGGAGCATCCACCTCAGGGATCACAACACCTGCCCCCTCCCCCAGTAATTTATAGGAATACTGTTAACAGTAAGGTCTGAATCCACTCCTGGCCTAACTACTTTTGTCACCGAAACTGCAGGTCAAATCGTTCTTGCAAGTTTGCTGTCTATATATTTTTTATTATTTGCCACATTGCAAATGAGTTCCCCAGAATAAATAAAGTGGTTAAAATGTAAATAAATGAATAAGACCACAAATTGAAAGGAGCATCCTTGGCTATGTGTCATTACTGTGTAAACAATTTCTGGATTATTAATAATTATATGACAGGTATCTGTTCTCAGCCAATCACAAATGAGAACAGCTGTCAGTTATTCTCTCACAAACTGCAAAACAACCCCCGAGTTGGTTATTCACCATACCCCACCCACAGTCAGTTAATGAAACAGTAACCCCACCCACAGTCAGTTAATGAAACTTAACCACGCCCACAGTCAGTTAATGGAAGGTATGCCAAGCCCACACTCAAGACACTGTCAGGATTCAGGACAAACAAGTGAAGGTGTGGGAGCACAAACTCTATTCTAAAATATAAATGTGTTTTTAATGTATCCTGAAGTGCTTATCATTTCTAATATTTATTACAATTGCATTTTGGTGGACCGTCAAGAAAGCTCAGTGCCACTGGCGTCCACTTGCTGCAGTAGTGTGGGCCGACCGGAAAACTCGTTAAATAGCAGGTTACACAATTTAGTAAAATACAAGTAAAACACAGTTTCTAGTACACTTGCAGCACAGAATAACACAAACTTACTCATAGCCTGAATGGGGTGCTGTAAGTTATGTAGTTTCTGTCCAAAAACTGAGCGGGATTCTGAGGCATGCGCATTAGCACCTCTGCTAATGTGCATGCCCGAATCCTACTTAGTTTTTGGACAGAAACTACATAACTTTACAGCACTCATTTCAGGTTAGGAGTAAGTTTGTGCTATTCTGTGCTGCCAGGTATACCAGAAACTATGTTTTACATCTATGTTACTAAAATGCATGACTCCAAGTCATATAATAGTAATAACGATTGTTGCTTGAGTATAATTATTAATTGAAGCTTGTGAATGATTAAATGCCCCGGCTTGGCCTTTGGCATTTAATCATCCACAGAAGCCAATTATTGCTTCATATACCCAAGCACTTAAATAAATAAATAAAATCTCATATTGTAGCTAACTCAAAATTGATACATGGTTGGTACTATCACATACTGTAACTTCATACAGTATGTACCTATCATGGTGTCACCGCCTATGAGTAGTATATTCTTCGCACGTGTTCCCCTCAATTTATTTCTCCCTTGCTCAATGCATATATTATTGCCCAAGATAAATTATGTGTGCCACACAGTTACAGTGTCGACATTACACCTATTAATTTTACACTGTATCCATTTGAATCACACATAACCTGTCACATAGTAACAGCATTCCTCAAGCGTGTGTGTGTGTGTGTGTGTGTGTGCTGGAAGCTTCCTTTACGTTAACCCTTTCAGGACCCAAAGATGATGAAACATGATAACCTAGTTGACCTTTTGTTAACTTAAATTTTTAATTATTTCCTGGCCATTTTAAACGCTAACATTTTCCGCTGTGTTTTTTCAATTTGATGCAATAAATACCATACTGTAGTCTAAGGGCTGGATATTCAGACTGCACCTGGCAGTGGCACAAGCCTGGGCGCAGTGCAACTGGGCTGCTCGGGGCCAGGACAGGCGATATTCAAGGTGATGTGCCATGGCTCAGCACCACTGAATATGCAAGATCGGCTCACATACTGCACATGGCGAGTGTCACTGCACCAGCGCAGCTACAGAGAGGGAACACAGGGATGTGCCAGTGCAGTGCAATTGCGCTTAGGTGCAGCACCTGCAATATTCGGGTTGAGGCATGCAAATGAGGCCATAATATATGCAAGGTGCAAATGGGGCCATTTGCATGTCATTATGGCCCCATTTGCATGTGTTGTGCAGGTGGCTCCATGGAATGCGCTGCTGCCTGATCTAGCAGCTGACGTAGGGGTGGGTCCCTGGTGGCACTGTACCCCTCCCTCCTGGATGCCTGATCATGGGCTGTTGTAAATGAAAGAAGTACTTGGTGGTCTAGCGGTACCCCACCCGTACACCTGATTGCAGGCTGTTGTAAAATGATAGAATTACCTGGTGGTCTAGTGGTACCCCATACGCCTGATTGAGGGCTGTTGTAAAATGATAGAATTACCTGGTGGTCTAGCGGCACCCCGTACACCTGATTGCGGGCTGTTGTAAAAGGTAAGAGTTACCTGGTGGTCTAGCAGTAGCCCCCATACGCCTGATCGTGGGCTGTTGTAAAGGTAAGAGTTACCTGGTGGTCTAGTGATACCCTCCCCACCCACCCACAGAGGGCCCCGCCACCAACACCCCTCCGTCATCGGTGGGCAGCAGCACCGCCTGCATACTTCCTCAGCTGCCCGCCAAATGACAGTGTACAGTATTATCTGTAAGCCTATTGGTCCACAGTGTGAACAATGGGCCTGCAGACATCTCTGTACTACACAGGACCAGATATGTGAATGAAAGCATTCATTCCACATATCTGATCCTATGTCATCAGTATGAATCCATATGCACCACACATCCAGGCTGAAAATCAGGATGTGCTGCATATGCATGGGCACGCCCTGCATCTGTGCTACATACATTAACAATGCCCTGGTGCATTGGGGTTACACTGTGCAATCTGCCCCTTGGAATATCTCACCGGAAGCATAGGGGGGTGGTGCATATGCGCCCTTTGAATATCCTGGTCTAAGAATACAGTTGGTAAATTGAAAATATTTTCAAGTGGGACTCTCATGACTTTATTCTGTGCACGGTTGTTTTTGGTTCTCACTCAGACCCTCCTTCATGAAGTGAATGTCTTCTTTTTCTTTTTAAAAGGACATATTAAATTGGCCTGCACTGAATGGAATATGCTTTCTGGTTCTCAGAATGATGATCTCAGTTACTATGACTACACTCATGAATAAAATTTCTGGAAAGGGCCTCCACCTCAGGGACACATCACCCGAACCCCCGCTGCCAGTTATTTATAGGAATACTGCACAACATTAAGGCCTGAATCCACTCCTGGCCTAACTTCTTCTTGTCACTTGAAAATGTAGGTCAAATTGTTCTTGCAAGTTTGCTGTCTATACATTTCTTTATTTGCCACATTGCAAATTATTTCCCAAAATGAATAAAGTGGTGAAGAAAACAAGGTTGCAAATTGTAAGGAGCATCCTTGGCCATGTGTCATTACTGTGTAGATAATTTCTGGATTATTAAATAAATAATTAAAACCCCATATTGTAGCTAACTCAACATTGGTATATGGCTTGGTACCATCATAATACAGTAACTTTACACAGTATGTACCTATCATGGTGTCACCAATCTATGAGTAGTATATTGCTTCACAAGTGTTCCCTTGATTTTTCTCCCTTGCCCAATGCATATATTATTTCCCATTTGATTATTGTGTCTGTGTAGCATAGTAAGACATGAACTATGTGTGCCACACAGTTTACAGTATGTACAATGCACATATTAATAATTTGACACTGTCTCCGTTTGAATCCATAACATGTCATACACAGAAACATAGAAACTGATGGCAGCTAATGACCACTGGGCCAGTCTACTCTGCCCAGCTTTAGTTATGACCACTTTTGCTGCAGACCCTGCTTGATCTATAACACTATCTTTTCCACCCCTTACTTCCTCCTAGGATCCTTCTGTGCCTATCCCAGGCATATTTGGAACCCCACTTGTTTAACCCCACCACCTCCCATGAAAGGCTATTGCAGGAATCAACCACACTTTCTGTGAAGAAGTACATCCTCACATCTCTCCTGAATCTACATCCTTCCAGCTTCATATCATGACCCTTATTCTACATCACTTTTTTCTCTGAAACATTTCTCCTCTACCTTATTAACAACTGTGAGGTATATTTAAATGTCTCTATCATATCCCCACTCTCCCGCCTCTCCTCCAGTGTGTACATATTGAACTCTTTCTGTCTGTCCTCATAGAGCTTCTGATGCACACCTTGCACCACTTTGACAGCCGTCAGCTCTCTTCTTGTCATGCTCTCCTTTTCCAATTGTTCTCCCTTCCTCACCTTTCTCCTTTGACTTCTACTTTTCCTCCCTTCCTCCTTTGCTGATCCCCTACTTCCTGGAATAACTTGTATCCTTGTGGGATTCTTCCCTTGGGATCTCCCTACCTCTATTGCAGCCCGTGGAGGCCTCCTTTCTGCCTCTCCTATTTCTTTTGTCACCCCTTTACCTAGTTTAAATGTTCATACAAGTAACTCATAAACCATCCACTGAGGACTGTGGTTCCTTCCTGGATGGAAGCAGACTACTACCTCAGTATAGGCTAGTATCCTCCCAGGTGGGAAACCAGTCCTCAATGTAGCAGTATTCCTCCTTTCTGCACCAATCCTTCTACCATTACTTGAAGGCCTTGGTGTGGAACTCCTCTTCTTCCCATATAGTAGAAGACACACCTGCTGCTCGCATTTTAAACACATGGGAAACACAGGATCAACCAGATAAATTATCTAACTTTACAAAATGAATATTACATATGGAGCTGACTACTGCAATTCATCTTTACTTTTAAGTCCATGAAACACCCTTATCAAGTTAATGTATTAGCAGCTGTAGTGATTCTGACCAGAATTTGTTTAAGCAAGCAGATGTTACCTTTATTTTTGAAATATTTTTTTCAGTTTGCTCATTAGAAAGTTTTCTACTTGATCGTGTTAGGTGTGGTCTGAATAGCAGGGGTCGGATTTTCAATGGGCCAGAAATGGCCCAGGGACTAAATCCATGTCGTCCTCCACCTGTGTCAGAAAAAATCTTTGCACAGACAGACATTTCTAATTTCAGCCCATGGTGCACTAGAGCAGCAGGCACAGCTGTGGAGGATGTTATGCCTAGTTCTACCTGGTGTAGCATTTGATGCAACTACAGCTGAATAAAGGGTGCAAGGTGCTGTAAATCATGGTGCTGGTTGTAAAGACATCCCAGGCTGGAAAACAGAGTTCATGTGGAAAAAACATGGGTCTGTAAGTGAGGACCCACTTGCACTAGTTTTCACATGTGCGCCAGTTTCAGAGGCTTTTGAAAATCTAGCCCCAGTACTTTGTCTGAGACTGACTTATTGATTTCTGTTCTCTTCACTCAAATCCACATTGTGACCTCACTTATTGTGACACCACAAGTGATCCATCTTGCAACAGATGATTGGCTCTTCTTGGTCGGCAGTGCTGTCACAAACAGCAAAGTCATAGGGCTGATGATGCATGAGGAGGAGGACGAGGGCTAGAACAAGTCTTGTCAGCCTCCAGGTAGAGTACTGTTCCACACCTCACACCAAGTATTGTCAGGCAGAACATCTTCTAATGAGCAAAAGGAAAATAAAAAAATACTTCAGAAATAAGAAGTAAATAATTCACTATTTTTGAAAGTTAATATTAATGATAAACAGTACACTAACTCTTTAAAGTGTGAAAAACAGTTTAAAGCTAAACAACAAATGGGGACAACCCAGTTTACACAGATACATAGATACATAGACAATGTCGGTAGATAAGGCCTATGGCCCACCCAGTCTGCCCATTTGAGCTTGTAAGTTCAGTTTGTTTTCCTAGAAGTCTGTTGCCCTCACCCTGACCTCCAGAATTCCTTTATGTCTATCCCATGCATTCTTAAATCCTGTGATTGTTTCAGCCCCCACCACTTCCTCTGGCAGGGTGTTCCACTTGTCCACCACCTGTTCTGTGAAGAAATTCTTCCTCACGCTTCCTCTGAATCATCCTCCTCCAACTTCATCCCATGCCCCTAGTCCTGGAACATCTTTTTCACTTAAAATAGTGTTTTCCTGCACCCTGTTCCTCCCTGTAAGATACTTGTATGTCTCTATCATATCCCTCTCCTCCTCTCCTCCAGGGAGTACATGTTCAGTTCCTTCAAAAGAGGTACAGAGGATGAGAAGCTACCAGTGAATGCCCCAAACAGTGCATTGGGAAGACGCCTCTTATAATAATTGTCTGAAGTACAGTAAACACTGACGTACAATACTTCTGTCTTATTGAGAAAAGCACATGCACAGCAAATTAGCAGAGGATGGTTTCGATCCATCGACCTCTGGGTTATGGTCCCAGCACGTCCGCTGTGCCACTCTGCTTTTTAAAATGGAACATATAACATTTTTTTCAAACACTGCATCTGATGCAGACTTACGGTTTTAATACAGTAGAACTTTGTGGGCAGGTAGATAGTCAGTGCTGATTGCCTGACTCAGCACTAATGACTCACTAAGGGCCCTATTCACAAGGCTATGTGGCCCTACGCACAGTACGTAAGTCCCATGACAGGCACACACATGCAAGCAGCATATGCAGCCACTGCAGTATGCACGAACCATGCATAGGGATGTGCGTAGCCACGCCAAGTGTAGCAGCATGCCATGGAGCATATGCAGCCATGCAAGGGCGTGCCTGCATACACCATATGTACGGGATGCCATATGTGCATGCGCAATATACTATATGTCAGAATGGGTGTCACGCCCGCATAGGCAATACGTGGTTTGAAATTGACCATAAAGTGACCAACATGCCACAAACACAGCAGGAGTGTCCGTGAAGCATGTCGTCATGGGGCGCACTATGCCCACGATGGCAATCCATGCCGGACATGCACGCAGCAATGCATGATTGGGTGCAGGTGGCCGCGAAGTGCCTAGATGGTGCCACATGTGCCACATGCCTGTGTGACAACAGCCAGACGCCAACGACAAGCTGAATCTCTGCTGGTCTTTACTGTGTAAATAAACTGTAATGCAGTACCCCACTGGAAATGAGAGGTTACAGCTGAGCTGGGCTATACTGGGTAAAGAAATTGTAATACAAGATCCCACTGAAAACAAGATGCTGCATCTAAGCTGGGTTATACTGGGTAAATAAATTGTAATGCAGGACCCCACTGTAAACAAGGTGTTGCTACCGCAGGGCTATCCTGGTAAATAAACTGTAATACAGGACTCAGGGGAAGTGAAATGCTGCATCGCAGCTTGGGCTAGCATGAGTAAATAAACTGTAATGCAGAACTCCACAGGAAATGAGCTGCATCTCAGCTGGGCTGTCCTGGGTAAAAAAATTAATCTAGAACCCCCACTGGAAATTAAATGTTGCATTTCAGTTTAGCAATCCTGTGTAAGTAAATTGTAATTCAAGACACCACAGGAATTGAGATGCTACATTTCAGGTGGGCTATCATAGGTAAATAAATTGGAATGCAGGACCACTCTGGAAATGAGAAGCTTCTCAGCTGGCTATCTTGGGTAAATAAATAATAATGGGGACCCCACTGGAAATGAAATCCTGCATCGCAGCTGGGCTATCAAGGGTAAATATGCTGTAATGCAGAACCCCACCCGAAACTGAGATGCTACATCAAAGCTGGGCTATCCTGAGTAAATCACTTGTAATGCAGGACCAGAGGGGAACTGAGATGCTGCATCTCAGTTAGGCTATCTTTGGTAAATAAACTGTAACGCAGAACCCCACTGTTAATCAAGGTATTGGAACTCAGCAGAATTATCCTGTAAATAAATCTGAATGCAGACCACAGGGAAATAAGATGCTGCATCTCAGTTGGGATATCCTGGGTAAATAAATTATAATGCATGACCACTGGAGAAACGAGATGCTGCATCTTAGATGGTCTATCCTGGGCAAATAAATTGTAGTGCAGGACCCTGCAGGAAACGAGGTGTTGCATCTCAGCTGGGCTATCATGATTAAATAAATTGCAATGCAGAACCCACAGGAAACAAGATGCTACATCTCATCTGGCCTTTCCTGGGCAAAATATTGTCATGCAGTACCCCACTGGAAATGAGAGGTTGCATCTCAGCTGGGCTACCCTGGATAAATAAACTGTAATGCAATACCACACTGGAAATGAGAGGTTGCATCTCAGCTGGGCTATCCTGGTTAAATAAATTGTAATGCTAGATCCCACTGGAAACAAGACGCTGCATCTAAACTGGGCTATCCTGGGTAAATAAATTGTAATGCACAACCCCACTTTACATGAGGTATTGCATCTCAACTGGGCTATCCTGGCAAATAAATTGTAATGCTAGATCCCACTGGAAACAAGATGCTGCATCTAAACTGAGTATCCTGTAAATAAATTGTAATGCTAGATCCCACAGGAAACAAGGCACTGCATCTAAACTGGGCTATCCTGGATTAATAAATTGTAATGTTAGATCCCACTGGAAACAAGACACTGCATCTAAACTGGGCTATCCTGGGTAAATAAATTGTAATGTACAACCCCACTTTACATGAGGTATTGCATCTCAACTGGGCTATCCTGGGCAAATAAATTGTAATGCTAGATCCGACTGGAAACAAGATGCTGCATCTCAACTGGGCTATCCTGGTAAATAAATTCTAATGCAGTACCCCACTTGAAATGAGGTGTTACATCTCAGCTGTGCTATCCTGGGTAAATAAATTCTAATGCAGTACCCACTTGAAATGAGGTGTTACATCTCAGCTGGGCTATCCTGGGTAAATAAATTGTAATGCAGCACCCCACTGGAAATGAGGTGTTATATCTCAGCTGGGCTATCCTGGCAAATAAATTGTAATGCTAGATCCCACTGGAAACAAGACGCTGCATTTAAACTGGGCTATCCTGGGTAAATAAATTGTAATGCAGGACTCTACAGGAAATGAGATGCAGTATCTTAGCTGGGTTGTCGTTGGTACAAAATGTAATCCAGAACCCCACTGGAAATGAAATGCTGCATTTCAGCTTGACTACCCTGTGTAAGTATATTATAATTCAGGACACCACAGGAATTGAGATACTGCATTTCAGCTGAGCTATTCTTGGCATATAAACTGTAATGTTGGACAGCACTTGAAATGAGATGCTGCATCTCAACAGAGCTATCCTGGGTAAATAAATTGCAATGTAGGACCCCACAGGAAATGAGATGCTACATCTTATCTGGCCTTTCCTGGGCAAAAACATTGTAATGCAGTACCCCACTGGAAATGAGAGGTTTCATCTCAGCGGGCTATCCTGGGTAACAAATTGTAATGCAGGACCCCACTGGAAACAAGATGCTGCATCTAAACTGGGCTATCCTGGGTAAATAAATTGTAATGCTAGATCCCACTGGAAACAAGACGCTGCATCTAAACTGGGCTATCCTGGGTAATAATTGTAATGCAGGACCCCACTTGAAATGAGGTGTTACATCTCAGCTGGGTTGTCCTGGGTAAATAACTTGTAATGCTAGATCCCACAGAAACAAGATGCTGCATCTAAACTGGGCTATCCTGGGTAAATAAATTGTAATGCAGGACCCCACTGGAAACAAGATGCTGCATCTAAACTGAGTATCCTGGTAAATAAATTGTAATGCTAGATCCCACAGGAAACAAGGCACTGCATCTAAACTGGGCTATCCTGGATAAATAAACTGTAATGCAGGACCCCACTGGAAACAAGATGCTGCATCTAAACTGGGCTATCCTAGGTAAATAAATTGTAATGCTAGATCCCACAGGAAACAAGGCACTGCATCTAAACTGGGCTATCCTGGTAAATAAATTGTAATGCTAGATCCCACTGGAAACAAGATGCTGCATCTAAACTGGGCTATCCTGGGTAAATAAATTGTAATGCAGGACCCCACTGGAAACAAGATGCTGCATCTAAAACTGAGTATCTTGGGTAAATAAATTGTAATGCTAGATCCCACAGAAAACAAGGCACTGCATCTAAACTGGGCTATCCTGGATAAATAAACTGTAATGCAGGACCCCACTGGAAACAAGATGCTGCATCTAAACTGAGTATCCTGGTAAATAAATTGTAATGCTAGATCCCACAGGAAACAAGGCACTGCATCTAAACTGGGCTATCCTGGGTAAATAAACTGTAATGCTAGATCCCACTGGAAACAAGATGCTGCATCTAAACTGGGCTATCCTTGGTAAATACATTGTAATGCAGGACCCCACTGGATACAAGACGCTGCATCTAAACTGGACTATCCTGGATAAATAAATTGTGATGCTAGACCCCACTTGAAATGAGGTGTTACATCTCAACTGGGCTATCCTTGGTAAATAAATTGTAATGCAGGACCCCACTTGAAATGAGGTGTTACATCTCCGGTTATCCCCCCAGCGACATTTCTCCAGCGAGGTCCCCACAGTGACCAGCACTTAGCCATGGTGGGAGACCTGCTGGAACCTGGTGCTGTCTGTGTCGGGTCCTGCACCCCACAATCAGCTCCGACTGGAGTTGAGAATCCTTAAGGGGGGTTTGGGGTTCTGGCAAAGCCTCCAAGAAAACAAGGATCCAAGTAGCAAGCCGGCAGCTGACTGCAGAATGCGGCCCACCTGCCAGTGTCGCTGATGGGCTGCCTGCCAAAAATTTGTTGGACTCCTGTCATGGATCTTTACATCTCAGCTGGGCTATCCTGAGTAAATAAACTGTAATGCAGGATCCCACTGGAACGAGAAACAGCATCTCAGTTGGGCTATCCTGCATAAATAAATTGTGATGCAGGACCACTCTGAAATGAGATGCTTCTCAGCTGGGCTATCTTGGGTAAATCAATTTTAATGGTGGACCCCACTGGAAATTAAATGCTTCATCTCAGCTGGGCTATCAAGGGTAAATAAGTTCTAATGCAGGACCCTCTGAAACTGAGATGCTAAATTGAAGCTGGGCTACCCTGGGTAAATAAATTGTAATGCAGGACCCCACTGTAAATGAGATGCTGCATCTCAGCTGGGCTATCCTGGGTAAATAAACTGCGCTTGCTGAACCCCACTGGAGATGAGATAGTGTAACTCAGCTGGGCTATCATGGGTAAATGGATTGTAATGCAGACCCCACCCAAAATGAGATGCTGCATCTCTGCTGGGCTATCCTGGGTAAATAAATTGTAATGCAGGACCCATGGGAAATGAGATGCCATACCTCAGCTGGGCTGTCCTGTGTAAATAAATTTTAATCTAAGACCCCACTGGAAATGGGATTCTGTATTTCAGCTTGACTCTTCTGTGTAAGGAAACTGTAATTCATGACCCCACAAGAACTGAGATGCTGCATCTCAGCTTGGCTGTTCAGGGTAAATACATTGTAATGTAGGACCCCAGCTGTGAACCGGTGCTGCATCTCAGCTGGGCTATCTTGTGTAAATAAACTGTAATGCAGGACTCCACAGAAAATTAGATGCTGCATCTCAACTTCGCTAACCTGTGTAAATTATTTGTAATGCAGTACCCCACTGGAAAAGAGGTGTTGCATCTCAGCTGAGCTATCTTGATTAAATAAATTGTAATGCAGGACCCCCAGAAAATGACAAGCTGAATCTCTGCTGGCCTTCACTGGGTAAATAAATTGTTATGCAGTTCCCCACTGGAAATGAGAGGTTACAGCTCAGCTGGGCTATACTGTGTAAAGAAATTAATGCAAGACCCCACTAGAAACAAGATGCTGCATCTAACCTGGTTATCCTGGGTAAATAAATTGCAATGCAAGACCCCACTGTAAACAAATTGTTGCAACTCAGCAGGTCTATCCTGGGTAAATAAATTACAATACAGGACCCCAAGGAAACAAAATGTTGCATCGCAGCTTAGGCTAGCCTGAGTAAATAAATTGTAATTCAGGACTCACAGGAAATGAAATGCTGCATCTTAGCTGGGCTGTTGGGGTAAAAAATGTAATCCAGAACCCCACTAGAAATAAATGCCGGATTTCAGCTTGACTATCCTGTGTAAGCAAATTGTAATTCAGGACACTGCAGGAATTGAGATACTGCATTTCAGCTGGGCTATTCTTGGTATATAAAGTGTAATGTTGGACAGCATGGGAAACGAGATGCTGCATCTCAGCAGAGCTATCCTGGGTAAATAAATTGTAATGCAGGACCCTACCGGAAATGAGGCACTGCATCTCAGCTGGGCTATCCCAAGTAAAAATAATTTTAATGCAGGACCACACAGGAAACGAGATGCTGCATCTCAGCTGGGCTATCCTAGGTAAATAAATTGTAATGTAGAACCCCAGCTGTAAACGAGGTGTTTTATCTCAACTGGGCCATCATGGGTAAATAAATTGTAATGCAGGATCCAACAGGAAATGAGATGCTGCATCTCATCTGGGCTATCCTGGGTAAATAAATTGTAATGCTGGACTACTCTGGAAATGAGATGCTTCTCAACTGCAAAAACGAAAAGACAAGGCTGGCTCAATGGCTGCAAGAATGGAGTCCCACACTGGAACACAATAAAAACTTATTTATTATTACAACTGGATAAAACAGTAGCACCCCACCCATAAAGTTCATCAACATTTCATGCACACTGGTGCTTTTTCAAGATGTCAGCAGTGGCTAAAAGCCTTTCATTTATACCATACATATAGCACCAATGTTGAATAAATTAAAGGGACCACATCCTAAATACATATGCATCAATAAATAAGTATTACCTAAACATACATTCCTATACTATAACCACTATATGAATAAATCACAGTATAAAAAATCCTATCATTTACTATTACTACAATGAGTTAATAATACGTTTCTGTCACATATATATTCAAATAAGTGCTATAAGCAAAACATTAACAAATTACCTACACCAAACCCTAGTGGTAGAATAACATATTACAGCAGATAGCCACAGAAGGAAAAAGGTGGGGGAAGGATTATGGAAAAAGGACTACTGGAATATATCCTAAATCGCTAAGCATATCTAAATATTCTTATTAACAGTACACTCTAACCATTCTCATATTAGATACTATTATGTTTGCTTGCACGCATGTGCAAGAAACATAGTGCCATCATCCGAGTTTTCGAGGTGTGGCAGCCGCCTTCCAATTCAGTAAGTGTGTTTGCAGGCATGGCCACAGTTCTCCAATGAATGCTGCAGCTGTCTAGGACAGCAGTTGAAAATGCAGTGCCGACAGTTGAAAGGAGAACTCCTTCAGTGAGCAGTGCTCCCCCTCCTACGCACACACGCAGTGCATATTGCGTGTCATGTTCCCCACACACACATACTGTATGGCCAACGGGGTGCCCAACTTCGCTGGCTCCACGCTCCCAAAACAGCCTTCCAGGTGCCATGCTGGGAGCCCACCAAGCTGCACAAGTCCAAGATGGCCGTACAGGGGTGCCCAATCCCCATCGGCTCCAGGTCCCCCAAACAGCCTTACAGCGGCCATGCTGGGAGCTCCACCCCAGTGTGGCACAAGTCCATATGGCCAATGCTGGGAGCCCACCCCAGCGTAGCAAATGTCCGCGTCGTCCGTCCAAAGAAAAAACAAAAACCTGTAAACAAAAAGTTCCCTCAGTGGTCTGCCCTGCACACCCATGCCCATCCTCTGTGCACTCTGCCTCCCCACACACCCCCTCACCCCTATACTTACCTGCGGAGCTAGCGCGACGATCTTCGTGGACGGGAACACATCTGCACTCTTCAAAGCCGACCGCAAACTGAGGAAATGCCAGTAATCTGTATAATGCAATAAATAGGGTTTTTCAACTTTAATGCATATCTCAGGCATTTTTGAATTTTGGCACCAAATTTTCAACATGGGGTTTCTGGGACCCCTCTTCATGAATTCTTGAACTGTCATGGCATTAATCGGGCCTGAAGGGTGATTTGGCAGTCACTCCGTGGAAATCACCTTTCAGGACTGATTAATGAAATATTTGCCAGTGTTCATAAGGTGGGCTCTCAAAAGCTTATGTTGCAAATTTGGTGAAACATTCCTAAAAATGACTGTTTTATAGCCGCATGCTCATGAAGTTCTATGCACGCCGTAAGTTCGTGAATTTTAATATTTGTACTCCAGATTTTCAACATTGCCATTTTACCACACCTTCTTATGAGCAGTACAGCTGTCATTTTTCACATCTCGCCCAAAATGTGTTTCCGGCGCATGTAGCACACAATGGGCGCGAGTTGGTGTCGAAAATCAATGTATGGGACACATTGAGAAAATCACAGTGACACTGTTCATGAACAGAGGTCTTAAAATGGCTATGTTGAAAATTTGGTGAAAACATTTCTAAAAATAACTGTTTTTACGAGTGCTGCACAGTTCCTATGCACACACATAAGTTCGAGAATTTTTAATATTTGCACTCCAAATTTTCAACTTTGCCATTTTACCATACCTCCTTATGAGAAGTACAGCTTTCATTTTCATATGTCACCCAAAATGCGTTTCCCTGCATTGCGCACAATAGGCGCGAGTTGGTGTCTGTAATCAATGTTTGGGACAGATTAAGAAAATCACAGTGACACTGTTCATGAGCAGAGGTCTTAAAATGGCTGTGGTGAACATTTGGTGAAAATTCCCAAAATGACTGTTTTAGGAGCTATCACGTTCAATTCCTACGCAAGACGCCGCTAGTTTGCAAATTTTAATATTTGCATGCCAGATTTTCAATATTGTCATTTTATTACACTTCCTTATGAGCAGTACAGCTGCCATTTTCACATCTCACCCAAAATGTGTTTCCGCATATGTAGCACACAATGGTGCAGTCAAGTAGCGAAAGCAATGTTTGGGACAGATTAAAAATCACAGTGACACTGTTCATGAGCAGAGGTCTTAAAATGGCTATGTTGAAAATTTGGTGACAAAAGTCCATAAAATGACTGTGTTACAAGTGAGCATTGAGCAGTTTCCATGCACCCTTGTAAGTTCATGACTTTGTAATATTTTCAGTCCAGATTTTCATCAGTGGCATTTTTCCAAACTTCCTTATGAACAGTACAGCTGTCATATTTCACAACATGGCCGAAATGTGTTTTCACACTTTCAGCACAGAAATGCATGGTCACTGTGGAAAATTATTGTTTGGGACAGATTAAGAAAATCACAGTGACACTGTTCATGATCGGAGGCCCCAAAATGCCTGTGTTGACAATCTGCTATAAAAATCCCCAAACTAATTACATTACGGGTGTGTGTTGGCACAGTTTCTACACATGCTCGTGACTTTACCAGTTTTAAAATATTTTCACTGCAGATTTTCAACATTGCCATTTTTACACCTCCCATGAACAGTACAGCTGTCATTTTCATATCCTGTTCGAATGTGTTTTTGCACCTGTGGTGCTAAATGCTGTAGTCGCTGTGCAAAAGCACCTTTCGGCTAACAAACTGATATTGCCACTGTTCATGAGGTGGGGTCACAAAAAAACCATGTTGAAAATTTGGGTGAAAATACCAACGATTGCCTGAGGCATTAGGGTTTCCGACCATAATGCCCCACCCTGTAGAGAATGACAGGCATCAGGGGTGTGACTTGGGATTCTCGCCTGTAATGCTCATACCATTCCACACCCTGCAGCCAGTGAGAGGCATCGAGGTATGCCTTGGACTCTTCGGACCCAAAGTTCACCCCATTCTCCTGTACCGCACCCATCTCACCGTATTTTTCTGATGGAATGGGTGCGATAAGGCCCAAAGACCTAAAGGCACACCGTGACACTTGTCAGTGTCTGCAGGGTAGGGTGTGTGGAAATGGCGTGGCGGTTATGCCTGATGACCCAAAGGCACACCCCAGTGCCTGTCAGTCTCTGCAGGGTGGTGGCGGGTTGGCTTCAGTTCAGTACTTCACTGCCATTCCTATTATGCAGCTCTGTAACTTCCTACACTATCAATGCCAATGCCAGCAAGCAAACATTCGCATTGACAAATGCTTGTTAAATTAATAATCTACTAATCTTCTTAATCAGCATAACAGACTGCTCATCTTCATTTTTTAAATATGGTGGCAGCTGAAAGGCATCATTCAAACCTGGATACATGCCTTCACATAACTTGTATTGCCAGTATGTTAAATGGCACAACAGTTTGTTATTTAATAATAATAATAATAAAATTTATTTAATTAAGCACCTTTCAATATCTCAAAGTGCTGTACTGTATTAATACAGACAAAACACATATACAAATACATATAGTATAAAATCACGATAAAACAGGAAATGCCTTCCCCATAAAAAGACTTTAGTGCCTGCATAAAACTCCCCACCGTCCTGCACTCCTGGAGCTGACAGGGCAGAGAATTCAGAGAGTAGGTGCTGCAAATCCAAAAGCACGTGCACCAGATGACTTTAAATTAACCCTCGAATCTCCAGCAACTCCTCGTCAGCCGGCGGAGCTGTCACAAAGGGTGTAAGGAACCAGGAGCTCTTTCAAGTAATTGGGACCCAATCCATGTAGGGCTTTGTAAGTCAATAGACCTACTTTAAAGGTGATCCACCACTGTATTGGTAGCCAGTGCAGAGCGTGCAGCACAGGGGTGGTATGAGATCTTCAGAAGCCCCAGTCAACAAACATGCTGCGCGCTCTGCACTAGCTGCAAGTGGTGGACATCAACCCCAGGAAGCCCTAGATAAAGGGAGTTGCAGTAATCAAGGCACGATGTCACAAAGGCATGGACCAAAACAGGCAGGTCACTGGATGGAACAAGGTGCCTAATCCTGGCAATGTTCCTAAGATGGAAAAAGGCCAGCTTGATGACTGCCGATACCTGATGTTGAAGAGTCAGACCATCGTCAATCTCCACTCCTAGGTTATGCACCTGTTCAGAGGTGAGGATCTAGGCCTCCCCAGGACTAAACTGGAAGGGGCCCAGTCCTCAATCCTCTACCCTATGACCGGTCCACAACCAAAACCTCAGTCTTTCCTGGGTTCAACTTTAAACCGCTGGAATTCATTCAATCTTGGATTTCTGTGAGGCAGTTGTTCAGTACCGAGATAGCACCAACCTGGTCAGGCCCAAAGACAGGTAGAGCTGGGTATCATCAGCATAGCAGTGAAACCTCAGCTCATACCATCTTACAATGTCTCCGAGGGTAGCATATATACTGCCAATAACATGGGGGACAGCACCGAACCCTGAGGGTACCCACAAGGCAGAGAAAGCCCCCAGATGAAAACAGACCTGAGACCACTATCTGCATTCTCCCAGCGAGAAAGATGAAAACCATCTGAGGACTGTACCACAGCCCACAGATGAACTTCAGGCATTTGAGCAGAACCCCATGTGATCCACAGTATCAAAACTGATGATAGATCCAGGAGAACCAAGATAGAACTGAGTCTCCGATCTCGCCATCAGGAGATCATTGAGCACCGAACCAGAGCAGTCTCAGTACTATGCCTCTTATGAAAACCAGATTGAGAGATTCACATAAATTATGGATGGTTAAATGGTTATCCATTTGAGCAGCCACAACTTTCAATAACCTTCCTACAAAAGGGAGGTTAGAGATAAGCCTGTAGTTAGCTAGGTTCTCCGGGTCTAAAGAAGCTTTTTCAGAAGGGGATCACCACCCACTCCTTCACGGAGCTAGGGAACTCACCCATATCTAGAGGGCACCGGACAATCCGAGCTAAGACCGGCCAATGATCTCACTACAACCCAAAATCAGGGAAGTAGGGCCAGGGTCTAAAGTACAAGCACGTGGACGATCTCCTGGACAATCCTCATAATGTCTATGAAATCTGGCAGGTCAAAAGTACTCCAGGAAGCTTTTAAGATGAGGCATCAACAGGTGGGGCAAATTTTGTGGCACAGGGCTCTTCCCAGAGTAGAGGGGCTCATGATCTTGTTACACAGATCTGTTCCTTTCAATCTCTCCATGTGGTTGCTGGCCCAGAGGAGGTTCCTATTCATAAGGGGACACTTTATACACTAGATGTTCTTCTGGGTACAGTCTATAGCCCTAACGTAGACTCCCTGGGTTCTTTGTCAAGCTCCTGGAAGTGGTGCATCCTTCCTGATCTTCCCATTATAATAGGGGTGATCTTAATTTGGTATTTGATCAGGGGTAGATAGATCGGTCGATCTCAATCTGCCTCTCGCCATGCAGAGGGCTTTTAGGGACTTATTGGACTCCGCTGAACTATGCGATGTGTGGCGAGGTGCTTCACCCGAGCCAAAGAGATTACACTTTTGTTTCGCAAGTCCATGGAACTCCTCCCAGATTGACTACATTTGGTAACTCACAACATTTTATCTGGGATTCTGATTCCAACATTGTTTCGGCCCGCTCTCAGACCATTCGTCCGCCACTTGTCAGCTCGCTAACAGCCCTGCCCCGAAGGGTAGCAAATGGAAATTTAACAACCAAATTCTAAAGGAACCGGATAAGGTTGCCTATATAGCCTCTCAAATTCAACAGTTTGTAGCTATAAATAATAACTCCATGGGTCGACCTGATATAGAGGGGGGCCCTCAAAGCTATGTGAGAGGGATTATGATTGGTATTACATCCAAGAGGAAAAAGAGATGGAAAATAAGGCTGTTCAGTTATTGTCACAGATCAGGAACTTAGAGGCAGTCTCCCGGCCTCCCGAGACCGCTAGACAAGAGCTAGTTAAACTTAAAGATGCCTACTTGGGCTTACTAAGAGAACAAGCTGAATTTGCAATCTTAAAACAAACGCAGCGAGAAGATCAAGGTAAGGAGGCAGGCGGATGCTGGCCATGCGGTGAAACAACAGGAATCCAGTAGGTTCATTGCAGCTGTCCATTCGCTAGAGGATAATTCACTTAAAATCTCCTCCAGAGATTTTACAGGAATTTGTTACTTATTTTCAGGAATTATATGGTCCCATGACTACCCCCTTCAGAAGCACATTTACAAGGATTTCTGGAAGATTTGCAACTTCTTACTCTAGTTGAGTCTCAACAAATCGCATTAACCTCCCCCATAACCAAGCTGAAATAGAAAGGGTAATACAATCCCTTCTGTCAGACAAAACCCCTGGCCCGGACGATTTTCCTCCAGTTTTATAAGGTGTTTTCAAACAATTAGATCCCATTTTGCTTCCTTTTCCGCTTCCTTCTCTTGGGTCAAGCAACCCACGCTTCTTTTGAGGCGTTGATTATCTTATTGCCCAAACCTGACAAGCCACGTGACCAGGTCTCTAGTTACAGACCGATTTCTTCTCAGTCAAGATATTAAGATTCTCGCTAAATTGCTCGCTGATCGACTGAATCAAGTCCTTCCTTTTATTATAGGGAGGAACAGGTGGGATTCATGAAGGGCAGATCTTCAGCCGATCACCTCAGAACCCTTGCTCATGCCTTCTCTGCCTCCTGGGCCTCTCTCCCAATGGCCTTGGTATCCCTGGATGCAGAGAAGGCCTTCAACAGAGTTTACTGGAGGTACTTATTTGTAACAATGGAAGCCTTTGGTTTTCCCGGAGAATTTGGGGCTGGGTCCACTCAATGTACTTATTACCCACTGCCAGGATATCTTGCAATGGTTTGGCTCTGACCCGATCAAGTTATCCGTGGGAACTAGGCAGGGATGCCCACTATCCCTCTGCTCTTCAATATCTATCTAGAGCCCTCATCCATAGGCTGATAAAGGCTAATAATATCCCAGGTATTCCCTAAATGATTATGAGGTCAAAGTCGGAGCATATGCAGATGACCTCCTCCTCCAGTTGTCCAACCCAGCTACATCTATCCCCTCGATTCTCAAGATCATGGGAGAATTCAGTCAAGTCTCGAATTATAAACCTAACATAGGTAAATCCCAGGTTTTCCTCTTATCCATAAAGTTTATAAACATGAAATCACCACTTTCGGTTTGGCATGGAAGGCCGACTCTATTAAATACCTAGGTATCACTTTGTCACGTAGCATGTCCCGACTAAAAGCAATTAAACTTATATTTGCTGGTACAGAAGATCGAGCAAGACCTCCAAAGATGGTCCCTTCTCCCTCTTTCTCTTTGGGGCAGGATAAATCTGGTGAAAATGAATGTTTTCCCCGTCTTCTCTATCCTATCAATATGGTAAACATTGTACTGCCTATGTCCTGGTTCAAAAGAGTGCATAGCATACTTTCCAATTTTGTTTGGGGACACAAAAGCGAGGTTGGCATACCACAAACTAGCTGCCTCTAAGGAAAGAGGAGGTTTAAGGTTGCCACATTTGAGGCTATATTACTGGGCCTGCCAGGTGGCTAAATATCTTAGATGGTTGTTATCAGACCTACCGTTCCTTCTGAGTACACCCCGCTATGGCTGAAGGTTGAATCGCCCTTATCAAAAATTTGGTTATCTTCCTAAGGGATGCTGCATACTAATTACGTCTCTTCCGGAGCTAATTAGGAACTCTCCCATTGCAATCTCATTAAGACCCATATGCAATTATGTGCATTTCAAATATGGCAATGGCAGGGATACCTCTCAGCCCATCAAGGGTAACCCCAATATAAATAAATAATAAGCGTTGCCACTCTCCTGGCTACCTCAGTTAGGTCAGTGTCAGTTAGAGAGTTTCATCCTAGCCGAGGGCAGTGGGCCTCCTCAGAGGATATTATGCATAAATTTAAGATACCCAGTAAGCACATATTCAAGGTCTACCAGCTACGGCACCTTCTGTTGCAAGTGTTTGGGGCTACTCCACCCTCCGAAACTCTTTCTCCGCTTCCTGCCCACATGACCCAAGCGGTAGGCCTGCCTCACGCTGTGTCCAAACTATATACTTTGTTCTTTGCCTGGGCATATCCTGACAACAGCGTGCCAGTACATTACTGGCAAGCCCTGTTACCGGGATGGAATTTGACTGGTCCCGTATTTGGCGGGATTGCCATAGATACCTGTTACAAGACCGACTCAGGCTGATGCAATTTAAAATTCTACACAATATCTATTATTCCCTCAGAAACTTGCCAAACTGGGCCTCCTGTCCTCTCCAATTTGTACAAGCTGTAAGATGCAGATGGTTGATCTCCTCCGTATTTTCTGGGAATGCCCTAGAGTGGCATCACTTTGGTCTATGATTAAGCAGAAAGTGAATCTGCTATTAGGGATCTCGGATTGCTTTCGCCTGAAATATGTGTTTTGGGAGATTTCTCACCCATCATTGTGGTGTGTAGAAGGTATTATATGGTGCCTATCTCATCATCTGTTAAGAAAGTAGTTCTTAAGCATTGGAAAGATTCTGAGAGTTTAACTTATGTGGAATGGTTACAAGAGCTTTTGGCTAATCTTAGAATGGAGAGGACAATCATCAAGTCTTTCAAATAAAATGGACAAATTTAATAAGACCTGGGGCCCCTTTCAAACTTTATATGCTTTGTAAAGCTACGATATAAGCCCTTTGTTAAGTTTTACCTTTTCTTATTTCTTCTTGCACCCTTGTTAGTATATTGCTGTGCTGGGTCTGTGGGGGTGGGGAGGTGGGGCTTGGAGGGAAGGGGTATGAGGAGAATGGACCACTGTATATCCTGCTTATTGTTGTATTTAACTAGTACGGCCTATTGTGGTTCGTTCTCTGTTATGTAAATTTTAATAAAAGTTGTATGGAAAAAAAAAAAAAAATACTCCAGGAAACTCCGGGCTCTGCGACGAGAGCACCGATCAACAACAACCCCCTCAGAGTGAAGCTGGTGGCACTCCCTCCTGATGTCATCGATCTTATTAGCAAAGCGAGCGATCTCATCACAATCAGTTTGTGTAAAACTCGGCGGAACTGCCGACAGACTGGGTTGCACAGCCTGTCAACAGTTCTGAAGAGTTGAGCTGGTCGGTTCTGTGCGATGGAAATTTCCTGGACAGGAATTCTGCCTTCTTATGGGAAATTTCTGTTTGGTAAGTTTATAATGCTCTAGCAAAATATGGTGGTCGGCATTAGCGGCAGTCTTCCTCCAACGGCGCTCTAACCTACTCCCAATTTCTGCAACTCTCTCAGAGCCCCATCAAACCATGGGGCTCCAGGGCAACGTGTAAGGGGTGAACTCGGACAGGAGCAATCTGATCAGGACTAAAGATGTGGCCCCATTATAGGCCACTACCAACTGCTCAGGATCAGTGCAAGACTCGTCCAGCAACGAGAGGACAATAACTGCCATCAGGTCTTCAGGGACCACATCCAGCAAAGGCGGTATCTGACCAACTCCACAGGCCGACCTACCAGGGGGCCTCAGAATGAACCCAACTGAGTAATGGTCAGACCAACCGACTGGTTCCACCACTAAATCGGAGGCCTTGATTTCCAGGAGGAAGACCAGTTCAAGAGTGACCTCCCTTGTGTGTAGCTGAGGAAACAACCTGTGTAAAGCCCAGAGATGTCATCACCTGGAGGAAATGTTGACCAAAAGCGAGGATTCATTATCGACCCAGGCATTGAAGTCACCCAGAACCATCAGTCTGGGCGACCCCAAGACCATGTCGGGGCGAAGTCTGCTATTTCCTGCAGGAATAGCTTCTCATCACTTGGTGGATGGTAGATGAGGCAATCCTGCACCCAACACCAGCTACCACAGTACACTCAAATGACCTGGCCTCCTCAACTGGTACACCAATTAGGCCCAATTCGGTCTTGAAACAGACTGCCCTCATGGGTCCAATCTTGGGTGATATACAACCGAGTACCGGTGGGAACAATGGCCTCTAAGAAAGGGCCGCATTCCCATCCAACCAGATCTCGGTAATGCAAACCAGATCTGCCCTAGCAACAAAGTCTGAAATAAGACCAGTCTTGTTGCAGACAAATCTGGCATTGCATAACAGTGCCCGAGTTGGACGAGAGTTGGCGAGCTGTCCCAACTACTTACCCTCCCAAACTGGAGGTGCCCTTGGGTATGGGAACCAGAATGGAATCACCACATTCCAGGTACCATTTCGCTCCAGGGACGTCTTCTGGGCCTAACCACCCCTATGGGAGAGCCCTGCTCGCTCCGCTGTCCACAACCCCCACCACCGACTCCCCCCCACGAGCAATCCCCAATGCCCAACAGCGTTGATAGATAGAAGCAGGCAGGGGAGAAGAGAAGGGCAGAGGCACAGAGAGGGAGGCTAATAGCACAGGACAGGAGGGGCAAGCAGGCACATTTCAATTAGCACTATTAAAATAATTGGAAAGCACAAAACTCAAATTTCCCAAATCACAAGGCGATACTATAAACAAAACTAAAACCCCGAAACATAAATAACTTAAATATCAATCCTTACCAAATAAATCAAATAAACTACCCCTCTCACTATAAGATAGCCTTCAAACCCTGAAAAAGAAAATAAAACTAAAAATACAGTAACACAATCCTCTCACAGGATAAAATAACACATTAAATATAAAATATTCCCTCTCCCACAGCCCTCTCACAGGCAAGGAGGAAAAATAAATAAAATAACCCCTCTCTTGGGATATTCAAACAAACAGCAACAATAACATAAATTTTCCCCAGCCCTCCCACAGCCAAAGAAAAATAATAACAAAATACACTGGTACTCTCACTACCAGAAAACTATAAAACAATTAAAGATCAGGAAAAAGGCATCAAACAGTAGGAGAGCTATAACAATCCAAATAATCCAACATAAAATAAACCTAGTGTCAGGTCCAATGGAGCAGAATAGATGTTTCCAAAAATGTTCAGTCTCAGTGGATATTCTGGGAAAAGAATAAAAATTACCAGAAGTGAATACAGGCCAATCCAATGGAAAGCAGGGCCCCACCTCACCACCCCTAATCTGCCTTATCAGGTCCCGCTATACACCGAGGACCTGCAGCCAAATATCCCAAGGCCACACCAAAAGGACCAACTCGGGGATAAATTAGGAGCCCCCACTAATCCCTAGCTCCCCAGGGGAGAGCAAAGCAGCTCCCGCTCGGTCCCAGGTGATAACAAAATTACCCAGGCGTCAATGGGGACAGAACCCACAACCAAACCACTATACCGGCCCTACTTCTGGACTACAAAATTTATAAAATTACAAAAGGAAAAGGGGGCACTGATCAGCAAATCAGTCCCTCACTCACAATTTTCCAAACACCACAGGTAATCCTTTCAGCTAGTTTCCAGCTCTTTAAGTCACCACAGGAAATCCTAGATTGAGCTCTTCTTTATCCAACACGAACTGAATAAATCCACTTATCCACAATAGCAGAAATCCATAAAGCAAAAGCATAAAAACGATAGGATCCAAAATCCAGGCTTCCACGAACTAAAACACACAGCACACAAAGGATACTCAAAAGCGACAGTTCAACAGTTCGAGAGACTAATTTGTCTCAAGTTGGTAATAGCAGTCAAAGCACACAAAAACTGCCCTCCATGCAGACAAACAAAAGTGCTCCTCTTTACTGACAAAGTAGTCATTCCCAAGAGAGCAGCCAGCTCCCAGTCTCAGTCCAGATGCGAAAAAAGCACTGCAGCTCTGGGAAAGCAATCTAATCCTGACATACAGCCAGGCACCGCTTCTCCACCTCCACTTCCTACCTGAAAGGCTCGGTGGTAGCACAAGGTTGCCCTCCAACTCTCAGCAGCAGACTGGAGAGTTTGGGCACCCAGGGAGCTCCTCTACTGTCAGAGTAGCCGAACCAAAAGCTCCAGCCAGCTCCCGTCTCCTCATTCCCTAACGCTAACAAAGAAGGCACTACGGCTCGGGGAAAACGAAAGAGTTCTAGGAAGTAACTCGACACTGCTTCTCTTCCTCTCCTCTTCAGTACTGAAAAGGCACAGAGGACGCCGAGCCACAAACTTCAACTGCAACACTTGAGGATTCGGAACAGACTCAAACAAAGCGTATAACGCAACTAAACTCAAATTAACGTGTAAAAATTAAACAAAGAAATAAACAAAAATTTACAAAACAGCGAAGCATAAAATAGGGGCTAGTCCAGCGTGACGCCATCTTGAAATACATGTAGCACTGGTCTTCTTATTACAGTGTTACCAGCTTATTTCTTTAACATTTAGGTCTCCAACTCTTGGACCCAAAGTTTCTACTTCTAAACCGCTAAATTTAAATGCACATCCATGTCCAGCTCACCGGACATGGGAAGCCAAAGCCTTTTCAGATCTACCTAATCGAATGCATGACATATGTTTCAAAATTCTGTTCCTTGAGCTTGTGTCCTGTCATGCCAACATAAAACTGTTACAGGTACAACATCGAAAGTTTCCTACTGGCAAATTCGATCCCTTCTTATTTGATGTTTGACTTATCACACTATGTACCAAAAGGTCAGACAAGTTACTGCCCCTCCTGTATACAAATTTAGGGCCTTGTTCCACCATGTCCTTCAGTTTGGGTTCTGTTGTAGAATATGCCAGTTGTTCTTAATTATTGCTTTAACCTCCTTGCTTGAGCACTGTAAACTGTAATGAAATTAACATCATTACTAAAATAGATGTTGATTTGTGTGTTTTCATTACAGTATTACCAGCTTGTTTCTTTAAAGTTCATTCCGGTCAGAGAATCAACTCTGTTCATTGCCTTTCCTGAAATGTTCTAGTCATATCTTGTCTCTCCTTCTCATCAAATCCGAACTACAGTTTCTCTTTATCCTCTTGTCCTGTCCTACTGGTATATTTCTAGTCACATGAGTGGGGTGGCAGCTGTCATAGTACAAGGTGCTATTTCTGTCTGTACTTTTCCTGTATAATTTGGTCAAAAGACCAGCTTCACCATCCTTATATACAATCAGATCTAAAAATAAATTTGTTATCTACTAGCTGTCATACTGAATTAAAGATTAGAATTTGTACTTTCTAAATAATGCACACGTTTTCAAATCATCAAATTCACCAGTCCAAATCAATATGTCATTAATGAAGCGCAGTAAAATTGCCTGGCTGAGAAAAGGATTAATTTCCCATCATATACATATACTTTTTCTCCATTCAGAGAGGTATATAGTAGCATAGTTAGGGTCATGGCGGCCCCATGGCTGCTCCTTAATTTGATGGTATAACGGCCTTCATACAAAAGATATTTTGAGTGAGCACCAATTCCAGACTTTCCACTGTGAACAGTATGAATTCATTGCTGCACCTGGTGTTTTCAGATAATGATTCAAAAACGGCTGCCAGATCTTCATCACGCGGGATGTTAGTATATAAAGATTGAATTTAAAGTCACTAGCCACCATTCTTTCTCAATTGCCATGTCACCAGTCAAATACAGAATGTGTGTAGTATCTCTAAGACACGGGCAGGTGCCCATGGCTACTTGCTTTATCTGAGCATCGACAAATTGGGCTAGTGGTTCTGTGAGAGACCCTATGCTGACACAACTGGTCTCATCGAGGATTTTCTTTATCCTTATGGACCCTAGGTAAGCCATAAATAAAAAGGTGTTATAGGGCAATCGACCAGCAAATAATCGCATGGTTGCTGGGAAATTAACCCATCCATGGTGTAAGGTCATAGCAATCTGTAGTTTACATTTTCTGTGGGGTCACCATTCAGCTGTTGATAAAAGGACCCATCACTAAGATGTTCAAGCATAGCAGAATGATATTAACTTGATCCATCACCACCATTGCCCTCCCTTGTCAGTGGGCCGGATGGTGATGGCAGAGTTCTGCACAAGCCCTTAATTGCCTCCTTTTCTTCCTTAGTACAGTTATAATATCTTGGTGTAGGTAAAGATTCGTGAAGCTTCACCACATCCTCTTCACATCTCCTCAAAAAGTGTTCACAGTCAGATTCATTACTGGGATAAAGGAAGATTTTTCTTCCAATTTGGAACATCCATATCAAAGTCCCGCTCTTCCTCTGATGCAGAAATATCCAAGGATGGTGTGTCTTTAAAAATAAGACTTTTAAATTCAATATTCTACCAAGAAGGTTTAAGTCCACCACTGTGTTAAATTCATTATTTTGATATGTAGGGATAAATGAGAGGCCTCTATTCAGAATAGATACCTCAGAGCTGATAAGACAGCAGCTAGAAATATTAATCACCAGATTAGTATCTAGAGCTGCTTCAGGAGCTCGAACATTTTGGGGTGCCTCACATATATTGGAAGTATCCCTAGGTGAATTGTCTCCCTCTGTTGTGCCTGAATCTCCTCCCCCATCATGTCGGTTGTTCGTCCCTCGATTGTTGTATTCCTGTGTCTAACCTCCTTTGTTATAATGTCTCTGCCTTCCTCTGCCCTTTCCTCGAGTACACTCCGGTACTTTGATGGCAAATCTTGTTAATCTGGGACTTCTGCGTACTGTCCCTTGAGGAAATACAGGCAGAATAGGTAGCATGGGATGAAAGGGTAGACTTGTGCTGTTACAGGAATTTGCAGAGCCTGTTGGTTGGGGGGTAGCTAATGAGTGGTTACATTTGTTTGCATATGTATATTCATTTGCTCCGGTGGTATGCACTGACCTGTAGTTGTTCCAAAGGGTCTTCTGTCTGTTGTTGTGAGGCTTTCTCAAAAAGGCTGACATTTTGTAAATAGTTCTGTTTGAGCTGTCCTTGCTTATATGATGTGTCACCCTCATCTGATTGGCCCTCACTTTCTGAGCCTGATGTACTAGTGTAATAGTCAGTCTCATTTCTTCTGTTCAATATAGAGCATACTGCCCCTTGTTTATTGCTCCAATCAAAAATGGTGCCTCTCTCTATAGTCTCTACGATCTTTCCGCTTTAACTTTCCTAATTCTATCATCCTGAACCTTTAGTACAGTGTGGAGTTTAACTTTCAATTCTCATAGTCCTAATGTGTTGAAAACTGTTAAACACGCCTTCATATTTAATCAATTCAGTCTTTAACTCATTCTCTGTAATAGCCCCATGCATCAAAATAATCTTAATTAGACCGCTGCTGACTCAGTAAATATACTTGCCAGTCTCTCAAAAATCAACTATATAAGTCCAAAATTAGGTTGTTTTACCAAGTGTAGGCCTCATGGTAGGTGATGTACTTGCAAGTAGGCCTGCATGGTTACTTGTTGCCAATATCACCTTCTTATTTTAAGGCTCATCCTCTCCAACTGTACATATGCTGCTTTGATATCTATAACATTATCCATTACTGGCATTATATTTACGCAGAACACTCTTATTCTGTGCTGTAACAGTGGATTTAAATCACTCTCCTTAAACAGTAAACTGTTAACTCATGAAGATCCTTTAGCTACAGTAGGTAGAGGGTCATAAGATCTGGCTTGTTCAAGAATATGGTGGGGGTGCTACCACAGTCCTCAGCTCCTGAATACCACCAGACGCCATCATTTTCTTCCTTGCGCTCTGAGCTTGATATGACTTTCCCTTGCTTCGTACAGAGACATGCAGTTTTGCCTAATTGCATGCCCATGCACAAATTTTGTAGTCTGTGCTGCCTGGCCCTTGCTACAAGTGTGTGTACATAATATCAATTACAGCTAAACTGAAAACCGGATTCCTACTGCTGATTTTATATGTAAATAATTACAGTTTATGCATAAAAGCCTAACAGTACCATTAGTCAGCTTAATGGGCAAATATTTTGCGTGAGTTATTATTATTTTTACTCCAAGGCTAAGTGCAGTAAGTGCCACATTCAGGTTCAAGATTCTGGACCTCCCTTACCTTAAGACGCACCACCAAACACAAAACCCTAGACAGGATTAAACCGAACTTTCATAATGTCTGGACTCCTTCCTGATTCTCTGGCCTACGTTGGAAGATGCCACTTACACTAAAATGTGACGGCAGATAAAGGCCCCATGGCCCATCTAGTCTGTCCAACACCCTACCCACCCTTCTGTTATGCCTCCACCCTCTTTTCCTACCCCTCACATCTATCCCAAGCCCTCTTGAACCCTCCACTGTTTCAGCCACCACTACATCCTCTGGCAGCTTATTCCAGGCCTCCACCACCCTCTCCATAAAAACTGCCCTCTGACATTACTTCTGTATTGCCCACCTTCCAGTTTGAGGCTATGCCCCTCGTGTTTGCTACCTCTTCAACTTGAACAAGCTATCACCCTCCACCTTGTTTATTCCTTTCGGATATTTAAAGGTCTCAATCATGTCCCCTCACCCTCCTAGTCTCCTGTTGCTTTGCTTTATTGGCCCCATTCTCCACCCACCACTGTACCCTCTATAATACCCTTGGATGGCTACCACCTACCGCTACAAGGTCGCTTTGACCTAGCCCTCTGCTGCATGGTAGACAATGTCATCCCACCTACCCAGAATCTCCTAACTATCCTTCTGAAAACCAGAATGCTGCTCCACAACCTCCACTCTAATGGTCTCCCTCTAGCTGTTCCTAAGGTATCCACCAACATGGGTAGCAGAGCTTGGTCTGCAGCTGCCCCTTTGCAGTGGAACAAACTACCGACTGAACTCCATTCCATTGACACTCACTCCAGTTTCAAGTCCCGCCTTAAAGTCTGGTTCCTGGCAAACTCATTCTGCCGCTGCTCCTGGGGTCTGACACCAACCCGCACTAGTCAACTCCCCAGCCCAGGGGTTGCCCACCACTAGTCAACTCCCCTGCCTACAACTATTATATTGTATTTTCACAGTAATATTTGACTTCTTGCTTTTACGTATTGTATATACATTTTGTACTGAGTATTCTGTGTATTACTTGCTCACTGGATGATGCAGTCTCACATTGTACACTCGCGCCTCGATTTGTTTGTTTTGTACAAATCTCCTCATGTCCGATATTGAAACCTTGTATTCACTGTTCTCAAATGTACCTATGCATCAAACCTGTATATTGTGTCTACTATTGTTGCTTATATCAAATCTGTTTCATGTATTACTGTTACCTTGTACTCCACTGTCACCCTGCGCCATGTGTTATGGCTGGGTCATGCCTAAAACGGTCCCTGGATCAGTGCACTCACCTGGTTATCAAAGTCATAAATAAAAAATAAATAAATAAATAAATAAATATTGTGAGTGGCCTTGTGTCACCAATTTGTTTAGCCTGATTTTGTACTTAATTGATTTAGTCCTCCCTAATAAAAAAGATTCTTTTTACCGAGGTTGGCTGGGCTGGATACCTACTTTTAGAGCTAGCTATGTTTATGCTAGGTTTATTAACATGTTAGAGTTTCCCATTTCTTTCATGACAGTACTTTTCCCATACTGTAATCTTTATTATGCAGTAAAATATCCCTTAGCCTTTCATAGTTGGCTATTCCCTTATCCCAGAGCTAGAAGTGATTTTGGGGCACTTTCTTCTATTTAGGGCAAACTATGTACTTGTGGCTGAAATGTAAGCCATCAGCTGACACTTTCACTTTCCTCCATGTAGTCATTTACGTGTTGCTGCATAGCTCTCTCTCTCTTGAGAGCATGCTTAATACTTACTTGCACCCTTTTTGTTTATCTCTGGTGCAGTTGAGTAAAGTGCTTTGCCAAGTAAAGGTGATCACTGTGTCTTACAATTAGGCTCTGGAACCTAATATGGCATAACACAACAGGGTTCATTCCAATTTCTACCTATGCAACTACAGTTTAACAGCAGCATAATGCATCCAATAGATAAACTGCAGCATTCAGTACAGGTTCTAACATTTCCATAGCGGCTACAGGGTTACAGAAAACAAAACGGAAAGGAGTTTGCCACTTTGCAATAAATATTACAACATAGGCTATTCATGTAGGTCCTTCTCTGCCTACACACTAAATAGCAACTGTAACCCTTTATTAGGGTGTTCTACTGTATACAAGACATATTTTACATTCTAGCTACAACAGCCAGCCATTCTATAGAACTATGGCTATTATTATATCAGTTCCTTCTGTCTGGAGCTCAAGGTCACTGTCAGTTGACCTCCATACATATGGACCCATGGAAGGAAGAGAAAGAAAGTTAAAGAGAAGCACAGAGGGTTGTCTGAGGTGGCCTGCCTCAGATGGAAAGAAAGGATAGCTTTATTAGATAAGAATATACAGAAAGAGAGATTGCAACCTAAAATACTCAAGGGGTTCTACTACAGTGGCAGGGATGCACCCTGTCACACTTACCCCCCTTTATGAGGGAAACTACCCACAAGTTACCCTTCCAATAAGCTCCTGGAAGGGATGGAACTTCCACCTCCCACTCTCAGAAGTTCCATCCCAGGGTCCTTTCAACTCTTCTGGTTATTGACCAGTCATACTGATCTTAACTACATACCCTGGGACATTGACAAGACCTCTAAGGCCTCTGCAGCATGATATAAACAATAATACTCGATACTCATACTGGTCAGATCCTAAAATCAGCAATACATAACACCACTCAATACATTAAAGATATACCACCTCCTATATTGAGATGTTGGAGGTGCTCGCTCACCCTCTCCGTGAAGCTCCATCCCAGGGTCCCATTTAAACAATAATTATTTCTGGCTAGATAACGCTTATACAGTGTAGCCAACCAATCATTTATATTACATTAATACATACATTCACCCTGGGATCTAAAATCATGTCATATACTTTATCAGTACTTCAAAAACATTATACATTCATGTTTTATTATCTTGGTCTCCAATTCCTGCTCCATACTGTGACAAGCAGTCAACATTGGTACGTTTCATTACCTTTCCTGTGAGTCACAGTAAAGTGATAGGGCTACAAAGCCAGGTACCATCGATGATGCATGGATCTTTCTCTCACATCTGCTGTAACCAACACAATGGGTTGTGATCTGTCACCACCTGGAATTCAGTTCCCCACTGGTAGTATTTTAGTGATTTGATCACCCATGAGCGCCTAGACATTCTTTCTCAACAGTGGCATATCTCTGCTCTCTTTTCGTGCAATTTTCTACTGATGAAAATTATGGGGTGTTCTTCCCTGGATGTACTGGGTTAGGACTGCACAATACCCATCCTGATGCATCAGTCTGTACTATGAATGGTTTGCTAAAATCAGGACTTCTCAACACAAGGTATGAACATAGCTTGCTTTGATCTTTCTAAAAGTGTCATCACACTCTGGGTCCAGTGTACCTTATTAGCACAGCTCTTTTGGTTAAGTTTGTTAAGGGGTATGCCACAGCAGAGAAATTTGGTATAAACCACCGATAATATCCTGTTAACCCCAAAAAGCTCTCACCTGTTTCTTTGTTGTGGGCACAGTACTATTTGCCACTGCAGTGACTTTGTCTGTCTCAGGTTTAATCACCCAGTTTCCTATAATAAATCCTAAATACCTTGTCTCAGTATTTGCCAGGGCACACTTTGCAGGGTTTATGGTAACTCCTGCCTCTTGGATGGTGGATATCACCTGATCAAGGTGTTGTACATCTGTTTCCCAGTTGGGGCTAAACACTACCACATCATCCAAGTAGGCAGCACAAAAGTCTGAATGAGGTCTAAGCATGTGATCCATGAAGCACTGAAAGGCTGCTGGTGCTCCATGCAGACCAAATGGCATTGTAGCAAACTGGAATAATCCTAATGGGGTGCTAAAGCTGTTTTCTCCTAGAGTGTGCTGTTAATGGGATTTGCCAGTACCCCTTTGTTACGCCTAACATGGAAACATACTTAGCATTCCCTAATCAGTCTATAGTGTCTCGATACAGGGCATAGGATACCCATCAAAATGAGAGGCAGTGTTTACCTTACGGAAATCTATGCAAAGGTGAATCACCTCCTTTTTTATTAACCACCACTATGGCGGACGACCAGGCACCTTCGATGGTACAATTATTCCATGCGCCAGCTTTTTACATCCTGGATGATGTCCTGTCTTATATGTATGGGTAATCTGTAGGGTTTCTGGTAAATGGATCTCTCTTGTGTGACTCAAATGTCATCTTCTATTTCAGATGCCCTCCTGGAATATTAGTGAATGTGTCTGCATCCTTGTTAAAACCTTCTGCACTTGTTCAGTTTGCAGGCTGGTTAGAGTAGTGTTAATTTTTATTTCTTGAATGTGCCCAGGCTGTTCTAATCTTCCAGGTAACATCCAGTTCAGTTTCTTGGATTGCAGTGTATATGTAACACCCTAGGTTGGCTTGGGGTGGTCTCTCATGCCATTTCTTAAGTAGGTCAGCATGGTAAATCTGTTTAGTAACCCTCATGTTTAGCATCTCAATCTCACAATTTACAGAGCCTACTTGATGGATGATGATGGTGTAAGGGCCCTGCCACTTCATCAAAAGCTTGTTCTCAGTTGCTGGAAGGAGAAGTAACACCTTTTCTCTGGTTTCAAACTGTTTGGTCCCCACCCTTTATCATATAAAGATTTCTGTTGGTTCTACTTCTCTTGTATGGTCTGATGGGCTAATCCAATGTCTTTCATTAACCTTTTCCTCAAAGCTGTCATGTACTCAGTATACCACCATGCTCAATGCTCTTATTCTCCTCCCAGTGCTCTTGACCACATCTAGGGGTCCTCAGCTGTTGGCAATAGAGAAGGGAAAAAGGGGAAAACAGTGGATGCCTGTGGAATCTGTCTCTAAGAGAAGAGAAGGTAGGGTAGAAATGTATCCCAGTTCCTGCCTTCCTCATTCAGATACTTCTGCAGCATCTTCTTTACAAATTTGGTTGAACCGCCTACCAGGCCATCTGTTTGGGAGTGGTAAGAGGAGGTTCTAACTGCCTGAATTCCTATGAATGATACAATTCACTTCACACTATAGATGTAAAATTGCTACCCGTGAGTGAGTATGATTTTGGGGATTCCCATTCGTTGAACACCTTGGCCAATTCCTCTGCCACTCTGGGAGCTGTCACTGACCTCATGGGGATGCCTCAGGATACCATGTGGCATAGTCACATATGACTAAATGAAACGGTTTCCTTTGAGCTAGTTTCTAAGGGGCCTACCACATCCATGGCTATGCAGTCAAAAGGTTGGGTGACAATGGGGATACTCTGTAGGGGCACCATGTCTTTTCTTCCTACCGGGCTACTTTGACAATCAGGCAGCTCTGAACATACTCAGCAACATGTTCATGTATCCATGGACAAAAGAATCTGTTAAGGATTCTGCTTAGAGTATTATCCCTACCAGTATGCCCTGCTAAGGGAATGTCATGTGCTAGCTTCACCACAGCATTCCTATATTTCTTGGGAACTAGCAACTGGGCTACCATCACCCCATTTCTAGGGTTTCACATTCCTATACAGTAAATCAATCTTACCACATATTTGGGGCCCCAGTACTTTTGTTCTTGTCCCACATACAACAAAAAAGGATTTATGGTTTTATCACAATTTTGTTCCTTTTACATCATCCTTTCTTCACTTTTCAATATTTTCAATGTCCCTTGTTTCACTTGCCATTCCTTCCTCGCCTTCTTTTAAAATGTTCCTTTCCTTGTCTTTACCTGAACAGTTAAATAGTTTCTCAGAAAAGGAAAGAGCTGGCAAGTTCTGCCTGTTGTTTGGCCTGGGCTTGGGTAGTAATTGCTATCAGAGTCGACTGTCCTCTATGCGCTTCCAACAATGTAGAAAAGTGGGATGATCTTGTCCGATGATTATGGGGACAGGAAGTTGAGGTACTAATCCTACTTCCAACTATGTGATCTCCATTTATAGCCATCTCCAGGGAATTGTAGGATAAAAATGGGTATATCCGAATACATGTTACTGCTCTACTTTTCCGTGGTTTGTTGTATATATCCACCAGATCAGTATGAATGAGTGTCTGTTGACTACCCAAGTCGATAAGACCCACAACCTTCTGAGTATCCCCTTCACCGTTGTTATATTAGATGCTCAGTTGGCTAGAGCTAAGTGACCATAGTCTCGCTTTACATGAGGGCAGTTTCTTATCAAATGACCTTTTTCTGGCATCCATGGCAAACATTTCCAAAAGGGGCAACCTCCCTTTCTGTGCCTCCATTCAGGTTTATCTCTCTTTACAACATTTGCAGTAGGTCTTACCAGATTGGTGGAGGTGGATAATGCTCGCCTTGGATTTTCCACCCCCTCAGGTCTGCCACCAAGAAGTCCTCCACTAGGGCAATCATTTTTCCACTTTCAGGCTTATGCTTTCTCACCCACAGTTGAACATCTTGAGGAAGTATCTTAATGAATTGTTCAATAATAATGGCCTCCATTATCTGCTGAGTCATCTTAGTCTCCGGCTACAACCATTTATAGCTGAGGTCTTTAGGTGGGCAAAGGTTTCCTTGGGACATCTGATGATTGCATCTTTATGTACCTGAAACGCCAATACGTTTCCGTATTGATGCCGTAACATCTTAAGATTTCCTCTTTGCATAGTCATAATCTTGAGCCACTTGTATGTCTAATTGACTATAGACCTCTTGTGCTCTGCCAGTCAATTGTGGGCTAGATGAACTACCCACTGATCACGTGGACACCCACACATTTGAGCTACCCTCTCAAACGCCATTAGATAGGCCTCTATGTTATCGTTATCCTGCAGTCATGATAATTTAATGTCTCTTGAGCTCTGTATATGATCTGTTGTCCCAGCATGTATGTCCTGCAACACCTTCATTGTATCTGCCCACTTTGCATCTTGTCGCTTTCTTTCCACCTGTCTTTCCCTGTCCAACTGGACCTGTCGGACACAAAGCCACTTCAACAGTTTTCCTACATCTTCTTGTGGAGCATGTTCCAAATCTGGACAGGAGGTGTTAATGTCGCCTTCACCTTCCTCAGTCTCCAGAGGTTTATCAGTAGGATCCTCTTCCACTTGATCACTGTGGTCATCATCATCCTCTGAAGGTTGTTTCTTCACCTTGGTCTGACATCCATTGGAAGGCTGGATAGAAGTGGTGCTCCCATCTGAGCAGCCATTTTCCTGGTAAGGGTGCCAGTCACTTGGACACCCTCTGCCATGTGTTCACTGGATACCAGATGGTATCCACCACAATGTCTCCCATCTCTGGCAAGACATTAGCAACTGTAAATCCCACCACTGCCACCACTTGTAAAGTTGTGGGAAATATAGATGGACACAAACACAAGATCTTTGGTGCAACCCACTTTTCTAAGTGGGATGTTTATTTTGTAATCATAAACAACAGCTTGTGCACCACATAAAGTAAAAATAAAACAATCTAAACAACTAAAAAGAAAAGACTTGCAAATACTTTTTCAAATTGTCTCCTTAGTGCAGACAGCTCCCTAGTCCTTCACCTACACTCAGTCAGTCAGAAGACACCGAACTCTATCTAACATCTGTTTGTTCAGGCAGTACTATTTATACCGCCCACCTGGGTCAGGTAACTAATCATCATCATGGCACTTCACTTAATTAAAAAACAGGTTAAAAAGACTTAATTACCCTTCTATAATGAGGATCAGCTTTAGATAATAAAGGACATTCCCAGAAGGATTTCCTTTTAAAGGTGGAAAACTTTCCACTGGGACTTGAGTGACAGACAGCTTACTATAAAAGGGGCCACAAGGGACCACTGTTCCGCTTATACACAATATTTCATTCTTTCCCTACTTCAGGCAAGGACAGACTTAATTTATTCCTTCTCCTTCAAGAAGTACTTTTGTTAAAGCATTTTATGTGGCCCAAAAGAGGTTTGTGTTTTCTTTACCCCTTTCAGTATTCTAGCCTTTTATATCTTCACTAGCTACGCTTTATGCCAGGTTTATTAACATGCTAGAGCTTCCTCATTTCTTTCATGACAGTAATTTTCCCATGCTGTAATCTTTATTATGCAGTAAATATCCCTTAGCCTTTCAAAAGTTGACTATTCCTTTATCCCAGAGCTAGAAGTGATTTTTGGGGCACTTTCTTCTATTTAGGGCAAAACTACGTACTTGCATCTGAAATGTCAAGCTGTCAGCTGACACTTTCACTTTCCTCCGTGTAGTCATCTACGTGTTGCTGCATAGCTCTCTCTCTCTTGAGAGCATGCCTAATACTCACTCTGCACCCTTTTGATTAACTCTGGTACAGCTAGTAAAGTGCCTTGCTAAGTAAAGGGTGAGCACTGCTTTACAATTAGGCTCTGGAACCTAATATGGCATAACTGTAACAGGGTTCCTTCTAATTTCTACTATGCAACTACAGTTTAACAGCAGCATAAAGCATCCAATAGATAAACTGCAATATTCAATACAGGTTCTAACATTTCCATAGTGGCTACAGGGTTACAGAAAATAACAAGCATTTGCCAATGCCGAATGTTTGCTTGCTGGCACTGCATTGGTAGTGTAGAAGTTACAGAGCTGCATAATAGGAATGGCAGCAAAGCATTGAACTGAAGTAACCCGCCACCACCCTGCAGAGAGTGGCAGGCATTGGGTGTGCCTTTGGGTCATCAGGCATAACGACCACGCCTATTTCACCAACACCCTACCCTGCAGACACTGACAAGTGTCACGGTGTGCCTTGGTGTCTTTGGCCCTTTATGTGCACCCCATTCCATCAGGAAATACAGTGAGATGGTGCGATATAGGAGAATGGGTGAAGTTGGCTGAAGAGTCCGAGGCACACCTTGATGCTTCTCACTGGCTGCAGGGTGTGGGTGGGGTGGAATGGTATGAGCATGACAGGCAAGAATCCCAAGTCACACCCTGATGCCTGTCATACTTACAGGGTGGGGCATTATGGTGGAAACCCTAACGCCTCAGGCATTCATTGGTATTTTCACTCCAAATTTTCAACATGGTTTTTTTGTGACCCCACCTCATGAACAGTGGCAATATCAGTCTGTTAGCTGAAAACTGCTTTTGCACAGCGACTATGGCATTTGGCACCACAGGTGCAAAACACATTCGAACAGGATGTGAAAATGACAGCGGTACTGTTCATGGGGAGGTGTAAAAATGGCAATGTTGAAAATCTGTTGCAAAATCTTAAAAACTGGTGAATTCACTTGGAAGGCATAGAACTGTGCAACGACACCCGTAATGTAACGAGTTTGGGATTTTTTACAGTAGATTGTTAACACAGGCATTTTGGGACCTCCGATCATGAACAGTGTCAGTGTGATTTTCTTTATCTGTCCCGGAACAACGATTTCCCACAGCGACTACACGCATCTCTGCACTGAAAGTGTGAAATCACATTTTGGCCATGTTGTGGAAAATGACAGCTGTACTGTTCATAAGGAGGTGGGAAAATGCCACTGGTGAAAATCTGGACTGAAAATATTAAATTCATGAACCTACGAGGGTGCATGGAAACTGCGTGATACTCACCGTAACACAGTCACTTTATGGAGTTTTGTCACCAAATTTTCAACATAGCCATTTTAAGACCTCTGCTCATGACCAGTGTCACTGTGATTTTCTTAATCTGTCCCAAACATTGTTTTCACAAATTGACTGTACCATTGTACTCTACATGTATGCGAAACACATTTTGGGTGAGATGTGAAAAATGGTAGCTGCACTGCTCATAAGGAAGTGTGGTAAAATGGCACTGTTGAAAATCTGGTATGCAAATATTACAAATTCACAAACTTGCCAGCGTGCGTAGGAACTCCAACATGCGCTCCTAAAACAGTCATTTTTGGAATTTTTTCACCAATTTTAACATAGCTATTTTAACACCTCTGCTCATGACCAGTGTCACTGTAATTTTCTTAACGTGTCCCATACACTGATTTCAGACACTGACTGCGCCATTGTGTGCTACATGGGCAGAAACACATTGTGGGCAAGATGTGAAAATGACAGCTGTACTGCTCATAAGAAGGTGTGGTAAAATGGCAATGTTGAAAATCTGGAGTGAAAATATTGAAAATTTGCGAACTTATGGCGTCGCGTGAACCCTAGCAGCAGCGCTCGATAAAGCAGTCATTTTTGGAATGTTTCCACCAAATTTTCAAAATAGGGTTTTTGAGAGCCCACCTTATGAACACTGGCAGTGTCATTTTGTTAATCATTCGGAAAGTGATTTCACACAGTGACTGCGAAATCACCCTTTGAGCCGAGTAACACCATGACAGTGCAAGAATTCATGAGGAGGGGTCCCAAAACCCCATGTTGAAAATTTGCAAAAAATTCCAAAAATGCCTGAGATATGTGACAAAGTTGAAAAACCCTGTCTATCCCATTATACAGCTTACTGGCATTTCCTCAGTTCGCGGTCAGCTTTGAAGAGTGCAGACGTGTTCCCGTCCACCGAAGATCATCACGCCAGACTCCGGAGGTAAGTATGGAGTGAGGGGGGTGGGGAGGCAGGGTGCGCAGTGGGTGGGTGCGGGTTGTGGGGGCAGGGAGACTGCGAGGGACCGTTTTTTTTTACAGGTTTTATTTTTGAAAAGATAGCGGGATGTTTGCCACGCTGGGGTGGGCTCCCAGCATGGCAGAGATGGCTGGGGGGCGTGGAGCCGACGGGTGATTGGGCACCCCGCTGCTATGGCATCTGTTGCCACGCTGGGGTGGGCTCCCAGCATAGCACCCTGTACTGGGGAGACAGTGAAGCCGATGGGGGATTGGGCACCCCATTGGTGACAGCATGGAGGGAGAACCCCCATCGGCCATTACATCTTTGCCACGCTGGGGTGGGCTCCCAGCATGGCACCTGGATGCTTTGGGGGCATGGAGCCAATGGGGATTAGGCACCCCGTCGGCCATACAGTGTGGAGGAAGGAAGGGAAGTCACATGAGCACGCAGGTGTGTGTGTGTGGCGTGCTGTGTGTGGAGGGGCTCTGCTCACTCAAGCAGAGCTCTCCTTTCAACTGTATGCCACTGCATTTCAGCTGTCATAGACAGCTGGAGCAGTGATTGGTGCTCTGCGACTGTGCCTGCAAATACAGTGACTGAATTGGAAGAGGCTGACACACTCTGGAAAACTCGTTGATGGCACTATGTTTCTTGCACATGCAAGCAAACATAAAAAGGGAAAGGAGTTTGCCACTTTGCAATAAATATTACAACATAGGCTATTCATGTAGGTCCTTCTCTGCCTACACATTAAATAGCCACTGTAACCCTTTATTAGAGTCTTCTACTGTATACAAGACATATTTTACATTCTAGCTACAATAGCCAGCCATTCTATAGAGCTATGGCTATTACTATATCAGTTCCTTCTGTCTGGGAGCTCAAGGTCACTGCCAGTTGACCTTCATATATACGGACCCATGGAAGGAAGACAAAGAAAGTTAAAGAGAAGCACAGAGGGTTGCTGGAGGTGGCCTGCCTCAGATGGAAAGAAAGGGATAGCTTTATTAGATAAGAATACATATAGAGAGGTTGCAACCTAAAATGCTCAATGGGTCCTACTACAGTGGCAGGGGCCGCACCCTGTAACCCCCAACCTGTCTGTTTCTTTGCTGACATCAGGGTGCCCAATTCTTGTGTCAGCATGCCCCCACCACCACTATTGTGGCACTCTGGGAGCTCACCCTAGTACGGCCTAAATGAAGTTAAATATTTTTTCCTCTAAAATAAAGAAACTGCCCTCAATAGCTTTTTTTAGACCTGTAAAAGAAAATGGTCCTTCATTGTCTCCCAGTCCCTCCCCATCCCAACCTCCCTCTCTGCACCCACCTCTCCTTACCCACCCCTTACCCCATACTTACCTCTGGAGGTCGGCGCTGTCATCTTCTCTGGACTGGGACAGGTCTGCACTCTTCAAAGTTGAACCGCAAACCGAAGAATTAAAAGTAAGCGATATAATGGGAGTCAACGGGGCTTTCAACTTAGGTTGATATCTCAGCCAGTTTCAGGATTTTGGCACCAAATTTTCAATATAGGGTTCTTGGGACCCTACTTTGTGAATACTGGCACTGTCATTTTGTTTCTCTGTCCTGAAAGATGATTTTCCAGTCGTTGCATGGAATCACCTTCCTGGACTGATTAATGAAATGACAGTGCCACTGTTCATGAGGTAGGGTTCCAAAAGCCCATGTTGCAAATTTGGTGAAAACTTCCCAAAATGACCTTGTTGGGAGTGTGTTGTGCAGTTTTGGCACACGCTCATAATCTCACCAATTTTAATATTTTCACCCAGATTTTCAACATTGTCATTTCTTCATACCTGCTTATGAACAGTACAGCTGTTATTTTCACATCCTGCCCAGAATGTGTTTTCGCACCTGTGTCACAGAATACCATGGTTACTGTGTGAAATCAACTTCGGATGGATTAACAAAATCACAGTGCCACTGTTCATGAGGGACGTCCCCAAAAGCCTATGTTGAAAATTTGGTAAAAATCAAAAAATGACCATGTTACGGGCGGTGTTGTGCAGTTTCTATGCACACTGCATTTCCGCCAAAGTTTCATATTTTCACTTTAGATTTTCAACATTACCATATTTTTACACCTCCTCATGAAGAGTACAGTTGTCATTTTTCACATCCTGCCTGAAATGTGTTTTACCAGCAGTGGAGAACAATGGCGCAGATCGCTGTGTGAAATCATCTTTGAGATTGAGTAATGAAATGATAGTGCCACTGTTCATGAGGTGGGGTTCTAAAATGCCCATGTTGAAAACTCTGAGCAAAAATACCAACAAACACCTGGGGCATTACGGTTTATAACCATCACCCCCTCACCCTGTAGAGACTCAGAAGTGATGGGCATGTGCCTTGGGGTCATGGACATAATGCTCCACTGTTCCACCCCCTACCCCCACCCCACCCTGCAGCCAGTGACAGGCATCAGGGTGTGCCTTGGAGTCTTTAGCCCTAACATTCACCCCATTCTCTATACTGCAGCCATCTCAGTTTACTTCCTTATGGTGTTTGGGCTGAAGATGCCAACGCACACCATGACACCTTTCAGAGTCTGCAGAGTGAGGTGGAATGGCATGAGCTTTATACGGCCAGTGACCCAAAGGGACACCCCAATGCCTGTCAGTTTCTGCAAGTTAGGGTGGGCATTAGAGTTGGAAACCCTAATGCCTCATTAAGGAAGTAAATCGGGGACAGTTGACATCACCTATCTTGATTTCAGCAAAGCCTTCGACAATGTCCAACATAGAAGGCTGATTAACAAGATGGGTAGTCTGATCACGGGCACAAGCTGATAAACTGGGTTAGAAACTGGCTGACTGACAGGAGGCAGAGGGCGTGGTAATGGGATCCAATCTGGGGAGAGGGGATGACCAGCAGGTACCTCAGGGATCAGTCCTGGGACCAGTCCTGTTCAATGTCTTTATTACAGACATTTTGGGAGGGCTAGGAGGAAAGGTCTGTCTGCCTGTTTGCAGATGACACCAATATCTGTAACAGAGTGAATACTCCAAAATGGGTGGAGAAAATGAGCAGGGACATGGAGAGACTTGAAAATGGTCTGAGGAGTAGCAACTGAGGTTCAATGCAAAGAAGTGCAAATAATGTACCTGAGAAGAGGAAACCTGTGGAGAGTTACAGGATGGGGGGTGCTGACGATCACCAAGAAAGAAAGGGATCTAGGAGTTATCAGTCTGATGACCTAAAGGTGTCAAAGCAGAGCACAAATGTTGCAAGGAAGGCCAGTGGCATGCTGGGTGCATAGGTAGATGTATCACTAGCAGAAGGCATAACGTGGTGATGCCATTGTATAATGCACTGGTGAGACCTCACCTACAGTACTGTGTGCAATTCTGGCGGCCATAAATGGGCAAGGACATTGACAGGGTGGAGGCAGTCCACAGGAAAGCAACCAAGATGGTACATGGCTTGCAACACAGAACATATCAGGAGAGATTAAAAGGATCTCATTATGTATGTATTGGAGGTAAGGAGGAGTGGGGAACATGATAGAAACATTCAAGTACCTCAGGGCATAAACAAGGTGCAGAGGTGGACATCTTCCAATGCATCAAATATTCAGCAATGACAAATGCTTTTGTTTATCCTGAAAAAAAGAAACCATCCAGCATTGTCCACTGTGTAACCCTCTCCCAAACAGTATACAGACACTGGGGTGCCCAATCCCCCAGTGTCCTTATCTGTCCATCCATTGTTGTCCATTATGTAGCCCTCATCCCCAAACAGTATACAGACTCTGAGGTTGCCCAATTCCCCAGTGTCCTCATCTGTCCATCCATTATTGTCCACTGTGTAACCCTCCCCAAACAGTATACAGACACTGGGGTGCCCAATCTACTAGTGTCCTCACCTGTTCAGCAAACTCCTAAAAGAAAAACTCTCTTGTTTTTTTTTCCTCCATCGTTGTCTGTTGCACTGTTACCCAACCTCACACCCTCCCACTCAGGACCCACCACCCCACATCTCCCCATCCCATATTTACCCACTGGAGGTCAGTCACTGTAATCTTCCTTGGACTGGAAGCATGTCTTCCTCTTCAAAGCCCAACCGAACTGAGGTAAGTGCTTCAATGTATTTCAGTGGGGTTTTAAGTCAATGTATTTCAATTGGGTTTTGACTTAGTGGCATAACTTGGTCATTTTAAATATTTTGCCCAACATTTTCAACATATATGTTTTCTGGGATCCCACCTCATGAACAATTTCACTAAAGCAATTTTCAAACATCCACTTCCTCCCATGACACCAGTGCACACGATGAACATTCAGCATTGACAAATGCTTGTTTTTTTCAAAAGTCCCCTCTTACAGCACACACTCTGCTTCTTTGCTCCCTTGTATTTCTTTATTTTTTATACTGCAGGGCTCAAAGGGAACCAGTTTGTTCTGCTCCAGCATCAGAGAAAACAGAGTGTGAGAGGCAGCAGTATCCTTTTTTTCCATTTAAAACAGGCCAACACTTTGTGAGCCTACAGCTCCATTTTCTTATGGGAGGACTGTGTCTCCCAGCAATCCATGCACTCAGACATGATTGCACATGTGCCATAATGCTTTGGAAGCTCCTTTTTCATGTCACTGTGTTGCTCACGCTCATTCTTCCCCAAAAGGCTGGGGATACCTTAGGATAAGTCCAAAATCTCCTTCAATGTGTGCACAAGTCTAGCCATGTGCTAAAGCAAGGTTGCAAGCCCCAAACTCCAAAATGTCCACCAAAAGCAGCTCAGCACTCCAAGTGCAATAATAACTGAGCAATTCAGTATTTCATTCGAAAGAATGTATTCCTTCACAAGCGAGTTCAATACATACAGCATGCTCGCTTCTTGTTCAAACAGGTGTGCCCACTCAACAAACTCACTCCCCAGTGCTTCATCCAGGGGTGTGTGATCTTCAGGGGTGGAGTGCATTTGTTTAACCCTCCCTAAGTAGCCAAAAATGCCTTAGTATGGAGCCCCCACTGATCAAAGGCAAAGTTAAAATACATTTCAGTGGCTCTGGGGGCTTTTGAACATTGGTCCATGTTTTTACATTATGCAATTTAAATTATCATTAATCAATAATGACCATTTTCTACATAGTAATCAAGTGAAATAATTATAAAGTTAGTGACAAAACATGAAAATTGCATAGAAAGAAGATTATTTAGCCATTTTGAAACTCAAAGGTTAAGCATAACAATTGTGTTTACTTTCACGCTGCTACTTCTTCTATTGTGCTTTTAACCTGAACTTAATTTTAACAAACACTGGTTAAAGTTCTAGTATTATTACTGATCAGTTCAATAATTCCTTTCTTGAATGAGCTAATCAAAATCACAAATACTTAGTACATACAATTCTAGTTATATAAACAAGATTCATAAACCAGTTATGAACATTATTATACTCTTTTAAGCGCAAAAGCATAAAGAAGAGTTTAAATTGTGCCCAGAATTAACAACCTATTAATTCATTTTGTATCAGTTCATGACTTTTCATGTTTAACATGTTTTTGGGCTCAGACAGCATATTACATCAGCCATATGCTATGCAGAAAAAGGGGGATTTTGGTTTGGCATCTTACTTAGAGATTGTCAATTTTCTGAAGTCCATAGAGTGGAAGAATACTTAGGTAGCGATCACTCCTTCTAACTTTCTATTCCATTTTTTAGGTGGATCTACCATCCACAGCATAATTTCTCCAAACTTGGAACTAAAAGAGAGACTAGAAAACAACATTAGTAAATATCAATATGCTGAAGTATTAACATCCTGGTCCTTCTATTTTCTCCTTTTAAAAATGGATTTAAACCCCATTCCATGTTTAATCCATTGGGCTGAACACTATTGAATGTAAAAATCCAATAATTTTCATGCTGTAAGAACTTATTGAGTCTGTCACCCCTTGTGACTTCTCTCCACCTGTTCAATGGCCATGAATTTAGTCCCTTCTGGTTTGCTCTCATGTTTCTCCATGTAGTGCCTAGCTAATGGTTTCTATAATAAGCCTGCTCTTATGTTCCAAATATGCTTTTGTATGTGTTGTTTAGCCGGTCTGATGGTCCTACCTACATTGAGCAAGTTACATGGGCACCAGAGGATATACACTACATAGGTGCTACTGCAGTTAAGAAATGTTCTAATTCTTGCTTCTTCATTGTAACCCTCAAGGTTCAACTTTTGTAGCCTCTTCTTTCACTCTGTAGAGGACTGCAAGCTTTGGATGAAGTTTGGAGCAGATTATGTCTATGTGGGTGGTGAAATCTAAGTGGTTATCTAACCAAATCCCTAGATATTTAAAAGATGGGATATTCGCTAGGAGGGCATTCAGTGTGGTGAAAGTGGGGTGGACTGGAGGGTAGCCAGTTTTGTCTGGTGCTGAAAGTCATGATAATAGTCCAGGAGTCAGGTACATTTATCTATGTGTCTAGGCCCGAAAAGGTTTGATGACTGTTTCTTATGTAAAAGAGTGTAGAATCCATATTTACAACTCTTATTCACTCAGCATTGACCGCTTTTCTTGAAAATGCACTTCTTCAATTAAAAGAATGAACTGTCAGTGAAAATTGTGGATATTTTAATTAATGGCTCCTTCTTTAATTTCATTCTATAAGCTTTTATTGAAGTACTACAGACATTGTAACAAACAGCAACATATGTATCAAAGGCTTAATATTAACGTTATTATTTATTTTATTCTATATTTAACTTGAAACAATCAACTTTTTATGTTTTATGAACTTAAGTACAACAATCAGTATTCTTGTTCATTGTCTTCATTATCTGACATTTTAAGCAAATCTGTCTCATCAATATTGATATCACAGTCACTGTCGTCATCTTCTTCATTTGGATCATTGTCATGTTCATTCAATTGTTCACTTAAGACTGGTGGTACAACGTCACATGTGAACCACGTTGGCTTTGTGTGCCATTCTCCAGGTCCAGCCATTGTCCTCTGGCTTCAGTAGTGTCATTTCTGGTTTGTCTGCATTTTTCCATAACAATGAAATGTAATTTGCACAGCAGATGTGTTGTGTTAGAGTTTATTTCCATGGTGGCAGCGAGCTTGCATCTGCTCCTTTGATGTTTTCTAAGGGTGCATCTTTGTCACTCAGATGATACATGACGTTGAACATACTGTAGCGGCTGTGTTGACACTTTACTTTCTGTCCATACAAGGTACACACAAAGCTCTCAATTTTATCCTCAGTTTCTTTAGACAAGTGTGGACATCCCAGTTTTCCAAATGCCTGTGTGTACTCTGTATTCTTTTCCATAATTGTTAGAGGTTGCACCTTTCCTTGCCTTTGAATGCTGGTGAATAGTCACACCTCTCAGTGCATGGAGACCTGGTTGAACTGCACACACAGGTCTGCCTAACTCTGCTGACAAGCGGATACATCTGTGAATCTGCTTGTGTTATTCCCTGAGTGGCCAGCGCTCATGTGCAGTTTGAGATTATCGCTAGACTTGCGTGATACAGCAGAATGACCAGAATATTGGTAACGCCTACCCTGACCACTACATGCACATCTTCACCCTCATTTTGACTGCAGATGTAGTGTATGTGTTGCATGATTCTTGTGTCTGCTTCTATGAGTTTGCTTTTTAGGGCCTTGCACTCTAGTCTGAGCATACATCCAGCTTCCACTTTGTACGAGTAACAAGTTTCTCCTACTGCATACATGAGCTTTTTATCACCTAGAACTACACAGTACACATCAGAATTCTATGCTGTAGCTAGAAAACCTAGGAGTGCCATCTTGAATGAAGATGAAGACAGGGATCCAGCAAAGTCTCTTGGTCACCCTTGGTCAGGACCAGTTATGAGATAGGAGAGTGGAGCAGTGCTATGCTTTCCTCTCCTCTGTTGTTCAAGACCTTTGATTGATGGTAACTTGTAACAGTCACAGATAAGGGGACTTAATTTGCGGAAATACAGCAAACAAAAGACAGGATGGTTTTTGCCAAACCGTGGAATGCTGGTGGCAGGTTTGTAAGACTTCTGATCAAGAACATGGCATCAACCACAATGGCATTTACAGCATCAGGGTGGGTACTTTGAACTCTGGTCTCAAGTTTCTTCAGCAGTGTTAACTTCATTGTTGTGTTCATTGATCCATCAACATTTTCTAAGGAGAAGGGGTAGGCAAACACCATCTTAAGTTCAACTGATGAAGTCGCAGATAGATATAGCAAAATGTCCAAAAAGTCTTGAGTTACTTTCAATGTGACGATTTTCTTGTCCTTGTTCTTAATCTCACCTTCTTTGCATCATATGCAAAGTACTTCAATTTGTATCTTTTGATGGGTTCCTTGAACCTACTGCTTTTGGTAATGCATTCTTCTCTAAACACATGATACATCTGAGTACATATCTCAGTAACCTGTAACACTTTGTTTGCTACCTCTTGTGATACTGCTTTTCCACTACCTATTCAATAAAGATTGCTGTCCTCAAATGTGTTGAGCTGCTTGTGCTGTTTGTGCTTCCTCCAGTCAGCCTGTTTCTGTAGCAAACTTGATGATTGTACCCGCTTTCTACTTTTGGTATCAAATATGATACCATCTTTGAGGTGATCCATCAGTTTTGACTGCTAGCTCTGTGGGTCGTAATTTGTTGCACATCCCCTACATTCCAAAAGAATGTCCATGTACCTTTGTATAGACAGCAATGATTCTTCTTGCATTCCATTAACAATGATGCACTACACATACTAACAAGTCTGGAAAACGCAACCTGGTGACAAGTCTGGAAAAGGCAACCTGGTGGCTGTCCATCATGACTGTATTCACATTTTGTACCTGTGCACTTTATTCATTCTGCCTTTTTACTACTTGTTCTTACAGCTGCTGTGGTACTTCAGTTCTTTGGCTATAAGATCAATACTGACTACCATCATATCCATTTGTCGATTGCCCATTTCTTTGATGCATTTTCCATGCTGTCCACTGCCCGTAGTTACGCATGTTGTAGGATATTCAAAAGTCTCCTTTGACCCTTAGGATTCCTTTTCTAGTATGATTTGCAAAATACATATTCATTTGGGAATATGCCTGATGTAGATGCTACAGATTCAGATAGAGCACTATAAACTTGGCAGTAAAGCAGTTTTGCTGGATAACTCTTTATGATGTCTTTTCTAAAGTTTTATCAGCTGCAAGTTTCACCGAACTCTTATATGCAATGAAGTTCTTACAGCAGATATAATGATACCCATGGATGCTGGAGTAACGCTCAGGCAATTCAAGACACACTATGTTATACTGTGACAGTTTTGACTAGAACACCTTTCGTTTGCATCAACTACTTTCTCCCAGTGAGCATCATCAAAAGGTAGCGGGTCTCCATGATCTGTGCTAACTTCTGGATCAGTGTGTAGGATGTATCGCCTCTGCAGTTTGTGAGAAGTCTTGATAGCCATATCCAAAATATTAAATAAATTACATTAATGACTAAGTAAACCAAGTCTATTAAATAAATTAGACAAATTAAATAAATAACTAAGTAAACTGAGTCCATTACATAAATGTAAAACTTTTGGTTACTTTTAAGAAAGTGCATTTTCCAAGAAAATGTACAACTATGGATGAATACAGTTGTAAATCTGAATTCTACACACTTTTATGTTTGCTTGCACGCATGCAAGAAACATAGTGCCATCATCGGAGTTTTCGGAGGTGTGTCAGCCCTCTTCCAATTCAGTCAGTGTGTTTGCAGGCACGGCTGCAGTTCTCCATGCCTGCTGTAGCTGTCTATGACAGCTCCAAAATGCAGTGGCATACAGTTGAAAGGGGAGCTATGCTTCAGTGAGCAGCAATCAGATATCACCTGCTCATACGTGCTCCCCTACACACACACACACACACGCATATTAGTGCACCCCCATGCACACACTGTAGCCGACAGGGTGCCCAATCCCCATCGGCTGTGCTATGCCCCCCAGCACAGTTACATAGGTCACGCTGGGTGCCCACCCCAGCATGGCCGCGACATTATCATAGCCGACGGGGTGCCCAATGCCCTGTCGGCTCCACTGTTTCTCCCCAGTACACAGGGGTGCCACGCTGGGCCCACCCTGGCGGTAACAACACAGCCTCTTATTGCCAGCGGGTGCCCAATCCCGTTGGCTCCATCGCCCCCACCAGTTGTCCTTGTGCACACTGGGAGCCCACCCCAGCGTGGCAAACGCCCCGCCATCATCTAAACAAAAACACCTGTAACTTAAAAACGGTCCCTCGCAGCCTCTGCCCCACCCGCACTCACCCACTGTGCACCCTGCCTCCCCACACCCCCACCCCATACTTACCTCCGGACTCCGCGCAACGCCTTCGTGGACCAGGAACACGCCTGCACTCTTCAAAGCCGACCGCGAATTGAGGAAATGCTGGTAAGCTGTATAATGTCATGAATAGGGTTTTTCAACTTTGCTGCATATCTCAGGCATTTTGGAATTTCTGCACCAAATTTTCAACATGGGGTTTTGGGACCCCTTCTCATGAATGCTGTCACTGTCATGGCGTTATTCGGTCAAGGGTGATTTCGCAGTCACTGCGTGAAATCACCTTTCAGGACCGAATAATGAAACAACACTGCCAGTGCTTATAAGGTGGGCTCAAGCAGCCTATTTTAAAAATTCTAAAATGACTGTTTTAATAAGCGCAAGTGCCATGCAGTTCCTATGCAGGCTCGTAAGTTCACGACTTTTCAATATTTTCACTCCAGATTTTCAACATTGTCATTTTACTACACCTTCTTATGAGTAGTACAGCTGTCATTTTTCACATCTCACCCAAAATGTGTTTCACCATGTAGCACAAATGGCGCAGTCGGTGTGTGAAATCAATGTATGGGACAAATTAAGAAAATCACAGGACACTGTTCATGAGCAGAGGTCTTAAAATAGCTATGTTGAAAATTTAGTGAAAAAATTCCTAAAATGACTGTTTTACGAGCGTAGTCAGCAGTTCCTACGCACACTGTAAGTTTGCAAATTTTCAATATTTTCACTCCAGATTTTCAACATTGCCATTTTTACCACACCTCCTTATGAGTTGTACAGCTGTTTTTTTCACATCTTGCCCAAAATGTGTTTCCGCCCATGTAGCACACAATGGCGCAGTCAGCGTCTGAAATCAATGTACGGACAATTAAGAACATCACAGTGACACTGTTCATGAGCAGAGGACTTAAAATGGCTATGTTGAAAATTTGGTGAAAAAATTCTAAAATGACTGTTTTACTGACATGCGCTGCACAGTTCCTCACGTACCTGTAAGTTTCAATATTTTCACTCAGATTTTCAACATTGCCATTTTATTACACTTCCTTATGAACAGTACAGCTGACATTTTTCACATGTCACCAAAAATGTGTTTCATGTAGCGATAAATGGTGCAGTCGGGTGCGAAGCAATGTTTGGGACAGATTAAGAAAATCACAGTTACACTGTCCATGAGCAGAGATCATAAAATGGCTATGTTGAAAATTTGGTGACAAAGTCCATAAACTGACTGTGTTACGAGTGAGCATTGCACAGTTTCCACGCACCGTGAAGTTCATGACTTTGTAATATTTTCAATCCAGATTTTCACCAGTGGCATTTTTCCACACTTCCTTATGAACAGTACAGCTGTCATTTTTCACAACATGGCCGAAATGTGTTTTCACACTTAGCGCAGAGATGCGTGGGTCGCTGTGGGAAATCATTGTAATGGACAGATAAAGAAAAATCACAGTGACACTGTTCATGGTCGGAGGTCCCAAAATGCCTGTGTTGACAATCTGCTGTAAAAATCCCCAAACTAATTACATTACGGGTGTGCGTTGCACAGTTTCTATGCACACTGTGACTTCACCACTATTTTAAATATTTTTACTGCACATTTGCAACATTGCCATTTTTACACCTCCCATGAACAGTACAGCTGTTATTTTTACATCCTGTTAGAATGTTTTTGCACCTGTGGTGCTAAATGCCATAGTCGCTGTGCATAAGCAGCTTCGTTAACAAACTGATATTGCTACTGTTCATGAGGTGGGGTACAAAAACCATGTTGAAAATTTGGAGTGAAAATACCAACGAACCTGAGGTATTAGGGTTTCCAACCATAATGCCCAACCCTGTAGAGAATGACAGGCATCAGGGTGTGACTTGGGATTCTTGCCTGTAATGCTCATACCATTCCACACCCTGCAGCCAGTGAGAGGCATCGAGGTATGCCTTGGACTCTTCGGCCCCAAAGTTCACCCCATTCTCCATACCGCACCCATCTCACCGAGATTTCTGATGGAATGGGTGCGATAAGGGCCAAAGACCCTACAGCACATCGTGGACACTTGTCAGTGTCTGCAAGGTACGGTGTGGTGAAATGGTGTGGTCGTTATGCCTGATGACCCAAAGTCACACCCCAATGCCTCTCACTCTCTGCAGGGGTGGTGGGTTGGCTTCAGTTCAATACTGCTGCCATTCCTATTATGCAGCTCTGTAACTTCCACACTACCAATGCCAGCAAGCAAACATTCGCATTGACAAATGCTTGTTAACATGAGAAACAGCCATCAAACCTTTTGAGCCCAGACACATAGATCAATACACCTGGCTCCTGCTCTAGAACAGTTTTTAGTGTTGAGTTTTAGTTGGTTTGACTGAAACCACGCCTGCACTCTGTCAAAGTCTTGTTGGAGAGGGATTGCACGCTCAGGAAGAGGGCCAGAGGTGAAGATGACAGTATTGTTAGGATACATGTGCATTTGGGAGGAGTTGCAGATGGAAGGAGGTCATTTATAAAAGGTAGAAGAGGATGGGGCCTAAGATAGAGCCTTGGGGACCACAGTAAGGATAGGAAGAGGGGAGGAAAGTATGTTGCCTAATTGGACAGATTGCTGCTTAACATGTAGATAGGAGCTAAATCAGTTAACAGTGTGAGCTGCAAGACCAGCAGATTTTGGTTTGTGTAGCAGAAGGGGTGTGGAGACAGAATCAAAGGCCTTGGCAAGATCTATGAAGATGGTGGCTGTAATGTGACTCTGATCCATAGCAGAAAAATGGAGTCTGTGACCGCATTAATGAAGAGATTGTCAAATGCTATTTTCTAAACCCAGACTGCACTGGTGAGAGAGTGTTTTAGAGGATAGATGATCAGAAGGCTTAAAGTGTATGAGTGACTCATGAGTTTGGCATGGAAAGAGAGAAGTGATATGGGCCTGTAGTTTCTGGGATGGAAGGGCCACCCCTTTTGAAGAGGTAGCATTTTGGCAAACTTCCAAACTTTAGGGACAGTGGAGGTTGAGAGGAGAGGTTAAGTATGTGGGCTAGAGGGAGGTTATAGCAGTGGCAGAGATATGAAGGATCCTATGGTGGAGCCAGTCAGGGCTGGTTTTGGAACAGTTTAGAGCAGAGAGATCAGCATAGACTTCCTGAGGGGAGACCAGAGGGAAGACGAACGAGGCATAGGGTGTGGTAGAGTCTGATGGGGTGGGCAGGGATGGTCAGGTAAAGCGTCCATGGTGAAGAAATTGTTGAAGATCTCAGCTACAGGAGAGGGATCAATGACTAGATAACCATCAGTTCTAAGGATAGGGAAGGCCTGTTGCGCTGCAGAATCTAGGAGCCGAATGCATAACTTTCCAAAAGGAAGCTGGAGTGTTGTGAACAAATTGTAGAAGAGACTTGAAGTAATTAGCCTTGGTAAGGTGGATGGCTTTGGTACAGTTGTATCTAAGTGATCTGTAAGTATGTAGGCCATCCTGAGATAGGGATGCTTTGTATTTCAAACAAGCTTTGTCCCTAGATATGCATTAGCCAGGAGGTCAGCTGTTATCCAGGGGTTATAGTGACGTTGACTCTGACTTTCTTTAAAGGGGCGTGGGAGTTCCAGATATTGACAAGTGTGTTAGAGAAGAGGGACAGGGCAGAGTCAATGTCCTGGAACAAGAATACAGGCATCCAAACTGCCTGGGTGAGATCCTGGAGGATGGCTGCTGTGTCCAGGGTGTGTAGTGGAAGAGTCCAAATGTATTTGAGGGCAGCAGAGGGAAGTGAATCTTTCTATTACAATATGTGATACTGTGGTCACTTAGGGCATCTGAAAGGACACCTGCTGCTACAATGTGGTGGATGTATGAGGAGAGCACCCAATTAAGCAGGGAGTGGTTTTGGGAGCGAGGGTTTAATCAGGTGGGTTCATGGATCAGCTAGGTGAGATTAAGGGACTCAACCCTGAGGAGAGAGGGCTTTGAGGAGGAGGAGGTGAGCCAGTCCAGGTTAAAGTCACCTAAGAGCAAGAGTTCACTGCTTACTGTGTGAGAAGTGATAGAGGAGATGGTGGTGAAGAGAGAGTCAGAAGAAATTTTGGGTGGGGCATAGAGTGTGCCAACATAGAATAGAGTGGAGTGGAGGAAGAGAGGGATATTAGGGCTTACTATGAATTCATAGGTGGAAGGGCAGGATTATTTAAAGGAGGTGGTGCAGGAGAGACACTGTCTGGTGTACAAGTCTACACCTCCACCACGCTTGCTGCGATCCTGCCAGAAGAGACTGAAATCAGGGATCACGAGAGAGGAATCGGGAATTCTGGCAGAGAGCCAAGTTTCTGTAACACAGAGAATATCTGGGGGGTAGGGTTATCCATACTTTCAGGGCATCAATTTTGGAAGGAGACTGCTTGCATTTAGGTGAAAAATATGAAGGCCATTGGGCAGGAGTGTAGGTGTGGAGATCTGGAGATCAGGGAGAGGTGGTTTGTCTGGACCGTAGGGGGGTTTTGGGAATGGTCTGAGTTGGATTTTTCATCTCCAGGAGAAGCAGGAGTAGGAATAGGAAAGTGTGAGGGGTACTTTTAATTTCATTTTTTATTTTTATACTTGGTAGTAAGGTGAGCAAAAATGCCCATTTTCATAAGCGCCAAGTGTAACATACAATACAGAAGTTGACATAATACAAAATTTAGTCACATACATACAAAAAAATACAACATTTTATTACAAAGACTTACAATCACAGGCATTGGAAGTTTCTAACGAGGACATTAATTTTTTTATGGCTGTGGGCAGAGCCTACAGCCTGCCTTGCTATCTGTAGCTTGAAAATAGATTATGGTGGAACACATTTTTTGACTTTTCAAAGTAGCCTTTATATCTACAAATCAATGATGCTGACTATAATAAATACTCCTTCTTTCTGTTTAGAATGTTGCAGACATAACTCCAAGCTGCTTATCAGATGGCCACTAGGAAACTGAAACAGCTTGTTAAATATTGGTTGCCTATTAAACTGGAGATTTGTTTACCTCTTCAAATGCAACAACTTGCACATTTAAATGCCTAGTATTTAAACATTTTTCTACTAATCTCAGTCAGGCATGAATATCTTTCAAGAAAGATTCATGCCCTGAAATGTTACCCTTTCCTAGCAAATTTATAGAGATGTATACTGTTTTTAACCCCTCAAGATCTGTCTGATAAAATGCCATGTCTTCAGTGAACTACCCAGACTAAATATATACATTTCTTTGACAGCAAGGGCTGTGTCTGCTTCCCAAACATAAAGATAAGAGATACTGATATATCTTATAGTAAGTGTGTGTGTGTGTGTGTGTGTGTGTGTGTGTGTGTGTGTGTGTGTGTGTGTGGGGAGGGGTGGAGAAACAGTCAAGCCCCTGGAAAGGGAGACCTCATCTAATGAATTAACTGCTGACAAACCATGAGTGAGAAATTCATCTGTATAATCTGATTCCTTAAGTTCCCATATAGAGTTATAAAAGTTAGTCAAAACAACTGAGAAAGAAATTTGTAGGGGGCAACAGTTGAGTTTTTCTTGTGTTTTGACCTCCAACTGTAGGCTGTGGAACATAAATGTATTGTTTGTGGTTAGAATGAGCAGTTTAAACAGTAAGAAGGTCTGAATAGTAATATCTTAATTTACAGTATTAGTAATGTAATCGTGCATAATTTCTATAAATAAATGTGAAGTCTGATAATAATGTAGCCAGGGTATGTGTTAACTTGCTTTGATCTCTCACAACATGTAGTAGTAGGAAATATTTTATTCAGAAAATTCAGAAAAGGATAGCCCAGTTGAGCCGAGGCTCATTTTCAATGGGGCCAATGTATAAAATAAACAAATAGTTACATAGAATACGTATATAAATACAAACATAGTCAAATACAATATACAACATGTATCAAAAGATATAATATTGTACATGACAGACATAGATGTTTTTCAATTAATTACAACAAACATTAGGCATTTCAACACTTTTATGAGCCAAGATCTTATTTGATGCCAAGATGGAGGAGATATAGACTTGATATAAAATGTGCTATTTTTGAGAAAATGAAAGAGATCGTGAATTTATTAGGAGGAAAATTATTGTTTGGATACATAGATATATAGACACTGTTAGCAGATAAGGGCCTATGGCCCACCAAGTCTGCCCATTTGAGCTTGTAAGTTCCTTTGTGTATTTCTATATTATTATTTTATATTTTTGGGAGGGTCATGTAGACTAGATATTATTCCTGAAATGTCAGAGATCTTCCTGGGAAACTTGCAAGATACTGGTATATAACTATACCATTTACAAAATTCCTGAACAAACAACTGGAAACAGAAGACTATTTTTGTCAATTTATAATATGATGTACTGAGTGTATTTGCTGAGTTGCTGGATCAGGGCCTTGAAGAAAATGCTAACATTTACTTAACTCATTCAAGAGTCCATCAGGTGGACAGAAAAAGTCTATGAGAACTTTTCCTGAAAACTAACAACTATAAGATGCAAAATTAGCATGCTGCGCTGCGGTGTGTGTATTTACAAGGATTTGAGTCTGCCACTGTGGGGAAAACACAGGAAAAATGAAGGCTTCTTGCAGGAAATGGTTATTTGGATCTGGGAGCACTGAATATTTCTTGTCCTATATTTTGTATCCTGGATAGGGCAGGAGATGCTACATCTCATCTTCATTTACATTTTGCACTGTATTTACTCAGGCTGTCCCAGATTAGATGCAATATCTTGTTTTCAGTGGAGTCATGGTTTTACCATTTTATAATGCATTTATTCAGGGTTCCTAGTCCAGGGCCCCATATTTAAAGAGATGCATGTGTCCTGATATAAAAGAAAGATGTGCCACGAACTCCAACAATGCATAGCAATGCGATATTCAAATGTGTGGGATGCACCAGCTGCAAGGGAATGGGCCAGGCACACACAAAGGAATTGCCATGCAGTTGAGAAGGCATTCCCATGCATATGTCGTGCTGTGGCATATTCAGTAGGAATGCACCCCTGGCAATCCAGAGCACCACAGCCCACAGATAGGCCATGAATAGCTGGCCTAATCCACCCACAGGTGGGCTGTGAATGTTCACCCAGGTGCACAGCAGCCTGGCAGCCCTGGTGGATTAGAGGTACCCCCTCCATCCCCAGTTTATCCAACTCCATCCTTGAAGAGCTCCATAGTGTAGGGGCTCCCCGAGACCCGATTGCACCAGAGGAAACCATGGTCCATATCCATAGCATAGAGGCCTCCCACCCACCCACCACACCTGTATGCAGACACCGCTACTCCCCATACCTGGCCTGTTGCAGAAACTGGCACTTCCTCCACACCTGCCATGGCCAGCTGTTGACTGCACTGAACCTGGGCAGGAACATACTCTGGAATGACCCAACTGGCTGTGCCGTACGGTAGGACACTATGCAAGCTGCAGACCCACCAGTGTATGCAGCCATATGTATGTCCCTGGCAAACTGTAAGAGGGAACTTACATACCTCCAATGCATGCCTTTGCTAATGCAGTATCTTCCTGCTGTCATACACTGCTGCAAGTCCACAATCTTCCCGTTCCCTCTGTAACATGCCACCCTTCAGACTGCTAATGTATCCGGGTGCCATAAGTGCGGTATCCTGCAATGCCATTTGCAGTGTACACTTCAGGCTATGGATAGTTCATCCAGTTCCCCAATTGTACCACTAGCTCGCTAATTCCGCAATTCCAACCTTTCCATCCTGACGCCACCATGTTTCTACCCTGGCTCACTCTTCCCTATTAATTCTTTCTGCTGCACCCACCCTTCCCTGTCTACTCCAGCCTGGCTAAAGTCCCACCCCATCCATAGCAGTGTCCCAATTATCCACCCTCCTCCGTTATTATCATAATAAACAAGCACACGACAGCCATTGTCACTTTCTGTGGTTTTAGCTCAATTTTTCCCCAGTCGTCAGTAATATATCCTCCTCTTCTTTACCTCTCTAACCTGCCACCCCACATGGCCTCTTTCCCTATATGTGTAGTTGCCGGGCTGCCTCACTCAAAAGATCTCTGCTTATAACCCCTGTATGCTTATGGTTGATTGTGCATCTGCTGACTTTCTTCAATTGTAAAATAATGCTGTTTTTTTATTTCAACCTTGTACTGTACTGTATACACTGTATATACTTTTTCTTCCTTGTATATTATTGCATTTGTATGCCTGCTTCTGTACTGTACTTTGATTTATTCATGACCAGGTCCACCTTGCAAATGAGCCTTGCTCAATGGTGTCCACCTGGATAAATAAAGATTTTGATTGATTGATTAGAAACAAATGGGAGTTCGGCTGTAACATGCCTGTTTTGGGACCTGTGTGAATGGGTGGAGCACTGAGCACTGTAACAGCACCAGGATGATGGATCTGCATGTGAGTGCCTGAGATGTATGGCAACTGGGCATTATCACCCACACACAGCTTGTGCCTATGCATAACACATTCCAGCATCCTACTGTGAGTGTTCTGCCATCTGCTGATACAGTGGTACAATCACATCAAAGAGCCAGTCATAGCAATGGGATGGGCTGGGGGCCAGGGAGGGGTGTCTGTGCAATGTTGAGGGAATGAGGGGCCACCTACACTATGGACATTGACTTTAGGTGTATTCAGGTGCAATCAGGGATGGCATCGGGTCCCTACAGTATGGAACCTATAGAGGCTGAATTCCAGCACAATCAGGGCTGGTAGAATGGGTGGGGGTGCCACTTTACCACCAAAGACTTCAGGGGTCTGTCCCACATAGGAGTGATCGGGGTCAGGGCTTGGGGGCAAGAGCTGCTCCGTACATTCATCCCTGTGCCAACATGCAAATGGGCCAGTAATGAGTGTGCATAAGGCCACTTTGCAACTTGCATGCTCAATTAGTACATTTGCATTCCTGGGCTGAATATCACCCATGGGGCTGTGCGTGCATACTGGTATGTACACATTCCCTGAAAGGTATTCAGTCAGAGTTGCCCTGATGCACCTGATTTGGTGGGCTATCTGCACTGCGACTCCGTCCAGGGTCACATTTTCAGCAGGTACAATGAAGCCCACCAGGATGAAGTGCAGTATCACAGGTTTACTGCATGACAAAGGGATTAACTCCTTTGAAACTGTATTGTTTGCTGCAGTAACTCTACTGCAGAATTCTTCAGTGCAGCCTTCATCCTGGAGGGTTTCCACTCTATGCACACCCTGTACTGGTGATGCTTTCTCTTGAATATTATATCAGTGCCAACCAGCACACCCTCTTGCACAATGTGTCTTTCTGCTTGTGCATCAGTCCAGCACTTAATATGTCCCCCAGATGTAAAATATTGTTTTGGTGCATTCTGATTTTACACAGTGCAGCATAATATTGTATAGATGTAGAGCCCCACTGAAAATAAGATGTCATTTCTTCTGTGAACTATCCAGGTTAAATATATAGCAATCAGCAGGCATATTCTAGGAAAACACATTGTACAAATGTGTAAAAGGAAGACCACACTGAAACTGCCTCTCCACAGATCTGCATTGTGCAAATTCATTAGAAATAATGGGTAAAGCATCCTAAAAGCTGTCCACAGTCATATTGGCTCTGACCAGAGTTTGTTAAATATGTGGAGTAAAATTAAGAAATGAATTGGGACTGAATTAAAAAAGGAGCATGATATGCCTTTAGGGGTCATGGAGGGAAGGGAGGGAGGTTTTTGTGCAGCAATGCAATAATTCAAGTTTTAGATGGGGAGAGGAAGCAACCTGGTGGATGGTAGTAGTTATGGGGAGAGGCTGAGGAGAACAAGGTGTGTGCAGAGGGAGGGGTAGTTAATGGGTGGGTGAGGGTGAAGTATGGGCAGTGGGAAAGGTGGAGTCAGTTGACATGGAAAGGTGGGGTAAGAGCTTGCTTCTCTTGTGAATCCTGCTATGTGTTGTATACCTCTACCCTGTAGCATTGCCTTATACTGTGCATACTATCCCACCCAAGGACCTCCTTGCAAATAAGCATGCTCAAGAGAGTCTTTTCCTGAGAAATAATAAATATAATAAAACACAAGCCACCTATCAATTCCATGCAAATTCTGGGAAGGAAAGTATCTTGAGAAATGATTTGGGTATGTTAGAACCCCATACAGGGTCAATAACCCACCCAAACTAAAATACATCCTGTAATACTTTTTTATCTTATTCGCTTTTTTTGTATTTTAGCTACTCCAAATGTTGCCTTTCATGCATGCGTTGCAGATTTCCAACACCCTAAAGCCTATGAAGATCTTATGAAGTATACTGAAGTTCTGTTGAATGATGGAGACGGTTATTACAAAAATCTTGGTGTTTTCATAGCTCCTGTCACTGGAGTTTATGTTTTCACTTACTCTGCACTTGCACAGGCATCTGCTCCATACACTACTAATGGGCACTGGTGAATAGCATTTGTCAATGCCGAATGTTTGCTTGCTGGCATTGGCATTGGTAGGGTGTGCCTTGGTCGTCAGGCATATCGGCCACGCTTATTTCACCGACACCCTGCCCTGTAGACACTCAACAAGTGTCACGGTGTGCCTGGTCTTTGGCCCTTATGTTCACCTTTATTTCATCAGGAAATACAGTGAGATGGGTGCAGTATAGGAGAAGGGGGTGAACTTTGGGGTCAAGAGTCCAAGGCACACCTCGATGCCTCTCACTGGCTGCAGGTGTGGGTGGGGTGGAATGGTATGAGCATTACAGGTGGCAATCCCAAGTCACACCCATGATGCCTGTCAGTCTCTACAGGTGGTGTGTTATGATCAGAAACACTAACGCCTTCAGGCGCTCGCTGGTATTTACCCAAATTTTCAACATGGTTTTTTGTCATCCCACCTTATGAACAGTGGTAATATCAGTTTGTTAGCCAAAGCTGATTTTGCACAGTGACTACGGCATTTGGCACCACAGGTGCGAAACACATTTCGAACAGGATGTGAAAATGACAGTTGTACTGTTCATGGGGAGGTGTAAACAAGCATTTGTCAATGCCGAATGTTTGCTTGCTGGCATTGGCAGTGGTAGTGTAGAAGTTACAGAGCTGCGTAATAGGAATGGCAGTGAAGTATTGAACTGAAGCCAACCCCACCACCACCCTGCAGAGAGTGACAGGCATTGGGGTGTGTCTTTGGGTTGTCAGGCATAACGGCCACGCCATTTCACCACACCCCACCCTGCAGACACTGACAAGTGTCACGGTGTGCCTGGGGTCTTTGTTCTTGCGCGCACCCATTCCATCAGGAAATATGGTGAGATGGGTGCGTATAGGAGAATGGGGTGAACTTTAGGTCAAGAGTCCAAGGCATACCCGCTGCCTCTCACAGGCTGCAGGTGTGGAATGGTATGAGCATTACAGGCAAGAATCCCAAGTCACACCCTGATGCCTGTCATTTCTACAGGGTTGGGCATTATGGTTGGAAACCCTAATACCTCAGGCATTCGTTGTATTTTTCACTCCAAATTTTCAACATGGTTTTTGTGACCCCACCTCATGAACAGTGGCAATATCAGTTTGTTAGCCGAAGCTGCTTATGCACAGCATACGTGCATTTAGCACCACAGGTGCAAAACATTCTGAACAGGATGTAAAAATGACACCTGTACTGTTCATGGGGAGGTGTAAAAATGGCAATGTTGCAAATCTGTAGTAAAATATATAAAAAACTGGTGAAGTCACGAGTGTGCATAGAAACTGTGCAACGACACCCGTAATGTAATTAGTTTGGGGATTTTTCAGCAGATTGTCAACACAGGCATTTTGGGACCTCCGATCATGAACAGTGTCACTGTGATTTTCTTTATCTGTCCCAACAATGATTTTCCACAGCGACCATGCATCTCTGCGCTGAAAGTGTGAAAACACATTTCGCCATGTTGTGAAAAAGGACAGCTGTACTGTTCAGAAGGAAATGTGGAAAAATGCCACTGGTGAAAATCTGGACTGAAAATATTACAAAGTCATGAACTTACTAGGGTGCATGGAAACTCGCGCAATGCTCACCGTGAACACAGTCATTTTATGGATTTTGTCACCAGATTTTCAACATAGCCATTTTATGACCTCTGCTCATGAACAGTGTAACTGTGATTTTCTTAATCTGTCCAAACATTGCCTTACACCGACTGCATCATTGTGCGCTACATGTGCGAAAACACATTTTGAGTGACATGTGAAAAATGTCAGCTGTACTGTTCATAAGGAAGTGTAAAAAATATCAATGTTGAAAATCTGGAGAGAAAATATTGAAAATTCGAAACTTATGAGTGTGTGTAGGAACTGCGCACGACACTCGTAAAACAGTCATTTTTAGATTTTTCACCAAATTTCAACATAGCCATTTTAAAACCTCTGCTCATGAACAGTGTCACTGGGATTTTCTTAATGTGTCCCATACATTGATTTCAAGACACCGACTGCGCCATTGTGCGCTACATGGGTGGAAACATGTTTTGGGCAAGATGTGACAAATGACAGCTGTACTGCTCATAAGGAAGTGTAATAAAATGGAAGTGTTGAAAATCTGGATTGAAAATATTGAAAATTAAGAAACTTACGAAGCATGCGAGAACTGCGCAACGACGTAGAAACAGTCATTTTTGGAATTTTCCACCAAATTTTCAACATAGGCTTTCTGACAGCCCACCTTATGAACAGTGGCAGTGTCGTTTTGTCACTCAGTCCCAAAAGGTGATTTCACACAGTGACTGTGAAATCACCCTTTGGGGCCGATTAACGCCATGACAGTGACCTCATTCATGAGAAGGGGTCCCAAAACCCAATTTGAAAATTTGGTGCAAAATTCCAAAAATGCCTGAGATATGCAGCAAAGTTAAAAAACCCTATCTATCCCATTATACAGCTTACCCGCATTTCTCAGTTCGTGGTCGGCTTTGAAGAGTGCAGACGTGTTCCTGGTCCACCAAGATCGCGCGCCGAGGTCCGGGTAGGTATGGGGTGAGGGGGTTGTGGGGAGGCAGGTGTGCAGTGGGTGGGTGCGGTTGTGGGAGGGGGCAGGGAGAAGTCTGATGGACAGTTTTATTTGCAGGGTTATTTTAGTACTGAGACGACGAGGACGTTTGCCACACTGGGGTGGGCTCCCAGCGTAGCAGCTGAAAGGCTATTTGGGCGTGGAGCTGGGGGATTGGGCACCCCGCCGGTTAACACAGTTTGCCACGCTGGGGTGGGCTCCCAGTGTGGCACCTGGATGCTTGGGCGGAGAGACATTGGAGCCGACGGGGATTGGGCACCACCATCGGCGACAGCATCTGTTGCCATGCTGGGTGGGCTCCAGCGGAGCTCCCTGTACTCTGGGGAGAGACAGTGGAGCTGGCGGGGATTGGGCACCCCGTCAGGCTATAAATGTGGCATGTGGAAGGCTTTTGGGGAGCGCGCATGGCGATGGGGATTGGGCACCCCGTCTGCTATAGATGCGTTCGTAGGGGCATACGAGTGTGTGTCGTGTGTGTGTGTAGGGGGCGGCGCGGAGCAGGCGATATCTTATCGCTGCTTACCGAAGCGTAGCTCCCCTTCAACTGTACTCCACTGCATTTTGGAGCTGTCATAGACAGCTCAAGCAGGCATTGAGAACTGCGTTGCTCCTGCAAAACACACTGCCTGGAATTGAAGAGGGCTGCCAATCTCCAAAAACTCGAATGATGGCATTATGTTTCTTGCACATGCGCAAGCAAACATAAAATGGCAATGTTGAAAATCTGCAGTGAAAATGGTGAAAAACTGGTGAAGTCACGACTGCAGTAGAAACCGCGCAACGCACACCCTTAATGTAATTACTTTGGGATTTTACAGCAGATTGTCAACACAGGCAGTTTGGGACCTCCACTCATGAACAGTGTCACTATCATTTTCTTAATCTGTTCGAACAGTGATTTCCCACAGCGACTACGATTTCTGCACAGAAAGTGTAAAACACATTTTGATATGTTGTGAAAATGACAGCTGTACTGTTCATAAGGAAGTGTGGAAAATTGCCAGTGGTGAAAATCTGGACTGAAAATATTACAAGTCATGAACTTACGAGGGTGCATGGAAACTGCGCAATGCTGCTCGTAACACAGTCATTTATGGACTTTTGTCACCAAATTTTCAACATAGCCATTTTATGACCTCTGCTCATGAACAGTGTAACGTGATTTTCTTAATCTGTCCCAAACACTGCTTTCGCACACGACTGCATCATTGTGCGCCACATGTGCGAAACACATTTTGAGTGACATGTGAAAATGTCAGCTGTACTGTTCATAAGGAAGTGTAATAAAATGGCAATGTTGAAAATCTGGAGTGAAAATATTGAAAATTGCAACTTATGAGTGTGCGTGGAATGCAAGTAACGCACGTCAGAAACAGTCATTTTGAAATTTTTCACCACTTTGACATAGCCATTTTAAAACCTCTGCTCATGAACAGTGTCACTGGGATTTTCTTAATGTGTCCCATACATTGATTTCAGACACCGACCGCGCCATTGTGCGCACATGGGGGAAACATGTTTTGGGCAAGATGTGACAAATGACAGCTGTACTGCTCATAAGGGAGTGTAATAAAATGGCAATGCTGAAAATCTGGATTGAAAATCATTGAAAATTGCAACTTCACGAGGCGCGGGCGAGAACCGCGCAACTTGACGCCAGAAAACAGTCATTTTAGGAATTTTTCCACCAATTTCAACATAGGCTTTTGACAGCCCACCTTATGAACAGTGGCAGTGTCATTTTATCACTGTCCCAAAGGTGATTTCACGAGTGACTGCAAAATCACCCTTGGGGCCGATTAACGCCATGACAGTGACATCATTCATGAGAAGGGGTCCCAAAACCCCAATTTGAAAATTTGGTGCAAAATTCCAAAAATGCCTGAGATATGCAGCAAAGTTGAAAACCCTATCTATCCCATTATACAGCTTACCGGCATTTCCTCAGTTCGTGGTCGGCTTTGAAGAGTGCAGACGTGTTCCCGGTCCACCAAGATCGCCGCGCCGAGGTCGGGAGGTAAGTATGGGTGGGGGTTTGGGGAGGCAGGGTGTGCAGTGGTGGGTGGGTGGGTGCGGGTTGTGGGAGGGGGCAGGGAGAAGCTCCGATGGACAGTTTTTGATTTGCAGGGTTATTTTAGTACTGAGACAACGATGCTTGCCACGCTGGATGGGCTCCAGCGTGGCAGCTGAAAGGCTATTTGGGGCGTGAGCTGACGTGATTGGCACCCCTCGTCGCCTATAACACAGTTTGCCACGCTGGGGTGGGCTCCCAGCGTGGCACCTGGATGCTTGGGGCGGACAGACAGTGGAGCCGATGGGGATTGGGCACCCCATCGGCGACAGCAGCTGTTGCCACACTGGGGTGGGCTCCCAGCGTGGCACCCTGTACTCTGGGGAGAGACAGTGAGCTGATGGGGATTGGGCACCTCCATCAGGCTATACATGTGGCATGTGGAAGGCTTTTAGGGGCGAGCACAGCTGATGGGGATTGGGCACCCCCGTCGGCTATACAGTGTGTTTGTGGGGGCGCGACGCAGTATGCATGAGGCAGGTGTGAGTAGGGGGAGCGCGATGAGCAGGTGATATCTTATCGCTGCTCACTGAAGCGTAGCTCCCCTTTCAACTGTACTCCACTGATTTTGAGCTGTCATAGACAGCCCAAGCAGGCATTGGAGAACCGCGGTTGTGCCTGCAAACACACTGCCTGAATTGGAAGAGGGCTGCCACACCGAAAACTCGGATGATGGCACTATGTTTCTTGCACATGTGTGCAAGCAAACATAAAATGGCAATGTTGAAAATCTGCAGTGAAAATGGTAAAAAACTGGTGAAGTCACGAAGGATGAAACTGCAACGACACCCTTAATGTAATTACTTTGGGGATTTTTACAGCAGATTGTCAACACAGGCATTTTGGGACCTCCACTCATGAACAGTGTCACTATCATTTTCTTAATCTGTTCCGAACAGTGATTTCCCACAGTGACCACGCATTTCTGCACAGAAAGTGTAAAACACATTTTGGCCATGTTGTGAAAAATGACAGCTGTACTGTTCATAAGGAAGTATGGAAAATGCCAGTGGTGAAAATCTGACTGAAAATATTACAAATTCATGAGCTTAAAAGGATGCGTGAAACAGCGCAATGCTTGCTCGTAACACAGTCATTTTATGGATTCTTTGTCACCAATTTTCAACATAGCCATTTTAAGACCTCTGCTCATGAACAGTGTCACTGTGATTTTCTTAATGTGTCCCAAACATTGATTTCGCACACCGACTGCGCCATTGTGCGCTACATGCCGGAAACACATTTTGGGCGAGATGTGAAAAATGACAGCTATACTGCTCATAAGGAGGTGTGGTAAAATGGCAATTTGAAAATCTGGGTCAAATATAAAAAATTGCGGACTTACAAGTGTCGTAGGAACTGCACAATGCACGTCAGAAACAGTCATTTTGGATTCGCCACCAACAAAGGGTTTTCGGGCCACTTATGAATCAGACACTGTTATTTATCATGTCCCGAAGGTGGTTTCGCTTATGACCGCAAAATCACCTTTCGGGACTGAATAACAAAATGACAGTGCAAGAATTCATGAGGTGGGTCCCAAAACCCCATGTTGAAAATTTGGTGAAAAATTCCAAAATGCCTGAGATATGCATCAAAGTTGAAAACCCTATTTATCCCATTATACAGCTTACAGGCATTTCTCAGTTCGTGGTCGGCTTTGAAGAGTGCAGACGTGTTCCCGCCCACCGAATATCATTGCACCAGACTCCAGAGGTAAGTATAGGGTGAGGAGGTGTGGAGAGGCAGGGTGCGAAGAGGGTGGGCTGGGTGGGGAGGGGTCAAGACAGTTAGTGGGGGAACGCTTTTATTTTCTAGTTTTTTTTTCCTTTTAGGAAGACGACGTGGACATTTGCCACACTAGGTGGGCTCCTGCATGGCAGCTGAAAGTTTTTTGGGGGCAGCGAGCCGACGGGGATTGGGCACCCCTGCCGGCCACAGAGAGGTTTGCCACACTGGGGTGGGCTCCCAGTGTGGCACCTGGAAGGCTGTTTGGGGCAGTGGAGCCAACGGGAATTGGGCACCCCAGTCGGCCTTACAGATTGTTGCCACGCTGGGGTGGGCTGCCAGTGTGGGACCTAAAACTCTGTTGGGGAGCGCAGCAGCCGACGGGGATTGGGCACCCCTGCTGGCCACACTGTGTGTGTGGGGGGCATGAGCATGCTGGAGTGGCTCCCAGCGGGTTACTTGTTTGGGGGAGGAGAGGAGCTATGACACTTCTTTCACTGTAGTGCAGCCGACGTAGCACTTCAGATACACTGACGCAGTATGCAAATTGCCTACATGCTGCAGTGCTTTTCTTCAACTGTAGGTCGCCAGATGTGCAAATGCTGTCACAGACAGCTCTTACATTCATTGGCACGGTAGGGCTGTTCCTGCAAAAGGTAGCAGGCATTGGAAGTAGGGAGGCACACCTATAAATTCTCATATGGTGGCACTATGTTTCTTAGCATGCAAGCAAGCAAACATAAAAATGGTGTTGTCATAAATGATATTAGTAGCAACACTGGAAGTGTCAGTACATTTGCTACTGCTGCATGCTGTCCTTCCTCTAACTGCAGGTGATAGAGTTTGGGTTCAGTTAAGAAGAGGCATCAGCTATAGTCAGGTGTGTTCCTTAAATTTCCAGGATTTCTGCTCTATAAGAAATGAATACAGCATAACTGACACTTCTAATTTTCCAGAAATTATTTCTATACAGTTTCCCCAACTGCATTGCTCCAACTGTCACACTATCACATGCTGTAGTTTGTCATGGGCTGTGATATGACACAATTGTACAAATAAGCATCTGCAACACCATTTCAATAAACATACAGCAAAGCACCAGACTACATTAGCATGCTGATAACATCCATGAGTCCTATATAAAATGCATGCAGACTGTTCTTGTATTTCACTAATATTCTTTATTGATATGTCTCATCAAATGCAATATTTATGTACATTGGTTTTAAATCTGGTTACATTTCTTGCATGCCCATTTCAGAAGAAAATTAAATCTCTTTGTTTAAACTCTTCTTCTCCACCTATGTCACATTCAGCCCTACATATAACCATTGCATTTTATTTATTAGCTTTTTTACCAGGTAAGCATGCTAGATAAGGAATGCCTATTTTCAAGTGTGACCCAGGAGGTTAAAAGAGTAGATTTACAAGCAGAATGAGAACAATTACAACATAGTGAAATACAGGCATTGAACTGGGTGAAACAAATAAACACGTACAGGATGATCAGATAAGCATATACATCAAGGAAGGAACATGAAGCAGTAATAACAATTCTTGGTATAACACATGGGCTTTTAAGGTGGGACATTGGGTGGTTGTCCCGTATAAGGATGATAAGTGCTGAGGTGCAGGAAACCATAAGAGTGGATGGTTCCCTATTTGATCTGTACTATTTTGTATGTTAATACCATTGCCAAGAAAACTCTTACAGTTATTAGACTGATCTCACATGCATTCTTAGGGTATGAGAACTGTGGCTGTATTGGTATGTAATAACATAGAAACATAAAAACATAGTCCATGATGGCAGAAAAAGACCAGAGGTCCATCCAGTCTGCCCATATTCCCTATAATTCCTGAAACCTTCCCTGGAACCTATTGTTCCTGCAGGGTACTAACCCTCCCCATCCTATCCCCATTCTCCTCACTGGTCTTGTTGCCCCAGCCAACCACTATTCCCTTAATTCTGTCCCACACTTGCTTGAACTCCCTGACTGTGTTAGCACCCACCACCTCAGCTGACAGACTGTTCCAAGGTTCCACTACCATTTCCATGAAGAAGTACTTCCTCACTGACCCGACCTGGTGGTGTGCCCCGTGTCATTGTCGGTGGGCAGCTGCATCTGCGGCACTTCTGATCCATGGCGTGGCAGCTGGAGAGCCACTAGGGCTGTGGTAGGGTCCAGGGGAGGTGGGTGTTCTGGGGTGGGGCCCATGAGTCCTGAAATACTCTGGCCTGAAGTGGCACTTTCCCAAATTTCCCAGCCTGATATCCCCAAATTTCCCAGCCTGATAGGAAACTGTGTCTAGAATTGAACTATGATTATACTGTCATTGCTTCCCTTGGTATGCAGCAAATGAAGTATGGAAAACCATGAGTTGTGGCATGAGCTATTTCATTTTGCTCTGCTTCTTTGACTCTAATACTCGACTGCAAAGCTTTTCTGGATTAAATTTTCATTGAAGAACTTGGTCAGCATTTAGTCTTCTACATGGTGGTGAGAGCCTATGAAGGACTGAACACTGGCATTGTGATCTTTTATTAATTGTAAACTTTGGACTTTATAGAGACTGAGGCTTAAAATTTTTTGGTCCCAATTTTTAGTTTTATTCTGCTGGACCTTTAGGGTGAAAGCCCTTTGGGTCTGTTAATGGACAGCTGTTTGGCCCTAGGAGGTGGGAGCTCCATGGACTAAAAACTCTTCTGTACGTATTTTTATAGACTAGGCTCTGTTTATATTGTTTATTCTTTTAATACTTGAAGTAATTAGTTGTACAATCAAGTTAGCACTAAATTCATTCTGTTTAATCACTGGGATTTAAAATGCACAGGTTTATTTGGGGTAAATGTGTAGGCTTATTATTAACTGATTGTATTATTAGTTTTATTATTAGGGTGGGTTGGGAATTGTGTATGTTGCCGAGATAGTGACTATTGTGTTAGAGGGTTTGGTTTGATTTTTACCTGTTCCTACTGTGTTAGATAATGTGCTGGGAGGAGTAAGACAGTTAGGCAGTATTCCCCACCAAGATCAAGGAATTGCGCCCTTTTGAATGTCCCTCGTTACCATCAGAGACCTAATTAAGATGTCAAGCCTTGGGAATAGTTAGGCGAAGGGGAGAACTGGGCCTGGTGGGGAAAGGAAAGTGGGGTGATTAAGGTGCTGGGGACCAGGAGACACCCTGGGGTGAAATGGAGACAGAACAAAGGTATTTCATGTCTTGTCTCCATACCCAAGGGCTCCATAGTTAATGGAAGGCGCTGAGGTCTTCCTCGACAAATCATCCTACTCAGGTGGTGTTATGTAATGCCAGATCTGTTAAAAACAAGACGCTATTATAGTTGATCTTGTTGGAATGGCAGATCCTGCATGCATCACCAAGACCTGGCTGGACAAAAATGCAGGCCCTATACTGGCCTCTGCTGTTCTGGCGGGTTCTCAGTGATGCATTGCCTGGGGTTAGATAGTGGGGAGGAAGTGTTGCCATCATATTTAGGATGGAACTGGGCCTTGTGGATGTGCCAGTGGGGTTCACCAGATCTTCTGAGTGTATCCTGGGAGAGGGAGTAGGGTGCAGGATACTCTTCATTTACTGTCTACCCGGTGATGGTGGAGAATTCCTGAAGGAGATAGTGGACTTTATCGTCAGTGGCACTGGAGTCCCCAGATGGTTAATTCAGGAGACTTCAATGCCTGGGTTGATGATAAACTCTCTGGAATTTGGTCAAAATCTCCTCCAGCAAATGACTATGCTGAGCCTTAAACAGGTGGTTACCTCATCTACCCATATAGGGGTCACTCATTGGATTTGGTGTTCCTCCTGGGGATGGAGATCACTGGATTTGGGGTGGAACCAGTCAGTTGCTCTGACCATCACACCACAAGGTTCAGTTTCGGGGCCACCCCAATGGACCTCCCCTATGGAGATGATCCAGTACCACCCTTGAAGAGGAATTACACCAGAAAATCTATCAGCAGTGCTGGATCTATCGAGATTGTCAGGTGAATTCATGAGTCCAGGGGATCTCGTGCAGAGCCTATAATTAGGCAGTGGGAGATGCCCTGGACAAGATTGCTCCTGTTCGTGTTCAACCACTCACTCTTCGCTCAAGGACCACTTGGTTTGATGGTTCATTGAAGGAGTTGAGAGAGAGTTGCTCAAGGCTGGAGACAGCATGGTGGAGGTCCGCCAGGATGTTGACAGGCTTAGATTGATGGAACATTATAGGGCTATCAATCAGAAATCACCCATAAGAAGGCAGAGTTCCTGTCTGGGAGATTTCTGCTGCACAGAATTGACCGGCTTAGCTCTTCCGGACTGTTGACAGATTGTGCAATTCAGTCTGTCTCCAACCCGAATGGCATTTTCTCAGGCAAAATGCAAAGAATTTGCTAGATTCTTTGCAGATAAGGTTGCCGACATCCAGTCTGGCATCGGCCTGGCTCTCCCTATGAGGATTGTGGAGGTCAGCAAGAGGTGACGAACACTTTGTTTGCCTGGATGGACTTTAGTCAGCCGGAATTCATAGATATTGTAAAGATTGTTCGAACATTGCGCCCAGCCAGCTGTAGTTTGATCTGGGACCTACACCCTATTAGTGAGTTGTGTAGGTGCTATTTGCCCAATCCTAGCTAAAATTGTCTGGAGTTCCTTGGAGAGGGTGTCTTTCCTGATCCCTCAAGAAGGCAGTCGTATGACCACTCCTAAGAAAACCCTCCTTGGATCCAGACTGTCCAGCCAACTACAGGTCTGTCTCTAACTTGCCTTTTGTCGGTAAGGTTATTAAGAAGGGTGTTGCATTGCAATTAGATGATCACCTTGTGACCCAATGTTTATGATGCTCTCAGTCTGGATTTAGGAAGAGACATAGCACTGAGATGGCACTTTTCTGAGTAGTGAATGACCTCCTAATAGTGAGAGATCGAAGACTCTTACCATCTTGGTCCTTCTTGATCTCTCTGTAACGTTTGACACTGTGGACCATGGTGTGTTATTGAGTGCTCTGTGCTTTTTGTGGACTGTAGGGACAGTCCTTGAATGGTTTCATCTTTCCTCACGGACAGGTCTCAGAGGGTGGTCACTGGAATTTATTTATCTGACGCCTTCCCTGTCCTATGGGGTGCCGAGGGCTCCATATTGGCACCCATGTTGTTCGCAGTGTATAAGATACCATTAGGAGATATCATTAGGTGATATGATCTGAGTTTCACTGCTACACAGATGATACTCAATTATATCTGTCCTTTCTACCTGGACGAGTTGATGTAGTCTCTGTGTTTAACAACTGTCTTGCCGAGATCAAGGACTGGATGAGCACCAGCTGGTTGACACTGAATACGGACAAGACTGAAGTGTTGGTTGTGGACCTGGGTCATCCTGGAGCTGGTTTGGGGCTGGGCAGGTGTCAGGCTTATGGTTTGAGGGCGTCCAGCTCACTACCTCAGACCAGGTGCGTAACCTGGGCGTTATTTTTGATGGTGGCCTGACCTCAAATCAAAGGTGTCGGCAGTTGTCAAATCCTCATTTTGCCATCTGAGGAATATCACCCAGGTGAAACACCTGGTTCCTCCGGTGACCTGCCAACACTGGTCCATGCCTTCATCACCACCAGCCTGACTACTGCAATGCTCTCTACCTAGAGCTTCCTGGGGTTGAAATCTGCCGCTTGCAGCTAGTGCAGAATGTGGCAGCAGGCTATTGACTGGTACATATAAGACCAGTCATATCACGCCTGTGCTGCGTGGACTGCACTAGCTGGCTGTTCAGTGGTGGATCACCTTTAAGGTCAGTTTACTGACCTTTATTTATTTATTTGCTTTTGGTAGCCTGGTGGGTGCACTAAGCATAGGAATGCCTATTTTCAGCACTCACCCGGAAGAATACAAGTGGACAATACATACAGGCATCATGTGTGAGCACATGAAATTGGTACTACAGGTAACACAAAGATCTGCAACAGAGTTGATGCACAAGGTGGGGTGGAAAGGATGAGAAGGGACTTGGCAAGGTTAGAGGAATGGTCAAATGTATGGCAGCTTAGATTAAATGCTAAGAAGTGCAGGGTAATGCACCTGGGAAACAAAAACCCAGGGAAGAGTACACAATGGGGGTGAGATACTAACAACAACAAAAATGGAAAGGGACCTGGGGGTAGTCATATCTGATGACCTAAAGGTGGGCAAGCAATGTGAGAGGGCAGCAAGGAGGTGGAGGAATACTGGGATGCATAGGAGAGGCATCACCAGTAGAAAACAAGAAGTTATTATCCCTCTGTACAGACAGCTGGTGAGACCACATCTGAGTACTGCGTGCAGTTCTGGAGACCCAATGTCCGCAAAGACATAGACAGGATGGAAGCTGTCCAGAGGAGGGCAACTAAAATGGTGCAGGGTCTGCACCGAAGACATATGAAGAGAGACTTAAGGAGCTTAATATGTATAGCCTCGAGGAAAGGAGGAGAGAGGGGACATGATAGAAACTTTCAAGTACCTCAAGGGAATCAACAAAGTCCAAGAGGGTAGCATCTTTCAAAAAGAAGTGTGCAAGAACAAGGGGCACAATTTGAAGATAGAAGGGGGCGGCTCAGAGGTAATGTAAGGAAGTATTTTTTCACAGAGAGGGTTGTGGATGTATGGAATGGCCTTCCAGAGGAGGTTGTGAGTCAAAAACAGTGGTGGAATTCAAGCATGCATGGGACAGTCATAAAGGCCATTCTAGGGGTGGGGGTAGGAAGAAGTAGGCTGCTGGTTAACTAGGATCTGCAACTTATCCATCAGGTAGGAAATGGGCAGACTGGGTGGGCCAAGCGGTCCTTATCTGCCATCAAATTCTATGTTTCTATGTTTCTACAGTGGGAGGTCAGAACAATCAACATTGGAGGTTGAGTGAAATACAGTTTAGAGACTGGGTCAGGGTACTAGCAGCATAACATTAGACAAAGTTAAATAGGTATGGACAAGTGCAAAACAACTGAAAATACTGAGTACAAAAATGGATAAGTTTGGACAAGATATAAACAATATACAATAAGTGCCTAGAGGTAGTTAAGCTTAGAGAGGAAGTGGAGGATGTGGAAGAGGCAGGGGGAAGGGGAAAGGTGATGGAGAGTGTGCAGGGAGGTCATTAGAGAGAAGTGATAAAGCAGATAGGAGGGGAGTAGATGTGGGGGTAGTGAGGAAATGGGAAGAGGGATCTATGGCAGGTGGAAGCAAGTGCAGGGGTTAGAAGCACATAGATGATCTCGGTGGAGTTTCTTGAAACAGGCATGGGTGTGAGCTAGGTGGATAGCTTGAGGTATGGAGTTCCAGTACTTCAGAGCTGAGTGAGAGAAAGCTTGTGCACCCATAGAGGTTTGCAACTGGGGATAGAGAAAGGTGCTAGGTCAGTAGAGCGGAGCCCATAAGAGGGACTGGGAGTGAAGCATGGAAGCAAGGGATTGAGGAGACCTGATCTAACTATTCCATCAATTAGGGAGCCATAGGACTGAAGTCGATGGGCGGTGGAGAGAGCCAGTTTAAGTCAGCATAGAGCTGGCAGTGGTGTTTAACTCTTGGTGATGCAGAGGCATAGTGGCAGATGTTGTTATAGGTTGTGTCCCATTTATGGAGGAGGACTTAGTGGCACCTAGGATGGTGACTGCACCACAGACCAGGGCAGGAGTAGAGGCCTTGTGCAACAGCAAGTCTAGCAGATGGGGTGGGGCTATAGCTAGTATGGTAGGCCCCTCCAATTTCGAGTTAACAGATTTACAGGTGGCGGTAATATTTTTGGTCAAAATCCAGGGATTTGTCCAGGAGAATCCCCAGGTATTTGAAGGATCTGGAAGTGACTGTGGAGCTCATCTGCACAAGAGATATTGAGGAGTTTCGATTTCATTTAAGTCTGACAGAACAGCCAAAGAGCATACAGTGTTTTTTTGTTGACATTGAGCACTAATTTGTTCTCTGTCAGCCAGGATTGTATGCTTAGGAAGTCAGAGGCAAGAGAGTGGTTTATATCTGAGATATTTATGGCACTATGATAGATGACTAGGTCATCTGCATAGAGAAGAGATGAGCAGGTTGGTGCTAGAAGCAGGAGGTCATTGATGAAGATAGAGAAAGCAGAGGCCCAGTATAGAGCCCTGAGGAACACCAACTTGGATAGAGGAGAGATCCGACATGGCAGAATTGAAAACTACAGCTTGCTTCCTGTTTAAGAGGTAGTTTCTAAACCATGCCACCACTTCAGCAGAGAAACCAAGGGAGCTAAGTTTTGAAAGGAGAAGGCTGTGGTGGACCAGGTCAAAAGCTTTGGTCAGGTCAGTGAAGACCGCACCTGTCAGGAGGCCAGCATCCATGGCAGCATACTGTAGATGTCATTTGTTAGTCTTAGGAAGGCAGTGGAGGTGCTGTGGCCTTTGTGGAAGCCATGCTGGGCACCAGAGAGGAGGTTATATTTCTGAAGATAAGCTATGGTTTGAGTAGCCACTAATTTTTCCAGGATTTTGCCAAGCACCAAAGAATGGCAATGGGTTGATAAGTAACAATTTCTTTTGGATTGCCTTTTAGGGATTGGTGTTATTTTGGCTATTTTCCAGATATCAGAAAAGGTGCCATGGCACAGCGACAAGTTAAAGACTTTGGTTGGGGGAGGCAATGATTGGGGCAGCTATTTTCAGAAACTGGGGTTCAAGCCTATTGGACCCAGAGCTGGTGCTGTCTGGGATAGCGAGTTGCAGCTTTAGAACTTCAGTACTTGTAATAGCCTAAAACTGAAAAGGAGGGTGTGGGCATGTATTTAGTGTCTGGGGGCACATGGTGCTACCAGGGGATGGAGGTCACATGACTTGATAGGTCAGAGAGTGGACGGTTGAAGGAATTAGCGATGGTCACTGGGTTGTTACAATGAGTGCCATTTAGCAGCATGTCATTTGAAGTGGATGTGCGATCTGTTCCTAGGAGGGTTTTTATGATTGATCAGAATTTTTTTAGTCACCTGCGGCTTTAGTTAGTAAGTTTTGCAAAATCACTTTTAGCTGAGCGGATATTTCTTTTGCAGGTATTTCTCAAAGACCTGTAGGCATCGTGGTCAGATTGAAGTCCAAAGGCCTTGAAGCCACCAACTTTGTCTCTAGCCCTAATCTGAGAAAGAAGGTCCTTGGTTAACCACTTGTTTGAGTTCCACGTATGCAGTGGGTTACTCTGGGAGCATGGATATCCTGGAGAAGTCCAGATCTTTCTAGGAAGAAATCAAGGCTGACTGAGCATTAGAGGTAGGGAAAATTGGTGACCAGTCAGTCACAGAGAAGTCGTACAGAAACTGTGTCTGATTAAAGTTACCCATATTAGGAAGAGTGATAAGTTTTGGGGAGGGATAGCTGACTAGGGTGCTCCAGATGCAGAAGATAGGGGAGTGATCACTTATTGCATCTGCAAGGATACCAGTCAAGGCTATGCTGTCAGGGCGGTTTGTAAGGACCCAGTCTATTAGTGAGCTGGACCAGGGGAGCTGTGACCCTTGTTGGGTCAGTGATAATCTGGTGAGGTTGTGGCCCTGTACTATGGTGTGAAAGGGCTGGTTTGCTTTACTGGTCCAGTTCAGTTGAAACCCCTAGTATGAGAACCCCATTTCATCCTATCGCTGTGTTCACCTGAGAGGAGTTCCTCAAGACCAGAGAAGCCGCCACCAGGTGGGTTATAGGCACGCACTATGTTCAGTTTCTTAGAGCCAAGTTGGATGATTGCATGAATTGATTCACAGAAAGTGAGGGAGGAGACGTTCCTTGATAGTGATAGATGAGATTTATAGTAAATGGCCACACCACCACCACGCTTAGCTGGGGCCTGTCTTGCCTGATTAGTTTATAATTAGATAACAAGCACTGGGAATCAAGGGTGGATGGTTTCAGCCAGGTTTCGGACAGGCAGAGAATGTCAGGGTTATGCAGAGCAACCCAAGTCTCAAGTTCAATAAGACTGCGGGACAGGCTCCTGATATTTAGGTGAGTTATGCAGAGGCCCTTGGTGTGAACTGAGGCTGAGTCAGAGTAGGGTGAATATCCTATGGGCCCTGGATTTAGTTTGATATCCTCAGCTAACATAAATGCTAGTAAGAGCAGATACCATAGTTTACGATGGACGAAGGGGTGGGCAGAGGGGTTGCAGGACAGGGATTTGTGTAGGGTGAAAGCTACATGGTAAATAAGCCTGTTAGGGATAAAGAGAGGTGTGCTGGCAAGGGCAAGTAAGATTGTGAAGCCCTGCTGTTGTCGAAAGAATCCCTAGGATGTGTGTTGTGAGAATTTCTGAGAGGGTGGATAGCATAACATTGGGATCCTAGTGAGAGGATCAAGAAAGAAGTAAGAAGGAGGAGTGTGCAGGAATTTATGCATGGTAGGTTGTTAACTACGAGAGCCATTTGTCTGAAGAGTGGAGCCTAGTAAGGTATAGGCTTAAACTTAGGTGGAAGCTTCGTGCCAGATCAAGAGGACTGGACTGTGGTGCAGTAATACAAAGTAGTTACAGCCTATGGGAGGGCAGCAGATTACTGACAGAGTGTACAGACTCCCTAGTGGTGAAGAAACATAGGTTGCAGATGGAAAAAAGGGAGATAGTTTTGAAACCAACACCACCCACTAGGCGTTCCGAGCTTGCCTACGCTATATAAGAAGAGCCAGACAAGGGGTGGCAGTGGTGGGTGGAGGGGAGCAGATGCAAAGCATCTACGGAAGCAGCTCTGAGCGCTTAGCCCTGTTTCAGCAAAGCGGAACCTTATGGGAGGTACTGTGCTTTGGGCTGCAGTGTCTTCGCAGGTGATTTTCAAGAAATGCTGTCTCTGGTTCTGGTATACTGTACATTAAATACACATGCTTCAGATTAAAATTAAGATGCCTGAAACGCAGCCTCCAGCGCAGTGCAGCAGAAATTACTGACTGAAGGAGATCAGGTTTTGAAATTGGCGCTGGATTCAGTTTGCTGTCTCTGGATTTGGTGTACTGCAGACTAAATACAGATTGGCTACAGATTAATTTAAAATGTCTGAAAACACAGTCCCCAGCACAGTGCAGCAAAATTACTGACTGGAGGAGATCAGGTTTTAGGATTGGTGCCGGACTGAGTTCAGAAACAGGCAGCGCTACAGTATAAAAGAAAATAGCCATTGCTGACAGCTTCTTAAGGTCCCTGCCTGGTGACACACACTGAGATGTAAAGAAATCCAGTTACTTCAGTGAGGACTGGCTGGCTTGTTTGGCCGTTAGAGCCCTGGGCTACAGTCCCCTGAAAAAGGGCGCTCAAAGTTCACTTTCAGTAGACAAAGGCCAGTGGAGTACTTGTAGAGGAAGCAGGCAAATTACCTTGCGACTTGGTGCCTAAACTTGGGGCAGATTGCTGCTGCTGTGCAGGGTGCTCATCCTGTAGCCAAGGCTAAGGAGAAAGGAGAAAGGTGGGCAGGTTAGTTAAATACTGGTTCAGGAGAAGCAGAAAAGCAGTGAATAGCTGAGCAAAGGAGGGGTGGAGAGTGTAAGAGGAGGGGAAAGGAGTAAGAGAAAAATAGGTTACAAACTGTGAAAGTTGACTGAGATTTGTACACTGGGAGAAATCTCCTAAAATTACAATGAAAAATAGGCAAATAACATTAAACTCAGTTCAAATGCATTGGTCAGGTATTAGGCAGCTTACAAATGGAGACTACAAGTTATAGTATGCACATAACTTAAGTAAGAATAACATATGTGGGCTGCAGTCCCAAAGCTATGGGTTTACAGGACCAATTTCAGCTCTGAGCCCAGCCCCTATTTCAGCAAGCGGGAACCTTGAGGGAAGTACTGTGCTTTGGGCTGCAGTGTCCTCGCAGATGATTTTCAAGAAATGCTGTCTCCGGTTCTGGTGTACTGCACATTAAATACACATTGGCTTCAGATTAAAATTAAGATGCCTGAAAACACAGTCTCCAGCGCGGTGCAGCAGAAATTACTGACTGGAGGAGATCAGGTTTTGAAATTGGTGCCAGATTCAGTTTGCTGTCTCCGGATCTGGTGTACTGCAGATTAAATACAGATTGGCTACAGATTAATTTAAAATGCCTGAAAATGCAGTCCCCAGCATGGTGCAGCAAAATTACTGACTGGAGGAGATCAGGTTTTAAGATTGGCACCGGACTGAGTTCAGAAACAGGCAGCGCTACAGTATAAAAGAAAAAAACATTGCTGACAGATTATTAAGGTCCCCCCTGGTGAGCACACACTGAGATGTAAAAGAAATCCAGTTACTTCAGTGAAGACTAGCTGGCTTGTTTGGTTGTTAGAGCCCTGGGCTACAGTCCTTTGAAAAAGGGCGCCAAAGTTCAGTTTCAGCAGACAAAGGCCAGTGGAGTACTTGTAGAGCAAGCAGGCAAATTACCTTGCCACTTGGTGCCTAAACTTTGAGGGCAGTTGCTGCTGTGCAGGTGCTCCCTCCTGTAGCCAAGACTTATGACTTGGTGCCTAAACTGGGGCAGGTTGCTGTTGTGCAGGGTGCTCCCTCTTGTAGCCAAGGCTAAGGAGAAATCCTACATGAACCCTACATGAACAGGGACCCAGCTACCTGCAAGATCTCCTGACTCCATACTGCCCCTCTTTCCTCTCTGACCTGCTGATGAGGGATTACTAGAGATTCCCAAGGTTCATTTGAAATCATCGGGTGCCCGTCCTTTCTTTTGCAGCCCCTAACCTGTGGAATTCTCTACCTCATCAGTTAAGAGAATGCCTGACCATCGGAGATTTAAATCTGATTTTAAAACATACTTGTTTAATATGGCCTTCCCAGATAATTTTAATTACTTTATGCATCTGTGACAAGCTGGCTTATGGTAGATGGAGAGGCAACATGCTGAGTTTAAAGTTCACAGAAGAAAATGTACTTCTATTGCTCCAAATGTAGTTATTGCTCCAGAAAAGCATAATCAGTCAGTTCAGCCTCGCCTGGTCAGGTAACATAAAGGTTAACACAGCACAGTTCTTTCAGGCTGACTTGACAAAAGGAATCTTTGAACCACCTATGTGAGCCAGCAGTTTTTCAATATACAGTCACAAACAAAACATAAATGGTTTGTGGGCCAGCAGTTTCGAATGCACAGTCTCAAAACACAAACAGTTTTCCCTTTAGCCTTATTTGCAGGCTGTCATTAGCAGTATATTCCACTCACTGTTTTTGAATGCACAGTCTCAAATAAAACACAAACACTTTTCCTTTTAGCCTTATTTGTAGGCTGTTATTAGTAATACATTCCACCCACCATTTTGCAGGGTTCTCTGCCAGGAGTATCTCCTCCTGCAGCAGTTTCCAGCTTCTAACTGACTCCTTGCTGGATTCTCCTGCCTTTCAACAATCCCTCTAATCAGCAACACCTGGGGAGGCATCCCCTTGCCGGTTCATGTTGCATTCCTTGGGTAGGATTCTCAAAGATCGTGAAATACCTATAGCTGTGGGTACACCACGGTGCAAGTGAGTTGCAGGTTACCCATGGCGCCAGGTATTCACAAAGGTGAGCACGGATCACGACCAACTCCACGATTTATGGCTGCTTGTGGAGGTGTTGCCCAGGAGATCTCCCAGCTGTGGCATGATGCTACGGCTGGTGGAGCAGCCATAACATCCTCTGCAACTGCTGGCTGAGAATCGCAACCAACACAGCTGCAGGCGATTTCAACCCGCAACTGTAGTTGTGGAGTGGACTTCCCGAAGGCTTTGAGAATCCTGCCCCTGCATTTCCTCATCCTCAGTCAAGATGTTAACCTCTTGTTTCCCAGGGTAGTGTTTACACTGTCACAGCATCTGTTATTTTATTGTTATTTAATCTGTTTTTATTTATGTTAACTGTACAGTGCCTTGGCTTTGGAAAGGTGCTATATAAATAAAGAATTACTTATTACTTACTTACTCACATCCTTCCTGTTGTTTCCATGGTAGTGTTTACACTGTCACATACCTCCTCCCTTGTGCAAAAGCACAGTTGGTCGACCCCTGACCATTCCCTCCTGGGACAGGAAGTCCACGCTTCCATTCTGGGTCCCAGCCCGGTGGTGCCCCATAAAAGAAAATGGTTGGAGGGCCAAGTACCACCTGGTAATTATTTTATTATTTTATTTAGATTTTGGTTACCGGGTAAGCCCACTGAGACCAGAGGTCCCTTTTCAGGGGCGACATGGAAATTAGTTACAGAAAAAGACACATAATAGCATTATTTACAGTAGTTACAATAGGTACACAAATATACATCAGCAACAGTTTACAGAAGTAACAACAGGTTCGCATTCAGGCTCTTATAAGCAATACATGACATCAAGTTTCACACCAATTAGTAAGAAATTGAGATAACAACAGTATAATTGACATCCTTGTTTAGGAGATTCATCAGGGACGAAGGTGGGTTTAGCAGAGTGACGGAAATGAGACCTGGACTAGGGAGTTAATGTTTGCAGCCACAGAGGCTGAGTTCGAGGAGATATACTTTGAATCCAGTCTTAAACTGGTTACGGGTGGGTGAGTCAATCAAGTTAGCTGGGAGGGAGTTCCATAGGTAGGAGGCAGCATATTTGAAGGAGCGCTGCCTTGGTTGGAGTGGATCCGAGGGATGTCTAGGGGTAATTTGCAGAGGATTGCAGGGTTCAGCATTGTACTTTGGGGATGAGTAGTCTACTAAGGTGGGGAGGGGGACCAAGGGTAGATAATTTGAAGGCACGGCAGGCAGTAGGGTAGGCTAGTTTGTGCCGCAGTGGGCCAGTTCAGGTCCTAAGTGCCTCACAGTGATGCCTCCTAGGGAGGAGTTTGTGGCGAGCGAGGCACTCGCCTGTAGAGTATGGTAAGTTTATTGAGTCTGGCCTCACGGAGGAACTGCAATAGAGGAGCACCACATAGGATGGAGGGGAGGAGACTGCAGCAGGCAATTGCTCGACGTGCAACAGAGGAAAGGGAGTTCCCAGGTGGTAGAGGAGGCCAAGCCTTTGGTGGATGGACTGGGTTATGGAGTCGATATGGGTCTGTAGGTCATCTCTTGGTCAAGATGGACCCCAAGATATGTGAAACTGGTCTTTTTCCTTGGATTGTGCTAATCTGAAGCAGCTCACTTCTGTCAGAGCCCAGACATCTAGAACCAAACAGATGCGCTTTGTTTTTCTTCGTTGAGCTTCAGGGAGTTTGAGGAGAACCAGGCCTCAAGAGTTGAGAGACTGTCCTGCAGTTTTGTGAAGATGACACTAGGTTGTGGGTTACTGCAGTATATGACAGTGTCGTCCATGTACAAAATGAGTTTGCTGAGTGTGCAGTTGCCCTCAATATTATTGAGGAAGATTGAAAAGAGCAAGGTGCCCAGGATAGAGCCCTGGGGTACCCCAGAGATAATGGGTCTAGGTCCAGACTGGGTACCCCTCCAGCAGACTTTTGGTACGGTCATTCAGGTAGCTCTCAAACCATGAAAGCGAGTGGTCATCCAGTCCTAGGAGTTGGAGAGAAGGAGATTATGGTTGACAAGGTCAAAGGCCTTGGATAGGTCAATGAAGAGGGCACCCGTTAGGGAGCCTTGGTCCATAGCAAAGGATGTCCACTGTGAGCGGATGAGCACAGTGTCGATACCATGACCCTTCCTGAAACCATGCTGCACATCAGCCATGAGAAGGTGCTGCTCTATGTAGTCGGTATCTGGTTAGAAATAGTATTTCCTGTATTTTCCAAAGGGGCTGAGAAGGAGATTGGTCTGTAGTTTCCCAATTTGTCTTGGGGCCTGCTTTTGTGGAGCAGGGGACGATGGTCGCTACCTTCCACATTGTTGGGACTATTCCTTCAAGAAGCAAACTATTTATGAGGAGGGTGACAGGAGGGGCAATAGCCAGGGCAGCAGCCCTCAGCAGGTGAGGTCAAGCTGGTCATAGCCCGGGAGGAAGTAGGGTTAATTTTACATAGGAGAGTAGTACCTCAGACTGATTGACCAGCTTCAGGTGGAATTGAGGCCTTGGGTGCACCCATACCTCTCTAGAGTAAAGGCAGACCTGGGGAGGACAGGAGAGGGGCCCATTTGGGATAGAGAAAGAGGCACAGAAGGCCTCAGCAACTACAGATAGAACATTGGTCAGTGAGTCCCCCTACCAGGATGGAGTCAGTTTGACTGTTTGTGGAAACCCTTGAGGAGTAAGTTTATGTGGACCCAGAATTTTTGGGGTTCACGTGGGTGACTTGTTTGGAGGTCTTTTAGGTACTGAGATTTAGCCTGTTTCAAGGATTTTTACACTGAGTTCTCAGCTCTTACTTCTCCCAGTCTGATGAGTTGCCAGAGGATTTGTAGGTGCCCCATGCTCTGTCCTGGAGGAGCATGGAATGCTTGACTCGGGCTCAGCCATTTATGGCATTTTCCCTGTACCCTGAGCTTTTTATTGGGCGGCATATTAGATGCAGACAAGAAGGCCGGGTGAAATATTCAAGTGCCTCATCAAGTGTAGGAAGGGAGACAATGGGGACCCAGTCGAGTTTCCTCAGGTAAAAGCAGAAATCGGCTGGTGCAAACCTACTAGTAGTTCCTCGCTTAGCGGTAATTTTGGAGGTTTTTGGACCAGGTGCAAAAGATAGGCGAGTGGTCACTCAAGGAGTCAGACATAATCCCTGCTGACAGAATACGGCCCAGGCAGGAGACAAGGAACCAGTCAATGAGAGAGTGGTTACCAGTCTTAGGGTTATGTCTTGTGGGGAGGTCAATGACCTGTGTAAATGGAGAACCAAGTATTGGGTTCTTGGTAGAGGAGGAGACTAAGGATGGCCAGTGTAGAATTGAAATACCCGAAGAGTACTGGCCTCCCCATGGAGTACTCCTCAAGGTGATTTGTAGGAATTCCAAGGAGGAGACCGCAGTTTGGGGTGGAGGTAGACACACCCTATGGTGAGGGGCTTGGTGTTACCAAGGAGGATTTTTACAATAGTGTTTCAGCTAGGGATCCACGTAGAGGTGGTAGTCTAGCTGTGAGGCTTGCAGGGCAGTGCTGATGTAAATAATAACCCCTCCTCCCTTTTTCCCCACCCTGTCCTTTCTGAAGGTAGTAGCCACTAGGTCCAATGTGGGGCTTGTCATCCTTCATCACCTGTAGCCACTTCAGAGGGGCATGATCTGTGACCAGGATAAACTGCTAGCCATAGCAAGCAGTAGCAGAGGACATCCACAGCCCACTTGACTGCAAGACACTCTTTCTCTGTACCGCATAGTTTTCTCCCGGGAAAGAGTTTCTGTCTGAGGTAGAGGATGGATGTTCCTCCCCTCAAACTCCTGGGAGAGCACGGCCCTAGCCCAACTTCAGAGGTGTCAGTCTGCAGGATAAAGGTCCTGTTGAAGTTAGGAGTGTGTAACACTGGCTCTCTGCACAGTGTCACTTTGAGTTGTGTGAAGCCTGGTCACACTCCTCTGACCATTGGACCTTACTGGGAGCAGATTTCTAGGTGAAGTCCAGTAAAGGGCTGGCAAGGGTGGAGAAGTGCAGTATGAACCTGAGGTAAGACCCTGCCAATCCTAGAAGGCCCTTACCTGGGTTTTTGTGGTGGTATTGGGCACTCGACTATGGCTTGGACCTTACTGACCAAGGGTCTCACCTGTCCATTGCCTATACAGTACCCTAAATACTTAATTTCAGCTTTGGCCAAAGCACACTTCTCTGGATCGGCCGCCAGCTCAGCTTCTCATAAGGATTGTAGTATGGCTGCCACCTTGGATACATGGGACTCCCAATCAGTGCTGTGGATCACCACGTCATCTAGGTAAGCAGCTGCATAGTGGGCATAAGCTCACAGCAAGCGATTCATGAGCCTTTGAAAGGTTGCAGGTGCCCCATGTAAGCCGAAAGGCATGGTACAGAACTTAATATATCCCAAAGGGGTAGCAAATGCTGTCTTTTCCGAGACTCAGGGTCAAAGGATTGCCAGTACCCTTTGTTTGGTCAAAGTCGTGATGTACTTGGCTTCCCTAGTCTATCAACAGTTCATCTGCCGGGCATGGGGTAGGCATCAAACTCGAGATGGCATTGACCCACGAAAATCAATACAGAAGCGGGTAGCCCCACCTTCTTTTGGTACTAACACTATGGGCTACACCAGTCACTACTGGATTCTTCAATCACCCCAACTCTAGCATGTCCTGTAACTTCTTCTTAACAGTGTCTCATACGGCTTCTGGCAACAATATGATCACTGCCACACCTTCTCCCCTGGCTCTGTTTCTATATGATAAGCTACCATATGGGTTGTCCCGGGAGGAAGGAGAAACATCCAAAAACTGGCTTACCAACTCTCCTAGTTGCTGTTTCTGTTTTGTGAGTCAGCTGTTCTCCCATTGGGACTTGTATCCCAGTTCTCATCCTGCACTTAGGGTTCCAGATCCACTATGTCTGGTTCAGGGAAATCAATAGGCTATCTCTCTGGTTCCAAAATTTCAGCAGATTGACATGGTAGATCTGGGTCTCTTTTCACCTGTCTGGTTGGCAAACTTCATAGTCAACTGGGCCCACTCTCCGGTAACTCATAGGCCCTTCCATTTGGCTAGAAGCTTGCTCTGGCTGCTCGAGCAACAAAACTAGTACCTGATCCCTGGTTTATATTCCCTCAGCTCCCTGATTATAGTAGTACTCTTGTCTTTGTTGAGCCTTCACCAGATTCTCTCGGGCAAATTTCTCCACCTGATCTAATCTTTCCCTCAGTTGAGGACATATTGCACCACATTTTCAGTCTTGGGATTGGGTTTCTCCACATCTCCTTTACTACATCAAGAATACCTCATGGGCAGTGCCCATTGAGGGGAGTTCAAAAGGAGCAAACCTTGCAGAAGCTTGCGGGACCTCCACATTGCAAACATCAGTAAGGGAAGTAACTTGTCCCAGTCCCTGACCTCAGTGCTTATGAACTCTCAAGCATTGTTTTAAGGGTTTTGTTGAATAGCTTCATGAGGCCATTCATCTGGGGATGATAGATCGAGGTCCTTATGGAGCTGATTCCCAAGAAATACAAACTTCCTGAGTCAGGTGGGACATGAAGTTAGTTCCCTGGTCAGTCGACATTTCCTCCGGTATTCCCATATGACTAAGACCTTTAATAGTTCCTGGCTACAATTGTGGCCAAAATGGTTCATAACAGGATGGCCTCAGGGTGCGGTAGCATAGTCTACAATCATTAAAATGTATTAGTACCCCCTGCACTTTTTCAAGGGGTCCCACTATATCAACCCCAATTTGGTCAAATGGTATCTCTATAACAGGTAAGGGCACTATCGGGTCCTTGGACTGTTCTTTGGCGCTTACTAACAGGAACCCAGGACAGGATGCACAATAATCTTTAACATGTTGATAGATGCCTAGCCAAAAGAATCGGGGTAACAGTCAGACTAGTGTATTCTCTATCCGACAGTGCCCTGCCACAGGAATAGAGTGGGTGAGGCACAGTAATTCCCCTGAAAGACTCAAGGGATTAGCAACTGATGCCGGGTATCACCCGTCTGGGCCTCCTTATTAATTTGATACAAGATACCCCTTGTAACTCAAAATGAGGATTGTGTGCTGCCCGATTCTCCACTCCGATCTACCACTTCCCTTCTCTGACAGCCAACTGAGTATATACCCGGCTGAGTATACCATCAGCCCGTTGTTCTTTGATAATGTCAGGCAGTGCTTTACACATCTTGCTCTGATAAGGATGGCCCTCTGGGACTTTGGTTAGGTGGGTCAGTGTTAGGGTTGGGCTGTGGGTCTGGACCCACCTTTGCCCTTTGCTTCACCCTCCCTCCTGTGCATCTGCCCTTTGGGATCCCTTTCCTTTGCTACCCTACTTTCTCACTTAGATTTGTGGGTTCTCATCTGGAAGTTAAAAATCCTGGGTCTGGGAAGGGAAGAACTTCTCCCAGCTGCAGGTGACTGGCCCCTCCCTTCACAACCTGAGACCGGATAATTACCAAAGATAAGTCTGCTTTCCATAAGTCATTAAACCATTTCAATCTCTCCCCAGTAACACGGATAGGGTAATCCTGGGGCAACCCCACCTTATAGTCTCTATTGGCCAAGTAGAGTGTAATCATAGCACCAGGGTAAGTCTTTACATCCCCATGCACACATTGGATGAGGACAGGTTCTGGTCCTACCAGCATCAGGTGTTCTAAGGGCCACCCTGACTAGGGTCTGGAGGCTTCCTGAGTCCACCAGAGCCTCTGTTTCTATCCCTTCTACCTCAACAGGGTCCACAAAATCTCAAGATTCGGAGCCCCCACCCGACTGTACAGTGAATACACATCTGTAAATGTACAGTCTATGAAAGTACAGTCCATGTGGGGCAGTTCTTCTCAAAGTGACCCTTCTGTCCACATGAGAAACATGCCCCTGTGTCTCGGCTATGGGATGAGCCTCTGGGTTTAGGAAGTGGGCCCTCAGGAAATGTCTCCCTGGGTTGCTGGGTTTTCATCTTTCCCAGAGCCTAACCCTTATTTGGCCCTAACCCCTCCCTACATGCCCAAGGTCCCTTCACAGTTCCAGCCAATATTCCTTCAGCCTGGCTCCTGGATGATTCCCCATCTTCCCAGGTGGTCTTGTAAGCTGGGTCATGGGGCAGGAGGAGAGTTCAACATCCAGCACTTGTTCTGAGATCTGCATGGTTTCTGCTAGCATGGTGATCTTCTGTTTGCGGACCCAGCTCTGAATTCCGGAGGCAGGATGTTCAGAAATTGTTCCAAGATGATTAACTTGGCCACCTCAGGGCCACTGCATCCTTCAGGTTTTAGAATGCCAATATAGACCCTGCAATTGTTGTTCCCACTGCTCTAGGCTGTGCACCTGCTGCAAATTTGAAACTCTGGAACCTCCACCGGTAACTTTCTGAGTTGATGCCTAACAGTTCAGGATTGCTACTTTCACCTCTATTGTACTCCAGGCTGTGGTACTGTCCATAGCTCGATAGGCCACTTGGGCTTCGCCGTCAGACAGGGGCAAGGCAGACAGCTCATTCAGGTCTGGGCCATCCAGCAGCCTCCACCACTCACTCTAACGTTACCAGGAAGGCCTCAGAATCATCCTCAGACATCATTTTGGTCAGCATGGTGTTCATCCTAGGAACCCCTGGCTCCACGATAACGGACCAGCCTCACCAGTAGGATCTAGTTGCAACTGCTGCACCAGGACTGCAGGAGCTGCTGTTGTTGTTGCCCCAGCTGTATAAGAAACTGCTGATGTGCCTCCTGTTGTGCTTGCTGTGCTTGTTGCACCGCCGTTGTGCCTCCTGATGCTGCTGAGCCAGCTGGATGAGAATCTGTTGTTGCTGAGCCTGTTGTGCTAATTGCACCTCCTGCTGCTGTGTACCAGCTAGGTGAGAACCTGTTGTTGCTGAGCCTGTTGTGCTTGTTGCGCCCGCTGTTGCGCCTCCTGCTGCTGCTGTGCCAGCTGGGTGAGAACCTGTTGTTGCTGAGCCTGTTGTGCTTGTTGCGCTCGATGTTGCGCCTCCTGCTGCTGCTGTGCCAGCTGCCTGAAAGCCTGTTGTTGTTCAGTGAGGAACTTCAGCAATTTCTCCATATCCTTTTTTCCAGAAATGTAACTACTCCTGCTCACTCCAGCAGGGATCAAATCCCTGCTAACACCACATGTGACAAGCTGGCCTATGGTAGATGGAGAGGCAACACGCTGGGTTTAAAGTTCACAGAAGAAAATGTAATTTTATTGCTCCAAGCGTAAGTTATTGCTCCAGAAAAGTGTAACCCCTAGATGGCGTTATCCAGGGCTACTACCCCTGCCTGATTTGCCACTAACAGGTTGAGGGGCCTGGATCCAATGGCGGGTGCCTCCACCCAGAGGTCAGGGTTTGCAATAGTTAAACTAACTTGGTCACAGCCCTCTGGGACACTGCAACCCCTTTCTTCCCACTAGTGGCCCACACAATATATCAGAATTACCTTCACAGTATACACTTACCTCCAGGTCTGGTTCGGCACTGGGACCTCCTGTGAAATAAGATACAGTGCAACAATCACAGTACAGTACTTTAACATAGACAAATACCTCAGGCAGTATAACTTTGCTGAAACAAGCAGCTCTGATTTATTGGGGATATAACAAGGACAGGGGAAATCAGGTTAATTAGCTTATCACTTTACTATCTACCTATGGCTCTGTGCACAGGCCTATCCCTACCAGTTACTGTCCTGGGTACCCAAGCCCTAGTGGCTAGTCCAAACCGTGGCAGCTGGTAGGGCCCTTTCACAGTGAAAGAAAAATTAGCTAAACAGTCAGCAGTACAGTGATTCCATTTGGATTTAATGTGGCAATTCAACAGGAAGCGACCCTGAATTAGTACTCCACGACCTCCAAACAAGATAGGGTCCTTCAAGCGTCAGCAGGGCTACTCTTGAGCTCACGAGACTCTTCACACATTTATATGGTAAAAAAGTACTATACCAGGCAGGCTGCTTCTCTATCCCGATCGCAATTACTGCACAATACCGGGAGAACACACAGCAGATTCAGTTCCTGACAGACCGAGTGCAATTCAACAATTTCTTCAGTCTTCTACAGGGTGAGCCTGGTTTCTACTCTTCAGAGATCCTTTGATTCTTTTCACAGACGGATTCAGTCCTAACAAGCAGTTACACAAGCTGCAGACGGAACTCTGGGCCTTACACGTTTTTGACTGAAACTGTGCACTGAAGGAGCACAGGGTTTCTTTCCCTTCACTGCCAGACCTAAACTGAAACTCCAACAGACAAAACCGGGCACTTCCTTTGAGTTCCTCCCAGTTCTTGACTGGATTGGCTGTCACTCACAATAGACTGCTGCTGTTGGTCCAAAAAGGCGCGAAGTCTAAACTACATCTCCCAGAGTCACTGCCCATACAATCCTCTTGTGGCTGGCTCAGATTATGAGTCCAAGTTCTGATTCGTCCAAGGCACCATTTTAGAGCTAGCTTACCCCACACTGATTGGTCAGTTCAGCAGTTCAACCAGAATGGGAACTAGGCAGACACAGTTCTGACTGCAAAGAAAGCAGGTTAGACAAACTGTAATTTCATTATTACTGTAAATGATTTCTGGCAAACAGTTACATCTTTCAGATAGGTTCCCTTTGCACTCCTAGTGACTGCAAAATGGAGTGAATTGGCAGCAGCTCGAGTGGTACTCAAACAGAGAAGCACACAGTCCCCATACAAACTAATTATGTCTGCAAGCAGACAGCTCTTAAAGAGACAGTACCAGAGGCTCTAAAACACTCACTGATAAATGGCTTAAGCATGAAACACCATTCAGGCTTGGAGCATTCAAGCAAGCTCCTGGAAGTCTTTAGAGACCCCCATTTGCAGAGGTTACAAAAGCATAATCAGTCAGTTCAACTTCTCCAGCCTGGTCAGGTAACATAAAGGTTAACACAGCATAGTTCTTCATGCTGACTTGACAAAAGGAATCTTTGAACCACCTATATGGGCCAGCAGTTTTGTTCAATATATAGTCACAAACAAAACATAAATGGTTTGTGGGCCAGCAGTTTTGAATGCACAGTCTCAAATAAAACAGTTTTCCTTTAGCCTTATTTGCAGGCTGTCATTAGCAGTATATTCCATTCACTGTTTTTGAATGCACAGTCTCATATAAAACAAACAGTTTTCCTTTTAGCTTATTTGCAGACTGTTATTAGCAGTACATTGCATATTGGTAGTTTACTCACCTGGTAAAGGTGATTATATGAGCACCTTCTTACAGCACTCCAAGTCTCCACACGTGGGTAATCTCCGGCTCTCCTCTCAGGCTGATGCACAATAAACTCTAGACTCAAAATCTGATCCTTCCTCCTCTACTGTGTCTGTCTCCTCCCCTGTAGCTCCCCAAACTCCTCAGTACGAGATCTTCCAGGCTTATAGACCTTCTAAAAACTGTATATGAACTGACAGTAAAGGAGGCTTGGTGGCCTCCTAAAGGAAGGTCGCCCTGTATAAAGACACGCCACACAGTTTTTGTATCGTGAAAATGTCATCATTTTATTTTTCTGTGGATACCTTTGTGCACTGGTTCCATCAATACTGCCTATGAAATCGACATCTGTGTCTAGCATACAGCCTTTGTATCACATCATACTTCATAATCATCATTCCTGACCTTGCTAAGGTGTGTTCCTCCTCAGTGAGTGGGATACGAGTGCTGTGAAGGTGCTCATATAATCCCTTTACTAGGTGAGTAAACTACCATTATCAATCGCACTTCTTACAACACTCCGAGTCTCCACACATGGGTGTTTATACAGCAGTGTTTGACTTGAGCGGGTGGAGGAGGAACCTGGCTCAATGCTGTTTGAATGACCTTTCGACCAAAGTCTGAATTGTCTGTCAACCTGGCATCTCACCGGTAGAATCTAGAGAAAGTGTGGGAGAAGACCGAGTAGCTGCCTGGCAGATCTCCCTCACAGAAGCTAAGTTTCTTTCCACCCAGGAAGTGGCTACTGCTCTAGTGGGTGGGCCTTGATAGTGGGCAGTGGGTCAATACCCCCTGCCTTGTATGGTTGAGAGAGATGGTCTGTCTCAGCCATCTAGCGACAGTGGCCCTAGAGGCCGTAGACCGCTTGCTGACCTTGATGAAGGACAAATAGTCTATTTGACTGTTTGAATGAGCCTGTCTTGTGTCGGTAGGTGCATAGGGCTCTGACTGGGTCTAGGTAGGTGAGAGTATCCTTGTTAGGATTCCCCTTGGATGGGCAAAGAGTGGGCACTGTGATTTCCTGTCCTGTGTGGAATGCCGTTGTTAACTGAATGAAGGGCGGCATGGGTCGTAAGACTACTCTATTCGGGAAGAACGTGAGAAATGGCTGTCTACATGAGAAGGCCTGTATCTCACTGGTTCTCTTAGCTGAAGATATGGCTACCAGAAAAACTGTCTTTAAAGTTAGCATTGCTAATGGGATTGAGTCCAGTGGCTCAAGGGTTCCTCAGTCAGGGCATCAATACAAGTTAAACTGCAGGGGCAGTAATTGGCCTTAACGGATGTGTGATATTGGCAGCTGCCTTTAGGAAGGACTGCACAAAGGATGTGCCCCTGGCAGGGTGTCCTTCTGTTTGTCCCCTTATTGCTGATATTGTGGCCGTTTGCACCTGTAAAGATGCTGCTGTCAACCCCTTGTCCAAACCATCCTGTAGGAATTCTAAGACATGTAAAATACTGCAAAATTGAAGCTTTAAGATTTCTAGATTCATACCAAACAAAAATGCTCCCAGTGTCTGTTATAAGTCTTGTTAGTGGACTCCCTTCTGGCCTGTAGTAGAGTGTCCGCTACCTTACCAACACCCCTAAGTTCAGCAGTCTAACCCTCTGGTGGCCATGCTATCAGCCTCAGTGGTCGTGGGTCCTCGTGCCAGATTGGCCCCTGTCTGAGCAGAGTCTGGTAGGGGTGAGTGTCATGGACTGTCTATCAACATCTTTCTGATGAGCACATACCATGTCCTTCTGGGCCAGTCTGGGGCAACTAGGAGTACCATGGTGCCTGTGTCCCTGATTTTTGCAGTATTGCTGGTATCATGGGTATTGGAAGAAATGCATATGCTTTCTGGAAGTCCCAAGGGGTTGAGAGTACATCCACCCTCGTTGTGTTCTTGTCCTTGTATCTGGAGATATACACTGGTAATTGAGTGTTTGCTCCTGATGCCATGAGATCCACTGGAAAGGGACCCCATCTCTTCTGAAGTTTGTTGAAGATAACTGGGTTGAGTTGCCACTCTCCTGTTGTAAGGCTTGTCCTGCTCAACCAGTCTGCCCTGGTGTTTTGGATGCCTGCCAGATGTAACACTGTGAGACTGAGAAGGTGCCTTTCTGCCCACAGCATTAGGGTTTCTGTTTCCTGGGCTATGGCTCTGCTTTTGTGCCTCCCTGTTTGTTTATATATGACATTACCACTCTGCTGTCTGTGTGCACCTTTACATGGTGTCTTGACACTTGAGGTTTGAAGTGTTGGAGAGCTAGCCGGTGCCCTGGTCTCCAGAATGTTGATTAGTAGTTTTGTTTCTGGTTCTGTCAACTTTCCTTGGACTGATCGCCTGTCCAGCACAGCACCCCAGAGTAGCAGGCTTGCGTCTGTTTCTCGGATTCTTGTTGAACCTTTTTCCAGTCTCGCTCCTGATTTAGATTGTGTGGGTTTGTCCACCATCTCAGCGACCTTTGCACCTTCAAGGTATGGTCACCTTTGGTTGTAGTTCTGTAGATTGTAGTTCCATTTGTCGATAAGTAGACATTGTAGTTGTTCATCATGCGATCTGGCCCAGTCGTGTAGATCTATGCATGCAGCCATTAGTCCAAAAATTGCATTAGAAGCCACAGCGTCATCATTTTGCAGTGTAGTATTCACCTGCAGTGTGTCACTAGTGTGGTAATGTGGGCTTCCCAATGGTTTGACTGGTTCCAGTGGTTGTGTTGAACACTTCCCAGGTGTTCTATTGTTGTCATGGGGGACAGGTGGCTTTTGCTTTGTTGATAATCCACCTCGTGTTGTGCGAGCAACTGTTGGGCTCTGTGAGTTGCCGCTTGTGACTCCTCCTGAGATCTTGCCTGTATTAGCCAGTCGTCGAGGGAATGGATTACAGGACTCCCTCCGTGCAGAGTGTCACCGCTAGAGGTGCCATGACTTTGTGAACACTCGGGGTGCTGATGTCAGGCCAAATGGTAGGCACTTGTATTGAAAATGGTATCCCAGAATGCTGAACTGGAGAAATTTCTGGTGGGATGGTCTGATTGGTATGTGGAGGTAGGTGTCCTTCAGGTCTATAGAGGTCAGGTAGGTCTCCCTTGCAGACTGCCACAATGGTGGACCATAGGGTTTCCATTTTGAACTTCTGATACCTCGCAAATTTGTTCACAAACTTGAGATCCAGGATTGGGCGTAAATCCCTGTCTTTTTTCGTACCAGAAAGAAAACCAGTAGATACCTGAGTACTGTTCTAGACTTGGAACCAGCTTTGTGACTTTGCTGTTGAGTAGCTGGTGCAGAGTTGGTCTGACCTGTTGTGATGTCATCTTGTCTCTTGAACGTGTGACTCTATGTACCTTTCTCACCTGGGCATGGGTTGAACTCTATGGCATAACCGTGTTTGATTATTTCCCTGACCCATCTGTCCTTGACTGATTCAGCCCAGCTTGAGATGAAGTGTTGAAGCCTTCCCCACTGCGTTCGCATTGTCCTGGGCCTGGGAATTCTCATTGCTGGAATCCTCTGTTCTTCCTGTGGGTTTGTACCCTGTCTGGCATTGAAGTGGCTGCTGAGTTGGATTGGTATTGCGTTTTTTCTGAAGAAATTTGGTTTGAAACCAAACAAATGCCTGTCTTATGGTATCATTGTCCTCTCTTTCCTCTGTTGGAATAGGGATGAAATCTATTGCTTCAAAAGATGATAGGGTGGCCTGGCCTCCTTGCTTGTCTTTGTCATCTCCCTTCTTGACAGTAAATTCCTCTATTCCAGGGCCAAATACCTTGTCCCGAGAAATGAAGTTTCATTACCCTGGATTTTGACTCTTGGTCAGCATTACAGAGTTTAAGCCAAATGAGCCTTCTGGCTCTGTTAACAGAAGCTGCTGATCTGAACACCATCTTAAAGGTGTCAATTGTGGCATCTGCCACATACTTTATTGCTATATAGCATAGTCCATGGTGGCCCCATGGGAGCTGGTTTTGGGGACATCTTGATGTGCCACTTCTAGCCATCTGAGGACCGCTCTGGATGAGTATGTGGTGGCCATGAATGCTCTCATATTCATGACCAATATGTCATGAACTATATTGTCCACCTTCCTATCCATGGGGTTTCTTAAAGCGGATGCTGACTCAGATGGTAATACCATTTTGTTGCTCAGGAAAGAGACCTCTGAGTTGACCTTTGGAGCTGTTGACCAAGCCTTCTACTTCTCTGAGCTAGAGGGTACCTCTTTCGAGCGATACCCTTCTCCCTTGTTTTGATTGGGGCTGGTGCCTCCCATTCTTTTGCCAGTATATTTTCTAAGGCCTTGCAAATGGGAAAGTATGTAGTAGATCGTTTTCTATTACTAGGGGCCCAGTCTGCTTTCTGGTTCCTGCATTGGCTCATTAATTCTGAGCATTTTACAGACCACTCTGATTATCTCTGGTATAGTGTCGGGCATAGCCTGGTGGTCATGTCCTCTTAGCCCTCTTCCTCCTCCAGGTCTTTGTCCCTGAGCAAGGGGATTCTGACTGGTCATCTGGGGTTGAATGTAGTCCCCTTGGTCTCTTTGGGTGGGGATGGTCTCGAGTGGAGGTCATTTGTCTGAGCCCATGGTATCCATTCTTCCCAACAATTTTTAAATAGTTGCAGCACCCACGCTCTGAGATGAGGTGGATGCACTGTCTTGTAGGAGGTCCTCATCTGGGGCCCCGAATTTGAGTTAAATATATTTGGTTCAGAATCTACCATGCATAGGGAGCAGTACCCCCATGTCCAAGGTCATGAGAATATTAAGGCATTTCCTGCATATCCGTCTAGAAGCCATTTAATTTTTTCTGAAAACATCATTTGTAGTGGGCATGCTCTAGTTAGATTGTAATGGGTTTTAGAACATTAAAATAAACTGTAAAAACTTATCTCGAATGAGTCAGAGGTCTGGAGGAGAAAAACTATCAGACTCTGTAATAAAAGCAAGCATTCAGTGGCTGTACCAGTTAAGCTTGCCCATTGCATAGTATGACAGATTGTGATTAAACATTTTCTTTATTATGCTCTCTGTTTCTCTTTTAAGGGCTAGAAGTCAGGCCCTTTAAGAACTGCCCTCTCGGGTCCGCCATTGTGGCAGGGAAATTACCTTGTGGGATCTGCCATCTTAGGAGAGGGCACAGCATAGAAATGATAGGCTGCTGGGTTGTTGGGAGTCTCGCGATAATGAGAGGATGGCCCAAGATGGTAGGCAGATCAGGGACAAGCCTCTGCTTGCGGCCTGATTTTAAAGGAAATAGCTGCCGATTGAGCCAAAAGGACTGCGATATGGTACTGGGCGGGAGAATAGCTGCAGACAGAAAACAAGCAGTCAGCTGCTCAGGCTCACCACCAGTACCCTGAACCCTGCGAGATGCAGGTAAGGCGTTTCTCTCTTTTGTCCCCAATTCCGTGTTTAGGTTTGGTCAAGAGACCGCTTGTAAAACAGGAGATTTTAGACTTGTCCTCACAGTTGAGCAAGGTAAACCGTGAGGCGAGGAAAAACGAGGGATTAGTCCTTTTCTGATAGCTTCTACTCCCAGCTGAACAAGGTAAGCCGGGGTGAAATCGGTGCTGGGAGATATTGGGACAACTTCAGTGGGACAGGATCAGACACCCATTCCCTTCCCTCAGCTGAACAAGGTAAGCTGAGGAGGAAGAGCCAATTTAAAGGCATAATATGCTTCTGCCCCATACAACAAACATTTCAGAGTTCCCAGCGGAATACAACAGATAATTCTAACTTGCCCTGGCGCCTGTTGACTCGCTATCCACACAGTTATAACATTAGGCCATTGAACTAGTATTAGAGCGAAAAAGGTTAAGTCTTAAGAGGAATTAAAATTTTTTAAAGGTCCTTACCTTAGTTTTCTTGGCACAGAGCCAACAATCTGTAAACTAGCCTTGATGAGATGCACAAAAGAACTGAGGAGTCTGGGAGCTACAGGGGAGAGACAGACACAGAAGAGGAGAAGGATTGGATTTCAGTTCTAAAGTTTATTGTGCATCAGCCTGAGAGGAGAGCTAGAGATTACCCATGTGTGGAGACTCAGAGTGCTGTAAGAGGTGTGATTGATAATGCATCACCTTACAGCATCCCAGAATACATTACCTCTGGTTTGCGACCACCTCATAGGTTGCAGATGCACATGTGACCAGAATCGAATCTGATCAGCTTAGGTCCTATTCCTCCCACAAGTCTGCAGTTCTTACATGTGCATTGTAGAGGTTGCAAGCATATTGCATAGCTCAGACACTGGTATCAAGGTAAGACACTAATATTACACTGTATTATTTAGATTCAGATTACTGCAATACTCTTTAGCAGGGTACTCCACTGCAACTACTCCATGATGCAGAAATTAGGACTATTTACAGGAATGTTCCTCTAGGAGACTCTGATAGCCAACCTGTAGTCAGAAGAACCTCTCAGTTACTCATACAATGTTCAAATCAGGTAGTAAGTGCAGCCTGTAGTCATAAGAATTCTCTCAGTATGCACGCAAGGCTCTCTGAACTCACTAAATGAGACATACAATAGTCTCAGTTCTAGCCAATCAGGTAGCAATTCTCCAAATCCATTGGCAGAGTTGATAACAACCTAGAGTCAGACAAGAATGTAAACAGCTTACTCAACTGCATGTTCCTAGTAAAATACCTTAGCAGCAAGCCATTTGTATCACTCTGATTATTAAGGAAAAGGGTCAAATGTCAGCAATATTAATTCAGAGCTGTACTGTGATCCACTACAAGCTGCCACAAGGTCAATGGCAATGTTGGTACAATGAGTATGTGGAAATGTTTTTTCTCATGTCTATAACCAAATGTGAACCTCTGTCCTACAATTGGTTTCCCCTCGTGGCACTCAAATGCTATTCTGACTGCCCCAGGCCTGGGAGCCCTGCAGAGCAGCTCCAGGTGCACCACCACCAGGTTGAGCCCCTTGAGAGGGGCTCGCGCCACGTGCCTGGATTACTCAAATAAAATGAGCCCCTTACAAGCGGGCTTACTCTCCAGTGCCTCTCTCTCTCTCTCTCTCTCTCTCTCGCTCCTCTCTCCCTCTCAATTTATGCGTCACCCCACACTCATCTACCACTTCAAGATTCTGCCTCTTGACCTCCCTGACACTCCATAGCCCAGGAACAGGCCCCATTCTACTCAGAAGACCTCCCATGTTCCTCAGGACTCAGAACACCACATCACTGTACTGACCTGTAGCTCTACGGACCGGGCCATCTTCTAATGGTGGCTGAGCTCCTCTGCTCTCCAGCAGGTCATGCATGTGCAGATCACTGCAACACGCATGTGCACTGCTTGCTGCACTGAACAGCGACTCAGGAGGTGATCAGCCACGGAGATTTTTGCCTAGTACGATAAGTCCCCGATTTATCTATGGGCTACCAATAAACTTAAAAGCATTCGGCAGCCCTCCTGCCGCTCCTTTGCAACAGCTTCATGTTCCTCCATGAGGAACTCAGTTCTCAGCTCTCTATTATGTTTACAGGCCCAATGAGGCCACTAATGACAATGGTATACAGGACACTAGTCCCATATATATAAAAAAAAAAAAAATTATTAACGAACCACAGTGCTGGTCTATGTCACAGTGCTGATCTACCTCATACCTCATCCTGCCTAAAACAACTTCTCTTCCCATGTTTCCCTCACTCACTGACTCACAGATTAACTCGGATGGGAAAGAGAAGAAAATGCAATACCTGCCATATCACCCTACTGGGAGGTCAGGCAGGACCACTGTGTCCCACATGCTCACTCCAGCAGTCCGATCCTGGAACTGGCAGTGACATGGACATAGAACAGGGTCTGAACCCCAGGAGGACCCACCCAATGAATTATTCTCCAAGGCAGAGGACTTCTTCAGGATTCAGCAGGCAGTGATGCTGAAGATCCTGGAAAGAATTGAGGAACTATCAAAAATAGTAAGGGCAACAGCTTGGACAAGCAACACAACGTGGATACAGACAAACAGACACCCACGGAACCTCCTAGGGTCCTGGAACTGGAAAAACAGATAGGTTGTGACTCCAGAGATGAAGGGCACCTGGGAAGGGCGAGAATGACCTCGTACTTACAAAAAACTCACCGGTCGAAACCTTGCGGAACTTCTGACAGCAATAAAAGAAATCATGGGATTTGAGGTGCCAGACGCCCTCAACAATCCAAACTCAACCAGCTAATCAGAGCAAAACAAAATAAAGACGAGACCTTCCAGTATGTGAGGCTGTAACAGAGGTCATAGAAAAGAAATGGCATTCTCTGGACCCATTCAGAATCTCGGAAAAGTGCACCTTCGACAGGTTCTACCCAATGCAGGAGGAGGTAATAAGTCACGGTGCACTCCACCAGCAGTTGACCACCAGATTACTGGTCTGTGCAAGAGGACAGTCCTCTCCTTCAGATACAACTACTCCACTACATGACACCATGGACAAGAAGATGGAGGAACTCCTAAAGAAATCTTACTGAATGAGGGTATGTGTGCAGGGCCAATGCCATGATGACATACAGTACACCTCACAGGCGCTGGTCACCTGGTTAGAGGAGCTAGCCTCCTCACTAGAACCTAACTCTAAACTAGCAGACCTAGCAGAATATGCTATTCTGGCTGCTAAGTAAACCCATGATGCATCCATTGATGCTCTTAAGATATCTGCTAGACTCATGGCCCTAACTAACAAAACAAGATGCCATATGGCTCAAGATATGGAGCACTGACTCAGATTCCAAGGCTATGCTTAGCATATTGCCCTACAAGGTAACCTCCTATTCAGTGAGGGACTAGAGAAATACGTAAAGCATAAAGGCGACGGAAAATGCTGGATAAGGACAAACCCTCCACGAGTACCTACCTACCCACATTCCGGGAAAATTCCGACCATTCCGAGGGAGGCAAGATAGGAGACAAACCTACCAGTATTCATAAGCCAAAACCTACTCACTCAAACCCTCCTTCAACAACGCTACAAAAGCAGAGCAAGAGGACAATACCAGAGAGGAAGATACCAGTCGACCTTCAGGCGGGAAAACAAAACCCCAATTGACCACTACACCATACATCGACCAGTGCCCGACCATCACCCTCCAATAGGTGCCAGACTCCTGCAATTCTCTCACAAATGGCACCAGTCAACATCAGACAAATGGGTCCTGGAGGTGGTCTCCCAAGGAGTACTTGATGAATTCTTCCAGAAACCACTCACACACAGTAACGTAACCTCCCCAGTGTCCCAGCAACCAGACAAAATATGGGCAGAACAATCCACTCAAATCACTACTGACCAACAGAGCCATTGCAGAGGTCCCATAGGACCAAATAGATCAGGGCATATACTCCAGTATTCTTTCTAGTACCCAAAAACAGGGGACATGAAGCCAATTTTAGACCTCAAGTTAGTCAACCGATTCGTCAATACACAAAGTTCAAAATGGAAACACTTCAGTCTACCCTATGAGCCGTGAGGCCCGGGGACTACCTAACATCGATCGACATGAAGGATGCTTACCTCCACATACCCATTCACCCAGTCCACTACAAGTACCTTGATTCAAGATACTTAGTCGTCACTATCAGTACCAAATGTTGCCATTTGGACTAGCATCAGCCCCATAGGTTTTCACCAAGGTTTCAATCACACTTATAGCACAGCTCAGGCAACAGGAGTCCACATCATCCCATACCTGGACGACTGGCTCATCTGAGTCAGAAGCCCTCCATCTGCCAACAGCAGACACAAATAGTGGTAAACACACTACAGTCGCACAGCTGGGTAATCAACTGGGACAAGAGCAGCCTAAATCCCAGCCAGTCCATAGAACACTTAGAGTCCATAGATACTGCGATGGGGAAGGGAAACCATCACAAAAGAGAACGGACAAAATGCTTGTCCAGGTACAAGCACTAAAGCGACAGCAAACCAACCCTAAAACAAACTTTGCAAATGCTGGGGTAAATGGTATCATGCATCGACCTAATCCCATGGGCACTATGGAACATGTGCCCCTGCAGAACGTGGCCACACGAGAGGCCAGCCGTACTACACAACCTCACGCAGAGAACACAATGGGACTACAGTGCATGAAACTCAGTGAGCTGGTGGTTCAGCAGCCAAAACCTAAACAAAGGAGTGGACCTGAAGTGCCAACATGACGTAGTACTAGAAACAGACACCAGCTTCGCTGACTGGGAGCTATACTCAGCCATATGCCAGCACAAGGAAAATAGTCAAGAGTAGAATCCAGGATGCAAATAAACATTCTGGAGATGAGGGCAGTATACCACGCCTGCAACACTTCAAGAAGTTCTTGAAGCACAAGACAGTACTCATAAGATCAGACAACAGAGTGACAGTAGCATGCATTTCCAACCAAGGTGGCACAATGAGCCACGACTACTATCACGAGGCAAAGTGAATATTGGACTGGGCAACAACACCTAGTATCAATCTTTGCCATTCACTTAGCAGGCAAACTGAACGTCAAAGCAGACTGGCTAAGCCACCAACCAATAGCCCGGGGAATGGACATTGCATCCACAGGTCTTCCAACAGATAGACAACAGCTGGCGCCCACTAGACATAGATCTCGTGGCAACAGGAAAAAATACAGTTACCAAGGTACTACTCCAGATATAAAGACTCGGGCCAGCAGATTAGATACCCTAATGCAAAAGTGGTTATTCCACAGATCATACGTATTCCACCAATACCTCTCCATACCACAAGTGCTAACCAGTCCAAACAATCAGAAATACGGTAGTCATGATCACGCCCGCCATGGCCCCAAAACACTGGTTTGCCACGTTAGTAGTCATGGCGATCAAACCCTATGGACACTGCCCCTACGGCCAGATCTAACACAAGGACCCATCAGCCACCCAAACTTAGCACCACTTCAACTCATGGCCTGGCTACTGAAGGCAAAGACTGCTAAACAAAGGGTACAGCCAGGCAGTGGTCAAGATGATGCTGCACTCCAGGTGCACATCGACCACCAACTTCATTACAGAGACACTGGAACATATTTGAGGCATGGTGCAGGAAGCAAGACATCACAACACAAGACATCAACATCATGCACATACTTCTGTTCCTACAACAGGCGTGAACAAAGGCCCATCAACCTCCTCCTCAGAGTCCAGGCAGCAGCCATAGGAGCAGGTAAGGGACCTCTAGAGGGCTACACACCCGGTCTCACCCGACGCTCCCTCACATTCCTCAAGGCAGTTGCCAATATATACCCTAAGACAAAACACCATAGCTCTGTAGAACCTTAACAATACTGGAGGCACTAGCCTCACCCCCATTCGAACCCTTGAACACTATAGACATCAAATGGCTCTCTCTCAAGACAATATTCCTACCGGCCATCTGTTCTGCCAAAAGAGTGAGGAAATGAGAGCCTCTCTTGCAAACCCCTACCTAATCACACATAATGACGGAGTTACACTAGAATCACCTCCACATATGTACCAAAATCCACTCACCTTTCCACACGGCCAACCCATAGAACTGCCAGCTTGGCCCAACTGGGAGGAAATCAAACACTGGGACATGAAGAGGGTCATCCCAACCTACTTGGACAGAACAAACGACTTTATACAAACAGATGGACTGTTCATTATTTACAAGGGACCCTGAAAAGGACAGGCAGCAGCCACTTCCACTCTGGCCAGCTAGATAAAACAGGCCATCATGGAAAGCATACAAATCACAAGGTGCCAGTCAACCACAAGACAACAAGGCCCACTCCACTAGGGCAGTAGCTACCTTATGGGCAGAAAGAAATGAGGCCTCTATACTGGACATCTGCACGGCCGCCACTTGGTCATCAGTGCACACATTCACCAGACAATACAGACTGGATGTAGAAAAGGTAGACAAAGCAAACTTTGCATGAAAAGTCCTCCTCACTGTTACTAAACCTTCACTGCACAGTCATCTGACCCACCCCAATACTTATATTATTCATGTCTCACTGCTTCTTACAACCCAGAGGTAATGGATTGAGGATGCTGTAAGGTGACACAATATGCAATGGTAGTTGACTCACCTGGTAAAGGTGATTGCATCGCATCACCTTACAGCATACCCAGTCCCACCAGGGCTTTTGGATGACAGTACAGTTGAACTAAGGTTCCAGAGATAGAGGTGCTATCAGTTTCTAGCGTGCGTTTGGGCTGGATTTTAATAGAGTGTAAATAATAGGAAATAAACATCAACTATGGCCTTACACACAGCAATGTCAGACCATTATTGAGTGCAAGGCTCATATTCACACAAGGTATTCAAGGTTAATCATATTATTCATAGATGTTGTTTGTACCATAACTTTCACTCCCACAGCATGCCAACTCACAACAGAGCTTTGGAAAAGGATCGAACTGCAGGCTAGCGGGAGGAATAGGACCTAGGCAGATCTGATTTCGATTCTGGTCACATGTGCATCTGCAACCTATGAGGTGTCATAACCCAGAGGTAATGGATCAGGGGATGCTGTAAGGTGGTGCTTCGTGCAATCACCTTTAGCAGGTGAGTAAACTACCATTCCACCCTCCATCTTGCAGGGTTCTCTGCCTAGGAGTATCTCCTCCTGCAGTAGTTTCCAGCTTCTAACTGACTCCTTGCTGGATGCTCCCTGCTTTCAACAATCGCTCTAATCAGCAACACCTGGGCAGGCAGCCCCCTTGCCTGTTCATGTTCCTGCATTTCCTCATCCTCAGCCAAGGTGTTAACCTCTTGTTTCCCAGGGTAGTGTTTACACTGTCACAGTATCTATTATTTTTATTGTTATCTAATCTGTTTTATTTATGTTAACTGTAAAGTGCCTTGTTTTTAGAAAGGCGTTATATAAATAAAGATTTACTTACTTACTAACTCACATCCCTCCTGAACCTCCCTCCTGTAAATTTCCATTCATGACCATGTGACCTCAGGATTGGTATTCAAGGTAAATAACTCCACACTGTTTACCTTGTTGATGCTTTAACTGGGAGCAATTTCTCCCATAGGAAACCCAGTCATAATTCCCTTGTTATAACCAGCTGGTTATAGTGGTGAACACATGCCGGTTCCCTTGCTCCATGTATGCACACACTGCTGAACTAGTACTACCAGAACCACTGACCATACTGTTTTCTGTAACTGCTGGGTAGTGTGTTCAAAGGTTGAAAACACTGCCCAGCAGTTACATAAAACAAAACATGGGGAGGTGTGAAACTTGAATTTTACACACACCCTCAGTGTTGGATGCTTTTATAAACCCTTGAGCTTTGTTCTTGGGATTCATGTAACATCCACACCTCAGGTGCATAAAAATTCTCATTATACATACCTCTCCATTTATTATTCTACATATAATAACTGTCTCTTGTTTTCCCTAAGGGAACCCCATGGTGTAATTTGCCGTGATAAAGGAGTGTTTATAATGGCAAACATGCGCCCAGGTTTCCCCTCTCTGTATGGCGCCAGCTGCCACTGTTCTTTTCTCTCTCATCACAGATGCCAGGGCTTACCATCAGACATTTCACCGCTACTCCAACTCAGCAGTAAGTCAGTTTACAACAACACAATGAATCTCCTGGCTAAAAATACTTAAACTGGGCTAATTTAAAAGAAAAAGAAAAAAAGGAAACTTTTTCTTTCTAGTAGCACATCCATCTGTGGACTCGAGGAAACCAATCAGACAGCAGCTAAACTGAGATGCCTTGTTATTTTATGTAATTGCTAAGGCAAAAAAAATTGATGGCCAGCAATTATATAAAATAAAAGATGAGAGCTGTGTGTAAAACTCAGATGTTTCACACACCCTCTGTGCTGGATGCTTGAATAAACCCCTCGAGGCTTCGCTGTTTAACATTCAACACCTCAGGTGTGGCACAATTTATAAATCTCATGTGCAGAGGGAAGGAGCACTCCAATTGGTGGGGAGCACTCCCTCACTCTATAATTCCTTAAGGAGAAGCCAACACCTCCAGCAGAACTCTGAAAAACATACATGGATGTAATTTGGCATATATTTCACATTACTTAGGGCCTGCCCTCCCCATTATCAGTTATTTATCTAGATGGCTCCATCATCTCCAAAACCCCTCTGTTCAGTTATCTTGGACTTGCCCTAGACCCCTTTCTTGACTATGTGGCACATGTTACAAATGTCAGTAAAACCAGTGACACCATGCTTGGTGCATCTTACAGAGTTGCCTGAGACCTGACCCCACAAATCTGTCTAGCAATGGCCAGAGGAATGCTACTCCCCAAATTACTGTATGGAGCACCAGTGTACTCCTCAGCTGCTAAAACCGTATACCTAAAATGGGATATCACATACAACAATATCTGCCACTTTGTTTTGCAGTTACCTTGTCTCACCCACCACTGTGATCTCTAAGAAAAGCTCAAATGCCCCACCCCCCAGCATCTCAACATGACTACGGTTATGGGAGGAGTTATCTTCAGTATAGTTAAAATGGGTTACACCTCTCTCTTGCACCCCCCAAGACCAATTGATAACAGCTCCCCTCAGGTTGTAAAAAATGACCTCCTTGCAGTCCCAATTGTCAGATCAAAACAAGTGAAGCAGCCTTTGCCCACTCTCCCCCAAGCTATGGAACTCCATTCTCCTGGATATTTGGTGATGTCTCTCCCCCCACCCCCACGTTTTGTACCAAATATCATGAGCATCTACATAGCCAGGTGCACATCTCCTGCCTTAGCACTTAAATATCCCCAAAGTAGTTCAGTGAACCCATCAGGACTCTGAAGCCCCATCTTCACATTTATACTCCTTAGTACTATGATGACACCTGAGACCTAACTGTGATCTTCTTGGTACTTTACTGCCACTGTCACCCAATCTATAGGAGCATATTTGCTTAAATTGCTTTTCCAAATCCCTGAATGTAAATTATACTGTTGTAACCTAATGTTTTGTATCCTCCTGCTGTGTACCTACTTGCTGTTGTAAGACCAACTGTTATATTATATCCCCTCACTATGTATGTCCTAATCAAATGTACTTCTTAAATGTCTATATCCTTGTATACGTACTATCTGAATTTTGTAGCTGTACCCTCCTGGGTCATACCTTAAAAATAGGCATTGGATTGTCTAGTGTGTCTACCTGGTAAACAAAAGCTAAATAAAAAAATAGTTCTGTATTTCTCTTCCCATTTATTTATTATTGTGGTTATATGCATGGAAACAGGTATCTGTTCCTTGAGAGTCCATCAGCTCTTATTGCTCATTCTGCCACCTGATGTCATAATTTGCAGGTCACATAATTTATTCCCATGGTGACAAACAGCGACATCATAACAGAGGATTATGAGTTCAAGACAGGAACAAGCTGTAAGGGAAAACAAATTTGTTGAAGGAATAAAGATCTTGTTTGGGGTAAATTTCCTCTGTAATTAAAGGGAGAAAACATCTGTTGAAGATATAGGAAATACAAACTGAATTGTATCTAAATGTTTTTGTTCAGCCGTCGGCAGCTTTAACCATTTAAGCAACAATTCACTCAGTATACATATGTGCTGGCATTAGTTTATAGTGGCTAGCACAATGGTGAAAACAAATGTATTTAAAACATATCAATGCACCAAACAGCAAATGAATAGTGCTGGGTAAAAGTTTCATATTCTGGCAGAACTGAATTCCACAGAATTTAAGAAAATCCTACCTAATTCTGCAGAATTCTGACTCTTCAAGCTAAATGTTTTTCTGGATTAGCACTCTGTGGTTTGCATAAACTCAAAAGAAAAAAAAACTGCAACAGGGAATTGGAGCATTGGATTAATAAACTGAATGCCAAAAACAATGACAATCCAGCACTTGCCACCAATAAAGATGCCAGGAGGCTAAACATTTCATAAAGCAAGTGCTGTGTATTTATTAGGTGATTGCGACAACAAGCAAAACACCTTACATGTTTCAGACGACATGATCCTTCATCATAGGTGCAGTTTGTATAAACTACAGGTTCCCTTTTTCTACAATTAGTGGAAAAAATTATTCTGCAGTTTGCCTAAGCCTCGTGAAGTTATTCTGTGGTTTACCTAAAAGTGCTTTTTGGAATTCAGTTAGAAATTTCAAAAAGTATTTTGGATGCAGAACTGCGATTTTGCATGAATTCTGCCGATGAAGTTCTGCAATCTGCATAGTTCTACACATCACAGTTGCATTCCTTTATAAAATGTACTGTGTTTTCTTAAGGAAAAGCAGTCTCATTCAGTATACAGATGTGTTTTTCATCATCTGTGGTAGCATGCATAGTGTTGAAAGCAAATTTATTAAAACACCTCAACCTCGTCCCCAGAGCCCTTGTAAGATTACATTATATATGGGTGGAAATAAAGTGGACTGAGCAATCAGCATTACTTAGAGTCATGCTTACCATGAGTCAAAATGTATTTCCAGGTCCCTGAGTCAGTTTCATGAAACTGATGTAAGCAAATCAATCAATCAATCAATCAAAATCTTTATTTTCGAGGTGGGCACCATTGAACAGGGCTCATTTGCAAGATGGACCTGGTCATACAAAAATCGTAGTACAGTAACATGGTAAAACATAATGAAATATTATACAAAGAAGAAAATATACATATGTACATCAACATTTGAGTGAGAGGGCCTTTACAACAGATAGGCTCATAACTGGGTACAGCAGGAATGTTCACTTAAATGGAGAGAGAAAAGGTAGAAGAGAGGGATACCAGTTTAGGGAGAAATGGCAGGGGTTGGAATAGTTAACTGGCATACTTCAGGTAAGGTGGAACCTGGCCATGGCTAAAGAGAGGCAGAGAAGACGGTATTTTGGTTGGGAGAGAGAGGTAGGGTGGGAGGCAGGATGGGCAGGAGGAAACTGGAAAATAGGTGAGCTAGCAATGTGGGAAACATTTGCAGGATTCCTTCATGGAGCGGTCATAGAGCGACTTTAAAATATTCAGGCTAACAGCTCAACTTCAAGTTTTTTGCATATTGTTCCACAAGGAAGGCAGCAGAAACTATGGTAGCTCTGCGAATTGAGATTTGACCTTAGGTAATTGCAAGGCAATTGGGAAATGACCTCTTAGAGCATAGGCACCTATCACACTCAGGAGAATACAATCAAAGAAGTATAGCGGGAGCTTGTTGGTAACTGTTCTGAAAGCCCATAGAAGCGGCATTTCTGTTTCTCCTATAATGAAGGGAAGTCCAGCCCACCGCAGTATACAAGGAGCAATGGTGTGTGGAAGAGGAAGGCCGTTATGAACCAGATTGCTCTGTGGTATAGGGTGTCCAACTTATCCAGGACAGAGCCAGTACAATGGCTATAGAGAAGGTCCGCGGGTAATCTATTAATGAAAGGAACGTGGCTTGAAACTAACTGCTGCTTGGCATCCCTAGTAAGGAAGTGGTTGATTCTAGCATAGTCCTAGTCTTTGTCTTTGTCTTAGTTTCTTCTGTAGTTCTTCAAGATGTTCAGAGAAGGAGAGTTTGTGATCGAGTCACTACACCCAGATATTTGAATTTTGGCACATACACTAGATTTTGTCCAAGTACTGTGGTAATCTGAGGGATAGCCCCAATGCAAGCCGGGTTCACAGCATTGTAGGAAGGGAAGAGAGCATTGCTTTGTTTTTTCACATTAAGCAGAAGCTTTTTTGCTTATGAGGTAGTATTGCAATAGGTTAAATTCAGCTTGAGGTCTTCACAGGCTGCTTCCAGCGTGATGACTCAAAGTACTGTGTCATCAGCGAACAAGTGGATATTGGCTTTATTGATGTTGTCATCGATGTTGTAATGTAAACCGCAAACAACAGGGGACCAAGGATTGACCCCTGAGGCACACCTCTCTGTAGGGGTTTAAGTGGCAAAAGATCACCTTCAGCCTTAACCTGCTGTTTCGTTCCACAAGGTAGTCAAGCAAACCAGCACATAGAGTTAGGGTCCAGACCTAGGTTACATAGGGAGGAAAGAAGCAGGCTATGGTCAACTGTGTTGAAGGCCTTACTTAGATCCAAAAAGGGCACAGACAAAAATTCCTATTGTCAAGGTCAAGGAGCCACTCATTAGTCACTTTTGCTAGGCAGTTCTGGTGGTGTGCTTTGCTCTGAATCCAGACTGCACTGGGTTTATCAGTCTCCTGGTTCAAGATACACCCTTAGCTGACCACTCACTATCTTTTCCAATAATTTAGACAGAATGGGGAGGAGAGATTGGTCTATAATTATTAAGGTCGTAAGGGTCACCTGATTTGAGCAGAGGGATGACATGGGCTACTTTCCATTGCAAGGTGAGGCTCCCTGGGATAGTGACAAGCTGAAGAGGTATGTGATTGGCACTGCCAACACATGGTATGCACATTTCAGAAAGTAAGGCTCTATAGAGTCCGAACCTGTACCCTTCTTGATATCCAACTGCAGCAATAGATCTTTAACCTCTTTTAGAGAGGCAGGCAGGAAGGAGAGGCCTCTTTGGTAGCAGGAGACTTGTGAAACAATCCCTGCTGAGTGTGGAAGGCATTAGCAGGATGTGTCAAATGCTAGCCCAGCGGTTCGAAATGTTTATTGAGGGCTTCCAGTGTCTCTGATTGGTCTGAAATAGTGTTACTACCAGATATAATTTTTGATGGGAGGGAATTTCCAGGTGAATGACCAGACATGTCCTTTATTATTTTCAAAATTTTGAAGGATTCCTTGAGGCAGAGTCTAGCTCAGTGCGTTAGAAAGTGGCCTTGGCAGCTCTGACCAACTTGGTGCACTTTTGCGTGCCCTCCTAAACTGACACCAATCCAAGTCATTCTTGCTTCTGCATGCTTTTTTCCAAAGTGTATCCCTATCTAGCATGGAAGCTTTGAGTTCTGGTGAAGACCATTCGGCAGTGTTGCTCCTTACATGTACCTTTACCATGGGGCATGCCTGTTTAAGGCCGCAGTTAGTATTTCGTGAAAGATAGTATATGCCTCATTAACCGCTTTGGCTAAGTAGAAATCCTGCCATCACAGGAATGTTTCAGTTTGTCGAGGTAGGCAACAAGTAGAAGTTGAGTTTACACCTCTTGATTGAGAACTTTGCTACAAACTGTGGATTATGCACAGATCTGATGCTGGAGATGAAACAGTGATAGCTGATGTCAGAGAAAAATGTTCTGACATGGGAGAACAGGTGTAGTTTGATAACCAAAATTACATCTAAAAGGGTGCTGTTACTAGGGTTCTTTTATTTGGGTGAGTGGGTTCACCAATGAGTTGCACCAGCCCCAAGGTGTCACAAAAGGATTTCCAAGGGAGCCTAGGCTTTTGATAACCAGTCGTAGTTCAGATCACCAAGAATAGTAGTTTCCCTGAGTACTAAGCCCCAGGGCAGAGCTTAGATGTGACCCTGCAGCACGGGCCTGTAACAGCCTATTACATAGAGTGCAAGAAGGTGATAGTTCAACCTTTAGGGACAAGCATTCAAATTCATTAGAGGAGGAGGATGATTCTAGACATGATACAGAGATTTTGTCCCTGACATAAATCACCACCCCTCTGCCTCTCGATTGCCTATCAGTTCGGAAGAGCAAATAACCTGGGATGTTGATTCCCTGTCAGGAGTGACTGGTCTAAGCCAGAGTCTCAATGATCACCAGAACATCAGGTAGAGTGTGTCTGGCAAGGCTGGATCATGGTGATCTTTCAAAGGCTACAGACACTGGCCGTGTAGGAATGACATTCCTTTAATTCCAGTAAGGTCGAGGGAGAAGCTAGAGTATCTAGGAGGCCCGGGTTGAGCTTGACATTGCCTGAGCACAATAGCAATAGCAGCAAAATTCTTTTAAAGAGCAATTGCATAAATATTTATTCCATGTATTAACTGTTGCCATTTTAGGAAGAAAGCTCCTCTGACGTTGGAAATTTATGCAATCAAATTGAATGACAAGCTGTGTTTTCTGTCCTGGAATTGAACCATTATTATTTGGCAGGTCACCTAAGGCTGGTTAATCAGGCTGTGTTCCCCATTCTGCATTACAGAGGATGATGTATAGGCTACTATCGACACCAAACATGTATAACCACTGAGAGGTAGCTATTGTGACCATTTAAATCTCAAGAGTGAAGCTCAAGAGGTTTTGGTCGTTTCATGGCTACCTTAAGATGTTACAAATGCATGTTGTCAATAGTGCACCACACATTTTCTTTTATAGTACATGGTCAACTCATGACAATTAAACGAGTCTCTTTTGTTTAAATGGAGTGGTAAATTCCTTACTTTTGTGTTTATCTTTTCACTGCTGCTCTCTTCAGGGTCCAGCTCTCGCTGCCATGGTCATTCAGTTGAAAGTCAAGGTTAGCTATGCGCATGCGTGAACATGTTCAAGTTGTTGTGCTGCACTAGCTATGCTGATGTAGCTAACGCAGCACAACAACATTTTTCGAGGGATCGATTTCCATCCCCAACAACATTCTACCATCACATTATACAGCTCTTCTATACTACGACAAATAAAAATGATTTTGTCAGATTTAATGTAATAAATGCTTTAGCTAGCTTTGCACTAAGTGCCACATTTTTTTTTTTTTGTTATTAGTTTCTTCTCCTACTACCCGGCTTGTATCTTCAGGAGGGCGCCCCAGCCCCATCCCCTGGCATTCCACCGACTGACGCTGACTTGACCCCTCGGGCTTTCCCCTGGCAGGGTTGGTGGGGGGTCCCGACTTCCACCGAGGAACGCTTAGTTGGTCAGTGCCATGGCTAGCAGGTGCGGGAGCCTGCGAGGTGCCCTCCACCATCCTGCATGGCAATGTTCTTTTCTCCTGTTCTCCTCAGTAGTTGGAACCATGCAATGTTGTCATGGGAGGAACATGCTGCAGCGTCATATCGCTCCCCACTCAGAGCGATCTGGCCCAAACTCCTCCCAACTTGTGGTGCTGCATCCTGTCCTCCAGAATCTGCCGGGGTGAACAGCGCCGACCACCAGGAACCCCCCTCCTGGAGAAGGAGAGCAGTCCATTGGATGCTCAATCCTTTTCCTCCCTGCTGACTCGACGGCCCATGTTCGTTCCCGAACATGGGTCACTGGCGTAGAGCGAGATAAGGCACCAGTGTCTCAGCCCTCAGTGCCACTGGGCTGGCTTCTAAGTGCCACATTTAAAATAAATCACAGTGTGCTTTTAAAATCCTTACATTCTCTAAACAAATGCCACCAATAGCTTAATCTGGTTTATTTTCAGTTGGTTACTATCTGTATCCCCCTACCCTAGTAAGCCCCTGAAAAAGGACTTCTAGTCTCAGTGGGCCTACCGGATCAACAAAATTCAATAGATAAATAAAATAAAAAAAAACATTGGCTGATGGAAATGGATGGGTAGTTCCTTCTAGCCAATTTATATGAAGACAGCTTATTAGTAAACTATAAATCTATTGTATTTTGAATTGCTAAATTGCCCTCTGAAGACATGTATAATTTGAAATCTGAGGATTACTAACTTGCACATTCTGAAGTAATGTAAATTGAACTGTAGGAGGAGACTTTTCCTGCAATGCCTGTTGTACCGGTGCACTGTGTAATGTTCCTGAATGAGATCAACAGGAATTTTAAGACAACTGTACATGACTCTTTAAAGACTATATTTAAGTGTTTTAAAGAGACAGCACTGTTCAATTAGTTCTAGCCATGCTTCAATTTTGATTGCATTCCATGTTGCTGATCTTAAGATCCCATTCTCAGATTCTTTTTGATGCTCTGTAATTCCAATAAATTGTCTTTCTGTTCTCATTGCAAAAGAAGTTTGTTTTCTTAATGAGTTAATTTCCTGGTAAAAAAACAAAAAACAACTAAAATATAACGTATATTCATTATAGGGCCCAATACTTGTAACCCATTTATGGTTCTTTATTAAAATTGTTATATTCTGATTTAGAACAAAAATAAATGCACCTGGTATATGCAATCCCGATATGTTCTGTTGACTGCGGTGTTGAGTGTACCGGCAGAATCCATTGAGTCAGCATGGTTTTCTATCAAGGAAAAACTGTTATGATTTGTTGCACACACACAGGCACACACACACACACACACACACACACACACACACTACCGTATTAGAAAAACAATATCCAAACACTAGAAGTGTTGTATGGATATTGCCTTTACTGATAGGTTTACATGGTGGTAGTGAGAGACATTACTGTACCAAAGACTGGGAGACAGGAACATACAACATGTTGTGTGATAGATAGATAGATAGATAGATAGATAGATAGATAGATAAGATACTATCGACAGACAGACAGATAGACAGACAGACAAGCAGGCGGATGACAGACAGGCAGACAGATACTGTTGATAGATAGATAGATACTGTCTGTAGATAGATAGATGCTGTCTGTAGATAGATACTGTCTGTAGATTGATAGATAATTAGACACTGTCTGAGATAGATAGATTTAGAGATAGCGTTACATATATAGATATGTTTGTTTTGTTTATTTAAAATTTGTAAATCCATGGGCCAAAGGCTCATTTTATGGGTGACCAGAACAATATACAGCTATACATAAACTAATAAATAATATACAGAGCATCAAATATACAGCCAACATAGGCGAATACATTAACACAAAAACTAGCTAATAAAACATTTACATTGACACCTGGAAAGTAAATAATTTCTCAAAGCATGTGTAAAACTATAGATAAAGACACTAACACAATCTAAAATAGTCGAGACAGAATAAAACAAGCATTTGTTTGCTGGTATTGGCATTGGTAGTGCAGGAGTTCGAGAGATGCATAATAGGAATGGTGGTGAAGTACTGAAGTAACACCAACCCCCACCCTGCAGAGACTGACAGGCATTGGGGATGTGACTTTGTCATCGCCCATAAAACTCATGGCATTCCACCTCACTCCATGCTGCAGACACGAGAGGTGTGGCAGTGTGCCTCGAGGTCTTGGCCCTTATGCTCAGCCCATTTGAAAAGGAAATAAGCTGAGATGGGTGCAGTATAAGAGAATAGAGTGAATGTTAGGACCGAAGACCTCAAGGCACACCTTGATGGCTGTCAGTGGCTGCAGGGTGGGGGTGGAATGGGTTGAGCATTATGGCAATGACCCCAAGTCCCACCTCCCGATGCCTGTCAGTGTGTACAGGGTTGGCGTTACAATTGGAAACCCTAACACCCCAGGCGTATGTTGGCAATTTTTGCTCCAAATTTTAAACATGGGCTTTTGGGAGCCCACCTCATGAACAGTGACAGCATGATTTTGTTATTTATGCCAAAAGGTGACTCACACAGCGAGTCTGCTATTCAGCGCCTACAGATGTGAAAACACATTTTGGACAGTATGTAAAATGACAGGTGTATTGTTGATGAGGAGGTGTGAAAAATGGCAATGTTGAAAATGTGAGTGAAAATATGAAGAAATGGTGAAGTTACGAGTGTCCATAAAAACTGTGCAAGGCATGCTCGAACGCAAGTCATTTTTGAAGTTTTCACCCAATCACACACGACAAGACATGCCACCACAATAGTAGCTACACCATCACAACAATTGTCAGACTAACAGACTGGCTTTTAGTTACAACATTGTATTGTGACAAGCCTCTGTACCACATCAAGGTAGCTAGTCCAATAGAGGTCCATTCACACACCAGTTTGTCAACAATAGTTGAAGTGAGCCCAGCCCCATATACATGGGGACATTATGTTTAAGGAAGGGTGGATTGTAGTGCCTCAAAGTTTGGCAGACCAGGGAAGACTGCAGGGAGGAAAATGGTTAACCCCTACCACCCCATACACAGCCAGCTGGCTGGCTGACCATTCCTGTCCTGGTCCCCTCCCCTCCTGGACTTTCTTAGGCTTTAGCCTTTGTCCAGCCAATGCCTAAAGGGGCCATAAAATCAGCCCAAGGAGCTGACCCAAGCTGAGGGAACCCAATCTACTGGTCCAGAAGACAAGTCAGCCCCCAGGCTAGAAAAGTGGTCTCCACTGCTAGCCAGAGGACAGTTCTGGACTGGGTGGCTTACAGAGTCGAGAGCACAGGGTACGGATGCCTAGAAGTTTACCTGTAGCTCTGGTCCATAGCTCCCTGGTGGCAGCTCCTCTGTAGCCAGGGGTTCTGGAGTCTTCAGCAGCAGCAGCAGCAGTAGTTGTCCTCCAGACTGGAGGAGTCCACCAGTCATCCAGACATCTGCAAGCAGCCAGTCCCATAGGATGAGTCCCTTTGGTTGTCTGTTCCTGGGTGGGCAGTTCTTGTTGGAGTAGCCTGGTGGACATATTCTGGGGTGGCTGGTCATGCACAGTGCCTGGGGCTGCTATTGCAACTCCTCTGTCCGTCTTTGCTGTGTGCTGCCTGAGGGTGTGTTTTATTTTTCTTTTATATTCACTGGTTGGTGCTGGGTCATCTGAGTGTGGGTCCTGGGTGTTTCCCCATAGGGCTACCTTGCAGTGCTCTTGCTTCTCTTCCCCCTGGTGGCTGCCTGCAGGGGCCACTGTAGTGGGCAGCTTGTGATCGGTGGTGCCCATTTCACTTCCACCTTTAATTTTTACCCATTTTCTTGCCCCGACCCAAGTCCAGTAATGCCTAGTGATCATTGTGGAGGTGGGAGCCCTGTCGCTGGCTGACACTGACCTCATGCTCTGGGCCCCGAGTTTATACAGTGCTAGTGCAACCACGGACCTCCTATACTCAGGTTTGCACTGCATCAGAGGGGACCGTTGAAAAGACAGACTGCACGGTGCAGCACAAAAGCGTCCAGCGGAAATCAGCACCCAGATGACTGGGGGTTCCACCCATGGCTGTGCAGGGAAGTCTGAATGTCAGGTGAGAAGGACTCTCGAGCTTCCCCACTAGCACCACCAATGATTCTCCAGTGGGCAGAGGGGTGCAGGCCAGAAGGTGAGGCGGCAAACCCCAAAAATTATCGTCAGCACTGGACATGCGTGGAAGGAGGGGAGAAAAGCAAGAGATCAGGCAGTAAGTGGGCCAGGGCCCAAAACCAAAAAACTGGGGACAAGGAAGGAGGGAGGAGGCAAAAGTGGGTAGCATGCCCACAAGGGATAAACCAAGGTGCACTGTGGATTTGAGCTCCAGGGCCATAGTTTTGGCTCCAGGTCAGCACCCACCTAAGGGCAAAGAGAAGAAGGGAGACATACTAAGCTTAATCTTGTTCAGAGGTGTGACCTGGGAGTACAGGAAATTCGTGACTTGCTCAGGGTAAAATAGTGTGTAGGTGAGGCTTAGGTTTAAACCCAGATCTCAGGCTGGCAGCTCAAAGCCTGAAACCACTGTGCTACACTGCCTCCTGGACTTGAGGGAACACGACTGTGGGCAGTACACCCAGGCCAAGAGTGCAGGGGTGGGGCCAAGAGCTAAAGAGGCGTCCATTAATGTGCATGGAAAGCAGGACTAAGTCCAAGCCCTGTACCAATAGGCCTGCTGCAGCACTAGCCTTCAGGAAGGCAGAGCTAAGGCTAACACCCTGCATAGCTCAGCCACACCCCCAGAGGTCCAAGGCCTTCACTGGAAGGCCTGACCGCCTCAATTGACCATCTTATTTTCTCCCGGGACTGCTTGCTGGTGGCTGCTGGGACCTGCAAATTGAGGAACAGCCAGGATGATGCTATACTGCCTCACCCTGACCCTGGCCATAAGGTAAACCCCTGACTTGATAAAAAGAACAGCTGTTATTGTGTCATAGTTATGTACAGTGTTTCCATGGGTTACACCCTGGGACGTTATTGACCCCAACTGACTAATTGCATCAAGGTTTGCTCAAAACTGCAGCAGGGCCTGAACTGGCCACTCTGCACCCACAAAGCCACCTATCCACATCGGGCTGAACTTAACCTGCCCTGCACCTCGACCAGTTGTGAACAGCTGAAGAGTCAAACCAACTTTGCAAAGATGGGGAATGTCTTAAGAAATTACTGGCAGGGAAGGACAAAATAAAGGGGGTGGGGGACAATGGGAGAAATTTAAGGACGTAGCACAGGCAACAAGCCATTGCATTAGGCAAGTAAGCAACAAAAAAAAAGAGAAAAAAAAACACTGGTTCTCAAAGAAAGTGGCCAAGAAGGTAAAGGAGAAATGGGTGGCATTCAGGAGGTACAAGGAAACACAGAAGGAAGAAGACAGGAACTGTATCTGAAAAGCATAGGGAGGCAGGGAAAGCAGTCAGGAGTGCAAAGATGCAAACAGCAGAGAACAAAAGAAAATATAAGAAGGCTGTATAGTGACCTTGGCTGGCGGAGTAAGTGATATGACAGGACACCTTATGTTTATAATGCTATTGTAAACTGGTAAGAGGTGGTTATGGAGCATGGATGTGCACTTGATCGGGCCTGCACATATTATATAAAATGGCCAATAAAGTCTGTGTTATCAACTTGGTGGGGCTGGGATATCAATGCTGGGAGTTGGATCAGTGTGTGCTTGGGGGGTGTGATGTTATGGCAGAGTATCTTGTTCCAGCCTGCCTCCTTATTGTGCTCATAGTCGGGACCTATATTTTTTTATTTAATCAGGATCAAGATATGCTCCCCCGTTTTCACTACAGAGATGCATTGCAAGTTTGATGACTATCCCTGTCCAAACAAAGTAACAATTTATATCATTTACAATTGAGACTGATGTCATCCCAATTTTGGAAAGCAAACAGCTTGGGAGATACAGTACATTAAGCACAACAGGGATTAACAGCATGTTGAAATAAGTTAAGATCTGTGTTTCAGTCAGCTGTTTGGGAAGTTTCACTTGCAGAAGTCTACAGCTTCAACTTTGTCTCTGACAGAAGCAACAAAATCTTATTTTTACAGCGTGACCCAAATGACACCATGCCATGATCCACAATCTGCACCCCCATTCCCTTTAAAACACTCTGGTGTCCTGCATGCTGATCTTCCCCTCTTTGAGACAATGACAGGGGACAGAGTCTCACATCTGTTACCACGGACCTCAATCAAGGTTCTAAAAAGTATATTCTGTTGTTCAGACACACACCCGCATGGACAATAAATGTCATCCCCTTAGTAATTGCCCACTCATCCTCAAACTGCCTCCTCTGCCTGGCCATCCAGTCGTGCTGGCCGATAAAGGTACAGAGGTTCAGTACCAATGCCCGCCATTCGCAAACTGTTTGTGAGGGTTGCAGTGGTGGCTTCAGCTTCTGTTGGTTACCAAGGCACTGGGTGGGCACCACAGTTGGCAGTCAGAGCACATATAGAAACAGGACCCGTAAACAAAGAAGCACCTCAGGAGGATGTTCTTGCTTCTCCTGGCTCAGAGATGGATGGCCCTGCTTCTATTGGCTCAGGTGAGGGATGGCCATGCTTCTCCTGGATCAGGGATGTATAGCTCTGCTTCTCCTGTCTTGGGTGGACATGGCCCTGCTTCTCCTGGCTCGGGCAAGCGCTGGGAGGGGTAGGCCCTGCTTTTCCTGGCTCAGGAGGGTATGTGCCTGCTTCTTTTGGCTCAGCCACACTCCCCCAAGTCAGAAGAAGCAGGGCTCCCTCCCACCCCAGCCAGGAAAAGAGGAGAAGCAGGACCACCCCCAAAGACCAGAAGAAGTAGGGCTATCCCCTTCCTGGTCAAACCCAGAGCCACATAAAAGCAGGGCCACCCACCCCCAAGCCAGAAGAAGCAGGACCATACCTCCCATCCCTAAGTCAGACAGAGCAGGGCCATTCTGCTCCCACTTAACCACCAGGTGAAGCAAGGACATCCCCCACCACCAGAAGAAGCAGGGTCATCCAGCCTACCCTTTCCAGCAGGTATCCACCACCATCAGTCACTCACCATCTCCCAGCACTCCACAGTGGCAGGGCAAGGACACTGTGTGTTCCCTCCTTGAGCCCCTCCCCTAGTACCCACAGTATCCGACTGAGACATCACCCACTTACCTCAAGGCAGTAGCACAATCAGACTCAGGACTCTACCTGTCTAGATTCAATTCTGCAGGCAGGCAGCATCTCTACTTGGGCCTCCTCCTGGCCCTGGTGTTGTTGCTGCACTGACTGGAGGATTCCAGGAGCTGTTCTGTTGGGCTGATTCGGGTGTGAGCTCTGTACTGCAGTCAGAGATTAGAAAATAAAGATATAGTGCAACTACTGGCTGCTGGGCTCTGGGCTGGCTGGGCAGTAATGGCTATAGCCAGCTATACTGACTGGGCTTGGCTTAGCTAGGCTGCTGCTACTCACCTCTCTTGTTTCCTCCTCACTCCTACAACCAATACCAGGCTAAAGCCTGCTTCAGGAAGCTTGCTGTTTGGGACTCAGGTCTTGGAAGGGTTGCAGGGAGGAGTTGTGCTGTCAGCAGGCAGGGCACAGATTTTGTCTGGCAGCAGACTCACTGAGCAGAAAGTGCAGTGAGCGTGCGCTGAAGGGATGGAAGCCTGGCACAGGGCTCAAGGATTCATCTCTGGCCCGAATTTAAATCGCATGGAATGATCTGGCTCCTCTTGTCTGTTCTGTTGCTGGTGAGCAGTTCTATAACTTAAAAGAATAGTGGCTGGCGGTGGCTGCAGTGTGAGACTGTGAGAGGCAAGACATGGGCAGGTGCCGCAGCAAAATGTTTGACTGTGGACTACAGAGAGCACTCCTTGATGGCAGCACACCCAATTGCTCTACAGGTTTGCAGCGGCATCAGTGTGGCTGTTACAGCCGCAGAAGTCTGACCCAACTCCACAACACTACAGAAAATAGGCCACCCCAGGGTCAGGACCTCTGCAACAGGACACAGTAGGACAGCTCGTGGAGGGCTAACTGACTACTAGTACAGATAAGTTCACTTCACTACAAGGGAAGGGGAGTCAGGGACCACTCACGGGCAGCAACAGATACAAGCAACTTGTGGGGAGTCAGAACCACTTGGGCAGCAAACAAGTTGCCCGGGAGGGTTGGGACATTCAATCATTTGCCTTGGGAGGCCAGCAAAATGTAGACTCAGAGCACCAGGGCACGAATTGATACACAGCATTTTTTGAACAGAGCACATGCCCCAGTGTAGTGCCACCACTGACTGCAGGGGTGGTCCTCCAAAATGAAACACTTTACCATCAACCACCCTTAACCCTTCACAGAGCAGTATTGTGGTCGCAATAATTTTATGGTAGGTGATTTTCTCAACTCAAACCTAAACTGTCTCAATATAAAATGCTAGCAACATATACAACTCATCCCATATTGCTGGTGTGGGAGAAGAGCATTAAACAGCACTAAATAGCTGTAACCCAGTAGCACTGGATGAGGCCTACTGACTCTCTGCTCTTGGCTCCTACACCCCGGTCTGCTGCATGCCAGGTGGCTATGCCCTGCAATGACTGGTGCTTCCTCATTGCAGTGGCAATTTCTTTCAAGCTGGTGGCATGCTTCTGCACTGCTGTCATAGACAGCATTCTCAATCATTGGTGCCACAGAGACAAGCCCCAAAAAAGCAGTAGCAGCATTGGCTACAACAGTGCCCCACCTCCACAACCTGCCACTCCAGCAAGCTGCCACAAAACGTTTCTTATGCATGTGTGCAAACAGACATCAAAATGACAGTAAATTATAGGACGTTGTTTTCTGATAAGTTGATGTTTTCATTCTAGGAATCACAAATTGTTGGTGTTTCGAGATGAGCGGGTTGAAACAGAGCTGATATGTTTTTAAAGATGGTGTGAAATGAAATAGGTACTTATCTTAGATAACTTTTTGCAAGGATCTCTAGTTGAAATTGGTACCCTAGGTCAAGTGGAAGCCATTCAACATGTTTTAGCAGATCACAATGATGAGTCCAATAAGGCAACTGGGAAGCAAATCATGCTATCAGATTCAGTAAAGTTTTGACCCTGGCTAACAACCCCTCCCAGCAGAATGATAAAATAATAATCTGTAGTCAATCACTGGTAGAAGAAAGCTTTTGTGACAAAAGCATCCTAGTAGATGGTATTAATTGTTGCATTATGAGGGACCACTCTGGTGAGAGTGACCGTACTGTCACTAGTGCTACATCAGCTGCTTTGGATTTTGGTGCACCCTCTGAAGAGAGGGAGGTTACAGGCCGTTGCCTGGTAACAGTAGCAGGAAGTATCCTACTCCCTAGGCTGTCTGTGCAGCAGAAGATGGTGGACTTGTGGGAGATAAGCAAGCTCCACTGAGTGCTTACTAAAGAACATTAGCTTTTAACTGCCAGGTGTCAAGCAGTATTTATTTTAACAATAGAAGTCCACCATGAAGTGGCAGTAAAAGGTATTGAGGGATTTTATTTCTGGCTGCCGTCTTCCCCACAAGGTACCAGAGGTGATGTAGCACTACTTCCAGTCCTCTGTGGTATTAAGCTGAAGCACCCCAAGCGAAACGAGAAATGAGAGCTCGCAACCTACGCGCTGAGAGCAGCATCAGAGACACACGCATCTCTGTGTGTGTCTGCTATGTCAGCTGGGACAGTGGGCCATGGATTATACAATTAATTTGAGGAAAGATTAGTAGAGTACCTGTAAAATACTAGGAACTATGACGTCAAAAGTTGTCACACTACCAAGTGACGAATTGGGTTTCAGTTGCTACCATTGTGAAATATTTAGCTTAAACCACAAATCCTTATTTGAAATCTATGTTTGCAAGAACTGCAATAACTTAAAAGCAGTACATAACAAACTAGCTAGCACTGAGGGAAGTTAAGCAATTAAAGGAATAATTAGAAGGCTACTAAGCTAGAAATTATTAAGACTGTCAACTGCGAGGGCACAAGTACAAAGAGACCTAGAACAGTGGAAAATGAAGGAAACGATGAGGCTGAAGAATGGAGTCAAGTAAACAATTATAAACAAAATCTGGTCAGATCCACCAGGGCTGCATAATGAAGTTAGTGAGGTTTGTGGAACTGTTAAGGAGACATGGAGAAACAACACAATTATTTTAACTAGTAAGGTTTGTTTTATTTTGCATTCTAAGGAAGGCAGACACATTATTAGGAAAATATATGGAGGTATATATTTCAATGGAAGGAATCGTAAGCAATATAGGTTTGCCAGGTACAATAGGTAGCAGTACATGAAAAAGTAATAGCTGGCATATGTTTAGTCTTGGGATTATTTACACAGTTTATAGAGAAAAGCGGGGTTGTCCATGCAGTGATGCAAGTTATATTTAAGTAATGTGTTGATGTCAGGCAGTCAGGTGTAATGATGGACTTCATTAGGAGAGAAAATGTGATAGTAACTTTTATAAGGGGTCACAGTTGATAAGGTTAAGGTAGTTATGCTTGTGATAATGGGACTATCAGGACAGTATGAGGTCTATACAGGAGTGGAGTACAAATATGCACTGTGTCATAAATATCTGTTCAGAGTGCAGGCAAATGTGATATGCAGGTTTGTTTTACATATACAGTAGGTAAAATAGGGATAGATGCAATTGATAGAAATATAGATTACATAGATAGACATACAGATAGACAGACAGACAGGGAGAAGTTATAGTCACGACAGTATTTGGAGAGGCAACTGCCCCTGAGTCACAGTCATGTTCACTAATTTGGGTTGAAAAACTTTTCAAGCAGCACTGTTTTGCTGTCAGTAATTGCCTATGGGTTTAAGCATGTATTGGAATGTCTTAAAACAGTTATAGTACAGAAAAAACAATGAAAGCAATTGTGTTATAGTTTAGCACTGAAACAGACATGTAAAATACATGTTGCCACCTTGCTCAATGAGCACCGTCCCCCAAGCTGAGTGCCAGTCTTAAAGAGCATCTGGCCTTCAGGATAAGTGAAAGAAAACATAAGATTTAGACACAGTTCAGTTTATATTTCACATTAGTTCAGTCCCCCATTATTTTTTACTGAGGCCATTTGCATGAAAAGAGGACCATTGCTCCTGAAGTGAGCATGTATTCCTGGTGCTTTCTCCTACCTGAGGTCATAATGCATGGCTTGAACATCACAGTTACCCCCATGACAACAGACTGTGATGTCACAACATAGCATTATGACTTGAAGTAGGAGCAAGCTATACAGGCAGATGAACTCTAACAGATAAAGATTATGTATTCATCCAGATTTCCTCTACAATAAAAGATAGGCAGGAGTCATCTACAGAATATGTTTAAAATGTAAACTGAGTTGTACCAAGTTATTAGTTTTTCAAAGTTTTCACTGTGGCATCAGCAGCTCTGATTATAACGAAGAGGATGAAAAAAATGTCTCTAAGTAAGTGCAGAATGATTTTTCTTAAATCTGTTTAAAGATATTAGGCCTTTCTTTTTAATTTAATGATAAAATAAGTAGCACCTCTCTTCTGACCGGACTAATGTAAATTATGACAGTCAGTGGTTTGGGATATGCTAAGTGTCCTCAGGAGCAAGGTGTGCTCCTTCACTGGCTAGAGAGTAGGCTGTTATTAAAAAAAAAAAAAAACACACAGATGAGTCATTCTACCAACGAGACATGCAGAGGTACAACAATTGGGGGGTGACAAGAGTTATTTGGGACTGCAGCTTCCATTTTTGAAATGGAAACATTTCATGTTGATCTTGTCTCCTGTTCTAGCCTGAAAAGAACATATTTTAAATGCCTATTTTAAGCATGTATAATGGACTGTTTTGCCATTTAGGAGCCAAAGAATGAATATGTAACAGGTGACATTATGGTTACCTAGCAATTGTATGCCAAAGCAATGTAGGCATGTAATTAAGAACTGGATCAATGGAAAGGCCATTGCCAGGTTATTATACACATTAGCAGAACTAAATTATAGCTAACAAATTGCTGCACAGTACTTTGAGGATGTAAAAGTGTAAAACATCAGTTGGGAATTTTAACAGCTGGATGCTGAGCTGGTGTCTTAAACAAATATGTAAAAATTCTTTATCATCTTGTATTGAGACACCTATATTTTCAATAAAGAGCTGTCTTAGCACTAGTATCACAAGATGTGCCAACGGTAATCACTGAACCCACATGACTCGAAAATGAAGGAGGTCTGCCTCTCCATTGAAATGAGATGTGTGCTGTCCCAGTGTGTCATAACAGCATTTCTAATTTTGAACTGGCACCACCACAACAGGGAGTTCTCTATTTCTTCAACAACAACAACAACAACAACAAAATACACTTTATCATCAAAGTCTGTGTTTACCAGGTACTGAGCCCGTGATTAAAATAATACGAACCCCTCCCCAAAATGTGCCCTGACATGGAACTGCATGCTTAACTGCACAGACAATAAAAATTTATTTCTAAATGCATTACTAACACCAGTGCTTCATGATTAAAATAATTTGAACCCCATCCCCAAAAATGTGCCCTGACAAACTGCACTCTAGGAAGATTGCCTGGGACAAGATGCAATAAAAAACCTGAATAGCAGGTTCCAGGGAGTAAATGTTAACATGTTGTTTAGTATCCCTGATAAATAAAAAAATACAGTTGAGATATATTTTAATGTCAGCTCTGATCAGAATAGCTTTTCAAATCACCAATTGTTTTCTTGTTCAATGTTTTCAATACATACTTCTCAAACTTAAAAGAAAAAACACACTTTATCATCAAAGTGTGTCTTCACCAAGTACTGTGCCCATGATTAAATTAATTTGAACGCATCCCCAAAACAAACGTGCTCCTGACATGAAACTGCATGTTTAACTGTAAAGACAATTGAAAAATGTATTTCTAAATGCATTACTAACATAATTGCTTCATGAGTAAAATAATTTGAACCCTCTCCCCAAAATGTGCTCTGACAAACTGCACTATGGGCAGATTGCCTGGGACAAGATGCAATAAAAAACTGAATAGCAGGTTCCAGGAAGTAAATGTTAACTTCCTGTTTCTTGTGTCTCTGATAAAATAAAATAAAAATACAGTTGAGTTTTGTTTTATGTCATCTCTGATCAGAATAGTTTTTAAATAAATTGTTTTTTGTTCAATGTTTTCTAATACATACTTTTCAAACTTAAAGAAAAAACACACTTTATCATCAAAGTGTGTATTTACCAAGTACTGTACCCATGATTAAAATAATTTGAACTCCCAAAATGTGCCTTGACATGAAACTGCATGTTTAACTGTAAAGACAATTAAAATGTATTTCTAAATGCATTACTAACATCAATGCTTTCAAAGTTTTGAAACTACTAAAAAGACAAATTATATATAAACTGTATATATTGAATATGGTAAACAAATATTGTTAATCCTAAAGGCTGAACTTTATGTTTTAGTATATAAATGTTTAAGAAAAACATGTGGCTCTTTCAACTGACTGTACATTAGAATGCTGTGTCTATTGTTTTCCTTGGGAGCTGTAGTTTCCATAGGTGCTGGGTTGTATGGGCCCGTGGAGCATGGACTCCATCAATATTTATTGAGCTGGGCTGAGCCCCAGCAATATTTTGCTATGCTGCTGCTTTTTTTTTTTCTCCCTTTGGCCCATTTAAATTGTTTGTGCATGCAGCGCATGCCCTGGAAAGGTGTTTCAGACCCTTGCCAGCATGATTCACCTGTCCCCCTGCCCCGCTGTTTCATTTGCTGGCACCGCAGGAATGCTAGCAATGGTCATTATTTAAAAATTTGCGCCAAAGAGGTTTAGCTTGTTTGATTCCCCCCCCCACCCTCGTATGACTGCTACAGTCTGTCTGCTAGACTACTTCTGTTGGTGGCAGCATTGATTCATTAGCCAGCATTGCCACCTGTGATTGGCCACTGCTGGGAGGATTTATAGGCGCCTATAAGCATGCGGGTGTGAAGTGAGGCGGCCAGAAAGAAAGAAAGAGAGAGGTCGAGTAAGTAAGTCAATGGGGAGGAGGATTGGGACTAGTAGGTGACTCGACACACTTGGGAGTCATGACTGAGGAGTCAGGACAGGAGTCAGGAGGGACTGGGAGTGATCGAGCGAGTCACAGTCACCTGTGGTAGTGCGGTGAGGCGCAAAATAAAAGGAACAGCAGCACAGGCTCTGGCAACCTTTTGCTAAGAGGCAGCAGGGGGCTTGAGCTACATCATCGTGGTGGGCCTGCCCCTGCAGCCAGATTTGAGTCGCAGTCACACCTGGGTGGCTCGTGAGTCACGGTGCATCGGTGGGTCAGGTATCGTCGCCGGCTGGAACTTGTGGTTGCCGGTTGGGAGAGAAGTGGAAGTCTGATTCCAGGAGTGAAGAGAAGGAGAGAGAGAGAGCAGCAGAGGGCAGGCTGAGGCTCGAGAGAGCCAGCAACAGCAATCTAGTCTCAGACTGGCTGCAGACAAAAGGTGAGTGTCACTGAGTTGGTAACTGGGCTGCCTGGCTGCAGGTGTTGTGTCAATTAGATATATGTCTTCTGCCAGGGAAAGCAGTGATCTTTACATCACACCTAATGCTACCAGATAGAAAACACTCTAATGAACAAAAGGGAAAAAAGAATTCAGGAATAAAAAATTGGACCTCACTAATTTTAAAAATTATTATAATATTCTGGCTTCTATTTTAGGTCCTAGTAGCTCTTTAAATGGGGTTACTTGGGATTTTTGTGGATTCATTGACAGATCTGGTATGCATCACCTGTGAGATGACTCTGGCTTTGTGCTGGAGCTGGCAATCCCGCCAGTTTCTTGGTGGGGTGCACTGCCTGAAGTGAGTGTGTGAGAAGGGCAGGGTTGTTGTCTGTCCTTAACCCATACTCCAGTACACCACCTCCTTGATGGACAGACCACATTATATCAGTGGGTAGATGTTAAATACATAGTTGGTACTGGCTGCTCAAAGACCCTCCATGTCTATCATCTTCCTAGGGGATTAGTGGATATTCCTATCAGAGAGCATTGTGTGTAGTCCTGGACATGGTTTGGAGTCACTGTTGCCCATTCAGAGCTCCCATTCACCAACACACCCAGCCAATGCTGTTGTTTACCATTCAGTCACAGCCAGTGCTCTCATTTGCCCACCCAGTGGTATTACTTACTCAGCCAGTGTTTTCACTCACTTATCTCTCCGTCCCCCACTGTCCCAGTCAGTCATCCACACACACTGACCCACCCACCCAGTGCTTTCAAAATCACTTGCATGCTCCACTTTGTTTCTGCTCACCAGTTCCACCATACTTACTCATCCATCAACTCACTCAGTCCTCTTCCAGTTATACACCTACTTGCTCCTCATTGCCATTTATCACTTATGGGATGCAGCAGGAAGGGGAAGCCGTGCTGAGGAGCCCTAGTAGCCAGAGGAGAGAGAGAGTTGACCTGACTGAGAGACAAAGGTTGTTCAGAGTTCCCAGGCCTGAAGCTGGCTGGGAAGGTCACTGCCACACTAGACCAGCTTTAAGCTTCACCTTGTAACCTTAAAATGATGTAGCTACTCTGAATTGCTTTTTAGGATGTCACAAGCATGTAGAAAGACTTATGGGTGCTTAATCTGGCTCTTCTTAATGATGCCAGATTGCCAACTCCTACAACGAGCAATGCATCCAACAGACTATTGAATGTAGAATAAAGGGCATGTATCCACATCATGTGCACACAGCCAACATTCCCTTTATCCTTCTGTTGGATCCATATTGCTCCATAAAAATTTTGAGTAATTAAGAAGAGCCAGATTAAAGCACCCATGTGTCTTTCTATATGCTTTTGAGATCCTGAGACAATTCCATAGAGACATACTTAGAGGTGATGATAGGCAGACATCTTAGTTAATAATGCTGTTGTTGTCCACTTTCTCCGCAAAGATATATGCAGAGAGAATAGATATCCACTGGTACTGACTGCTGGAGGTGGTGGTAGTGGTCAGAGATGTCAGTGAATTGTGGCCAGCAAACAGCAATGCTCTGTACTGCCTTGCACTGTTTCATAGAAATTAATGCTATCTGAATGGGCATCCAGGGATATCACCCAAATGTATGGTAAGAGGTGTGTAGTCATGATATATCTGTGACTCGTGGCACAGGCAGATTCGGGGTCTGATCCAGTGACCATTCTTTCAAAGTCTCCTCATTGGGAGACTTCCCAATTTGTTTGGCATCATTACAGTTCTGCAGAATCACCAAAATTAAAGAACAGACACTGACTGACAGGGTCCAGCATTGCATTTCTGATATTCGCAAGGAGAGATATGTGAGCATTCTGGTGGGCATAATCGGGAGCTCTCCCAGTGTTGGAATTATACTTCATGTGTTTGGGGGAGGGGATGAGGGTCTTACTTTTAAATTTGGCTTCCCACACCCACTGTCTTCCATTATAAGTCAATGGCACCAATGCTGTGAGCTCATGTCAGAGCTGTAGGTGCTGAGTCCTAAAATATTCTCTGTAATGTAATTCCAAAACTGTGAGTCCCCTCAGTTGGGTACCTGCCACCTTAAAACTATGAAAAGATGTGCTTAAATCATCTGTTGTCTGATGTAAAGGGTTTCTGGAAGAAATTATAATACAGTAGTACCAGTAGAATGCTGATGTGACAGTGTTCGCTCTCCAGGGGCTCTACTGATTTTCCAGGTAGGCTCCCTGGATCAGTTAGGCCCTGGCACCTGGGCCCACACCTTGAGTCTCATTTGGACCCTATGAAATTCAAGGCATACCTCTCAACTGTCCCTGATTCAAGGGATGTTCCTCCTTTACCCCTCAAAATTGCCTGTCCTCATCCATCCATCATAGAACATGTATTCCATCATATAGAATCACAGAGAATGTGCTGTAAATTGACACATTAAAGGAGAACTCCACTGGATCTGCAGATAATTTTCCCAGTAGAACTTGTTGTACGAACTAATTCCAATTTTTGTTGTTGTTTTTATCTTTACAAGCTTATCAGTAACCACAGTGGGTTATCTGATTTATACACTCTGGTGGTAAGTGGCTATTTGAACTGTACGATGTAGTTAATGTACCTTCCAGCCACAGAGTGTTATAGTAGAACTTAAGCACATTGTGTGAACAATGGAAGAGCAGAACAAGGATATAATGTGTATCATACACTTCTACAATGGTCCTGTGTAGCTGTTTGTAAATCAGAGACGCACACACTGGCCAGCATAACTAAACATCCTGTAGAGATGGAACAAAGTAACAGAATTTGAACCAGTATTTAAAATCTGCTTCTACTGTGAAACATGACTTGCAGATTCACTTTAGTTCTCATTTACAGCACACATTCATTATTCTTAAGATGCTAATTAAAATAAATTTGTTACATGTAAAAACAGTTGTTTCCACAGTATTCTGAGCTTCTATCTCTATTTTGAGGATGTGTCCCTCATTCTGGTGGTCAGTATCCCTCATTGTCCCTCATTTTGAGTGTCCATGTCCCTTATTCCAATGACAAAAGGTAGAGAAGTATGTTTCCAGGTGGGCCTCCAGTACCAACTGTCCCCGCCTCCTATGTCAGTCGGAACCAGTGCTGTCAACTGTATGACTTGGGGATGTTGACTTGCAAGCTCTCACACACTGACGGGGTCTTGGCAAACCGCATTTCTCCTTCGACAGTCGTGTTGCCAATCACTGTAGTGATCAGTGAGTTCGGCAGTTCGCCTTTGTCAATCGCCACTAATTATGAGGATCTTGCTAGTTTACACTTTGTACTGGTGAATTGCCAAATGAAACTACTCTGTGGTCCCTTCTGGATTTCTGACCATTAAGGCCACTGCACATGGTAATTCTGAGGTGTTAGAGGCATGATGAAAAAAGCTGATTTAGGTTTCGTCTGTTTATGTGTGAGTTGAGGGCTCTGCCCCACCCCAACCTCTTGTTTTTAACATGGGTGTGGGGAAGACCCTGCTCAAATAAACAAAAACAATGATAGTCTGATGTAGTGTACAGCATACTGTAACTGAGGTTTTATCAGTTTATTTGTGCTGGAGGTCTCTACCCCAACACCCTGGGGTTATGGGGAGTGAAGCCTTCCAGCAACTCAAACAACAACAAAGATAACTAGCAGCCTGCTGTGACAGAGCGGCAGTGTTGTAACGGGCCAAAGTAGCATAATTTCAGTGCTATGCTAATAGCAGAGTCCCGGGTGGTCCAATAATGCACACATTCACCAGTTATAGGTCATCCTACATGCTTCTGAATACAGTAGTAGTATTTATTTGGGGCTGTATGGCCCAGTGCAGTAGAGTCGCTGTGATTTGCAAGCCAGCACAGCACATGTGCACAGTTCCACCCGACCTTATTTAAAAGTTACTGCTGACAGACTAAACATGTGTAGTTGCCTGTCTGCCTGTTTTGTCCCCACTGGCTCTTTGAGTGGGAGAGGATGTTTTGGCCCTGTATTGTGTTTTCATTTCTGTTAAAGTAACTGTTCTGATGTGTTTCTATTGTCCATTGCACCTGATGTCCATTGTTGATTGGGCTTTTTAGGAGTATTTTCAATTTGTTTCTCATGCCTGATGCAGGGACTTAATTCCCAGACCACATGTTACTGCACAGTGGGCTCTGTTCCCATAGACTCCTGCTGGGGGCACTGACCTCTGACCCTGGGCTGGGGTGGGTCTTTGACCCCGACCCTGGCCCCACCAAATATTTTACAAACCTGGCTCCTATGGTAGTTTCACCCTTAACTGCTTTCTTTCTGATGCCTCAGGTGGTTTTGATAATCATTTGTTCCAAAGGTTTTTAAGTCAATCTGAAGGCATTAAATATCTTCTGTTCTCCTAGACCTTAATAAAGGCATTAAATAACTTCTGTTCTCCTAAATCCTTAATAAAATGCAGGGCTTCACAGCTTGATCACTGCACAGACTTATTCTGTTGGTTGATACAGGTCCCAAATTAGCGTGTCTTGTTATAGCACAACATGGCCACCTCATGCCCTCCCACATGAATCAAAAAGTTGAGGTGGATCTTTAGGAGTGTCTCGGTGGAGGTGGGGTGATCTATCTCCCCCAAAAAACTAATGCTGCCTCCCACTACTCAGGTTCCAGTTCTGTACCACCCATTTAAGAAAGAAAATAGTACCCTGCAGCCATTGATTAACATAAAAGCGTATTTATTTGAGGGTGGAAAACATTGCTGGGAGGAAGGTAAGAAGGAAGAGCCTATTTATACCTTCAGTCAGTTCCACAGACAGAAAACATGACATCACTCCTTTGTACATGCAAAACGCCTGCAGGTTCCGCCTACTGCAGCTATAAAATGAAGAAAGGTATAAGATGTATTGGAAATAGTATAGAGACAGAAAACAGATATACCCTCTAATGAATTTGGTAGAACTGGTAGATTCCCAAACACAGAAGACACTGGATCTTGTCAGCATTGGCACAATAGTGACTCAGAGTATGATATTGCAGTGTCAGTGGTTCAGTAGGTAGCACTCTGCGCCTCTGAGGCGGGAGATCAGAGGGCTGTGGGTTCAGTTCCCACATCTGGCACTTGGGTTAATATCCAGTACTGACACTGTAGTGTAGCATGAGAGGGTGCTGCACTTCTGAGGTGCCATCTTCGGATGAGACATTAAACCGAGGTCCCATCTGCCTGGATTGGTGGTAGTTCAGGTGGATGTTAAAGATCCCATAGGCACTTAACAAAAGAGTAGGGGAATTTTTATTAACCACTAAAGGTAAGACATATATAAAATAGTGTTACTGTTCATATAAAACATAAGGCAAACGAAAAAATAAACATAAATAAGTATTACATCATACATTCAACACATAAATCTTTGTCAGTAGAATCCTAAAACAGAATATTAAATACTGAGTGCCTCCCTCCACTAAAAGCAGGGGTATTTTTTTTTTAAATCAGAACAAAAAAAATTATATACAAAGCTGTATAACATCATACAAAACAAGAACCTTGGGAAAATTATAAAACAATCACAGGTACTAATTCATACCATTACCCCAAACATAAAGAAAACCATTATAGTCAAACCCTCCCTCTCTATGAAAGAGTAGGGGATGTTTTATTCATAACCCAAAAAGGTCATATAAACAAAATCAGTATTAATTTCCTTTATACTTTAAAGACCAGGAGTATACAAACATAAAAAGGAAGGATCATAAATATAGAGACATAGACATACTAAGTCCTACTTATATCGCAGACAGAAATGAAGTTTTACTAAGAAAATTATCACACTTCCCCATCCTATCAATAGAGTAGAGGATTTTTTTTTTTAAACTGGAAAGTAAAGCATCTATCTGAAGGTGTTACACCACTCCGAAATATAATGTAAACGGCCAGGCAGAATGTTGTAGCATAATCTGAGTAGGTTATACTAAATTTAACTCAAGAAGGTTACAACCAATCTATAGCGTCCCATCTAGATTGACAAACAGATAGAAGAAATTCCTCGTAATCTTGTTTTTTAGTCTGAAAATTACCTTAACAACCATAGTCAAATAAAGTGGCTTGTGAAAAATAGTGTTGTTGTAGTAAACGACATCTCACATGCCAAATATAATATTTAAAACAAAGTAAACCAGCCATAATGTGACTTTGTCATGTTGAAAGGTGGTGACTGGTAGGATCCCTATGCACAATATTTCCAATGTTAGGGGTCATAAAGGAAAAGGCCATATTTTCCAAAACCAAGATCCAAAATTCTTCATGTAGGGATAGTCCAAAATAAATGTTCCATAGTCTCAACTACTTCCAAACAGGTTTCCTAGGGCAATATCGTCCAAAATGTGTTTATGTTTTAGATTGGCACACACATTTAATTTACTATATAATGATAACTATAGTACATCCCACATACAGGGTGGTATGCGTGAGAGGTTAATATAATACCAATGGAAAGTTTTATTTGAGGTGAATAGCAATCAGGGCCATATATCTTGAAAATATTTTTGTATTATATAAACATAAAGTTGTTTTCTACTAGAGTGCAGAAAAGTGTATCTTGAAATGCCCCATAATTTAATTTTTCCAAAACACATATTTTGAGAGATTGGGAGATGATTTATGGATCGTTGTTTTGGGAATATCTCGATTCAGGCCAAAAAGAGTTATATCACCTAAAGTATCCTGAAGCCATACTTTCCATAATGTGTCTCTGTCTGCAAATATAGGTTGTAGATTTGTATACAAAACATGGTAAAAAGAAACTATCGGATGCAACATTTTTAGTCCCCATATTTTTCTCCCAAAACAACAATACTCTTTTATAGGGTTAAGTCTGCTTTGCCCAAATACAGGAAAAGAAACAGCCTATATCTGTGTCTCCAAACATGTAGGAAGGCTAAATACTGCACTAACATATAAAAATATGGGCAGTAAAAGGTCTTTACCATTTGTATCCATTTTAACTTTGACAAGCTCCATGTATTCCATATATCAACCTTGGTTTTTGCTTCTTCTAATTTACATTTCCACTTTAAATATGCTAGGTTTTCTGCTCCAAAATAAAGGCCTAAGATTTTACACATACCTTTAATCACCGGTATACCTATAACCTGTGTAAAATATACTGGTTCTATTCTAATGGAATGCAATTACATTTGTCATAATTTACTTGTGCACCAGTAAATAATAAAAACCTTGCAAAACCCTTTTAACACCAGTGCTGAGGGAGATCCCTAACAAGAAGCATAAATCATCAGCATATACGAACATTTAACTTCAGGATCTGTACTGGAAAAGGAGAGTCCACATATATTATCATAAGCATAAATCTTCCGTATTAAAGGATCAATAGTGAATAAGTATAAAGAGCACTCAAGGGCAACCTAACGTACACCCTGTAGTACGGATATTTCTTCCCATCCATCCATTACAAAATGCCTGAGCAGTAGCATTAGTATAATAAATTTTTATCCATTTTATAAAATCATGTGGTATACCATATCCAGCTAGACAGTCCCACAAATACTCATGTCTTACATTATCAAAGGCCTTCACTTGATCCAAGCTTAAAATCAGACCTGAAATTTCCCTGTAGATCCTTTTTGAAAAGTTCCCTTAAAAGTATAAGGCTATCAGTTATTTTCCTATGTGGAATGGAACAGGTTTGTGCAGAGTGTAAAAGGGAATGTACATTGGGTAACAATCTATTGTTTAGTATTTTGGAAAACAGTTTAAAATCTGTATTCAATAAGGTAATGGGTCTCCAGCTAACTAAATCCTCTATCTCCTTTTTTGTACATAAATACTACTAACCCCTCATTCATGTTGTGGGCATTATTCTTGTTGTTAGTATTTCATTTAAAACTGCAGTGAACTCATCCAATAAATGTGGAAACATTATTTTATATAATTCTTATGGTATACCATCATTCCCTGGGGCTGTTCTGTTCTTGTTTGTGCCAGAGCTGTAGTATCATCTAGTGTTGCGAATGACGCCACTAATGTAGATATCTCTAAATCCGTAGTTGAGGCAAATTAATGCGTCCCAACCAAGCCTCGTACGTGACTCATGGGTTCAGTTACTCCAAAGAGGTTCTGCACATGTACATTAACCATGTTCATAAGTACTCTGGGATCTGTACACCATACTCCTACTTTATTCTTAAGCCCTGTCATATGTTTTTGCTGTCTTTGAGAAGAGCTAAATTGGAATGAATTCAAAAGGCTTTAGAACCTTGGGTGCCAAACCGACGCTCATTACCCAATGATTTTGCACGGTCATATTGGAATTTATTCATACATTCTCTTATATCATGTAACCTAGGAAGAACTGAGGCTTCACCATTAGCTGCCCAGAAATGCAAGTCCAAAATTATTTTCTATATTCCAAATACATCGGTTTTATATTTCCCGTGTAATCTCCTATAGATTAAAAAAGCGTTTTATATCAGTTTTGTGTCTAGCCACCACTCACAATAGGTGTCATGAAGACACACAACTGATTTCCTAGCTTTTAAAATATTTAGAAATCCTTCTTCTACTATGGGGAGAAGTAATGAAGCTAAATTCAGCCTCCAGTATCCTGGACCTCTATGCACAGGCATATGACTTGCCACTGTAACTGTTATAATGGCATGGTCAGATACAGTAACAGGTACCGCCTTAGTGTCAATAGTCTGTAGAGAGTCTAAAAGAAACCAAAAATCTATCCATGTAGATTTAGTGCCCTGAAAAATGTTTTTACTGGAGCCTCTTGAGGGCCATAACATCAATAAGGCCTGTTTGAACCAATAAAGTGTTCGGCACGTAGCATCACAAAATATTTTATTGGTTCGGCATCCTCTGTCTGTCCTATATCAACTGCAGTTAAAGTCACCTCCCAGGAAAACATACCTGAGGTGATCAAATATGGTTGAAATAAGCAAAATATTTAAATCCATTCAATCTTAGTCTGTGGTGCGTAAACATTTATAAGACGGCACTGTAAGTCATTAATTACTACATCTACTAACAATACCCGACTGGGAAAAAGATCTATCAATTTTATTACCCATGTCATAGGGTTATTAAGGCAATACCAACACCACTACATTGGTCTTCACCTACTGACCAATGAGTAATTAATAGACAGTAAGTGACAGACGGTCTGCACACTGTTAAGGACTGGGTTTTGCTGGCAGCCATTTAATGCTTCTGAACACTTTCAGTATTGTGCTGCATATACATGGGGAACCCTCATTTGCATAGGTGAGCACAGTTATGTGGCGATGGGCGAGGGAGTGTCCACCACTCAGTATGGCTCATTGGATATGGGCAAGGAAGGAGTGGAATCTGTCACAAGAGTGCTGGACTTCAGGAGGGCCGACTCTGGGAGGATGGGGGAAGTGGTAAAAGGGTACCTGGCTAGAATTCAATCTAGTATGGACACTAACCAGAGGTGGGAGCTCATAAAGCTGGGGATAGTGGAGGCAACCAAAACCTGCTGCAAAGCCCAGAGCAAGAAGGCTAGGGCTAAGAAACCTAGCTGGTTGAGCAAGGAGGTCATGGAAAAGGTAAGGAGGAAAGAGCTGCCTTTAGGAAGTACAAGAAAACAGGGAGGGAGGACAGGAGGAGTACTTGACAGAATCGAAGGAGGTGACAAGGGCAGTAAGGGGGCAAAGCATCTACGGATCTCAGGCTGGCACAAGGCATTAGAAGTGGGAGAAGGACTTCTTTAAGTACATCAGGAGAAAAGGAGCTGTAAGGACCACATAGTAAGGATTAGGAAGGAGGGTTGGGTGGAAGCAGGGTGCATAAGGCAGAAGCACTAAATGAGTACTTCTGCTCAGTATTTACTAAAGAGAAGGGGGGTGACACCCAAGGTGGGAGAAATGGCAGAAGCAGGGAAGTGGTGACAGATGGGAAATCATGGAGGGCAGAGTTCGAGAGGGTTTGAAGACACTGAGGGTGGACAAGGCGCCAGGCCCAGATGGCATCCACCCCAGAGTACTGAAGGAGCTGGCAGAGGTCCTTGCAGGACCTTTGGCAGACCTATGTAATGCCTCACTACATTCGGGTGTGTACCCAGGACTGGAGGATGGCTCATGGTGCCCTCCACAAGAGTGGCCCAAGGATGAACCGGAAACTACAGACCAGTGAGCCTCACATCCATCGTGGGTAAGCTAATGGAGACTATCCTGAAGGAGAGGCTAGTGGCCCTCCTAGAGGCCAAAGGACTACAGAACAGCAGACAGCATGGCTTCATACATGGCAGATCCTGCCAAACCAACCTGGTGGAGTTCTATGACTGGGTAACTAGGCAACTGGACAGGGGCCATGCAGTGGATGTCCTGTATCTGGACTTCAGTAAGGCATTCGACTTGGTGCCACATGGAAGGCTGGGAAGGAAGGTAGTAGGCACAGGGCGGGTGCAAGCTGGTGAGATGGGTAGGAAACTGGCTTCAGGGAAGGCAACAGAGGGTGGTGGTGGGTGGGGAGCCTCACACCCAAGGGCAGTGACAAGCGGTGTTCCACAGGGCTCGGTGCTGGACCAGTGTTGTTTGGGATATTCATTGCAGACATATCCTGAGACATCAAGAGCAAGATCAGTTTGTTTGCTGATGATACCAAGGTAAGCGCGGTGGTGGATGACCTAGGGGATGGCAGGGGTTGCAGGATGATCTAGCAAAGCTTGAAACCTGGTCAGACACCTGGCAACTGGGGTTTAATGCCAAAAAGTGCAAGGTGCTGCATTTTGGGATGAAGAACCCAAGGAGGAGTTACCAGCTGGGGGAGTGTAGCTAGCTGAGACAGAGGAGGAGAAGGATCTGGTGTGCTCATTACAGGGTCAATGAACAACTCGGCACAATGTAGGAAGGCAGCTGCAAAGGCCAACAAATGCTGGGTTGTATTGCAAGAGGTATATCCTCGAGGAGGAGGAGGTGATTCTGCCACTGTATAGGTCATTAGACCACACCTGAGTACTGCGCAGTACTGGCCATATCTGAAGAGGGACATAAAGTTACTGAGGGGTGCAGTGCAGGGCAACAAAGATGATCAAGGGCTGGGGACTTATTATACAAGAGGAGGTTGAAGGAGTTGAACATGTACTCACTGGAGGAGAGGAGGACAGGGGTGACATGATTGAAACCTTTAAATACATGAAAGGAATAAACAAGACGGGTACAGAGGGCTGTTCAAAGTAAGGGAGGGAGGCTACAAGGGCCAGTGATATGAGACTGGAGGAGGAAGGTTCAGGAGGGAGATGAGGAGACACTTTTTACAGAGAGGTGGTGGCTGGGTGGAATGCGTTACCTGCAGAAGTGGTATGCAGTAGAACAGTGGACTGCTTCAAAAGGGATGGGACAGGACAAGGGAGGGTTAATGAAGGGAAGGGTGGAAGGGAGGGCAGCTGCAGAATAAGGGTGCTAGCTGCACATTCGAGCAGACTTGATAGACCTCTAGGCCTTTATCTGCTGGCAAATTTCATATGTTCGTAGTAATCCCCCATTTCCAACCAGCAGTTGCTGATTCTACATCCAATTTGAATGTAATCTAGTATCTTGTAAAACACCACATCATAATAGATGTTCTCAAAAAGTGACAAAATCAGCATCTGTTTTCTTCCGATAATATACTATTCACGTTCAAGGAGGCCACCGAAAGATTATAAACTGCTGACATCAAAAAACAAAATGAAAAGAAGAAACCCATCCTATTCTTAGAACATGTTATTTTTTCTTATTCCCTTCCTCATTCCCAACCTGTTCTTTTTCTTTTAACTGAATCACTTTGTGGTAAGTTTTGCTCTAGATCAGAAGTAACGCCTTGTTGTGACGAATGTACAGATAATGAATCTGATTCAGTACCTGTTTCGTCCTGAAGTACGGTGAACGGATTATGGGTGGATGTTGTGGGGGTCAGGAATCATTAATCTGGTATTACCAGATCTGAGGCTACGTCTTCTAGAAGTTACCAAGGTAAAATCTTCTTCAGGTGGGAGAGGTGGAGGCATTGAAGCCAAAGCATTACCTGGAACTTCTATTTGAGAGACAAGATTTGTGGATACTGGCCGGGTTGAGGTATCAAGATTTATTTTAGGTTGAGTTCCTTTTAGTCAGAGCATGTTCACGGCTAGTAGAAATATGTGAATGAGGCCGCTCAGGAGGTGGGGAAATTGTTTGGTGTTGTAAGGCAGCTTTGACCGCAGTGTTAATGCAAAAATCTTGGATACTGTAATCTCCAGATTTATTTTGAGCCGCTAAAGGGCAATCAGCAAAGGGATGTGCTTCTCCACAAAGAGAACATTTACTAGGCTGGTGACAGTCAAAGAAGAACATGTTCCTGTTCTCTGCATTGTGCACATTTAATAATTTCACACATTCTACTTTAAGTGTCTGGTCGATCCGCATTTGTAGTAATGCCTAGGTTGTCCAGGATAAAATATGAAACCCTTATCCTGTCCCAAATAAAACAACTGGGTAGGTGCTATAGGCCCTCGCCAGTTTGAAATAAATTCACCTTGTATCTCCACCTTCCATTCCAGAACCCTCGTCGTCCAGTATAGGTTCAGGATTCCTTTGAACTGAACTTTTCCTTTCTAACCAAGATGTAATATCTTCCACATTAACACCCTCATTTCTAAAAGAACAGTTATTACCTTAAATGTTTGTTTGGTAAGAGGATAGCTTGAAAGTGTAACCAAGCTGGATTAGTTTTAACAAGCATATCTCATCCAAAATTTATTTAACAGGTCTGGTGTACGGAACTAATATCATAGTTATTATCCCTGGGGTATGTATAAGAGCATATACCTCTCCTGGGGAAAATCCCAGCATTTGTTTAATTAAACCTTTCCTATATAAAATCGATCAGGCATATCATCCATAGGGCCAAGAAACCGCAATCGATCTGCTGCTTCCTGCTTTGCTAAGGAAACTGTTTTTAAACAAACTAGCAACCGCAGCAGGGTTGAAATACAAACAGGTGTATCCTGTATGGGATTAAGCTCAGCAGCAAGAACCTGTGTTTTGTTTAAAGTCCTCAAGAGCACCAACATGCAATAAGTTATCTTCTGGTAACACTACAGCATGCATTTGTGAATCAAATAACCCAGACTGTGAAGAACTACCTAAAGGAGAATCTGAAAGTCTTGCAGGAGAATGTGTAAAACAATCAGGTCCATAGCTAGATACTTTTTCCTGTAAAAGGATGCCATCTGTTCTCTCAGCTTCTATACTTGTTCCAGGAGGAATTACCGATCGGCTATCCAGTTTCCCGTATCAGTTTGTGTCCAGCCTGCTTCACGAGCGCTTTTGTGGGGACCAGGATTTATCAGGCAAAGGTTTAGAAACCTGTGGCAAAGTAACGTCAGTAGGTAGAAAACTTTTCAATACTTTGGTACAGTACCTTGTAGGCCAGAAGGGGAGTCCAAAACAGGTCGTTTCCGTTTGCTCTTCTTTGGCTTGGATTTTGAAAACTTGGCAATAGCAGATTCCATTATTTGTCGCTTATGCTCTAATAAATCAGAGGAAACTACAAACTCTTGCGATAGAATTTGGGATTCGTGAGGCAATGTAGTTGCCTCAGCAGCTTTTTCTCCCAGGACTCGTGGTTCCTCCGAGCCGTCCAAACACTTCCTGTGTTCTTACTATCCACAACTTCCGTACTGTGCGTCTTCAATTTGGCTCATGGGGATTCTGGTACACTAAGCTGGCCACCACACGGATGCATCCCAGCTGTACTATTTTCCCCACACGAAAGAATAACACTGACATTTGAAACCTTTACACTTTTCGGCATTTCCATGGCATAAAGAGGGTTTAACTCCCCATTTTCAGCGGATCCACTGCCTGAGAGCTGTATCTCAGAGCGCTGGGGTTGAGGTACGAGATGCTGGCCACCCTGTAGGTGCAACCCAGCCGCACCATGTTCCCCGCTAATCGATTCGGCCCAGCAGCCCCAGCACAACCTCCTCCACTGTCCTCCTCCTCCGCCCATCTTGGTCCCACCAGAAAATGGGTCCCCTGCTCACAGGAAGCAGTAAGTAGGGGAATTTCCCAGTGTCCTGGACAAATTTCCCTCATTCACTAAAAATACCACCAACAGCTTAATCTGGTTCAAAGTCAGTTGGCATTCATCTGTATCCCCCCCCTGGGTCGTGCCTGAAAATAGGCAGGATTTCTCTAGTGCACTTACCCGTCAACAAAACTAAATAAAATAAATAAAGAAAAATATACTAGCAGTACAATTATTCCCAAAAGGAAACCAATGAGACTATTAATTCTAGTGAAATCCAAGGCGATGGGCTGGATATGAAGGTCCAGGAGACAGCAGGAGCCACTGGGACATAGAGGCCCGATTCAAGATATTTGGTGCAACTTGCTGGCACTTAAGTTGTGACATATGCTGATATGCCAGGACCCCTGCGCCAGATTCCAGAACAGGCAGGGTCCCAGAGGCTACATCCTGTGAACTGTGGCACCCCAGGCAGTGTGCCAAAGGAGGGCACACCTCAACAGGGTACTGCAAGCTGTAGCAATGCCTCTGACAGGGCACAGGTCTCCTCCCTGTAGCACCAAATGCACAACCCACCCAAAGGCCCGCCCCGGAAACAATTGCCCTACCTTGCAGGGCTATACAGGCAACTCTTCCCCACAGACCCATACCAGCAGCCTGGTGACATGTACCCATGATCCCTGGTAGTCAGTGGCCCCTCACTCGGCAGTTGACCACCCCACCCCACCCCATTTCAGTCAGCGACTGGCACTGCCCTACCTCTCACCTCCATGGACAGCCACAACTGAGCTCCCTCAGAGCACATACTACCGTGTACAGTATGTGCTCAATCAGTTATTCAGCATGTACTGTATACAGTAGTATGCACTCAGAGGAGCTCAGTCGGTGGCTGGCTGTGGAGGAGAGAGGTGGGTGTGCCAGTCACTGACTGGAAATGGGTGTGGGGGATGGGTGGACTGACACTGCCAGGTAGGGGGCCACTAGACTACCAGAGAATAAGTGGCATGGCAGGTACAACAATAGCAGGAGTTGGTGATTGGGAATTGGGGCTTGGGAACCTGGGGACATGATCTGCCCTGTGGAGCACTAATTGGGGATTGGGGATGATGACATGATCTGCCCTGTGGGGCATTACTGAGGATCGTGGCTTGGGGTGCCAGCAGCCTGCCAGTGGGGACATGTGGGTGCTTATGTGGGACCATGGGGAGTGGCTGTTGGGGCACATGGCACAGTGGTGCACCCAGTAGATGTAGAGTACACTTAGACCAGCTAATAGGTGGTCTAATTGTACTTAGACCAGTGTCCTCTGGGGCTGTCTTGGAATAGTACATTTGCTGTTCTGACAGCCTCCCTCTCAGAATAAGATTGTAACTGCCATAAACCTTGCCACCATGCCGCATGGGGGTTTTGTAGCATAACTAGTGTGTGAGGACAACTTCGAGTGCAAACAGCCTGCGACATGTCACAGGCTGCCTTTTTGAATACTAATGTCATTAGGGATGGCGCAGTGCTACTTGCATCATTTTATTTAGTGCAAGTCACTTATGGCTATACGTTAACTGTTCTAGAATCAGGCCCAGAGTATCCAGAGGGTACCATGGAGGTACTGGAGGAAGCTGACATATCAACTCATCCAGCTGAGCAAATATTTATCCTGGGAACTTGATAACCAAATATATGGACAGGGCATCAACAAGGGGCAACAAGAGAATATTACTAGTTGTAGCTACAGTGGGAGGCAACAATTTAGGATATAACTATGATGCTGCCAAAATGCTTAGGAATAACTGGCCTAAAACTGTCTTATTAAATGCCGGTACAAATGATTTAGGAAAACATAGCGTGGAGGATACCATAAGGGACATACAGAATGCTTGCAAAACTATGAAATAACTGAATGCCAGAATAATCCTGGCAGAAATTCTCCCAGTACCATGGACAGAAAGGTTAGGGATGAATAGAATTAAGATTTTAATAACTGGTTGAGAAAATATTGTCTTACAAATGGAGTTATTTGTGTAAGATCAAGGGAAGGATTTGTGGACTGATACAGTTTATTTAGTAAGGATGGGCTACATTTAAATAGAAAGGGGTCATGGCTATTTAGAAATATGTTTTATAATGTGCTAAATGGAACACATACAATCCAAAACACTGATTCTAAAGGTGTATGGGACTAACAATACACAAAACCTATTTACAGCTACGCCCAAAAGATAGGAGAAATAAGAAAGAGATAACTGTATTACTAACAAATGCTAGGAGCCTGAATGCCATTAAAAGACCAGAACTTGAACTAATTTTACAAACCAAACAAATAGAGATTGCAGCAATCACTGAAACTTGGTGGTCTGACAACACAGTATGTAATAAATATATTCCAGGCTATCAAGTCCTCCACAAGGATAGAACTGGAAGAAAAGGAGGTGGTATCACCCTGTACGTTAAGGACAATATCCAGTGCCGAAATATAACAACAGAAGAAAATCCACAAAACAAAGTACTGTGAGTAGAAATACTATGAGAAAACAATAAAAAAAACTTAGGGTGGGAGTATGTTATAGGGCTCCAGACCTAGACATGAAAGACCATACAGAGCTAATAAACAGCATCGGTGATCATGTAACTGAGCATGAGGTACTTCTGCTAGGGGACTGCCCCAGGCATTGACTGAGATAAGGGTACTGCAGATAGCAAGCATGAACAATTACTACTTGAGATATGTACAGAACATGGTTTGCAGCAAATGGTAAAGAACCAAGAAGAAACGCTAACATCCTGGAAGAAGTCCTAACTAGGGATAGCTTGGAGGGAGGGGCTGGTGGGATGTCTCCAGTCGTTGCGGGAGTATCCGGGATTCAGGTGGTGAAGTCAAGGAGATGCCCTGAGGCAAAATGGGGGCTTGAGCGGGGTCTATCTATTCTGGTTCCCATACCAAGGGCTCCACCTTAGAGTGTGAGCAGGTGGCTACTCAGCTGCTTCACTTCATTCTACTTGGCTGTGATGTGCAATGCCAGATCATTAAGGAACAAGACGGCTATAATGGCAGACTTGATATCCTTTGCCAGTCTGGCTTGCATCACAGAGACCTGGCTAGATGAAAATGCCACCCGATTTTAGAGGCAGAGCCAGCCGGGTACTCTGTGATAACAGCTGGGAAGGATCAAAGGAGGGGGATGGCCATTTGTTTTAAATCTAGCCTGAACTTCATGGTGCTGCCTATGGGTCCTATAAAGTTCTTTGAATGTGTGGCTGCCTGACGAGGGTGGGTGCAGGCTTTAGTGTCCTCCTTCTATCGCCCCAGGTAATGATGGGGATTTTTTACAGAGGTCGAGGAGCTTGTCATGGGCCTGGTGTTGGAGTCCCCAGATGTTAATCATGGAGGATTTCAATGCCTGGGCCAATGGGGAGGCTATCAAAATTTGGAATAGACCTTCTCGGGAGCATGGGGCACTGGGCCAGACACAAAAGGTAATGACAATGACACACTGGCAGCCACACATTGGATCTGTTTTTTCTTCTGAGTTGGATATTATGGATCTAGTGTAGAGCCGGGTGGTTTGCTGGATCATAGCATCATGGGTTCATGTTTAGGGCCCCCTAGATGGTCCTGCCCCTGTGGAGATGGTCCAGTGCTGGTCGTTAAGGGAGTATCCCCAGAGGACCTTTGGTGATGCTGGACCTATCGGGTTGTGAGTAGCATGTGCAATTGGGTCAGAGGAGGAGAGGTCTATAATGGGGCGGTTGGTTGCCTTTTGACTCAATTGCAGCCTTGCATGTCAGAATCCTGGCTACTTGTCAATCTCCCTGGTATGATGAGAGTCCCAAGGTTTAAAGACTAGGGCCTGAGGTTAGCAAGGCGTTGAGGAGATCTGGTCTGGTGGAGGACAAATTGGCCCTGAGGTCACATTATATGGACTATCAGGGATGAAGCTCATAAAAAGTTGGAGTTTCTGTCAAGGAGATTGCTACAGCGAGAAACAGACCAGCTCTTCCGCACAGTGGACAGGCTTTACATCTTGCTTGTCTGTGTGTTGGAGGGTAGGTTCCTGCGCAAGGTGCGAGGAGCTGGCTCTGTTTTTGCTGACAAGGTGGCCTCCATCAGGGCTGAGGTCTCATTGAACAACTCTCAAAAGGGCTGCAGGGTCCTGCCTGAGTTGAGTCAGAACACCTCCTCTCTGGGATGAGTTTGAGCTGATTGGGTTGGGAGGTGGTAGAGATAATCTCTAAACCGTGGCTGACCCATTGTGATTTCAGTCCAGGCCCAACTCACCTTTGGTTGAATGTTTGGACCTGATTGGTCGTGTGATTGCTGAGGTAGTCTGGAGTTCATTAAGGAATGGGATCTTTCCTTTAGCCTTGAAAGAGGCTTTGGTTAGACCTCTTTGAAAAAGTCTTTGGACCCAGACCGCCTCAGCAACTACAGACTTGTTTTGAACCTCCCATTTTCAGGAAGGTTGTAGAAAGGCGGTGGCCATTCAGCTGGAGAGACATCTTGCTGCTTCCTCTGCCTATGAGCCTTTCAAGTCTGGTTCCGTCCAGGGCATAGTATAGAGATAGCCCTGGTGAGGTTCTTAATGACCTTCTGATGGCAAGGGATAGCAGGGACCATACCGTCTTGGTCCTTCTAGACCTCGCTGCGACGCTTGACACCGTGGACCATGATGTGTTACTTGACTGACTGAGGGTTTGGTGTAGTCTGTCCGGAAATGTCATCAACTAGTTCAGGTCATACCTGACAGACAGAGTGCAGAGGGTGACCATGGGAATTTTCTTATCAAATCTGAAGCCTCTGTGCTGTGGTGTTCTGCAAGGGTCAGTCTTGTCACCTCTGTTGTTCACAGTGTATATGCTGCCACTGGGGACATTATCAGGCGGTATGGGCTGGGTTTTCACTGCTATGCAGATGATACCCAGCTGTTCCTGTCCTGTGTTCCCAATAGCCAGGTGTCAGACTCTGTATTCAATAGCTGCCTTGAGGAAATCCAGATAAGGATGACTCACAATTTACTTAAGCGTAACCCAGACAAGACTGAGGTAATAGTGGTGGAGCCTGGTCGTCAGGGTGGGGGTGGCACACCCCTGACCCTGTGCTGGGGCTGTGTGCCTTTAGCCCTCTAAGCAGGTGAAGAATTTGGGAGTAATCCTGGATGGTGATCTGACACTTGATGCACAGGTGTCGGCTGTGGTGAGAAGTGGGTTTTATCATCCTAGGAATATTGCCCGACCCGAGCCCTGATCCCGCCTGATGACCTGCCCACACTGGTACATGCTTTCATCACTTCCAGGTTGGACTACTGCAATGCCCTCTACCTAGGGCTATCTGAATGCAACCTCCACAGACTGCAGCTGGTGCAGAACATGGCGGCAAGATTATTGATGGGGTGAAAGATGTGAACATATCACCTCGGCGCCTATGAACTGCACTGGCTGCCAATCTGGTGGAGGTTTCTTCACGATAGGGCTGTTGACTTATAAGACCCTACATGAGAGGGGTCCAGTCTATCTGCAAGAGCTCCTTGTGTCGTAATGCCCGACCTGGGCCCTCCGTTCTGCTAGGGGTGGCCTCCTTAGAGTTTCCAGGGTTAAGCTCGGCATTCAGGTGACAGAGCATTTGTGGCAGCTGCGCCACCCCTGTGAAACTCCCTGCCTGGTTATCTAAGGAGGTCCCCTGGTAGAAGCTTTTTAAGAAGGCCTCAAAACATATTTATTCAATCAAGCTTTTAATTGAATGTGTTTTAAAATAATAGCACTTTCATGATGGCTAGATAAGTTGTTGCTCCCAGCTGTATTTTGTAAGTTGTTGTTCAAATTTGTTGTACTGTATTTTTAAAATGTTTTGTATGATATGTGTGTTTATACTGTGCAGCACCCTGAGTTCTTAGAGATGGGTGCTCTATAAATAGACCACCTATCTATCTATCTGTCTGTCTGTCTATCTATCTATCTATCTATCTATCTATCTATCTATCTATCTATCTATCTATCTAGCTACAGACAGTATCTATCTATCTATCTGTCTGTCTGTCTATCTATCTATCTATCTATCTATCTATCTATCTATCTATCTATCTATCTATCTATCTATCTATCTACCTACCTACAGACAGTATCTATCTATCTATCTATCTATCTATCTATCTATCTATCTATCTATCTATCTATCTATCTATCTACTGACAGTATCTATCTGTCTGTCTGTCTGTCTGTCTCAACTAACAACCCTGAGGGAAACAAAGATATAAGGTCATGGAGTCACTTACAAATTGTGACCATAACATAGTTACATTTAAAATTAATACAGCGCATTGGCTGCAGTTCTGATCATAAATAGTGTTAAGATTTTGTAAACACCACTGAGATTCCTCCATAGTTGAATAATCAGAAATGGAATCTAAACATCCTGTATTAAGTAACAGTGGACTGTATTCTCTAACGATATGCCATTTCTTGTAAGCATGTATGGTATATGTATGCTATTAAATGCAATAAAAAAAAAAAAAATTATACTGCCTCAAGGAAACTCTTGGATATAAAAAAGCAAAAATTATATTCAAAGTCATTTCAACAAAATTAAACAAAAATCAGGGAATGGAACTGGGACGAGGGAACACCATCAACTGAACAGCTATGGTCTAAAATTAAAAGTCAGTTGCTTGAGTTGGAAGACAGATACATCCCAAACAAATTATTGTACAATAAAAAGGAAAGGTCCCACAATGGTATATCAGCAAGGTCAAACAATTATTCAACAAAAAGAAGGGCCTACTGGACACTAAAAGGGGACAATAACCCTACAAAACAAGTAGATATAAACAGACCCTGAAGGAATGCAAACGGTCCATCAAATTGGAAAAAGAAAATTGAGTTCAGCCTGGTTTCATACAAAGGACAATGGCAAATTCTTTTTGCCTATGTTAATATTAAAGTAGTTGACAGGGCCATCAGCCCCTAATAAATGGAGATATGTGACAATTGACTCCTGCCAAACAGGCCCACATATTTAATGAATATTTGTACATGGTCTGTAATAAAAGCCATCAGTGCATAAAAATAGGGAATGAAACAAATTTAACAAGTCCAACAGCATCTGTAATTAGAATACCAAAAGAGGAAATAATTAATAAGTTAAAAGGGATAAATACTGCAAAATCAGCAGGGCTTGATGGATTACATCCAAGATTCATAAAGGAAGCAAGTACATGGTTAGTTGATCCACTATATAAACTGTATAATATGTCCTTGGACACAGAGGAGGTCCCACAAGATTGAGAATGGCGGTGGTCATCCCAGTCTATAAGAAAGGGAGAGGGAGATGTTTTATTTTTATTCATTTATTTTGATCTCGATTAACACCTTTGAGCGCCAGCTGCCTGCTTACAAAGGTTCCACTTCAGTGGTGGAGGGTAACATACAGATACAGGAATATTACAGTAAGCTAAAATGACAAAAACAACAGTATAACTAAATTATACATTGATAAATACATGAGAGGATAAACACAATTTAGTTAATGATAACAGTAGCAGAAATGACATAAGAAACAGTACCTGGAATTGATAACAGTGTTGGATTCTCAAGTAAAAAGTATATAATAAATAATGGGTGAGAGAGGCTAGAGAGGGAGGTAGGATAGGGAAGTGTATAAGAGGAGAGGTAAGGAGGTGCAGGCCATGTAAAGACAAATGTACATACTTTAAGGGTGGATAGGAGGGAGAGGAAAACGGGGTTACTATTAAAAGGAAAGGGAGGTAGGGACAGAGGGCATAAGGAGAACCAAGGACAGGATGAGGTGGCAAGGCCACTGAAAAGTACTAGGCAGACCATAGGAGTTCAAGGGCAGATATCAAGTGCAACAGTCACAAGAACTGTTCGCTATGAGGGTCAGTTTTAGCTTGGTCTTGAAGACACCCAATTTTTGTAGTGTTAAGTCTTCATAGTCCAGCAAATTGAATAATTGAGGAGCTCTGTAGGTGAAGGAATGCTGGCCTTGTGATGTCTGGATCTAGGAACTAGGACAGACTGGTGGGCAGCTGATCTGATAATCTTAGTGGGTCGGGAGGAGGCAAGCAATGCCACCGTCCTGAGTGGCATTAGTCCTAGGAGCCTCTTTTTGACTAGTAAGCAGGTTTGATATTTAATCCAATTTTTCAGCTGAACCCAACCCGTCTGTTCGTATAAATCATAGGTGTGAGTAAAGCAATCAGACCCTGTAATTAACCTTCAGGCTTTATTTAGTGCAACAGTTATTCTAGAAGCATGGTGTCAATGGCGATCCATACATAATGAGACCATAATCAATGGCTGAAAGGATGGAACTATACATCTCCAGTTTGAGGGCTTCAGGGTTAGATTATGCTTGATGTGATATAGTAGACCAATTTTATATTTACCACCTTTGCTACAGCTTCAATATGAAGTGAGAAAAGAGGTGTTTGCCCAGTGTAACCCTAAATACTTGAATTGTTCCACTACATCAAGGAGGACACCTTGCTAATTTTTATATTGAGTGCATGCACTTTAAATTTGTTTCTTATGGAGCTGAACAACATAACTTTAGTTTGTAATTCATCACAATCTTTTGATTAGAGAACCAGGTTTCGACTTCATCAAAGCCACTTTGAAGATGATTTTCAAGTAGAGTGGGGTTAGGTTGGCTTGAGTAAATGACAGCATCATTGGCATATAACAGTATCGCTGGTGGCAATGGAGGAAGGTTTTTACAAAAATACTAAAAGTAGAGGGCCAAGGATGGAACCTTGTGGCATGCCAGAGTGGACATTTCTTTGGTCAGACAAGAGAGTGGAAATTTTTACACACTGAGGCCAGATATTCAAAACTTTACTCGGGCCAAAAACGTTTGTGCAGGTTTAGCCGGGATTAGCATGGGTCTGCTATATTCAAAGGCCAAATAGCACAGGCAAACTGCATTAGCGCTGGGCAAAATCATAATGTATGCAAGAGCAAACTGACATGAATACAGGCACAATGCTATATTCAGCGACTGGCACCGCACAAAGTGGTTTTCATGACTTAGCGACACTTGGCACGGTGCACATTACCGCCCAGTAAAAGCTTGTCTTAACCCTGGGCAATCTAGTTTTAGGCGACACTATGGCTTATGGTGTTTATGCTGGTTTTGTGCAGGTTTTTCGTGACCCTAGCAAATAAATATGACACATAGACAAAGCCAAACGAGAGGAAACATGCTGCTAACTGATGGCATCACAATGATACCATCATTTGCCACCAGTCCCAACCATGCCAGGCAGTAAGTGGTGACCCTCCCACAAGTGGACAGCATGGCAGTGTGGCCTACAGCACACACCTGGACCACTCTTCTGTGGACACCAACAGATGCCAGCACACACATGCAGCACTGTGAGGCATGGAGGATGTTGAGGGGAGGTGTATGGGTGGCCAGGCTGAGCCACAGACCAGGTGTGGCCACAAGGCTGGGACACATCATGCAGTGCACTAGGGCCAGTATTGGGCATACCCCAACACCTGTGTGCCTTTCTGATAATATATGCCCCTGGCCACATACTGCACAGCTGTACAACTGCCACAGCACACAAAGTCGGACATGTATATGGCACTCTGAGCATTCCGTGCCGGAGATGCAGCAGCTGTGGGTCACACAACAGTGTAACAGTAATGTCCGCTGTCACTAAACACCTGCAGGTTGGGCCTCTCACTGTGTATAGTGCGAGTCATCATCACTGCCCTACACACCATAGGTATTACTATGTCCACACACTGCTGGTCCCCTTGCTACTGTAGTGTCCGCTGTGCACTGTAGCATGACCTACAGTGTGACAGTTGCATGCAGCACCACCACCATCTGTGCCTATGCTGTGTTGTCCTAGTACAGCTGCAGGCAGCAGCACATGTGGAAGTAGTGTTCAAAACTATAATATTCCTCAAGCTGTTTGCGCACCTTACTTATTACTTGCAGGTTTAGCGCGGGGCTAAACCATTAGCCCGCACAAACAGCATGCAAATCAGGGCATAATGAGATGCTAATCTGGATGTTTGCCCAGAGACTACAGTAAGTAGGCTCATTTGCATGTCACTTTGAATATGGCAAAGTTTAGTGCCGGGCAAACATGTTTGCACCGGGCTAACGGTTTGGCCCTGCACTAAACCAGCGCAAACATGTTAGCGCTGTGCAAACAATTCGAGGAATATTTTATGAGGTTTGAACACTAGTGCTTCACATACGCTGCTGCCTGCAGCTGTACTGGGTCCACGCATTTGCTGTGCACACACATTGGCCACATAGTTCACTCTCTACCTACCTTCACATCGCCAGTGACTGTTTTGCTGTTGTGGTTTGTACTTCCTGGCTGCCATATTCAGAGCTGTCTTATTCCAGGGCTAAGTATGCCCTGCACTCCCAACCCAGTTTTCCCAGCCTCATTCCCATGCTATATTCAGAAGCTGTTTGCCCGGGCTATTCATTTTGAATATGGCTTGCTTTGTCTCGGGCTAAGTTTGCTTGATGTGCAGTGCTAATTTAGCCCGGGCAAAGTTTTGAATACCTGGCCCTGAGTTTGTTCATTCAGGTAGTTTTGAACCAAAGCATCACTTCTTTGACAAGCCAGTTTTGGTTAATTGTTGCAGAAGCAAAGAGTGACTGACAGTGTCAAACACCTTCATTAGGTCAATGAAGGCTGCACCCACAAGATTTCCCTTGGTCGAGACTCGAGTATGGTGTATGTATCCAGTAAATTCCAGGAGGGCAGTTGTGGTACTGTGACCTTTCCTGAAACCATGCTGTTCGTGGGCACTGAATGGAGTATTTTCAAGGTATTCAATTAGTTGATCAGCAACTAGCGTTCCAGCACTTTGGACAATGGGGAAGGATGGAAATAGGTCTGTAGTTGGTATGTGAGTCGATCACCGGTTTTGTGGATAGGGGTAACTTACTTCCAAATGAGAGGAATTGGGATAGCCTTAGGAGAGAGTTTAAAAATACTTTGATAGGGGCTGTAACCTCATCCAGGTTAACAGCGATAAATTTTAAGTCAAGGGAATTGCCACTATTCGAAACTTACCTAGGGCCTTGTGCATGTATCTTTTAACAAGGGGGACGTTATTTTCTTAAAGTAGAAGGGTGGGATAGGGTTTCGGTTCCATCGTGTTCATGAGAGGCCCCGACTGTCGATTGCAGGGAGGTGTGGCTTGATTAAAGAAGTCAGGGTGGGAGGACACCACTAAGGTTCGTGGAAAGTGTTATTGAAGATATTTATAATGGTGAGGGGTCCATAGTTTAAACACCATCTGTGTCAGTTACTGAGGGACAACCTTTGGGAGTTTTCAGAGACATCTTTTAAGTTGGGCCAGAAATTTCTACTATTTCCATGATCTGGCAAGCAATTCCCTATGATGTTAGCATTTTTCCGACCCTAATGTTTCCTGGTACAGGAATTACTAGCAGTTTTATAGGCTTCCACATCAGCAGGATTCCCAGAGCTTTAGCCATAACCCGCTGGAGATCATGTTGCTTCATCTTGGATAGAAGCTCTGCCATGATCCAGGAATTTGACGTGCGCGGACTTTCTGAGTTTTCATTGTAGCATGCCTATCGCAGGGCCTCATTGAAGCATGAGATGAAAAGCTGTAAGGCATGATTTACATCCACAGCGTGTCAATGTCGGACCAATCAATGGAACCCAGTTGTAACTTTCAGGGATCAAGGTGCCCACATTTTAACACTCTGGTTCTTACAGTTAGTGGAGGAGGCTTGGAGAACTTATTTGTCCAGGAGCATGATACTGGGAGTGATCACTGAGGGAGTCAGAGTGGACTATTACATTAGTAATGTGTTCAGGGCAGTTTGATAGAATCCAGTCAATTAAAGTGCTTGTCTTGTTCTATAGTTGTGTCTGGTTCGCAGTTGTACAAGTTGTGAGAGGTGGAGGGCAGATAGGGTATCCTTGTGGAGCTATGTGAGGGTGCAAGCCAGTTTCAAGTTAAAATCACCCAAAAGTATAGGCTCAGTAGTGAGACGGTTCCGTCCGATGAATTCCACTAGGCTATGCAGGCCATCGTCCTGATTTTTAAGAGGAATATAGACCGAGAACACAGAAAGTGCTTTGTTATGTGTGCCTAGGGTATTTTGATGGCTAAGAGCCTGCACACGGTGCTCAAGGCATATTGCCGGGAGGGCATGCGCCATAATTGCGTCTTTTAAATATATAACACAACCCCACTTCTTTTGGCCTGTCTATCAAGCCTGAAGATATTATATATTGGAAGATGCTGGCTGAGTCTGGAATAGATGGGGACAGCCACAATTCCACTACAGACAAGACATCCAGTTTATGTAGGTGACCCAGACAAGTAGGGAGTCCATTTTGGGAGAAGCGCAAATGTTTAATGGCCTATGGAAATGGTACCATTTCTGCTATTTGTGTTAGGTATAGATCCAATAGGGCCCAGGTTTGGATGGACATTTGCCGAGCATAGAATTAACATTTGGGATGTGAGTAATTACAGGCCCATTAGCCTGACTTCATTCAATCACTCATCTTTATTTTACCAGGTGAAACACCATTGAGACAGACTCATTTGCAAGGTGGACCTGGATAGGTCATAACAAAACACATAAGCTAACTGTCATTACAATACAATGAGACAATAGTCGCGTAGATCAAATAAGAACTAGGCATAAATAACAGTGCATACAATGTGGCTAACAGTACAGTAGACCTCAAAACTCAACTACAACATTGACTGGGCAAGAACAAAAATATTTACAGAATAATACAAATCAGTATTTACAATATAAACAATACCTGTCCAGTCACAACAAGACTTATGGGATAGAGAGGTTGGGCGTCAGGTAAGGGAAGTCGGTGGGGGAGAGATTAGTATGAGCAGTCAAGAGGATGAAACACAACATGACTTTAGACAACACAGATCATGCCTTACAAGCAATCTTGTGTTCTATGAAAAAAGTAAGCAGACTCTTAGACAATAAGACACCAGTTAATGTCATCTATCTGGATTTAAAGAAAGCCGTGGATAAGGTACCTCACTGAATATTAATACTTATAATGAATACCATGGGACTAGATAAAACACTGTTGAGGTGGGTAGAATCATGGCTGAATGAGAGAACTCGGCAGGTCTGGGTCAGAGGTCACCTTTCAGACAGAGGACAAATGACTAGTGGGGTGCCCCAGGGCTCAGTACTAGGCCCTGTAATGTTGTCTCACTTCATTTCAGACATGGCAATAAATATGAAAAATGTTTGCACTAAGTTTGCTGATGACACCAGAATAGGAGCTGAAGTTGGGAACACACATCAAGTAACTTCACTGAGACAAGATTTAACAAGCATTTGTCAATGCCGAATTGATGACAGTTGCCGTTGAGCTCGCCACTGCCCCTGTGTCACTCACTCATTCAGTTTCTCCTGGTGCTGCAGGCTGCTCTTTTGTACTGGGCTTCTGCATGTGTTGGCACATTTTGCTGCCCACAAAGAAATCTGCAGCTGTCCCAACAGAGCTCCATTGAGGTGGGTCTCCTCCTCTCTCACTCGCTCATTCTGTTTCTGCTGGTGCTGCAGGCTGCCCTTTTGTACTGGGCTCCTGCCTCTGTTGGCATTTTTCTGCCCACAAAGAAATCTGCAGCAGTTCTGACACAGGTCTGTTGAGGTAGTTCACTCCCCTCTCTCACGTGCTCTTTCCGTTTCTGCCAGCACTGCAGGCTGGCCTTTGTACTGGGCTCCTGCCTGTGTTGCCGCCTTTTTCTGCCCACAAAGAAATCCACAGCACTTCCCTCTCTCCTTGCTCGTTGTGTTTCTCCGTGCTGCAGGCTGCCTTTGTACTGGGCTTCTGCCTGTGTTGGCATGTTTTCTGCCCACAAAGAAATCCACAGCTGTCCTGACAGAGCTCTGTTGAGGTCGCTCACTCCGCCTGTCTCACTCGCTCATTCTGTTTCTGCTGGTGTTGCAGGCTGCCCTTTGTACTGGGCTCCTGCCTCTGTTGGCACCCTTTTCTGCTCACAAAGAAATCTGCAGCAGTCCCAACAGAGCTCGGTTGAGCTCGCTACTCCCCTTTCTCTCACTCATTCCGTTTCTGTCAGCTGCAGGCTGCCCCTTTATACTGGGCTCCTGCTTGCTTTGCCGCCTTCTTCTAGCCACAAAGAAATCTGCAGCAGTTATGATAGCGCTCCATTGAGCTTGCTTACTCACTCCCCTCTCTCACTCATTCGTTCTGTTTCTTCCGCTGCTGCAGGCTACCCTTTTGTACTGGGCCCCTGCGAGCATTGCTGCCTTGTTCTGCCCACAAAGAAATCCGCAGCAGTCCAACAGATCTCGCTTGAACTCACTCACTCCCCTCCCTCACTCCCCTCCCTCACTCGCTCATTCTGTGTCTCTCACTGCTGCAGGCTGCCCTTTTGTACTGGGTTCCTGCCTGCGTTGCTGGCTTTGTCTGCCCACAAGGCGTGTGCAGCAGTCTTGACACAGCTCCATTGAGATCGCTCACTCCCCTCTCTCACTCGCTCATTCCGTTTCTGCTGGGGCTGCAGGCTGGCCTTTGTACTGGGCTCCTGCCTGCGTTGCCGCCTTTTCCTGCCCACAAAGAAATCTGCAGCAGTCACAATAGACCTCTGTTGAGCTCGCTCACTCCCTCTCTCACTTGCTCATTCTGTTTCTTCCAGCGCAGTGGAGTGCCCTTTGTACTGGGCTCCTGCCTGCACTGGCACCTTTTCCTGCCCACAAAGAAATGTGCAGCTGTCCCAACAGAGCTCCGTTGAGTCGCTCACTCCCCGTCTCACTCGCTCATTCTGTTTCTCCTGGTGCTACAGGCTGCCCTTTCGTACTGGGCTTCTGCCTCTGTTGGCATTTTTCTGCCCACAAAGAAATCTGCAGCAGTCCCGACAGAGCTCTGTTGGCCTCACTCACTCCCTGTCTCACTCCCTCATTCCGTTTCTGCCAGCGCTGCAGGCTGCCCTTTGTACTGGGCTCCTGCCTGCTTGCCGCTCTTTCTGCCCACAAAGAAATCCACAGCAGTCCCAACAGAGCTCCGTTGAGCTCTCACTCCCCTCCCTCACTCGCTCATTCTGTGTCTCCTACTGCTGCAGGCTGCCCTTTTGTACTGGGTTCCTGTCTGCGTTGGTGGCTTTCTGCCCACAAAGACATATGCAGCAGTCCCAACACAGCTTCATTGAGCTCGCTCACCCTCCCCTCTCTCATTCACTCATTCCATTTCTGCTGGCGCTGCAGGCTTCTGTACTGGGCTCCTGCCTGCATTGCCGCCTTTCCTGCCCACAAAGAAATCCACAGCAGTCATGATGCACCTCCATTGAGCTCGCTCACTCCCCCTCTCACTTGCTCATTCTGTTTCTCCTGCCCTTTGTACTGGGCTCCTGCCTCTGTCGCCATCTTTTTCTGCCCACAAAGAAATCTGCAGCAGTCCTAACAGAGCTCCATTGGCCTAACTCACTCCCCATCTCACTCACTGTTCCGTTTCTGCGGCGCTGCAGGCTGCCCTTCTGTACTGGGCTCCTTTCTGCATTGCCACCCTTTTCTGCCCACAAGAAATCTGCAGCAGTCACGATAGAGCACCATTGAGCTCGCTCTCCCCTCTCTCACTCTCGTTCTGTTTCTCCTACCACTGCAGGCTACCCTTTGTACTCAGCCCTGCATGCATTGCTGCCTTTTCCTGCCCACAAAGAAATCCGCAGCAGTCCCAACAAAGCTCCACTGAACTCACTCACTCCTCACTTGCTCATTCTGTGTCTCCCGGTGCTGCAGGCTGCCCTTTTGTACTGGGCTCTTGCTTGTGTTGTCACCTTTCCTGCCCACAAAGAAATCTGCAGCAGTTCTGACAGAGCTCAGTTGAGCTCGGTCACTCCCTCCCCAGTCGCTCGATCCTAATCTGTCCCAAACACTGATTTCCAACAGCGACTGTGGTATTCTCTGCCCGGATGTGTGGAAACACATTTTGCCAGGACATGAAAAATGACAGCTGTACTGTTCATAAGGAGGTGTGAACAAATGCCAGTGTTGAAAATCTGGTATGAAAATATTACTAATTTGCAAACTTACAAGGGTGTGTGGAACCTGCACAACACATGCTCTAACACAGTCATTTTATGGAGTTTCATCACAAAATTTTCAACATAGGCATTTTAGGCCCTCTGCTCATGAACGGTGCCAGTGTGATTTTCTTAATATGTCCCAGACACTGATTTCCCACAGCCGCGCTATTGTGCGCTGGAAGAGCAAAAACACATTTTGGCCATGATGTGAAAAATGACAGCTGCACTGTTCATAAGGAGGTGTGGCAAAATGGCAATGCTGAAAATCTGGAGTGAAAATATTGCAAAGTTGCGAAGGTACAAGCGTGCATGGAAACTTCATAAAAACATCGTGAACACACTCATTTTATGGACTTTCATTAGCAAATTTTCAACATAGGCATTTTAGGACCTCTGCTAATGAACAGTGTCACTGTCATTTTCATAATGTGTCTAACATGGATTTCCCACAGTGACCACACTATTCTCTTGGAACTGCAAAAACACATTTCAGCCAGGATGTGAAAATGACAGCTGTACTGTTCATAAGGAGGTGCAGAAGAATGGCAATGTTGAAAATCTGGGTGAAAATATTATTAGTCGTGAAGTTACGAGCATGCATGCAAACTGCGCACGCATGCTCGTAACACAGTCATTTATAGAGTATCATCACCAAATTTTCAACATAGGCATTTTAGGACCTCTGCTCATGAACAGTGCCAGTGTGATTTTCTTAATATGTCCCAAACACTGATTTCCCACAACAACTGCGCTATCGATGCCGGAAGAGCAAAACCCATTTCAGCCAGGATGTGAAAAATGACAGCTGCACTGTTCATAAGGAGGTGTGGCAAAATGGCAATGCTGAAAATCTGACATGAAAATATTGCAGATTCGCAAAGTTACAAGCGTGTGTAGCAACTGCGCAACGCACGCTCGTAAAACAGTAATTTTTGGATTTTCCCCACAGATTTTGCAGTGTAGGCTTTCTGAGAGCCCACCTCATGAATACTGGCACTGTCATTTCATTAATCAGTCCCAAAAGAGGATTCTACACAGTGACCACAAAATCACCTTCGGGGCAGAATAACACCATGACAGTGCCAGAATTCATGAAGAAGGGTCCCAAAAACCCCATGTTGAAAATTTGGTGCCACAATTCCAAACAATGCCTGAGATATGCATCAAAGTTGAAAAACCCTATTTATTCCATTATACAGTTTTCCGGCATTTCCTCAGTTTGCAGTCGGCTTTGAAGAGTGTAGAGCGTGTTCCCGGTCCACTGAAGATCATCGTGCGGACTCCGGAAGTAAGAATGGGGTGACGGGGTGTGGGAGGCAGGGTGCACAGTGGGTGGGCACAGGTTGTGGGAGGGCGCAGGAAGACTGCCAAGGGACCGTTTCCTTTTTACAGGTTAAAAAAAAAAATACATCAGCGAGACCGTTTTAATTTTACAGGGCATGTGGCTCGCTGGGGTGGGCTCTCAGCGTGCCAACAGAGTCTTTTAGGGGGACAACTGTAGCCAATGGGGATTGGGCACGCCGATTGGCACACAACAAAAGGGGTGACATTATGCCGACGGGATTGGGCACCCGTCGACAGACAATAAGTGTGGGGGTTACATAATGCGATGGGGAGTGGGCATCAATCGACAATATAAACCTTGGGGCACTGAGCCGACCCGGGATTAGGGCCCCGTTGTAAACAAACATGGTGGGGAGGCACATGCTGCCGAGGTGGATTGGGCACCCCCGGCAGGGGTGTTTAATATTGTTTATGAATATGGCGGCAAGCCGCCATGGTTCACAAACAATATAATTGTTTTTCGTTCCACTCTGCAATGATCGGTTGCTTCCTCATTGCAGCGAATGGCTGACGCTGCAATGATGAGGAGGCCCCTGATTGCAGTGGCTAAAATTTTACAAGTTGGTGGCACGCTGGCTGAACTAATGGGGAGGCGGGCCAAGCCTTTTAAAGGCTGTGGGGGCATTGGCCACAACAGTGCCACACCTCCACAACCTGCTTCTGGAGAAAGCTTACAATATGTTTCTTGCGCATGCACGCAGTCAACATAAAAAATGACTGAAGAATGGGCTAACATAAATGCAATGTTCTTTAATTCAGATAAGTGTGTGATCATGCACCCAGGCGATGGGAATGAGGGGAATACCTACACACTAAATGGGACACAACTCAAAACTGCTGATAGTGAAAAAGACCTGGGGTAATAAGTCACTAGTGACCTCAGTTTTAGTAGGCAATGCAGTGAAGTAATTAAAAAAGCCAATGAAATCACTGGATGTATCACTAGGGCATTCACTAGTAGAAATAGAGCTTGCATTATTCCCTGTATAGAGCATTTATCTGATCACACCTGGACTATGGTACCCCATTGTGGGGCCCTCATCTGAGGAGGATATTGACGGATTGAAAGAGTACAGAGAAAGGTGACAAGAACGATTGATGGCCTCCATTGTATGACCTATGAGGATAGGCTGAGAGATCTGAACATCTACCCTTGGAGCTCAGACGTATCAGGGATGACCTACTCCAAATGAATAGAATCTCCTGAGACAGTAAACTAATGAGTAGTCTTGAATTCCAAATAAACAGTAGGGATGTTGCCCTTAGAAGTCACAGTTTTCAGTTGAAATTGACTTATCAAACAGAGACCAAGGAGGAATTTCTATACAGGGAATAATCTCACTATGGAACAGCCTACTGAGAGAAATAGCAGAGGCCAGTACCTTTCTATGTTTAAAGCAGACTAGATAAACACCTTTTAAAGAACATTGGACTAATTGACCTGTATGTGCAGGAGATGAACTCCATAGGTTAGTGCCTTCTTATTTTAGAAGTATAGATCCAAGTAATAAGGTATTTAATCTGTATGGAGTGCCTATCCTTTGGTGAACTATTTTAACCGTTTGAGTTATGTGTTGTTCATAAGTCATACAGTCGTTCAGGATAAGACCAAGATATTTAAAGTCCTGACCTGTTCTAGCTCCACCCCTTAAGAGTATGAAGTGAAAGAACAGGCCCAGTTAACAGTTTCTTTCTATGATTATGAAAGACCACAGATTTGGTCTTTGTTTCATTTAAGAGCAATGTATTTGACAGGAACCAGTTTTAGATTCCTATAAAATCAACGGCCAAATTTTCATGTACATCGTTGCAACTGGTACCACTTTTGAAGATTGCTGCATTGTCTCACAAAGAAACATTTGTGTGGTACAACATCAGGGAAGAGAGCAGTTGGAGACAATATAGTTGGGTGTTTGCAGGGCCAGGGTACAGACCAGAAGGGTCATGGGGTTGGAGCTGCAGATGGTGAGGCTAATGGACAAGGGACAAATCGGAAGGTACTAGGAAGTCCAGATACCTATGTAAATTCCCATTCACCCAAAGTGTCCCAGCACATTTATGAACATACAAAGACACCAGCAGAAAAAGGACCATAGGTCTATCAAGTTTGCCCAAGTGTGCAGCTCGTAGTCTACTTTTACTGCAGCTGCTCCCCACCCCAGTCACTTTCCATCATCCTCACACCCTAGATTCCCCATATGTTCTTGTCTGTACTCCTTTGACTCTATCCCAGCTCTTTGAGACTGTCCACAGTCTTCAATGCAATCAACTCTTCCAGCAGTTAATTCCACCCAGCCACCACCCTCTCTGTGAAGTAGTGCCACCTCATCTCCCTCCTAAATCTACCCCATCCAACTTCAGATTGTGCCCCTTGTGATCCTTCCTCCCTTTAAGCGGAACAATCCTCCCACTTTGACCCTATTAATGACTTTTAAGTATTTGAAGGTCTCTATTATGTTCCCCTCCTTCTATCCTCCAGAGAATACATGTTGAGCTCCCTCAATCTTTCCTCATAGGGTTTATCCCCCAAACCTAGGATAATCTTAATCACCCTCGCTGCACCCTTCCAGTAATCTTGTATCCTTTTTCAGGTAAGGGCATCAGAACTGCACACAGTACTTGAAGAACCACCTCACCAGTGATCTGTACAAAGAGAGTTTACCCCTCACTTCTAGGGTGATACCCTGGCAATGCACCCCAACATTTGATTGGCCCCTGCTGCCACCCTCTGGCACTGTGCTGATACCTTTATGTCCCCTGTGACTAGTACCTAGGTTCTTCTCTTCCTCTAAAATACATACTTGCACTCCCCAGCCAATAGCTGATGCTGGGGTTTCTGGCTGAGGTGCATCACCTTGCACTTCTTAACATTAAACCACAACTGCCACACACCTGGCCAGTGCTTGAGTTTTGCTAGATCTTCCCTGAGTTCCTACCTCCTTCCTCATTGTCAATGCCAGCAAGAATGACCCTCTACACACTACAGGTCAGTGAGAGGCCGTTTTCATCAGCTCACCATCTGCTGTCTTTGTTTGTTTGTTTGTTTAAAATTTATTTTTATACAGGTTAATCTGATTGGGGAATCCCCATTTACAACAGATACCTGTGGCATTTGCAATAGACGAACAATACAAAATAGAACAAAATACAAAATCACATTTACCTAAAACAATTACAACAGACATTTAAATAATTATACAATTCAGTTTAAAAATCATGGTCAGAAATTTCAGTCATATGTCGAGGTAACTTGTTCCATATCCCCTAAACTATTTTGTAACACTTTGTACACTGGTTGCTTCCTGACCAGAAAGATGGCTGCTTCTGATATACCTATTCAGTTCTGAGACTGCTGTGTGTTTTGTTTCCAACCTGAGTAGCGGCTGAAAGAGACTGTAAGTGTGCATTCTACAAACTGGGGCATTTATGAATGAAAGCTTGCTGCTTGCTGCATAGTGATCTGTGGCTGAAGCATTTAACTAACCACCGCGATTGAGGGGGTTCAGTGGTAGTCATTCAGTGATTGAGTTGCTTCAGAGGCGGGCTTCTTACCCTTTAAATCCATGTGCTTACAGCACAAGCGGCATAATTTGTTAGCATGAGTGGTGCCAGACGCCTACTCAGTAAAATATTTTGCCAACTCACACTGATTTGAATGGATAAGAATCCAAACCGGGCTGCTTGATAAACTTTAAAACTGCTTAAATAAGGTAATACAAATTGAATTACTTAGGATATAGAGACTGTTTTTATGCGTAGAGCCTGTTTTAGGCAGTAATTAATTACAAGCTGAAGTTTTGTTGTAGACCATTTCAAACTGTTTATAGCCTTGTATCTGATTGTTACAAAGGTATTTAAGCAAATTCAGAAACTGATTTTATCTGACTGGATTGTATGTTATTAAATTAGCTCCACTGTTGTTTTACTAAACTGAAGTTATTGGTATTTTCCTGGGCCTTGTGCTTGCTGTGCTTTGCTCTGAGGGAGGAGGGAGTGCTAGAAAGTGAGCTCCTTGGTATTTCAGAGCGGAGCCCAGTGGGAGTGGCTCAAAATGGAAAAAATAAGGATGTTTTAGGAGGAAGTAAAAGAAATAAATGCAATACATTTACAAGCTGTGAACTTAATAAAAGCTAACTTCAAATCTGTACTACTATTAAACAAATTTGAAAACTACATCATGCTTAATCATTTACTAGCAGGGGACATAGAAATTAACCCAGGTCCCAAAACTTAGGATATTACAATACTTTACGATAATGCTAGAAGTCTGAAAAATAAAGTGGAGCTTTTAAAAACATGGTAGCGACTGAGAAACCAAAGGTTATATCATTAAAAGAAACATGGTTAAACAATAATATAAAAAACAGAAATTGACATAGAAGGATATTATACTCATAGATTAGATAGGGGAGGAGTGCTGTTGTACACTAAGTGGGAAGTGGGTGAAAGGTGATTACATATGCAAAACATACAGATAAAATTGAATGCTTACTAGTAGATATTCAGGATTGGACTTAGTACTGGGAGAAATTTACTCTCTCCAAAGGTTAACAACATGAGTTCTTTCAATTCTCTCTTACGGATTATAATGAATAATATGATGTGGAAAGACTTCATATTGACAGGGGATTATAATGCAGCATGGGGACAGATTGGGGTGAGGCATTAGATAAAGTTTTAGATGCCTGAATGTAAATCAAGTTGTAGCAAGTCCCACCAGGAAAAGTACTTTAACAAGTAGAGGAAATATTTTGGACCTCATCTTTGTCTCCCCAAAAATTGAACAAGTGGAAATAAAAATAGATCAGCCTATTTTAGGAGACCACAGCTCAATAATAGGTACATTCTTAGTAAAGGAACAAAATACATGACAGATAAAACCAGAACCATGGTTAGGAAGAGTAGATCTTTAAAAACTACTCTAAAGAAAGGCTGATAGCGAACTAGCCAAAATAAATTGGGATTGAACATTTTAATACCGGATATTAATCTCACTATGTAAGATTTTACACAAACCTTTTACAAGTATGTAATAAAACCAGAAAAATTAAGAAAGAAATAAGAATTAAAAATCGTTTATGGACACTAGCTAACAAAACACTGGATAAAGAAATAAATATAAAACTGCTAGGAACAGGTTAAAACAACATTTAGAAATACAAAATAACCGGCCCGGTGGCGCTGAGGTTGAGGAGCTGGACGCCACACCTCGCTGCCACTTGGCGACCCTGGTTCAGGAATGAGCCAGGGCCACTGAGGTCAGCAGGGAGGAAGGACTGCATCCAGAGGACAGCCTCCCTTCCCTGGGAGGGTTCCAGGGTTGCGTTGCTCTGTAGAGGCACCGGGCATCAGTCCGGGTCAGCAGAAGCAGATGGTGCATGCTTCACGGGGAGGAGCTTGGCAGGTGGCAGCACACAGTGCCCAACCACCATTGTACATCAAGCTCCTTGGGGACCAACAAAGCAGGTAAAATCCCTTCCTTGTGGATAGATGAAGGCACCGCCTCTGGTCCACATTCACAATGCTGGGCTCTCCTTGCCATCTCCGACACTCTGGTCCGGCACTCTATACTACAAGACAGAGCACCCTGGGAGGTTATGGTGGCCCTTCCCATGGGAGAGGTCAGATCTTAGGGATGCACGGGTCAGGATGAGGAGCAAGAACACAGCGCCACAGTGGGAGGTAGAGACCGAGGCTGGTAGGTAGCTGAAGAGAGTTCCCCTCGGGAAGGTGCAGAAACAAAGTCTACAAAAAAAAAAATACAAAATGAAATTTCTATAAAAATAAAATCCAAGCAACTACAAATCTGAATCAATATTGGACATTAATAATATTGTTTTGATCGTGAAATGTGGTAAGTCCCCTCCCGTATGCGCTATTAGTCCTCCACTCTCTGCAACCTCTGCCCCTTTTCCCCTCCTCTGCTGTGGTCAACTCTACCAGCGCCTGTCATGCACTAGGTATTGTCCTCAGAGAGGGAGTGTGTGGGGGTGTGGATATTGAGGACTAATGACGCACCTCCTCACATTCGGTGGTTAGGCCTAGAAGACACCCTGGAGTGAAATGGAGTCTGGATCAGGGTGCTCCTTGTCTAGTCCCCATGCCCAAGGGCACTGCCTTTGTGGCAGGCAAGTAGCCGGGGTGGCCCAGGAGGCCCATCTACTCGAGTGGTGTTATGCAATGTCAGATCTGTGAAAAATAAGACTGCAATCATTGCAAATCTTATTGGAACAACTGATCTGGCTTGTATCACCGAGACCTGGCTGGATGAAAATGCTGGCCCCATTTTGGGCGCTGTGATTCCGGCTGGGTACTCAGTGATACACTGCTCGAGACTGGATCACGGGGGATGGGGTGGCAGTTTGTTTCAAGACCGAATTGGGCCTCACGAGTGTACCAGTTGAGGAAGCCAAATCATTTGAGTGTACCGTGGTAGCTGGTGTAGGTTGCAGGATAGCCCTCATCTACCATCCACCCAGGAATGAGTCACAATTCCTGCAGGAAGTAGCAATTTAGTCGCCAACATGACATTGGAGTCACCCAGATTGATGGTACTGGGTGACTTCAATGCCTGGGTCGACACGAACTCTCTCGTGAGTTTGGACAACACTTCCTCCAGCTTATGACATCTGGGCCTCCACACAGGTTTTTACCTCTGCCACCCATAAACATGGTCATTCTCTTGATTTGGTTTTCCTCCTGGGGATTGAGGCCACCAACTTGGAGGTAGAACCGGTCACTTGGTCTGATCACTACACAGTGAGGTTCAATTTTGTGCCCCTTCGAGGCCTGCCCCTGTGGAGATGGTCCGTTGCCGCCCTTTATGGAAAGTGAGCCCGGAGGCCTAGTGGCGTGGATTGATCTCTCGGAGTTTCCTGTGACCAGCTCGAGTCCAGAGGCTTTAGTGGTGGCCTATAATAAGGCCATCTCTGTAGCCCTGGACTCAATTGCTCCATCCGTGTTCGTCCTCTCCACCTTTGCCCTCGGGCCCCGTGGTTTTATGGGTCCCTGAGGGAGTTGGGCAAGTGGGGCGTGGGTTGAGAGCGGCATTGGTGGAAATCCGCCTGGAGGCCGACCACCTTAGATTGGTCGAGCATTATCAGATCTACCAATCAGCAATCTCCCATAGAAAGCAGAATTCCTGTCCAGGGAGATCGCTGCCACTCAAAACCGACCAGCTCAGCTCTTCTGAACTATCTACAGGCTGTGCAACTCAGCCTGTCAGCAGCTCTGAAGACCTTTTTTGCAAGCAGAGTGTGATGAACACTGCTCGGTTCTTTGCAGATAAGTGGAAGAAATCAGGTCGGAAATTCTTCGACCTGCTCTGTGGGGTTGCTGATGATCGGTGCTTGGTCCCCTCATCTTGGACTTCCTGAAGTACCTTTTCCTTGCCTGAACTTGTGGATGTCATGCAGATTGTCCAGGGTATGTGCCCTACATGCTGTAGTTTGGATCTGAGCCCAACCTCCTCGATTATGGGTTGTTGGGATTTGATTGGCCAGTCCTGGTGCAGATAGTCCGGTGCTCTTGGAATCTGGTGTTTCAAGCTCCTGAAGGAGATGGTGGTAACTCCCTCTTAAAAGCTTCTTTGGACCCGGATCTTTCTACCAACTGCAGACCAATCTCAAACCTTCCCTTTACAGGGAAGGTGATTGAGAAAGAATTGCGGTACAGCTGGATGACCACCTGACCATCCATAACATCTACAAACCTCTCCAGTCCGGTTATCGAAGAGGCACAATACTGAGACAGCACTGGTTCGGGTGCTCAATGATCTTCTGATGGTGAGAGATCAGAGAAGCCATTCTATCTTGGTGCTCCTTGATCTCTCCTTAGTCTTTGACACTGTAGACCATGGGGTGCTGCTAGGACGTCTGGGGTCCATCTGTGGACTGATGGATGTAGTCCTCAGGTGGTTTACATCTTTCCTCACTGGCAGGAGTCAGAGAGTGGTGTCTGGGATTTTTCCTCTGACTCTTTCTCCCTGCCATGTGGGATACCTCAGGGTTCAGTGCTGTCTCCCATGTTGTTTGCAGTGTATATGCTGCCCCTCGGAGACATTGTAAGAATGGTATGGGCTGAGGTTTCACTGTTATGCTGATGATACCCAGCTCTACCTGTCTTTTGCTCCTGACCAGGATAGAGCTGTCTCTGTATTTAATCCCTGCCTTGTTGAAATCCAGGACTGGATGAATTTGAGCTGGTTAAAGTTGAACACCAGAAAGAGCGGAGGTGATGGTAGTGGACCCGGGTCGCGGATAGAGAGGTTGTGCACTGATCAGCCCTCTGGACTTTTCTTGGGGGCTCTCAGATCCTATCCTCTGAATGGGTGCGAAACCTGGGGGTACTGCTTGACAATGGGCTGACTCTGCGAGTTCAGGTATCAGCCATCATCAAGACTTCCTTTATCATTTTAGGAATATCTCCAGGATTAAGCACCTGGTTCTGTCCGGGGACTTGCCTACTTTGGTCCATGCTTTTGTGACCTCGCACCTAGATTATTGCAACTCCCTGTACTTAGGGCTGCCTGGGTTGATATCCGTCACCTGCAGCTCGTGCAGAACACAGCAGCACGATTGTTGATGGAGCCTGATCCTTCCATATTACACCTGTGCTGTGCGATCTGCACTGGCTGCCGATTAGGTGGCGGATCACCATTAAAGTCAGTTTACTGACTTATAAAGCCCTACATGGACTGGGCCTTGACTTCTTCAAAGAGCTCCTGATGCCTTAGCACCTGGTGCAAAAGTTGCGTTGGCTGGCGAGGGGTTGTTAGAGATTCTGAGGTCTTTGAATCTTCAGGGCCGTGTAGCTGACCACCTAAATTCTCTACCCCATCAGCTTCAGAGTGCATGACTGTGGGGGTTTAAACAGGGCTGAAAATCTATTTATGGGGCCATGCCTTTGGTGGCACTGATTAAACTTGGATCTTCTGATTTTTAATGCTGTTTATAGTTTTGTCAAATCTGTTTATGTATTGTAAAAGCGCCTTGATGATTGAAAGGCGCTTGTGAAAATAACATTTATTATTTATTATTATTAATCAAATCTATAGAATCCCCAGCGATAAATAAACCTATTGTACAGATGACTTGCAATGGAATAATACAGAATCCAAAATCATCAGCCAATATACTAAACACATATTTCACTACTTTGCCAGATGTGAAAATTCCAGCACAAAAATGAGGTTAAATATGACTTAAGGGAAGAGGTAAATGAGAGGACAGACATAAATTTAGGTTTAGAGTAATAAAGTGTAGTCAGGCAAAAAATTTATAAGCAACTTACAAGTAAACAAAGCATGTGGTCCAGATGGAGTAGAGTAGAATTTTAAAGACTCAAATGAAATAATAGTTCCCATAATAACTAAACTGCTAAATTGTAGTTTAATGGAGTGAAAAATTCCATGTCCCTGGAACATAGCAATGATAGTACCACTTTTAAAGGTGGCCAAAAACTGACCCAGCAAATTATAGGCCGATAGCTCTATTGTCTATACTTTCAAAAATATTAGGTTTGGTAAGAGAATATTTGGAACAACATTTAATAATAACTAAATATCAATCTGGGTTCAGGCAGAAGGCACTCTATGGACACCGCACTCACCGACCTGGTTGATATATTTTCTACTCCTTTAAATAATAGCCAGGAGGTGGGTATGGTGTTCATGGACCTGTCCAAAGCATTTGACACAGTGGGCCACTCAACTATGAATGATAGACTTTGGAAATTGGCATAGCTGATGATACTATACGATGGTTTGACTACAATTTAAAAATTGGTCACAGCAGGTTCAATTAAGGAATTACTCAGTCTTACTCGGTTGGTAAAAGGTGGAAGAAGGCCAGAGCCCATTGAGACCATCTTCCCCACACCTGTGGGGGTATGTTAGGTCCTGTTGCCAATTAAGTATTAATCCAAGGCATTTTAAACAACTGAAGGAACCAATGTTGACTAAGCGAGCAGGTAAGGAATTCCACTGTTTTTGTTAAAACAATATGTTACAGGAGTAAAATCCTACATTAGAGATACCATGCATTTATTGCAAAATTGAAAGAACTTCAATGGTCAGAAACATACAGTTGGGCTACAATAGATGTAGTCAGTCTTTATACATTCATACAGCATGAGGCTGGCCTGGCAGCTGTACAACATTATTGTCTAAACCCTCCTTTGGGGACTCAGTACCAAAGAATTCCTATTGCAAGCTTTGGAATTTATATTGGAGCACAATTATTTTGTGTTCAATAATACATATCATAGACAGAAATCGATACGGCAATGGATGCCTCAATGGCACCCTCCTATGCCAATTCAGCATTGGGTAAATGGGAGGAAGAGTTTGTCTGGGCAGCTAACAGCAATAAGTTCATCAATAAAGTGGTACTATGGTACCGCTTTATTGATGACATTATCTGTGTGTGGAAGGGTCCTGAAATCAAGTTCAACCAGTTTCTAAACTATTAGAATGCAACTACAGAATGTTTTCAATTTACCAGCCATTTTGATAAAGAGAAAATATCATTTTAGACATCAATTTAGAATTTTAGAAAATGGAGATGTTACGACCACAAGGTATAGGAAACCAACGGCAGCTAATGCTGTTCTTCATGTTAGTAGTGCACACTCTCAGAAATTAGTAAATTTGATTTCATATGGACAACTAATAAGAATAAAAAGGAATTGTAGCAATCAGGGTGAATTTGAGCAACAGGCAGCAGATATGCTAGATCGATTCAGGGAAAGAGGCTACTGTGAAGAGGTGCTCTCAGAGGCACTAAATAGAGTGAATATGGTGGAAAGAAAGACTTTGCTTAGACCAAGAGTGAAAAACAACCAAGGTAATCAGAATGTAACTTTTCAACTAAGTTTAACAAAATGGCAGGCCAAGTTGGTAATATTATAACGAATCACTGGCATGTTTATTGACAGATGAAATTGTGAAAACAGGAATGGGGATAGTCCATGAATAACCTTTAAGAAAGCAAAAATATCAAGGACATGCTTATGAGAAGCCACAATAAACCTGGGAAAATAGGAGTACGAACATGGCTAGCCCCAAAACCAAATGTTTTTTTTTTTAATGTGGCTACTGTAATGTATGTCGTTATGCCAATGAAGGCAGAACAAACACCCATTCAACAAATGGTAGAAGAATAGTTATAAAAATGTTCTATCATGTGTTTCAGGTTTTGTAATTTATATTTTGTGGTGTCCTGTATAAAACATTATAGTGGAAGAACAGTAAGGCCACTAAAACACGGGTTCAGGGACACATTAGGGCTATTATAAATCAAAGTGATCGTAGTCCGCTTGGTAGCCACTTCACAGAGCATCATGATTCTGATCCAGTACATTTAAAATTTATGGCACTTGACTATGCACCTCCCTTAGAAAGAGGGGTGATCGATTGAATGTGCTGAATCAGAAAGAAACAAGATGGATAGTTTCACTAAATTCAGTACAGCCAATAGAATTCAATGATGAGGTGGACTTCACCCGTATATAAAATAACAGTGAATATTCTAAAGTCCTATATCCTCTAGACTTATAAATCAATGTAATGGCTCGTTGAGGATGTTACTCACCTGTGTTACCTTTTTCTTCTTCATTTGTGTGTTAATTAGTTTCTTGTCTATTATTATTTGAATTATTGTTTTTGAATATTAGAAATGTTTATGGTGGCTAATACCCATAGACTAGATAGAAAATAAAATACTGAAATAAGCATGAGTCCATTATCCTATACATCTATTTCTCCATGTCAGTCATCATGTTAAGGAATTCAGGAGTTATCACCGTATAAGGAGTCTCCTAGTATTCACAGTGAGATATCATGGTATTTACAGTAGTATAACTTTTTAATGTTGTTTAAATAGAATGTTAAGAAATGACCGTGTGTTTCTTACCTCTGTGAACCTTCACCAAACATGATGCAGTAATGTAATTTGACTCTGAAAATACAGATGGTGTCTAACATCAATAATTAATCTTTTCTAAATATAAATGGATTCCATAGTTTTTCTTTTTCCCCTTTAGTCCCCACGTTATTCATTATTATTTTTATTTCATTTTCATTTTCTCTCTTCTTTATTCCCTTCACCACCCCCTTTCTTATTGTTCTCTTTCCTGACCTTTTCTATTTGTATGTAACCCTGGTTATGAGCTACTACTTGAATCAAGGGAATATAAATAATACAAAAATTTGCAATTATTATGTAAGGTACAATGAGTTTGTTCCATAGATAGTAGTAGAATGATCTTTTGACTTTTGATGTATATTATATTTTATTTTATATATTTTTGATTATGCTGTTTGTACTATGTGAATGTGTGTATCTCTTTAAGCTACCTGAATAAAGAGTAGCACCTACGAATCAATTGATTCACATCCCCATCCGAGCCTGATTGTAGGGCCAAGGTGCTAAGGAAGCAATTTACGTCCAGTGAATAAACTGCTGTTTGAAATTTTGATTGCTGCTGTTTGTCCAGGTTATTTACCCTGAACTTAAGGAGACTCGAGAGCTACAAGCATTTGACTTTGTCTATATATTAGGGATTTGCCTTCCATGATTGTTTCAGCAACTGGAAAATTCCTGAGATGCAGCTTCGTTTCTGTATACAAGAAATTCCACTGTTTATATGCTGTAATGGTAAAAAATTACTTATTTTGTTGGTGTTAACCTTAGGGACTTGGAGTTGTTTATTGTGGCATCTACGCCATCTGATTTGGTTGCCCATGCAATATTGCATTCCTTAGTAAGGTGATGATCTCTCAAGATGTTATAAAGCATAAGTACTGTAAATGAAAAGTAACTACTACAAAGGTGATCTCACTAACACATGGGTAAGGGGAAGTCCTTCTCGAATAATCTGAAAGAAGTTGCAGGAAATTGCCCAAAATGTTACCTACCATGTTGGAAGTGATTGGGACCATAACCCTGGACCCAGCAACTATAGCAAACATATTTAACACCACATTCTTGGATCTCAGCAGTGTACTCCCACATGACTTCTTTGACACTGACCTCTCTGCTGCACCCCCTCACCACCCCACCCCTCCTCAACTCATCTGCCTTTTTACTTCAAAGCAGTCAGGAGGCGTGAAGTGTGCAAATATGTCTGCAAAGCAATCACAGGATCAAGAATCAGTGGGGACACACTCAACCTTAAACTACTTTCCCTTGCACTAGATGAAATGCTGTCTCCACTTACTCATATTTTCAACCTCTCCTCGGCCAGTTCTCCGACAGATGGAAATCTGCCACCGTAATGCCAGTCCACAAAAGTGGAGACAAGGCCCATCATGGGAACTATAGGCCTATATCCATACTACCCCCCAAAGGCCCTTGGTGATTGGTCTCTGACCAGCTGACAGAATACCTGGCCAAGCACAACATTCTTTGTAAGCAGCAGCACGGTTTCAGAAAAGGCCACAGCACTACATCAGCCATCCTAGAATTCATAGGAGCAATCCACAACTCCCTTGACAATAATCAACTTACTTGATCAGTCTTCATTGACTTGACTAAGGATTTTGACACTGTCCATCACCAACTACTCATCACAGAGCTTCAAAACTCAGGACTTTACCCAGAGGCTGCATCCTGGTTTAAGAGCTACCTGGAAAACTGCTCACAAAGGGTGAAATTGCTCACACCTTCACCGATTCTAGACTCTTCTGTTCAGGAGTTCTGCAGGGGTCCATTCTCGGGCCTGCCCTGTTCAGCCTCTTTTTGAACAATCTGCCACAATCCTGCCTGAACAAATCCTACTATATCGGATGCGCTGTCATCCATGCCACTCATCATGACCCCTCCTACTTCCAAAACTCCAGATGAGTTTCACCTCGTTGAAAAATGGTTTAAAACCAAAAGCTGGTACTCAACTATAAGAAAACCAAGTCGATGCTTTTCTGCGGTTCCAGTAACAAGCATAGGTCTCATCCCTTAGCAATTGCAAACTGCCATGGGCTGTCCTGGACCAAGTTCACACCTTTAAATATCTTGGAATCACACTCAACAGTCACCTATCCTATGGCATCCACACTGACACTGTTGCCAAAGCTGTTAACAAGCACTGGTCTTCTATACAGGCACAGGGAATGCCTTACCATGAGCGTCTTAAGGATAGCTGTGCTGAGCTCTGTGGTTTCACTAATCGATTATGGTCTGGTTGTCTATGATTCTGCTTCTGAAACAGCCCTTAGGTGCCTATCCTTGACCCTAAACAAAACCTGCCATCTTATCACAGGATCCCACCGTCTCCCCACATGTGCACCTCTACTCCCAAATGGGCTGGCTTCAGCGATCTAATGAGTATTAAGTACCATACCTGCTTAATGGCCAAGAAGATCATGTTGTAGCCTTACTCCCGGAGTCCAAGCCCTCCTATGCTGCATGCATCCCCACCCCACCAGGATCTCTGAAAATCAAATTCTGCACATTCCCCAGTGCACCTCTCAGGGACAAAGGTCCTTTGCTCATCGCACACCCTCCTGGTTTAATGGACTCAACAAAGACATCACCTCCTGCAAAGTCTTGGCCAGTTCAAAACCTACTCGCCTCCACCTCTCTGCCGCCAGCTCCTGTGACTGTCACTCTAATCTGCTATCCCTCTATCACTTACCTCTCCTCACACCCTTCCCTCCCCTACTCCCTCCTCCCTCTCCCTGGCTTTAGCACTTCACAAAACCTGACAAGGCCCTCGGCTGCTCCTCAGTTTCTGTTATTCTCCTCTATCTCTCAACTTTCCCTATGAATCCTGCCCAGCCCTGTTCCATCCTTCCCTCAACTGTTTTATTCCACTGCTTGCGACTGTTAGAATCTCAAGCTCTGCATTGTTCATACAAATTTCTGTCCTGTACCTACCTCCCTCAAATGTATGTATTCAGTCTGCTTGAATTACTTATCTCAATTTTATCATGTTTGTATTGTTTACCCAATTTGACACAGAACTTTTGTAAAGAGCCTTGGCTCAAAGGTACTTTGATCCTAGAATAAATAAAAGAAAGCAAATCTCCCTAATCCTTCGAGTTTGCAGATCATATAGGTTTAGGGCACTTAATCTATTCAGATATGGAAGGGTGTTAATGGGTGTAATAAGCTTAGTTGCCCTCTGTATAGACTCCACAATCCATATATCCTTGCTGGTAAAGAGCCCAAAGGACACTGCATAGTCTACATGCAATCTAACAAAAGAGGTGTATAGTGGAAGAATACAGGCCTTACTCTTGTTAACAAATGTTTTTTGATCAATGTTAATATTGTGTTGGTGCTAAAGGCTACCTGTCTACACTGATCAGCATTTGTTAAATCTTTGTTGATGATGACACCTAGGTCAGGCTCGGAGTCAACTGCTTTAATGGGACACCCATTTAGATTATGCATAGTATTTGGATTTCTCTTACCAAAGTGAATAATGGAACATTTTCAATATTGAATTCCATTTTATTCACCTTTGCCCACATATCTATTTGCTTAAGATCCAGTTGGAATGTGACAATTTTAGATGGAGTGTCTACTTCAGAGCCAAGCTTTGTATCATCAGCAAATTTCACTAATCTGCAGTGCATGCCCATACTGATGTCACTGACAAGATCCCAAATAATACAGGGCCCAGTACAGAGCCGGAGGCACCCTGCTGGTGACCTTAATTTCATTTGATAATGTGCTTGATATACAAAGCGTGTTGAGTTCTATTCGACAACCATTCAGAGACCCATCTTATAGTATAAGATTTATTCCTAAAGGGCCATTTTATTTACAAGCTGCACATGGTGGACCTTATCAAATGTCTTTTTGAAATCAAGTAACAGTATGTCAACTGGAGTCCCCTTATCCAGACTATTACTGATTGATTCATAAAAGAAATTAGGTTACTAGTGCGGGATCTTCCCTTTATGAAATCATGCTGGGTCAAATCTCTCAGATTTCTGTCACCTATTTCCTTTTCTAGTTAACATTTTCATTAACAGTTTTGTAGTTTCTCTAAGCATTTGCATACTATCGAGGTGAGACTTATGGGTCTATAGCTGATAGTTTTATTTTTTTCTATTACCCTTTTTGTATATGGGCACAACTGTGTCCTTTCTGATCTGATGGAATCATTCCAGAACTACATGATTTAAACAGGATGTGAGGAGTACTGCCATTTAGTCAACTGTTTCTTTCAGAAATTTGCTATTAATTAAATCAGGTCTGAGGAAGATTTCTCCTTTAGTCCTTTAAACCTTTAGTGACTTCTTCTTCTGTTATAGCATCGAATCTGTCATTAGAGCAACTGATTGAACTGGAATTTGTTCTGCTTTAGAAAATACTGAGCCAAAAAAAGTGTTAAAAGCACTAGCAATATCACTTGGCTCACTTAATTCTTAATTGTTTTCCATTATGATCCCCAAATTAATACTTTGTTTTGAGTTATTTCTAATATAGGCAAAACAAGACTTTAGAGTCTTTGTTAACAGTCAACTTAAATTCTATTTTATTCCTTTCCTGCCTGATCACTTGTTTAGATTTTTCAATTCCCTTTTGTATATGTCTTTGTTGTGTACACTCGAGTCATTTTATGTTGTCTTGTGCACACCAAGCAACATCTTGTGGTAGTAGCATAGTCAGAGGTGTGTCAGTGTTAATGAATGCAGGGCATGTTTTAGTAGGTGCGTCCCTCATTCCCAAATTAGCCAGCATGCTAGTGCTGATGCAAAATTATGAAAAGTGACACCAACTTGAAAGAAATCTGCCACTGCAATCAGAGACATGATCATCATGCACTGGCAGAGATGACACACCTCCGTACGTGCCTTTCCTGGTGAAACATTTCAATAAACATAGCTACTGCCATACAATCTGCAAACAAAGTTGACATCGGTGCAATCCTCATGTCAGCATGTCCCCACCCACTCACATTGTATGGCACACTGAGGGCCCACCCCAGTGTGCTGCTGGTCACACAAAGCCAACTGTGCGGCATGTTCCTCCCACCACCCCTTGTGTGGTACATTGGGAGCCCACCCCAGTGTGGCCAACAAACCATGTTGTGATGTCCATTTTTCTTTACCTGAAAAAAAACGGTCCTTTGTTGTCATGATTGTACCCTCCCCAACCCGCACCCACCCTCTGTGCACCTCACCTCCCCACACCCCCTCACCCTATACTTACCTCTGGAGGTCCAGAGCTACGATCTTCAGTGGGCGGGAACACATCTGGACTCTTCAAAGCGAATTGCAAAATGAAGAAATGCCGGTAAGCTGTATAATGGCATCAATGGAGGTTCAACATAGGTGAATATCTCAGCCATATTTTTGAATTTTGGCTCCAAATTTTCTACATGGGTTCATGGGACCCCACCTCATGAACACATGCACTGTCATTTTGTTATTCAGTCCCAAAGGTGATTTCACAGTCACTGCGTGGGAATCACCTTTCAGAACTGGAGAAACAAAATGACAGTGCCACTGTTCGCGAGGTGGGGTCCCAAAAGGCTATGTTTGAAATTCAGAAAACATTCCAGAAATGACTGTGTTATGAGAGTGCATTGTGCAGTTTCCACGCACGCTCATAACTCTGACAATTTTTATATTTTCACTCCAGATTTTCAACATTGCTATTTTTCACACCTCCTTATGAACAGTACAGCTGTAATTTTTCACATCCTACCCAAAATGTGTTTTTGCACATGTGGCACACAATGGCACAGTCGCTGTGGGAAGTCAACCTTTGGGACAGATTTAAAAAATCACAGTGCCACTGTTCTTGAGCAGAGGTCCCAAAATGCCTATGTTGAAAATGTGGTTAAAAAATCCCCAAAATAATTGTGTTACGGGCATATGTTTTGCAGTTTCTATGCACACTCATGACTTAGCTAATTTTTCATATTTTCACTCCAGATTTTCAACATTGCCATTTTTACACCTCCTCATGAAAAGTATAGCTGTCATTTTCACATCCTGCCTAAAATGGGTTTTGCACCTGTGGTGCCAAATAGTGCAGTCACTGTGCAAAATCACCTTCGGCTAATGAACTGATAGTGCCACTGTTCATGAGGTGGGGGTCTAAAAAGCCTGTGTTGAAAATTTGGAGTAATATAACAAATACCAGGGCATTAGGGTTTCCAACTGTAACACCCACCCTGTAGAGACTGAGGCATCAGGGGTGTGACTTGGGATTGTCGGCTGTAATGCTCATGCCATTCCACCCCTACCCCACCCTGCAGCCAATGACAGGCATCGAGGTGTGCCTTGGACTCTCGGCCCAAGTTCACCCCATTCTGCTATACTGCACCCATCTCAGTGTATTTCCTTATGGAATGGGGTGAGCATAAGACACCGAAGAGCACACCGTCTTTCATTGTATGCAGGGTAGGGTGAGGAAATGGCATGAGCTTATGGCTGATGACCCAAAGGCACACCCCAATGCCCGTCGCTTCTGCAGGGTGGGGTGGGGTTGTGTCAGTTCAATACTGCACTGCCATTCCTATTATGCATCTCTCTAACTCCTGCACTACCAATGCCAATGCCAGCAAGCAAACATTCGGCATTGACAAATGTTTATATTTACTGAATGCTCTTTCCTTTTTTTTTGTTTTTGACTTTATCTGTCAGCTAGGGTGGAATTTTTCCCCGAGAATTTGAGATTTTCTTTTTCAGGATGAATGTTTCTTCAAGTTATTAATAAATGTTTTAATGTGAGCCAACATTTCTCAGTTGTACAGTCCTCAAGAACACACTACCAGTCAATGGACTTTAATATTTTACATATGTCCCCATAGTTCCACTTATTATATTGGTATTGGAGACAGGATATGTAACAGTATGGTGCCTATTAATGTGACTGTCCAATCCTAAGCTTTAAATAAAAGCCAGGTTTAGTCTTTAGTTGTCCCACAATTTACTATAATTGTGGCCTAATACCTAATAATTGTTGCTTCTCCATAATGTAATACAAAGAATGTAAGATGTGTACTGCAATAACTGTACATTATTAGCAAGTTAAAGTGGGTGGGTACAGCACCTTAAGGCTTGACATATTCCTCACGTACCTGTATAATGGGTTGACTAACAACTAGTGATACATGCCCATGTAAATAGCCCATGAGGCAAGATTCATAAGTGTGAAGTATACTAACATAAGGTCTGTCATAAGACTTTTCTCAGAGTTGCTGATGATTTCTGTTATGCTAAAATGCATGTTTAACTTTCAAAGGTCATGGTACTATAATAGAACTGCAAGGATAAGCAATATGTATCTACTTGTTTTTATATATTTCTGTAAATTTGATGTTTGTCACAAAGGCTAATAGACAACTTCTGTATTTTCCACCTTGTGACTGTTAAGTAATGTCTGCATTTTCCAAATGTCAGCTTACAATAATAAAATTACCAGAAAAATATATTTGGTATCTGCTTAAAGTATGTGGGCCTATCAAAAATGGCTATATGTTACTAGGCAGAAGGACAAGAGGAGATAAGATTTTGTGTTTTACACTGTCAGCAGTCTTAAAAAAATGCTGACATATGTCAAACCATGTTAGCTTATAACAAATTTATAACAAGTGGACTAAAAATTATTTGTGTAAGAAGATTCAATGTTTAGTCTTTGTATGAGGACAACACCTCATAGCCATACCTTACCAACATCACTTTACAACTGTACAGCATGTTGCTGCTAGTGATTACAGTAAACCCACTAATGCTTGTGCTTGTTCTTAATGAACTGCAAAAGAAAGGTCAATCGGCAGTATGCAAGTCACAGGGAGCTGTGACAGCCTACAGATATGTGACCTTAAATTGGCTAATACAATCAGGTTAGCCTGTCCCAGTTGGGCCATAGGAGTGATGGCATTGTCTGGGTCAGGGGACTTTACAAGGTGAATATGGTACCAGGTGAATGGTGGGGAGCCATGACAGCATCTGGTCAAAGACCTTGTAAAGTAAACTCTCACATGTCAAATCTATACGTGCAGTCAGAAGAGCAAGCATAGACAAAACCTGATGGTGAGTTGCTTGTAATTACCTATTATAAATAATCCTTTATTAAGGGGCACTGGAGTGTTGGACATGTTTCAATCCTAGGACTTCAAAGAAATGTCCCTGTGTTTATTGCAATGGTCTGACAGTGTCACAGTACATGTAATACTATAAACAATGCTGCTAATAAGACAATGCTGCCATCTTCAGGTGTAATATGAAATTGACCCTTTTGCAAGCTAGCACAACTTTCCTTAATAACAGTATAGTCATAATACTAACCAGTTATTGCAAAGTTTATAAAAAGAATTGCTGATACAGATACTAGCAAGTTACAAAACTACAAGATAGGTTGCAAAAACACAACACAGACGAAATAAGGAACTTACATTGTATGTAAGAGATAGCAAGCAAACTTATGTATTGTCAACCTAGCCAGTAACTAGTGACAAAATATAATGTGTAATATTATGATTGAATGTCTAAACAAAATTGGAGTTTTTGCTGTTTCTGACTTGTAACTATGCTATATAAGCAGATGCTCTGTGTAGCATCAAAGAGAGATGTACCATCATCAATGTAAAAAGGCGTCAGGCGCTGTTAAAATAAATCAAATTTTCTCTCCGAGGCTGCTGTCTAAGTCTTTTAGAACTATTTGTAAGTATAATAATAAATCACGTAACAGTGGGTCTTATCCGCTTCCTGCTTGTTACAGGATATATTAGAGGCGGATGTTGTTTATTAACACAGAACATGGTGCTATAATGGTCACTGTTTACCAGTGGTGGAAGAATTATTACATTTGATATCTCCATAGGTATGTTAGGTAGTATGGCATCTAGGATGTAATTACCTCTTGTTGGTTCTGATATCAGTTGTTCTAACCAGCCTCTACTGTTGCATCCAGAATTACAGATTCATGGTATGTTGATGCTTTAAGCAAATCCACTGGATACCTGGGAGATTTAGGTCCCCAAAATAACTAGCTTATCATATTCAGATAGTTCTTAGATGGTAGAACATAATTCTTGGTCATAGCTAACATCAGCGGATGGAGGTCTGTAGAAGGTACCCATTATGAGATTATTACCACTGGGAGATTTAATGCATCATAAATCCTTCAACCATTTCTGAGTTAAACCCATATTCAGCAGACTGTATTGTATTTTTAACATACATACAGACCCCATCCCTCCTCTTTTATTTAACCTATTTCTTTAATAGAGAAAAGCCAGGGATGACATTACACCAATCAGATGTATTGTCCCACCACATTTCACAGATGGCTACTATATCTAGGTCATGCTAGTATATAATTGTTTGAAGCTCATTGTTTTTATCAGGTTTAAGTTTCTTGCATTAGTAGTGAAAACCCTTAGTACCTTAATGATCTCTCTGTAGTGCGGTGTAGATAAAGAGTGTCCCAGTTGCCCCATCATGTCAGTTTAAACTTTTATTAACATATTTAGTAATAGATTTTCCCAGTAAGGCATTACCCTTTTAGTTAGGAGCAGTCCATCCCAGCAATACAAACTTTGTTTGTCAGTAAACTATTCTTAATGAGTCCGACAAGTTATTGATTCCTTCAGGGTCCATTTCCTTAGCCAATCATTAATTGTCTTTATTTTAGATGTTTTCATTCAATTTGTCCTTGGGACTGGAAGGATTTCGATATGCATGTCTCACTTCCATACTGTTTTAAGGTGTTTACTAAGGAGAGATATGTAATTCTTTCGTCATCAATACTTGAGGTATTAGCATTATTTGTTCTCACATGCCGCGACAAGAGGGTGTTCTTAGATATGTTTTCTATGTCCTTTATTTTAGCCCTTCTAAAACTAGAGCAGGTACAGTTTGCTTTGTCCTCGTTACATATTCTACTGTCCATATATTTTAAGATAGAATACCGAGGACTAGTATTTATCATGAGGAATCAGTGGGTGCTGGAGTTGCTATAAGGCTGGGGCTGAGATCCTGCAATATTTTGGTCAGGGGCCTGATGTACATTACTTGAGATCCCTGTAATATTTTGGTCAGGGGCCTGATGTACATTACTTGAGATCCCTGCAATCTTTTGGTCAGGGGCCTGATGTACATTACTTGAGATCCCTGTAATATTTTGGTCAGGGGCCTGATGTGTATTATTTCTGATGTAATTTACATTTGTATCCTTTGTACATGTAGGTGTTGCATTGCTGTTTATGTCATTAGAAATGTCATCTTGATTATAAAGTCTATACTTTCTGGTAAAGGTAGGTTGGTATCAGGGCCTAGGTTGTAATGTTTCAAATTTGTTATGCTGTGGAACAGTAAAGTTCATAGCTCTCCTTCCCTTTTTAAGAGAGCATTTTTTAACTATAGGGGACCAGTCTGAATCTTCATCACTGTCAAACACCCTACTCCTCTTTAATGAGGAGTTGCCTGGGTTATTGGCTGTGACACAATCTTAGTATCATATGTCTGGACATACACATTCTTAGTGGATATGTTCGTTTTACTGGATATGTTTTTAACTTTGCCTGCAGTTTGTATATCTGAGCTTTTAATGATTCAATTTCCAGACATTGCTTGCACTTAATCCCATCAAAGTCTTTATTGTTTCTAACAGAGAAACTGTTGCAAATAATGCACGTTACAGCCACCTCCTGAACTGAGTGACAGACCCTTCATTAATATTCATTTCTTATTGGATTGGCTCACGTGGTTGTTTTAAAAGACTTAACTTGAACTTCCTTTACAACCAAACTAACAATGCACAGGTTTTGATGCACTGAAAAATACAGTACCTCTGGGAAGATGACTATAATTCTAGGCCCTGTTCCACTCTTTCCAGGCTTGACATGCCTAGACACATGCTTAGATGTGTGTGTCTCAGCATCGCGATCTTCCTGCCAGCGACCACAAGCTTCGCCTCACTTGAGCTCACCCTGCTTGCTCAGGGCTTTCAGATTTATGCAGCGCAACCTGTACGTGCCTTCGAGTCACATGACCCCTCACCCTAGTGCTGCCCCAGGAATAAAAATAACTACTTTAAATAAGTTTTAAGCCCTTTTAGTAAACACTAAAATATCAGGCTTGGCTCCTGAAATGACCCTTCCACTCACAGTGCAGCATGGTAGGACTTGTAGTTGGTGTCAACAGCCTCCCAAACTACAACACCCAGAGCACTTCCTGGATCTTAGTAGTGTTGCTAGGCACCCCCCTCACATACCAGGACTAACAATGCAGGCTGAAATAACACAGGCACAAATTAATTACTCTCCTGCCAGTACTGTCACACTACTCAAAGTAGTCACAAGCTTGTGGACAAAGCATATAAAACACCTCGCTCGCTTGTGGCTTGGAGATTTATGCAGTGTGATCCGGAAGTGCCCTCAGAGTCACATGACCCCCACTCGCCCGTGCACTCCCTCAGGAATAAAAAGACTTTACTTTAAAATAAGTTTTAAGCCCTCTTAGTAAACACTAAGATATCAGGCTTAGTTCCTGAAATGTTCTATCTAACAGAAAACCATTATGTAGAGGGGTGACGATGGGTCTATTTTGGGCACATCCTATTTTGATTTATGTATACCAGGTTGCATGGCATATAAAGAACATTAGCCTGCATTTACACGCAGACAACACGGCACTTATAGCAACAGGTAATAATCTAAAATAAATGGAAAAACATCTTCAAAATGATTTCAATGCTTTATGCACCTGGTTTGCAAACTCCAAACTGGTTCTCATTAGCAAAAATCACAGGTCATGGTTTTCAACTCAGCAGCTACAAATAAAACATGAAAGAAATCAGTATTAAAACAATAAATGAAGAGGCCATAAACCAAGTAAAGAATATAAATATCTAGGGGTTTGGATGGATGCAAATTTAAATTTTGAACATCACATAAATCTGGTAGTTAAAAGGTAGATACAAGATTAGGGCCTTCAGGAGAACTCACCATTGTTTAAACTATATGATGCAAGAGTTTGTTGCAAAGGAGTTATTAATCCCAATAATAGACTATGGGGATCATATATAAACCTAGCCACTAATGCTGCTTGGTAAAGGTGGGAAACTTTATAATAGATTGGCTAGGTTTGTGCTAAAATGTGATTTTACTGCACCACTGTACAGCGTACAGCAGATTGAACTAGCTAGATTTAGAAATAAAGAAAAATAAAGTGGACTTCTTTGATTCATAGGACAATAAGAACAGGAAAACCAAGATACTTAATTGATAAGTTAGGTAAGAGAACAGAAATACAATCTAAGCTATAACAGTTTATATAAATTTCACACTTCAAAAATAAACAATAAACAATAAATATGGAAACATGAACTTTTCCAATATAGTAGCTAGATATTGGAGTAATGTAGAAAATCAGGCGAAATTAACGATACATCAAAACTTTTCATACTAAACTTAAAAGAATTTGGTAGTGAAATGTAAGAATTGTCAAACATGACACTTTGCACCATGGGTATCTATTTATTGTCTATCTGTCAACTTATTTGTCACTTTAAGCTTGTAATGTATATTTAATCCTCAGGTTCTAAAACTTTTAAAGTACAGAGTTACTGTATACTGTAATATGACTATTTTAAATAGGATTATGAATTAAGCTGTAGTAACTAGAATTATATCAGGGTAGATGTGGAATTAACTATGAAGTAATTGTTGCATACATAATTGCCAAGTTGACCATGAAATTTGTATATGAAATCATGGTTTGTTACATGTTATCTTGTATAATTGTACAGGACCATCTTGAAAACAGGATCTGTGGTCCTTATTGTATGCTCAATTACATCTTCCTGTATAAAATAAATATTTTACTACTACTACTACTACTGTTGTCCACTGTTGCACATGTCGTTGTGTCATCGGCAAACAGGCTGATGTTACTCTTGATCCCTTCTACAATGCCCCAGATAAAGATGTTGGCTAAAAGCGGGGCCTAGCACTGAGCCCTGTGGTACCCCACTAGTCACGGGTCTTGGCTTGAGTCTCCCCTAACAATTACTCTTTGCTTTCTATTCTGCATCCAGCTCCTAACCCATCACATTAGTTTCTCCCTGGCCCCATGTTCTTCAGCTTGCCCAGTAACCATCTGTGTGGCACCAAGTCAAAGGTCTTACTGAAGTCAGATACAGGACATCCACGGCATGGCTCCCATCAACTGCTCTTGTGACCCAATCAAAGAAGTCAGATTAATCTGACATAATCTTCCTGAGACAAACCCATGCTGTCTTTCATCCTGGAGACCATTACTATCCAGGAGGATTATCAATCTCTCCTTTAGAATGGTCTCCATTAGCTTCCCTACAATGGAAGTCAAGCTTACCCATCAATAATTGTCTGGTTGGTCCCTGGGACCACACTTGTGGAGGGGCACCATGTGAGCTATCTGCCAGTCCATGGGCACATTCCCTGTCTCCAGTGAGGTGTTAAACAGGTCTGCCAGTACCTCTGCCAACTCCTGCAGAGCGCTTGGATGTACTCCATCAGATTCGGTGTCTTGTCTCACCGAAGGCTTTAAGGCCTTTTAGACCCTATCCTCCTGGATGACCCCATCCATTACCTCTGCCCTTCCCTGCCTATCCCTCCTCTCCATTGTGTTATCAGCCCATCTTTTCTTTAGTGAATGCCTAGCAGAAGTACTCATTGAGTGTCTCCGCCTGGTCTTCCCCATTTTCTGCCCAACCCCCTCCTTCTTGATCCTGACAATCTACCCCTACAGCTCCTCTTCTCTTTTATTAAGATTGAATGCGTGTGCTATTATTGTGACTATTATTTCCCATCAAACTTAAAAACACTGTCAGAGTGAAATAAAAATTGCTTGTTACCAACCACTGCAGGAGCAGTGATAACACTTCATTCTGTGTAGATCCAAATGAAATGTGAACCTCACTCCTCACTGGGAAACACTGATGTTGCACATATTAATACTTTTACACTGTAGCCATTTGAATCACATGAGCTGCCATACATAGAAACATAGAAAATGATGGCAGATAATGACTGCTGGGCCCATCTAGTCTGCCTGTATTTAATTATGTTCACTTTTGCTACAGACCCAACTTGATCTACAGCACTGTCTTTTCATCTCCTTCCGTCCTCCAAATCAAAAGTTAATTAGTTGAACAGAATTGCAGTCACATTACAGGCAATTTTCCAAAATGAATTAACAAAAAAGGTTGCAAACTGTATACAGCATCCTTGTATAGCACCTGCCTCTACCCTGCTTTCACCTACCTGGGTGATGGAGCTGCAAGGAAGGTTAATGATACAAGGCTGGCAGATATTAACTGGGGTTAAAAAATTCTAACAATAAACAACAGGGCTTTAGGAAATACCACAGAGACAGAAATCTCTTTCAAAATTAGAGCCAGTGTAAATAAATGTATTTTTCTTATTTCAGCAATGGCTCTATCAATAACGAGGTAAATGGCTGTGCAGCCTAAACAGCGAAATACAATTTACACAAATGAGCATCAGTTTCTTTCCCTGACAAAACATCTAGAACCTTTTTGTACCACACATTTTTCACCCCCACCCGAGATAAACAATAAATGTCAAGATGCATTTCAGTCTCTTTTAGCCACAGTTTGTGACACCTCAACCCAAAGGTGAAGTCCATAAGGATCACGAAGCTCCTTGATGTGAAGTGCTGCCCTGTCCAGGAATTGATGAGGTGTCATCTTCCTGAAGTCCGTGATGAATCCGCTGAACCCTTGGTCCTCTTGGTCCTGGTTCCACTTGGCTGTACCTTTGGTCCTCTTTGGTCCTCCGTCAACAGGTGAACCCTCCATATAACTTAAAACTATACATAAACTCTGTGAAGCTTCTTGGTAGTTAACTAAAAAAACAAATGGAACTTCCTCTCACTCCTCCTCCTTTGGTTGGACTGTCAAGGTCCAGCAGCTCTGTAACTCAATTCATCTAACTTTTTCTAACTAAATACTTTTCCTACCTTGGCAGAGATAGCCCATATTTGTCTATCCTGTCACTTAAGCGTTCATTGCTTTTTCTTTTTTTTCTTCAGAGGAGTTGCCTGTGGCAGAGCCCTCCCATAGCATTCCTGTCAGCTTCTTGAGGAGGAGAGAAAGACCCTCAAGCTACTTCTCCTCAGACCTTTAGCAAACCCCTACTCCACACCTGATTGGAGCATTTAGCTGCCAAGGCCTCTGGCAGCCAATCAGGAAGAGCTCGAGCTCCCTAGAGGTGGGAGCGTCTCAAGCTACTCCTCCCAACTGCTATATTGTTCCACTTTGAAGCCCCTTGTTACCCCCTTTCTGAGGTAACACTGCCCAGATATGATGTGGGTAGATAGGGCTGGTGATTCCCCAACTACCCCATTTCACACTTTTCCAAGTTACTTAATTGTTTCCCATCAGAAGCCACGAAATTAGCCCCCCTCACTTTATTTTCATCTAGCTGGCTGATTAGGACGCCTATTGACGTCCATGTCAGCCAGCATGCTCCCATAAACATGGCCTGCCTGATGCTACCCAGAGGACTGCTTGCTTCTGCCCCCAGGTTGCCACTTATTTTTATTATATATTATTACATTTATAGTTTAGCCCCTTTTGGGTTTCTGCTGGCTGCTGGCTGCTGCTGTGTTGAAATGTGGGCTGTTCCCTAGCCCAAATGCTCTCTCTCTCTCTGTTTCTCCGCCCCAGTTTACAATTCCAGCCCCTCGGGACTCCCACACAGCCACCGTGCTGCTCTTTACTTATTTCTCCCTCAGGGAACATTCTGCCCTTCCTTTGCCTGCACCGTGCAGGCTCAAAATATTTAACATTGGCCCCCGGCCATTCATAATCCATGATGCGACTTTTATCCTCTGCAGTGCTTGCCATTTCTCGTACTTCAAGACCCCCCTGACTCTCCAATACTGCAAAGCAACTTCACAAAATAGCAGCTTCTTTGCTGCTCCCGGCTGCAAGCTCTCCTCTCAAGCCCCATAGGGCATAAATAATAAAAAAATACTGCCGCCAGGTAGCGTCAGGAGGTGGAAGGGCGCTTTCTCTTGGCTCCTCCACCTCCCACTGACTCTTTTTCTGCCCCAGACTTCACCCATGCTGAGTAGGCTGCAACCTGGGCTCCATGTGGGCTGGGAGTTCTACAGTGCCAGCAAGCACTCTGTTTGTAGTGCTGTCACACTAGCAACAGGCTGTACAGCAGCCACACTTGCTCTCCTGCTGCCACCATCCCAGTTCGATGCCCACACATAAAAGGGCTCAGGAAGCCCCATTAGACCCCAGGAAGGGTTTAAAGTTTATTTAAAACAATCGCTGGCATCTTGCACCTCGGGAGCTAGCCCACTAGACCACCAGGGCATATTGCTTTAACAGGGCCCCAAGTGTTTCCAAGCCACAGGACCACCAATATCTCCTTTATTTCTACAAAGGCTACTAGCCCCCCTCTAGCCTTCACTAGCCCACTTGGGCTACAAACTATATTACTGGACTTTTGGCCACCACTAGGGGCAAAAGAGTTTTAGTGAGCCCCCTTCCCAAACCTCACTCTGTTTTCTCTATTTCTGTTTTTTTTTGGTTTCTATTCCCCCTTAACTTTTATTTCTCTTTTCATTCCACAGGTTTGACGGATGAAGGCTCCTACTTATCAGATAAGTATATTCTTTATTTCTATCTGTCCCTTCTGCCCTGCTGAATCCCCTAAAGAGCTACGGATCCTTTGTGACCTCTTTCCTATCTTTTATTTTATAGGTACCTTAGCATCACCTCTTCAGACTCCTACCTTGGCACCCTACGACAGGTAAGTCCCTTTATTTTACCTATTATTTTGATGGGTTGACTATAATGGGTAGCCACATCTGTTACACTTGGTTATCTGTTATTACAGTGTACACAATATCTGGATTATTAAAATAAATAAAATCCCATTTGTAGCTTACTCAACATTGGTATACAGCTGGGTACCATCATAATACAGTAAATTCATACAGTATGTACACTATCATGGTGTCACGACTCTGTGAGTAGTATATACCTTCACACTATGTTCCCTTGATTTTTCTCCCTGCTCAATGCATATATTATTACTGATTTGATTATCATGTATGTGTAGCCATAGTACAACATGAATTGTTTGCAGCACACAGTTTACAGTATCAACATTGTGCATATTTAAGCAATAAGGCAGGACAGGGTGTGGTATATCATGAGATATCATCACGCCTTGGGTGGTTGATCATGAGGCCACAGACGGAGTACGTACAACCACCAGAGTGATGGTATCTCATGATATACCACACCATGGGTGACTTATTGCTATTATGAACTGAGTTTCAAGTTTTTAAATAAAAAATAAAAAGAAACAAGTTTTAAAACGTTTTATGAATGAGTTTTTGGGTGTGAGGGTACATTTTGAAAAATAGTTCTCAAACAGTAGAAAGCAAGGAGGTTGGTGGCACTGGAACTTTTCTGAAGCCGTGATGATGTAGCCCGATATCATCACGGCTTCAAAACTCTCAGCCAATCAGATTCCTCTATTTATGATCCTCAGTTCATAATAATAATTTTACACTGTATCCTTTGAATTGCATAACCTGTCATACACAGAAACATAGACTCTGCTGGCAGATAATGAATGCTAGGCCCATCTAGTCTGCTCATTTTAATTATGATCAGTTTTTGCCCCAACTTGTTCTACAGCACTTTCTCTTCCATCCACTCCTTCCTCCAAGGGTTCCTTTGTGCCTATCTGAGGCATTTTGGAACCCACCAGTGGTTTCATCCACTGCCTCCCATGGAAGGCTGTTCTAAGAATCCACCATCCTTTCTGTGAAGAAGTACTTCCTCACATCTCTCCTGAATCTACCTCCTCATAGCTTCATATCAGACCCCTTGTCCTACAGCACCTTTTCTCTGAAACATACCTCCCTTCTATGCCTTATTAAACCCCCAGGGGTATTTAAAGACTACCATCATATCCCCCACTCTCGCCTCTCCTCCAGGGTGTACATATTGGCGCTTTCAGTTTCTTCTCCTAGGGCATCTGATGCAGACCTTGCATCATTTTGACATTCCTCAGCTTTCTTCTTGTCACTTTCTCCTCTTCCAATTGTTCCTCCTTCCTCACTTTTTTCTTTGGCTGCTCCTTTCCCCCCTTCCTGCTTTGCTACCCCTGCTTGAGATCTCCCTACTCTCTATCTGAGCCTGTGGTGGCCACTTTCTGCCTCCCCATTTCTTCCATCACCCCCTCAGCTACTTTAAATGTCCATTGAAGTAACATTTAAACTGTGCGGTGAGGACTATAGTTCCCTCCTTAATGGAAGCTGGCCATTACCTCGGTATAGGCTCTTATCCTTCCAGGTTGGTCCTCAGTCCCCATTGTAGCCATACTTGTCTTCTCTGAACCATTTCTTCTACCATAACTTGATAGCCTTGGTGTGGAGCTCCTTCTCCTTCCCCATAGTACAAGACACACTCTTCGCTCACATTTTAAACACATGGGAACACAGGTTCAACCAGATAAATTATCTAACGTTTCTGAAAGTGAAATTTATACACAAGGCTGACTGCAGCAATTCATCTTTACATTTAAGTCCATGAAACACCATTATCAAGTTAATGCATTAGCAGCCGTAGTGGCTCTGACCAGAGTTTGTTTCTGATTGCTGACCATTTTCATTTCTCAGACTCACTTGCCACATCGCCATCAACATCAGCACTGCCATAGGAAGTACTACTAAGTAGGGAGCAGGTTTGCGTGGCATGGAACAGTGGATGAGAAATGTGTTTTAGGTTTTCTGCCTGACTCTTAGTTTCTTGGTATGATACCCTACCCACCTGTTATGAAGCTTCTACTTACACATATTGTTCATTGCATATTATGCACTTCAACAGCATAAAGTAATAATACATGAGAAGCCATTAAAAATCCATTGTGTTCTAACATAAATCCCTTCATTTAATTTTGGGCCAAATCAGGCCAATTCAGGTTTGCCTGACCCAGCTTGAAATTGGCTTTTCAGGCCAAATCTGCTGATTTGCATGGTCCTACTACCTTGCACCTCCTCCACTCTCCCCTCCAGGTCATTAGTACCTAGGTGTACCACAATGTGAGGTTTAGCCCCTGCCTTCTCTATACACTTCTGAATGAACTGATCCACCATCCCCACCATCATACCCTAGCATACATTCCACCCAAGCACAGCTTTTCCTTGCTCCTTTACCCCCAATGTCACCCCTTTCAGAACTGAATCTGCCAGAATGACTACACTTTCTCCTATTGCCTGCCCTACCATCATTTTGTGCCCTGTCTTGGGGCCTGAACTAAGTGCCCCTCCCCATTCCCCTGCCCCTCATCTCCCTGTTTCTCCCCAGCTGTTACTTCCTCCTCCTCTGATCTTCCCCTGTCCACCCCTCTATGTTTCCTGCCTAGCCCATCCCTTCCCCTCCACTGATTTGGCCCCTCCTTTCTGCTCCATTCTTCAGTCCATCCTCTACCCCTACTGCCCTATTTCCACCTCTGCTCCTTCTAGTTAGTGGTGCCTTGACAACACCCCTGCTTCCCTGCCACCCCTCTTCTCCCCTACTGCCCTTCCCTCCCTTGTTCACTGCGCTCTCCCCATCATGTCCCCCCTCCCTTCACTTGTTCTGTGCTGCAACCCCCATCCTCCTGCTCCCCAAACTAGCCAAAACTGAATACACATTCTTATTCCCCAATCAACCGCCCAGTCCCTCCCTGTTTCCTTTTTCTGCCTCTGCCTTTTCTGGTCATGTCTCCTATCCTTCCTCCCTCTTTCCCAGTTCCTCATCACCTGCCACCTTCCCAACCCAGAGCACCCTGGTCCTTGAGAATTTGATGCTCCTGGACCCTTTTTCCTACCCTCCACATTCCAGCCTGTGACTGCCCAGTGTAGTATTTGGAGGAGTCCTCCCTGTCTCCTTAGCCCCCCAATCATTCCTACTTCCCATCTCTCTCTCTCTCCCATCACAACCTTCATATTTCCTGCCTAAGTTGGCCAGTCTGGCTACACACTGGACACCCCTTCCTTCACAAAGTCCCAAGGAATATGGCTGCCCCACGTGCATTGCAGCTCAGCAACCTCCCAGACTCCCTAATCTACTACTCCAGTCATCTCACGCCTCCACTCCCTCCTCCAGTGCATCTGCCTGTCCCAGTACATTAGTCTCAACAACCTCTGTGTACCCCCATTCTGCTTCCACCATTCTTTTTTATATTCCCAGTGCTCCCTCTTGCTTGTGGACTGTGGCATGCTGTTCTTCCTGTGGACACCCTGCAGACATCACCTAGTCAGACACCACACTCCTGCTTCATGGTACACATGCCTCAGGGTCGCTCATGTGAGAGGTCAGTAGGCACCTTGAGGTAATAAAATATGGAACTCCATGGCCCGATTGGCTTCCAGGAGTCACGTGGTTCTCCGCTCCTCCTTTGTTCTCTTCCTCCTCTGCGGCTCCTCCCTTAGTCCCCAGAACTTTGTCCCACACACAAATGCAATGGTTTACATTGCTTCCCCATACTCATGGATGCAGCAATAGATAAAACAAGCATTTGTCAATGCCGAATGTTGTCGCACTGGCATTGGCTTTAGTAGTGCAGTCTGAGAAAAACATTTTGGGCAGGATGTGAAAATGACAGCTGTACAGTTCATAAGGAGGTGTAAAAAATGCCAGTGTTGAAAATGTGGCATGTAAAGATTACCAAATTTGCGAAGTTACAAAGGTGCGTGGAAATGCAATGCACTGCCTAGTAACACAGTAATTTTATGGATGTTCTGCACCAAATTTTCAACATAGGCATTTTAGCACCTCGGCTTGTGTACAATGTCACTGTTATTTCCTCAAACTGTCCCAAAAGTGATTTTGCACAGTGACCACACTATTCTCGCCAGACATGCAAAAACACATTTTGGGCAGGATATGAAATGACAGCTATACTGTTCATCAAGAGGTGTAGAAAATGCCAATGGTGAAAATCAGAGTGAAATTTTACAAATGCATATTACGAGTATGCGTACAAACTACATAGCGCATGCTACGTAACACAGTCATTTTATGGAGTATTGTCACCAAATTTTTCAACATAGTCATTTTAGGACCTCTGCTCATCAACAGTGTCACTGTCATTTTCGTAATCTGCCCCAAACACTGATTATCCACTGCGACTGCGGTATTGTGCACCAAGTGTGGAATACATTTTGGCCAGAATGTTGAAAATGACAGCTGTACTGTTCACAAGGAGGTGTAGAAAAATGACAATAATGAAAATCTGGCTTGAAAATATTGTGGATTCGCGAAGTTACGAGCATGCGTAGCAACTGCGCAACACGCTAAATAAAACAGCCATTTTGAATTTTTCCACCAAATTTCCAACATAGGCTTTTTGAGGCCCACCTCATAAACTCTGCCATTGTCCTGGCATTAGTGGTCCGAAAGGTGATTCCGTGCAGTGACTGCGAAATCACCTTTCGGGACCGATACTATCATAACAGTGACAGAATTCATGAGGGAGGGGTCCCAAAACCCATGTTGAAATTTAGTGCAGAAATTCCAAAAATGCCCAGGATATGCATCTATGTTGAAAAACTATTTTTCCATTATACAGCTTACGGCATTTCCTCAGTTCGCAGTCGGCTTTGAAGAGTGCAGGCGTGTTCCCGGTCCACCGAAGATCACTGCCGGGCTCTGGAGGTGTGCATGAGGGGTGTGTGTGGGAAGGCAGGGGTGCAGTGGTGGGTGCGGGTGGTGAGAGGGGGGTAGGGAGACCACGAGGGACCATTTCTGTTTACAGGTGTTAAAAAAAAAAAGACATCAGGGGACCGTTTTCGTTTTAATAGGTGCTTTGGCACACTGGGGTGGAGCTCCCAGCATGCCACCTGGTGTGTGTGTGTGGGTGCTTTAGCCGATGGGGGTTGGGCTGCTCCGTTGTGGCAAACAAGAAAGGGCGCAGGAGCCGAGGGGATTGGGCACCGGCAAAGGAGTTGGGCGGAAGAGCGATACCAATAATGGGGATTGGGCACCCCCATTGGCACACAATAAACAGAGGTGTTGACAGGCAACAGTGGCAGTCACTGCCGCCATGTTGCCTGCACATAGGAGGAGGCGTGTTGTAGTCACGCTGCATGAGAGATTCGCTCTCATTGTAGCGGACCTTTTCTCTGATATCATCGCCTTATTAGCTAGGCAGGGTGTTGGCCCCTGCTTCTGGCTGATTGGGAATGCAGGACGCACCCACTGGTGCGTGCCCTGCATTCACCCAACAGTGACAGCGCCTCCAAATCTGCACTACCGCAAGCTGTTGGCTGCACAAGCATGCCAACATAAAACAATTATACCCCCGAGTTCCTCTCCTTTCCACTCGGCGGCAACCTGTAATTGAGAGAGAACTACAACTATGCCTATTATAGCACCAAACTCTGCAGCCCGACTGGCCTTCCTGAAGTCACGTGATCCTCCACTCCTCCTTTGTTCTCTCCCTCTTTCTTCCTCTGTCCACTTCCTCCCTCCTCCCTTAGTCCCCCAAACTTTGTCCCACATAAAAATCAGAGGTTTTACATTGCTTCCCCACAGTCACAGATACAGCAATAAATAAACAAGCATTTGTCAATGCCAAATGTGTTGCTTGCTTAAATGTGCTGTTTAGGTATTGAAGTGAAAGTACCATGCCTAAGACTGTTATGTGCCCCCAAGACATCCACTATATTTTTCTGTTCAGTATTCACAGAAGAGGGGAGGGCAAGGGCCATAGCAGTACAGCAGCGCAAAGGCATGAAGAGGTGGACAATAGTCCATTCACAGGCAGAGGAATCCTGCAGAAGGTGACTAAAGTGAAGGTGGACAAAGTGATGGGACCAGATGGCATACACCCAAGGATATTAAAAAAGAACTGTGAAGGAAATAGCAGTACCTCTGGCAGCCATGCTCACTGAGTCATTCAACACAGGGTGGTACCAGGAGAATGGAGGAGGGCACATGTGGTCCCTCTGTACAAATCCAGCAGTAGGGAGGAGGCGTGAACTATAGGCTGGTCAGCCTCACTTCAGTAGTGGGGAAGATCATGGAGACATTGCTTAAAGAAAGGATAGATAGATAAATGTTTATTGATCAACTTTGTTATTAACAATCAAAGTTTTTACAAGTATAACAATGCAAAAGTAGATTTGTCATTCATAAAATCACATTAAAACATCATATATGACATTATACTTTAAAATGGACTAATTAATTGCATATATTATTATTGAAATACTCTACCAAACTCAATTTGCCTTTTAGCTAAAAATAGACCTGAACAAAATATAATTTCCATAAAGTGCATAACTCCTGGTTCAAATGTTAATTAAATTTGGGCCAGCTTAGCTCTGACATACTTGCTTTTACTAGTTTACAAATGTGGGAAATTTAGGTATCATCAGGACATCAACCACTTTTCCAGAATAATGATAAAGAATAATTTAAACCACCTTAGCTCTAGCATATTTTTTTATCCTGATTACCGATGCAAAAATGTTGATATCATCAAAGCATCAGCGACATTTCTAGGGTGTAAGAGTATAAATACTGGATCATAATAAATTTTATCATAACATCTCAGAAAATTTCCAAGCAGGCTATTTCTAGGGCCAGAATACAAAGGGCAAAACCTGATTATATGTCCTAGTGATTCATTTTGATTTGAAGTACATCTACATAAATTAGATGTATTTTCAGATCCCCTTATAATTGGGAGACCCTTATTAAAAAATACATAGGTGGAATTGATTAGTCCAGTTTGTGTCCACATGATTAATTTCCTATCTGAAAATGATATCAGGAGGGTTAAATAATCTTCTAGGAATAGTCAATTTTATTATCTCTAAACCATACGCTTAGCCTAAGCCCTCTTACTTTTGACATTTCTTGCTGTTTGTGTAATCAAATAGTTTACTTTTTATCAATTTTTATAGGACATGGCAATATTTATATATTTTTATGGTCATTCAAAAATGTGTCAAATTCAATTGTGCAAAATTTTTTCTAGAGTTTTTATCCAACATGAAGTATGACCGACCTTAGCCAGTTCATCTTTTCTTTCATTTATGTGGGAGTATTAAATTTATTATTTATTACTCTTAACCAGTAAATCAGTAGTTTAGAGTGGCTATGGTACTAGATTGGATTTTCCTAGTTCTGACCTAACACATTAGAGGTAGTGGAAGGCACCCCTAAGAGAGCTTTATAGTAATATAAGGATGCTTTGTCAGTGTCTTTAGTAATATTCTTGCCCAAAATTTTGGCACCATATGTTATGACTGAATTTATCTTTGCATCAGCTGCTTTAAGGCAGGAAGAATAGTATTGCCTCTGTAGGTCAAGTTAAATTTTAACAGACCTTTAGCAATGACTTTTGCTTTTAAATACTGTTCTTTTTGATGTGCAGACCAATTACATGTACTTGTCACGTTAACCCCTAAATACTGGTAGTTATCTATGATTTCAATTTTATTTTTACTGAGGAAAAAGTTAGACTTACTATTTCTCCTCCCAGATTGATTAAAAATCATTACTTTAGAGTTCTTCAAATTTATGGATAATTCCAAATTCATACATTTGTGATGAAAAATGTCTTTTTGGAGTCCCTTTACTGATAGGGCAAATAATACCATATCATTTGCATAGGCAAGAGCATGCAATGGGGAACCATTAATTTTGGGGACTCAAGTGTATTTGTATTTTTGAAGGTAAGTAACTCATTGACATATATATTAAAAGAAATGGGGCTAATAGACGCCCTTGTTTTACCCCTTCTTGATTGGAAAGTAATCTGTCAAATTACCTTCGTATCATATCTAATTGAAGAAACTGTCCCCTTATGAAGTAAATAAATCATTATGAGTAGTGTTTTGTCCAATTTTAAAGTATAAAGTTGACCAGAGTTTACATCTATTAAGAGAATCGAAGGTGGAAGTGAAATCAATAAAGACTGCATATACATTCATTTTCTCCATTGAACATATTTTCAATTAAATGTGAGAATACAAATAAATTGTCTATTGTGGAGAAACCCTTACGAAAACCCGCCTGAGATGGAGAAATAATACCGTTAATCTCTGCCCACCTAATCAGTCTATCCAATATTAACCTAGTAAATATTTTAGAGATTATGTTAAGCAGACTTATAGGCCGATAATTAAAAGAATCATATACAGAGCCCTTTTTATGTAAGAGTTCAATAATAGATCTGACCCATGAACTAGGAATATATTTGTGTTTCAAACATAAATTAAAATAATAGGTCAATAGAGATATCAAAACATTTTATATTCTTTAAAAGCGTTGGCAGGAATGCCATCCTCACCTGGCGCTTTATTTTATTTTTAATTTTGAAATAGCTTGTTCAACCTCTAGTTCATCGAAAGAAATAATAGGGTCACATATAGATGAATATAACTCCTTAATGGGCTGCCAATCAATATCTTCTGGACCAGAAAAATCTGCTTGGAATGTACAATCCAAACATTCTTTGGAATGTATGTTGAAAGAGTATGTTTATATTCCTTGACACCCTTAGCCACTAGTTTCCAAAATGAATGCATGTCATTTTTTCTATAACATTAAACATCTCAGTCCATAATTTTTGTTGGAACACCGTTTTTTTTCCTGCAGCCATTTATTGTACTGTTTCCTCATTTTGTTTAAATGTTGAAAATTTGTTTTAGATGGTCTTAATTTGGTCCATCTAATAAGTTTGTTAAGCTTAGATTTAGCTTTCCTGCAATCATCATCAAACCAATTTTGGGTTGGGTAATTATCACATACTACATCATTATAGATTATTGATCTAATATTTTGATTTAACTGGTCCAATAATTTGTAGATTTTATCAGGTGGTGTTCAGAATCCTACAAGATAGTTCAAATTTGGAGGTGGCATTTTGGATAACCCTCCTAGTTGTTTATTAATTATTTTACCCCATCTAAGAATTTTTTCCAACTTGGCAGAGATCTTTTAAATGTTTGGACTTTTGACTGTCCACTAGGGGCTAAATAGGATGGCAGCTTAAAGATCAGCTCCACAACCCAGAGGAAATATCCTTTAAAATCCTTTTTCTACCAGCTGGTATTATATCCTCACTCTACTGTAACTTGTGGGGTAATACTCAAGCTACACTAATTTAGCTTCATTGATACAAAAAGCCTTCATTTGCTGTGTGGAAATTGCTATTTTGCTGAAGAGCCTCCTGGACGAGGTAGGCCTGAAAATATGGCTGAAGGCCGCTTGCCACAAACCTGGAGCAACTGGCCAGTTGAGGCGATGTTCGGCCAACCTATGGCCCAGGTGGCACAAGTCACTGTGGCAACTAATCAAAACACCCAAGTGGTTCAAAATTTAGAAGCCAGGATGCTGCATACCGAACAGCGGGTCTCGGCGATACAGGGGCATGTTCAGGACTTAAGGGCAGAATTAAGAGATCAACAACAGACCACACAGATGCTGCGCAGTAAGATGGATGACCTCGAGAATCGAGGTCGCCATAATAATCTTCGCTTCCTGGGCTTCCCTGAGTGAGTAGAAGGCAAAGATGCCAAGGGATTTCTACAATTAGCCATTGTAGAAATGCTGCAGTTGAACCCATTGATACCGCTCCAGGTGGAGCAGCATACTGTACTTTAGCCCCCATGTCTCAGGCCCAGGACAGACCACAACCTATCATAGCCCAATTTATTGATTTTAGGGACAAAGAGAAGGTCCTAACTAGAGCTCATGAGTTACAGCATGTAGTGTGGAGATCGAATAGGATCCACATCTTTCAGGACTTCTCTAAGGATCTATCGGACAAATGCCGAGCATACTTTGAGGCAAGGCATAACATACACAGTATTGGACTGTTCTTTTTCTTGTGTTACCAGCTACGATGCAGGTTATGCATGATGGAGTCGAGCAGTTTTGAATCTCCTGATGCACTCATGGATTTTTATGGCACAACTGGCCACAAGAATTCACCCCACTACCCCAGAAGCCCCTTTGGCAAAACTGCTACCGACGGGTTGATTGCCGCTCCTCTCCATCAGAGAGCAGGCCTGCATTTTGGCAAGACCTCAGAGAGCAACACTGGGAACTCCCCCACAAACACACCGAAAGAGGCAATCCTCAAAGAAACACGGTCGCCGGGAGCATCCTTGGAGAGAGGGCAAGACAAAAAGAGAAGGCCACAAGCATGGACACTGTTGCTCCAGATCCATTACAGGTCTACCATACCACTAATAGATATAAAGCTTTATGCCCCAGCTCTTCAGATCAACACCCAGGCATTGTGGATTTGACTGTGAAAGGCAGGCCTACTTCTATGTTGCAGCCCAGCTACCTGTCCCCATCAGCAACTCCTCACCAGCCACAGAACAGAGCTACAGATAGCGGAGGGCAGTGTCACCAAAGGCTACGAGGGAGGCCTCCTCTACCAGTGGAGATCTCATCTTCAGTGTGGACCATCCTGAGTGCTCTACTTCTCCAGGGCAAGCGATCAGAGAAAACCCACCGGCATGGTTAGATAAGTAGTCATCCTTCCATTTTCTTTCTATTCCTGTTATTTTAATCTCCCAGGAGTTGTAGGTATGGGGTGAGTTTGGGGTGTCTAAATTGATCGTTGGTGGACAATCTTCTTGGCTGACACATCTGCTACCCTTTCTCCAAGTTACCCATGTTAGGGAACTTTTGAGCCCCTTTTCACTCCAACCTTGACCCCTGACTTGCACTGCCATGTGGCAGAGAAGATGCCTCACTCCCTATACTAGGAGGGATTCAATGAGGACAACCAACAAGCTCTCAGTGGACGTCCTGATCAAAGGTCCAGACATGTCTAGATGGCAAAGAAGGTCTTTTTTGTACCATCTGATTAAACAGCAGAACTTTTGTGGGTTCTACCTCGCTTACTTGTATGTGTGTGGGGGTGAGGTCCGCTGGGAAGCTGTGTCATATAATATGAAAGTATTTGTCAGCATGCGTAAACTGTTGTGCTGAATGGGTAGCCAGGATGTGTTTTACCTGAGGCCCTAAGTGGTGAATGGCACAGGCCTGTGCCCTCTGGTATTTTTTTTATTTTATTTTTTTTTCTATCAAGGAGATTTCCAGCCCCCGCATTGGGTGGCTTACAGTACACTCTTCATAGGTGTGATGAGCCTGACCTCACCAGGATTTTGTTGTGAGAGCATGTTGGCACCCATCAGCAATAACCCTAGGCTCCCCGAAATAGTGGGCAGTCCTCCCCACTTTCTTTCCTGCAAACCCCCACCTCATTAGAAGCGTTGTGTAGTCCTCTTTAACTACCCCCGGCTACAGGCTACCGCTAGAGCAGCTCTCAACCCTCTGGGGTTGCAATGAGCCATGTGGTCCAACCTTCCTATTGGGTTGCTCGATTCTCTCGGGGAAACCTTCTTCCCTGCACTCACCACACCACTAAGGAAGGATGGATACCACTTGATAACGCCCCTGGGAATAGGGCTGGCCTACCCATGAGGCTCTGCGGCTGAAGAGATGCCTCTATATCCCCAAATTGCATGGTATACTGTACACAATGTATGTAGTTTGTTAATGTGTTTATGTATGTTTGTTTCACAAGAGACACACACAGCTGTTTCGTTATTTGTTAGTACAAGGTCATCTGGTAAGGCAGGGTATATGGGCTTTGTCCACTCTCTCCATATCTGCTGGTGCTCTATAGAAATTTGCCCTTCTGGTTTAGTTGCCCCTCGCCCCCATCTGCTGGTTGTTCTTGATATATCTCTTAATTAAATATTTGCTCCCTATTACTAACAGGTGATATCACTTGTCTGACATGGAACGTCAGAGGGCTTAACACCAAACAAGAGGAAGCAAGTTTGGGCCACCTTAAGAGACTGGGAGCGAGGGTCACTTTCCTGCAGGAGACCAAACTTACTGGTGGGGGATTCTGAGAGACTGAAGAGGGAGTGGGTAGGTCAGGTCATTCATGCCTCGGCCTCTTCTAGAAAAGAGAGAGGTTGATTCTGCTTCACAAGCAACTACAATGGAAATTGCAGAGACAAGTGAGAAACCCTGACGGTAGATGGGTGGTAGTACTCATGGATACTGGGAGGCCCTCTGATCCTGGGTAATGTATACGCTCCGAATGAGGACTTGCCCTCCTTCTTTCACAAGTTGGCCCAGGTGCTGGGATCCATAGCTCGGAAGACACCCCCATTTTATTAGGGGCGATTTAATCTTACTCTGGACCCTTTCCTGGATAGATCCTTCCAATACTGAGCCCCACTCCAGGGTTGTAATGGCAGTTGCTCAATTACAACAAGATTTGGCCCTTATGGACATCTGGAGAATATTTCACCCCTCCAGCAGGACTACACCTTTCATTCCAGAGTACATAATTCTCTTAGCAGAACAGACTTCTGGCTCACCTCTCCTACTATTACTAGTAACACTGTTAATACCCTTATTCATCCCTTAGTTATCTTGGATCATGCTCCGTGCATCTTGCCTTCACATGGGGCTCCCTCTCCCTAAGTCTCCGGCATGGAGGCTGGACCCATTACTACCGTGACCCAGACTTTCCCCTTGGCTTCAATCAATCAATCAAAATCTTTATTTATCTAGGCTGGCACCATTGAGCAAGGCTCATTTGCAAGGTGGACCTAGTCATGAATACATCAAGTACAGTATAGAAGCAGGTATACAAAAGCAATAATATACAGGGAAGAAAAGTATGTACAGTGTATACAGTACAGTACAAGGTTTAATAAATAAAAAAAACAGCATTATTTTACAATTGAAGAAGTCAGCAGATGTACAATCAACCATAGGCATACAGGGGTTATAAGCAGAGATCTTTGGTGGAGGCAGCTGGCAACTACACATATAGGGGAAAGAGGCAGTGTATGGGGTGTGCAGGTTAGAAAGGTAAAGAAGAGGAGGATATATTACTGACGACTGGAAAAAATTGAGCTAAAACCACAGAAAGTGACGATGGCTGTCATGTACTTGTTTATTATGATAATAACGGTGGAGGGGTAGATAATTGGGACACTGCTATGGATCGGATGGGACTTTAGCCAGGCTGGAGTGGACAGGAAAGGTGGGTGCAGCAGGAAGAATTAATAAGGAAAGAGTGATAGCCAGGGTAGAAACATGGTGAGCATCAGGATGGAAAGGGGAGTTCGGAATTAGTGGGCTAGCGGTGAGAAAACATTTGCAAGGTGCTTTCATGTAGTGATCGTAGAGCACCTTGAAGATATTCAAACTAACAGGACAGCGTAAGCTTCAAGTTTCTTTGTAAACCGCTCCACAATGTGGGTAAAGAGAAGCTTAGAGCTTTGCTGAAAATGAGTTTTGACCCTTGGAACTTGGAGGGCAATTAGGAATAGCTCCTTATATGATGGGTGCCTAACACACTCCGGGAATACAATCTGAGACATATGAGGGAGCTTGTTGGTCACAACTCTGAAGGCCCATAGGGGGCATTTCTATTCCTTCTATAGTGAAGGGAAGTCCAGCCTAACACAGAGTACAGGGAGCAGTGGTGTTGGAAAGTGGAAGGCCAGTAATGAACCTGATAGCTCTGTGGTAGAGGGTGTACAACTTAGCCAGTGCAGAGGCAGTGCAGTGGTTGTAGAGCAGGTCCAGCGTAATCTATTAAAGATAGGAAGGTAGCTTGAACAGTTGAATCTTGGCCTCCTTTGTGAGGAGGTGGTTAATTCTGTAGAATAGTCCTAATCTTTGCCTTAGTTTCTTCTGTAGTTCTTGAGATGGTCAGCGAAGGAAAGTTTATGATCAAGCCAAACTCCTAGGTATTTGAATTTAGCTACATACTCTAGTGTTTCCAAGAACAGTGGTAATTTGTGGATAGCTCCCCCAGCAGGAATGCCACATGCCAGGAGGGAAAGAGCATAGCTTTTGTCTTTTCGCATTGAGCAAAAGCTTTTGTTTCTGAGCTGGTATTGTAGAAGGTTAAATTCAGCGGAGGTCTTCACATGCTGCTTCCAGCGTGGGACGACTCAAGTACAGTACAGTGTCGCTGTGAATAAGTGGATGTTGGCTTTTTGATGAGGTCATTGATGTTGTTTATGTAGACTGCAAAGAGGAGGGACCAAGGATCGAGCCCTGGGGCACGCCCTTAGCATAGGTTTTAATGGAGAAAGATCACCTTCAGCTTTAACCTGCTGTTTCCGTTCTCGAGGTAGTCTGCAAACCAGCACACAGATTTATGGTCCAGGCCTAAGGTGCTTAGGAAGGAAAGAAGTAGGCTGTGATCAACTGTGTCAAATGCCTTACTAAGATCCAAGAACAGCACAGACATGCTTCTTGTTGTCAAGGTCTAGGAGCCAATCACTGGTCACCTTGGCTAGGGCTGTTATGGTGCTGTGCTTTGCTCTGAATCCAGACTGAACCGGGTTTAATAGGCTTCTGGAGTCTAAGTATACCCCTAGCTGGCCACACACTATTTTTCTAGTAATTTAGACAGGATGGGGAGGAGGGAGGTCGGTCTGTAATTATTTAGATCGTGGGGTCATCTGCTTTAGTGAGGGATGACATGGGCTATTTTCCATTGAGGGGAGGCTACCCTGGGAGAGTGACATGTTGAATAGGTGGGTGATTGGCACCGTAAGCACATGGTAGGCACATTTCAGATAGTATGGCTCTATGAAGTCAGAGCCTGCTCCCTTGCTGGTGTCCAGTTGCAGCAGTAGGTCTTCCACCTCTTTTAGAGAGACAGGCAGGAGGAAGGCCTCCTCGGTGAGAGGGGACTCATGGGTTGGTGGGCTGTGAGCTGTGTGGAGGTCATTGGCAGGAGAAGTATCAAATGCTAGCCCTGCCATTGCAAAATGGTTATTGAGGGCTTCAATATCTCCGATCGGTTAGCGATAACGCTGCCACCGGACTTAATTTTTGCTGGAATGGAATTACCAGGTGCATGTCCAGACATGTCTTTTAATGTTTTCCAGAACTTTGAAGGATTTCTTGAGGCAGAGGCTAGCTCCGAACGATAGTACGTGGCCTTGGCTGCTCTGACCAACTTGGTGCACTTGTTACGTGCTCTTCTAAAAGACACCAATCCGAGTTGTTTTTGCTTCTTCAGGCTTTTTTCATAAAGTATCCCTTTCTAACAGGAAAGCTTTGAGCTCAGGCAGAACCAATGGCAGGTGCTGCTCCTGCCCTGCACCTTAACCAAGGGTGCATGCTTATTTAAAGCCTCACTTAAAATATCTTAAAAATAGTATATGCCCTGTTAACCGTTTTGGCTAGGAAGAATTCCTGCCATCACGGTGAATGTTTCAAGTCGTGGATGTAAGCAAACAAATCAAAGTTGCGTTTGTACCTCTTGATTGAGAACTTTGCCACAAACTATGGGTTGTGCATGGATCTAATGGTGGTGATTATACAATGATTGCTAATGTCTGAGAAAAATGTTCCGACATGAGAGAACAGGTGTGGCTTGCTAACCAAAATTACATCTAAGAGGAGCTGTTGTTAAGGTTCTTTTATTTGGGCAAGTAGGCTTGCCAATGAGTTACATCAGCAGTCGAGTGTCACAAAAGGATTTCGAGGAGTTGATGCACTTGATAGCCAATCGTAATACAGGTCGCCAAGAATAATGGTTTCAAGGAACTGAGCCCCAATGCGGAACTGAGTGAGACAGGAGATGAGAGCCCGGCAGAAGGGGCCTGCAGCAGCGTATTACACAGAGTGCACTGGAAGGAGAAAGTTCGATCTTTAGGGTCAAGCACTTGAATTCTTTGGGGAGGACAATGTGTCTATGCATGAGGCTGAGTATTTGTCCTTGCATAAATTGCCACCCCACCTCCTCTTGATTGCCTATCCATTCGGAAGAGTAAATAATTTGAGATATTGATTTCATTGTCTGGGGTGGCTGGCCTAAGCCAGGTCTCAGTGATCACTAGGACGTCAGGTAGGTGTGTGCTCACCCAAGCCTGGATAGGGTGAACTTATTCAGCAAACTACAGGCATTAGGATGCATAAAGACATTCCTTTGATACCTGCCAGGTCTGATGGAGAAGCAGGGTGTGTAATGGTCCTGGGTTGAGTTCGACATTGCCTGAGCATAATAGTAAAAGCAGGAATCTTTTTAAGGCAGCGAACTGTAATTTGTAAACACAATTTTTTTTGAAGCGATAGGGAAGCAACGGAATTTTTCGGCATAACCTAATAGCAGATACCTCTCATGGTACCACATGGGAGGCATTCAAAGCTCTAACAGTGGCAATAATAGGGTATCTGAGCTGGTGCCGAAGAGAGGAGGGAACAACATGGGGCTTGAATGACAACTCCGAGAAGTGGAGTTTGCTTTAAAGGCCCTTCGTGTCCCTTCCCTTAGGTCAGAGGCAGGTCACAAGGTCACCTCTGAAGATGCAAGTGAACGAGCTGGTCGCTAGAAGGCAGAAATTTCGATCATTAGACTCAAGCATAAATATTGGAAGGGGAAAAATGGGGGTAGCTGCTGGCATACCGCCTCAAAAAGCAGCAAGCGAAAGGCATATAGCTGCTTTAGAGGATGCAGGGGGTAGGACCCAGACCTCGGTGCAAGGTATTAATCAAATAATGATGGATTTTTATTGCTCATTATATAAATCCTCCAGAGCCCCAGACCTCCAGGGGTCTGCTCATTTCTGGAGTCCCCACATCTCCTCAAAATCTCTGAAGCCCAAGCTAATGCCCTAGATGCCCCGATCTCAACCCAGGAGGTAGCAGACACCATCCTCTCCCTTAAAAGGAAAGGCCCCAAGAGGGATGGTTTCCTATTGAAGTGTGGCAGCTGTTGCATCCCATAATTCTCCGGTATTGCAACAAGTATTTACTGAGTCACTGCAAACAGGGTCTCTCCTTCATCCCTTAGGGAGGCGACTATTACTATCCTACCAAAAAGGTAAGAACCTCTTAAAGCATCCAGCTACCACCCTATTTCATTATTGAATGCTGATAGCAAGGTGCTAGCTAAGATACTAGCTAATAGACTTAATTCTCTCCTTCCCAGTTTGATCCATCCATCCCAAGTAGGCTTTGTTAAGGGCCGCTTTAGCACGGACCATATTAGATCATTGGTAAACTTAATCCATAAGGCCCAAACATTATCTTCCCCGCTGCTGCCATTGCAATAGATTTCGAAAAGGCCTTTGATTCCCTGAAGTGGAACTATGCCCAACAAGTACTTTGCACTATGGGCATGGGGCGGGGTTCGAGCCTGGATTGAGGGCAATATATTCATCCCCAGCTGCAGGGATACTCTCCTGTACGATGCTGTTTCCCCATTCATACTGGGTAGAGGATACCCATCAGACTGCCCATTTCCCACTACTTTTGTATTGGCAGTAGAACCCTGGCAGCCGCTATTAGGCAAAGTCCTCTAATTTCCGGGGTCCAGGTGGGAACAAGGGCATACCTTACTCTTACGTATGTGGATGACCTGTTGCTCCCTATAACCAATATCGTCACCTCCCTCTCCAACTGTCCACCTTGTCATATTTCTCTACATTTTCAGGGCTCAAGATTAACCAGGCCAAGACAGAGATCCTACCTTTAAACTCTAAGTGTACCTCTCAAATGGTTACTCGGCATGGGCTCCGATGGGCCCTGGAGGGATTACCTACTTAGGGATTACTGTCTCTCTAATCTGCATAAAATCTGGGACTGAATATGAAACCACTTTTGCATCCATTAGTATAGAACTGGACAGATGGAAATCTCTTCGATTGTCGCTTGTAGGTAAAATATCCACAATTAAAATGGTCACAGCACCAAATTATGTATCTTCTCTCCACATCCCTTTGAAAATACCTCTTTATTAGTTTACTAAGTTAGACTCCTGCTGGGATCCTTTTTGTGGGAGGGTAAGAAACCTAGGTACAGTAGAAATAAGCTCAGAGCTCATTGGTCGGAAGGAGGCTGGGGTCTTCCGTGGTTAGAGGGGTATAAATGGGCCTTTCAGCTGGCTCAGGCGTTAAAATGGTTCCTTTCCCTGAACACGCAGCTCCCAGTGGCTGGATATGGAGAGAGGTATGTCAGTGTACTCACTTGGTACTATTGTTATTTAACCATCCCCCTAAGGGCACTCACTCTCATCCTACTATAGGTCCCTCTCTGGAATATTGGGCCAAGGTGCATAAGAAGTTGGGTGCCTCCCCATCTCCCCTAAGACTTACCCACTATGGGGCAATAATGAGATTACCATCAATAAACAACCAATTGCATGGCCCTCATGGGATTTTGGTGGTATCTCATTGCTTCGAATATACTCATTCCTGGTAGAGATACCCTTAATTCCTTTGAAGGCCTCACGGAGCTCTTATGGGATCTCTCCCAAAGACTTCTAGCGATTCCTTCAAATAAGAAGCACCATCCTTACGTACAGGCATAAGCAGCACCAAGAGCAACACATCTCCCAGGTAGAGTCATGGCTGGCCCTAGAAAGAGGACATTCAAGCCAGGTATATGTGGCCATTAGAGCACCATCCCGTCCCAAGCAGAGGAATCCAAGCACAAATGGGAGAAAGCACTGCATGCCCCTATTACGAACCTGGGTGGAAGTCTTGTCTAAAATTAACTCACGGGGCATATCCTGACACCTGTAGTCAATTAATACAGAACAAGATAATTCACTGCTGGTATAGGACTCCTGTAGTCCTCGCCAAGGCAAAGCTGGCTCAGTCTGACCTGTGTTGGAGGTGTCAGGAACTCTAGGTGACCTATTCCATATACTTTGGTCCTGCAGGTTGATCCAGCCCCTATGGCAAGCTACCTGTGAGATGGGGTCCAAAATACTTAGGATACTTGTGCCTCAGTCCCCTGAGTTGCTGTTATTAGGACTCGACCCTCGGCCCCTCACCTTCATCTCTCTCTGAGTTGAAACTACTTCTGACACTCAGTGTGCAGGTTAAAAGACTCCTACTGTGTAAATGGCAGTCCCAGATAATCCCCTCCCTGGGGCAGGTACTTACTTCTGTGGCTCAAGTTGCCAACTGGTCAGAATATCACATACTGTGACCAATACTCTCTTTAAATATACTACCCTCTGACTCCTTTCCTTCTGTTTTGAAACCTAGGGAGAATCAGCTGAATAGACGTAACCATGCTACTATAATGGTCTCCTCTCATGGTGCATTTAGGGGCAAGTGCTGGAGAGATTGTTACTGAGTTATAGGGGACCGTGCTCTACGGATGACATGGTATAATATCATTAAAGGATAGTATCTTCTCTGACAATGAAGACCTGTTTGCTTTGTGTGTGTGATCTCTTGTATTTTGTAGGCATAAAGTAGAGAACAGCGCCCTGGACCTCTCATAATTTCTGATGCTTTGTCAAATACTGCAGAAACTAGCAGGATGGGGCCAGATAAGATATGTTTATATGAGTTAGCCATAATGCAGTGCACTAACTGCTAATATTTTCAAAGTTAATCTCCAGCTGGATAGGTGTTGTACATCCAGGCACAGAGTATTATCCTACTGCTTACCTGGCTGGTATATTCAGTTCATTACTATTTGACCAGCATGTTCCATTCTCTGCTTCTACAGACATATGTAACAGTCTGTAAGACCTTTGCAATGTATCCAACTGTTTTAATGTTTGTATCGTCTTAATAGTCAAATCAATAAAACTTATTAACCACAAAATGTTTGGACTTTTCTATGGGTTCATCACTTAAACAGATAGGAGCATGGTCACTCTCTGTCCTCATCATAATATTCACATGGACAATTGATTTTACCAAATCAGGATCACTAAAATGTAATCAATTGTAATCTGGCCACAGGAAGAAAATAAGTATTATTTCCTACTACGACTCCTTGAATTCGCCTTTAATATTAGAGCTCGTTTTCTTTCACAAATTCAGTGAAATCATTACCCTGGGAGTTACTTCTTATATCTTGACTTTTCTGATAGTAGCTACTTCTGATGATATTCTATCAGGTATAAAATTTCTGTGTTTACTTTGAGCAATCATTGCGTTAAAATCTCCTCGATCAATAGATGATTTAATGAGAATTTTGCAGGAATCTCCTCCAACATTATCCGTAGTTGCTCCCACAGGTGCATATTATTATTTCTACCTGTTCTAGGGGATATAAACATTAATTGGGTGATAGGGATATTGTACCATACAATATTTTGGGCAATAAAATGCTGATCGATTTTTAAAGTGTCTAGGATAATAATTTATTTCTTTATTTTGATATACATTGCCAGTCCACCCTTGGTCTACCATACATTGTATCTTTACTAGCAGGAGAGTAAAAAGGTGATACTCATTTAAATTTAACTCTACACATGCTCAAGTTTCTTGAAGGAGCATTATATCCTTTCTGTTTATATAATCACCCAATCAGGGTCTACCAATTTGGGAAAAAGACCTGCAATATTCCAAGAAACAAAATTTGTACATGGATCTGAGTTTACAGTGTCCAAGAGAGATTCAATTATATTATCTACCACTACATTTTCCAGTCAGTCGCTATGAGTAGTCAGGGCATCAAATTTATTTGACACTGGCTACGTTATAATCATTCTGAAGGGTGACAATAGAGGTACTGGCAATATGTCCATAAGATATATTACAGTCATTACCCTCAGCTTCCATTCCATTAACAAAGTCCTTTTCTAAACTAAATAAGCCCACGAATCTAGAATATATGTATTCTCAATTTGTCATAAAGGCTACTATATTTTATTCTTAATTCTATTTTATCACAATTGGGGACATTGCCAAGTCTGAAACCTCAATAGCATCTAATGCATTCACAGAGATATGTAAACATTGTTCAAGTAAATTGAGTACAGTCCATTTAAGCCGCTTTGGATTTTCGTACCTGATTCTATTTAATCCAAACAAATATAAGATTTTACCATTTTAGAAAATCATTTAACTTTTCCTCAGAAGTATTTTTCAAAGGGTATGCAAGTATGTCATTATCAATTAGGTGAACACCAACCTGATCTAGTAGAGGGGCCTTTTTCAAGATATAATTTATAATGTTACTCGTTTGTATGAAGATATCTACCTGGGCAAACTCTGATGGATATTTGTGTCTAAGATGTTTTTATGTTTACTTCTTCTGCTGGGATTTTTAAGACATGTGTACAAAGGTTTAGAAAGACATTACATAGTTTCCAATTGTTTTCATTAGAATTCTGCTTAGGCCAAATATGCTTAAACATCTTAAGTTGTTATTTGTTGTTACATTCACTTGTTTCCTATTAACAAAGACTACTGAACACCCTCTTGATTTTAGGGATCTGTTATTAAGCCAAATTTGATTTGTAACCCTAATAGCAGAGTGGAAAACATAGGTACAATCCTGCCCATTTTCATCCTTGTCCTTCCATAAGTTTATAATGTCAGATTTCAGTAAATCAGCACCTGTAGACTGTCTTAGGAAATATACCAGTTCTTACAAAGTTACAGCCAATTAAGTCTTGACTAATCCTCTCAAGTCCATAGAAAGCCAATATTGCACATTCTGAAATATCATAGTACATCTTACCCAGTTATTCAATATCCTGCAAGTGTGTCTGTTCCAAAGCGGCACTAACACCTTTTCTTTTCTAGGTATAACATCATTGTAATTCTTGGTCCAATTTTGCCAATCATTTTAAAAGTATCCAATGCTAACTTAAAATCAGCCAGTTGAGGGTGGAGCAACTGCATGCAAGGCATACAATTACAGTTACTCCCTTTATTCAATTCATTGCCTTTAATCTGGTCACAATTCAGAAAGACCTTCTCCTTATTCATTGTTACATTAGGAACCTTAGATAAATTAGAAGACAGATCTTCTGAGTTAAAGTCGGTTATAATTGATAGCATGGGTATTTCAATCTTCTTTATATCTCCTAGCTTTTTCCTTCATTTTTCCTAAGTTTACTACATTTTTGTTTCTGTTATTATTCTTTTGTTTTTGTTTTCTTTAGAGAGTGCTGTAATTATCCTCAGGGATGAGAACTGAAGGAAATCAGGTCTTTCAGGAGAAGCAACGTTTTCATGGGAAGGATTTCACCCATGATTAAAGGGGTGAGTTAACTTCAGGTGATAATTTTGCCATTCTAACCAGAATATTGTCTAGACAAGCCCCATTTGATGCTAACATTCCTTTTAGTATTTCAATTTCTCCATGAGCTGCAACCAATTGGTCCATTAATACTAAATGTGCTGCATATGGTCTTTCATAACCATTTTTAAACCATCATCTAGTCCAAAAGGATATACAGAAACAGTATCCTTGATTTACCTTTTCACTCAGAAAACACCTTTCTGACATTAGACAAGGTATCCTGGAGATCCATGGTAATAGATTTCAATTATTGCACCAGATTAGTATTATTTGGATCAGGAGAAAACTCCAAACTATCCTCTGATGTCTCACAAAATAATTCTGTGGAGGTTTCACCTCCTAGCTCAGTGTACTGATTACTAATCCCTTATTCAAGTAGCTTGATTTACTTTGTTTATTACTACAGTTATTTTTGTTAACTCTTGCATTTTTGACAGTATCAAGAGAACCTTCAGAGCAAGATGTTAATTATGAGTTATCATTTTCCTTAGCAGGGTTTTAACTTCCAGAAAATGTTAGGGTCAGTGATAATCTGGAGTAATCATGCCATAGCTCAGTTACATCATTAACTGACATGGTTCTTCCGTGATGATCTAAATCGGTTTCAAGGGTACCAGAGTTGACAAGGAATGGGGTTGTTTGAGCTATTTAAGCCATTTAATCTACACAGATGGGCATCATCACTTATTAAATCATCTGCTTTTGGATCATTTACTTTCACAAAATGTTCATTAATTTTAGATTGTTTAAGACCAGTTTGTGTTGTAGTTTCTCGGACAGGTTTCTTAATCAAGCGTTTTTTTTCTTTATAGTTTGTCTAGATTTAGGTTTTCATTTTACTTTCATCTTATTTGAATTCAGTCTCACTTCCTGGGTTACCAAATTTATCTGCAAACAACTATCCAGATTTGTATCAGCAATAGTTTTTCTTCTGGTGTTAACCATCTTAATTCATGCACTAAAGATAATACTCCTTTGAATTAAATGTTGCTTAAAAAGATCTACATCCAATACATATAAAAAATAGCAAACACTATCATTCGTTGGCAGTAATTTAAAAGGACCCAGAATAACACACTCGGTTCTGCAGATAACCTGTGGTAAAATGACATACAGTGCTGTTATTTTTTCTTTGCTATAAGCACTTTTATGTCCAAATGGAAAGTTCCAAAGAAAGGTGCTGTAAAGAGATAATGTAATCCATTGATTCACACCTTCAAGGCAGGACCACAAACAAAGCCAGAACCATTACCAAACGTGCTGCATCATTCATCCATTCATTTTGGAAATCATTCAGACAACTACGCTGTCAATTGTTGTCCCATACTTATAAGCAGAAAGTTTCTAAGTCCATGCAGCACCTACATAAACCTTGTTACAATTTTTTTGTGATCCTGGCTCAGCACTTTAATCAGTTTGGCAGAAGTCACTAGCAATATGGAAAATAAAACACAGAATCACCACTTGATACATACACATTTACAGACATTTAAGCAGACTAATACATAAAAACTTTTTCTATTAGACAAACTCTACAAGCTACAAGCTACAAACTGTAGGCTAACGTTAACTGTTAACTAATTAGCTAGTTAGTTTGCTGACTGAATCAGGAGTTTGGCAAGCATGAGCTCAGAATGTAAAATCCATAGTGTTCATTTTTATGAGCTATGACAAGGAAAAACAACTAATAAACTAAAATGCTGCTGCTATCACAGTACTCACTGGTAGTTGAGAGGAAAGGTGAAATTAAAATCCCCTTTGATTTTACACCTCTGTATTTGATTGAAAATACTGAAGGAAGAATATTTTCAGAGAGGTACTCGGGTAAAATCTAAAAAATCAGGAGTTCCACAAGTTAAGAAGATGAGCTAATCCATATCTGGCCAGCCAACAGCACTGACTATGTAAAAACAATTGTGGTGAGGTCGCGTTATTCTCTCAGAGCTAACACTCCAGCTCTCAATAGCAGCCTGGAGCATTTTTATGAGCCAGTACACATGCCCCAGCAGGGATGTGTGATTGAATCCTACACACTTGCTGGATAAGCCGCTGGATATAGTCAAGCGTCTCGTGGGATAATTGCCATATAGCGAAAATTAAAAACTGAACTAAGACTGAGTAAAAATAACACACTCAAAAGTGAAATACAAAGATGAAATAATATTATATTCAAACTCACGCTCTCTCAAAATCTCCTAAAATAATCATCAATTGAATTCTATAAAACGAATAGATGTTACTTTCCTTATTTAATCCATTTACAATATCTCTAGACAAGTCTTTAATGTCTCATACTGAAGAAAACAGAATAGAACTCGAATGGAACTGGAAATATTTTTAGAACTCTGCAAGCTTTTCCTAATGGCAGGATCTCTATCCTTTCTGAAGAGCTTTCTTCCACACCGCAGTCCAGTTTCTTCCATCAAGGCAAACTGCCTTATGCCACCTTTAGGGCACCTTCCTCCTGCAGTAGGGAAGAGAGAGAAGATACGCCAGGAACCTCTGCTGGACAAAGGTGTGCAGTAAGATATACTAGTAAGGGATAAACAATTATGAAGGCAATGATGGCATACCTTTAAAAAAAAATGTTTTAGCGTTATCCCCTGCTCTCAGCCCTACTTCTCAGGGACAGAGAGCGTGAGTAGCACGTCCATCTCTCACCAGTTCCAAATGTCAACTGCAACCTTCCAACTGCATTGTTTTCTGTATTGTCTACAGCAATCAGCCTGCTTGGTTAGTGGAGCATCTAGAAGCCATCGGAGCCCAGGACAATAGGCAACATGGGTTCACAGTGGGAGGTCATTGAGACAAACCTGGTTGATCTCTTTGACTGGGTGACAAAAGAAGTAAATTAGGATGGGGCAGTGGACGGTGCTTACCTTGATGTAAGCAAAGCCTTTGACACCATCCCACATAGGAGGCTGATAAACTAGCTGAGTAGGCTGGGCATGGGGAAAGGGTAGTAATGGGTAAGAAACTGGGTAACAGACAGGAGGCAGAGAGTGGTGGTAAATGGGGTGCAGTCTGAGAAGAGGGGTGACCAGTGCGGTGACGAGGGATTGGTCCTGGGGTCAGTCCTGTTCAATGTCTTCATTAGTGACATTGCAGAAGGGCTAAAGGAAAGGTCTGCCTGTTTGCAAATGACACCAAGATCTGTAACACAGTGGTGTTCTGCAGCCACAGGGTGGAGAAAACTATGAGGGACCTGAGGAAGCTTGAGAAATGGTCTGAGGACTGGCAACTGAAGTTTAATTAAAAAGTGCAAATTATGCAACTTGGACACAAAAGCCCTGGGGAAAGGTACAGGATGGGGTGGGAGGAGTTGCTGACAGTCACAAAGCAGGAAAGGGACCTGGGGTTCTTATTTCAGATGACCTGAAAATGTCAAAGTGGCAAGGCAGCTGGGAGGGCCAGTAACATGCTGGGGTGCATAGGCAGTGATATCACCAGCATAAGGAGGGAGGTAGTGATGCCATTATATAAAACCATGGTCAGGCTTCACATGGAAAACTGTGTGCAGTTCTGGAGGTCACCTTTGTAAGGATATTAACAGGCTGGAGATGATCCAGAGAAGGGCGAATGAGATGGTACAGAGCTTGCAACACAAGTCTTATGAGGAGAAATTAAGGGATCTCAATATGTACTCACTGGAAGAGAGGAGGGAAAGAGGGATATGATAGAAACAATCAAGTACCTCAAGGGTATAAATATAACTACTGGAAGCAGGAGACAGCTGCTATAGGCACATGTGCCAGCTTCTGTGTCATATTGTTTTGTTCTTATAAATTGTAATCTACAGTATTTCAGTAACCACAATACTACACTGCCTTCTTTAGGCAATTTTATAGTGGTTGATGCCTGTGTCAGATGGCGAGACAGAGGGCTCACCAGATTGTATTGCATTTGAAAAACTTCATAGAGTGTTCTTTTACTGGTAAGCATTTTGGAAAGCTGGTGAAGGTCTCACAATTTTATTATGATTTTGTCTCCTTATGTCTGTCCTTTGGATCCCCATCCCACACCCAACAGTCATCAGTGGCCACAGCTGCAGCCTTCTTCTTGCCAAGATGGTGGGTGAGCAGCTGCCTTCACAGTCTGTGAAGTCTGGCGTCTTTCAGTGCCACTTATTGGACATCTTCCAACACAGGCGAGGGCTGCCAACCAAAAACTAACTCAGGATAAGCAAGTTTCAAAGTGGGAAGAAATGGAGTGAGCAAGAATGAAGTACTCATTCAGATGCGGCATTGATTTTAAGATCAGCATACTGGTGTGGACACTGCAAATAGAACTCCAGCTCTTTAAGCAGCCTTGTGAAGAGTAAAGGCTTCTCAAGCACTGGGGTTCTGTTTATTGTACTGTAAGTGGGCTGCATCTAATTCGTAATCTACTGTACCTTACATCTGGATGTATGGTAGGCCCACTTTAAATAAACACTGCACCTGAATTAACACAAGATGCCATAGAAACATAGAATTTGTCAGCAGAAAAGGACCACTCAGCCAACCTAGTCTGGCCAAGTGTTCTCTACCTACTTGTAACTGCAACCTGTATATATTACTGCATGTCTTATTCTGCCTGCATCCATCTGGACCTCTTTGTGAATGAGCTTGCTTAATGGATTTTCCTGCAATGAACTTGAACCTACTCACTTCCATAGCCCTATTGATCTCTACTGACCCCTCCTTCCCCTTTTTCTAATATACCCCTATGTTTATCCCATGCATGCTTCATGCCCCCTACCATTTTAGCTTCCACCACTTCTCCTGGCAGTCTGTTCAAGGTGTCTACCACCTTTTCAGTAAATAAATATTTCTTCACATCTATCCTGAATGCCCCCCCAAGCTTCATTGTATGTCCCTTGGTTTGGGTGCTCACCCTCATTTAAAGGAAACTCCACAACTGTACCCTCTTTAGCATGTGAGGTACTTTGTAGGTTTTGATCATGTCACCTCTCGCCTTCTCTCTTCCAGAGTGTACATGTTGAGATGATTCAGCCTTTCCTTGTAGGGATTTCTGTGAAAATTCTGAACCATTTTAGTTGCCATCCTCTGGAAAACCTCCACCTTATGTCCTTTCTGAAGTGTGGACTCTAAAACTGGACACAGTACTCCAGCTGGGGGCATACCAGGGAGTGATACAATGACAACAGAACATCCCTCCTCCTCCTACTTGAGATGCCACTCCTTATGTATCCCAGAATCCAATTTGCCCTGCCCATAGTCTTATCACATTGTACTGCCACCTTGAGGTCCTCTGATATAATAATCTAAAGGACCCTTTGATGTCTAGTGAGTATCAGTACCTCCCTATCCTATACTCAGCATCGGGATCCTATGCCCTAGGTACATGATTTTACACTTGTTGACATTGAACCCCAAGTAAGTGAGAAAATGGAATTGATTTGAATGAATTGCAGACTTTTAAGCAGCTTTTCAGGGAGTGTGTATGTGTATGTGTTTGTGTGTGTGGGGGCTCTGCTACTATAACTATTTGCTTTTGATAATGTGCAAACAGACTTACCCTGCTCCCCACTCCATGTGCTGTATCAGAGATAAAGAGCCCAAATATCATTGGGCACCAATGTCCCCTGTGGCACCACACTTGTCACTGCTCTGGGTGCCGAGCTGCCCCACCACCACCACTACTACCCTCTGCCCCTTATCTGTAACCAGTTTTCTATCCATTTAGTCAGACCACTTTCCACCCATACCCCTCCTTCTCCTCCTCCTCTCCTCCTTGGCCTGTTCCCTCCTCCCAGTAGTCTGCCACCTTTCTCCTCCTTATTCTTACTGGGTGGTGGTGCCCTCTGTATTACACTCAGATCACTGTGCCCACCCTTCCAGGGTTACTACACCTCCTCACCTATATCTAGGGCGGTGAGCTCATCAGGCTCCCCTGTCCGGACCTTTCTACCAACCTCAGTCCTTTGGCCACCCCCTACACTTGTTTAAACCCACCTTAATAGAGATATAATCCTCTAATTCTGCTTTTTACGTATTTTTCTCCAGGGGCTTCAGTCAGCTTTGTCATCCCGACCGACCCTCTAGACCTGCCCCGACATCAGGCCGACCTGTCTCCTCCACGGATTACCCACCATGGCGGGGTGGTGAGGAGCTTCCTGCTCGACCCACTGGAGTAGGATCTGGTGTAGGAGGCGCCATTTGGGGTGGGCAGCAGGGGTCAGAAACTCATGCTGCCTGACCATAGCCATTCCACTTTTCTCCCCTTTGTGGAGTGCGGGCATGCAATGGCAGCTTAGGCACAGCACCAATGTCTGCCACACTCTGCCCCTTTACTACACCACTGTAGTAGTGCCCGTGGATGTCACCAGGGCTGCTACAGAGCAGTGGGTCCCTGGATCCTGCCCAGGATAGAGAGCAGTCCTCCGGATGCTCAATCTTATCTCCCCTGCCACTCTCTGGCGGCCCGGACTTGCATCCGCCGGATCACTAGCGTGGCATGAGGTGTGGCGTCCACGCCTCAACCTCAGCGCCAGTGGCCCAAAAGCAATGCTGCCTTTAATACTTCCCTCCCTCCTACTCCAGTATACCCTGTCCCTGTGTACTGTACAAGTCACTGTTCCCCCAGACCCTACCCCAGTTAGTCACTAACCCATAATGTTTCATGTGGCATCAATCCTCAGCCACTCAAACTCCCTCAAGCCTACCCTTCCTCCCATGCTTGCACATGGTACCAGCAGTACCTCCAAGAATGCCACCAACTTCCCCACCCCATCACACTGCCTGCTCAAGTACTTAAACCTCCCCTCACTACTTCCACAGTGTCCCCGCCAAGTTGTTTGTGCCATATGCAACAGTAAATGAGGTTTTTATCTTCCCTTCACTGCACGCGAGCAGTGCCTGCTCTACTCTCCTGCAGTCAACCTGGGGACAGCTTCATCCCAAATATGACTGTGCCTTTCCCCTTTCAAACACATCTCACCCATTTCAGTATAGAATCCCCTCAGGACAAGTACCCCGTCCCTTACCCCCTTTCCTTCTAATGCCCCTTCCACCAGCCCAGTATTCATTCTTCCCCGCCTCACTCCCTGCCAAATGCACCTCTGTGATCTGCATCTGTACCCTGTACTTCCACTTCATCCCTTTTTTCTGCCTTATTCCTCTCATCCTCTTGAACCCCTTCCCAGCCTGACTACTTCCTACTGGGCTTCCCATGTTGACCTCCCCTCCCCCACTGATTTCCACCCTCTCCTATCCCCGCTTTTGTTGATTTAGAGCCCCCTTCCCTTCTCGACCGATAGTGATGCCCTCCCATCTTCCCCTTCCCATAGCCTTCTCTCCTCAAGTCACCTCCCTTCTTCCTTACTAGCCCCCTTCTACCCTTTCGTCCTCACTATCTCTTTCCCTACCTGTTGCCATCCCTCTCATGCCCGCTTGTCCTTCCCCTTCAGTATGTTCTTGCTCCCTCTCTCTGTCCCATAGCAGAGGTGCAAATTTATTCCTAGTCGATACCCTTCCTACATCTCCTCCCTCCTACTTGTTACCACCATCTGTGCCACCCTGGTCCCTCCCTACCCGCAGCCCTCTGCTCTCTCCTGGTACCCTCATGGTCTCTTCCTCCCCATCAGGAGACCCCTCACCTCGGACACCCCTCCCCTCTGTCTTTTCTGTTAGTGCCTCTGATGTTCTTGGCTCTCACATAGTTTCATGCCAGTTAGAAATCCTATTGCACTCAAGTATTACTCAGTTCAGTTAGAGAAATAAACAGAACAAATAAATATGTATTATTATTACAGTAATCCCTTTTGTACTGGGCTCCTGCCTGCATTGGTGCCTTTTTCTTCTGCACGGAAGAGCGAAAATACATTTTGGCCAGGATGGGAAAATGACAGCTGTACTGTTCATAGGAGGAATGAAAAATGCCAGTGTTGAAAATTTGGCATGAAAATATTACTAATTTGCAAAGTTACAAGGTGCGTGGAAACTGCAATGTATGCTCGTAACACAGTCATTTTATGGACTTTCATCACAACATTTTCAACATAGGCATTTTAGGACCTCTGCTCATGAACAGTGTCACTGTGGTTTTCTTAATGTGTCCTGAACACTTACTACAGCGACCCAGCTCTATTCTGTGCAGGCAGCAAAAACACATTTCTGCCAGGATGTGAAAATGACAGCTATATTGTTCATAAGGAGGTGTGGAAAATGCAAATATTGAAAATCTGGGTGAAAATATTGCAAATTACGAAGTACTAGCGTGCATAACAACTGTAGCGACGCAGCTCGTAAAGCAGTCATTTTTGGATTTTGTCCACCAAATTTGCAACATAGGCTTTTGAGAGCCCACTCATGAACACTGGCACTATCGTTTCATTATATCGGTCCCGAAGGTGATTCCGTGCAGTGACCACAAAATCACCTTTTGTGACCGAATAACAATGACAGTGGCTGAATTCATGAGGAGGGGTCCCAAAACCCCATGTTGAAAATTTGGTACCAACCACCTTCCCTTCTAATGCCCCTTCCACCATCCCAGTATTCGTTCTTCCCTGTCCCTCACCCCCCGCCAACTGCACCCTCTGTGACTTCTGTATCTGCACCCTTTACTTCTGTCTCACCCTTTTTCTGCCATATTCTCCAATCCCTTGAACCCCTTCCCAGTCTCCCTACTGGGCTTCCCATGTCAACCTCCCTCCCCTGCTGATTTACAACCCCTCTCCTACCCCGCTGTTGTTGATTTAGAGCCCCATTCTCTTCTACACTGATAGTGATTCCTCCCATCCTTCCCCCTTCCCGTAGCCTTCACTCCTCCAGTCACCACCCTCCTTCCTTACTAGTCCCTTCTACCCTTTTGTCCTCACTATTTCTTCCCCTACCTGTTGCCATCCATCTCATGCACGCTTGTCCTCCCTATTTCAGTATGTTCCTGCTCCCTCTCTGTCCCATAGCAGAGGTTTGATTCTATTCCTAGTTGATACCCCTCCTACATCTCTTCCCTTATCAGTTCCCCCCACTTGTTCCCTCTGTGCCATCCCTGGTCCCTCCCTACCCACAGCCATCTGCTCTCTCCTCTTGTACTCCTTGTGGTCTCTTCCTCCCCATTAGGAGCCCCCTCACCTTAGGCACCCCTGCCCTCTCCTGTCTTTTCTATTAGTACCTCTGATGTTCTCAGCTCTCATATAGTTTCACTTAGCCCAGTTAGAAATCTTTTGCACTCCAAGTATTACTCAGCTCAGTTAGAGAAATAAACAGAACAAATAAATATGTATTATTACAGCAATCATAACAGTATAGCTCAGTACTTAGCTCAGTTAGAGAAATAAACAGAACAATTAAATCTGAATTATTACAACAGTCCTAAAAGGATCCAATCATTGCTTTGTCTCTACTCCAGAGGCCCTGCTGTAATATTGGACCACAGAGGACCCTGGGCAGGAGGGTGGGCAACTCTAAAGTCCCAGCAGAGCTCCATTGAGCTCACCTACCCCCCTCTCACTCACTCATACTGTTTATCCTGGAGCTGCAGGCTGCCCTTTTGTACTGGGCTCCTGCCGCATTGGTACATTTTTCTGCCCACAAAGAACTCTACAGCAGTCCCAACACAGCTCTGTTGAGCTCTGTCACTCCCTCTCTCACTCACCTGTTTGTTTCTCCTGGCGCTGCAGGCAGCCTTTGTACTGGGTTCCAGCCTGCATTGGCACCTTTTTCTGCCCACAAAGAAATCTGCAGCAGTCCCGACAGAGGTCCGCTGAGCTTGGTCACTCCCTCTCTCACTTGCTCGTTCTGTTTCTTCCACCCGCTGCAGGCTGCCCTTTTGTACTGGGCCCCTGCCTGCATTGATGCCTTTTCTGCCCACAAAGAAATCTGCAGCAATCCCGACAGAGCTCCGTTGAGCTGCTCACCCCTCTCCCTCACTCGCTCGTTCTGTTTCTTCCAGCTGCAGGCTGCCCTCTGTACTGGGCTCCTGCCTGCATTGGCAATCTTTTCTGCCTACAAAGAAATCTGCAGCAGTCCTGACAGAGCTCAGTTGAGCACCGATCCTCCCCTCTCTCACTCACTCAATCTTAATCTGTCCAAATTCTGATTTCCCAAGCGGCATGTACTATTCTCTGGCAGAAGCACGAAAACACATTCTGGCCAGGATGTGAAAATGACAGCTGTATTGTTCATAAGGAGGTGTGAAAAATGCTAGTGTTGAAAACCTGGCGTGAAAATATTACTCATTTGCAAAGTTACAAGGGTGCGTGGAAACTGCACACAACTACGCTCAGAACACAGTCATTTTAAGGACTTTCATCACAAAATTTTCAACATAAGCATTTTAGGACCTCTGCTAATGAACAGTGTCACTGTGTTTTCTTAATGTGTCTCGAACATTGATATCCCATAGTGACCGCTATTCTATGCCAGAAGCGCGAAAACACATTTAGCCAGGATGTGAAAAATGACAGCTGTAACTGTTCATAAAAGGTGTGGAAAATGCCAATGTTGGAAATCTGGAGTAAAGATATTGCAAATTCACAAAGTTACGAGCGTGCATGCGTAGCAACTCGCGCGCTCTTAAAACAATATATTTTTTGGATTTTGTCCACCAAATTTGCAACATAGGCTTTTTGAGAGCCCACCTCATGAACACTGGCACTGTCATTTCATTAATCAGGTCGAAAGGTGATTCCACACAGTGAACATTGGCACTGTCATTTCATTAATCAGGTCCGAAAGGTGATTCCACACAGTGACATCGAAATAACTTTTGGGACCAAATAACACCATGACAGTGGCTGAATTCATGAGGAGGGGTCCCAATAACCTCATGTTGAAAATCTGGTGCCAAAATTCACAAAATGCCTGAGATATGCTCCAAAGTTGGAGAAAACCCTGTTTATGCCATTTTACAGCTTACGGCGTTTCTTCAGTTTGCGGTCGGCTTTGAAGAGTCTTAGCGTGTTCCTGGTCACGAAGATCGCCATGGTGGGCTCGGAGGTAAAGTATGGCGTGAAGGGGTGTGGGAGGCAGGGTGCACAGAGGATTGGTGCGTTGGGGGCAGGGCCATGAGTCAACGAGGCATTTTCTTGTTTACAGGGTTTTAAAAAAGAAAAACATTGCGGACATTTTTTCTTTTTACAGGACATTTGACATGCTGGGGTGGGCTCCCAGCATGCTACCTAGTGGTTTTGGGGGTCTGTAGCCGGTGGGGATTGGGCACCCACCTCGGTACATAATTCATTGTGGGAGGGGACATTATGCCGATGGGAAGTGGGCTCTTCCATTGGCAAATAGAACTGGGGGGCTGAAGCTGATGGAGATTGGGCCCCTGTTGGCAATGAAAGACTGTTGGGGGTGCATGATGCTGAGAGAGATTGGGCACCTCGGCACACAATAAATGGGGGATTGGTGACAGTATGCTGATGGAGGCTGGGCTCCCCGTTGGCAAACTGGGTTGGGGCATGCAGTGGCCCTTCAACTGACGGGTCGCCCCTCATTGCAATGGAATGGCTGACACTGCAATGACGAGGCGGCCCCTGATTGCAGTGGCTAAAATGTTTCAAGGTGGTGGCATGCTGGCTGAACTAGTGTCAGCAGCAGCATGCCACCCCCATTGGGGAATACTGGGCCAAGCCTCAAAAGCAGTGGGGCATTGGCCACAACAGTGCCGCACCTCCACAACCTGCTTCTGGAGCAAGCTGCTGTAACATGTTTCTTGCGCATGTGTGCAATCAACATAAAAACAATTTATACTCCCCCCCTCCGAGTTCGTCTTCTTTCACTTGGCAGCAGCCTGTAATGGAGAGAGAACTTCAACTATGGCACCTTTTATAGCACCAGATTCAGCAGCCTGTTGGCATTACCAGAGTCACGTGATCCTCTGCTCCTCTTTTGTTCTCTTCCTCCCTCTGTTAGCTTCCTTCCTCCTGCCTTAGTCCCCAAACTTTGTCCCACACAGAAAATCCATGGTTTTACATTGCTTCCCCAGAGTCACAGATGCAGCAATAGATAAAAAAAATGTATACTCCCCGAGTTGCTCTCTTCTCTGTTTGGTGGCAGCCTGTAATGGAGAAGAACTGCAACTATAGCACCTTATAGCACTAGACTCCAGCGGACCATTTGGTCTTCCTGGAGTCACCTAGTCCTCCACTCCTTCTTTGTTCTCTCCCTCCCTCCCTGTGTCAGCATCCTCTCTCCTCCCTTAGTCCCAAAACTTTGTCCCACACAAAATCAATGGTTTTACATTACTTTGGGGGTCATGTGGTGGCTCCCAAGGTTCCTTTTTATTGCTTTTATCCTTTTCATAAAAGAGCTTAAAGTAGGGGAGTGTCTCACAGTCAAATGGTCTGAACAGAGTCAAAGAAAATTGTGGATCTCTACCCTTATTAATTTCAAACAATAAACTAAAACTTCTTTCTTTGTATTTTTAGTTTCTTTATTGTACTGTATACATCTTTTTCTTTATTTTCAATTTTAACTTCTTCAGCGCTCTTATTTAACATAATATTACGTTTCAGGACAAACCTGTCCCTTCTTCAGATATTCATAGAGCTGCAATAAAATTAATAAAGTATTTTATTTGTCTTATATGTCATGTTCTTTATATTTAACAATCAAAATAATAATTGGATTTATTCACATTTGCCATAGGAACTAACCTACTTTTTGCTCTCTATTTAAAAAAAAAACACAATTTCATGGCTTCTTAACCTTGCATTGTGAAGTGCTCTAGAAAAGCAGCAAAAGGTTGTATTTTAGTATGGGCTTAAATCTTCACAACTCTTGAAGAGTTCTAAAATGGCACAGTGTCATGCATAAATCAAATTCATCTGTTGCCAGCAGCAATTTCACTCTTTTTATGTGTAATAATGTTTATAATACCTGTATGTAGCTTTTAAAGCTTTTATTTCTTTCCTTCTCATTTTTCATTCAACCTGTACTAGCCAATTACCGCCAATTGCCCTAATACTATCCTCAGTAACATGCTAGAGAAACTTATTCATCGCCAGGATCTTCAAGCACCCATCGAACTTTAATATTCAGTTTCCTGCTCAATATGGTTTCAGGGCTGGACATAGTACCACCACTGCCCTCACACTTCTCACTAGTGATCTCAAATTGAATATGGACAAAGGCTCCTCACTGGTGCAATTTATATCGACCTCACCAAGGTGTTTGACTGGGTTAATTATCCTTTGCTCCTGAACAAACTCTACTTACTAGGAGCCTCTGAACCTACCCTGTCCTGGTTTAGCAGTTACCTCACCAACCGATCCCAACCACCTCCTTTGGAAAAGTTCTTTCACCTCCTGCCCATCACCTGTGGTGTCCCCAAGGTTCTATTCTAGGACCTTTACTCTTCTCCATCTTTACTAACGATACCCTCTCCACTCTTCCATACTGTCACTCCATCATGTATGCTGATGACTTGGTGCTCTACTCGCCTCCTGGTCTGTCCTTGAAATTAACACTCACCTCTCTTTCTCGTTCCAACTGATCCAAAACTGGCTGTCCTCCAATGCTGTCATTCTCGATTTCCTGAAGACTCAGGCCATGCTCTTGGATCTGCCAGGAAAGTTCATACTAAGTCTACTAAGCTTCATGTGTTCAGCAGTGATGGGATGGCAGTCAAGACAACTGATACCTTCAGATACCTTGGTGTGTCCCTAGAGTCTGTGCTTGAATTTTCTGCACATATAAATGAGGTATGTAGATCTGAGAGTGCCAAGTTAGGTGCAGCCAACCGCATGCGACACTCCCTTACTCCTTCTACCAGAACCTCTGTGGCACGTGGTGTACTGCTTCCTAGAGCTACTTTATGCTCTCCCCACTCTATCTCATGCAAATGCGGGTATCCTCCATAAGTAGGACACCTCCTATAACAACATCTGTAGATTTGCCCTCTCGGTCCCTCGCCTTACTCACCACTGTCTCCTATGCCCCTCATTGCATTGGTTGTCCCTAAATCACAGCGTTCCTTCTCTCTGGGTTGTTTTGGCTCAGTGAGTAGAGTACCCTTGACCGCGTTATTGCAGCCATGCTCTCCCCATGATCCACTCCCGAACTCTGAGGTCCAAAAATCTGTCTCTGCTCTCCGTCCCTCGCTGCTCAACAAAAATGGGAGCTTGCTTACTCCATTTGCCCCTAAATTCTGGAACTCCCTACCTGCCTACCTAAAGGGCTCCTCATCTCACTCAGCTTTTAAATCTGCACTTTTCCCCACCTTCATGCACTTGATTCCTGTGTCTGTACCTAATTCCTCTCTGTCACCCTGTGTCCTGCTTATTGGTTTCTCTTACTCTACTGTGTTTGCTCTCTTGACTGTCTATAAACCCTAGTCTTGCTGCTACAGTTCTACACCCTTAACTGGGTCAACAATTGTTATCCCTGATTATGTTCTATCTCAGTGATCTCCATTGTTTTTGTGAACTGTATGTACTTACCCATTTGTTAATTGTACTCTCCCGGGTCATGCTTGAACATAGGCAGGATTGTTGCCTAAGCACTTACCCAGTTACCAAAAGCTAATAAATAAATTAATTAATGGCCCCATTTTATTCGGTTCAGGATCTTTTCCATTTTAAATAAAATTACTCTCAATAATCTCTAAGGAACTTTTTACTAAATTATTTTACTTACATAATGTAACTCCTGCTCATTTTCAAGAGCGCTTCCTGACACTTCAACTCAGTGTTTCAAAATATTCTTGTGCCATTAACCCTGTTTTTGAAATCTCATTCCTTCTTCTTGAAGGGATGGAAGAACAGGACCACAGGGTGATCATGCTTGTGTCGTGACTATGTCACCAAAGTGCGATCGCCCTGGGTGGCCCCATCAGTATGGAAACTCTCACTCGCTCAAGCATGAGCACCAGTGTGAATACTGACTCCATTCCCAGAATATTTTGAAAGGATCTACGACCATTCATCAACAAAATTTCATTAAACGACCGGACAGCGAAACCATCATATCGACTGCTTTTGCGGCGGCATACAGGAGAGTGCAGCCCCCATAAAGCAGTAAAAATATGTCCTGGTGCCGTTGTGCTGGTGCACCGGGGTTGTCGAGTGCTGATAATGTGTTTGCCACTCTGACTGAGCCGATAATGGTGATTGCCTTTAGACCCACCCAAACTTTGGCCCACGCACAAAATCAGCAGTTTTACATAGCTCCCCACAGTCACAGATGCAGCAATAGATAAAAAATGTATACCCCCACCGGAGCTTCTCTACTCTCTGTTCAGCAGTAGCCTGTAATGGAGAGAGAACATTTGTGTTCCCAGCATGTGACTGGAACTGCAAAGGAGTGGGACACATCTAAGACTGGCATTTAAAGGCATCGGTCGGCATCAGCGAAGGAAGCAGAGAAGCGGGACTCTGGCAGTCACCTAAGGTAAGACACATGTTTACTACTGGTTAGCATTCAATGCTGGGAAGGGTAGAAGATCAAAGGTACAGTGGAAGGTCAAAAGTAGGCCAAATCTAGTAATAGAAGCAACACCCTATCTAGGGTAGGAATATAAAGGAATTTGGACAGGATATGGGAGAACACTGATGGCCACCTATCTAGGGTCGGTTAGCACTGGGTTAATGGAAAAGTGAAAGTGCTACTACTACAATTGGAACAGGGGACAATAAAGGAGGAAAACTCTTCAGACAAAAGGGAACTACTCGTTGAGAGGGTAGAAGGAAAATACCCTATCTAGGTAAAGATGCAAAGGTTCCCAAATGAAAAAGGGAAAACTAGAAACACCCTAGGACAAGGCCATACCAGGCTATACTATGTTCAGTAAGGACAGGGTAGTAAGGAAAGGAGGAGGGTGTGGTGTTTTGTGTTAGGGAAAACATAAAAGTGACAGAGATACAGGGAATACAGGGGACGAGAGGTACTGTGGGTCACCCTGCAGACAGGAATGGAGTCAGTATTTACACTCGAGTGATCTACAGACATCAGGCACGGGAAGGAATTAGATAAGGTACTTGTACACCCACTGGCAAGGATGCAAACTAAAAGAGAGAGAATAGTCCAGGAGGTAATGAAAAGAGACAAAACATGTTTTAAGTATGTATGTCAAAAGAGGAAGGCCAAAGTGGGACTATAAGGTTAGAAAAGGAAAGGGAAAGGGAAGGGAAGACTTTGCAGAGGGGAACCAGGAAAATGCAGACATCCTGTACAAATTGTTTTGTTCAGTGTTCAAGGGAAGAGAGAAAGTGAGGAGCAAAAAAAGTAACAATAACTTTGGAGGAGGTGGACACTAGTCCTTTTTGGAGGAGAGAATCCTGAAGGACTCGCTAATCTGAAAGTGGACTAAGTAAGGAGGCCAGATGGGGTGCTTACAAGAGAATTGAGAGCTCAGGGAGGTACTGGCTGCACCTCTGACAGTCCCAATAGCTTATTTTATTTTTTATTTTTTATTGAAATCTAGGATTACAAATACCTTTGAGCAGGAACTGCTCGTTTACAAAGGTTCCACGTCAAAGGAATGGGGGTATACATACATACAAAGGTCAACATAATAATACATATTTACACAATAAAACGAAGTAAGAGACTGAGGCTTAGGAAATTCCAATAATTAAAATGTGCCAAATGTTAGGTAGCATGACATACCGCCAAGGCAATCTTAGAAATAAGCACTGCAGGTGAGAGTGAAGGGGGTATGCAGGCAGGAAGGCCATTGTCGGAGGGTAGAGGTGAGGGTAAGAGCTCTAAAGGGAGGGAGGGAGGGAGGGATAAAAGTCATGAAATGCCTGGGGAGGAAGGGAGAGGGGGCAAGGGGTAGGCAGGTAGGAGGGGCAAGGCGGGAGAGGTAGCTGTCAAGACTGAAGTGGAGGGCAGTGAGCGGTGGGCCCCGATTAGGTGAGGCAGTCACAACGACGAGTTGAAATGAGATGAAGTTGGAGTTGTCTCTTAAAGGGCCAAGAGCAGCAGCAGTAAGAGTTTTTGTTGAGAGTATTGTACCACTGTGGTGCTCTGTGGGCAAAGGCCCTCTGGCCCATGGGTAGTCCAGCTTACTGGAAATTAGAGTGGAGGACTGCAGAAGGGCAGATGTAGACCCACTTCACAAAACTAGTAGGAAGGAGGAGGTTGTGCAATTATAGGCCAGTTAACCTGACATTGGTAGCGGGAAAATTAATGGAATCACTGCTGAAGGAAAGGACTGTAGAATATCTTGAATCCAAAAATTACAAGACCTGAGGCAGCAAGGATTCATTGGGCGACGGGTCACGTCAAATGAATCTGACAGATTTTTTGACTGGGTGACAAAGGAATTAGATCAGGGTGGAGCAGTGGACATGTCTTCCTAGATTTCAGTAAAGCTTTCAACGCCTGTCCATGTAGGAAACTAGTAAGCAATCTGGGTAGCTTAGGAGTGGGTCCAAAGGTGGTAAGCTGGGCAAGAAATTGGTTGGGGACAGGCAACAGAGGGACTTTATGCTGTAACCTAAATTTGTTCTGTCTGTCCTCAATGTGACGAGGTACTTTTGGAAATCAGCCTCTGGCTCAAAGGTTGTAAACCGATTTACTAATAAATAAATAGGTCCTCTTTAATGTCCTTACAAGTGACATTGAAGAGGAGCTGGAAGGGAAGGTCTGCGCTATATGGATGACACCAAAATCTGCAATAGGGTGGGCACTCGGGGTTGGAAAGGATGAGCAGAGACCTGAGAAAACTCAAAGAGCAGTCAAGGGTATGGGAGCCGGGTTTCAATGTGAAAAAGTGCAGAATAATGCAGTTGGAGTAGAGAAACCTAGGGAAGACTACAAAATTGGTGGAATGTATTGATGACTACCTAGCAGGAAAGAGACCTGGGAGTAATCATATCTGATGACCTAAAGGTGGTCAGGGAGTGCGATGAGGCAATCTGGAGGGTTAGTGGGATGCTGGGGTATATTGGGAGGGGCCTCAACAGCAGAAAGAATTAGGTGGTGTTGCTTCTGTATAGGTCACTGGTAAGACCCACCTAGAGAACTGTATCCAATCCTGAGAGCACATCTCCAGAAGGACATAGAGTGGAGGCGGTTCAGAGCAGAGTAACTAAATGGTGAAGAATCTGCATCAAAAGCCCTAAAGGGCTGGTCCAGTGGCGCTGAGGGCTGAGGCGCTGGACACCTTACGTATCATGCTGGCGACTTGGGTTGGGGAACGAGCATGGGCTGCTGGGGGTGGCCGGGAGGAGAACAATAAAGCACCCAGTGGCTACTCTCCTACTCTGGGGGGTTAGCTGCATGCTCCCGCTGCAATACCATCATCTGGAGGAGCCAGGGTGGAAGGTGCGGTAGGTGGAGAAGCAGTAAGGTATTGGGCAGATGTCGCCAGACAGCAGAGCAGGAGGCACGTCTCAGCATGCCTCCTAGCTCATTGGCCCTCATTGCACGCCAGTGTCTGGGAAGAACAAGGAAAACACCTCGGTCTCTACTAGGTGACAATACCTGTCTGGGGGTCTCCAGCCTCGTCGGATAGACTCCACTGTTCCGATTCCACAACATAGTATGTTGGTTTGGGGAGGTAAGCACAGGGGTCCTTCCTCACCCCTACCTGGGGGTATACTGGGAGTAACTAGTGTAGAACCATGTGCTCTAGGGGCAGATCATGAGGAGAAGTGGAGCCTGCAGAAGAAGATGTCTGAGAGAGAGACAGAGAGAGTGGAGAGAGGAGAGGAGAGAGGAGGCAAGTAGGGTGCAGAAATACAAGGTTAAAAAAAAAGTCCTAAAAGGAAAAATAAAGGATCTCTATGTGTACACGCTGGAAGAGAGGAGGAGAGGGACGATATGACAGAACCTTTACAGACCTCACAGGGTAAATTAGGTAGAGAAGGAGTAATTTTCAGAAAAGAAAAGTGTTGAAAAACTAGGGGACATAATATGAAGCTGAAGGGGTAGATTCAGAAGAGATGTAAGGCAGTATTTCTTCACAGAAGGAGTGGTGGATTCCTGCAACAGCCTACCAGTGGAGGTGGTGGGGCAAAAACTGGTGGTGGTGGTGTTGAAGAATGCATGGGATAGTCACAAGGAACTGTAGTAACCCTCCCCAATCAAGGTAGCACTAATTTTCTCCTCAATGAACCATCCTAATGCTCTCAAAGTATGTCACCCAAGGAATCCATAATGCTGTCTCACTTACATGGGACAAATGTTCGAATGCTATGAACTACAACTTACCAATATGATATATAATACCTAATAACTACTGCTATGTGTAAACAGCTGAATACTGTATGCCCATAACTTCCTGTATTATGTAACTGCACAAAGTTCATAATGTCTGTACTTTTATTCCGGTCGCCCCTGAAAAGGGACCTTCGGGCCCAGTGGGCCTACCTGGTCATCAAAATTCAATAAATAAAATAAATAATAGTAGAAACAAAGAGGTAAGGAGAAAGAGCTGTTGATTAAGAGAGGTCTGTGGTACTACTGTAGGTAAGGAAAAATGGGTAGACTAGGTGGGCCAAGTGGTCCTTATCTGCAGTCAAAGTCTATGTTTTCATGGAAGCATTCACTACTTTACCACATCATCCGTGGTCAAGAATGAGACAGTGAATAGGGTTCCTACCTACAGTTGTAGTCACGAAAAGTGACAAGTAACACTGTATTATCAGAGAGAGAGTGTAGGTCTAATTCTGACATCAAGAATAGATATCCAGTGGTACTAAAAGATATGAGGCAGGCTCTGGCAATCCCCTTAGCAGACATATTTAATGTATCACTGACTAGGAGGGGTTCAAGAAGACTTGAGGGTAGTCAATGTGGTCCTCATGCCAATATATGGGATTATAGGCTGTGAGCCTGAGCTCAATAGTGGTAAACCCCCGGAGTGAATCATAAAGCAAAGAACAGGCAAGAATTTAACACGTAGCAGTAGCTCTTTGAAAGAATCTCCTCCATTCAGCCACACCTTTGGAACTATAAGCCATCAGCATTAGGACCACACCAGAAACTTACTAGGAGAGTCATGTGATGGCAGCTTGAAGAACAGCAGCAGTCTTCCACAGCTCTGCCTCTGCTATCAAATCCAGCCTTTTGTTCAGTCTCCATGTCAAATAGCGACTTATAAACCACATCAACTGACTTCAGAACGCCTCTGGATTCTGATAATATGAAAAAATATGGAGGTTTACATGAAAAAGCGCCTCCAGGCATTCCCTCTGCCAACTCCGGAGAAAGACAAGGCTGCTAAGTGCCCCAAGCACCTAACCTGCAGGCTCACCTAAACCTCCCACTACAGCGGCTGCTCTTCGGAAGAAAGATTTTTGGAGATTATGCAGCCACTACAGGAGAAAATAGCTGACATTTCCGAGGACTTACAGCAAATCAAAACATCAGTGCAGTCCCTGACTATTTGTGTGGGTGACTCAGAAGCTAAACTAATCTCCCTAGAAAAAAGTAAGATAAAAATGAATAAGTAACAACACAAATTGGCTGATGGTTCAAGAAGCTCGAGGAGAAACTTAAAAACTTAGAGGGTAGAAGTAGGAGGATAGGAGGAATAATCTCCTGGTTATCGGAATCCCTGAAAAGAAGAAGAAGAAATGCTCCATTTTATTTCTTCAGATATTATGTGAGAAGATTGCAGGACCATCCCCGAATGGCACCACATACATTATTGAATGAGAGCACCAGGCCCTTCGCTCCCTCACCTCCTGGCTCCCCACCTTGGCCTCTCATCTTTAAGTTGTTAAATTTTCTGGACAAACAACACATACTTGCCAAAGTCAGAGAATTGCAAGATGTCTTATGGGAAGGATGCAGAATCTGAATTACCCAAGATCTTCCTCATTCGGTCAGGGTGAAGAGGCAGGAAATGCACCTGATCGTTTCAAAGCTAATTGCTGCTGGCACACCATTCTGTATCGTTACCTGGTGGTGCTTTAGATAAAATCTGCCAATCAATGGATCTCCTTGTTCGCATGAACAAGCTATACAAGAACTTAGAAGCCAAATGCCAGACCTCTTTAAGTGAGGAGAACCTTCGGGTTAGATGATTACCTCGTTTCTTATGGGATCTGACTATGTGGTAATTTGAGGAACTCTTGTTACTTATCTTGAGGTGGCAACTTGCTGATTGAGGGGTTGGATCTGGTCTCTGTCGGCAACTGCATCATTTATTTGCATTTGGGACCCTCTGAAATGTATTGCTATGGCAATTTGAACTTCACATTGGAGCCTATGCTGGGGTTTTCATGATGGGGGCCTGCCACGGTGCTCGAGTTGGTGTCTACCCTATCATGCAGTGTCGCCTTCTGCTTTACTTTTAAATACCTCTGGACTACCATGCTAGAACGTTTATTAGATAGTCAGCAGATTTACTGCTTGAAAGAGACTGGTTAAAGGCAATAGATCTTCAGAGAGTGTCTGATCAAGATGGAAGGCAATGCCTCACTTTAAGTTTCACCTCCCATTGATTTTAGTTGGATGCTAGATTTTGGCTGCGACCTACGCCATGGTCCCTTGAACCTTTAATGCTCCTGGGACATTTTCTTGTTTAAAATAATGTGACTACTCCCAAGAAAGATTGGGAACAGCCTTTTCTTTGTTTCTGGGGACAGCTTCCTTCGTGCTTTCTTCTTGCTGGCACCTTTTGACTTTTGCATGACAACAAACAGAGGATTATGCTTTTCCTTTTGACACTCTTCTAAAATCATTTTACTCATGGCAGTGTATTATTAGGTTTACATTTCCTAGATGTTAGACTCACAATTTGTATAGCAGGGGAAGAGTGGGAGTGGGAGTGGTGGTGGTGGGGCTTCTTCTGGTGTGACTCAAGTCTGTGCAAAGACATCATGCACCAGGGCATATTTAGTGGTGCAGTTAATTTGAACTGGGGTTAGGATTTGGAGACCGGCAGGGTATTTTGTTAAGGTTTTACTGATTAAGGAGGATACAGGGAATAAATTTTATTGAAAGTAAGTTTCCTTTTAATTTTGACAAAATGGGTTGTGGAATGGGATTCAAGTGTGTCATAACAATTTGTCCTTGAAGAACATAACTTGATCAACAGATCAGAACTTCTTATGTCCTATTATAAACTTGATAAGCCAGGTATTTAGTGATTTCCCCAATTAATGATTGAGTGGTCCCTAAAATGTTATAAGCTGGAATGTAAAAGCACCCAAGACAGATGCAAGAGACAAGTCATTCTCTGGCACCTTTATCATTTAAAAGTAGGGACTGCATGTCTCCAAGAGTCACATCTCCGGCGTGAAGATGTGACTCTGTTGCGCCTGGACCTGGGTGGGACAGGCATTCGACAGGGAAATCTACAAACAGTGGGGGCATAGCAATACTATTCAGGAAAAAAATCCCCTTCAAAATGGAACAGGAAATCTGGGACCCTAATGGCTGGTACATTATCCTCCATGGTCTCTTGGGCGCAATAAATTATATTGGGCTGTATATATGGTCCAAACAATGATTCTCCTCATTTTTTACTCATTTGATAAGTCTTGTTGTCACCAACCCCCACACTCTCACTGTCTTAGGTGGAGACTGGAATGTAGCCCCATATCCACACTTAGATAGGTCTGACTCCCGGAAACAAGGTTTATCTCCTTCACAAAGGGCCTTGCATGATTTAATGAGGAGTGCTGACCTCATAGATGTATAGAGAGTGCTAAACCCTGAGGAACACCAATACACATTCTTTTCATCTCCACACAAGTCATTCTTTAGAACTGATTCATTGTTATTGAGCTCTTTCACCCTCCCGGCATCATAAGCATAGACATACACGCAAGGGTCATATCTGACCACTTGCCTATATCCCTCACATATCTCCTCGGACCCAGAATTAAAAGGGACGCCTCTGGTTGTTAAATACACAAATGCTCCAAAAACCAGGCTGTTTACAGTAGATTAAAGACTATGTTGCCAGTTTCCTAGTGACTAACAGGGGCTCTGTAACCAGAATAGATATGGTCTGGACAGCCATGAAATGTTCCCTTAGAGAGGAATGCCTCCAATTGTCTTCTACTAAATCCTGTCAGTTTAAACGACAAGATAGCTTGCTTTGTGCCATCCATCAACTGGAGCACTCTCAGCCGTCAATCCCCAGAGGCTGACTGGGCTATATTACATAGGTTTCAAGCCCAGTATTCCTTTGATGTTCCAAAAGCAGAACTCTCACTGAAACGTGCAAACATTAAATATCTTGACAGGGAGAAAGCAAGTAAATTATTAGCAATTCGGCTCAGACAAGCCAAAACCTCTCGATCTGTATCAAATATTAGGCCTGACAAAGACAGTCTGGTAGTCACGCCCCCAGAGATTTGCAGCTGTCTTAAGATCCTACTATAAGGAACTCTATTCTGAAGCCAGATCTGAACAACCCACCGATACTGAAATCACTGAGTATCTCAACTCAATTGATCTTCCCAAACTCTCCTTCCTTCTGGCGGGCCACTTGGCAATCCTATCAGTATTCAGGAAGTAAGAGCGCGGTTGAGCAGCTGCTAGTGAATAAAATCCCTGGACCCGATGGCCTATCTAACAACCTATGCAAGGCATGCCTCTCAAGAACTTGGCCCTCTCTTAACTGAGGTTTACAACCTCTGGTACGCCAAGGACTTTCGGAATTGAGCTTCCTTAATGCCCTAATCACTCTTATCCCTAAACAGGGTAAAGACCCTTTCACCGTGAAAGTTACCAGCCTATATCATTGATTAACACCAATGTAAAAATTCTTGCCAAAATACTGGCCAATAGGCTGGGACCTCTCCTGACTACCCTCATCAGCAGAGAGCAAATTGGTTTCATGGTGGGCAGATTATCAATGGACCATATCGTAAATTATTGCACTTGTATCGGAATCCAGGGACTCACCCTGCCCACAGTTCTTGTGTCCCTGGATGCCAAGAAAGCATTTGACAGGGTCTCCTAGGACTTTCTTTTTGCTACTATGGCCCATTTTGGTCTCCCTCTGATCTCTTAACTGGGTGAAACTGCTATATTCTTCCCTTTCCACCCAAATTTGGTGTAATGGAATACTTTCAGATCCTTTTCCGCCCAACGGGAACCCGACAAGGGTGCACCTTATCCCCACCTGTTCAACATCTTCCTGGAGTCTCTGATTAGGAAACTAGTAACTTCTCCGTGGCTCCAGGGATTAAAATAGAAGACCTACGTTATACCCTCTCTGCATATGCAAATGATCTCCTCTTACACCTTGAGGAACTCCAGAAGGGTATCTCTTCTCTCCTGGATGAAGTCAATAGCTTCTCTGCAGTATCCCATTATAAACTCAACCTCTCTAAAACTAAAGTCTTCTGTTTAAATAACAGAACTCCCCGGACGGTGATTGCCCACTCTGCCTCTCGTGGAACCCAATCTCTCACCTACTTTGGAATCAAAATCACCAGAGACATACCCACTATACTTAAAGCTAATCTTTCAGACCTTTGAGCACTTTTAAAACTGACTTCAACAGATGGAGCTGGTCTTTCTCTCTCACCGTGAGGGAGAATAAACACTGTCAAAATGAATGTCTTACCTGTTTACTGTATCCTCTGGGAATGTTTGTTTTTTCTCCTTAAAAAGTGGTTCTCTAAACTTCAAACCATGCTCACTGCATTCATATGGAAAGGTAAGGAGACAGGCAGTCCTATGCCAAGCTCACAGCACCAAAACTGCAGGCCGGTCTTTAGGTTCCCTCCTTTTCACATATTACTGTGCTCAACATCTCATGACTGGCACACTGGGCAAAGAGGCACATGCTGACAGGCTGCAGACCACGCTTCCCTTTGGTTAGACATTGAGAGGTTCTTAACTGCTCAATACCACTGTATCATCCCTGCCTTGGTATACACGACCCCAGTGCACTTCCCAAAACACTGGAATACCCCAATAGGATGGTCTGTCAAAACTCTACATCAGCTGCAAAACATAACTCCCACAACTGGCATTCCTCATTGGATCAACCAATACTAGGTAATCCTCATTTTAAAATTGGCCATAAGCCCATTTTACCACATTCTGGCCCCTCTTACTCAATAAGAAAGTCTCAGACCTATTAGCTGATGATGCAATGGTTTCCTTCCCCATATTCCAACTCTGGTTTACCACGCCTGCTGAATCCTCCTTCAAATACAGGCAACTCAAGGAAGCCATTGCAGCTCATCTGGGATGTGGCTTGGAGCAGCCATCGCCGACTGATAGCCTATCCATGATCCTATAGTTGGCTAAGGCACCCCATGGGGTTTCTAAATTTTCTAAGAAAGTGCAATCACTTGATCTCAACTTGCCTCAAGAGATATGTTATTATTGGTCTCAGGTATTATCCGTTTGTAGTGAAGTAAGCTTCTGGAGGAAAGTATGGCAAAATATATATCAATTTATTAAGCAAGATAGATTGCACCTAATTCAATTTAATATCTGCATAATCTATACTTCACCCCAGTTAAACTTTATAAATTGGGTCATGTACCCTCTCCTGACTGCTCATGCTGTGGCAACCTCCTGGAACTTTATACCACATGTTGTGGACCTACAAACATATGAACATATGAAATTTGCCAGCAGATAAAGGCCTAGAGGTCTATCATGTCTGCTTGAATGCATCTAGCACCCTTATTCCTGCAGCTGCCCTCCTTCCACCCTTCCCTTCATTGATCCTCCCCTTGTCCTGTTCCATCCCCTTTGAAGCAGTCCACTGTTATACTGGATATCACTTCTGCAGGTAATGCATTCCACCCAGCCACCACCCTCTCTGTAAAAAGTGTCTCCTCATCTCCTCCCGAACCTTCCTCCCTCCAGTCTCATATCATGGCCCCTGGTGTCCCTCCTCTCCCTTACTTTGAGCTGCCCTTTGTACCTGTCTTGTTTATTCCTTTCATGTACTTAAAGCTTTCAATCATGTCCCCTGTCCCTCCTCTCCTCCAGTGAGTACATGTTCAACTCCCTCAGCCTCCTCTTGTATGATAAGTCCCCAGCCCCTTGATCATCTTTGTCACCCTGCACTGCACCCTCCAATAACTTAATGTCCTCTTCAGATATAGGCACCAGTACTGCACACAGTGCACCAGGTGTGGTCTAACTAATGACCTATACAGTGGCAGAATGGCCTCCTCCCTCCTCGAGGATATGCCCTTACAATACAACCCAGCATTTTGTTGGCCTTTGCAGCTGCCTTCCTACATTGTGCGAGTTGTTCATTGACCCTGTAATGAGCACCCCCAGATCCTTTTCCTCCGCTGTCTGAGCTAGCTGCACTCCCCTAGCTGGTAACTCCTCCTTGGGTTCTTCATCCGAAAATGCAGCACCTTGACCTGTACGAAAGTTCAGATTTTCTGGCAGACCATTCGACAAGCTCTAGATCCACTTTTAGGTCTTGAGACCCTTTTACTCAGAAGCCTGCTTACTATATGACTTTCCACAAGGCACCCCATGAATTATAAAAGCGCACCTGGCAATGATTTCCACCATTACAAGTTAATTATCATGAGACACTGGAAAGATAGCACACACCTCTCTATAAAACGAAATGGCATAAAGAAAAGGTACTTGCTCTTCAGTTGGAGAAGCATATTTCATCCATGGGTAATAGGTTAAACACCTATAAATCCAAATGGGGACCACTAGATGCTTTGCTTTCCATATGGAAACCTTAGTTGATTAAATTGAAAATCATTCTTCGTAACTATTCCAGTTTGATTGAACATGGTCACACTTGGTATAGGGTGGGCTAGGAAAGGTTTATGAGGGAGAGTGGGAAGAGGATTGGGGTGGGGTTGGGGTTTCACCTTCAACATGCTTTATTAAATCTTTGTAATATATGGAGTTTACATTATTGATACGTTTTCTATGAGACTGTACATACTGTATTAGGGGTGATCCTCTTGGTTGCCCAATTGTTACCCACATTTTTGTAAAGACTATCAAAAAAAAAAAGAAAGGAAAAAGTTAAATAAAGCTTATTGAATTAAAAAAAAAACTTTACTAGCTGGGGTTGCCAGCAACGTCAGACAGCATCTACATGTACATAAATGTGGCAGCCACATCACCCCTCGTTCTTACTGGATTTTTGGACAAAAGAAGGCACAAGGCCCATCATGATTATCCCCACAGATGTGGGACATTAGTTTGAAAAATATTTTTGACGTAGCCATGTATCAAGTTTTAGTTTAAAATGTCAAAGTTAGTGATGTTAACCATTGCCTGTGGTAATGTATTCCATTTTCTTGCTGCTCTAATACTGAAAAATTATCACGGCTTATTGGTATTAGCCCATTCGATTGATAGTTACTTATTATGAAGTCTACCTACTGTACTTTTGCTGGTAAATGAAAGTCCACACTGTTCCACTAGGGCTGGAGATTTTAGTATTTTAAATGTAAGCAAGATATCACCTCTATGTCTTCTGACATGCAGAGGATATAATCCTGTAGCCTTACGTCTGGTATTATAATTGTGGGTTTTGAGTTTGGGAATCCTTTTAGTAAGTGTCCTCTGGATCTGTTCCAGACAATTGATGTCACTTTTAAGATGAGGGTTCCAAAATGGGGAACCATAATCAGCATGCAGTCTAATATATGCCCTGTATAGTGGAACAAGTCAGCATTCAGGTTTATTAATAAATGTTTTTTAACTTGATTCATGATGGTATTAGCTGTACATGCTACTTTGATACAGTGATTAATGGGAGTGAGTTTATTATTAATAAGGATATCTAAATCTCATTCACATGTGGAAGACTGGAGCATGGTATTGTTTAAATAATACTTGTTTTCTGGGTTATTTTCAGAATACTGGTACTAATTGATATGTCGCTTATGAAAATGTTAAAAGTGTTGGGCCAAGCTACCAACCCTGAGGCACATTACTGGTTACTCAGATGATTTTTGACTTGGAGCCATTTATTCATACTGATTGTGTTCTATTTGTTAGCCATATAGATATCCAATTAACTATGCTTGTAGTAAAACCAAATGAGTAGAGTTTGTTAATTAATATAGAGTGGGAGACTTTGTCAAGGCTTTACTATAGTCAAGCAAAATGACATCAGTTGCAATATTGTTATCAAGATACCTACTAATGTTGTTATAAAATGCTGTAAGGTTAGTTGTACATGCGTGTTCAACTTTAAATCCACGTTGGGAGAGGTCGTGATACCAAACCTAGAATATCTTGCTCTAATAATGTTTTGATCAATTGTTCCATGACTTTCCCTACAATGGATGTTAAACTAATAGGATGGTAATTCTGGACATTGGACTTACTACCCTTTTTGTGAATAGGGTCACAATAGCATTATGCTAGTCATCTGGAATTTCAGATTCAGGAAGAGATTTGTTGAACAGTAGTGTCAGTGGTAGGGTCAGGGCTTTAGTGGTTTCTTTCAAAATCTGGATTGAATACCATCAGGACCTGGACTAGTAGATTTTTAAGAAAGGACCACATTTCATTAAACTGGACTGTTGGAGAATTACTTGTGTATGGTTGACAGATGGGAGGGGTAATTTTATTATAGACAGAACAAAAATATTTGTTAAAGTGATTTGCTGCTTCATGGTCAGAGTTAATTATAATTCCATCAATGCAGAGGGATCCGACAGATCCAGTGTTTTCTTGTTTGCTGTTTATATATGAATACAGTGACCTTTTATTGTTTTTTGAGTGTGCCAATTTGAATTCAAGCTTGAGTTTTGCTTGTTTGATAAATTTTTTAAAGCTTTGTGGCAGATTTATAGCAGGTTAGGGAGGTAGGACTAGGATTTGTTCTGAGGTTCTTAAGCTGTTTCTCTTTGAGTCTAATTTGTTTGCTTATGGATTTGGTAAACCAAATGGGGATTTTGCCTTTATTATTATATTTAGTTTTGGTTGGGATATAGTGATCTTCAAGTCTGAGAATTATATTTTTAGTTTTCCCACACACTATTAATGGTTATATTTCTGAATATTTCCACCCAGTTTAGTTGGTTTAATGCATCATTGATCTTGATAAAGGTTGCTTTGGAGTAGTCCTTGCATATAGATCTATTAGCTACTTTGGAGGGTTAATGCCAGAGATTAGTATCGGAGGACATCCAGTTGTGGGGAAGTTCTTAAGTAACTGTTCTAAATTCTTTGAGGATATTTCCGCTGTTAGGCCACACCTTTGGAATAACTCCCAAACAGAGCAAAGTGAACTGGAAAGATGGCAGTCTGACAATGTCCAGACTCCGAGGATGGGTTCAATTCCTGTAGTTCACGTTATCTCTTTCTCATTACAGTTTGTGATGTCCAGACTGTAATGTTCCGTGAAAGTGTAAAATTGCTCCATGTTACTGCAGCACATTGTGTATGTCAGCAACAGGGATGTTTTAAAACAGGCAGCAAATGTGGCCATACCCTTGTGGAGTGACCACCAGCAGCACCAGGAAGTTCCTTACCATACTTTTGTAACAGAAAGTAATACAACATGCCAAACATTTGAAGAGGCATTGTTTAGACATAGGATCCCTCTTTCCCAGGGGTGAACAAAATAAAAATCTGAGAGGACTTTCTGCAGTCCTTGATGCAAGTAATATAGTATCTTAGTATTCTAAGTACATCCAAACATGGAGTGGTGCCTCACCCTGGTTGGCATGCTCAGGAAAATATACAGGAAGGTGTATCATTTGATTCAATGTAAATTCCAGGGTTTTAAATAATTGATTAGCAGTTTTTTCTTGGGAGAATACTAACTGTACAGAAAGCATTTGTATAGGTTTTCTAGAAGTGTTATGTTTGTTAAACACAGTGAGGCAAGTGTTATGCATTTTCACAATGTTTTAGAACTTTTATGAGCAAAACGCTAATCAATTTTAGAGTTAAATAAAACCCTGAATTCAGATTCCACCTTTGGCAAAAACAGGATTTGTACACAAAGAGACTCTATGAAAAATCAAGTAAGGAGGCTCACACATGACAGCCTGAAGTTCAGAAATCCTTTGAGCAGATATCATAGCAGCTAAAACATTTTCCATGACAGAAATTGAAAGCCACAAATTGCAGCAGGCTCAAAAGAGCCAACATCACTTTCCCAAGCACAAAATTCGAGTCTCAAGGTGGGACTGGATTATGAATAGGAGATTTCTATGAAGAATGCCATTTAGAAACGCATAGGACACCTCTAACGCAACAACTGTACAGCCCTCAATAGGAGCATGGAAAACTGATATAGCAGCCAAATGCACATTAACTGAAAAATACTGAGGCTAAATTTGGACAAAAGAACAAGTATTCCAACCCAGAATTCACAGGACATGCAGCAGGGTCCAAATTCCAGGAAGCAGCTCACAAAGTAAAATGCTTCCATTTCAGGGAATAAGTATGTATGTTAGGAGCTTCCTAGCCATAATCAGGACATCAGCAATCTTAGGGATACCCGAAACATGCAATGGCTATGTTTTCAGGTTCCATGCATGCAGATATAGACTTCAGGTTCTTCAGGTTCCATGCATGCAGATACAGAAACTTCAGGTCTGGATGGACCAGGGAACCTTGTACTGTGATAACAGACCCTGATACAGATGTAGAGGGACAGGAGGCTCTACTGCCAGATGCTGAAGGAGAGAAAACCATATCTGGGGACCATAATGAAGCAATGAGGATTAGAGTGGCACTCTTCATCTGCAACTTAGGCAGAACCCTTTGTATTAGAGGAATGGAGGGAATGTGTATAGGAATTTCCTTCCCAAGATAGGGACAACGTGTCTCACCTGAAAAACCCAGGCCTTGGAGTGAAGAAAAATGCAGCACTTTTGCGTTGTGTGGGGATGCAAAGGTCCAGCCCTAGATGACCCCATCTTGCAAAGATATAATTTACCATGGAGGTCAGCAGTTTCCATTCATGAACCATTGACTGGAGCTGCTTAGACTGTCTTTAAGACATTTGAAGGTCTGAAAGATACACTGCTGATAACTGAAGGCCATGAAATGGAGCCCATCACTATACTCTCACTGCTTCCTTGCATAAGGGACAGGAGGAGTGTACTTTTGTTTGTTGATGTAATGCATCGCACTGACATTGTCTATCTGGATTAAGAGAGACCAGAGAAGGGTGCTTCTGAAAGACCAGGAGGTTCCATAGGAAAGCCTCATTTCCAGGACATTCATATGCAGCTTGGCCTTGACACCTGTATTTGGTAGGGGCTGAGATGGGCACTAGCTGGAGCCTGAGGCATCTGTGTGGGAGGATCTGTACAGAAGCTGGTACAAGGGATAGAATGCCCTTTAACAGGTTTTCATGATCCATCCACCATAGCAATGCTTCTGAAGAGGAGATGTGATAAGAATCACTTGTTCTAGCTCGTCCATCATCTGATCCCACTGGACCCCAAGTGTTCACTGAGGGATCCTCAGATGAAGATGTGCCAGTGACACACTGGCCACAGCCATGAAACCCAGGGGACGAACATTATTCTTGCAGAGAGAAAGTGACTCTAGTATTCCAAGTGCTCCCGGACAATCAGACTGTGTGCCTTACCTGTGGCAGAAGACCACAGCCTCTTCTGTGTCTCAAACACCCTATGTATTGCAATCCTTGGCACGGAGTCAGCACCAGCTTTGGCACATCTATTGTGATTCCAAATCATCGAACAACTGATCGAGTCCTAGACAGAGTTTGTAGCAGAGCTTCCTCGAAGCTGGCCTTCAGAAACCAGTTGTCCAGATAGGGGCCCATAGAGGCCTTCCTTGCGAAGGGCTGCTAACTACTGCCAATCATTTGGTAAAGACCCACAGCACAGAAGACAAGCAGGGGCAGTACTCTAAACTGATAGTGTTCTCCTCCAGCATTTTGTAAAACGAAATTCTAGCCATAATGGTCCTTGGAAAACAACATGCATTAGAGGTTTGATACCTTTATTGCACCAACAAGTGTCTTGTACAAAGATGGAATTATACACAAGTTTTTGGGGCTTACATGTCCCTTCTTCAGGTGAATAGCAAAATTGAGCAACATAAGCTTATGTTGGCTTCCTGCCAATGCCCTTTGGGGTAACTTTGCCTTAGTGCTTGCACACTGAGGTTCTTTGTCTTTAACTTGTTTTTGTTTTATTCTGCTCACCACAACATAACCCAGACAGACCATCTTAGGGTAGCTGGTTCATTCCACTGGGGTGTCAAACAGACGAGGCACACTGATGGGTCCTGGTAGGACTAAACACATGTCTGTGTTTTCTGTTAGCCCTTTGCAAACTGTGTGAGAGGCCTTTCAGCACCATGCATTTCTGCTTAAAGTTGAACCAGCATAATATGCTGTGGTGATTTGCATATGCAGCCCATGATGCTTCTGCCATGGGGGCATGTGTGATTTTGTATAAGCTTATGTTGCTCAGTTTTGCTATTCACCTGAAGAAGGGACCTGTGAGGCCCCAAAAGCTTGTGTATAATTCCATTTTTGTAGAAGACACTTGGTGCAATAAAAGGCATTGAACCGCCCAGTGTCTCCCTCCTGCATAAAATGGAGGCATTGTCTATGAGATTTCCTGATTCTTACATGTAGGTATGCATCTGTTATGTCTAGAGAACAGAACCAGTCCCCTGTTTGCAAAACAGATATCAGAGCTTCTTCTATCAGAAGGGACAAATGACCTAGAGGATTAAAGGAAGGAGGTGAAGGATGATCTGGAGGGCTTTATAACAGCTCCAGAGCAGCCTGCTTGTAATTATCTCCAGAACCCACTCATTTATAGTGATCTCCTGCCATTGTTTCAGATGCAGGAAGATTCTACCTACACTCATCCCTGGTTGTAACCGCTGAGGTGAGGGTAGAGACAGAAGTGAGTCAGGTGGCATTGGAGATGGCAGAGCCACCAGAACCAAATCCTTCACCACTACCCTGCTGACAGTAGGTACAGCCACCTTGGGCAGCAGGTGGATGAAAGGAGTCCTGACCATGACCTTTAACAAGAGTGGGATACAGGGACTTTATAGACCTTAGTGATTTCTGAAATTTGAGGACCACGAGGGTCTCTTCAACATCATAGCAAAACAGTTTTGTCCTTTTAAAATGAGCACTCAAAACTGCCTGCTGACATCATTAGCAAAACCAGCAACTCTAAAACAAGGGTATCTCCTCATTCGAATGCCAGAAGCAGCAGCCCTGGCAGAAGCATCAGAGACATCATAAGCTGACTGCAGCAATTGTTTTCTGAACTCAGCACCAACAGACGATATTTTAGAAACTGACAGCAGATAAAGGCCTCTTGGCCCAGCCAGTTTGCCTTTTTCTTTGTGATTGCTTTTTTACAGACCCTTCTAGGTCTACAGTACTTTCTCTTCTACCCCTTCCCTATCACCTATGATTCTCTTGTACCCATCCAAAATTTTCTTGAATCCTTTCACTATTTTCGCCCTTGTCACCTCCACTGGAACACTGTTCCAGGCATCCACCACCATTTCTGTGAAGCCTTATTTCCTTGCATCTCTCCTGAGCCTACCCCCAATTCATATCGTGACCCCTTGTCCTGCAGTACCCTTTCCTCTGAAAATACCCCCACCTGTACCTTATTCACCCAAGTGAGGTATTTAAAGGTCCCAATCATATCCCCCTCTCCCTCTTCTCCTACAGGGTGTACATGTTTAGTTCCTTTAGCATCTCCTTGTATGACTTTGATACAGACCCTATACCATCTTGGTAGCCCTCTTCTGGACTGCCTCTGCTCTATGTCTTTCCTGAGATGAGGTCTCCAAAACTGTACACAGTACTCAGATGGGGTCTTACCAATGACCTACAGTGGCATCCCCAGGATGAAACCCACTTTTAAAGCACTCTGCAGTATGCTGCAGCAAGCCTACTGAATAAACAATGTAACTTCAATGGCAAATAGTCCCTTTGTCATGCAGGAAATGGTGGCATTCACTCATCCTGGCAGTGTCACATTTTCCTGAATGACATTAGGGACTAATTGCCATTGAAATTACAGTGCTTTATTTAGTAGGTTTGCTGCAGCATTCTGCAGAGTGCTGCAAAATGCTGCAGAATTGGATTTCATCCTAGGGGATACCACTGTACACAGGGACAACACCACTTCCTCTTCCTGCTGGTGATATCCCTATTTGCACACCCCAGTATCCCACTAGCTCTCCTGATCACTTTGCACATTGTCTGGCCACCTTCAGGTCATCTAATATGATTACCCCAGATCCCTTTCCTACTTGGTCGTTGTAAGTATTTCTCTCCCAGTTTGTACTTCATCCCAGGTTTCTGTGACCCAAGTGCATTATTTTGCACTTTTTGCATTAAACCTTAGCTGCCAAACTTTTGATCCTCCTCCAGCTGTTATAAATCTCTTTCCATCCTTTGCCCCCACAGGGAGTGTCTACCCTGTTGCATCTCTTGGTATCATCCACAAAGAGGCAGACCTTCCTTTAGTTCTTCTGCTATATCACTAAAGAAGACATTAGAGAGATGGCCCCAGTAGTGACCCCTGAGGTACTCCCCTTGTCACTCTCCCTTCTTGGAGTGAAATTGATTTACCACCATCCTCTGCCTCCTATCCCCAACCAGTTTCTTACCAAGGTTACCACTTTATTGCCCATCCCTATGCTACCAACATGTTTGCCAGTTTTATATGGAACTGTGTCAAAGGCCTTGCTGAAGTCCAGGTAGGCCACAACCACTGCCCCTCCCTGATCCAATACCTTGGTTACTCAGAGATTATTATTGGGAGAGCCATCAGGCAAAGCTTGATCAGAAGTACAAGCAGCTTTCCATAGGCTGTTCTAATATCTGATCATGTGGGCCTCTTAGCTTGCAATACTAAGGCCCAATTGTGCAGAGGCATAAGTACGTTTGCCTATCACACCCAGACCCTCAGATTTTGTATCAGGAGGCAAAGTACTCATGTGTCTAGGTGCCCTAGGAATATCAGGCTCCTGTCATGATGACCACATCTGTCTGGTTAGCATAATAAGGCTTAGCAATGGTACAGGATACTGTTTATCAGCCTTTCTAGGAACTGCAGTCACTGAGTTTAGTCTGCACTGTGCAGCACAGGCAGCATCCTCTAAAGCAGGACATGTAGATGGAATTATAATGGAGGGGAGCAGGGCACCTTCAAAATTTCTATGAGATTCCTTTAGCAGAATCTTCCTATTTCACAGCAAGGCCCATTGCAGATTGCATTTGCTGCATCATGACTTGAAAGATGGGTCCTCAGGTGAGATGTCAGGGTAAAACCATGGAGTCCTCACTACAGGATGAGAAGGCAGAACTAGAGTGAGGTGTCAGAAACTGTTCTCCCTCATATTCCTCTTCTAAATCCTCATCTAAGCCCATGAGGTCAGGATTATATTCTGCTTCATAGACATCAGTACAATCGACAATAGGGGCTCCAGAATGGACCAGTGATGCTGATGGCAGCTGAGAGCAGTATTCTGTGGTGTGTAGTGTAACTCATTGATGGGGTGAAGTATCACAAGGCCCCATAAGCAGAATAACTGTCTGCATTGCTAACTCTGGCAGTATGCGTCCAAATTATTTCTGAAACCGATGCCAGTACAGCCTGAGAGCCAACGGCACCATGCAAAGGGGCTGGGACTACCTGCATCAATGGCCCTAGCCCAATGACTGTGGCGTCATACTGTCCATAGTAGATGCAGCAGCACTTAAGCCAAGCCCCAACCTTGGTGTCTCAATGACGATCAGGGGGTGTTGTAGTTGATGATGCTGGAGCAGGTGTTGACAAGGACAAACCTTTCCTCAATGGCAATCAGGACCTCGCTGGTGAAAGCAGACTTGTCCTTTTCTCTGTGCCTGTGCTTATGGCCTGACGACAAGGTGATCCATGATGACAACTGTTCCTTGTCTTGATCTTTAGACTTCGACAGCTGCTTTTTAGTCAGTGGTGAGGGAGGCACATATTTCGAGCCCTGTTACTTCTTCATGGCTTTCAATACTTTGAGCAGAAGGAAATTTTCTAGAACTTTGTTACAGACCTGGTGTTGCCTCATAGCCTGGTTGAAGCTCTGCAATCTCACAAGTCCTCATGGTGTGAGACAGGTCCAGGCAGCAATGCAAACTGCAAGTGTCTTCTTTATAAATTTTTTCTCCGCACTTACAATACCAGAATAAAGGCTCTTTGACTGTGGAAGCATGCAGAGATGACGTTTGTAACCCACCCTTCCTAATCTGTCTAGGGGCCAATGTTCCCAAGGAAGGTGGTTACCCATAGAAAGTCTCTCCAACAACTCTCTCAAAGATTTCATTGAAACAAATAAGTGCATCTTGCCAGGCAGATGCAGGGCCCCCGATTATTCGTCAGGAGAATCCAAATTCATTCACAGATGGCACTCACTTGCTCCTCTGGCCCCGGAACCCTGAAAGGATAAGCTGGAACTGTCATAAAAACACCTTCTGAAAGACTCCTGGATACTACTCAAGCTAAGGAATAATTTCATTAGTTAGTAACTGAAACCAAATCAAGTGAGAGAGACTGCTCTTTAATACAAACAAATTTATTCACCTGGGCTCTCAAAGATTCTGGTGGAGCCAGGGTCCTGTTTGCTTAAAACCTCTGGATTAACACAGCTCGATGGGGCTAACCTTTTCATTTGCACAAAAAGGGAGATTTCTTAAGGGCAGGTTTTAGACAGACAGATGTCTCTCAACTCAACACAGACAGATTACTGATCCTTTACAAAACCAGAGAAGATATTACCAGAAGTGTGAAGCTCCCAAGACCCACTGGCATGGTAAGTACTAACCAAAGAAACTTCACCTCATTTTCTGAGAGAACCCACTTCTGTTCGCACTAACCATTCCCTTCACCCTGGGAGTGAAAAGCTCACCCCACCCGTTTCCTGGCTCGCTCTCTCTACCCCAAGGGACATGGATGGTGCAGCCTGCTAGCACCTCAGCTGCCACCATTTCCTCTGAAACCAAATACTGCTGCCCTTATCTTTGGCCTGTACTTGGTCCTAAGGCCCTGAAACAATCTGTGGCTCTTCTGCTCTGCCCAGAACTGTTTTCCTTAACCGAGATCTTCACTCACACTATGGTGGCTTGAACCACTGACCACAGGCAGTCTCCCTCAAATTTACCTCTCACTGTGTTCAAGCTGAGCAAACTGGCACGGGAAACCTAAAGGGTTTCTAAAACCCACCTGGGCAAATTCATCTAGCTGCATCGAAGCCTGTCTTTCCAAACAGGCCCCATATGGGTAAAGGTTTCCCCAGCCCTGACTTCTGAGCTGCCCTGCCACACTGGGAAAGGAAGGATGCTGCCACCGACTCCCCTACTGCAGGAGCCCTGCCATAGCCCCTGCAGCCCTGTCAGCTCAGGCTTCCAAAAACTCCCACAAGAGCCTCTAAACATCCCCCAGGGCATAGCCTACCTTCCTACCTACTCCTCTGGGCTACTCCTAACCCAGCCCCCCACAGACTCAGGACCCAAAACGACTGCATCTGTGGCTACCTACCACCACCCATGGAAAGCCCAACCCAGGACCCAGCCTTCCCATTCATTGCCATCCTGCCTACAGGAAGGGTGGGGACCCCCCTTCACACTACCTTAGCAGTGCCTCATCATCTCTTGTGCTCACTGCCTCCCTCCTCCCTCTTCAGAAAACTTCCAAATGTTATATTGATAAAATTTGCCCCTCAAATGGTGGCCTGCAGAAACAGCTCCCCAGGGCACTCACACAACTACCTAAGCCTGGGAGAGAAAAGGGAAATTAGGGAGGAAACCAAGACCAAGGCCCTAAGGTGAGACATAAGCCCCTCAAGATTGATGGGGGCTTACATATTAATTAGAACACTAATTAAAGTAAAATAACAAATAGCAATGGCTAGGTTGACAGTGTTTCCTTCGACAGGACCCATGGGGATGACTGACAGCAGGAAAAGAACTGGGCCATGATGGGGCTGCCTACACTTGTATACATGCAGATGCTTCCATATCACTGTGGGTAGCCCCCAGCAAGCAATGTTTCAGTGATACTAATGCTGATGACTTACAGGTCCAAAGGTGTGTGCATGTGGTGTGTGTGTGGAACGCACAGCCCGACAACTTCTTGTGGGTGATATAGAGCCTTGTAATAGGTAACAAAGGATTCAGCTATCCTTCCCATATGGGACACATTTCCAGGGTAGGGTGTTTAATAGTTGCGATATATTACCTCAGGTGCTCTTTTGCTTGAGCCTGTAGGCCAGTAGTTGGTTGCCATAGACCGCCTCATAAAAGATTGTTTTAGATATTGGAGGGCTTTCTCTGTCTCAGTTTTGTTAATGTTCTGTTTTTATTTTAATATTCTTTATCTCTGATTCTCTAGCCTTGCTCCATGCCTTTTTGTGCCCCTTCTATCGTTCTAAGTTGGTCATGGGGCTGTCTAGCTGTTTCCTTCTTTCCCTCCTTTTATATGTGGCTATTGATATTAATTTCCCCTTACGTTGTTTTTATTGTATCCCATAGTATCTGGGCTGTGGTCCTGGCCTATCATTTATCTCTATTGTCTGTTTTATGACCTTCTTAATTTCTTCCTGAACTTCTTTGTCCCTGAGCAGACTAGTGTTTAGTCTCCACTGTGTTGGCTTCCTCGGAGCTGTAGTTCCACCTCTACCACCATGGCTGATGGTCTGACAGCGTGGCTATGCCCATCTGCATTGAGCTAAATAGGGATATATCCCTGCTGTAAGTGAAAAACATATCCAGCCTTGAATACATTTTGTATCTAGCAGAATAATATGTGTAATCTTTGGCGGTCAGATATTTAGTCCTCCATATGTCTGTCATTCCCATATCCTTCATGGCTGTCTAATCTCTTGGTCACTCTGCCGCTGGTGTGGGTATACCCGATTTGGAGTCTAATTTCCTGTTAAAATTACATTCCAGTCCCCCCTGCGATAACAACCCCTATGGCTTTCTCAGCTATAATCTTAAGGAGGTCTACCTAAAAGTCAATAGGGAACCGAAGAGGCATAAACATTGATCAGTGTGACCTAGACATCTTGTATAGTCCCTGTAACCAGAACATTTGAGCTCTGAGGTCCGATACCACCTCAGTTTCCTCAAAGGGTATGGTGGCGATAGTAAAATTGCCACCCCCTCTTTCTGCCTTTCTCTAGAAGCATGGTACAGTGTAGGATACCCTTTAGTTTTCAATTTTAGAACCTCTGCAGGGTTTAAGTGGGTCTCCTGTATAAAATTAATATCACATCTCTGGTCTTTAACAAATTTCTGTAGCTGCTGCCTCTTAATTGGATGGTTAATCCCATTAATGTTGTAGGATAATATTTTGGTATTAACTTGGGCCATGGTAGTTTTATAATTGCTTCCTCTTGATCTAGCCAGCTTCTGTAGTTTATAATAGAGCCTCTCCCCCTCTGAGATCCTTCTCCGCCTCCTGCCAAAGTATTAGAGTCCAGACACAGAAATCTGTCTTTCCTATATGAATCTAGCTCCTTGTATAGCAAAATTCACACTGAATCCTGTGCTTCCAATTCTGTAACATCACTTTTACCTTAAACAGAAACTCAGATATGAACTGATTAACAATGGAAACTACTTCCCAAGTTTCCCCAGTAGGTGGGGTTATAACTATACTTAAACTCTTCAACCTTTTCCCCAGATTTTGAGAAAATGACAGTATACATAAACCATATAACTTGAGTGGAACAAAACTGGGGTTCTCATTCCTCGAGTCTCCTTCGAGACCGGAGGTTATTTTAGGTCCCAACTGGACAGGACATTTAAGCCCCTCCTCAGGATGCTCCATTGTAAAGCTTGAGAGATGTTGAGATCTCTGGTTATGACCCCAATTACTATTTACATCAGTGCTTCCTAGGTCAGCCCTGATGTATGTCTGTGGGCTGGCCTAATGTCATCTAATGACACTGTGCCCACAATGGTGGTATCGGGCTTGCCCATGCAAAGGGAAGTCTTTAGGTAGTTCCTCTTCCCGGACATGGCTAACATCAGCAGCATGGCTAACACTAACTGGTACACAGACATTCTATTGTTAAGACATCTCCTCCTGCCCCCATTCTTGTTTCCTTCAGGGAGAGAGGGGACCCCAAGAATAAGTGGGTCGTGCCCTCCTCCCCTTATATAAAAAAGGGCATCCACTTTTGCTATTGTATTGTTTAATCCCCATCTGATGAGGTTATAAGTATCAAGTCTATTCTCTTCATCCATTTTTCTTCCTGTCCCTTTCCTTATTGTTGTTCCCTCTGTGCCTCTATGTATTTGCTGACTTTACATCTGCCTGGCATCATTTCTGTTGGAGTTACAGTACCTTGCCATTAGGATCACCATAGGCAATTGCAATACATCTGTTGTCCATAAAATGTATTGCTTACTTTTCTATTTAAGGCTACTACAGCATTGTGTGAGGCAAAATCAACTTTGATACACTTTTTCTGTTCTTTGTTCTATCCCTCTCCCTCCAGAGCCACCCCCAAATCATATCCGATTAACAATCTGGACCATGTAATATGGCTGTCAACAATAAACCTAGGCCCTCAAAGTCTCAAGACAGTTCAAGGTATTTCCTCGAGTTCAACTGGAAATTGTGTTCAGGCAGTCCCTCAAAATCCACTAGTTGGATTGAGACATCCCCTCTGAGGTGATCGTCTTCCAATACCCCCTCCCCCATGAGTGCCGGCAGCCCGCTCTCTCTGTTAAGAGGGCCTCAAAATAACAGCTCTTGTTTTTTAAAACCGGCCTTCACAGTTCCCACAGAGGAGAGCATCCCATCTTACAAAATGTTTTTGCCTTACTTGTTGAGTCATTGGACTGGATCCTTTGCGTCACTGTCCATCTCTTCCCTGGAGTCTGCTGTGGGCTAACTGTCCCTCAGGCTATCCATCTATGAGAACGGTGATCCGTATTTCTTTAAGGTGGTACAGATGTCCGCCCTCTGTGTGGTAGCTTGTGTTGATCATGATTACTGCTGCTTTGGGGCTCCTTTTGGCTACCACACTGGCTGACTGTAACAGCTCCTCCTTGAGGTGCTCCTTGATGAGGTGTGGGACAGTAATACCTATGCCCTCTAGAAAACGTGCGCTGCTACTAGATCTTCATAGATTTTGATGCCTGGCTCCCTTCCACTTTTAAACATGCCGGTAGAAATTTGGGCTTTAATTCTTAGCTCTCAATTGTTTCAACATGGGCCACATGCTTCTGCTCTCCTGCACTGTAGTGTGTAATCATTGTTGATAGTAATACGATGTCCCTCAAGGAGATACTTTGCATTCTTGAGGCTCTTTGGAGGATCTCCTCCTTCATACTGTAGGATGTCATTTTGGCAATGATAGACCTGGGTGAGCCCCTGTTTGTTGGGCCACTGCACTAGTGAGCGATGGGCCCTGTCTGTAGAGACATCAAAGTCTGGTGGGAGTTTTAATGATTCTTTTAGGATTTTCTGGAAATAGGAGATCATATCCTGCGTACCCAATTCTGTGCCCTCTGGTACACCATACATGTTGATATTCTGGTGCCTGCTCCTGCCCTCCAGGTCATCCAACTTACTCATTAGCTCTCTTTCTTTAGCGAGGAGGAACACTGGGAGTCTGTCATGCCTGTCGGCCTGATCCGTGACACTTGTCAAGCCCAGCTCCAACTGATCAGCTCTGTGCTCTATTTTGTTCAGGTCTGCTTTTAATTCTGTTAGTGTTGAGTCTATTTTAGATACGGTTTTAGCTGTCTGAGTATTGATGCCACCAGTTGCGTGCAATCTACTTCCGATGTGGTAGGGAGTACCTGTCAGGCCTCACCCTCTCCAGAGTCGAACATTGTGGCTGATTTCTCCAACTTAAACATTTGCTGCAGCTTTTGTACTGGAGTATTAGTGTCCCTGGTGAGTAGGACCTTTGATCTTGTGGATTTTGCTGGCGATTGCATTATAAACAACTGACGGATGCCTTTAGATTGTATTTGGTCAGAGAGCAGAGTTAAGCTGTCATCTCACTGCTGATGTTACGGAAGTCAATAATGAGCTTCCTGGTAAAAATAAAATTAAATTGAATTGAATTGAGTGTAAACCCCCACTACCAATTTGGAGGCTTACCTGTAGCCCATATAGTTCCCGTTTCCTCTGCTCTCCTTCAGGTGCCTCCAGAATGCCTGCATTTTTTTCTGTCCCCAGTCCTTTCTGTGTCCCTGTAACCCGTGCCACAGCACAAGTGTTAATCCAGCCCTGTGGGCTCAAGTCTCAGCCACACCTCCCTGCTGCTAGTGTGGCACCCCGTGCATTTTATCTCCTGACTGCTTACCCTGCTGTCGAGCGGGAGAGAGTTCAGAGGTCCCAGTGTCCTCATCTGCTAAGTGAGACCCTGTGACCACTCCAAGGGCCCTGAGCCCGCTCAATTAAATAATTAAAGAGATCCATGGAGCTTTTGGATTGGGGATCATGAATATTAATGAGCCCAGAGCCCGATCCTAATAAATATTCAGAAGAGTGCTTCTGCCCTCAGGAAGCTGTGTTCGGCAACTGCTGGGAGGAAAGAAAATTAAAAATAAATAAATAAATGCCACTGCTGTATGTTTTGGAGACAAATGTAAGCAGGGGAAAGTGTTTGATTAAGTAAATAACTTAACTCCTGGCTGCACCAGAATTATTGGAACTCAGATAGAGACCACCTGCCTGCTGCAAAGGGAGCTAAAATATTGGCAGCAGTGACAGGCAAACAGACTGAAGGAATAATTAAAGCTGGGTAGTGACTTAAAGGACACACCAGTGGCTACTGAACTGTGGGGCAATTGGGCAATTTAAATAATTATTCTGGGTGCACTAGGACTTTATTTGAGACGGACAGTTGGTGAGGCCCCTATCTGGAATACTGCATGCAGTTCTGGAGATCCCATCTCCGCTAATGGCGTAGACAGGATGGAGGCTGTCCAGAGGAGGAACTAAAATGGTGCAGGGTCTGCACCAGAAGCCATATGAAGAGTGACTAAAGGAGCTTAACATGTATATCCTCGAGGAAAGGAGAGAGAGAGAGGGACATGATAGAAACTTTCAAGTACCTCAAGGAATCAACAAAGTCCAAGAGGGTAGCATCAGAAAAGGAGATGTGCAAGAACAAGAGGCATAATTTAAAGATAGAGGAGGATGGCTCAGAGGTAATGTGAGGAAGTATTTTTGCACAGAGAGGGTTGTGGATGCATGGAGCGACCTTCCTGAGGAGTTTGTGGGGTCAAAAACAGTGGGGAATTCAAGAATGCATGGGACAGACATAAGGTAATTCTAGTGGGGGTATGAAGAAGTAGGCTGGTGGTTAACTAGGATCTGAAGCTTATCCATTAGGTGGGGAAATGGGCAGACTAGGTGGGCCAAGCAGTCCTTATCTGCCATTAAATCCTCTGTTTCTATGTAATAATTCTGCTTAAGGGACTGTGTGTTCAGCAGCCATTACAAAGCAACTACAGCCAATCGAAAGCTATAGATTATAAAGCCCAGACTCGTGGTACATTTGTCAAAACTCATGGGAAACCTTCAAGTGCTCATGGGGATCTGCGAGGATCTAATCTCAGGTGCCAAAATGGTAAACCAACTGTACATCGAGGAGGCTTCATGAATAATTTGTTTCTGTAATTGACAAGCCTTTCAGCCAATCAGAGCTAAAGCACCCAATGGTATTAGCCAATGGGAGCCTCAGGGAGCCCATAAAGACTATGTTTTTCAGCAGATTCCAGATTCAAGCTGGAGCTCCCATAAGGGTGGGGGCTCAGGCCCCAACCATGCAACTGGACCTGGTGATCCAGTATAAGCCCCTCCATCAAGGGCCGGGTTCTGACTTCTTTGCAGTAAAGTTAAAGCAATTTAGTTTAATGCAGAACCTGAAAGCCTGGGGGTTGACAGAATGTCCTCCAGGTGCTAGTGCTAGCCATCCTTTCCATGTTGGGGAAAGGCGTGGACTTGTAAGTTGACATCAAGCCAGCGTGAGAGAGCTGATCCTGCCTCAGTGGTGAGAGAACTGAAGACATCAGGAGCCTTCATTGCAGAGATCCTACTGTGAAGAGCCTGAGTAAGTACTCCTGTACCCCTCCCCAGTGCAAGAAAGAAACTAGCTTATTGGGGCTGCCAATGCCCTACAGACTGTTGCTGTTTGAGACTGTTCATTTGGTCTGTACCTTGCATCTGCTGCGCTAAGTCTTGCCCAGTGCAGGTGGACCCTAACTGCCCTAAAGGGACCCAGTGAGTCCAGCAAAAATGTGCTGACATGTGTTGTCTGCTTGGAGCCTAAAGGACTGGAAGGGCACTCAGAACGGGGCTCATCCTGTCTTTGCCTGGGAGGTCCAGTATTTGCTGAATAGTTCGGTCAAAATATCCAGTGGAGCTGCAGACTTCAGCCATGTGCCACAAATGGGACTGAGACCTCATTTCTAATCGGATCGGATTTGACTACTTTAACCTGGAAATGACTGCTTTGACTACCTAAGTGTACTCATGTGAATGCAAAGAAACAGGGTACCCCAAAATTTGAGAACAAGCACCCACAGATTTAAGTACAAAGGACCAAGGCAGCCATCCTGGCCCCTGGTTGAAGAGCTACACCTTCATTCGATGTACTGAATGCGTTTGAAATATAAATGTGCTGTATGTGTTTAAAATATAGATGTGCGGAATGTTCAGAAATTCTAATTGGGCTCAACCCAGTGTAACTGGCTGGTTGCACCAAATCTTCATTCAGCTTGCACTGTGGCTGCTGTGGAGTGTGGGATGACAGGAATTACACAAGAGACAACTTATAAGGTGTTTAAACAAGCATTTGTCAATGCAGAATGTTGCTTGCTTGTATGTGCTGTTTAGGTATTTGAAGTGATAGTTCCATGCCTTCCTCCCAAGACATCCACGGTGTCTTTCCGTTCAGTATTTACAGAAGAGTGGGAGGGGCAAGGGCCACAGCAGTACAGCAGTTGCCAAGGGGGGGTGAGGTAGACAGTAGTCCATTCAAAGGCAAAAGAATCCTGCAGGAGCTCACTAAATTGAAGGTGGACAAGCGATGGAACCAGATGGCATCGCCCAAGGATATTAAGAGAACTGCGAAGAGGAGATAGCAGTACCTCTGGTAGCCATGTTCACTGGGTCATTCAACATGAGTGAATTGGAGGGCATGTGATCCCTCTACACAAGTCCGGCAGCAGGGAGGAGTCAAGGAACAATAGGCCGTTCAGCCTCACCTCAGTAGTGGGAAAGATCATGGAGACATTGCTTAAAGAAAGGATAGTGGGGCATCTAGAAGCCATCAGAGCCCAGGACCATAGACAACATGGATTCACAGTGGGGACATCATGTCAGACAAATCTGGTTAATTTCTTTGACTGGGTGACAAAGGAAGTGAATTAGGGTGGGGCAGTGGACAACGCTTACCTGTGATTTCAGCAAAGCCTTTGACACCATCCCATATAGGAGGCTGATAAACTAGCTGGGTAGGCTGGGCATGGGGGAAAGGGTGGTAAACTGGGTTAGAAACCGACTAACAGACAGGAGGCAGAGAGTGGTGGTAAATGGGGTGCAGTCTAGGGAGAGGGGTGACCAGTGGGGTGCTACAGGGATCGGTCCTGGGGCCAGTCCTGTTCAGTGTCTTTATTAGTAACATTGCAGAATGTCTGAAGGAATTTTTCACCAAATTTTCAACATAGCCATTTTAAGACCTCTGCTCATGAACAGTGCCACTGTGATTTTCTTAATCTGTCCCAAACATTGATTGCACACACCAGATGCGCCATGCGCTACATGCACGGAAACACATTTTGAGCAAGATGTGAAAATGACAGCTGTACTGCTCATAAGGAGGTGTGGTAAAATGAAATGTTGAAAATCTGGAGTGCAAATATGAAAAATTTTGCGAACTTACGAACATGCGTAGGAACTGCATAATGCCTCGTAAAACAGTCATTTAAGGAATTTTTTACCAAATTTTCAAAATAGCCATTTTAAGACCTCTGCTCATAAACAGTGTAACTGTGATTTTCTTAATATGTCCCATACATTGATTTCGCTTTACCGACTGTGCCATTTGCGCTACATGGGTGGAAACATGTTTCGGTGAGATGTGAAAATGACAGCTGTACTACTCATAAGGAGGTGTGGTAAATGGCAATGTTGAAATTTGGAGTGAAAATATTGAAAATTTGCAAACTTATGAGCGTGTGTAGGATCAGCACAACAAATGCTAATAAAACAGTAATTTTGAGAATTTTTCACAAATTTTCAACATAACCATTTTAAGACCTCTGCTCATGAACAGCGTCACTGTGATTTTTTAATCTGTCCCAAACATTGATTGCACACACCGACTGCGCCATTGTGCGCTACATGCGTGGAAAGACATTTTGGGTGACATGTGAAAAATGTATTTATTTATTTATTATTTATTTATTTATTGAAAATGTTTTACCAGGAAAGGCACACTCAGAAAAAGATGCTGCTGTCTCACGTGCGACCTGGGTGTGGTTACAGAGGAGGCAAGTAAACATAAAAATAATTGAGCTTAACAGTAGTATATTACAGCGTCAGTGAATAGGTGGAAGGTATTACAATTGAGCGTATTCATAGGGAGACAGTATAGTACACAGCAGTAGCAATGACAGTTAATACAGCATCTTGGTTACATTGTGAGTTAGGAACAGAGCTGAACATGAACAAAGGGGTTTGGAATACAAATCAGAGTATACATGAGGCAGCATGAGGACATAAGTGCAAGTTACAGAACAGGGGTAGTAAAACAGAACTTGGGTGCCAGTAGCAGAAGTTGAGCAAAGAGGGATATACCAGGTAGAGCAGGGGGTAGGGAGAGCAAGATGGAGGTAGGGAAAGGAGGTGAGGGTGAGGAGGTGTGAAGGGAGGTTAGGTGGGGGTGGGGGCGTGGGTTGAGGGAAGGAAATTGACAGTATGGGAGTGAGTAAAGAGAGTAAAGAGAGAGTGTAAGTGCACAGGGTAATTAGGTAAGCCAGACTATTAGGCGATGGCGGGCGTAGTCAGGTCTTGAGGGACAGGAGGAAGGTGACGGGTGGTCAGGGCAGCAGCAGTTGGGTGTAAGGAAATTAGAGAGGGCATAGGAGAGGAGAGTCTGGATGAAGAATGCGGATCTGGGTGGGCAGGTCATTCCAGAGTTTGGGGAGGAGAGTAGAAGCGGATTGGCCGGTGGAGGTCCTGATGGGGATGAATAATAGCCTAGTGTCAGCAGACCTGAGGGTGTGGGAGGGAGGAGGGAAGATAGGATGGATGAGAGGTAGGGAGGGAGGGAGGGAGCCGAGCCAGGCGTTAGAAGTGAATGTGCCAATGAATTGGCAAGCGGTTACTTAAAGAAGCAGGGACAGGGAGCGATAAAGCATGCAGTGATGTGTACGAGGGGGCATCGAGGGCACAGCGGCAGAAAGCATTGAAGAAGGGGTTTAATCTGGCTAGGGTGGTATGTGCAGCGGAGCTGTAAACTACGTCACAGTAATTGAAGGAGGGTAGAATCATTTTCTGGACTATTTACGTGTGACAGGAAGTGGGAGACTAATGCAGTTACTATAGAGGCACCAAGTTTGGGGCGTAATTTAGAGATGATGGCATCCACGGGTAGAGAAGGAGAGGTGACGGTCAAGCCAAACCCCTAGATACCTGAAAGTGGGTACTTCTTCGAGGATGGTGTTATTTAAGGTGTGGAATCTCAGAGGGAGGTGAGTTTGGATAGTTGCTGTCTGGTGCGAGATCATGGGTTTGTCTTCTTAGCATTTAGGGAGAGTTGGTTGCTGAGGAACCAGTGTTGGATTTTGTTGAAGTCGGTTTGAAGTTTGGAGGTGATTTCTTCATGGGTCCGGCCGGTGAAGAGGACTGTCGTCTGCATACATGTGAATGGCGGAGGAAGAGCACGAGTTTGGCAGGTCATTTAGAAGGATGGAGAAGAGGATGGGGCTGAGAACAGAGCCTTGGGATCGCCAGTGGTGATCTGGGGGATATGGTCAGCTATTTTGATGGATTGGGTTCTATTTAGTAGGTAGGCACTGAACCAGTTTGTGGTGGATCGGCTAACCCAGCTTCAGAAAGGCAGGATAGTAGGAGAGAATGGGATACGGTGTCGAAGGCTTTGCTAGGTCTATGAAAATAGCAGCGGTGATTCCTTATCCATCCCAGTGAGGTTATGGTCTGTGAGTCTTAGTAGAGAGGAGGTGGTGGAGTGGTGTTTTCAGGACCTGGACTGGAAAGGTGTGAAGAAGTTAGTTTCTGAGAGGAAGTGGGAGAGTTGGGATAGCGCTAGGTGTTCCTGGAGTTTAGCGAGGGTGGGGAGGAGGAGATGGGGCGGTAATTGGATGCGGAGGTAGGGTCCCCGGCTTTCGGGAGGGGTAGAACAGTGGTGCTTCCATTCAGAGGGAGTGACTCATTAGTGAAGGAGAGGTTTAGTAGGGCTGCAAGAGGGGTAGCGATGGCGGGAGCAGATAGGAAGAGCAGTTTGTTATCTAGACCATCGGGGATTTACCTTTGGAGGAGTTTAGGGTGTGTAGGGCGTCTAGGGCTTGTGGAAATGGGTCTGAAGTAAGCGGTTCAACCCTGATGGACAGGGAAGGAAGACTGAGGAGAAGGAGTGGTTGTGGGTGGAAGGGAGTCAAGGAGAGTCAGGGTGCTGGTAGTGAAGTTGGAATTGAACTCGGAGGCTACCTTCTGGTGGTCAGAAGGAGAGTCCCTGGACAAGGAGAAGAGGGGAGGGCTAGTTGTTGTGGGGAGAAAAGGGTTAATGACTTTCCAGAATTTAGATGGGCTGCTAATGTTAGCATTAAGTGTGTTATTAAAATATTCCGACTTAGCTAGGCAGATGGCCTTGGTGCATCTATTGCAGACATGCGGTAGGAGGTATGGTCATCTGGGAGGAGTGAGGATTTATAGTTATGCCAGGCCTTGTCACAGGCTTGTTGGCAGACAATCAGCTCAGGGGTTATCCAGGGTAGGTGAGAACCACGGACTCGAGTCCGGCGAATGGGGACATGTTTATCCCAGGCGGAGAGGAAGTATTCAAGTGCGTGAGGGCCTAATCCATATTAGAGCAGTTTGAACTTGGGACCCAGTTAGAGTGGTAAAGGTCGTCCAAAGGGGAGAGGTTGAGGATTTGTCTGAGCAGCTGGAATATAAATTTGGGAGGATTTAGCTCTGTGGATTTTGCGGACTAGGTAGATTAGGTGATGGTCGCTAATGGAATCAGAGAAGACCTGAGCTGGCGACTTCGGTGAGGGTGGAAGTAGCGCCCAGTCGAGGGTGATGCTGGACTTAAAGTTTGAGTGAGTGGGTTCCGTAATGGTTTGGGTTAGGTTAAGGGCAGTTAACTCAGTTTGGGTTTTGTGTAGGGTGGGTGCTAGCCAATTGTGGTTAAAATCACCCATAACATAAAGGATCGCCCGACTGGCAGAGAGAGCTGTCCCAGCAGATCAGTGGCTATTGTTGCTGGCCTGCCTGGACAGCAGTAAATACTCAACCACAAAGATAGGTAATGAGGAGGGGGACAGTTTCACCATCAGCGACTTGTAAGCTTTGGGTACTGTTTTGTAAAGGAGACAGTGAAGTGGAGGCAGATCTGATGTAGATAGCCACCCGCCACCTCTAGTGACGATCTTGCCTATGATATTGAACCCAGGAATATCAAGAATTTTTATCAGGTAGGCTAGGGTTTAGCCAGGTCTCAGAGAGGATGATAATATCAGGGAATAATGGGTGGCAAAGGACTTGGAGCTGATCGAGCTTAGGCGCTGAGCTACGAATATTTAGTTGGAGAAGGCGCAGGCCTCGGGGAGGTGGCTAGGATGGGAGCTAGAGTATGTTCTGGTTGAGGGTTTGATAAGAGGTGGCCTGGGTTTAGAGTAGAGGTTGGGCGGGGTTGGGGTGGATATCACCGGCTGCCAGTAGGAGTAGAGCAATGGTAAGGTGGTGATGTAGTGAAATGGCAGGGACGGGGTTTGGCTATATGGTGGGTCGGGGCAGTAGTAGTGAGGGCGGGAGGATGGAGTAGGTGCAGGAGTGGGAGATAGAGGCCAGAGGCAACCGGAGGAGTAGACTGGGGAGGAAGGAGGGTGGGGTAGTGGGACCAGGAGAAGGGTGGGAGGAAGCAGTGGATTTATAGGGGCAAAGAGGGTGGGTCAGAATGGCTGGTGGAGGGTGGTGAAGGGTGGGAACATGGAGGCGGATGTGGGGAGGGATAGTAAAATGTAAGAGAGAACAGTAGTGTCAGTGATGAAGAGGGACATTATGCCAGATTTGGGAAGAGGAGGGCCAGGCGTAATACCTTAATAGCATGAGGGGAGTTACAAGTGTCTTGATAGCCCTCCACAGTGTCGATACCACTTTGGAGTAGTGGTACTGTCATGGACTCTGGTGGACAGGGTGCAGGGTTTGAGACCCTGTAGGTAGGGCAGAGGGCTTAGGCCAGGCTGAGTGCCAGAATCCAGATATAAGATGGCTAGTGGTGGGCTAAGTTTGGGCCAGAAAATGGGGTTGAAATAGCGACTCCTAGTGGACACTGGGGTAGGTGGCAGGCTGTGAGAGGGTCAAGCGGATTGGCGTGGGAGGGGCTAAGGGTTAGCCGAAGGCCGCAATGACAGCTGTACTGCTCATAAGGAGGTGTGGTAAAATGGCAATGTTGAAAATCTGGGTGAAAATATTAAAAATTCGTGAACTTACGGCGTGCATAGGAACTGTGCAACGCGCTCATAAAACAGTCATTTTAGGAATTTTTCACCAAATTTTCAACATAGCCATTTAAGACCTCTGCTCATGAACAGTCTCACTGTGATTTTCTTAATGCATCCCATACATTGATTTTGCACACCGACTGCGCTGTTATTGCGCTACATGCGTGGAAACACACTTTGGGCATGGCGTGGAAAATGACAGTTGTACTGCTCATAAGGAGGTGTGGTAAAATGGCAATGTTGAAAATCCGAGTGTAAATATTAAATTTGCGAACTTACGGCGTGCATAGGAACTGCGCAATGCACGCTTTCGTAAAACAGTCATTTAAGAAATTTTTTCGCAAATTTGCAACATAGGCTTTTTAGTGCCCACCTCATGAACACTGGCACTGTCGTTTAGGTTAATCAGTCCCGAAAGGTGATTTTGCGCAGTGACCGCAAAATTACCCTTCTGGCCTGATTAACGCCATGACAGTGACAGAATTCATGAGAAGGGGTCCCAAAACCCCATGTTGAAAATTTGGTGCCAAAATTCCAAAAATGCCTGAGATATGCAGCAAAGTTGAAAAACCCTATCTATCCGTTATACAGCTTACGGCATTTCCTCAGTTTGCGGTTGGCTTTGAATAGTGCAGATGTGTTCCTGGTCCACGAAGATCATCGTGTCGAGGTCAGAGGTAAGTATGGGGGTGGGAGGCAGGGTGCGCAGTGGGTGGGTGCAGGTTGTGGGAGGGCAGCAGGGAAGCGCGAGGAACAGTTTTTATTTGCAGGTTTTTTACTAATATGGCGAGGGGCGTTTGCAGCAGCTAAAGGCTGTTTGGGGGCTGGAGCCAATGGGGATTAGGCACCTGGCCGGCTATAACACATTTGCCATGCTGGGGTGGGCTCCCAGCGTGGCACCTGGATCTTTGGGGCGTGGGCCGGCGGGGATTGGGCACCCCGTCCGGCTCATCACAAGCCTGGAAAGCTTTGGGAGGAGTGCAGCCATGGAACTGATGGGGATTGGGCACCCCTCGGCTATGACAGTTTTGCCAGCTGGGTGGGCTCAGTGTGGCACCTGGACAGCTTTGGTGGGGGAGGCGTGGAGCCCAATGGGGGATTGAGCACCCCATCGGCCGTCCGGTAATGTGCTGAGGGTGCATCAGCACGCACATGCGTGAAGCCATGGTGGGGGAGAGCTTTGCTCACTGAAGTGGAGCTCTTCCTTTCAACTGTATGCCACTGCATTTTCAGCTTGTCATAGACAGCTGCAGCAGTGATCAGCAAACTGTGACCGCACCTGCAAACACAGTGACTGAATTGGAAGAGAGGTGCCACACCTCAGAAAACTCGGATGATGGAACTATGTTTCTTGCACATGCGTGCATGCAGCATAAAAATGCACACCACTGTGTGCTTTTATTTATACATAAAAAAAACAAAAAACATAAATGAACAGCAGTTTAGCACAGCTAGGGTTAACTTTTACTTGGGTCTTACCCTTTGTGCATTGCTTTTAGTTTTTTCGACCTATAGGTTGCCCTTTATTTGCTTAAAACCTTTTATAGGTCTGCTTTCATACTGTGTAAGTGGTTACTTGATTAAAAGACACTTTTGTAACTTTAATACAAAATATTTTATACTAAGGAGAGGTTAATTTTTTAATACATATAAATTATGTTATTGTTATGACATTATGCTATTTACAATACTTACAATAAATTTAGATGCATATTTTTTTAAATTTGTAATTTTTTGTGACATAGTTGGCCTGTTTTTAAGGGTGATTGGCGGGCTTTTTGTATAAACATTAGAACACAAGGGCTTATGGCCCTATAAGGGAGTTTCACACAGTGCAGAAGCATGAGTTGCTTTATGTTGATTCACATGAGTGCAAGAGACATATTGCAGCTTTCTCAGAAGCAGGTTGTGGAGGCACAGCACTGTTGTGGCCAATGCCCCACAGCCTGCAAGGCTTGTCCGCTTCCCAATGCCATTGCATGCTGCTGCTGCTGACACAAGTTTGGGTTATGGCACCCAACTGTGAGCAATTCCGCTGCTGCAATCAGGGGCTGCCTCGTCATTGCAGTGTCAGCCATCCGCTGCAATGAGGGAGCGACCCATCATTGCAGGGCAGGATCTAGAAACCCTGATATTGTTTGTGAACACGGCGGTGGCTGCTGCCGTGTTCACAAATCATCTCTTCTCCACCATGTGTATTTGCGATGGGGCTCCAATCCCCATCGGCTTGGTCTCCGTGTTTCTGTTGCCCATTGAGAGCCCTCCCTATCAGCATCCTGTAACCCCCCAAGCTGTTATTGCCTGCCCGATGGGGCACCCAATCCCCATTGGCATAATGAACCCCTGTGTTGTGTGCCGTTGGGGGTGCCAATCCCCACCGGCTACTGCTGCCCCTAAAGAAAGTCTATTGTGGCATGCTGGGGCCCACCCCAGTGTGCCACATGCCCTGTAAAGTTAAAAACGGTCCTGCGATGTCTTTTTTCTGCAAAAAAGAAACTGTCCTCTGAGGTCTCAGTGCCCCCACCAGCAACCCGCACCACCCACTGTGCACCTGCCTCCACACACCCCTCCTCACCCCAAAACTTGCCTCCTGAGTCTGGCACGAAGCTCTTTGGTGGACAGGAACACGTCTGCACTCTTCAAAAGCCAACCGCTGAACTGAGGAAATGCTGGTAAGCTGTATAATGAGATAAATAGGGGTTTTCAACTTTAATGCATACCTCAGTCATTTTGGAATTTTGGCACCAAATTTTCAACATGGGAGTTTGGAACCCCTCATCATGAATTCTTGAACTATCATGACATTAATCGGCCCCAGTGATTTCATGGTCACTCGCTGAGTCACCTTTGGGGCCGATTAATCAAAGCGACAGTGCCAGTGTTCATGAGGTTGGCTCTCAAAATGCCTATGTGGCAAATTTGGTGGAAAAATTCAAGAAATTACTATTTCTGACATCGCTGCACAGTTCTACACATGCTCATAACTTCATGAATTTGCAATGTTTTCTTGCCAGATTTTCAATATTGGCATTTTCACACCTCCTTGAGAACAGTACAGCTGTCATTGTTCACATCCTGGTGGAAATATGTTTTCACACTTCGGCGCAGAATAGCGCAGATCGCTGTGAGGAAATCATTGTTCAGGACAGATTAAAAAATGGCAGTGACTGTTCATGAATAGGAGTCCTGAAATGGCTATGTTGAAAATTTGGTGACGATACTCCATAAAATGACTGTGTGTTATGACGTGTATTTGTGCAGTTTATACACAACTTGTAACTCTAGTGAATATATAATATTTACACTCCAGATTTTCAACATTGCCATTTTCCCACACCTACTTATGAACAGTGCTTCTGTCATTTTTCCCATCCTGGCTGAAATGTGTTTCAGCACTTCCAGCGCGAATAGAGTGGTTGCTTGGGAAATCACTGTCCAGGACAGATTAAGAAAATGACAGTGATACTGTTCATGAGCAGAAGTTCTAAAATTTGGTGATGATAGCCTATCAAATGGCTGTGTTACAAGTGTGCATTGCACACTTTCCACACACCTTGTAACTTCACAGATTTGTAATACTGTCATGCCAGATTTTCAACAGTGGCATTTTTTCACGCCTCCTTATGAGCAGTACAGCTGTCATTTTCACATCCTGACTGAAATGTGGTTTCACAGTTGCGGCACAGAATAACGTGGTCACTGTGAGAAAGCAGTGTTTAGGACAGATTAAGAAAATGGCAGTGGCACTGTTCATGAGCAGATGTCCTAAAATCTCTATATTGAAAATTTGGTGATGAAACTCCATAACATGACTGTTACAAGAGTGCGTTGAACTGTTTCACACACCCTTGTAACTCGCAAATTTGTAATATTTTCACGCCACATATTCTACACTAACAGTTTTCACACCCTCCTATGAACAGTACAGCTGTCATTTTCACATCCTGGCTAAAATATGTTTTGCACTCCTGCGGAGAATAGCAGGATTGCTGTGGGAAATCAGCGTTTGGGACAGATTAAGATCAAATGGGTGAGAGGGGGTGACCAAGCTCAACTGAGCTCTGTCAGGACTGCTGCAGATTTGTTTGTGGGCAGAAAAAGGCCCCAACGCAAGAGCCCAGTACAAAGGGCAGCCTGCTGCACTGGGAGAAACAGAACAAGAGTGAGTGGGGGGGTGGGCGAACTCACGAGTGCTGTCAGCACTGCATGATTTCTTTAATGGGCAGAAAAGGCGTCAAAGCAAGCAGGGGCCCAGTAGAAAAGGCCAGCCTGCAGCGGTGGGAGAAACAGTATGAGTAAGTGAGACAGGGGACTGAGTGAGCTCAGCGGAGCTCTATCAGGACTACTGCGGATTTCTTTGTGGGCAGAAAAAGGTGCCAATCCAGGCAGGAGCCCCGTACAAAGGGTCGCTTGCAGTGCTGGGACAAACAGAATGAGCGCATGACAGAGGAGACTGAGCAATCTCAAAGGAGCTCTGTCAGGACAGCTGCAGATTTCTTTGTGGACAGACAAAGTACCAATGCAGCCAGGAGCCCCATACAAAGCGCAGCCTGCAGCGCCAAGAGAAACAGAATGAGTGGTGACAGAGCAGTAGTGAGCAAGCTAAGCGGAGCTGTATTGTGACTGCTGTGGATTTCTTTGTGGGCAGAAAATTCGGCAATGAAGGCAGGAGCCCAGTACAAAGGACCAGCTTGCAGGCGCTGGCAGAAGCGGAATGAGTGAGTGAGAGAGGGGGTAGCGAGCTCAATGGCGCATGTGTCAGGACTGCTTCAGATTTCTTTCTGGCCAGAACAAGCCGCCAATGCAGGCAGGGCCAGTACAAAGGGCAGCCTGCAGTGGCAGGGAGACCTAGAACAAGCGAGGTAAGGGAAGGGGGAGGGGTGAGTGAGCTCAGCGAGCTCTGTTGGGACTGCTGCAAATTTCTTTGTGGGCAAAAGAGGCAGCAATGGGCAGGAGCCAATAGAAAGGGCAGCCTGCAGCGCCGGCAGAAAGCGGAATGAGCGAGAGAGAGGGGAGTCAGCAGGCTCTGCCGGACCTGTGTCAGGACTGTTGCAGATTTCTTTGTGGGCAGAAAAAGCCACCAACAGAGGCAGGAGCCCAGTACAAAGGGCAGCCTGCAGTGCCAGGAGAACCCGAATGAGCAAGTGAGAGAGGGAATGAACCACCTCAACGGAACTCTGTTGGGACACCTGCAGATTTCTTAGTGGGCAGAACAAGGTGCCAGTGCAGGCAGGAGCCCAGTACAAAGAGCAGCCTGCAGCACCAGGAGAAACAGACTGGCCGAGTGACAGAGGGGCAGTGAGTGGGCGCAACACACCAACACAATCAACATTCGGCATTGACAAATGCTTGTTTGAACAACCAGGGTGAGTACCAGTTACAATGTTACGATTTACTTGTGCTTTGCAAAGGGGAACAATGACCCACTGTTTTAGTATTTGGCTATGAAGGTTATTTTGGTAGTATTGGTGTGTTTTACCTAGGTATAACCACTTTTTTGTACCACTTTAGTTTATCTAAACAGCAGCAAGTACTATTTAGAAGCAGCTTTAAATGTATGCACTACTAAGTTCCTATTGTAGGAAGGTATGAGCACTGAAGAGTAAAAGATGTGGGCAGGAGAAAACAAAACATTTGCAGACAGTACACCACTTAGGAAGGTTCCAGAACAGCCAAAGACAGGGAGAATGCTGTTTTGTGTTTAACCTGGCTACTTTATTAATGAGGAGGAAGTGTAAGGGTAACTGCTCAGAACATTAATTTATATATTTTTTAGGCTCGGGGTGCTTTTACTTAAAAAACAAACACACACACACACAAAGAAAAATAGCTTGAAACTACAACTCAATACCAAGGGGCCACATACATTTAGAATACCCCTTTGAGACGCAGAACTTTAAGGCCCCCTCAACTTTTAACAGCAGTCTTGCAGTATGTTAAGGCAGACATTTGCATTATGCTATTCGTGCATTACATTTAACATTTAGCTGACTGCTACATATGCTACTTAGTACATTACTGGCAAGGTGGGTGCTACCGAGGGACTGAAAGGAAAGTGGAAAATTAGAACAGAAGGAGAGTCGTAGGTAGCGAGCTACTAAAGAGATGGAGAAAGGATAGGAAAGTATAGAAAAGGCACTGTTGCAACAGACTTTTAGAAGATATAAAGGAATAAGAAAGGTTTTTAGGTTGTCTCTTTTATGATGTGCCAGAGAAGGTTAGGTACTGCCACACTTTATTTTGTTAGGATGGAATCCAGGGTTTTAGACTTTTGGTTTACAAGGTTTAAACTTTATAGGCAGACAAAGGTTGGTTTGGACTTCTGTATTTATTTTAAAAGTCCCACCTTAGGGCCTTTTTATGATTGACACTTCAGTGTCACCAGTATTGACACGTTATATTTATATATAATACAATAAACATTTTTATTGTTGCCTTGGTAGTTTAAGTGTTATATATAGAGCGCATTTGGTACTTATTATTTACAACGTTGTTTTACCTTTTGCAACATATTAGAAGACATTAAGTTAACAACAACAATATTTTAAACAGTCAATACAGTCTCAATACATATTTACTTAGTATACCATGGTCCTTGGAAAGCAACCAATCAGAACTGCAGACTGGCATCTTACCTCCGTTGTAAATCCTCTGATAATCACTGCAAAGGTGCCACCCAGTCGCATATTAAAAAAAATCTGACCCCGAAATTACGTAACTGTAGCCACCATCTTCTTTCCCCACTAAACGCAAATCAACACGGCAGCCCCTCCCCACGATTCTCCCACAGCTCACGAAACATTAAAAAAAATAATTCCTGGCACAAACCCAAATTCCACTCTCACATTTCTCCAAAAGTAACTACAGCTTTAAAAACATGTGGCAAACCTTCTCCAAATATGTCCCTGTAATGCTCGCTCCTCCGAATTCCATTTCTCTCGCTGCACCACAAGAATGCTTCGGTCTCCCAGCTCCTCACTCAAACCTCCTACCCGCCCGCAGTGTCACGACCAGACCACCTTCACAGTGTTAGTGACAAAACTCCATATTACCACATAAGAAAAAAATTCCATGTCTCACAATGTTTTTTTCTTGCCAGAAGCTATTTACCCTGAGGCAGCAATTCAAACACGGCAGCTCTTAGCGTTAGCGCCTCCTGTGCGCACCCACAAACTGCCTGCTCCTACCTAATATCGCTCTGTCTCCAACACAAACTATAAACAAAACCCAAACAGCACATAATGGCATACTATGTATTTTTGTACACGGGAGAGCCTGTATTAGAAACTGTGCAGTGCCGGGGGATGGTGACAGTGAAGCTGCATTTCAAGCTCCACAACACATCTTCTGCCTAGCAACAGGGCACTATTTACTATAGAGTAAGAATGCCTCACATTAAAATCAATAAAAACATTTTATTTTACTTTTTAATATCATTTTTAATATTTTTACTTCCATGGAATAATTGCAATAAGCCACTCGGGGATGTGGGTTGTTGGGGATTACCGCGGATGGCGGTTACCCACTCGGCTGCACCTCATGGGCAAACCATGCCAGCCATGGTAAATCCCGATAACCCACACCCCTCATGGCTTATTGCTTAATTATCATTGTTTGGTTTTATGTCAGCAGCATTTTGTGACATAAAATTTGTGTTTTATGCTGTGCACCTGACTGATGTTTAACTGTGAAACAATAGGGCTGGAGCCAGATACTATTGCATAATGTGGAGTATTTTATTTTTTATTTGGTGTAGCCAACATAAAGGATTATGGTCAGTGACTGGTGTAAATTTTGTTTTTATAGATAAAACACAAGGCCTTTATTGCCCATTTACAGCCAAACACTTTTTAATTGTGGAGTACCTTTGTTTTAGAGGCTGATTAAAGCGCTTTACAAGGCCATTGGTTTGTGGGTGGTAAGAGTGGTCTTGACCATTACAACTTTTCACAACTGGTACAATTTTTTTAACAGTGTGAAGCTGAAATTACTTTTTAATTGGTCAGTATCTTTTGGGTATGCCTAACCTGCTGAAGATCTTAGCTAGTTTTTTGTGTGTGGTTATTGACTGTAAGGGTAAGGCCTTTGGATATTGTGTGGCATAGTTACATATCACAGAATTAATTTATTGCCTTTCACACTTTTTGCAACAGGTTTTACAATATTTATAGCCATGCGCTTAAAGTGTGTGGTAACCAAAGGCAGGGGCTTTAATGGTACTATGTTGTATTTTTTTAGTTTGGGCAACTTTTTGACTTTTACTACAGGACTTATAGTAACTAGCCACCTGGTTATGAATGTTGAGCCAATAAAACCTTTGTAATATCTGGCCAATGTATGATTTTTTTGCACAAGGAATATTATGACCTAGGAATATTACCTGGTCCTTATATTTATTTATTAGCTTTTGTTAACCAGGTAAGTACACTAGACAAGACAATTGCCTATTTTCAGGTATGACCGGGAGAGTACAGGAATTACAGATTTAAATACATAAGGCGACATGGTACAGATTAGAACAGGTTACAAGTCATGTGAGGACAACAAGATACAGATTAAAACAGCATACAAATCTTAGTAAGGCATAGTTTTATACAGTATGCACACAACAGGATAACACATGTATCAACTAAGAACAGTACCAGAGGTGCAGTTAGAGATGCAGCGAATCGACACTATTTACAACTTAGAGACCTCAGGAGTTAAGTCTTTTGTCCAGGAATACCTCCAGGAGAGGGATGCTGTGATAGTTCACGGGAGTTTGGGGCAACCACAGGCTGAAGAAAGTTTAAAGTGGTTCCATAGGGTGGAGCAAAGGCACACCTGTGAGTGGGAGAGAGTGGACCTGGGCAGGGAAAGTGTTCCACAGTCTGAGGCGCATGCAGCAAAATCCCGACCTCCCATCTGAGTCCGTGTAGCTGGTATCTAAGGATGGCATGCCCTGAGACCTGAGGGAGTAGGATGAGGAGGCAGCGGAACAAGGAATTTCGCCAGCCCTGGAGGGGTGCCAGTGCCAAGGACCTTTCCCGTGAAGCACCCTAGGACAAAGTCTATGTGATTTGAGGGTGAGAGCCAGTTTAGCCTGCTATAAAGGTCACAATGGTGGGTGAGATGGGGGCAGCCAGGCGGCGGCAGACATTGTTATAGGCAGTAGAGGGGAGGTGGACTTTGGAGGGCGGGCAAACAAGAGAGGAGCCCATAGCAGAGCAAAGGGAGGAGAACCCCTCTGGCAAACAATATGAGCTGCAGGAGTAAGGTTGCTTTTTGGCTCTGTGGGCCAGACCCAGTTTGCAGTTGAGAGTCTTGCATGTATTCTGAATATGATGGCCAAGGTCAAGCTGGTTGAGTACGACCAGTTGTTTACCTTTTTTGGTCTTAGGGTTGCTACTCACTTTATATAGTATATTATTTTTGATAACCATTTTGGGTGACCCATTAGTTGGACTTTTGCTTACCTGCTGGAAAAAAAAAGGTTAGTAAAGCATCTTGCTTTTATGTATTGGCAATTTTAGAACTGAATATTAACAGTTTAACACCTGGCTGGGTATATGACCCTTTAACCTTTAGAGTTTTTTATCTTTTAATGATTTCTTTAGGAGTTTTAACACCTTTTCTTAAAGGAAAAATATTTTTACTCAAGTTTTAGCTTTTGTCTGGACCTTTGTTGTTAACATGCCAACTGTTTTATTTTTGCTGGTCAAAGTTGATTAAAGTGGAGGTGGTCATGTTCAATGACTACAGCTCAGGAAGTCTTGGGACCATTTTTGCAGGTATTATTGTCCTGTGTCCCTTTATTTGCAACACAACCTTGGTAGTAGGGTACTTGTGTGTATTTTTATGTATAAAACCACATGCATGGGGGCCTAGTAACATTATTAGTCTTAATTAGTTTAGGACGGACCAGAGTATACCGACTACTAGAGTCTATAAGTCTTGTAACCACATTATTATTCACCAAGACTCCCAAGGTCCCCAGTTTAATAAGACTAATTGTGCACTTTTTGGGGTGTTTTTAGGACAGTATTTGGCAATATGCCCCATACCCTTACAGTACTGACAGATTATGTCTGATGGGCACATTTTTTTCTTGTTTATTTTTAGTCTTATTATGAAATTTATTGAAGGACCAGCTGTTAGGTTGTCTTACAGAGGGTTTTGTTTTGTTTTTGTTTTTACCAGGAGAGACACACTAAGCTGAAGCTTGTTTACAAGGCGAACTGGGAGGCGCAAGGAAGTTAAGTGACTTGCTCAGGGTCACACAGTATTACAAGTTGGGGCTGTGGGATTCAAACCCAGGTCTCTAGGTCTGCAGCTCAGAGCCTTAAACCACTGTGCTATACTGCCTACTGCCTAGGGTATTTTAGTGGAAGTGGAATTAGGGGCCTTCGTATTTTTGGAAGTTGGTCTGGCAGCAAGATAGTCTTTAGCTAATGTAATGGCCACTTTTGCAGACTTAGTATTATGTTTTTGACCCAGAACTGAACTTTGCAGGACATTACCTGTAGGAATTGCTTGATGACCAAAGGCTTAATAATATTTGTCACTGTTTTTTGGTTGGAGCCATTTAATACATTTTTAGTTTGATGTATGTTTTTGGGGAGTATAAGAGGTCGATAATATAGGGACTGAAACCGCTGGTGATAAGTCTCTGTGTTTATATCATAACAGCGTATGATTTTTTTACATGGTCATAGTTGTTTATGTGTCTGGGATCTATATTACTATAAGCCAACTGTGCCTTTTAGTCAAATAAGGGGCTAACTGGACCATCCTCTGTGTTGTGGCATTTGTGTGCCCTGGCCACCCATTTAAAGGAGATCAGATATGCCTCGATGTCACCCGGTTGAGTCATTTGGTCAATTAATTATTACAGGGCTTGGATCCTGCTCGACATTGGCCCCTAATGCCTGCAGAGCTCTTAAAGTCTTATTTTTTCTTTGATTTTGTCTCCAATGTTCTTGTTTTTATTTCTTTGAATCTTGCTGTCTCGGCTTTTTATTTTATTTGAGAAACAGCTAACCATTTTAAAGGCCTAATGTCTGTGGAGGTTCCTCCTCCTCCATGGCCTTTGTACCCTGAACTGGAGCAGCATCTTTTATCTTGGGTCTAGCACTGAGGTCCAATCAAGTTGCAGCTGTTTCCTAAGTGTTGTACCATGGTTTGGGTCTGGACACCTTTTATGGGTTTTGCCAGTTTTTTTTTATCTTTTGAACCATGGCTCACCACTGACCAGAAAGTTTTTATTGATATTAGTGCTGCTATTTGTATTGGTGTCCTCCTGTGCCTGGACCACCAATAATCCCACTTCTCACACCAGTGTGGCCGCTGTGAGCATGGAATGAGAGGAATCACCAGAGACAACTTATAAGGTGTTCAAAAAAGCACACCACTGTGTGCTTTTATTTAAAAAAAAAACATAAATGAACAGCAGCTTAGCACAGCTAGGACTTTAACTTCCGCCTGGTTCTACCCTCTGTGCATTGCTCTTAGTCCTTCCACGATATGCAGGTTGCCCTCTGTCTGTAAAGCCTCTCAGAGGTCTGCTTTCATACTGTGTAAGTGGTCATCTGATCAAAGACACTCCCCTAACTCTAATACAAAAATATTTCTAAGGTAAGGAGAGGTTAATTTTATTAATACATATCATAAATCATTTTATTTTCATGACATTATGCTATTTACAATACCCACAATAAATTTAGATGCATATTTCTCTAAAAGTTCTTAGTTTTTCCTTTGTGCGTAGTTAGCCCCTCCCTCCTAAGAGTGATTGACAGGCCTCTTTGTATAAACATTAGAACACAGAGGGCGCTGGCTCTATAAGGGAGTTTCACACAGTGCAGTACCATGAGTTGCTTTCTTGAACAGCCAGGGTGAGTAAAACATAGAAACAGAATTTTACTGACAGATAAGGACTGCTTGGCCCACCAGTCTGCCCATTTCCTACCTAATGGATAAGCTGCAGATCCTAGATAACCAGCAGCCTACTTCTTTCTACCCCACCCCTAGAATTGCCTTATGGCTGTCCCATGCATGCTTGAATTCAACCACTGTTTTTGACTCCACAACCTCCTCCGGAAGGCCGTTCCATGCATCCACAACCCTCTCTGTGAAAAAATACTTCCTTACATTACCTCTGAGCCGCCCCCCCATCTTCAAATTGTGACCCCTTGTTCTTGCACCTCTTTTTTTGAAAGATGCTACCCTCTTGGACTTTGTTGATTCCTTGAGGTGCCTGAACATTTCTATAATGTTCCCCTCTCCCCTCCTTTCCTCGAGGCTATACATATTAAGCTCCTTTAGTCTCTCTTCATATGTCTTCCGGTGCAGACCCTGCACCATTTTAGTTGCCCTCCTCTGGACAGCTTCCATCTTGTCTATGTCCTTGCAGAGACTGGGTCTCCAGAACTGCACACAGTACTCAGATGGGGTCTCACCAGCTGTCTGTACAGAGGGATAACAACTTCCTGTTTTCTACTGGTGATGCCTCTCCCTATGCATCCCAGTATCCCCTAACCCTCCTTACTGCCCTCTCACATTGCTTGCCCACCTTTAAGTCATCTGATATGACTACCCCAGGTCCCTTTCCAGTACCACTTACTATGTTCCGATTTACTTGTGCTTTAAAAGGGGTAACAATGAAACATAGTTTCAGTATTTGGCTCTGAAGGCCATTTTGGTAGTAGTTTGTATTACTTAGGTACAACCACTTTTGTACTGCTTCAGTTTATCTAAACAGCAGGTATTATTTAGAAGCAGCTTTAAATGTATGCACTACTAAGTTCCTATTGTAGGAAGGTATGAGCACTGAAGGGTAAAATATGTGGGCAGGAGAAAACAAAACGTTTGCGGATAGTGCACCACTTAGGAAGGTTCCAGAACAGCCAGACAGGAAAATGCTGCTTATCTATCGCACCTTCTTACAGCACTCCGAGTCTCAACACATGGGTAGTTAGCGCTCTTCTCATAGGCTGATGCACAAAGGAATCCCAAATTCGAAATCCGATCCTTCTCCTCCTTGTAGTTCCCAGAATCCTCAGTTCTTTTGTGTATCTTCCCAGGCTGGTCACGTTTCCTTCTGGCTCTGTGCCAAACTAACAAAGGTAAGATTAATACTCCCACTATTCACAAAGAATTTATGTATTAGCCTCAGAAGCTAACTTACTTTCATTCAAGCAACAGAGGTTTGCTTACTAAGGAGTTACAGCCCTGAAACTAACATTTAGAATGACCATTGTCCAGCTCTGTACTGCTAGTTTTTTGTCTTTGCTTAGTTCTAACTTAGTCTACGTATTAGGCGTTAGGGTTAGCTTAGGTGTACTGGTAACTAGAAACTGTCTCCATCACAGCTGCTGCTCACCCAAACCCCCTCGGTTTACCTTGTTCAACCAGGGAGGGATGAGGCTACCACCCAAGACTGAAGCTGCTGCTCACTAAACCCCCCTCCTCAGTTTAC